>CM066319.1:26447328-27841912 GCA_033807775.1 Saussurea involucrata | reverse complement strand
GGAGGTCGAGCCGGAGGCAGAGTCCAACCACATGGTACAGAGTTCGTTACCAGGGATGATCTAATGGCAGAAATGGGAAGATTACAAGCTAATATCCAAGCTATGTTCAACCAAACTCACAATACTGAAACAGAAAGACCAGATCCTACTCATGAAGAAGAGATGCCCATTACATCTACTGTCGTACCAGTAGTGAGGAAATGTGATTATAAAATGTTTTTAAGCTGTAGACCTCCGACCTACTCAGGAGACAGGGATCCCGGGAAAGCAATGAGATGGATGAAGGAAATAGAAGTTATTTTCAAGACAAGCAAGTGTGCGGAGGAAGATAGGGTATTGTACGGGGCAGCAATGTTAAAAGGGGATGCTTTGTATTGGTGGGAATCTTTTATTCACTCTAAGGGATCTGATGTTTATTCTACCCTCTCTTGGGAAGAATTTGTGATAGCCTACAGGAATGCATTTTGTCCCCAAGCAGCCGTCAAACATCTGGAAGGGGAATTTATGAACTTACAACAAGGAAACTTATCCGTTCGAGACTATACCGCGAGTTTCCTGGAAAAGTCTCGGTTCGCAGAATACTACGTTGCTACGGAGGCGATGAAGACGGAAAGGTTTATCTTCGGGTTAAACTCAGAAGTCAGAAAGTTAGTGACTGCAACAGGACCTGATAACTTCTCAGCCGCAGTAAATGCCGCGGAAAATGTAGAGCGAGATATTAAGAGAGATGCAAATGATAAGAGTGCTGGGAAAAGAAAATCGGAAGAGATGACGCATGATTCAACGGGGTACGAAATTCAGAGGTTCGATAGTCGCCTACCTTTTATATCAAATGAAAGACTATGTCCAAAATGCAACCGCGTACATCAAGGAAATTGTTATGTTGATCCTAGAAGTTGTTATAAGTGTGGAAGGGCTGGACACGTCGCTAAGAATTGTCGTGCAAATCGATTCTGTTTCGTTTGCAATTCCCCTGATCATATTCAGTCAGACTGTCCACAAAGGAAAATACAACAGGGTAATACGACGGGGAAACCAATAAGCGTCAGGACGGGAGAGATACAAAGGTCTGAAGAACCGAAAGCAAAGGGACGAGTATTCCAAATGACAACGCAAGATGAGGAGTAAATTCTGGATGAGGATACAGGTACGTTTCTAATAAACTCTATACGTGCTAAGGTGTTATCTGACTTCGGTACGAAGTGGTTCTTGGTATTTCTGTGCTTATATTGCTGATATGTGTTAGAGACATAGATGAGTGTGGGGTGGCTATTCAGTTAGTTTCTATGGTTTTGATTGAGTTCGAGGTAGTAGTGATAAGTATTCGTATCCTTTCGCTTAACCGAATTCCGGGACGGAATTCTTTTAAGGGGGAGATAATGTAATACCCGGGTAAGTCCGTTAATTTATTTAACTAAGGGGTTTTGATATTAAGGGGAAATTTGAGATAAGTTATAAGATTTGGGGTGGGTTGGTAATTAGTGAGTAGTTTGTGCCAAAAGTATAAATGGAGATATAAATATCTCCCACACTTCAATTATCTCTTCAGAAACCTAAACATAGAAAGACAGTGTGTGTGTGCGTGTTCGTGAGGCGAAAAAGGAGCAGAAGTGGAAAGGCTCGGTTTGAGCATCGATTGAACGGGTTTGAGACGATTTTAAGATTCTGTGGAGTCAAGGTGAAGGATAGGATCTTTTTGAAAGGAACTTGCAAGTGTTTTTGGATAAGCGATCGAGGTGAGTTTTACTTTAAAACGTTTTCAACTGGAATACATATATGTGTTTATATGTGTATGTGAGTATGTGTGAAATATATATATATATTGTATTTATATTGCACGAAACGAGTATAGGTGAGCCGAATTATTATTCGGCGGGGCTGTATGGAAATACAGCGGGGCTGCATGAAATTGCAGTGGAGCTGTAGGTAATTGCAGCGGGGCTGTATGTAATTACAGTAGAGTCGACTGTATTGTACAGCGACGATAATTAGTTGGCTTGCTACCGACTAATGTGGCCAGGGGAAAGAAGATGAGATGAGGAGAGATACACGGTGCACGAGTCCTAATGTGGTATTTATATACGTGTGGTATATGCGTGCTTATACGAAAGGTTTTATGTAAACTATTTTGATACAAAGTATTATGTGAAAAGAGTTTTATATTGATTTTGGAAAAGACCAGGATTAACTCACTAGACCCGTTTGGTCTAACCCTCATTTTGTTTTCAAAAATATGTTTTCCAGGTCGAGGCATTGATAGCGGCAAAGGAAAGAATAAGGTGTAGACTGCTTTCGTGGACCGATGATGATTAGGAAGATGTTATGTATTTTGTAGTTACGAAACAAAAAGGACTGTACTTGGTTTATTATGTAACTTTTGTTGTAATTCAATGATATGCATGTATGTTATGTTAATTGTTGTATGATATGGGTAACCGGGTCGTTACACCTTGATATCAGCGAATCAATTTTATTTAGAGAGTGATAGAATGGATTATACAAGTTGATTTTATCCTATCGCTGATCAAATGTGAACCGCTGAAGATTTTACTCTTCATAGTTCAGCATTCCAAGCTCGCTGATGAGAAAGTTGAATCTTGTCTCATCAAGAGGTTTGGTGAACAGATCAGCTAACTGAAAATCAGTTGGGATAAAGTGAAGTTCTATATAACCATTCATCACATGATCTCTGATAAAATGATACCTGATTTTGATGTGTTTTGTCTTTGAGTGTAACACTGGATTGTTGGCTATAGCGAAGGCACTTGTGCTATCGCAATAGATTGGAATATTTGAGAGCTGAAGATCATAGTCTAGTAGTTGATTTCTCATCCACAAGATCTGAGAACAACAGCTTCCGGCAGCTACATACTCAGCTTCAGCAGTGGAGGTGGACACTGAGTTTTGCTTTTTACTTGTCCAACTCACCAGCTTTCCACCCAGGAGCTGACAACCTCCTGTGGTGCTTTTCCTATCCAATTTGCAACCTGCAAAATCACTATCTGAATAGGCGATTAGATCAAACCCTGAGTCTTTGGGATACCAAAGACCTAGGTTCGCAGTACCCTTAAGGTATCGAAAAATTCACTTTACAACGGTCATATGAGATATCTTAGGTTCAGCTTGATATCGTGCACACAAACAGGTTGCGTACATAATATCGGGTCGGCTAGCTGTAAGATACAAAAGAGAGCCGATCATCCCACGGTACAGCGTGACATTTACAGGAATACCATTAGTATCCTTATCTAGTGTCAGCGGTGGTGCCATAGGGGTTTTCATAGCTGAACTCTGAGTTTAGTCGAATTTCTTCAGCATATCTTTAACATACTTTCCCTGATTAATGAAAGTTCCTTTTTCATTTTGCTTTATCTGAAGACCAAGGAAATATGTTAGCTCACCCATCATGCTCATTTTATACTCATCTTTCATTCTATCAGTGAAACGAGTACAAAGATCAGGGTTAGTAGAACCAAATATAATGTCATCAACATATATTTGAACAAGAATAATATGACCTTTTACTTTCCTGAAAAATAGAGTCTTATCGATTTTACCACGCTCAAATTTTTCAATATGGAGATAAGTAGATATAGTGTCATACCATGCACATGGAGCTTGCTTTAAGCCATAAAGTGCCTTATCCAGTTTATAAACATAACCTGGACGCTTAGGATCTGAGAATCCTGGAGGTTGTTCCACATAGACTTCTTCATTCAGCTTTCCATTTAGAAACGTTGACTTAACATCCATCTGATATACTTTGAAGTCTTTGTGTACAGCGTATGCTAAGAATAGACGAATAGATTCTAGTCTTGCTACTGGAGAAAATGTTTCATCGTAATCTATGCCTTCCTCTTGTCTGTATCCCTGAGCAACAAGTCGAGCCTTGTTGCGGGTTACAGTTCCATGTTCGTCCAACTTGTTACGATAGACCCATTTAGTGCCTATTACTGTCTTGTCAGTTGGTCTTCGAACAAGTTTCCAAACTTTGTTTCTTTCGAATTCAGTCAGCTCTTCTTGCATGGCGCTGACCCAGTTTGGATCTTTGAGGCCATCATCTACTTTCTTTGGTTCGGTCAGAGAAATAAAGTTAACAAATAAACAAATATTACCTGCACTTCGTCGAGTCTGAACACCAGCATTTGGATCACCATGAATTTGATCAATTGGGTGATTTACAGTCCATCGCTGAGCCGGAGCGTGAGACGCTGACTCAACCTGAACTGGAGGAGCTGAAGATGAAGCTTCAGCAACTTCTGGAATATCAGTCAAGAGAGGAGTAGGTGCAGATGTCATTTCATTCACTGATTGCTGAGAAGTAGATGGAATGTCTGAGACATTTGGTTCAGAAGCAGGTATAGTGTTTAAAGGAACAGCTGAGACCCATGATGTTTCAGCTTCACTATTCTGCATATTTGGAATGATAGGAGGACTATCATCTTCAACTGTATGAGTATGAGGAGTGGGAATATCTTCTGAATCACCAAGATGAGAAAACATCCATTGATTCAGTTCTTCAGTATCAGCAGACGGTTTAGAGTTCGCTGAACGGGATTCGTCAAACGTGACGTGAATAGTTTCTTCAACAGTTTGTCTTCTTCAATTGAAGACTCTGAAGGCTTTGGAGATTGAAGAATATCCAAGAAAGATTCCATCATCAGCCTTAGGATCAAACTTTCCAAGGGCATCTCTGTTATTCAGTATGAAACACTGACATCCAAAGATGTGAAGAAAGCTAATTGAAGGCTTTCTCCCATGAAAAAGTTCATAGGCTGTCTTATTGAATCTTTTGACTATCAGCGACCTGTTTTGCGTAAAACAAGCAGTGTTGACAGCTTCTGCCCAAAACTGAGTAGGCATGTGAGAATCGCTGAGCATTGAACGTGCAGCTTCAATGATAGTTCTATTTCTTCTTTCAGCGACTCCATTTTGTTGCGGTGTTCTCACTGATGAAAAGTTGTGAGAAATACCCTTACTCTCAAAGAAGGAATCAAGAGAACTGTTTTTGAATTCAGTCCCATGATCACCCCTTATTGAGCGAACGGTCAAGTTGTTCAGGGTTTCCATCTTCCGAAAAAAGGTGATGAGTTCTTCAGGGGTGTCACTCTTAGAACGGAGAAACATAACCCATGTAAAGCGAGAGAATTCATCAACTATGACCAGTGTATATTTCTTTCCAGCGATGGATTGTTTGTTAACAGGGCCAAACAAATCCATATGGAGAAGTTGTAGAGGAGATGCCACTGAGGAGACTTGCTTTGACTTAAAGCTTGCTTTGGTCTGCTTGCCTTTCTCACACGCTGAACATAAAGACTCTTTGGCGTATGAGTGTTGAGGTAGACCAGTGACTAACTCCTTTGAAGAAAGAGTATTCAGTGTCTTGAAATTCAGATGAGAGAGCCTCTTATGCCATAGCCAGTTGACATCAGATGAGGCCTTTGAGAAGAAACAGGAGTTCTCAGTGGTTGTTGAGTCCATGTGTATTACATAAACATTTTCCAAACGATAACCGCTGAGAGCTATCTTCTCCTTTTTGTCAGCGACAAAGCAGGATTCCTTGGTAAAGATTACCTTGTTATCCATGTCACAAAGCTGACTGATGCTTAAAAGATTATGCTTCAGCCCTTCAACATATGCGACTCTTCTGAAGGTTGTTGTACCATTTGAGAGTACACCAAACCCTCGGGTATGTCCTTTTCCATTTCCACCGAAAGTCACAGAGGGACCCTTCTCTTCCTTGTATTCAGCGAGCATGCTTTTCTTTCCACTCATATGTCTAGAGCATCCGCTATCGAGATACCAGATACCCTTCTTAACCTGCATTACAAAGGAAGATTAGTTTTTCTTGGGTACCCACTTAACCATGTGTACACTTTTGTCAGAGGAGGTAGTTGGAATGGAAGGTTTGGCAGTCTTCGCAGCATTTGAAGATTCAGCTTTGACATTCTTCACTTTGGTTAATTTCTTAACCTCAGTGGTCTTCTTTGCCTTGGGGGCAAAGATCTTTATCTTAGCTATCTTTTCAGCTTTGGTGGCTGTGGGGCACTTACTAGCAATATGATTAGTAAGTCCACAGTGATAACATTTCCTATAACTAAAAGTAGTTCTAGGACCATTTGAATGCTGAGCTTTTGATTTTGAATTAGAAGGACCAGCACCAAATAAGCTATTGGCTTTTAAAATGGGAGGAACTTTTAGTTCTTCGGATTTCTTACCTAGGACATCTACTCTGATTCTAGGAGTAGATCGCTGAATAGATCCACGCTGAGTAGATCCAGAGATCTGATTCCTTGATCCAGAGGGATAGGTCACTGAAGCTTTAGAAGCATTCAGCTTAGGTATACAGATACCCTTCTGAGGATTTTGGTTAAAAGCAATTCATTTACCTTTATCTTTAAAGACAGAGGTAGGTTTTGGATAAACCATTTTCTCTTTACCTTTTGAAGAGGTAGAAATTTCCTCAGGGATAGGCAGTCTAGAAGAGGAACACTGAGAGGATGAAGTATCAGCGACTGAGGATACGAAAGTTCCAAATAAGAGCATGGAACGATCAGTGGTTGGTTCTAGAGTATCAGCTTTGTAACCCAGACCACGTTTATCACTCAAGGGAATCTGAGACTTAATTATCTCAGTGATCTTTGTTGAGAAATTATACCATCCATCAACAGTAGCTTTCTCAGCTTTCAATTCAGCGATAGCTTCTTCGCGTTCGATTTTGACTAGCTGATTTAGGTGAACTTGATCTTTAAAGTCTTCTTCAATTTTAGAAAGATTTTCTATTTGAAGGTGACAGTTTTTAAGCTGTTCAACGAGATCAAGGTTTTGATTTTCAACTATTGTTTTGCCATTCATGGCTTCATATAAACTTCTAGTCAACAGATTGATTTTACGAAGACTATCAGCTTCATCAATATTTGCAATATTGGTAAAGAAGGAAGGTGATACCTGAGTTGCAGAGGTTGAAGTAGAGGGAATGTCAGAATTTTCTTCCTCATCTTCAAGTTTGGCCATAAGACAGAGATTGGTTTCATCATCTTCAGAGTCAGATGATGATTCTTGTTCATCAGAGGCAGCCCAATCATAGTCAGCCATCAGACCTTTGCCTTTCTTCTTAAAGCTTTTCAGCTTCGCATATCTTTCTTTCAGCTTGGCGTATTTGTCATCTCTAGACCCGAGGTTAGAGGATTTCTTGGGAAACGCTGAGTTTCTCAAAACTTTCTTTGACCTGCACTCGTTAGCGAAATGTCCTATCTTTTCACAGTTAAAACACATGAGCTGATGATCTTGGCTTGTCAGTAATGGAAAGAGGTTTATTCTTTCTGAACATTTTCTTTTTGGCGAATCTCCTGAACTTTTTAGTGAGGAGAGCCAAAGATTCATCATTAGAAAAGTCAGAATCTGATGACCTTTCAGAGTCACTCTCCAACTTAGTGATAGTGACCGATGGTCGCTGAGTGGAAGGTTCCTCTGAGATTAAAGCAACAGGGGTGCTTTTGGAATCTTTTATAAGATTCTTCTTAAGATGACTCGATTGCTCATGATTCAGCATCGTGCCATATAAGGTAGAAAGGGTCATTGATTTTAGATCCTTTGACAGCTTGAGACACATAGAATAACTGTCCCAGCTTTCAGGTAAACATTCTAAGAACTTTGTCAGCACTTCAAAGTTAGAATATTCCTTACCAACAGTTTTCAGATCTATTATTAAACAGTTAAAACGTTGGTGAACTTCAGAGAGAGTTTCATTCTTACCACAAATGAAGCTTTCGTACTGTCTTACCAGGTTGATCTTTCGAGAGTCCTGGACTTCAGAAGTACCTTCATACTGAACACAGATTGTGTCCCACATAGCTTTTGAGGTTTTCAGGTTCATGACGGAATGGTAGACTTCGTCAGGAAGAGCCATGGATAGTATGGATCTGGCTTTGGTGTCGATAGCCACTTTCTTCTTATCTTCGTCAGTCCACATATGAACTTCCTTGGGTATCAGCCTTTCTGGAATAGCAGGTCTATTCTCAGCGGCTGGAACTGCAGCATTAATTCCTACAGGAATGTATGGGCCGTTTTCAAGATAATAAGGCATAGTAGGGTCTACACCTTCTAAGAAGAGAATCATCATATTTTTCTATAGATTAAAATTATCTCTAGAGAATCTAGGGGTTTTTGCAAGAGAACCATTGTCAATATACTTTGTGTTTGTGTTGGTAGCCATTTTCAGAAATAGCAAGGAAGAGAAATCTTAGTATAGATTAGATCTTGTTTATGAGATTAAACAAATCCGCTCTGATACCACTTGTTGGTCCCGAAGGGCTATACAAGTTTGTAGAAGAGGGGGGGGGGGTTGAATACAAACACACAGATTTTACTTTTCTAAATTTTTTATTGATAAATCATTAACAATTTACAGCTTGTTGCGGAACAAGATTAAGGATAAACCTAAATCTAAACAAGTTGGAACACTAAGTTTCTTGCACTAAGAAAGAGAAGGAAATTACTAATAATAACCTATCTCAAGATAAGAAGGATGAACTTGTCCAGAGTTAGCAAGTTACTTCAAAATGAAGTGAGTTCTTCTTCTTATATACTGCATGCATTTAATGCATGGCAGTTTACACTTTACACATGGCAGCAACTCATTTGTTGTATGTCATTGACCTTTGTTGACAACCTTAGTAGCCGCATGTTTGAACAGTGTAGTATCAGAGTGGTTGTACGATTTCAGACAATAAGGAGGTTCTTTTCTGACATATCGTACGAAGTCGTGCAAGGGTGGTTAAGACAAAAGTACTTTGTACGGAGGACTTCATGATCAACTTTCGTTGATTCAGAGCTTTAACATTGTTTATCAGCGAATGATAAAGTTCAGCGATAGCTGAAGTATTGTACTTGATATTTCACGTTGAGTGAACAAATCTGAGTCTTCGCTGATCCGCATCAGTTCATTAGGAGACTTGTCGCTTGTTCTTGAGCTTGATCTTCGACTTCAGCGTAGAACCTATGTTGACGTGAAACTTGTCTTCAGGGATCATAAGTAAACAACTAACTTATCAGCGATCACCATAAGGACTGAACAGGCTCAGAACATTATGGTGAACAGTGTTCGCTGAATGTTTAATCTAAAGAGCGAGAGTTCCTATCAGCGGTACTGTAAGGTCTTAGTACTTATCAGCGATAGTGAAACTCTGATACATATTGTTTACTTACAATTTTCACTAAGTATTTAACAGAGGGTCATTATCAAATCACTGAGGGTTTGGATCAACACGTTAAAATAAAACATTTGAAAATATCTTCCACAACTAAAATTGAAACAACGTAAGTTTAATTTTGAAACTTTGGATCATGTAAGACAAAACTATTTTCGTGAGAGTCATGAGACCACATAAATAACACTGAACCTTTACGGTAAAACACCATGCGCGTTCGATGTTTTATGTATCTTCACAATGCTTTATTATAAAGTTTCAATGTTATTTTGTAATCTCACCGGTTTCACTAAAACATGTTAGTCTCACATAAACCCAACTCTGATTTTAATGTAATTTTACATTAAACAAATGTACATTGAAAAAAATAAGTGTAACGCTTATAACATATAATGTTATAACACACAAAATATCACTCTACTTGTTCAATGAAATTATTTGAAACTAGTCGTCTTCACCGCGCGTTGCGCGGCAATTTAAACATGTTAACAAAAAAGTTAAAATTTCATCTTTTGATGAAGTTGAATTTTTATTTATTTATATAATGAACCATGTTGCAAGTTCATATGCAATATTCATTTTGATAAAATTTTTCTTACGACCAAAACTTTTATTCTCGATTTAGCATAACCATTGTTTATTATACAATATACATGAAATAATATTTTTTTAAATAAAGTAATAAAAAAATGGCACAAGTTAACAATGAAACCAAAATGACCCACATAGTAGAAGTTATAGTTGCAAATTGCTATAAAATAATCATTAACAAAACTATACTTCACGACTTCCATAACATGAACATGGTTCTATTCGTTAACAGTGTAATGTAACTGTTTATCAAGAATGTAACGGTTTTGTAGAATGTTAAAATTTTGGAAGTTTAGGTCAGCAAGAATGTATTGTTGCTCAGGGGCATAAAACTTAATCAATAGGGAATGTCTTACTTCACTATTCTTTTGATATCAAAAGAAAAAGACAACCCTTACCTTATTTGCTGATTCTTTCCCTCAAACTCACGGCTGCTTGGAAACAATGTTGTTGTGTCTTTTGTTCACAGCTGCCACCGACAAAAACTTGCTACCACTGCCCGTTTCGGTTGTTACCTAAAACAAATCCCCAAAACAACCGGTCTCAACTAATAAGTATTACAAAGGTGACGATATTATCAGAAATGTAATGTTATTGTTTTGATATGATTGCCGCAAGGGGCATAATAAGATAAAACTTAATCATGATGGAATCATTTGAATCGATAAACAGAGACGTAAGCCCCATTGTCACAACGTTCAAATAATGTGTGTTTGAGTGTGCGTTTGGCGGGCAAAGAGGAATGAGAAACACCTTGGAGACATAAAGAAATGTATATAAAGGAACTTACAGGGTGACATAAGATCTGGGTCTTAAATGGATTTCTGCGTGGAACTAAAGGTCGAAGTTTCAAAGATTCGAAGCTTCCATGGTTATCGGTGTGGAATTAGTAACCGGAGTGGAGGAGATTTGCAAGGGGGGTTGGAGAACAGATAACATTAACTGATCTTTATTACTCGTTGGGGAAATTTTGAAAATTCATTAAATCTATACGATACCAGAAACATTAGTGAGTGTCACCAACCCTAGAACCACAAATACAAACCTAAATCATAAACATAAACAAAAGAAAATTGAAACATCGCTACCTCTCAATATGCTTTGGAGGGGGTCCCGATTTTGAACCTTCTGCACACATGAAACCAACATTTTTGCTCATAAAGAAATTGAATATCTTTCACCTGAATACTAATCACAAAGATAAAACGAAAATGCACCTTGCATCTTTGTTATATACAATACAAAATGTGCACCCGTTGCCGGTGGGACTAAATATGCAGCTAGTGTGTTGCTTGTATATCAAATTGATTTCATGACAAGCTTAATATTAACCTATTGGGAAAAAAAGAAATAGAAACATAGACTCTTTGAGGCATTCAATATACCAATGGGCTAAAAACATGACTTTCAGAAGTGATTAAAGCATGATCATTGATCACTTCTATACACACTTCGAGCAAATTTTGAGACAACATCTATTCAATCAAATTTGACACCACCAAAACAAGTGTTCTGCACATTTTAGCTCATAAACCTCTCCAAAGACAAAAAATACACCATGATATAATTAGATTCCAAATTCTGCATTTGCTAAAATTCTAAGCAAAGTTATGCCACAAGAATTATTATATAGCGAAAAAAGTATTAAACCTTATAGAGCCCCAAATACTTTCTTTAAGTTTGCATATTATTATTTTCAAGACCATATAAGATAAACAACTACATGAAGGATCAGGTTTCTTTAGTATTTTAAGAAGACCAGGTTGATAGATATAAGAGCATGATTGTTAAATTTTTCACGAAGCCCTTGAAACCACTATAAAACAAAATTTAGTATCAACGTTTTTCAAAAGTTCATCAGCCAACACTATACCTATACTTTGCTTGGTTGGCTATCAGTACGTTTGAGCATCAATCGTATTAATGCTATATCGTCAACAACATATAAAAACCAACAGACACAACCCCTAAATCTATGCAAGTTACAGGAATAAAACGCAATAGTTAAGTCTTCACCTGCTTAAGTTCAGAATTTTCAATATTTGACATAGCAAAGAACTTCTTTGCTTCATCACATGTTATCCGACCATCACCATCTACACATAAAAACGCATAAATGTAAGTATACGACCACACCATATCCAACAGAATCACAAAATTCTTTATACAAAAGTGTGCGAGAATTCAGTAGAAATTTCAGTCTGAATCCACATACCAAACACTGCGTATATAGTTAATTTATACAGGTCGATATAAGGAAAAAACACAAATACAAATGTAAATTGGTGTAAAAACGATCAAATTCAGTGGATCTAGGAATTTAATCAACTATTGGTATAGATAATAGATTTGCAAACATAATGAAATGAAATTACAACCTGAATCGACATAGTTGAACCATTGTTGATAGATCTTTTGATGATCCTTGGAACATGAAGCGATGGAACCTCCATTTTTAAGCAGAAGCAAATATGTTCACAAATGTTGAGAAGTTCAAACAAACAAATGAATGATTCCAAGAACACAGACTCTTGAGGCAATATACCTATTGGGGAAAAAAGATATAGAAACACAGACTCTTGAGGCATTCAATATACCAATCAGGCAATGGGCTAAAAACATGACTTTCAGAAGTGATTAAAGCATGATCATTGATCACTTCTATACACACTTCGAGATGCATCCAGTAGGTGCTCTTGATGCCATCAATCTCCAACAATGGTTATCAAAGGGTTGTGAAGAGTTTCCCTTTGATGAACTCAACACAAAAAAACTCCATTTTTAAGCAGAAGCAAATATGTTCACAAATGTTGAGAAGTTCAAACAAATGAATGATTCCAAGAACACAGATTGGCAAGAAAAAAACAGAGAAATTCAAAAAGCAATTACCATGAAATTCAAACAAACAATCAAACAACGGTTTTGTCAAGTTGTACCCAAAGATCTCCAATCTCTTCTCAGCATCCTCCGACGATAGCCCATCGTTTAGAACATCTCAAATTTTCATAAACTTCCTCAATTGGAATCGTTTCCTATAATTCAAGTTTAAAATTTGTTAATCAAAGAATAAGATGCAAAAACGAAACTATACACATTTGTACAAAGAATTCACATTCCTTATAATTAATAGCAACAAAGTAAACCAGTCAAAGTCGCCATTAACATCAAAATCAACCAAGAAACCACTCATAGCCATATAAACACAAGTGTATGTTACAAGTTCTTACCAAATCAACTGCCTCCTTTTTTTAAGAGGTTGTGTATGGAGCACTATGTTTTCCATTGCTAACAAAAAACAATTATTTCATGCAATGTTGGTACAACATTAAGACATGAACATTGAATCATTATTAGAAATTTAGAATACTCATGAAAGTTTGTAACAAATCACCAACACACAACTCAGAAGGTTTGAATTAATTAACTACATCACTTGATGGAGAAAATGGTTTGTTTAATGTGAAGGGACTGCATAAATCATCTATATAATTCCTCGAGAATCCATTTCTGATAGATACTTAATTCGCACAAAACTTTGGTAGCAATCATATAATTTACAAAATAGTCGATTATACCTTGCATCAAAGCTTTTGGAGATCAGAAGGAAGATCTTTAGAAAGCCTTGAATCTAAGAAGCAAAACACCTTCTCGCCTCATCTGCAAGAACAAACAAAACATACTACACTTTAAAAGTAACTGGTTCTCATTGACTCACTAAGCAAATCACGAATTGTTGATGATAGGCTAAATTCAACAAAAGTTGATGCGATTTTGTGCAATCCAAACAAATATTTTAGATTTTTCTATGTTAATTAAGTTATCCAAATTTTAACTTGGAATCTTGACCAATTGATGGAATTCATAGTTATTTCTAGACAATTGCATACGCTTTTGAGGTATCGAGAGCAAATCCCTTGAGGATAGACATAAATTGGAGTGTGTTTTTCCTCTACTGACCTTGACATCAAATGGTTCGAATGTTCGATGGTAACGAAGAATTATTCTAACATCATCTGCTAGATTTCTCTTCAAGTTTTCAACATCAAATATATATCAGAAAATTCGCTGCACCCACAAATTAGGAATCCAATCAGTACACATATCACATAAAGTCTCATATGAAAGAATTTGGGATTTTACACACATAAATCTTGAGAGACCCTCATTCAAATATGTTACCAATTCTCAGTGAGGAGTTTCATCAAACATGTAGACTACAACAGTCTTGATTGAGGAGTTTAATCAAACAGACTACATGAGTGAAACCGACATTAACCCTAAAAAACCAACATATTCTTGAACCAGGAAGGAAAACGGAGAAGAAATCCAAAGCACCAAACTGTTGCAAAAACTCCGATTCCAAAAACAAATACCAGATTCTTGAAACCAACATCAACCCTAAAAAGCCAATAGATTCTTTAAACCAGGAAAGAAAATGGAGGAAGGGGAAAGAAATTACCTCGATCGAAGAAGCAGGTTGAGCAATCGAAGAAACAACAGCGATAGAAGGGGAAATAAAGTTGAGTGAGATAAGAACCTGTTCAGGGTTCTTATCGACATGTAATCATAATAGGAGATTCAATCGTCGTCGGCTTCAATGGTCTCTTGTAGATCGTGGGAAACTCCCAAAGAGAGGAGACGAAAGGTTATAGTTGAACCAGGTAAAAATAAATCAGAAAACTGAGAAAAAAAGAAAAATTGTGATTCTGAATTCTAAGAGCGCCATGTCAGCAGCATTTGTTTCTGCTTTATAATATATATAGATATAGATATGTTTTGTGATACAACACTGTTTTCAGTTTCGAGAAAAAGGAAAAAAGAACTTCAGAGGACTTTTTATTTTTTGAGTGATTAAGTCTTTAAATATCTTTTAGATAAATAAATTCTTACATTTAATCAAACGGAACTAATGAATTCTTGAATTTATTGAAATTGAGAAACCCCAATGGATTTTCATATTTTAAGCGTTTATGTTCCTGAACATTTGTTTTGAACGAATAAGTCTGTACATATATAAAACAAAATAGATATATAGTCTTAGGTTCATTTGAGAAGTGCTAAATATATGAGAAATAGAGAAGTAATCTTGGCCATTTATTCGGTCAAGATCGGCTTTAATTGGTCAAAAGTTGCGGCTGTTCCAAAAATAAAAGGGCAGTTTCGTAACTTTTACAAAAACACAAGACAAGTTCATATATGAACCTGTGTGATTACATATGAACTATTTGTTCATATGTGAACCCATGTAATTCACATATGAACTCTTTTTAACTAATTCATACATGAACCTTTGTTATTCATATATGAACATTTGTGTTTCATATATGAACTAATTAACTATAGGTTCATATATGAACCAGTTGAACCAATTGACTGATTCATATATGAACTCTTTTTTAACTAATTCTCATATGATCTAATTAACTGATTCATATATGAATCACAAAGATTCATATATGAATTAGTTAAAAAAGTTCATATGTGAATTACAAAGATTCATATATGAACGTATAGCTCATATGTGAATCACACAGATTCATATATAAACCCGTCCCACGTATTTTACGAAACTATCCCTCTATCTTGTACAGGCCATGCGAGAAATTATCCGATGCTTCTCGGTCAAAGCCGCAAATGTTGACCGAATGAATGACCAAGATTACTTCTTTATTTCTCATATATTTAGCACTTCTCAAATGAACCTCACCCTAGATATATAATATCAATAACTAAATACGATTACCAAATAAAAATTATTTGACTTTGATTTGCAAAAATACCCACAATCTCGATCAGTTTGCAAAAATACCCAAAAAATCCGCGATTGGGCCCGCAATCGCGGACCGAAGAAAAAGCCCAAAGCATGCCCCGCGATTTGGAGAGGGTGTCCCACGGTGATTACTCAAATTGGTGATTTTTGATTTCAATGTTACACTGTATACCCCTATAATTATTTACTTAGTTTATTTTATACTTTTTACTTTTTTAATTTTAATTTTACACCTTCATTATATTAACACATATAATCGTTTATTAACTAAAATACGTTAAAAAATACGTTTTAATTTTAACAAGTTACACCATTGTACTCGTCTCTTCGATACCTTCGAAATGAGCCCAATATTGAATATTTTTTGATTTTATTATATATCATATATACTACATAAAAATATTTTTAATATTTACAATTCATACTCTTATAGTTAATTATTTAATTTATGGTACATCTCTTATTTTTTCAATTTTGTTTCACTCTTATCACATTAACATAATAATCTTATATTAACTAATTGATTAAATCGTCAAATTATTCGTTTTAAAAAATACGTTTTAACATATCACATTAACATACATAATTACGTTAAAATATGTTAAGGAGTTCGATAAATAAATAAATATATATATATAATCCAAATAATTTGACGATTTAATCAATTAGTTAATATATGATTATTATGTTAATGCGATAAGAGTATAAAACGAAAATTGAAAAAGTAAGAAATGTACTATAAATTAAATAATTAACTATAAGGGTATGAATTGTAAATATTAAAGATATTTTTATGTAGTATATATGATATATAATAAAATAAATAAATCCAAAAATATTCAATATTGAGCTCATTTCAAAGGTATCGAAGAGACGAGTACAATGGTGTAACTTGTTAAAATTAAAACGTATTTTTAACGTATTTTAGTTAATAAACGATTATATGTGTTAATATGATGAAGGCGTAAAATTAAAATTAGAAAAGTAAAAAGTATAAAGTAAACTAAGTAAATAATTATAGGGGTTAAAAATGTAAATTTGAAATAAAAAATCACCAAATTGATAGACTTTGAGTGTACCGCGGGGGCTTTTTTTTGGGTCCACGATCGCGGACCTAATCACGAAAAAAATGGGTATTTTTATAAAAACCAAGGAGATTTGAGTATTTTTGCAAGTCAAAATTAAACTTTGGTTATTTTAATTAATTTCCCAATAAAAAACCATTTCTAGTCGACATTATTTTTTTGGGGGTTTTGGATTTACCACCCACTCACCTAGTTTTTACAAAAAGAATGTTTTTTATTTAAGAAAAGTGGTTCAAAATGGCTGTCTTTTTGTGGTTCATTCCCATATAATAAATCAAAGAAGAAGAAGAACAAGTGCCAACAAACCCATTTCATCTTTCTCCTCTGCCTCTGTTGCTGTAACTGTGCTGTGAAGTGTTGTACCTATTGCTAATCTATTGGTACCCATCTCAGGTTTTTGGCTTCCATTCACAACCAACCAGGTGCCATCATCTTCTTACTTGAAACCTTGAAGAACAGGGGTTTTGACTTTTTTTGGTCAATGAAACAAAATCTTGGCCCAATGTTCCATTATTTCCAGAATTTCTCACCAGATGATCAATACTTTGATGATTTCTGCTGTCACTCACATAACTCCAATGCTTTCCTGGTAATCTCATTTTTTGGAAATCTTTGATTGATATTTGATAAATAACCACTTCTTTGACTTATGGGTTTGACCTTTTGAAATGTGATTTGGTAATTAGGGTTCTTGACATTAGTGGGTGGGTGGTTTTTACGTGTCATGTAAGCAATTCACCATTCTCACTTATCTTATCGGTAATATTCTCTGTCATCAAGTGAGCGTCTCTTACCCGGTAAACGCTAATCGGGTAAGAGTCTTCTCTATCACTTACCGGGTAAGATTCTCGGTCATTGCTATTCCTCTTACCGGTTAATATTTTTTATTCTTGCTATTCTCACATGATAAGATAAGTGACACCCGGTAAAGGCTATATATGATAAGTTTTTGATAAACGCCCCTTAATTAATCTTTTAATGTTGACTTTCTTGTTTGTATTTTGGTTAAATCCATTATGGTTGTTAAGATGTAAAAAGGAAACAGAAAAAAAATGTTAGTTCTATCCCAAAATAACCATCTCAATTGTTTAATCGCGCAGAGAGATCCTAAGAGCATCCACACATGTCTTGCAAGACCCCTTGCAAGATGACATGGCATGCCATGTGGCTTGCAAGGCTTTGCAAGACAACCCTCATCTTTCTAAATTAGAAAGGTTTTTCACAAAATAAATATATTAAACAAAAACATTTTTTTAATTTAATTAGTTTGTTTGTTTAAACATTAATTATTAATATTATAATTTATTAGTTTAGAAAGAAATTTGGTCTTGCATGTGTGTGGAATGTGTTATTGCAAAGCTGATGTGACACTTTAGAAAGGAGTATGGTCTTACAGGTGTGTGGATGGTCTAAGTTCAAGTGGTTTGAACCCACTATTTAAAAAGTCGAATAGTCATGAGTCATGGTGCACCAGGGTCACACCCACTCTTAAAAGTCCATATACAAGGCCACAAGGGCAACTCTGGGATTGGCGTTTGGTCGACTACAATAAAATCGGTTTTATAGACGCCTTTACAAATATTAAGTTTAGGGAAAACATTAAATTAATAAAAAATCAGAAAACTACAAAAAAAATGGATGAAAAAACATATCAATATATTTTTGGAACAACCCTTTTAATCACCCCACTCATGTTTTTCATGCATTTTTCTTCAAACCCGAATCCGTCTACGATACTTATGTTTACATGGCTAAACAATTGTGTTACGCTTAAGTTGTAAGATGATTGTGTAGTCATAACAAGTTTTTAGACATTCTTCGTAGCATACGGTGTATTAATTTTTTCATATGACATTATTGAAAAATGTTCTATAAAAAATATGTTTTCTCGAAAGTGACATAAAAACTAACTTTTAACACTTTTATGTGTGTAACGTACATGATACAACTGTTTAGTCTTATAAAGTAGTACATTAAGAGACATATACAAAACAAATAGACATATCTAACTGTTCTATAAAGCTGATTTTGTTGTAGTGGTTCTAATATTGGAAACGACCTCTTTACAAATACGCAAAAGAAAGACCATATATGAATAGATCCCCTCGTGATTTTTTTGAACGCAAAGGAGGTGCATCGAGGTCACCCTTTTTTGCCAAGTTTCACGGACAACAAATACCGGGCTTTATGAACAATCACTACCCATTTTCTTAAAACCGATTGTGAGCTTACTTTCTTCGAACGATTGCTCTAGTTGCACATTTGTTTGATCATATAATGTGTTTCGAGTTATTTTCATTCACTTTGCTTGGTTCAGATCTCCACCATATCGGATTATGACCTTGGGGGTGAAGGGGATCTTTTCAAAGCACCACAACCAATAATCGAACAACCGTTGGTGACCCTCGATCATATGTCAATGATCTTGTGTGGAGAAGAAGGCGTTTCACGAGAAATCAAGGTAACAAATCCCGAATCACTTCAAAGTGGGAATTTCGCGAGCAATCTTTTTTCCGAATATAAAGATATCTTGGCAAAAGAATCATCATTTCCTTTGGAAGTTCTGAACTTCAAACTCCCAACAACAAAAAACGATATGGAAGAAAATATGCTTTCTCCGGAAAAGATCACAAAAAGTGCGAGCTCCATGAGTTTAAGCTCGGTGGATGGGGCTGAAATTAGGCTGAGTTGCGTGAATTTTAATGAAATGGACTCGAAGAAGGTTCATGGTATGCGAAGGGTGTTCAGTGAAGGATACATAAAGGTTCGATTTTTATTTAGTTTTCGTGTTTACATACGAGTCTAGGCCCGTTAACTAGAAGTAGGTGAGGATAGGGCCCTCGTTTTTTATGATGCTCGTGCTAATGGTAATGTGAGATTTGGGATTCGGCAGCCACAACTTATCGATCACCCCACTGAAACCCGCATGCAGAAGCTCTCGAGATACAGGGATAAGAAGACAAAGAGGAATTTCGGCAAAAATATCAAGGTACGAAATCTTTTCTTTATTGTTCCCATAAGCGCAATTTATATGCTTGGCATACACCATAACGAAATCGACTTTGTAAGACATCGGCTATGTCTAAATCTATACATATAATAAATGAGTAACTAGCATGCCACGTGTGTCTTCTGGTGAGCCGACTTCATTGTTTTCCCGCCTAAACATGTATCTGGACGCATTTACATTATAGGTTCAATTATCACACCCACATTCACTACTCCTTAAATCTCTCATTAATTCAATTTTTAATATTTATACCTTACATTTACTACCCTTATAATTACCTATGTAGTTTACTTTTAATCCCTTACTTTTTTATTTTTCATTTTAGACTCTTATCATATAAACATAAATAATGAATATGAACTAAAATGCATTAAAAAACCTTTCTATTTTTTACAAATTATACCATTGTAATCGTTTCGTCAATATCTTCGAAATGAGCTCAATATTGAATATTTTTGGATTTAATTATGTTAAACATAAATTAATTGATCAATTTGCCTTTCCTCTCATCACCTGCTTCGTGCTCCTCTCACGGGTACAATCAAATTGAGTCCTCAAATTTTGTGAAGATTCCTAATTGGAAAGTTAAATCTTGAAATATATCCACCTAAACCCATTTTCCATATTCTATTATCCAACAATCTTTTGTAGACCACAAAAGATTCAAGGGTTTTTGTTTGTTTCTTTTGGTTGAGAAGAACCCTATTGGGGTTTCGCTGTACACAACAATCCAACTGAGTTGGGATACAATCAAAACCTTAATGTTTGTTGCCAAGAAAAAAACTTTAAATTAAATGGATTTCTTCTCAATGTTCACAACTGATTATTTTATGAATTTATGTTGTGTCGATTTCTTTCACCAAAAAACAACCAAAACTGCTGTTTTTGGACCAATTTGGGGAATTGGGATTTGACTGAAACTAATTTGGGTTTGTTTTATTTTTTGAAATAATCTTTTCTTTTTTGGGTTGATTTTGATTTCTAAGAATCTTTTAGATTTTTACAATTTCACTATCTATTTAGTAATCAAGCTCTGTTTTATTGTTAATATGAACAGGTTTTCATTTCTGTTGTTGGAGAATGTTGTTTTGATCCTTTTTTGCTACTAAACTATGAACAATTAAGATATGAGAGAAGAAGTCATATGACATCAGAATGAATTATGCAAATTAATTGATCAATTTTTAATATTTATTCATATTTTTTATTAATTTTTTGCAAAACATCCTTTGTGAAAACTGCCTAAAAAAGGACATTTTGTAACCAGCTGCAAAAAAACAACTCTAAAGGGAAAAAAACTTGAAAAAGTAGCATCGTACTTTCGATGATCATTCATATATATAAGATAAGTTTTCTGACATGATATTATTTTAAATTACCATGTGTAATACACGGGTTCAAGCCTAGTGTCCTAATAAACTGCTTTATAGGAGTTAAGTTCACATGATCAAACAATTGTACGTTATGTGTAAAGGTGTTATAATACTGCATCCGTGTCAAAATAAATGTCCACAATGAAAAATGCACACAATTTTATAAATGTGTAATTGTTATCTTTTTTTAATTAACTAAATGTGAAATTTACCCTTAATAATTGAGAGATTAATATACTTCTTGATGTCATAATTATGGGTAAAATTGAAAAGTAAACACTTACTTTTGAAAGTTGACGGTTAATTTGAGACAAACTAAAATAAACAATGAGAACAGTTATTTTGAGACGGAGGGAGTAAGTAGAGAGGACGTTTTTTGGTAACTTGAGTCCTTAACAAGTTTTTTAGAGTATCTCCAAGAGATTCGTCGTAACTTTATCTAGGATGTGGAAAGTAAGAGATAAGGTAAATTTTCTCAAATTTGGAGAAATTTATAAAAATGATTGCTTGCAATAGAACAAATATTTTTTTATTATTATTTTCACCAATAAAAAGATTTGAAATTAATTCTGAGAAGAGATAAATAATTATAGTCTTTAATATTTTAATATAATAATTAATGTTGTAATCTCTTAAAAGAAGAACCATTGGATTTTTTTTAAGATTTTGATTTTTGATTATCCGGTTTAGAGAAATTTTGAAGAATCTATTGGAGATGCTCAGTTCTTATAAAAACCTTATTTTTGTACTTTTTGTTGGCATCTTATCTTCGACTCATCAATTAAGAACTCTCCTAAAAGTACCTCTTTTTTTGTGGGTCCCATTGATTTTTCAATATCAATAATTAATAATTATATATATGTAAAACATATTAGTAATTATAAAGTCAAGAAAATAAAATAAAACCTTGGAAAATGTCACTTCACACAAACTTCATGTTAAGAACCTTAAGAAGATGGGGTTCTTATAAGAACTCTCCATAATGGTAGTTCATGCAAGTCACTTCACTTTTTGCTTGTAAAAACCTTGCATTGGAGATGCTATTAGGACACTTTTGAAATAAATCATCTTATAAAAAAAACTAATATAACATTTTATTTCAAAAAGTTAGCAAACTGGAGTTGTTGTTGGGTGTTAGTATGCTTGCAGGAAGGTGTTGGCAGATGGTCAGCCACGGATCAGAGGAAGGTTTGCCAAGACAGAAGAAACCGATATCTTGACGAGAAAGTGATGTTTTGATTATCAAGAATCAATGTGCATCAGAAATCTTGAAGCTAAACGAAGATACTACAGTTGAAACCAATACCTAATTGGTTGATAAAACGACGGTTTGAAAATACGTTACACAAAATATGAATCGAAAGGTACCTTTATTTATTTGGTTGATTTTATATGAAATGTGGATGTTTATTAATGATGACGAGCTTGTTTATCTACACTTTGAACAGAACTACTTTTTGTTGGTGAAAGTTGCATTCTGGAAATGGCTGGCTGGCTGGCCTAGTCCGGGTTCTTTTGGGCTGGGCTGGGCTGGGCTGGGCTGGATCTGTGTATATATATTTATTTTAAAATGAAATATTATAAATAAAAATTTAAATTTCTTGACAATCGTTGACTTTTTAAATAACATAGAAGTTGACTAAGTTCAGTTAAACTATAAATTTTCATTTACTCTACCAACTACCTACAAGAACAAGTATTGCTTCGGTTATCGGCCACAACATATGCAAGGAAATATTTATCGACGTAGATAAAGGAGATTTAGAGAAAAACAGTAAAAAAATAAAAAATTGGTGAACACAGTTCATTTGGACGGTATACACATGCAAAAAATGAAAGTTGTTTTCTTGGTGTTTATGCACGGATGTATATTATGTACGTGTGCATGTTACAAATTACTTGTATGTATATGTGTTCCTATTTTTTGTGTTTTTCCTTGACCTAGACCCTAGATATAGGTCATGTTTCCCAACATGAACTAAGCTTATTTATGAGCTTATTAAAAAAAATATATTTGTTAGGCATAAACTAAGATCCATTTGGTTTTCGAGATTTGAAATTGAATTTCATTTTTGTTTTAAAGAAAGTCTGGAATTGAAATCCCAAGCATGAGATTCAGAAATCCCACCGGGTAGTTCACATTTCACGTGATCTTATATGATTTATTTATAATAATATTTAAAAGATGTTAAAAAGACTTGTTTTATAATAATCAATTAATAAAAATATTATTTATTTTTATATATTTATATAAAACGAATTCAATTCCATTCTTGAAATCCAAATACCTTGAACACACTATGTTAAACAAAATAGGAGATAACCTTTTGAAAAACCATTTTAAGCGTTTCAACAAACCCTGCGGACGTTTTTCCGGTCATTCTTATATAATTTCAATTAATTTTTCTAACATATCATTTTAGATCACTTTAAGGGGCCGTTTATCAGATATTTATATGGTAAGTGCTTACCAGTAAAATTCAACACTAAATTTACTTATCGGGTAAGATTTTAGCTCACCAAAACGGTGCCGTATGCAACAATTTACCCGATAAACGCTAATCGTGGTAAGAATCATCGCTCTCACTTATCGGGTAGGACTCTTGATCTTTGGCTCGCTTTTGCCAAGTAATATTCTTGATTCTTACCATATTCATCCGATGAGGTAACGTAACATAGTAATCATTTACCCACTTATGTGTATGGTAAACGACCCATAAATCATCTTCTAACTGATCAACTAACTTTTAACCAAACAGTTAAACTCAATATTTCAAAAACTCGAATACCAACTTCATTAAAATAGTGTGGGATACCACCATCTATCTAAGAAAAAGCACACCTTTGACTTCTACTTACATAACCTGCCTCAGTTGCCATATATAGAACCAACAGACTTCACAAACACCAACCTCATAGATACAATACAACCACACCAACATCTTCCTACATGTAAATCTCTTGCCCCAAAATGCCCAGAGCTTCTAAGTCTCCGGCCACCTTCCGGCAAGGCTCAGGTGGCCTTTTTCCCACCGGAAATTTCCATAAAAAAGTTGATGAATATGAACAGCATCATATCATTGTGCAACCATTTATCATCCACCAAAAAGCAAAAAGACAACAACATTTTTATCGACTCAATACAGGAAGCTTTCACAAAAGTCAAAACCACCGGTCAGTTAAAGCTTTGTCTCCGGTGGTTTTCTGCTTCGTCTTTTTTGATCAAAATTCCTAGAAATCTTGCAGACTTTTTTTGGGTTTCATTTAAAAATAAAATAAAATATAAATGATATCTTTATGGGTTTTATTTTAAATAAAAAATAAAATCACAATAACAAAACTTGGCGGGACTATGACCAATAACACTTGTTTCTTGAAATTTCTTTCACAAATGTGTCAAAGAAAAAAAACCCATTACAAATATTTCCTTCTTGAAGAACATTTTTGAAGGTCTTAAAAAACCCATCACAAATTTGTTGTCTTTTTAATATATCAACAGAAAGAAACTATTTTTTTCTTTCTGTTTTTATATTTATAAATTATGAAAAAATTTAAATAATTTCCATGTTTCTTGAAGAACACAATGATGAATGAAGAAGAAGAGAAGATTATGGTATTGGAAGTGGGCTTTGTTTCTTTGAAACCCAATTCGGCGCAAGTTAGCATTGAACTTACTTTCTCTCTCCTCTTTTCCTTCCAGTCTTCTATCTATACATACACCTTGTTGTATCTATATATTGAAAAGAAAAGGAAATATTACAGTAAAATATAACATCCTTCTTTCTTCCCTATTTTATAATCTCTTTCTCTCTCACATGAAATTGGGTTTGGATTTCTCTTTTTTAACGTTTGTTTCACGAAATAGAGATTATGTGTGTGTGTGTGGAGTAATGTTAATTTAAACAACTCATCGACTTATTTTTTATCAGTGGAACAGAGAGAGAAAGAGATCCCCTAATTCACACAACCTTGAAATTTCTTCTTTCCATCAAATTCATCAAATTTCCCTCTCAAATCTCTTGGTTTTTACAGATGCTCTGTTGTTCCGATTGATTTTTGGAACAACCCATTTGGAAATTTAGTGTTTTGTTTTGTTCAATTGGAAGATTAGGTTTTGTGAATTGAGGTTCTTAGTTGGTTAGGGTTTCGTGAAGGAGTGAATATTTGGGGGAATGATAATCAAGCGGAAGTTGAAATCGGCAATGCCGAGTTTGAAGCGGTGTCGAGTTAGTGAGTCGGGGGTCGGCGGAGATGACGACGAGTGGTCGGGGAAATCTCGGAAGAAACGGAAGAGTAATAACAACGGAAACCATGGATATTATCCTCTGCATCTGCTCGGAGAAGTTGCCGCCGGGATCATTACGTTGAGTGAATTGGGGTTTCACTTCCCTGCCGGCGTTATCCCTAGCTTCTGTAGCGATTCCGGTGAGGTGGTGGTCGTTGACTCGAAACCGAATGCACCAAAAACGGAGATGGAGAATTCCGGTAATGGTATTAATAACGATTCCGTCCGACCACCTCCACCACGGCCGCCGTTGGTGAGGACTTCACGGGGACGTGTTCAGGTATTACCTTCTCGGTTCAATGATTCAATTCTCGATAACTGGAAGAAAGAAAAAAGTAAACTTGATGTTAATCAAGAGTTGTACTTTGACCCTGAGTTTGCTCCTCATAAGGAGAAACCAAGCGTCAAAATCCCGAAAATCCGAGATCAGATTCAGAATAAGAAACATAATGGGGAGAAAGTGAGTTATAAATGTAGTAAATCTTTACCGCCACCGTTGAAGTTTGAAGAATTTGAAGATGAGGAGTTCAAGTATTCGAGATATAACGAAGAGTTTGATAATGTTAACACGATCTCGATTGGGGAAAAAAAGAATGTTTTTTCGAATGGTTTGGCAAAGGAACAAGTGGAGAAGAAGACTAGAAATATTAAAGTACCAGATGAGTTTTCTCCGGGTGATATAGTTTGGGCCAAATCCGGAAAGCATTATCCGGCTTGGCCAGCCATCGTTCTTGATCCAGTAATACATGCTCCCCAACAAGTTCTTGGCTTTCGGATTGATGATGCTTTTTGTGTCATGTTTTTTGGGTACTCAGGAAATGGTACACAGAGGGTAAGATTATCTCAACATTTTACTTAAAACTACTTATAAATATAATGAGAATTATGATAAACTGATATTTGATGAGCAGGACTATGCGTGGATTAGAAGCGGAATGATATTTTCATTTGTAGAAAATGTAGACAGGTTCGCTATAGTTTCAGTTCCTTTCTTTCTTACATTTCCGAAAGCAGGATAGGTATGATGAAAAATTGGTTATCTTCAGGTTTCAGGGCCAGACCGACTTGTATGATAACGAGCCAAGCGTGCTTAAATCAGCAATAGAGGAGGCTTTTCTAGCAGAACACGGGTTTACAGAAATGCTAATGGTTGAAATTAATGCAGCCGCTGGTAACTTGGATTATCTTGATTCTATCCCTAGACGTGCTCATGAGGCCGGAGGCACAAATCAAGAACATGACCATGTCTCTCAAAAGCAGGCAAGTTTTTCTCTAAAAACAGCCATTGGGTCAGTTTGGTTTGGTAAATTGGTCTAGTGGATGAAAGTTGGACCTTTATTGATGTTTTTTGCATGTTGTTTTTGCAGGAAATATCTAAAAGGCGGCACACACAATCCTGTGAAGGCTGTGGGTCAACCATCTCGCTTAGAATGTTAAGGAAAATGAACGATACGTCTCCTAATAGCCATCTTCTTTGTAATACATGTGCTAGGGTTCGTGTAACATTTCTGGTTTCATGCCATTCACATTCTTGTCGGTAATTGTCTACTGCTGCTGCTGATGTCATGCTTTCTTATTGCAGTTGACAAAATTAAAACATTATTGTGGCATATGCAAAAAGATATGGAATCGTGCCGATACTGTTAGTTGGGTGAGTAAACTACTGATTAGACTCGTCTATACTATCAGTTCCGGAATTAGTGTCCAAGTTTACCCTCGATTTTGACAGTGAGAAATTCGTTACTTCATTTTTTCCTTCAAGAATTAAGTTTAAAAGGTTTTGATTACATCAGGTACGTTGTGATGGTTGTAAAGTGTGGGTGCATGCGGAATGTGATAAAATCTCTGGTCATCACTTCAAGGTTTTTCATCAGTCTTGATCTTGTGGTGGTTTCATCATTATTACGGAATTTCTTGCAGTCTTATATGTCGAAATCATTTTGTAGGATCTTGGGACAACCGAATACTACTGCCCAGATTGCAAAGCGAAGTTCAATTTTGAGTTATCGGATTCCGAAACTTGTCAGCCTAAAAACAGGTAAGTTTTGATATGTATATATATATATATATATATATACACACACATTTGATTACTGTCTCATTGGTTTTACAAACAGTGTGCACCTAATAAAGATGATGTTTGTATTCCAGATATACAAAAAAGCAGGAGGAAATGGTGCTGCCCGATAAGGTCACTGTTGTCTGCACGGGGGTGGAAGGCATATACTTTCCAAGCCTGCATTTGTAAGCATATACTGATATACATCCTTTTTTAAGTCGTAGATGAGTTATCCATTTTCCTTCAGAAAACACACGATTCAGAAGTTTTATTACTTCAATTTTATACCATTTTTATTCGACAAATCTATGGCAACCGACGCACAATCTCTCTCCTAATAACTACACACTCTCTTCCGCCCCTGTTTTCAGCTATAATTTTCAATTTTCAGAGTTGCAGTTTTATAATACACCCTCAGTCCCAAAATAAAATAATTGTCCACAATTCTATTTTAGTTTCTCCCAAAATAAGTATCCACTTTCAAAAGTAAGTGTCTACTTTCCAATTCTACCCTTAATTATGAGATGGAGAAATTAATTACTCAGTGTCAAGGGTGGAATTATCATTTAGTTAATTAAAAAGTGTAAACACATATCTAAAACTTTGTGTCTTTTTCATTGGGGACATTTATCTTGGGACGGAGGGAGTAAACCAGAGGACAATAAATGCATAATTTTGAGGTTTTGTTTTTTAAGAAGTCCAGTTTATGCCTTTCTTAACCATGTGGCTAAACAACTATAGTTTGCTGATGTCATTATATTGATAGTTCATTGTTAACCCAAAGTTTCAAACCCGTATCATCCTTTTAGAGTGCTGATTGGCTTGGTATGGCTAAAAGTAGTGCTTCTCGTTCTTCATCAACTATCCACCTGAAATTCCACATTTAATACTACCTTTTGGGCTGAGGAGTGCCCACATCTGAATAAAGTATGAAAAATATTTGATTCTTTTTCTTTGTAGTGTGGGGATGCATCCATCTCAAAAACGGTTTATGGCATTAATCACCGTATATCCTTGTTTCTATAGGATGCATCCATCTCAAAAACTATATTAAATTTTTTATTCTAGATTAAATTGATATTCGTTTTCGTGTCTTTTTAGAGATTATTTTTTATAAATATCATTGTAGAGTATCTTTATATGGGTTGCTCTTAAAACGGGAACAAGTGTGCCACACTCTGTGAGTCGTAGTTGTTGGATTCATAACTATGGGTACTTAGGCATCTCCAACAGATTTTCCAAAATGTATTGATTTTAATAATATAATTAATGTTGAAATCTAGGAGCTATTTGTCACCTGTATACACAATGAAATCTTGTATAATACTCCTTCTGTCCCAAAATAAGATGTCAACAATGAAAAATGCACACAGTTTAGTAATGTGTATTACACTTTTTAATTAAATAACTGACAATTTTACCCTTAATAATGGAGGGAGTAATGAATTTGTCCATCTCATAATTAAGGTTAGAATCGGAAAGTAGGCAATTACTTTTGAAAGTGGACATTTATACTAAAATAGAAATATAGACATTTATTTTGGGACGGAGGGAGTAACATTTGAATCTATATGCTTGGGTTTTCGTTAAAGATTCACTTAGCTTATGTTCTATGATAGTTAATTTTCATAATGATTGGATTCATAAGGATAAAATTTGAAGCATCATATTATCCAGAGTAGACAGTTCAAGGGAACAGGGATTTCAGAACACCTTTTGAATGAATCACACACACACACACACACACACATATATATATATATATATATATATATTAAATGGAATGAAGCCTGTATTCTAACATTAGTTATTTTGTCCTTTTTTGTTATTGGAGGGTTGTGTGCAAGTGCGGGTCCTGCGGGTCAGAAAAGCTGGCACTTAGTGAATGGGAGCGGCATACAGGTTCAAAAGTGAAAAATTGGAAAACGAGCATCAAGGTGAAGGGTTCCTTGCTGCCACTTGAACAATGGGTCTGTAAATAGAACCGGTTATTTCCTCTTCTGATTTCTAAATTAATGTCTTCTTTTTTATTTCATAGGTCTTTAGAAATGATTACACATTACCAAAATCATTTTTTAAGACACTTCTTAAACAAATTAAGTGCCACAAATTTAGCAATTGTTTGAAGATTTTGATAGATTTGTCCAAAAAATGTTATTTTGCAGATGCTGCAGGTGGCCGAGTATCATGCTCGTACTGTTGTTTCTGTCAATTCTCTTAAGCGCCCTTCTTTAAAAGCACGAAAGCAGAAATTGCTTAGTTTTCTACAAGGTATGTCTTGGTGTCTAGAAACTTCTGGATATTTTCCTCATACTTGCTGATAAATATGTTTCCATAGAAAAATACGAGCCCGTATATGCCAAGTGGACAACTGAACGTTGTGCTGTATGTCGCTGGATTGAAGATTGGGACTACAACAAAATCATTATATGCATCAGGTCTAGTCAATATCCTATTCATTTAACATTTTCACGCCATGTGTACATTTACTTGATGACCCACAAAAGAATGGAGAAAAATGATGTAAGTGAATCCTTAAATTAGCGGGAAAATCTTGTTGATTTTCTATTCTTCATGGCAGATGTCAAATAGCCGTGCATCAAGAATGCTATGGTGCGAGAAATGTTCAGGATTTTACTTCGTGGGTTTGCCGGTCGTGCGAGACACCGGATATTGAGCGAGAGTGCTGCCTCTGTCCTGTAAAAGGCATGAACTTTGCAAATCTTTATCATTTCTGACTTGTTCTCTCTTTTCACGTTTTTCACAAGCGGGGGGTTTCATGGAAACAACCACTTTACTCTTTGGAAAGAGTAGAGGTTAGGTCTGCATAATCTTACCCTTCCCCTGGCCCCACCTCCAGGTGGGATATATTGGGTTCGTTTGTAAGTAGAATATCAAGATGTTTTATTACTTTATATTCTTCTCATGTTTCATAAGAAAGAGACCGGAAAGATAGTTTTTGTGAATTTTGTTTTTTGAGTATTGAACGAAACTTGACACTTATAAAGTTATTTTTTTAGAATTTTTTATTTTGTAATTTCTCATTTCAGGAGGTGCTATGAAGCCTACTGATGTTGAGCCCCTATGGGTCCATGTAACCTGCGCATGGTTTCGGCCTGAAGTTTGCTTTGCAAGTGACGAGAAGATGGAGCCTGCGCTTGGAATTTTGAGTATTCCGTCAAACTCTTTTGTAAAGGTACTATTTTTATTTTTTACCATATAGTACAGTCAAATTGTGACATTTGATTGAATGCATGTCTTGTTTCAGATTTGTGTCGTTTGTAAGCAAATTCATGGATCGTGTACACAATGTTCCAAGTGTTCAACTTATTACCATGCAACATGTGCATCGAGAGCTGGCTATCGCATGGAGGTGAGCCTACTGTTTTCCAATGTTTAAAAACCTTCTGGACCCCCTGGTTTCTTTGTTAACTCAAATAGATCAGTCTTTTATCGCCAACGATTCTAAATGTGTTTTTTTTCCGTAGTTGCATTCCCTTGAGAAGAACGGGAAGCAAATCACAAGGATGGTGTCCTATTGCGCTTATCACAGGTACTAGTGTCTAATATGACATGGGTAGTTTAGTAATTTACCAATCCATCCCTTCTGGCTGTAAACATTATAAGTTGTGGTTCTTAATCTTCATGTTTTCTTTCAGGGCTCCGAATCCAGACACCGTCTTAATAATTCAGACGCCAGGAGGGGTAATATCGGCTAAAAGCCTACTCCTGAACAATAACAAGAGCGGTTCGAGATTGATCTCATCAAGAAGATTACAACTTCAAGATGCTCCAATCTCCGAGGCTTCCACGGAGACTGAGCCGTTTTCTGCAGCAAGGTGCAGGGTGCACCAGAGATCGCACACCAAGGTAGTTCTAAGCAACACGTTTGATGTTTTAAACCCCGAGATTAAGCCACAAATGTATCGATTTTTTCATGGCCTTCTTGTTTTGAAATTCGTGTTTTTCAGAAGCCAGGAGACGGGCTAATCATGCACCGAGTTACCAGACCATGCCATCACTCTTTATCTACGATACAACGCTTGAACAGCCTGAGGGTAATAATGTCTTTTAAGCAACTCTTGATTTTATTAGCTTCGGTTTCTGCAAAAGCCGCGTAGATCATACACCTGATGCCTTTTTTTTCCTACAGGAGATGCAAGAACCTCAAAGTTTTTCTACTTTTAGAGAAAGATTGCGACATTTACAGGTAAAGTTTCACGTTTTTCTAAACTCGGGCATGTTTTATTTACACATTTTGCATGAAATAGTTGCAGAAGAGTTGACTTTTGATTGCAAATGCAGAGAACCGAAAACGATCGGGTTTGCTTTGGTAGATCGGGAATACATGGATGGGGCCTCTTTGCACGTCAAAATATCTTGGAAGGAGAAATGGTAAAAAACCCGCTAGTTCTGATAACAGCTTCTGACTTCATATGGTTGAAACACGTATAAAGAAATGCAACGTCTCCCTAGCGGTCAAACACTTGTGTGTAAATATTTGACCAGTCAAATGTCATACTCCCCCGCCCCAAAATAAATGTTCTCATTCAAAAAGGCACAAAATTTTATAAATGTGTAATTGTTAACACTTGTTAATTAACTAAATGACAATTTTACCCTTAATAACATATCTTAATATATTAAGGGTAGAATTGGAAAATATGCACTTATTTTGGTACAAACTAAAATGGAAATTATGCCCGGTGGTATTATTGTATCAATTTACGTGCAGGTTTTGGAATATCGTGGAGAACAGGTTAGAGGCAGTGTTGCTGATCTAAGGGAAGCACGGTATCGAAGAGAAGGCAAAGACTGCTATGTGAGTATTCTCAATTCTTTTTCATAAACCAAACCCACCCAATATGTCCCACCTAAAAAGGGTAGAATTCTTTTTCGTGTATATATATATATATATATATATATATGAATAACCATGGTTTTGTTTTGTTGTGTTTTGTGCAGCTGTTTAAAATCAGCGAAGAAGTGGTTGTAGATGCAACAGACAAAGGAAACGTAGCACGTCTAATCAACCACTCGGTAACTTTTTTTAACTACCCTTTACGTATGTATAAGAATCTATTTTGTAAGACGATTTTGACTTGTGGAATGACGTGGTTTCTAGTGTATGCCAAACTGCTATGCAAGGATCATGAGCGTTGGTGGGGACGAAAGCCGGATCGTACTTATTGCAAGAACTAACGTGGCAACGGGTGACGAACTAACGTAAGTTATAATAATAATAATAATTCAATATAAGTAGTTACGGAAGGAGATATGTGGGTTTTGAGTTTTGATTTGCAGGTATGATTACTTGTTTGATCCGGATGAGAGCGATGAATGCAAAGTGCCGTGTTTATGTAAAGCGCAGAATTGTCGGAAATTTATGAATTAGAGCAAGTAGGAAAAAGAAAGGAAAAACAGACGAGTATAGAAGCAAGGAAGGAATGAAATGAAATGAAATGAAGAGTAGCTTTTTGTTTTGGTTTTTGGAAAAAGAAAAAAAAATAATAAAAACTAATAAAGAATGGTTAGATGATAAGAGTAGGGAGGGAATGCATACCTCATCTCATGGTTTTGGTTTTGGTTTGCATTCCAACTTTGTTTATAATGTGGAGGATTATTATTAATTATTAATTATTAATTATTAATTATGGATGGAGTGTAAACAGGTAATTTAAAGGAAATATATTATTATAGCATTATTTAGGATAAAAGTTCATCTAAATTAAGTTATTAACGTTTATGTATAATTTCTTGTGTTGGATAAACTGTTTCAACGATGGAAATGACATACTTTTTTTAGTTTTGTTTAAGAGAAAACTCTAATCTGGGAACCACAAGGGTGGTGGCGTGTTGGCAAGGGTTTGGGGGGATGTGGTGGAATATCCCATCCACCCCGGGTTCGAGTCTAGGCGTCAGCATTCTGTGGCCAGGCTTAGTCTCAGACGGCCGCTTTGTTTGTTTGTTTCTAAATTGCCAAGGATGTAGTCTAGGCATTGCCTATATGAACCTTATCCAAAAAAAAAACTCTAATCTGGGTTCTTTTGACAAGTGTGAAAATCAAACCTAAATCCTTCTTCCGGTTTTCATTTTGTTTTATCAAAGCTGATGTCCCAATGTCATACTTTCATTAATCCACAAGGATCCAAATTAGTATTCACTCGATAAGCTCAAATGGAGAATTGCAAGGTACATTTATTCCTCTCTCAACAACAAATCCACCCAATGGAGAAGAGCAATACACCTGTTTCCCTACCCCAACTGACTTTGCGACAGAGTGAAGATGAAATGATGATAGTGTCTCTAAACAAACAAAATAAGCAAGCTAAAAAGAGCAAAGGCATGTGAGAATCTGATGGAGATGCTCTAACAAGCTAACTTATAACATGTGCTGCTCCGAAAGCTTCACATCAATGGTGGTTTCAGGTACGAGCACAATAACTGATTGGGCGGATTAATGGATTATGGTCACCTCATGCGACTAGCCATAAAAGTCATCATAAATAAACTCCCTGATTAAGTCATACACGCCATTAATAGGAATTTGCAACATTTGTTTTTCTAAAAGAGGAGAGGAGAGGAGCATTAATAACACTGGAAAAAGATATCAATGACGATGGAAGGAAAGGTTTGCTTATATGTGACAAATTTAACAACTAATTAGCATCAATCCTCTACGGTTACAATACAACGACAACGGAGGAACATACGAATATTGGCAACATTTTCGACCAAAAATAATTTGCTTCCTGCTTGTGATTCCAGCATGTATTTGATATAAATTCACACAGAATGTCCCACCCAAAAAAACATGATTGATATGCCGTTGGAACATTAGCCCTCATTCTCAAACCGCTGCAAATAACAAAAGGCATTAAAAGAGCAGAAACGTAAATACCGTGAAAGATATTTAGGTATATAACCTTAAATGAGATTTTAATTAAATCCACGACACTCTCACGAGTATGAAGCTATTTTCCTTAAAATAGGCCAGGAAGCTTACTTGCAGGGAAAGACAGCATGCATCTATATCAAGCCTTGGCGTTGAAGATCGGTGTATGTTTTTTTGTTGTAAATGTTACCCTCTCGGTCCTCATATTCTTCCTCCAGTTCTGGTCGCCACTTGTTCACCCCTTGCTTCTCTTTTATTCTCTCCCACAGTTGTTGTGCTTCCTGCAAGTGCATTACGTTACCTACTAACTTAGCATCGTCTAATTTTCACAAACTAATTACTTTTTTCTCAAAATATATCAACTTTTTTTAATCTTTTAATTTTCATTCAACTGAAACAAATCAGAACCCTTTTTAAAGAATCATCTTCTGTTTGATATTAACTAGATTTATGAAGTGATTTGCAGCAAGTTAATAGAAATTGAACTACTTCCGTTCCAAATTAAACGAGCATTGTATTTTTTTTAACTTTTTGAGCATAATATAACAGATACCAATATAAGAAAATGATTAAAATACATACCTCAATTGACGTGATCTCATTAAAGTTCTTGGTATTTGGAATACCAAGTCGACGCATACCATATTGATGTCGAAATTCCTTAAAATGACGCTCATAAGCTCTTCGTCCCCAGTAACTATAGTTACCACATATCTCACACTTGAACTCCTGAAGAATAATTAGACAATTGAGGACATGTACAAGAATCTTTCTAAATATGCAAACCATTTGACAGTCCAACTCTCAGAACATCCAAAAATAAGACATTTTTTGTTAGCAACAAACAATATTCAAATGTGTTATATATTTACCCACATGATTGCTTCCAGATGAATAGTTATTTATTATTTCCATGTACCTGACCGAGGCCATGAAGCTTATACAGCCAGTATGGTATAGGTTTTCCATCCCAACCCATTGGCAACTTCAATGGATTATATATTTGCTGGTCTTCGTCATCACTCTCAATGTCAGGTACTTCCTCCTGAAAATTATGTAAAAAGAATAAAAGGTGAACCACAGCTGACATAAAGAAAAAATAATAAAACAAAATCCATGACTGAGTGAATGATAAGTATCGTTATATCGTCACATCGAAGTTACTTCTAATTATTCATCTGCTTTAACAGCCATGAAACTGTTAGAAAAGAATCATTCTCTTTGTGAGTAGCTCAATTCCTTGTTAAGATCTACACCGATGAATAAGCCACTCTACAGGTTTTTCTTCCAATTTTTATTTTTGTTTTTCTTTTCAGCCTTGGTGAATAAGCAATTAGTGTCTTCTTTTAGGTGGGTGGGAGGGAGAAGGACAAAACATTTCTTACATCCTCCCTTTCAGCTTCCATTTCCTCGTATGTCAGAGCCTGTTTCTTCTCAACATTCTCTTTTGTTCGCATGATTGTCTGCACACACACAAAAAAAGGTTCATATCAACATCAACAATAGCCTATTTTTGACATACTTACATGCATATTATGTGAGTGATATATACTAACGTCATTTGTTATTACATTACTTTTGTCATTTGTTATCCAATATATATATATAGGGTTAGGTTCAGGGGAAACCTCAAAAAATGGAAAACCGAGGAACACCTTGGTAGCAATTCATCTGGACAATATGCACTTGTTCATACAAGTAATTTGTAGCATGCACATGTGCATAAAAACCAAAAAACAACTTAATTTACTTGTATGCACAAGTGCATACCATTCAAATGAAAGGCTATTCCTCAGTTTTCCATTTTTTTGAGGTTTTCCCCTGAACCTCCCTCCCTCTCTCTAAGAAGGGGGGTAGGGGGTGTGAAACAATAGAGATACTGACAGAACCAAGAATACATGACTCTTAAAAAATGCAAAAAGAAATATAACAAACTTACCTCTGACAATATTTCACATAGCTTCTCTATCTTGGCCTCCATCAGGGCAATCTCTTGTGAATCATCATTCTGATGTGAAGCAGCAACCACACCATTTTGTTTGGGCTTTTGTGCACCTTTTGCAAAATGCTTTTTATCTAGCTTTTCAAGAGGTGTGTGCTGCAGAATCACGAGTACATAGAGAAAGTGACCATGAGATTTATATCCAACAACTAACAAACAACACAAGAATAAAAGTGCCTAGAATAACTCACAGTGAGATCACATCTGCCACAAAACCTGAAAGTAAGGTCTCAATGTAAATGGAAATGACTTTGGACATTCTTCTTCATTGTGAATCATGGCAAGTAAGTTCACCATTGCAAACTCATACCAATTCTTTTGAAATACATAATCAACAACAGTGCCAGTTTATCACTTGCCCATTAGTAAATATATATCTTACATCAAAATCAATCAATAAATTATGTTTCTCGTAGCATGTGTATATAAATTCTAGTGCACAAATCTTATCCAAAAACACACTTAACTAAGAATTTTACTTTTTACCTGCTTTAATGATGAAGTTACTTAAAAGTAATAGATAAACGGAAGTTACGAAACCAGCAACATGTTTATCAAAAGTGAATCATAAAAGAAAGAGACATGATGCAAATACCTTTGTAAGAAAAAGCCTTTCTGCACGCTGTTGAACAGTACCTCCTGTCTTTAATCCCAGTGCAGCCAATGCCTACCAAACAAAATAGAAAATTAGCAACAAAGAGAGGCAATAAAAAAGGAACTTCTCACTGGATCTTACTAAGCATAAACTCAAAAAATAATCTTGAAAACAAAGGACCCACTTCAGAAATGACGACATCAAAGCTCCGCAAGTGATTATACACAGAAATCCCACACAGATTTGCAACATCTCATACAGATTTAAATAAAATGGTGTGATATGGCTCTTACCTCCTTCAACTTCTCAGGACCAAGTTCAACCAGTTCCTCGACTGTACTATAGTAGTCCAGATCAATGGCTGTATGCTCAGCGGGAATATGTCCATTTTCTTGAGCCTCGTCCTTCCATCCATCTACTTTGCCATTAGCCCACTGCTCTTCAAACTCTGCTGACACCTGCTTCAAATAAATCATATACATAAAGCTCATAATAAATTCCCTCAGGTTCTCTGCATTCGGTTTTTTCCATTATCAGTACATGCATAAATTTCAAATGATAACAAGGAAAATATAAACTCGCTACCTTAATAAATTTATATCAACCCTTGATAAAAAGCTTGATGATACCAAAATTGAGCTGTTCCTGTTTTCTTTAAATTTCATTTAGATCAGGTTTTAACCAATAATATCACAGACAACCTACTAAAACTTGCTTTTTGAATTTCAATGATTATTTGTTTTCTTTATTATTGATAAAAATTCTCTTGTTAAGATCTTATGACTAGACTAAAACCCCGATTCATACTAGAAAGACGATGATTCAATAAAAAAATTAAGTTAAGCCCATAGATTCACCGAGCAAGAACCATCAGATCATCTCTCATGTGATATCTCTGTAAACTATACTAGATAGGTTGCAAGCATAAATTTTATATTTATTTTTCATACAAGCTTGGAGAAACAACCAAGTACAAATGGTTAGGAAGGGGAACCCAACAATTAATATCCTATAAAAGAAATAAAAAGGGGAGAGAGAAAATTTACAAGTCAGAACCTTTGAGAATAATCTATCGAGATCTTGCAGAGGCTCTGTGCGCTCAAAGAAATACACTAGATATTCCAGCATTTTGCTCAAATACTCCCTGTACTGCCTGGAGCAACAAAATAAAATTTGTTATGCTTAAACAAATAAGAGATACCACAAACAAATCAAGAATTACAGGAGATAACAAGATGCCAAGATACATGAAATCAAGAATGGGTTTTCCATTTTGCTTTTGGCCAGAACATTTAGCAGATGCTAAGTTTGTAATTATAGCTTGTAATCTTTAAAAATATATTGTCAAGAAAAACATAGATTTGTCTATATAGGATTAGGGCCACACAGATTACATGTAACATGTAGAAAGATCAATACAAATACTAGAGAAGAGGGCTCTGATGAAAGAAAGAACATATTGCAAGTACTGATATAGATGATACAAACAAACACAGATAGAAGAAAAGAACTGGAACTTGAAACGGTCATTATTATTACCTCGTCAATTTCAGTTTCCGGGGGATGGTATGTGGTTGTGAGAACACTTCAAGGTAAGCAGAATAATCGATTTGCTTGCCAAACTTGGAATTGATGTAATGATTGTACAACTCATGCATATCCAGGTAGCGTCCAGAGGCTTCCTGCAAAGCAAATTAAAGTGAGGTCACATTGGTTCTCCCATATGTTGACAAATACCTCCGTTGCAGTCTTATATTTCAACGCACAACATTGCCTTGAAAGATAATTCAACCCTCATTTGTTTCAAGTGAAGATAAAAATGAATTAATTGGCAAAGAATGATGATAAGATCCAATTATAGTGCTAAGCATGGCTACTTCAATCTAAAAAAGAAAATGTATCAAGAGTACTAACCTCTCCACTGAACTCAATTTGCGGTTCCTCTTGGAGTAATTGCTCATATTCATCAGTGGTGTCGATAACTCTTGCTGATGGATGACGCCTATGATACTCCCGAATCTGTAAAAAAATCATTTCTTGAAGGATATGCAGTGTCGCAGTGACAACAAAATTGTAATGACCAAGCTATTTTATCCCACATCTCCAACTGTTACCAGTTACCACAATGCAGTTGCAACGTTGTCAAAATATGTTTTCTTTATCCCAAATGCTTCGAATGGGAAGCACACATGCAATAGGATTGGAAGAGTCCAAAGAAGACATTAACCCCTGTAAGCTAAACTGGGAATAGTCAAGCTGTGAAACCCCTATTGGGATGGAAATTGGGGTGTTTGAAGAAGCGGGAATGGAACTCTATGAGATCGAATCTCCCGTTCAGGTTTCGAACCTATAAAGACTTTTTTTTACTCAAGAGATGCTAAAGCTATCGTTAGTTGATCTTTCTAAGTCAGATGATACTACATTTAGCTACATAATAAGATAAGAAGATCCAATTGAAAGGCCCAAACTTCTCACAACAGTAAGACCCCTGAGGAACTACTTGGTGTGTATACTAACAGGGAATTGGCTGTAAGGCTAAAATGATTCAAACTAGAAGCCAAAAAAAATATTTCTCCAATAAAGATCCAAAGAAACAACAAAAAGATGAAACACTTACCTCTTTTAATCGGTCATAAAATGCACTAAAAACATTAGTCCCAGATGCAGTTTGTCCACCAAGAGCTGCAATTTCATCCTTCCTGGCTTGATCTTTGTCTTCGTATATATCGACCTAAAACCAATATGACCCATAATGTAACCAAAGTCAGAAATCTCACTTCTCTGTTTTAAAATAAACATGAATAAACAGAACTGCCCTATCATTTTCACGTCAAGCTACTACTTATCAAATGCAAGATTGAAAAGAACCATAGTGCAAATCAATACCTACATTGTTAGATTTTTAACGAGTATTATAGCGCTTTATTAGTTTATAAACAATTTCACGAAAGCAATGAATGTGTTCAATTTCATAACCTACAGCTTACACAAACGTCTCCCAGTTAAATGCCAATTCTTTTCAAGCCAATGGAGTATAACATACTATCACAACCAAAACAAGTAGAAAAAGCAAAATGAACAAGAAATATTACAAGTTTATAAGTAGTGGATGTGATTTGATCAATCATATGCCGCACACGGTGGCTCTGAGAGAGGCGGTCCTTGTTCGAAGCCGGTTCATTCTGCAGATCCTTCACTATCAGTCTCTCAAACCGCTCAGTCTCCTCGTGGGCCGCCCGCGTCAGCTCTAACAGCGTCGACGACATCTTTCCCTCTCTCTATCCACTCTGGTTCAATCTAGGGTTCTCAGAATCACGAGGGTTTTAGAAGGAGGGGGCAAATCGAACGGATTTGGAATGGAGTTTTATTTATTGTTATTTTCAATTTACTACCCTCGTTTATGGATATAACTGCTAAATTCACCCTTCTACAATGAAACGTTTTCATATTTGGCCTCACATTCTATTTTACTTTTTTACTTGACTTCGGATAAATTTTCGTTGGATATGGTGATTATTAATTTCCGTCTTGGTGGGAAATGGGAATCGTTGAAAATTTTCATCACGTTTTCTTGGTTTTTAATGTGAAATCTCGAATTTTGAAATATTATTAGAAAACTTTCTTACTGTTTAAAAATTAAGAACAAATAACAACTTTTATCTTTAGAATCGACTTAAGCACATGGCATTCCTTAAATCTAGCACCTTCAAAATGTGTCTCTCAGGCAAATAATAAATCAATCATTCTTATACTTCTTGCAACGAAGGGTGTTCACAGTTTGGCTGCACACAAATAAGTTGATCAAACCAAATTAATTAAGCTCGCTTATTCTGGTTGTTCATCATATTTACAATGATCAATGTGAAGAACTTCAAGTTGAGAAAATTCAATTTGACGGCCGCTTGTAATGCAAGACCAACCATATATAATAGTAGGCGAATAGTTGTTTGAGAAGTCGAGTTAACGTGAGAAGCGTGAGAAGTGGATATGAATCATTTATCACTTTTAATCTCAATCCACCCATGAATCGTGCTTGATAAGCAAGTGTATCTTGGTACATCTTATTATAATGTGCATCAAACGGTCGATAATCACTTATCACGCTAACTCAACTTCTCATCAAAACTCAATTGTCATTTTAATTGTCACAACCATCTCATATATCATTTTCAACACTCACCCTCTCTTGTTTCATTCATATTCTCTTTTCTTTCACAATCTTTTGATTTAGATTTTTGGGTTTGAATTTGGTTAGTGAATCATAAACATAGTTGAAAAGTATCATTGATCTATTTGTTGAATTTACACATAACCCCCTCATGTTTCAAAATTGTCGACTTCGCCACCTGTAATTACAGTTGGGAAAGTTGTTTAAGAAATGAAGTAGCCATTGATGGAATGATCTAGGTTTAAAAAATGTGGAAGCAGGCACAATCTCTGTTCGCTGAAGAAGAATATGAAGAAGATTCACAAGAGAACTTGTTGGAGGAAGCCGAAGGTCTCTGTTCTTTATCTCCCAAACAGGTATTACTCCATCCAATTGCCCCAATAGTTCGTAGTTTCCCCCAAAATTAAGATCTCCTATGATGAACCCTAAAAGGTTCTACAACCTCACCATCTTCTTAATTTTTCGGTACAGAGATTATACGCCTTCGCTGCGAGTGTGTTAGCTGGACTCGTCTGTATGTTCCTGGTACTCCACTTTACAATTTTTGTGTATACGATTTCGTTCCACACACATACATGCTAATTTCCTTTGTTGACTTTCATTCATGAAACTTTTTTTTAACTACTCTATTGTCAATTTTCGACTGAACTATGCATTGGACATAATCAAACCACTTGCGATGATCTTGCTCAATTATTCCTAAATACTTTCTCAGCTTGTGAGCAATAACGTGGATATAATTGAAGTCTACATTGCAGTTGATAGTGTGATATGCATGGGATCATGTGAGAAGTGCCATTTTTGGTGAGAAGTGCCATTTTTGGTGAGAAGTACTTTTAAACCGTTGCTCACTTTGAATCAAATACCCTCCTATAAATTGCGGCTTAAAAGGGAATTGATTCGGTGCATCTTATCTCAGTGCAACTCATCCTAATTTTCATCCATTTCTCATCCAACAGTTGATAACAGTTTCTTACTTCTTGCGCTTCTCACCAAATTTGGCACTTCTCACCGGAACCCAACCTTATAGTGATAATGGTCTAGAAATAGGATATACATAACAATAGACTGCTGGTTATCCACTATTTCAAGGGTATTCACAATGTAAGTTGCAACCATAAATCCTAAAATGTTGGCATAAGTTCAAAAGAGAGTGAATTCAATATGGCAACTTTTATAGTTTAAAACTCAAATATCTTATAGGGATCTTTCTTTCCCTTTTAAAGCAATGGTGAACCTTGCATCTGCTAGTAAGGTTACTTCTCTACAAATAAAGACCATTGGTCGGAGTGACTAAGGGCTTGTTTGTTAACAACTTAATTAGCTTATTGCGACTCACAGCTTATTTGGTTAACTATACGTTACTGTTTGGTAGTGGCTTTATGTTATAGAAAGTGGCTTATTCGGTAAGCTTCTAGGGTTTAGGGGGAGCTTTATGCAAAAAGGCAAGTTTTTTCCAAACCTGCATCTCCAAGTTAAAAAACACGCTCCTTCCATCTATGAAATAACTCTTCCATACAAAAAAAACCCTCCCAATCCATACAGACAGATTAATCTACACAGTTAGCTTTATCCATACAGTACTTTATGGAAAACCAACCAAACAGCCCCTAAGTCATGGAAACATTCTCTTTGCAATTGCAAGGAATATTTTGCACATAAAGACTTCCCTCCCAATCCTCAGAAAGCCAAGGAGCATAGGTGCACTATACTCATCATAGTTCTTGTTGGCATAATGGAAGTTACTACCATGTATCGAGCTATCATAGGAAAACCCAATATAAATTTAAGAACACTAAAAATAAGTATCTTGTTCCATAATGAACATGAGAACTTTGACATGCCTATTGCCTTATTTGATTAATAGTTATTATGATATGTTGGGGATTTCCTTTTATGTGATCTTCTCTCCATAAACAAGAACTCTTTTGCTTATTTGTCTTTATCTTAGAACAAGCTTTTAGAAACGTTTGTAGCTCCTTGAAATAAAGCTCTTTGTTGGTTGATGCCCTTAACCACTCTTCAGTTGCATATTGATGTCAATTAATCACTTTGACGTTATCTATACGAATGTTATTTTGCAGTCGACGATTGTGTTTGCCATTCCGATTAAGTTTGCTGTATTATTTACCTTTGGCAACTTGTTGGCTGTTGGAAGGTGGGTTGTCTTTGTCAAGCCATTAGCATTAAAGTTATCTCCCGGATCTCCAATTTCAATTATGTGGCTAGGAATTGGAGTTAAACGAAACCCATGTAGAATTTTAACTTAACATGCTTCAATCCCAAACCGCAGATCATGCAAAATGGTGTTTATGCGGTGAATTTAAGATCACACTGAAGGACTTGTTTTCTTGTAAATGTTTATATTCCTCCATCTCGTCAGAATTACTTTTTTTTACTCTACACGGAGCTGAATAAGTGTTTTAACGATTAATCAAATGTCTAAAGCACCCTTTAATAACGACAAAATAGAGGAATCTTGTGGACCAAAATAATAGGGACATTATCTCAAAATTTTGCAAAAAAAGAAATATGGACATCCCAAAATGTAAATTTTTTTAAATTTCATATGATGAAAGGAACTCTTGTTTCTAAGCTAACCCTTTAGTCAACTGTTTGATCTATTCACTTCGGCTGAACTTATTTTTGTCATTTCACAGCACAGGCTTCCTTATGGGAGCTAATCGACAACTTCAGATGATGTTTGATCCAGTTCGTATATATGCCACAACTATTTATATTGGGTTCGTTGTTCTAGCTCTCATTTGTGCTATTTGGGTAAGAAACTCAACTTGACAAGATAACCTCCTTCAGAACTACAACATGAACATCCTTAAGACCTTAACTGTAATCAACACTGATCCATTTTGAGATTTGACTTTTGATTCAACCTTTTGCTGTTCATTTGCAGATACACAGTAAGCTGCTAACCATCCTCGCTATATTATGTGAGATATGTGCGCTTATCTGGTAAGCTTATCTTCTTCCATGTAACCTTGTTTCTGGTCAGGGTGCGTTTGGTTCGCAGACTATACTAGACAGGACTGGATGGGTGAAGTGACATAGGCATGTTTTGGGGTCATAATTTGACATGGGTAGTTTAGTAATTTACCAATCTTGTCCCTTCTTCCTGATTTTTGTTCCATCTATTTTGGTGGGCATTTTGTCCCACCAAACGTGAACAACAGGTTCTTGTCATGCCATGTCATGTACCGTCATGTTACCAGAAGCACCGTAAATGCCATAAAATATGGACAATGAGTTATTAGAATGAAAAAAATTGTAACCAATATAGAAACTATTTCAGGTACAGTTTGAGCTACATACCTTTTGCTCGTGCAATTGTTTCAAAAGTGACGATCCGTCTCTTTGACACCGAGATTTATTAGGCGAAGGATTTCTAAGAAACTATGATTCACATTGAGTATGGAATACTTAGTGAGTCATGGTTCTCATCTTTGACCACCTTTCTTTTATCTTGGTGTCGTTAGCTTGGCATATTAGTGTTTTTTTCGCGTGCCATCATCGTAGCCGGTTGCCATTCAATTTCTTGAATAATTTTGTATTGAAATTTCACTTATCATTGTTGTTATTTTGTAAGTGTGATTTTCTTTTGTCAAACCGAAAGAAATTTAGAGGATTTTTTTGAAATCGTGCTGTAAGAAAAATGATTGTTTGATAATTATTTTGATTGAAAATCTTCATTTTAACTATTTAAAATACTTTTTAAGAAGTATAAACAACCACGGCCCAAAAATACCGCGAGATGCACAACCCAAACATGACCAAATGCGAGGAGCCCATGCTCCATCGAACCCACACGAGACAACGATTCAGAGTTCAGATGAAATTGAGCTGAATCAGGACCATCCAAGACCCGAGCAGGAAGCAAAACCAAAGCGAGCAGACGATCTAGAGCAGAAACAGAACCGCCCAAAACTCGAGTAGAAATATGGATTGCAACCCAATCCACAAGTGTGCTAGAGCATCTCCAACAATTTCTCCAAAATCAAAATTTTGGGGATTTTTTACATTAAACGTAGTCCCCAAAACCTTTTCCAAAATGAAGAAAGTATGAGAGATATATGGAAATCTTCAATTTTGAGATATCTTCAAGAATGATAACTTATGTGAGAGAAATGATTTTTTATTTATTCTACCAATAGAATTGCTTTAAATAAAAATGTTTAGGAGAAAGAAATAATATTTTATAAGTTGTATTGAATATTTTAATAATATAATTAATTGTGTAATCTTCAAAATAGAGAATTTATTAGAGATGAAAGTGATTTTATTTAGAGATTTTGATTTTTTACTTCTTCATTGTTGGAGATGCTCTTATACCATGGGCATCATGAAAACTAAACTCTTTTTCTAATGTGTCGCGTTAACTCAAACTCCTTTCAAAATTGGTTTTCACTGTCACATCGCCAACTATTTTATAATTTATATTTACTTATTTTAATAATTTATAATATCATAAAAAAAAATATGACTTATTTATAATATAAATAATTAATTAGTAGATGTAATAAACAAATTCATGGACATTGTTTTCCTTGACATTTATCAAGAACAATTGTCCAATAGAAAAAAAAATCCAAGGACAAAGGTAAGCAAAGATCTTTGTCACCCGTATGTGTTGAAAATATGCAACTAGCAATCGAAACACAATTTAACATATTGACAAGGAAATAGATGCAATAAACAAACTTACATATATTGTGCAAGAACGAGAAAGAAAAAAAGAAGAATGTTAGAAAAACATGTGAAGAAAAAGGAAGAACACTGAAAACAAAAATTGACAATCAAATTGATGGAAATAGATACATCAACAATGACGAAGTCACAACTCACAATGAAATTTGTACGAAAAACAAATTCACATGTTTTAAACGTATGATGATATAATGTTTAGTTATTTACTCGTGTAATTTTTTTATGTTTGTGTAAGTTTATCTATTAGTATTTTTATTTGTATTTTCGTAAAAAAAATTATATTAATGTTTTTTTTCTTTAGTAACCAAATTAGTAATTTAAATAAAAACCATTTCATGAAAAATATCATTTATTTAAAATTAATTGTGGATAGAATTCTTAATAAAAATACTAAAAATTAATGTTTAAACAAATTAATAAATGAATTAAGTTTAATAAAGAAATTAATAATTAATGTTTAAACAAACCAATAAATGAATTAAATTAAATAAAAATATTAATGTTTTATCTACTTGTCATTGCATATGGTTTTAATAATTTAGCAAGTATAAAACATCTTATAGTTTTGTTTCAAAAAAAAACATCTTATAGTTTACATGGACATGTCATGTCATCTTACAATATTATTTGCAAGATTGACTATTGAATGGTTAACTATAGAATGATATGACAATAATCGAATATCGAAAACCAAGTTGCATTGTGAAGGGGCCTGAATAGAAAACACCATTTTATAAAGATGTACGTCAATCTAATTTCAGTAATGAAAAAGACATATTGCTTTCAATTTAATCGCAATTGTAACTTCAATTTTGGACATCTTAGACATCCTTATCAATACACGCACGCACGCACGCACGCACGCACGCATATGTGTTAAGTTTTGATAAAAATATAAATTATGGTAAGAACATGTATACTCATTGATGTATATACATAATAAATATATATATGTTGAGAAGTGGTTGTCAATTGTTGGATGAGAAATAGACACATATTAGGATGGGTTGCACCGAGATGCAGTGGATCAATTCTCTTATAAGCCGCAGTTCATGGGAGACATTTAATTAAAAATGCTCAACGGTTTAGATCTACTTCTCACGTTAACATCAACTTCTAACACGATTATATATATATAGAGAGAGAGAGAGAGAGACCTTGATATAAACATAGGGACAAAAAAATGGGTTATTCAATGTCAATTGCTCGCAAAACCTTTTTGTTGATGTTTATTTTCAATATTTCTGTATGATGCTTCATTTATTAGACAGTTGCGTGATTAAACCAATGGTAAACATACAAAAATCTTATTGGATGTCAATATTCATTAAAAAAATACTTTATCTAATAATCTTTTTGTACTCAAATAAATAATATTTAATATTTATGTATCTGCTTATAGTAATTTGTATTGATTAGATCTAAGATAATATATGTTTTAATTAAAATAAAATCCAAGACGTATATTATATTTACATATTATTCTATTAACTTTTCTACAAAGATTCTATCGATAAAAACTTGATTTAACATATTTAATAGTTTATGATACCATAGTAATTATATATACATTGGAGAATCCAATTTGATTTTGTGGACTAAATTATTAAAATATAATATTTAATACTATTTGTAATTTGTAGACTGTAGTTATGTGGTTTGGATTTTGACTAACTAGAAATTTAATTAGAAAGCAGCACCAATTAATCATTGTTAATCAAGGTTATTAATCATGTGGTGTGGTTGGTGGCTATTTTTCTAAACCTACACCTACCATCACATTCACCATTTGGGATTTTCTATGCATCCACCCACCACCATCTTTCTCTTTTCAAATCTAAAAACAAGATTAAGAGACAGTTGTTGAATGGTTTGGTGCAGAATCATTATGTGGTCAGAATGATTAAGAGGTTTTTATGATATAATGCAAAATGAAATATGGTTGTTAGGTAATTGTTTAGAATGAAATCAGAATGTTGAATGGTTAAGGGAGGCCTAGAATGCTAAATTATTCCGAGGATTTTAGAACCATTAAGAGGCATATATTTTTTTTTCCAAACAAGATTTACATCTTAACAATTCAGAGGTTGCCTTTTAATGAAACTATTAAGAGGTAAATAAACATAAAAAATGTATTTTGTTTTTACTTTATTAATGTTTCTATACAATTTATTAATAATATTTAAATATGGTTTATTCGAATCACATGTCTTTAAGTTCGGATGTCCCCGAAGGGACCACATGTCTTTAAGTTATTCCGTAAGAATCACGACTACTTTGACATACTAGATGACCACCTACCGTTACCATTGTATAGTATTTGGGGTTTGGTGGTGTGTAGAATCAGATCCTCGAATTTTTTGATGTGGTATCATAAAATATGTATCATTTTTTTTCTTTCATAACTTTCTGTATAAATTTAAAGATTTAATTTTTTTTGAGAAGGGTGTCTTAGGTTATGCCTAGACTAATTCTTTGGCAAATTATGACTGTAAGACATCAGTCCTGATTAAATCTCAGTGGCCACAATTGTTGTGTACGTCTGGATTCGAACCCTGGACAGATTTAATTTTGTTGTTTCATTTCATAAAGTTTATGGTTACATATTCAAGAACCTAAATAATTGTATTTAGCCCCTTTTTTTTGGTTTCACAAGCAAACTACATCCTTAAGGAGTTAAGGGTAGATAGGTCCCTCCTTGTCGGTGACACCACTAAGTTTTCATGAGACTCGTGTAACGACCCAGACCTTTTTCGAAGTGTTTTGAGGTTGTCGACCCACTTGTCGGCTGAGATTTTGGAGAGAAAAAGAATACTAGAGTTTTGAGGGGTTTTGGTGCATTTGAAGAGAAGAATCATCAAGTCTTGGAATCAGAAGAAGGAACTGGATTGGAATTCGTTTCTTGCAGTAATCTAGCAGGTAACCCTTAATCCATAACTCCATTTAAGATTCATCTGGTGATTTTCGAGTTTGAGAGTTTTCTTGCAAAAGTTGTTTAAGACCATTAAGGGAGATTTAAGCACATTTGGATTGTGTTTTGTCAGTAAAACCTTGTGGGAGTTGGTAATAGAATTGTATGTAGTTAATCGTCACTTTATCTTTCTGTTTAGTGAGCGTTTAGCAAGATTTCGAGCATTAAACTCGAACAGCGCTTTACCCGGAAAGCTTCTTGCGACGCAGGTGTCCGGAAGTTTGTCCGGAAAGCTTCTTGCAACGCAGGTGTCCGAAAGTTTGTCCGGAAAGCTTCGAATGTTATAGGTTACCGGGTAGAGTGTCCGGAAAGTAGAAGTACCCGGACAATAGAGACGTCCGGAAAGTAGTGTTACCGGACAGTGAGGTTGTCCGAAAAGGGTAGTCATCCGGATACTAATGGTTGTCCGGAAAGTTAGATTGTGCCCGGTAAGTTGGGTGTCCGGAAAGTAGAGTTTTTCGGATAGTTTGTCAATCAGCTTATGTTGTGTCCATTTATCCAGGAAAGTCAATTGGAAGTCTAGAACTGATTAGAAACGAGAAGTAAGAGCACCAGGTAAGTTTTCTAACTAAAATACGTGACTTTACAACGTGTTTTCTTTGAAAGTAAATACATGATGAGAAATGCCATGTTTTATTCTTATGCTTTTGACTATATGAAAGTTGTTTACAGTTTTAAATGAGATTTATGAATGATTTATGGGGCGGGCCTATCCCGTGTGTGATTTAGTTTTAAATGGGATGTATGCATACATTGTTTTAGACGTAAACTGGCCAAGACGGGAGAGTAGACCCGCCAGCTCGTGTCGGGAGGTGTGACCCGTTTATGCCAAGGGGTAGTGTGGCCCCGCGTAAGGTAGCATGAGACTGACTCGTTGTCACCTTAGGGTGACTTCAGGGTGTCAATTTACGAGGGGCGGACCTTTTGTAACACCCTCGAATTTGGAAAGAGCAACTAAATAAAATTTCGATAAAATACCCAACAAGATAAAATCATTTCTACAATTCATACCTTAAAATACCTCATAATTTAAAACATTATAGTTCCCCAAATAAAATAACTTAAACGGGTGTCACTTAACACGACACAAGTTGCTAATCCCAAAATAAATGCGGAAGACTTCACTAAACGATTCACATCTCGTGCACACTACTAGCACTCACCACTTCATAATGTAGCTAGAGCTACCCCAACCTGAGTTTGTTGCACATGCTGGCAAATAAAAAGGGTTAGGCTTACGCCTAGTGAGTTCAAGCATTTTATCATGACTACATAAAAGAAATCATAAATCGGAAGGTTGTAGTTTTAGTCATGATTTAGATAAATCTTTCATTGAAAGTTTGCGACCAATATTATTATTTCCAAAGGTTTTCCCAAACGGGCATACATGACTCATTTTTCCAACGTACCCAAAATCCATGGAAACCATTCCCGAAAAGTGTAAAGCGTTTTCCAAAATGAGTTACGACTCCAACTCACTCAAAACATATTTGGGCATAAATAACCCAAGGAATACAAACGTGGACAAAACTCCAATATTCCAAAACAACCGATAAGTATGAAGCATAGAACCCTGCCAATAACCATGAATACAATTCGTATAAATAAAGTACGTCACCGAAAATATGGATAAAAACATATACCCAAAACCACACCTTTCGGTGACGGGGGAGACCCGATTCCATCGAAAGTGACGGGCACACAAAGTTAAGTCACTCGTGATGTTACTGGATTACACCTCAAGCCCCGACCTTAGTTCCCATGCCATAAAGACATCACAACCTCAAGCCATAAATAGATTGCCTTTATTGCATACCCCGTAGAGTTACACCTCAAGGACTTACAGGCGACCTTATTGCATATCCAGCCTAGACGAGTTACACCTCAAGCCCCGACCTTAGTTCCCATGCCATAAAGACATCACAACCTCAAGCCATAAATAGATTGCCTTTATTGCATACCCCGTAGGGTTACACCTCAAGGACTTACATACACGGGGACCATAGTGCATACTCGCTAGTGGCCCCATGGCCTACGCATATAACTATGCGTCCCTACAGTCCACTCCTCGTGCACAAAGAGATAGACCATCAAATAAAGACTGACTCACTTGCCTATGGATCCAATGCAACACAGTCTACCAAAACATGCTCAACCCGGAATGACAAAACACCCAAGCATGTAAATATCAATAATGTGCAATAAAATGCATTTAAACATCCGTTAGGTAAACAAGTACCACAAAACCACTATTAACCCAAAACCTGACACGGTTAAGCAAAAGGGTTTTCCCAAAAGGACTCACACCTTTACAATTCTCAAAATAACTCTTGACGCTAAATCGGATATTTCCCAAATGGTTTATAAAATCAATTACACTAACATGATGTACTCGTCAAATAAGCCTCTCTTTGAGCAATTAACCTTTTAAAGACAAAATATGGTTTCTAACCATCCAAATATTCAACAGCCCCAGTTATAGGTGTTTTGCACATTTATGAAGATAAATATTTCCAAAAGAGTTAAACTATCCAAATAACTCAACCACATATCTTTTCAAGTAAAACTCACACATATTCGTAAAATACTCATTTTGGCATGTACAAAGTTTTCGCAAAGTAACTTGAACTCACCTTGCTAGATTAGGCTAAATCTAGATTTTTCCCAAACGTAAGCTCCTTTGAAGAAGTCTGAACCTTCAAGTCCAAATCTTCCAAAAACCTAAATTCATAAATTCCTACCATGAATATTCATATTCAACCACCTTAAAAAACCAATCCCAAACATCTTATATCAAAATCTCCATTTTGACCAAAATCCCAATATTAACCTAACTTCTCCAAAATCATCCAAATTGAAATTGGAGAAACAAAACACTAGGAGATCATCAATGAAACATTTATAACCCATATGAAAGTATAGAAGCTAGGAGGATGAACTCACCACTTAGGTTTTGATGAAAACCTAGAAAACCTCAAAAATCTCTTAAGATGTTGTGGATGGAACGTGCTCTTGCATCTATAGATGAAATCAATAGTATAAAATGGGTAAGGAACGAATCAATCTCCAAGAGAAACCCCAAAATCGGTTAGGGTTTTGTGAGGGAGAAAAGGGGAATCGATTTGGGAGAGAAAATGAAGGAGATTCGAGACTTACCACCACCAAACACCCTTGAATCTTCCAATGATCTTCCAAACTCTTTCTAGATCCTTGAAGATCTCTCAAAAACGAAACTATGGCCACTTGAATCGCCAAAATCGGAGTTGAAACGAGAGAGATATGAAGAAATGAAGTTTGGGTTGTGAAATTCGTATTTGACAGCAACCAGGTACCCGTCCACGACAATGACACGCGACAATGACACGGTCATTGTCGCTGGTGGTGTACCGAAGGTTGTACCCTTGGCGCGACAATGACGCGCGACAATGACACGGTCATTGTCGCTGGTCATTGTAGCTCCGCGGTACCGAAACTGTTTTGGCTATAACTTCTTCGTTATAGCTCCGTTTTTGCTTCGGAAAGAACCGTTGGACTCGTATTCGAATTCCTTATCCAACAAGACCATAAAATCTAAGATTTAACCCAAAATTCTATTTTTCATATTTTTCTTAAAAGATCGATTCCACACTGATTCGAAGTCGTACTTATCCGAAAATTACGGGTGTTACAATCCTCCCAACCTTAGGATGATTTCGTCCTCGAAATCTACATTCTTTACAACCCAAGGCTAACCGACTCAACGTCGACTATAATTTATCAGTCCCTAACTGGAATCTAAATTCTCTCCACACAGTCTATAAAGACAATTCCTCGAACAATTGCTTATCAACAAAGCCCCTTCACGTACACTGTACTTATGTCTGGGAGAACACTCCGACAACTGGAATAATTCCTAGTCAGACGACTTCGGTCGTCTCCCAACCTTAAATGTTCCATACCTCCCAATTTCATTTTCAGACTCTAAGTCAATCCAAGGCCTAATTAATATCGAGACCGACCGAATCTCTAATTCCAATTGTCCCCATCATTAACTGTCGATCAATTCCAACGAGTTCTAATAAAGTCCAAAATTCATTTCAACCTTAATCATCAACCGACATGTTCTTTAATCACACAAGGAAATTATTCCTATAAAATCTACTCATCACACTTGAGTATCTTAGGATTGCTACAATCGTTACCATTATTTCCTTTCAAATCGGACTACACTTCTCCGATTACACTAAAGGTGCTTGGCCTCAAGCCCAAAAGTTGACACCTAGTCATACCATTAAGTCGAATCACCACAGACTCTACACACGAGCTTCACTCGTCGAGCCTTCTTACAAAACCAAGGTTATCGATATGGTGTCTAAAGGGTCCCACATGCTATAATTGTCCAAGACCCAAAACAGGGTTGCCAACAAAACGGTTACACCAACCTTAAAATGCGTTACCGCAAATCTAACCCTCCAATTACCACAAGCACATCGACTTTGCTACCGATATCATCCGGCCTATAGTCACATCACGTGCCTAAACGCCCAACTATTCACAATCGAGGTCCTATGCAACTTTCTCTTAATCGGGGTTACTTAATCTTTCCCAAGGCCCTAACGAGTTCAAGGTTTTCAAGTGCGTTATTTAACAAATATGTCATTCACAAAACTTTTCATAGAAACTGTTAGGGCAGGTTTTAATAGTTGATTTAAAGTTCAAGGGTTGTTTTGTAATAGTTTATTTTGAGCCTTTTAGTGAACGGGCCGTGGGCTTGTTAACCACGGGCCCATTGTATTTAATGTTGATTAGCTTGGAAAAACAAGCTAATCATCTCTTTTACTTTCTAAATCGTATTGTAATATTCTCTCTGAAAGATTAATGAAAGGGATGACCAGTTGAAATCATTGCTCTTATTGCTTATCATTACGATTTCATATTTGTTGCACGGATCTGGATTCTACAATTGGTATCAGAGCAGACAGACGGATTCGATTCAAAGTCCAATTCATTGAATTCTGGTTAGTTTGACTTTTCCACGTCTGACTTTTCTTGATTTTTCAAATCTGTGATTCTGCTTAAATTGTTCAATTTTGCTTGTTGGGTTGTGTTAGCATCATAATTATAAGTAATTCTGCAAATTTTCACATCCTAATTCGTTCGTTTGGTTGGTCAATTTTGCAAAATAAGTTCAAAGTTTTTGGTAGTGTTCTTAATCAAAAATCGAATCTTTATCATCAAAACGTGTTCTTTTTGCATTGAAATCGATTGGGTTAGTGTTAGTTTTGTGTTTGGTATTGTTTCTAATCTTTCAGGAACAATTTTGAGTAACCCTAGTTGAGAATTCGATCGAATTGAGAAAACAGCCGACTTGTCCGGACAAACCAGCCGACTTTTCCGGACAACTTCAAGGTGTCCGGACGTTTGTGTGATTTTCATCCGGATACTTCCAATTCCATCCGGACTCTTCATTTTTTCCGGGTAAGTTCTGCAATCCGGGTAAGTCACTATTCCCTACATTATCCGGGTAACATTTGTATCCGGAAACCCAGTATTTCCGGACATATCTTATCCGGACAATCCTTTGTACCCGGAAACTTCATTGCATCCGGACAACTCAAGTTATCCGGACACGGTAACTTCGTTTTATCCGGAAACATCTTGCTTCAGTTTTTCTATCCGGACTCTTCCTCTTATCCGGACTCTTTCATTTTCCCGAATTCTCTATCCGGAAACCACCCGGATTCCACATTCCGGGAGCTTTCTGAAACCTCAATTCTCAAATTTTTTCTAGGGGCGCTGCCCCCAGACCCCGCAAGGGCGTTGCCCCTTGACCCTACCCAACTGCTTGAGATTAGATCACTATCTGAAAAGCTAGATGTTCAAAGGAGAATAACTGAAAAATATAAGTCTGAAAATGCTAATCTAAAAGACAAATGCAAAAATCTTTCATTAGCACCTAAGGACTTAAGGGCCAAGTTATCTGATCTTCAGTCTCAGTTTGATAAGTGCTTGAATGAGAAAGAATAAATTGTTTATCAATGTTCTTCTCTTCAAATTCAACACAAGGAGTTTGTGACTAAAATCCTTGATCTTGAAAACAAACTCCACAAAAGGGGTCAAACTGATCAAACCATCTTTCTGAATAAACCTAAAGAGTTCACATACTTTAACAAAGAGTGGGGAATCGGATATGATAACCCACACTATTTGAAAAAGGGAAGATGGCATGTACCCACTCTGTATGATTTTTCTTGTTTTGGATTAGATAAAAAGTATCCAGAATACGCAATTCAATGGACTGGTCCTCTTGAACCCGAAAAAGAGGAGGACACCGAGGAACATAAACGCACACACAAACGAGGAATTCAACTCCCATTTTGTTATGAACCTTTAAACTACTCATATCAAAAGGACAAAAAGTACATTTCCAATGACTACTTCGACCCCTACAAGGTAGCTAGTCCCAAGGATTCCTCCAAAAAGGATGAGGATCTAGCACCTGCAACCAAGACTGAGACGGATGAGTTTAAACTCTATGTTCCCCCTCTCATCTTGGAAGCAAAGATTGTTGAGTTGGAGGAGTCGTTTGAGAAAGAAAGGTCTATTTTTCAAAACGAAAAGAAAGTGCTCATGTCTGAGATTGAGAAACTCAAATCTGAGAAATCCGACGGTGTGTCAAGTGAGGAAAAGGAAAAATTTCAGTGGGAAATCAATATGCTCTCATCAAAACTGTCTGAGGTGACAAGAGAAACGATGAAAGAGCATATGATAAATAGTCAACTCCAAGTGCAGCTTGACTTGCTCCAAACTGCGAAGCAATTTTCACCTGAACTTTCCTCTAATTCATCTGACACATCCTCGTGTAAAGCCTTCATCGGAAATATTTCTTTGCAAGAAAACGAAGTTTCTCAAGATGAGTGTGTTAAAAGGAATTTAAATTCTGATTTTTCATACGCTTCCGCACCGAATTCCCCAAAGCACACAACCGAAAGCACAAAGTGTTCCTCGCCTTCCTCACCTGATCCTAGTCCAGTACTTCCCAAGATAGATTTTTCAGAGTACATGAACTCCGAAGGTAACTGTGATGAAGAGTTTGAGTCATTCTCCTTTGACAAACCTCTTCCAAGTCACACTGATTTTTTTATCTCCTGTGGTGAATCATACGGTCGATTTTCAAAAAGGTCAATGTTCTAACACAAAGGCCCCAACTGTGATCAAGATTTCTCAATCAAACCCAACTTTTAAACCAGTTTCTAAAAGGCAATCACAGCCGAGGCAAGAGACCGGACCTTTGCCAACCAACACTAAGCTTCCTGTCTCCTCAAAAGTCACTGACTGCACTGTCCCTGTTGTTTCGGATAAAACCGGTCGCGCTAAACAAGATAAACCAAAGAGGCTAGGTAGGGAATCTATTGAGAAAGAGGCATCGAAGTCATTTAACGCTATTTTCTATCCTATGATGCATAAGCATGATTGCGAATGGAATCATAGGAATAATTTTGTTAAACGAGATGTTAATTTTCCAATTAAGCTCTACTCCATTCAGCAATTGATTCAATTATCGCATGATTGCTTATGTTGTTCTAGTTGTGGTTGGAATGACTTTGATGATATCAATAACAATGATTGGTTTGGGTCATATCACATGTACAATCATACACCCAAACACAAACCCCGTAATAACAAGAGAAAATATCATAAACAACGGGGTTCTCAAACAGAGGTTAAACCACAGCGGGAGACCAACCCCATTCCAAAACGGGCTTCTCCCACTGAGGTTAGACCGGCACCCAGGTGGAAAGCTGCTACAAAATATGTTCCTCCTAAAGGTGTAAATTCTGCACCGAAGAGGAAACAAGTTCCAAAACCAGTTCCCTCCACCGGTGTAAATCCTACACCTAACGGGAAAGCTGGGACAAAGCAAGCTTCCCCAAACGGTGTCAAACCTAACCCTCCCGGACCCAGGCAAATCTGGGCACCGAAGGTCCGCTAAACTTGTTTTGCAGGACGGTCATGTGTGGTCCTTAGACACTGGATGCTCCACACACATGATCGCAAGGAGGGAGCTGCTCATGATCTACAAGGAACAATATTAAGAAGACGTGAGGTTTGTCCATACTTGTGCTTTAACAAGCTGCTCATGTGTTTAGGGGGAGCATAATCAGCTATCAGGTATGTTACTCTACTGTTGAGGGGGAGCGTCACACACATTTTTTCTTTAAAATGTTAAAAAGTTTTTTGTGTGTGTGGATACTCCCGTGTGCACTTCACTCTACGCGCACATTCTAAGGGGGAGCATATCATCTAGTGCTCATCATTTGAGGGGGAGCGACACAGTTTTTTTTTCAATGCCTAAAAGTTTTTATGTGTGTCGGACTCTCCATTGCACTATCCGAGGGGGAGCAAGTTTTTCCCCATTCTCAGTTTGAGGGGGAGCGAGAGATCCATTTTCTCAAAATTCTACACGTTTCATATCTTTGAAAAATGGAATCATTCTTTAAAGTGTAAAAGTGTCCGGATGACTTTCCGGACCGGATAGGTATCCGGGTAGGACTATCCGGAATCCCTACTATGTCCGGAAATCTTTGATGTCCGGACACATGTTATCCGGATACTTTGGTTTGTCCGGAATATTTTTCCATCCTTTATCCGGATACCCCTGCTTTGTCAACTAGTACCTGTTTCATCACTGCCAGTCCTCCATCTGTCTCAGATTGAGCCATTTAATGCAAAGGTACGCGTTGGAACTTGTTTATCCGTCTGCTTTACTAACTTTGGATCTCTTACAGATATTCTATGGCAGATCAACAACCTCTCACTTCGAGGGGGAGCAAGTCAATCCCCATGTATGTTTTGAGGGGGAGCAAGATAATACCCTAGCTATGCATATACCTAAAGCCCTACCTATGATAGCATATAGACGAGAGTTAGGGAATCCCATGGTCTAGCCAGCGCCAGAGGGACCTTCCCCGGGACATAGAACATGTGAAAAGTAGGATGTTAAGGTCGAACGCAAACCAAGAAAGATTGAGCCGTAAAGATAACGAGGCTCCTGAGCGACCCCAAACGAGCGATATCCGGGTAGCCACATCTACTACACCGTCTCATCTGTTGGGACGGGGTATTGAAGAAGACTCCGTGGACCCAGCGGAGCAATTGCACGCCCCCTCATCCACTCATCCGTCTCACGACAGACGGATGTTTCAATATTACACGGGGAACAAGCACAACTTCCACCGGCCTCTCATTCAGAGAGTGTTGGTGTTGAAATAAGAGACCAGCAGCCCCCGGTCTCGCCTTCATTTCGTGCACCATCTAGTCTAGCGCCTTTCGATATTGAACATTCTTCGGCTAGGACACTCGAAGCTGAGCAACACCAAGTCGAGACTCTTCGTGACTCGACCGGAACCACCGTAGTGTCTTCACCTCTTGGTGAAACACAAGGATCGGCGGGAAATCCTACCACAGCTAACATCACGCCAACTGTAAACGTAGGTGGCTCTACCCCTGTGGTAGACGCCTCAACGGGTAACCTAAGTGGTCCCGGAGTTATTCACCCTGACTTTGTGTCGCAAGGGTCCCTGGACAGCACCCTCAAGGCTGTCCGCGAGGCACTGGAACAGCATGTCACCGATGAGATCGCCAAATCCATCAAAGGCAAAGCAAAGATCGTTGAAGCCGAAACCGCACCACCACATCCACCGACACTTGCTCAGCCTATCTATTTGGTGGATACCTTAAAGACGATGCTATTGGACCAACTGCTCCAGGAATCCAATACAACAGCCTCGACTGAAGCAGACCTGATCTCAGTTCTCCGATCCCAGGTCACTACTCCATCTTCATCCATCACATCACGCCTTGACACCATTGACTCGACCCTCAACGACTACAACAAAGCGCTCGCCACGCTGTCTGAGAGGGTCCGCTCACTAGAAGACACTTGTAAGAGTCGAGCCGGCGATCTCAAACGCAAGCACGATGACCAGGATGATCCTGATCACCGTAAGGGGTGATAACTTCGTTATCTGACGGGTTTTTACCCTCCAAATCATATGTTTGTGGCTTGTTTTGAAGCAAGAATTGGCATTTCGGACTAATATTTTGTGCAAGTGTTGTGCAGACATACATGGTGTCAATTGGAAGGAAAAATGCTTATTTATACTCCATTTTGACATACCGAGTGAAGGAAGCGTCGAACCAAGTGAACAAGCGAAGAAAAAGAGAACGTTGGATCCATGCTAAAGTGACATGTGTCACTCTCGCCGTGTCACTATCGCTCAAAATGTACCGAAAGTTTTCTGAAGTTCAGCGAGAGTGACACAGCGAAAGTGACCATGTCACTCTCGCACGTCACTTTAGCCGTCGGGGGCTGATACTATAAAAAGCTACAAAATCTTAATTTTTAGGGTTATCTCGGGATTGATGGAGGCTACACTTCTAGGGGAGCTGTTAGAACCGTTTTTGAGAGACAAAGAAGACCTTGCACTGATATTGAAGGTGGAGACTCAATTTGGAGCTACAAATTGGTAGTGTGTATCAAATCTTGAGGGAGTTTCTTCATTTCCATAGTATTTGTTGAGAAACAATGTTCTCGGGTGTTGTCATCTTCTTCTCTTTGATGTTATTTGCTACTAGTAACATGAGCTAAACATTTTGAGGTTGGGGGAAAGATGGATTTTGGATTTCTACCGTTAAATATATGAGTATTGCATTTATTTAGTCATTTCACTTATTGGTTGAAGTTTGTCTTGCTTGTTCTTATTGTTGTGAGATTGGCCTTCTTACTCATCTTTTAGTTGTATTCTCCTTTTGAGAAATTGGTTTTATAACTTGTTAAAAGCTAGATAAACCTAGGGTGAGATATTGGATAGAGATATACCAAGTAAACCCTAGTTTTGTGTATGTGATTCTTATGCTTAATGAGTTGAGTGTTTATGTTTATTGGTTGAGAGACTTTAATATACATTACATGATGCATTCTTGCTATTACTTGAGAGAGAATAGTAAGTATTTTGGGAATTGCTAAATTCAACCTTGTGTATTGATTTATGAATGTGTTTTATCTATTTGTTGGTGAAATCTAAATGAAATCTAACCCCTAACCTTTCCTCATCATCTTGGTAACTTCTTTGTGGTGTATGAATCGTTGTTGACTTGCTCTTATTTGCTTATCTTCATTTCTTGAGATAGTTAGTTAATTAATCAAAACTCAAACCAAATTTTATCAACCGTCCATTTTAGATGTGTGGCTAGCCTTTGTGATACTTAAACTCATAGTTCCTTGGATCGATACTCGTACTTGGTACGTATTACTTGATTGACACTGTACACTTGCGGTAGATTTGGAGGGTTGCATAAACCGTCTATCAAGGGGGAGAAGCGTCTACGCCAAACCGAGACCGCCCAGATCGTGACTGCCGAATCCACAACAGTGGTTCAACAGGAACCCCCAACTGCGGCAACTACATCAGAAGCACCCGAAGCCGAGTTGCCACTAGCAGATATGGTCATAGATATGGAGATTTCAGATGAAGAAGACCCGACGGTTGAAAAGCCCGAGGGTTCAACACAGGAACTGGTCGATTTTGACTCGTCAGACAAAACGATACTGGACATGATTGATCCAGAGTGTGAGACCAACCCGGAGACCGAAGACGCATGGTACGAAAAAGCCGCCAGTGCCGTAAACCTCCAGGTAAATTTGGTCTTCCCTACTGATGAGGGCGACAATATTGACTACGATCAGTTCCTGCTCCAAAATTTATATGGAGCAACTCCCGTTCACTATGCTCAACCCGCCGGAACATCATCAACTAGACCCGAGTCTACTACTTCCGATCAACCGACAACTACTCCTCCTACGACAGCTTCTGATCTTCCTCCCCTTCCTCAACAACAACAAAACCGCTGGGAGAAGATCAAGGTACTTATCCCTCATCTGTGGGAATCTTTGAAAAAGCTGTTCGTCCACAAACTTTGCCCGATCGAGCCAACCTTTTGCCTTGGTATTTACAACCTCGACCCCGAATACCAACGACGTTATATACTTGCAATGCAGCGGTGCCTTCTAGTCAGTCAAGTCAGAACAAAGCATCAGATCACAGAGGTTCTTAACATCCATTCACGCCGCATCATGAGGATCGTCTATCCAGTCTTCACCATTCGCCGCGAAGATGGTAATGAATGGAGATTCTCTGAAGCCGACTTCAAGAACCTCCGACCGCTCGACTTTCTGGTATTACTGAAAGGCTTACGTTCAAGAACCGTCCGACCGCTAGAGATTACAAAGGCGCTCGAAGCCGTTCGTCGACACCTGGTCCGTACTATCATGATGTCATACTTAACGGATTTTCAAATGGTTGTCGAGAACAGGGCTAAAAAAGTCAATCTGATAAAACCAAATCTGAAAGCTCCTGAACTGAAGATGTATCACGAGAACTCTCTGCTTCTACAACCTGAATTCGGGATAGTCTACAACAACGAACAGAACGAAAAGAAGTTTCTGCGTTTCAGTCAGGTAGACAGATTTTGTGACGGCACGCTCCTAAAAGTCAGAGATGCTCTTCGAAAGATTATTTAACACGAGTCTGAGAATCCAAAGCATTCGTATGTCCCAAATCCTAATGAAACAACTGCTCGGGAAGCTTTGGAAATGATTGAAGACCGCATCGACTATCGCCATGCTATCAGATTCTTTGAGGTTCACTTCGCGTTGCGCAAACGATACGTATTCAACTGGCAAGAGCTAGAGCGCGAACTCGAACTTCAAATCAAAGGGGGAGATTGTTAGGGCAGGTTTTAATAGTTGATTTAAAGTTCAAGGGTTGTTTTGTAATAGTTTATTTTGAGCCTTTTAGTGAACGGGCCGTGGGCTTGTTAACCACGGGCCCATTGTATTTAATGTTGATTAGCTTGGAAAAACAAGCTAATCATCTCTTTTACTTTCTAAATCGTATTGTAATATTCTCTCTGAAAGATTAATGAAAGGGATGACCAGTTGAAATCATTGCTCTTATTGCTTATCATTACGATTTCATATTTGTTGCACGGATCTGGATTCTACAGAAACTTTCAACATAAATATTTCATATCAAATTTAAACGTACGCATAAAACTACTATTATCAATTCGGTAGTTACGCAAAAATGGACACGCTCGTCCCACATATGAAAATCATGTTGAAAATTATTTCATTGCAGTTCAGTTTACCCACAAAACGCAAAAACGTAATTAAACAACTTCTTTAAAATGAACCGCCACGGTTCTGGTATGGATTGACTCATGACATGTACGTAAAGTAACTGCTCACTTTAAACGGTGTACAACACATTTTCACACGTACTTCAAAAGTAGCCCAAACGGCCATTGACTCAAAATTTCTTTTCCGACCATTAATTTGGTATGGAATAAGGTTCCCCAACAAAATTTGCGCGCGTCAGTTTATTATACGAAACAAGGAAACAATTTTTTTTAATTACACCTCAGTCAAAACACAAAACAGCTTGTGTAGGCTCCAAATTTAAAGACAAAAAAAACAATCTGTTTCCATCCTTTGAGAGTATCGACTTAAAACATCATAAAACTTCAAATAGGGGTAGGCATGCAAGCTTGTAACACTTCCATTAGAAATTTTCTTGAAACGAAAAGACATGCATCAAACGGTTCACGACCAAATTTCTAAAAGAGGAAACTCCTTAAATCAATTTCTCAAAATTTCTCATCCGGTCCTATAATGACATTTGAATAAAACGTCTTTGGCAAACTTGCACACAACAATGAGTTTTTCTAAAACATATGAGGAAATAAGTGTTAATAATTAGTTGACATCAAAAGGGTTCAACTTATTTTCGAATCTCAAATTGCACTGACGAGGCGCGTCAATGTTCAAAACATAAGAAATTACACGCACCATAATTTCATACCAAACAATTTTCTAAAATCTTCATCGCGAAGCATTTTCCTCAAGTTTCGTACTTGGAACATAAAACGTCAAAACTTCATTACTAAAAATGTATTTGTCAAAATACTCAAAATACACATTTCCTCCAAACCAAAAAGGTTTTCAATTTTCCAAAATATTCGACAAAATCAAAATTGACCAATGTCAATGACTCATACCTTTGTGTTTTCAAAATGTAAAATAATGTGAACTATGCATGATCTTTACCACATTACACATACTTTGACCACATGGTCTTCATTTATACAATGAATTAACGAAACGTTTTCATGCACGACTCGATTATCAAAGTGTTGAGAAACCATGGTTACCAAGCGATGCATACCCCTAGTCGATATAATGTATTTACATGAAAATGATAATAAATCATTTGAGTGAAGGAAAGCGCATTGAACAAACTGTTATGAAATACTATCAAGTGTTATTTCATGCATTACTTATGTCATGTATAAATCAATCCACATACTGAACAAGTTGCAACGAGCTGTGCTAGCACAAATCTTTGAAAGAGAAATTACGCGACACTAAAGTTCCAAAACTTATCTCTTTGGTCGCCTTATGGCAAAAATTAATATTTCTCAACAAAACTCGAGTGGGACCAAATGCCCAAAATAACTTATAAATCTTTCACATAAGCAAATAGAATATGCACATTATAAAATTTTACTTTCACGACCCAAAACGTCGTACACAAAACTCTATGAAATTCAACGAACCCAATGACTCCAAGTCAACAAAATAGCACCAAACACTGTGCTTCCAAAGTCGAATTGCATTAAGCAAAATCATGGCTAAAATGCCAAAATTCCAAAATCCATTCTGGATGTAATACTATACAGACAATATTGATCACAAACTCGTATAAAACAAAGTTCTCAATATAACTTTACGTAGACATAATGGAAGATAACTTTCCGTCTAAACTCTAACATATGTGGAGGAGATCCAATGTTAAAGTCGTAAGCCGTAGTTACTTGCCCAACATCTTAAACATCATAAAATATGGATATCACTATACCCGAAAGAAATGTTGAACAATAATGAAGTAAAGCAAAACAAATCTCAGCGGAGTTTGCAACTCCCGCAATAAAATAATTTCATGCTAGTTCAAAAACCCATAAATTTGAAATCTTGTGTGTGTGCTAAACATTTTCCAAAATTGGTAACACAATCCATATAAGGATTTGAAACACAAGAAATAATTGATGCAACTTATTTTTAAAATAATTTTGTGCATAACTTAGTCGGCATTCAACGTCTCAACTCATACTCCTCCAAATTCCTCCGGCCCACTATTGTCATCCGGATACTTTAACCTCTTAAGGTTAAGCTGGGAATTACATCAACAATCCTTACGGTGTCTTTCTCGAATCAAGGTCGATTCAATAATTCTATGGTTCTAATCCAACCATCAAATTTGACCCGAAACGGTCCACTTAAAGCAATTATCATGCTTATCGTCACCCTAAGTGACTAATACTAGAATCGTCAATCTTTTCCAACGACTAATAGCTTAGAACTCCATCACTACCCCACGATCATCACGTTAAAGTAGTTCAAGTACGCACGTGTAACTAGTAGATTCACCATGACACTGGCCAGGTGTCATTATGAACGTACCATACATGATTATTTTTGCTACTCTAGTCGGGAATTCTCGTTTCTAGCAACTCCATTGACCTCGAAACATCCTATTTTAAAGTGCCTAATGGTGAATTTCACTCTCATTTACTTAAACAAACGCTAGTTTGACTCTAGGTATCCAAAATCAACACCTAAATCTCTCAAACTTATGCTCTGATACCAACTTGTAACACCCTCGAATTTGGAAAGAGCAACTAAATAAAATTTCGATAAAATACCCAACAAGATAAAATCATTTCTACAATTCATACCTTAAAATACCTCATAATTTAAAACATTATAGTTCCCCAAATAAAATAACTTAAACGAGTGTCACTTAACACGACACAAGTTGCTAATCCCAAAATAAATGCGGAAGACTTCACTAAACGATTCACATCTCGTGCACACTACTAGCACTCGCCACTTCATAATGTAGCTAGAGCTACCCCAACCTGAGTCTGTTGCACATGCCGGCAAATAAAAAGGGTTAGGCTTACGCCTAGTGAGTTCAAGCATTTTATCATGACTACATAAAAGAAATCATAAATCGGAAGGTTGTAGTTTTAGTCATGATTTAGATAAATCTTTCATTGAAAGTTTGCGACCAAGATTATTATTTCCAAAGGTTTTTCCAAACGGGCATACATGACTCATTTTTCCAACGTACCCAAAATCCATGGAAACCATTCCCGAAAAGTGTAAAGCGTTTTCCAAAATGAGTTACGACTCCAACTCACTCAAAACATATTTTGGCATAAATAACCCAAGGAATACAAACGTGGACAAAACTCCAATATTCCAAAACACCCGATAAGTATGAAGCATAGAACCCTGCCAATAACCATGAATACAATTCGTATAAATAAAGTACGTCACCGAAAATATGGATAAAAACATATACCCAAAACCACACCTTTCGGTGACGGGGGAGACCCGATTCCATCGAAAGTGACGGACACACAAAGTTAAGTCACTCATGATGTTCCTGGATTACACCTCAAGCCCCGACCTTAGTTTCCATGCCATAAAGACATCACAACCTCAAGCCATAAATAGATTGCCTTTATTGCATACCCCGTAGAGTTACACCTCAAGGACTTACAAGCGACCTTATTGCATATCCAGCCTAGACGAGTTACACCTCAAGCCCCGACCTTAGTTCCCATGCCATAAAGACATCACAACCTCAAGCCATAAATAGATTGCCTTTCTTGCATACCCCGTAGGGTTACACCTCAAGGACTTACATACACGGGGACCATAGTGCATACTCGCTAGTGGCCCCATGGCCTACGCATATAACCATGCGTCCCTACAGTCCACTCCTCGTGCACAAAGAGATAGACCATCAAATAAAGACTGACTCACTTGCCTATGGATCCAATGCAACACAGTCTACCAAAACATGCTCAACCCGGAATGACAAAACACCCAAGCATGTAAATATCAATAATGTGCAATAAAATGCATTTAAACATCCGTTAGGTAAACAAGTACCACAAAACCACTATTAACCCAAAACCTGACACGGTTAAGCAAAAGGGTTTTCCCAAAAGGACTCACACCTTTACAATTCTCAAAATAACTCTTGACGCTAAATCAGATATTTCCCAAATGGTTTATAAAATCAATTACACTAACATGATGTACTCGTCAAATAAGCCTCTCTTTGAGCAATTAACCTTTTAAAGACAAAATATGGTTTCTAACCATCCAAATATTCAACAGCCCCAGTTATAGGTGTTTTGCACATTTATGAAGATAAATATTTCCAAAAGAGTTAAACTATCCAAATAACTCAACCACATATCTTTTCAAGTAAAACTCACACATATTCGTAAAATACTCATTTTGGCATGTACAAAGTTTTCGCAAAGTAACTTGAACTCACCTTGCTAGATTAGGCTAAATCTAGATTTTTCCCAAACGTAAGCTCCTTTGAAGAAGTCTGAACCTTCAAGTCCAAATCTTCCAAAAACCTAAATTCATAAATTCCTACCATGAATATTCATATTCAACCACCTTAAAAAACCAATCCCAAACATCTTATATCAAAATCTCCATTTTGACCAAAATCCCAATATTAACCTAACTTCTCCAAAATCATCCAAATTGAAATTGGAGAAACAAAACACTAGGAGATCATCAATGAAACATTTATAACCCATATGAAAGTATAGAAGCTAGGAGGATGAACTCACCACATAGGTTTTGATGAAAACCTAGAAAACCTCAAAAATCTCTTAAGATGTTGTGGATGGAACGTGCTCTTGCATCTATAGATGAAATCAATAGTATAAAATGGGTAAGGAACGAATCAATCTCCAAGAGAAACCCCAAAATCGGTTAGGGTTTTGTGAGGGAGAAAAGGGGAATCGATTTGGGAGAGAAAATGAAGGAGATTCGAGACTTACCACCACCAAACACCCTTGAATCTTCCAATGATCTTCCAAAATCTTTCTAGATCCTTGAAGAGCTCTCAAAAACGAAACCATGGCCACTTGAATCTCCAAAATCGGAGTTGAAACGAGAGAGATATGAAGAAATGAAGTTTGGGTTGTGAAATTCGTATTTGACAGCAACCAGGTACCCGTCCGCGACAATGACACGCGACAATGACACGGTCATTGTCGCTGGTGGTGTACCGAAGGTTGTACCCTTGGCGCGACAATGACGCACGACAATGACACGGTCATTGTCGTTGGTCATTGTAGCTCCGCGGTACCGAAACTGTTTTGGCCATAACTTTTTCGTTATAGCTCCGTTTTTGCTCCGGGAAGAACCGTTGGACTCGTATTCGAATTCCTTATCCAACAAGACCATAAAATCTAATATTTAACCCAAAATTCTATTTTTCATATTTTTCTTAAAAGATCGATTCCACACTGATTCGAAGTCGTACTTATCCGAAAATTACGGGTGTTACACCTTTATCCGTGAACGATTTTATATGAACAGATTTATGATGATGTGTTTCTGAAAATGGTAAACTGTTTTAAATGCTTTTGAGAACTGTCTAGAGGGACTCACTAGACCTCATGGTCTAACCCTCACATTTTCAAATTAAAACCTTTTCTGGTAAGCAGATAGTAAAGGATCCGGTAAGTGAGCAAGCGCATAATAGAGTAAAGATACAGCTTCAGGCAGTGCCACTCATACTTTTAGTGGTAGTTATTCTCAGTTGTGTATAGGTTGTTTCCGCCAACCTAAGTTAGTTAGACAATTGTGATGAAATTTTGTGGACCCAGATTTGTAATTGTTTAATATTAATGCTTTGTACGCTTTATTTAGATTGGGTTGTTAAAACTCGTGTGTAACAACCCAAAAACCAATAATTGCATAAACATAAAATATAACCATAACGGTCCTATATTCCCTGTTTACACTTCGGCCCCTGAAAATTGGAAAATTTTCTCTTTTTATCCTAAACTCTCAAAACTTCAAACTTGTGGTTGGGTTATTGCAGATACATGCCATCTTAATTCTTAAGCATAGTGCATACATGGTAACTTTATACTCAAAATGAATGCATACTCTACCTCGACTACATTCCATTTTAAGCACACAAATGTACCACTCAAAAGATTTCATGCACATACAAGCGTTAATATAAAACATTAATTGTACATGCTTATCAGATAATAATTTCCCAAATTCAATATTTACCGTTAAACATTTCTCACATTTCAGTAAAAATGGTTCAAGAAACTCATTTGCGATACACGTCCAAAATAATATTGAACACGCTAAGCCAATCTTGCAAAATTAACACCTGAAATGAAGAAACATCCTAATCTTCTTTCTTCTTCAAACGTTCTCCTTTTCACCTCTCATTTCTTTTTTTCTATAAGATACACCCTAATTTCAAAATCTCTCCCACAATTCTCTAAATTAAAATAAGAGATGGAGGCTAGGGTATATAGGGTAGCCGAGTAGGAATACGAAATATTACGTAATAGTCGCTTAATGAGCCAAAGTTCCTCCACTTATACACTCCTACTTTAATAAATGACAAAAAGTTAGGTTATTAGTATTACACTGACTTCCTTTTTCCAATATTCCACCTTTTTTTTACCAATATGAAATAATAAAACCCAACCACATTTTTTTTAAAATTTGAGAATATTCAAATCTCGTGTTACCATCGTCATTGATGTTTACTATATATATCGATGATTACCAAATCATTAACTGATTTGGCTTTAATTTGGTCAGCCATGAACTTTCCCCCTTGTTTTATGTAATAACTTCTTATCTAGAAATGTGATTTTTATAGAAGTATAGTAGGGGTAATTGTAATTTTACTGACTTCAGGGACTTAAGGATAAATAGGAGGAATAAAGAGAGGAAAACTCTCTCATCATATCCCTTTCATTTCGTGTTGCCAAAGTTTGAGAAAATAGAGAGAAAAGAAATTGAGAAGCATAGAGTGCCTCTGCTTGGAAGATTTTGGTGGAAGGGTTTGATTCAAAGAATTAAAAGATCTTGATCTTCAAGGTAAGCTCCACCTATTCATCTATTTATTTTAGCAATGGGTTTATGGTTTTAGATTGGGGGATTTATAACCCATTTGATCTTTTGATTCAAAAGTCAGTGAGAAAATATTTGGGGATTGATATTTGGTTGGTTTTCTAATTGCTTGTAAGAACATTCATCTTTTCAATAGTAACTTCATGTATGTCAAGGGTTTGGGTTTTATGGGTTTAAATGTGGTTTAAGAAATGGATTATGATGTCATTAAATGGTGTGTTGGTGTTAGGATATTGATTAATGTAACATCTCAGTCCAATCGTACCAGATATTGTCCGATTTGTCCATACACCTGGACTCACGGTTTTAAAACACGCTTGATAGATGAGGTATCAAGTCCCTCTTATAAGGAAACTTTTGTTCCCCGCCCCAACCAATGTGGGATCTTACAATCCACCCCCCTTGGGAGCCTAACGTCCTTGCTGACACACCAGTCTGGTTCTTGGCTCTAATACCATCTATAACATCTCAGGCCAATTGTACCAGATATTGTCCGTTTTGTCTACACACCTGTACTCGTGGTTTTAAAACGCGTCTGATAAAGGAGGTATCAAGTCCCTCTTATAAGGCAACCTTTGTTCCCCTCCCCGACGGAAGTGGGATCTTACAATTAAAATGGTTGAGAACATTGATTCTATTGATTTTGGGGCTTAAAACCAATTTGGGAAGGTTTGGGTGTAAGAGATTTTGAGGGTTTTTGCTAGAAATCTCGGGCAGGGCCAAACAGTGCTTTAAGCGACTTTAAAGCGGGTTTGGTCGCCCCAAAGTCGCATGAGACAATGTTTGTCAATTTTTGATTTTTGCTTCGTTTCTCGTTTGGGGCTATGATTGAGGCATCAATTAGGGGATTGTCTTACGGATTATTAGCGATGACTTTGAGAAGTATTAAGGTGGTTAACACCACTTTTATGTCGTTAAATTCATGTGTTCAGATTCATCAAATAAGTAATTATTAGGACGTGGAGTGAGGTACCAAACCTCAGGTGAGTTCCCTTAATCCTTTTATGTATATGAAATGATTTGTAAATGATTTTAACCACTGAATATGGTTTTCATCATTTTGGTATGATTTGCACTTATGGAATTCTTGATCATACATGACACAAAATTGTTTGCAATTGCACATATGTTGTCTTACGTGGTCATTTCATGAAATTGTGAATTGGAATTGGAATTGGTGTTGGGTTGCACAGTGGGATTAGGGTACTTTGGGATTGTGAAAATCCCTTGGGAGCTACAACATATCATGTGCCTTGAATTCGTTTATTGTGTAAATTGGGATGGCGTCTACTGGGGGCCTTGGGGATCTACCCGAATGTGAACATCACGATGGAGTGATGGATGGCTATGAACACTGTGAAAATATCCATGGTATGCGTTGGATTGTTTAATTGTAGGCTTTTATGGCGGATTGTATGTTGTTGTGGGATTTGTTGAACTGTTCTTTTGAGAGGAAATTCACTAGACCCCATGGTCTAACCCTCGATTTTCCAAAACTTAAAAACCATTTCCAAGTAAGAAGGTTGTAATGAACCCCTCTAAAGGAAAGGATAAGTTGTGAAGACGCTAGTGGAAGATTCATATAATGTCGCAGCTGTGGATGTGTGTACCCGTTACTAAACATTGAGAATATTGCATTGTTTTAAATTAGATGGTTGGAACCATTTCGCTATTATTGCATTTTATGCTATTTTGAATTTTGGGTTGTTACAATTTATGCATTAAGTTATGTCATTTTATGGTTATTGCCCCTTTTTATCTTTTAAACCCAGTAACGTTTTTTTTAACAACAAAACTTTTCATTAAGAATCAACCAAACACCATACACCATCCAAATACCCAATCCAACTAGAATCTATCAGCCCAAAACAAAAATACAGACAGAATATCGAACCAAAATCCATGAACAAAATAAGAGTCGTGCCCGTTTGCGAGAAGCAAACCCACTGCCCCAAGGATCGGAAATCATTACTGTAGGGATGTTGCTCTCAATCAGCCCCCCGACCCGACTCTGAAGACGCATTTGTCCTCGTCGAGGCTTCTCCCTACCCCGATGGATTCGAAAGCCACCAGTCCTATCCAAAATCGTCTTCTTGATTCTATTACTCACCCATTCAAACGTTTTCCTTTAAAACTCGAAAAATAAATCAATAATGTGGCTCTTCTCCTTTTTAAACACTAGCCTGTTTCTGTGAGATCAAATTAGCTAGAGAAAAGACCATTTTACCGTAAGTCATTTTGACGTACCTTTTGTCTTTTCCGCCAATGTCGAGTCCTCTCGCACCAAGTCTTGAATTGTTATAGCGCCATCCATGTTCCTCTTCCGCCACCTTCCTATAAGAGCCTAAAGATTCCTCACTTCTTCACATCTTAAGAGAGCATGATCAATGTCTCCAATCACGTTGCCACATCTCGAACAAATCACCGAGTCCAATTCCACCCCCATCTTGTCCAAGACCGCTCTACATGGTATACGTCCTCGCCCTACTCTCCACAATATACACACCTTCCTTGGGACCACCTAAACCCACACTGTTTCCCTCGAATTCCCACCTCATTCCATCCTTTTTTCTTCAATCATTTCCCGTAGTTGCCTTACATTGAACTGTTTTGTCGAAGATAAGTTCCACTCTACCTTGTCGCTTTTGCTACTATCCGGAGTCCAAGCTTGGACCCGCCTTATTAGTTCCTCCCTTTCTCCTCTCTCTCGGCCCCTCGGTTCCCTCCTCCATGCCCATTTCCACGTCTACGCCTCCCCCACCCATTCTCCCCTTTGTGCTACACTTACCGTTTTCTCGGATTCCAATCTAAACAAACGATTGAAATCCTCTTTAAGACTTCTATCACCCGCCCACCTATCCGTCCAGAACTTGGTGTCCACACATCCCCGAACCTCTTTCCAAATGAATCCGAAAAATTCAGGCCTTCGTTGTCCAATTCCTTCCCAATTCGCACAATATTTTTCCATGTCGATCCGGTATACCCGTTGTTCGAATTGTTAGCTCCTAAGGCACCCGCTTCCCCGTAAATACTTCTCGCGACCCTTACCTAAATTGCATCCTTTTCGTTTAAAAAACACCACCACCATTTACCCAATAATCCCTTATTTAGTGATTGCAAACTCCCACATTTAAACCCCCATTTTTAAGACTCCCCAAAGTTTTTTCCCATTTGACCCATGCCACATTCTTTTTTTCACTCGATCCTCCCCTCCCCCCCCCCCCCCCCCCCCAAAAAAGAATCTACTCCGAATCCTCTCCAACTCTCCTATCACTCCTGTCGGGGCTCGAAACAAAGAAAAATAGTACAATGACAAGCTTCCTAAGACCCCCATTTTTAAACCCAATAATATCTCTACTATAAAAACCATTTTTATAAAAAAGGTAAAAAAAAGATGAAAATGCCCTCACGTAATGGTCGTGTGAGGGGCACTTAAAGAAAATCACTAACAACCGTTAGGTTTAGGCGTTTAGCTACGGAATATGTAATGAAATCGAAACTACAAGGCATTTAATATGATTTTGAAACTTTAGATACGAAAACCAAATTTTTTGGTAGATGACACGAAGTATTTTTGTAATTTACTCCAAAATGTATTATCATCGCATTTACAATTTTTATTCGGATTTAATGTAAATAATTGATTTAATAATTTAGCGATTCCATAGATAATTTTATTGATGAGATGCTTGATTATAACTTTAGTAGATATCTACCCGTGCGCGATGCGACGTGAAGTATCTCGAATCTAAAATCGAGAATTCAAAAAAATAAGTTTGTTTCATGTTCATATTTATTCGTTTTTAAAGAATAACCGTAACTGGAATTATTTTTAAAGAAGTATAATAGATAAATATAGATAAGAGCGTAAAATGTACAAGTTTAAAAAAAATCTCGGTACGTCATTCTTGAAAAATCTTGATACATATTTATGATATTTCACAATATTATTAAGTTAAAAAAAATATTCAATAATAAACTTATTTTGAAATTATTGACGAGAATATTGTAATAATATAATTTGTAAAAAAATGCATTTATTAATATGTTTTAGTTAAACTATATGATTATGTATTTTTAATATTATAAGCGTGTAAAATGAAAATGAATATTTTAAGGGATATAAAACAAATTAATTCGTACATGTTCATGATATTTAATAATATGATTAAATCCAAAAATATTCAATATTTGGCTCATTTTGAAGGTATTGACGAGACGATTACAATGGTGTAATTTGTAAAAAAATGTATTTTTTTAATGCATTTTAGTTCATATATATTATTTATGTTTATATGATAAAAGTCTAAAATGAAAAATAAAAACGTAAGAGATTAAAAGTAAACTACATACCTAATTATAAGGGTAGTAAATGTAACGTATAAATTAAAAAAAAAATTGAATTAAGGAGAGATTTAAGGAGGAGTGAATGTGGGTGTGCTAATTGAACTTATAATGTAAACTGCGTCCATATACATGTTTAGGCGGGAAAATACTGAAGTCGGCTCACAAGAAGTCGACACGTGGCATAGAGGTGGCCAAAGCGACCCGACCCGACCCGACGGACTGACCCGACCCGAAACCGGCCAAGAACCGGTTCTGGCCCGACCCGGTCAAGAACCGGTTTCAAGCCCGAGAGCCGGGACCGGTTCGTATATATAGGTATTTTCTCGACCCGGCCCGACCTGACCCGGGACCGGTTCGTGACCCGGTTCGTGGCCCGACCCGGCCGACCCGATTTTTTTCAAAAACCAATATGACCGTTAGAGAGCCGTTGGGACCCCTTTGTGACCGTTTTTTGCCTCAAAAAACACCCTCCAAACCCCATATAAATACTAGGGGTGTTATGGAGTGATCACCACCTTACAATTGCTTACTGTAGCTTCGGAGTCGGCCTTTTCTCTTAGTGGCAGGATCATATCGGAGCGTCGGACAAAATTAACCCCAAAATCGGTGGAGTGCTGCGTATGTCTGAAGGATTACTTGGATGGAGAAGACAGCATTCAAAATCGAACGAACCTGGAGGATGATATAGAAGGCGTGGAAGAAAACTTATTCGAAAACGACACGGATGAACTACTAAGTACGCCGTCCGTAAACGATACTTCTGATGTTAGTAGTGTCGTAGATGACGAAGATGTAGACACCGACCGCCTTGACGATCAGACGACTATTACACGACTGATGCAGTACAATACTCTTGAAGACTACAATCCAGATCAGAATCCATACTACGCTCCATACAATCCATTCAATTATAATCCATTCAATTACTATCCGGGTGATGGGAGTGGAAGTTCGGGAGCGGGTGGGACTTCGGGAGCGGGACCTTCGAATGTTTAGAATTTATGTATTGTAACTTGTAACTTGTAAGTTTGTAACTTAAAATTATATATAAATTATAAAACGTAAAAGTGTATTTTAGTGATATATATTATAAATAAAACGTATTTTTAAAGTGTATTTTACTTATCCAATGATTCCAATCCAATTTTTCTTTGTTAAAGTTTAGTAATTAATTATTAAACAAAGAAAGCAGTTAAAAAACAAAAAAATCGCAGGCCCAACTCCGAACCGGTTCTTGGCCCGGCCCGGTTCTTACATATATCTTTTCTATTTTAAGTGGTATTTAAGAAACTTGTCATTTTTTGTTATTTATGTAAGAAAAAACTGAAATTTATCTATGTCTATTAATTGAAAAAAATGTATCGGTGTATTGTTTTGAGAAAATTTAGTTAACTAAATGTGGATGAAATAGAAAAACTCTATAATATAATTATTACTTTTTTCAAATTATAGACTTAAATTTATTATAACGAAATGGTTATTTATTTCTCGTTTTGAGATAATTTAGTTAATTAAATGTGGATGAGCCCTTATTGCTTTGTTTGATCTGAAATGGTTATTTATTTTTCGTTATAATAAATTTAAGTTTATAATTTGAAAAAAGTAATAATTATATTATAGAGTTTATCTATTTCATCCACATTTAATTAACTAAATTATCTCAAAACGATACATCGATACATTTTTTTAATTAATAGACATAGATAAATTTCAGTTTTTTCTTACATAAATAACAAAAAATGATAAGTTTCTTAAATACCACTTAAAATAGAAAAGTTTTTTTAGGATTAGTATAGACAGATTTGTAGATATATATCAAATATATTGCATAAAAGTATAAAAAATATTTAATACATAACTCATTTAAAACATTTTGATAAGATTTTTCTAATGGTGTAATTTATAAAATATAATACGTACTTTTAATGTATTGTTAGTTACAATTATCATTAATTAATATAGTTAAGAATATAAAGTGAATAAAAAAAGGTAGAAAAGAAAAGAAAAGAAGAAAAAGATAAACCATAAGAACTATAAGGGTGCGTTTGGTACAGAGAATGGAATTGCAGAGAAATGATTCCAGAGAAATGATTGCAGAGAAAGAGAATTGGTCAGGAGAATAGGAATTGACTATCCTGTTTGGTAGCACAGAGAATTCAGCAGAGAAATGCAACAGAGAATCATTTCTCTTGTTTGGTTGCACAGAGATTTCAATAGAGAATTGTACCAACCTTGTCATTTACACCCATATTTTTATATTTACAAATCAATTATTTAAACCTGTCAGGATCGAATCTTAACAAGATAATTAATACTTAGAATTCAGAATTAAAGAATCTGCGGAATAGAACTTTAATTCTCACAATCAATGAACAGAATATCAGAAAACACACAATTTTTGTATTCACTGTTTCGACTCACAATATTAACAACCAAACCTCAATCAAGTTGAACAGACTCAACAAGACGACTTCTACTTCTCTAGAAATAGGGTTCTTAAACCTTGAGGTTAATTCTCTCTAAAACACAATCGAATTCTTTTTCACACGTATATTCTAATAGCTATCTATTGAAGTCTATTTATACAAAAATAATTACAAGATAACTATCAAAAGTAACTTGATCTTCTAAATCTTCGTTAAACATATCTTGATCAATTCCTTCTTTGTCTCCAAAAGTATCGCATACCAAACTTAACGAACTCAGCAGTATTAACCTTCATTCTTCATGAGCAGTACTAACAATCTCCAGCAGCATTAAGTCACGAGCAGTACTAACAGATATTCGATATGCACCAGCAGTACTAACCTTGACTTGCAGTAGTAATTCTGACAAGCAGTACTAACCTCACATAAGCAGTATTAATAATATTCCAGCAGTAGTAATATACCAGCAGTATTAACTTTGTTCAGCAGTATTAACTTTGTTCAGCAGTATTAACCATGTACCAGCAGTAGTAACTTGTCTAGCAGTACTAATCATGTTCTTGCAGCATTAATGACTCAGCAGTACTAACCTTGAACTAGCAGTAATATCTTTGTTCTGGCAGCACTAACATTGAACTAGCAGTACTAACTTGATCTGGCAGCACTAACATTGAACTAGCAGTACTAACTTGATCTGGCAGCATTAACATTGAACTAGCAGTACTAACTTGTTCTGGCAGCACTAACATTGAACTGGCAGCACTAACATTGAACTAGCAGTACTAATGACTCATCATGTTTTCACGCCTATTATGGTAACTCATTAAATATCTTGTACGTAATGTTCTAGATTCAATCGAACGACGTCTACGATAACTACACATCATCCACCAACGAATCATAACATACATGGTAGTAAGATGTTTAGAATTTTGATGAAAATTCCAGGCCAGGCTTTTGAAACAATTTTCTGTTCCTTGTTATTATAATCATCTAATGTTATGAAAATTGTGTGTGTTGTTCACTAGTATCAACGCAAACAAAGTGTTTAATCATGCAAACCTCCATAACCTAATCCTAATTTATCCAAACAGAAAACGGAATCCAAATTTTACCTGATAGTTACTTGTGAAAAATGGAATCCAAACAGCAGATCGTCGAATGGATTGAAAAGATGTTCCAAATCGAAGTTTATAAGTCACATAATTAGACAGAAAAAGAAGGCTGTAATTAGAAGATGATTAACCTGATGGGCGAAACACAAAGACAGAACCCTAGACAGGGCGAACGAGAGAGAGAGAGAGAAGACGAGACAGAGAGAGAGGAGACAGGGAAAGACGAGACAGAGTGAGAGAGGAGACGGGGATACCTAGACAGGGCGAACGGCGGTGGTGGGCGAAACCCTAGACAGGGCGAACGAGAGAGAGAGAGAAGCGAACGCGAGAACAATTCTCTGTGTTTTCCTATTCTCTCCATTTCTCTTCCTAAATCAGAGAAATCAAATACAAAGGGAGTCAATTCTCGGGAAATACCAACTCTCCGTGATTTTATTTCCCTTACCTACCAAACAAGAGAATTCAAATCCATTTCCATTTCTCTCCTCTCATTTCTCTCTACCAAACAGCCCCTAAGTGTAATTTACTATATAATCTAATAAAACAAAAAATAAAAAAGACAAAGAAAAGATGAATGGACCAAAATACCCTTAATTTAACTAAGTTCTTTAATTAAAGTTGGTCAGAGGGACCAACAATGAAAAAAATGACAACCATAATGATCAAAATTGCAATTAGTTTGAAAGAAGGACCAAACTTGATAATGGGTGTCAACCACAAGGACCAAAAATGTAATTTACTCGAATAAAAATGTAGCAATTAAATAGTATTGGTGACCATGCAGATTGATTTGGGGCATTAAACTCCTCAGTCAAGCCAACGGCCAACTACCTTTTTACTCATAGTTATATGAAATCCCCATGATGCCCCTGCGTTCACTGTTTTTTATTAATAATGAGTTATTAATATATTAAAATTGAAATTGAAAAATCTGGATGGATATGAACCGTTGATTTGATTATCAAGGGCTATAGATGGGGTTGTAAGGGTTGCAACCTTTTAAGGGTCGTAAAATAGTCCTCTCTCTCTCTCTATATATATATATATATATGATGAGAATAGGAGTTAAAAGCGAGAAGTGTAAAAAGGGATTTAGATCTCTAGTCACTTTCAATTAGTGTTGATATAACGATCAGGTTAAATCCCAACATGACTCATAACTTAGAAAAATATTTTTATTTGTTCTTCAAATTATATATATATATATATATATATATATATATATATATATATATATATATAGAGAGAGAGAGAGAGAGAGAGAGAGAGAGAGAGAAAGTTCAAACGAGAACGCTAACTATTTACGAGAACACGAGAACGGCCGTCCATGTACAAAATCACATGTGATTTTACACTACCTGGATTTTGTACAAAATCACATGTGATTCACGTCCAGATTTCCAGGTAGTGTAAAATCACATGTGATTTTGTACGTGAATCACATGTGATTTTGTACATGGGCGGCCGTTCTCGTGTTCTCGTAAATAGTTAGCGTTCTCGTTTGAACCCACCTATATATATATATATATATATATATATAGAGAGAGAGAGAGAGAGAGAGAAAAGTTCAAATAAAAACTCATTTTCAATTGTGAACATGATGACGGATCTTGGCCCTTCCATCTATATTGATCCAATGACTCATATTAAATAGAGTTTTTAATTGAAATTATTAATTAAGGTGATTAGGGGTAAAAAGGTAAGATAATTAAAACTCACGCCTACCATGTTTGACTTTTTATTTTATTTTTTAATTAAATTTTTTTACCCCCTTAAAGTTTAATATAAATTAACTTAAAAATTACTAACATTTTAATCAAACAAATTACATCAAAAAACGAGAATTTCGTGTTCTTCGATATGACATCCATCTCGATATAGTTTTTTTGTTGTTTTAACCGTTTTTACGTGGAATGTTATATACGTGTTATATTCGGTATGAATATTTATGTATGTTCAAGTGCGTACAACATCTCGACACCATAAGTCCGTAACTCGACATCGCCTTCTACAACACTTTCTTCAGCGTCCTAAGGTATCGTGTTCTTCATTACCATAACCCAACACCTATCGAGATGAATCGGGAACCTATCGAGTTTCGATTGTGAACCGATGAACAAAAAAGAGTGCGTCACGTCTCCACACCTTCACGAGTCACTCATGTATTATTCTTCATGAATAATGTATCATTCAGTATGAATAATACATCATTCAGGGTGAATAATACACGATTCATGAATTCATGTATTATTCATCCTGAATACTGTATTATTCATCCTGAATACTGTATTATTCATCCTGAATACTGTATTATTCATCCTGAATACTGTATTATTCATCCTGAATATTGTATTATTCATCATGAATAGTGAATGAACGTTCACATTTGTTATTCATATTGAATGTGGACACCTGAAGATGTGCATACATATTCATAAAGAATAAAACCAAGTTTCAGTTATGAATCGGAAAACAAAGAGAGCGTGTCATGTGTTCAACCTTCACAGGTCATTCATATATTATTCAACATGAATAATGTGTTATTCAGGGTGAATAATGTGTTATTCATGGTGAATAATGTGTTATTCAGGGTGAATAATGTGTTATTCAGGATGAATAATACACGATTCATGTTTAATAATACATGAATCAGGAATTCGTGTATTATTCATCCTGAATGTTGTATTATTCATTTTGAATACTGTGTTGTTCGTCATGAATAGTGAATGAACGTTCCTCTTTGTTATTCATACTGAATATGCACACCAGGAAACGTGCATACATATTCATACCGAATATAACACATGCATAGCATTTCACGTAAAAACGGTTAAAATAAAGAAAAAACTATATCGAGATGGATGTCATATCGAAGAACACGAAATTCTCGTTTTTTTGATGTAATTTGTTTGATTAAAATATTAGTAATTTTTAAGATAAATTATTTTAAACTTTAAGAGGGTAAAAGTTTTTTAATTAAAATAAAAATAAAAAGTCAAACATGGTAGGCGTTGATTCAAATTTTCGGATTTGCCCTAATCACTTCTCAATTGGTTTAATTAAGTTTTAACCATTGATTAGTTTTCCAAATCTTGATCAATGGTTGTGACTTGTCCTCATGTTCACAATTGAAAATGAGTTTTCATTTGAACCCACCCTTATATATATATGATGAGAATAGGAGTTAAAAGCGAGAAGTGTAAAAAGGGATTTGGATCTCTAGTCACTTTCAATTAGTGTTGATCTAAAGATCAGGTTAAATCCCAACATGACTCATAGCTTAGAAAAATGTTTTTATTTGTTCTTCAAATTAGAATTGATCTAAGGGTGAATATTTTTTCTTACCATTCACACGATAACTATTATTTTTATCGGAACCAACTTTATATATGTATGTAATAAATAGAGTAATTAATTGAAATGCCCTAACTTCACCACCCATTTTACCCATTTGCCCTATCTCCCTCCCAAATTACCAAAATACCCTGAAAATCCGTGGGCATACCCGTGGCCCACGGATTTTGGGTCAAAACTCTTGCCCACGGAATTTTTACAAAGACCCATGGAATTTTTGTCCTCGGCCCACGGATTTTGTCCTCGGCCCACGGATTTTGTCCTCGTCCCACGGAAATTTTTCCCTCGGCCCACGGATTTCTGAATGCCCACGGATTTTTTTACCTTGCCCACGGATTTTGTCCTCGGCCCACGGATTTTTAGGGTATTTTGGTAAATTGGAAGAGAGATAGGGCAAATGGATAAAAGAGATGGTGAACTTAGGGCATTTCAATTAATTACTGTAATAAATAATATAGACTATTTATATAAAACTCCTTATATATAATAAGTGAGACAATTAATTAATTTTATTTTTTGAAAGGCAAAACACTTTTATTTACAAAAGAATACACAAACCATAAGCCAAAACACGAAACAAACGACTCTAAGATAACAACCGAGTGCAAACAAAAAACATTAACCCTTACACAAGAGCCCCGACACTACCAAAACAAACCTACGACGAGGTCAAAATAAGCAGCCGCATCCAACAGCCCCTGTTCACAACCCAGGAATAATACATCCACAAATAAATATTATAAGGTTTCATATAATAATGAAGCGGCGCACACCCTCTTGTATTGAATTATTCTTGGGTTAAAGTATAATATTATTTACGAATAAATATTGGAAAAATGATTAAACTTATTTATTAATTCATGGATTATTTGTCCATAAAAACAAAATAAAATGTAAGAAAATCATTGAAAAATCAACACCGTTACATACATATAAAACAACAAATATGATTTATGTTTAACTTAATTAAACAAATAACTGGAAGCAGCTTTTGAAGCTGACATAGAGCCAGCTTAGCCAATATCACATGGCCTTTGTGGAAGGGGTGGTGGCTGATGCGGAAGCCGACAACTCTTGCTTTTGGCTGTTTGGTCTATTTTGCCCTTTTTTATCCGACAAAGCCGATACCGTTAGTTGCATCCCCCCAACCACTCCAAGGTCCAAATGCTTTCAATCAATTTTAAATCCATTTTTCTTTAATTAAATATTTATTTTTTACAATCTTTTCTTTATGTATATATTTATATATTGTTTGGTGTTTGATTTTCGACGATTTATATGAGATTATTTATATATATCTATATATATATATAATTAAATGTGGGAAGAGACCAACTCGATTACGCCACGCCTCATCTCAAGCACGAGAAACGACATAAAATAATCATTAAATAAACAAAACTGTTGGCCGCATAAAACTTTATCTAGTTATGGAAGTGTTGAAAACAGTTTATCATTAAATTTTTTGTAAACATCTTTACGCGGTAAGAAGATTCCCATTCACTTACTTGATAAGATTATCGATTCTTACCATGCCACTTATCAGGTAAGATTTTCGGTCATTGTTATGCTTATCCGGTAAACGTTTAGTAAACGGTCTCTAAAAGACTGTTTAGCAAACGCTTACCAGGTAAGTTTTTATTGGGCCACTTACCTTACCGGGTGAGCATGACAAGGAACGGAGACCTTACCCGGTAAGAGGAATGACAACAACTGAGGTTCTTACCTAGTAAGGCAGTAAGTGAGGGAAAATATATATTCTTACCCAGTTAACACTTATTAGGTAAGAGACACCTACAAGCAATCAAATTTGATGGTTGTGAATGTTACCTGACAAAGGTAAGTAAGGTAAATGACTATTGTTGTGAATGCTTACTCAATAATCATTTGATAAACAGCTCATAAGACAAACACATTTAAAACTATAGAACCTTTTCAGTGATTTTTGAAAATGTGTTTTCAAAATAAAATATGTTATTATTTATACAATTTGTCCAATGGGTAAATAAAAAATTTAGTTAAAGAAAAAACTATTTTAAATGGTTTTGTTAAAAAAGTTAATCATTGTTTTAATAATATATTTAATAATTTATTGTGGTAAAATAAAATGACACAAGATGTTGACGGATCAACCACCTTCAATGACACTTTTTGATATGTTCTTAAACACGTACATCCTAATTATTAATCGGAACATGTCAAATGAACATCCTCTATTAACACATGTTAAATCATATATAATGTTTTTTTGATCATAACTTAATGTTTAAAATCATTTAATTATTGATTTTTTTGAACATATCACTGACAATCTTCCATTTACACTAAATTGCAACTTTTCTAGCATATGGCGTTGTAATATATTTGACTTTCATTGTATAGTCAACTTTGTCTTTTGCTTTGAAACCATTTAGCTCACAACCCCGCCATTTCAATTAAAACACACAATCTCATTCCGATCGAAAAGCATTTTTGTTAGTTTAGAAGCTAGCACCATTAGTGTAACTAAGGGTGTAAACAAGCCGATTCGAGTCGAATAGTAGGTTATTTGAGCTCGCCTTGAAAAAGAAATACTAGACTCGAGCTCAACTAGATTATTTTTTGAATTATCAAGCTCGAGCTCAATACTTGTTTATGGGCTTGAAATCACGATCAATTAACTCGTTAATGGCTTCAATTCGATAATTTACATATCCTTGTTATATGATTTATGAACATACGAACATATTTGTCTTGAAAAAAGTGTACGCTCAAATGACTCGACTTGAATGGACTCAACTTGAAAACTTTAATCAAGTTTTCAAACGAGCCTAGTCGAAGATTAGTGATATGAAGCTCCACTTGTTAAGTTAAACGACTTTTATTTTGTGTTAAAGATCGACTCAAACTCGAAAATTATTAAGCTCGAGTTCGAGATAAACGAGCTCAAGTAACTTGTTAAAACCTTAAAGCGTTTAACCTCTAAGTGTCACCCTTTAAAATGAGTTCCTCATCGCCTCCAGAGATTAGAAATGTATATTTAGCTCTTCTTAAGAACTAAAGAAATATTCTATTGTGCAGTTACATTCGCTTTTGTAATTGACTAAAATATGTCCGTCATGCTTAAGGCATACGAGAAATCATGACTAGTTAATATGATAGCGTACATCACAGATCCAATTGCTGAAGCGTATGGTATCTTAGGGCTATATGGTCTAGGTAGGGAATGAAAATGAAAACGATAGGGAATCGAAATGGTAATGAACTTTCATCGCCCCCACGCAGTTTAACCAACAATGAATATTTGGACTTCTAGGAATAGACCCATTATGTTAGATGAAACCAAACAATTTCTTTTAATTTCAGACCCATTCATTATTACTCAATATTTCTAACCAACGGTCCCAAAATTTCGTAAAACATAATTCATAACATTACAACAAAAAACGGTCCCAAAGTATATTAAATACATCATTCTTGACTCTAGGTACGCAGCGGATAAACACCTTCACAACTGAGATACTACAGGAAGCCCGAGGGTGAACTATAAGCCTCCACTAGGCTAAACCTCTTCTACAACGTCACCTCTTTCCATCTTCTTTAGATGAAACCCCAAACAAAACTCTTACCTGAATGTGGGTTTAGTTTTGAAAAGCGAGAGTTAGACCATGAGGTCTAGTGAATTCCCTCTCAAAAACAGTTTAACAAACCACGTATAGCAATATGCAAACCGCCATCTAAGCCCATTAGAATCATTCCAACAAATCAACATCACACTTGGGTATTTTCACAATGTTCATAGTCCTCCATCACCTCACCGCGATGTCCACAATCGGGGCCCCCAGTAGATCCCCATGGCTCCCAATAGATGCCACTTTCGTGTGCGCAAGAAACGGATTCAAGGCATACGGAACAACCAAACTCCCAAGGATTTTCTCCAATCCAAGGTACACTATTCCCACTGTGCAACCCGACTCCAAATCCATATACCAATTCATGAAAAACATGTAAACATCGTGCATGCATTAATAAACATTTCCACATCATGTAATACAAGTTTTTCAAAGTGTCTAATCATGGCATCATGCTCAACACCAAATTCAGTTATTAAAAACTTTAGAAAATCATTTCATATGCAATAGTGTGTTCAATCATTCGTAAGTGAAAACCATGCCCACATGCTTTACCATAATCAGTGTTGAAAACACATATCAATCATATCACAAGTAAAAAGGTTTAAGGGAACTCACCTGAGCTTTAGCAAATCGACACACGCTCTGAAACTCACTTTAGCTCAAACCGAACACCTGAATTAGACGTCATAAGAATGGTGTTAAAACATCTAATTACATCCCAAAACATCCCTAATAAACCCCAAGACAACCCTTAGATGATGCATCAATCCTTGCCTTAAACAGTACGCGAAACAAGAGCCGAAAACACGTGACAGGGCTTGGCGCACTGATACACCCGCGCCAAGACCCGCGCGAAGCACTGAACAGACTTTGACGCTAATGCCCGTGTGGGTAGACTCGCGCCGAGATCTGTGCGGAGCCTTTGCACTCGTTTTTTAGCCGAAAACTCCTCTTTCTCACTCCCAACTCATCCCAAATCGATTTTAAGCCTCCAACTTGAGGTAATTGATGTTTTAAACCTTTCCCCACAATTTCCAAACATCAAAACATCATTTAATACAACGAAATCAATCCATTGATTCATGATTTCAAACCCAAAAACCCAAGACTCCACTATAGCCATTTTCAGGGATTTCTTTGCAAAACAGATGAAGTTCCTCAATCATTTACCAAGACCCATGAGGGAAAAACAATATCAAACTCTTTACTTTTCATTTCCTAATGATTTGGACTCAACAAATCCATGGTTTACAAAACCCCAAACCACAAATTCTTGATATCCTTGAAACTACCATTGAAAAGGTGATTGCTCTAGATAAGCAATAAAAGATTCAACCAAAACCAAGCTCCAATCACTTTCTCAAAAGGTTTTTGATTCAAAACCAAAAAGAATAGAAATCCCTCAATGGAAATCATAAACCCATAGCTACAAAACATAGAGATGAAGATATGGTGCTTACCTTGAAGATGAAGATCTTCTAGTCTCTTAAACCAAGCTTTTCCACCAAGAATATCTCTATAAGAGACTTTATTTCTCTCAACCTCTAGCCTCTCTATTCTCTAAATCGTTGCAGCAAAAAATGAGATGGATTGAGAGGGTTTTCCCTATTTATTCCATTTATTTAGCATATAGTCCCTAAAATCGAGAATATTGCACTTACCCCCTTGCACTTTCATAAAAAATCAAATTTTGAGGACCAAGGTTGTTACATCCTTTTCCTTAGGCGTTTTGGAACATTGTGAATTAGAGACGGATGTGTCACGTGACATAGGCCAAATCATTTTATTTCCTTCCTCCATACTAAAATCTTCTTTAACACTTTGTCAATGTATGTAATATGAGTAAGACCTAGAGTCTTATGGACTTATCTCTATAGACCTTGATTCCCATCACATAAGCAACATTACTTGAGTCTTTTGTAGAAATCAGTTATCTAACCAATAATTAATATGTCATATGCATATAAAATCAGAAAGGAGATCATGTTCCTATTAAGCTTCTTGTAAAATCACTATTTATCTTCATCTTAAAGTAAATCAACCTCTTTGATTTCCTCATTAAAGCAAAGGGTCAAGCACCCAAACCAATTGAAAAAACTTGGTTAACAAGTGAGGAACTTTGGGAACATAACAACCCCACTCCATTTCCTTCTACACAAACCTCACCACCATGCTTGTAACAACCCGTGCCAAACAAGCATGCCAAAAGCTACTTCTTTAATTCAAAATGCCAAAAATGACCCAACATAGTCACACTATCAAGATTGCAAAACTGGGTTCGCGGAAATAACCCTAACTACAGTTGAGAACATAACTACAAAATAAAAGGAAAGTCTTCTAATCCCTCTATACGCAAGCTTCAACTCACATCTTGTCATTTTCTTTAAACGAGCTCTCGACTACCTGCTTACCTGAAAAGGTTTTAGTTTTGAAAAGTGAGGGTTAGACCATGAGGTCTAGTGAGATCCCTCTTTCTACCAACGCCACGCCGCAATTATCAACTAAAGAGAGTTTATAAGCATTTATAAACGGTCACACTTATGTCAGTTTAAGTACACACACAACACATATTAATGGCTCACACTTAGTCACGTACACACCTGTGACAACGTGTTATGGCACACACCCGCCCTTAGTGATCATATGAAACGAATTCATATATCCTGCATGGGACACACTCCCCATATATCCATATTAAGTCATCAGACGCCCCACACATACCCCACACATACCCATAATATAATTTACACACCTTTATCATGCATATTTAAAACAACGTAAATCATGCAATTCGATATGTCGGTACAAGTAATAAATTCAAGTATCGATAAAGCTTCAGTTTAGAAAGACTCACCTGGCGTCCACGTTAACTCCCTTCTCAATTGAAATCGCTACTCTCAAGCCACACACCCACATTTCGAAACAATACACACAACAGTGAAAAGTCACTCAAGCATCACTTCTAAATCACTCTTGAATCCCTTAAGGCACTCTCCACTCGGCACACCGACAGAAACTCAAAAGTTCCCGGACACAAACTCATCCTGATTAAGCTTTTCGGATAACTTTATTCGGCTACCCAGTTTCCGGTTAACTTTCCGAATAGAACACTTTTCGGACAAACCATCCGGACTCCCATCCACTTTCCCGGTACACTCTCCGGATACACACTTTTCGGATACACTCTTTCCGGATACACTCTCCGGACACTCACTCGGATACCTGTTTTCCGATAGAGCGATTTTCGGGCATAAACTTACTACACACGAAAATCTCACCGGAAATCGTTCACCACTCAGACTCGGACCTTCCCAAATGATTTAAAACCAATGAAACAATTAAGCTAACCACCCACAATTCATTTCCACGCTGATTGTTATCTCATTCGGTCAATCGCTCATAACTCTCATACATGAGGGTTATCGATTCAATAGGAACTCACCCAAATCAAACCAAAATCCCCAAAACTATAAAGAGGTTAGAGGAATGAGAGATTACCTTGAAGAAGAAGAAGATTCACACTCCAAAGCTTTCCAATTCCAGGTTCTCTTTCCCAAATCAACAAGCTCCTTCTTCAAACACACAAACACCTAGCCGTACCTTTTTCTGATAAGGAGAGAATGAGGGTTTTAGGGGTTTTAACCCTAATCCCTTCTAATTGCATTCAAGTCCCTCAACTTTCACTCTTCACACCACACCCGCTAACTTCACCTATTTACAAAACGAACCCGGTTATTACAATGCTCATTTCGTCCGGTGGTGATCTTGAACATAAGGGAGAGGCCATAATCCACACTCCACCTCCTTTCCTTCAAGAAATTTTAAGAATTGGAGGGCATCCTAAACCAAAAACGGAGATGCACTCAACCTTTGTCCAAATTTCTCACAATGATCCTTCACCAGATCACACGGTCGTTTACATTGCTATGGATGAACCCCATAAGACCCCCATGTTCCTGCCATTAAGCCCAATTTGGCCAAACCACTTGAGGAGGGTGTTACTGTGAAGACAAAGACAATAAAAAGAAAGGTCATTCAATTAGTAAACAAGAGAGTTTGTCCTACACTTAGAATATTTAGGCAGATGCTTTATCACAAAGGTCAACGGGCAGGGCCTAGCAAACCATCATCCTAACACCCTTTCAGTGGTGTTGGCATATCACCTTCTACCATATGCCCTGATGACTTGTTTAGTTTCCATTAGCCTTCAAGAAACATGCCTTCTATGCTGACAAATTGGGATAGACACCCAAAGGCTTTCAAACCTATACCATTACTTCATATCCCGATTAAGCCGTGTTGTATGTATGGTTTTGATGGAGGCTGTTTGTTTTAAGCACCGGTTATAGTGGTATTGTTTGGTCTTGTGTTGTTGTATCGGTTGTATAAACGTTGTTCACGTTTGTGTGGTTTGTTTCTTGTACAGTTGTAAATTTGTGCAGTGAAATAAAATCGTTTGCTTGCCTTGCAAAAAAAAATTACTTCATATCCTGAGATTACATATGTTATAGGTAAAATGAGTTGGGAAACACTCTGTACAATCCCACAATCATAAAACCTGGATTGGCTGAAGGATTTCTATATTGAGGTTGCCATAGCTGAGAGCGAGAATGTGCTAATTAGATAGACTCCAACATGATACTATGTTGATAAGATCAATGAATTGTTGAAGCTAAATCCCCTACCATCTATGAGTTTGATAAACTTATGGCATGGGGCATCAGATGAAGAGCTAGAAATCATACTTGAGAGGATAGCACACGAGGGATCAAAGTGGTCTACAAAGGGGAGGGCCAGAATCTTGAAAACCAACTATCTTAAGCCTGAGCCAAGTGTGTGGTTCTACTTTATTAGACACACACTACACCTAACCACCCATGACATTGATCTTTCATTTGAATGTTTATCCAAATTTTCATCATTGAGATTTGTCATGTCTTTCATATGGTTTAGACGAGTTGTTAGCCAAGTTGTCAATATGTCTTCATGAAGAAAACAAGTGGGTTAAAGTTAACATTTCCCCCAAGGTTAAACTAACATCGATAAATTTTAAACAACCCGGAATTACTTTAAATAGGAAAAGTTGTAAACAATATACTCCTTTAAGTCCTTTAAGTCTATTCTGCTTGCGGGTTTAATTTTATACACAAATTAAACTTCTTGATCTGAGTAAATTTCATTTCGTTTTAACTACTCACGTTATCTTAATATACAATAAAAAAAACAAGATAGCAAACAGTTTTATTATTAAACATGACACGTCATTTGTTGTAGATATTTTTTTCAATTTGTGAGTGAGACAACCTCTTCTAATGCAATACGACAAGTCATAAGAATATATAACGTAATATGTATAACAAGAGTCCTAAAAATGGATCCACTTTTCTGATATAAAAATGCATTTCATCTTATTTGTTTGGAATATAATATATTAATAAAATTGTAATTTTTACAATTAATACTCTTATTTAGAGTATTTTAATATTAATTTTAACATTTTTAATCTTTGAATAAATTATTCATTCAGTAACCATTTATTGAATGAAAGATGTTTTCTTTGTGGAAAAAAAATCATTTGATTTCATGTCACGACAACAAAATTTGTTTGATATAGTTTGACTTCTATAAAAGCATCTTCAATAGATCCCTCAATTTTTTTCCAAAATGAAGAACTAAGAGCGTCTCCAATATGTTTGCTATAATTTTTCTAAAATAGATAATCATAACCTCTAAAAAGAGTTACATTGATCTCCAACAACTTTTATATTTTAGAGATTTTAACACATGTTATATTAATATAATATTCTCTAATTTATCTTCCCAATACACTTTTTAAAAAAACTTAATACAAAATGATAAAAGTTTAATGTCATCGGTGGAATTAAATAAAATAATTATTTATCTCTCCTACCATCAAGTTTTAGAGAATTCTCTAAACTTGAAAAATTTCGAAGTTTTTTCTATTATATCCAACAAGATAGCGAAGCTGTTGGAGAGGTTTAGGATACAAAAAACTCAAAATTTTCTATTTTAGCAAAACTGTTGGAGATGCTCTAAAAATCAAAATCTCCAAAAATAATTACATTAATCTCCAACAGATTCCCTATTTTGGAGAAACAAACATTGGTTAGAATATTAAAATATTTCATTCATCTATTAAATTATTATTTCTCATTCTAAATATTTATTTTTAAAGATTCCTGTTGGTGCTATCATCTAGTAATCATTTTTGATGTTATCTTCATATCTTTCTCTCTCCTAAATGAATGTGTTATATCTGATAAAAAAAACGTATATCTAAGATAAAAATCTAACACAATTTTGTCTTTTAGTTATAAATGTGAAGGCGAAAACCGTAAGTCAAATAAATACCTTGATGTCCCTTGCCCGAGACGAGAGTGACAAAACACCTAACTGCACATGGCTCGTATTTCTCCAAAATGACACACCAGCTTGTACTTTGAATTCTACTCCACAAATAGTCCGTACACTAAAAACTCGATTTAAATCACCATTTATCCAAATTTTATTCACAATATATCAACTTTGATTTCAACCCACGTCTCTGCACTGATATACTTCACAACATTAGTACCTGAAGGATGATTGATTTTAATTAAGAATATACTATAATAAATATAAAAATTAAATCAAATTGACATATAACGATATTTGTAAAGATAATCAGTTTAACGAAAAAAAATGTTTGTTATTAGTTGAATATAAAAAAAAATACTTTTATTATAAATAATTATTTGAGAATCAAAAATTGAAAAGAAACTATAATAAATAAAAAAAAACAGTATGAAAATGAGTTGGCGGCTAGAAAAAGAAAATAAAACATATATAAAAATTTAAAAGTATTTCGAATATCTATACTTATCAAAGAAATTATTATGGTCATTCTTGATTTTTATAAGATTTAAATCTTGAATATCATGTATAAGTTTAAAATCTCTTACATTTAACATAATAATTTTTTTATATTGCACTTTATATTTTATAAATAGTTATATAATTTAATTTATATCTCTTTCTTCTTTCATTTTTACTAACTAAACTACATTAAAAATTGTGTTTCCTGTTATACAAATTATACTGTTTTATCAAAACCTTCAAAATAAGCTAATATTGAATATTTTTAGATTTAATCATCTTATTCAATAACATAAATACATAGTGAATTATTTCTAAACTTACATTGTATACCTTATAGTTATGTATTTAATTTGTTTTATATCATTTCATTTTTTAGTTTGCATCTATAAAAGACGAGTTACAATTATTCTTGAGTTTTTAAACGGTACTATCTTTCATGCCTAATGTACACATCTTAATGCGCAACTCAACGATGCAGTTGTCTGAAAAATGATTTTAGGGGCTCCCGTTTGAGATTTGTAGAATTGTTTTAGGGGCTCCCGTTTTTTTTTATGTTAACCATTTCATATGAAGTTTGAGATTGGTAGAAATGTTATAGATACAAATTGTTTATAAGTGAATTGATTTGCATATATAAGTTGCAACATTGACAGGAAATTAAGAAATGTTGTAATTATACACATGCAGAATTGATATACTTAGGCATTGTTTGGTAAAAAAAAGCTAGCTTATAAGCTAGGTACATGTTTGGCAAAAAAAAAGCTAGCTTATCAAAACGCTGGTCATGGTAGCGTTTAGGAGCTTATTTTGCTTTTATTTTATTTTTTCCAAAAATACCCCCATTAATTAATATTATTATTTATTTACTATTTTTTTAATATGTCATTTTTAGTTATTTTACACGCTTATAAGCTAGTTTTACCAAACGTGACTTTTTCATCAGCTAGCTTATCAGCTACCAGCTAACTTATAAGTCAACAGCTAGCTTATCAGCTATCAGCTAGCTTATAAGTAATAAGCTAGCTTATCAGCTAGTTTGCCGAACATAGCCTAAATTTATGTGTTAAGTTTTAGAGAACAGTGAAAAGATTGATGAGGATATCAATAGGATAAGGGTTGTAAAATTGTGACAAGTTTGCGACTCTTTCCTGGTTGAAAAGTTTTGTAAGTTGATCTATTAGTTTTTTGTAGGAATTAGGGTATCACTTGTCTCACGTGAAAACTCTTGCTAGTTTTCTTGTGTAAAGTAAAGCTAATTAAATTTAAATGAACTTATGTAGCTTATACTCTCTCTATAAAGAAAGAAAGAGAAGTACCGTTTGGCTTTGGCCCAATTTCCAACTAAACAAACAAGTGAATTATTTAAACTTCTAATTAAAGGATTCATGATTAAATCACATTGAACACCAAATATTGATGTTCATTTGTAATTCAGTAAACCAAACGAACACAGTATATCCTATTTGAAGGTAGTGCTTGGGGGTGAGGTGGTCTAGGCGTGAGATCTATGTAGATATGTCTTCCACCCCAAATGGTAGATGGGTTTTTAGTTTAATCCTCCTGTTTGGGAGGTTTATTGTAGAGCTCCAATAATTCATGTGAAACTATTTCTTTTGTTTACTTACAGAGATGACGAGTGTTATGAAATGTCTATTACAAACTACCCTGGTTTGTCTAGTGCTGCCAAAAAACTAGAGATGGATGGTGTAAGAAAAGTCGACTGCACAAGGCATGATCTTGTTTTATTCATATGGTACATCAAACTCAAGACCATAATTCAACCAGCAAATCTTGTTTTATTCATATGGTAATCTTAATTTTCCTATATTAAACGAAGTTCGGCCCTTGGTAAGGTTTTTCTACAATTTTATCTTCACTACAACAAAATGTCTTTATTGGACGCTAAAGATGTCTACATGTCTTAATAGATTACTCCATAGGGCTTCAGTTTATATGACCAAACAATTGTACATAGTATATAATGTGCTACAATGAGATGCTATGACGTATTTGTGCATTATAACAAGTTTTATATGTAACAACCTGTAACGACCGTGACCGAATCGGTTTAGTTTTGGCACTTGTAAGGAAAGTATTATAAGAGCAAAAGTAGAGGGGGCTATTTGGTAAGTTTGGGATAGGGTATTTAAAGGCACAAAAACCTAGAAGGAACATTCTATTACTGAAATTCATTGTTGACGGCTGATTTTGAGGAGAGAAAGGAGAATAGGGTTCTTGAATGTTTTGTGGGCTTTTGGAAGAAAGAAATCATCAAGTTCAATTTCTGAAGGAAGGGAAAGTTTGGAATTCGTGATCTGCAAGTAATCCCTAAGGTAATCTCTAATCCATAACTCCTTTCAGGTTTAATCTATTGATTTCTGAGTTTTGGTGGGTTTTAGCTTTTCTAAGTCATTTGAGGCCTTTAGGGAGTTTTAATCTTCGTTAAATGCGTTTTGGTAGTGAAACTGATGGGAGATCGATTACAGACCATTTAGTGATAGTTTATTTGCTTATCTTGGGGTTTAAGAGGCTTGTGTTAGGATTTCCAACCAATAAACTCGTCCAGCGACTTGTCCGGAAACCTTCAAATTGAAGGTGTCCGGGTGAGTGTCCGGATAGTTCTTGGTCGGGTTGTAGAAGGTGTCCGGGTACTGTGTTGTCCGGATAAGTTAGTCGTCCGGATAAGTGTGCCATCCGGATAGGTTACTCGTCCGGAGACTATAAGTTGTCCGGTAACCTCAAGGCGTCCGGATAGAAGAGTCATCCGGAAAAGTGTGGTCATCCGGAAAAGTGTGGTTGTCCGGACAAGAGTAGGGTGGCAAACGAGAAGTGTCCGGATAATTCTAGTCAGCTTATAAATCTGTCCATTCATTCAGGTAGACAATTTGGAAGTAAAGGGCAGAGTAGGGAAGAGCAAGCGAGCGTACCAGGTGAGTTTTCTAAACTAAAATGTGTGGCTTTTAAAGTGTTTTCAAAATGTGTTTGAATGTCGAGAATTGCCATGCTTTATTTATTGTGCTTTAATTGCATGAAAGATGTTTAAAGTTTTATGAGATGTATGCATACATTGTGTAGACGTAAATTGGCTAAGTCGGGGGGAGGTTCCGCCAGTACTCACGTCGGGGGGAGGTTCCGTTTATGCCATGGGAATGAGTCCCAGTAAGGCAGCGTGATACTGACTCGTCGTCACCCTCGGGTGACTTCAGGGTGCCATTTACGGGAGCAGATTTATCCGTGAATGATTCTTATTGTTTAGCTATGTGAAAGTTTATTATTGAAAGTCTTGTATACATTTGAAAGTTATGAAAAGTTTTTAAATGATTTCGAGAACTGTCAGGAGGGACTCACTAGACCTCATGGTCTAACCCTCGCTCTTTTCAAATTAAAACCCTTTTCAGGAAAGCAGGTAGCGAAAGGATCTAGCAGGTGAACAAAGCAGTTAGAAGATAGAAGCAGTAGAACCAGTGACACTATTATCTTTTAATTCTAGAAATTCTCAGTTGTGTAACAGGTTGATTCCGCCAACCTAAATTTTGAGACTTATGTAAGGAAATTTTGGGACCCGTTTTTGGGACTGTTGCAGTTATTATATTTCGCATGCTTTATTTTTGGTTGGGTTGTTACACAACCCACCCCGCCATATAACATGTAACATATAATTTCATATAAGACAACCACACCACATATATATAGCTCCCGAGGTCAAAACTATACGAAGATTTCCTAAAAAACCCGAACATACTTTTTGTTTTACATAACAATATACACAAGTCTATTCATACCAAAATCCCAAATCTAGCATCACCAAAACATCTTCAATTTCATAAAGATCGTCTTGACAAATACTATCACATCTTTTCTTTACCCTTATCTGATATTCGCGCATGTCCTGGAATACAAATTGGGCAAATTGCATGAAAATGCAACCTACTTTGTATTGATTCATATTTTGGGTAGCATACTTTCAAAACCTTAATTTTGGTACTTGGAGAATAAATTCTCAAACTTTTAAGTACCTCAATAACTGGTTTAAAAGGTAATCGGTTACCATGCTGATGTGGCGAGTGACATAGAATACAACTCATTAGTTTATGATGATGTGGCCAATTAATATGAATTTTATAATATAAATTTAGTTTTAAACTATTTTTTTTTATTAAAATCTTTATAATATTAAAAGAAATAGGTTGTTTTCTTCATCTACACACGTCATCCTCCCCCAGTTCAAACCCTAAGGGGGCGTTTGGTTCACTGATTCTGATGGAATCTGATGGAATTCGAATGTCGAATTCCATTGACCGAATTCCATTCCTTCGTTTGGTTCATTCTTTTCGACGAAAAGGAATGTCCAATTCCACCAAATTCCATAAATAAGTGAATTTAAAATTCCTTAGCAATCTTGAAGGATTTTGATGGAATTGGAATTGATGGAATGTTGTATTTTCATAATTTCAAATATACCCTTTAACTTAAATATAACATAATTTAATTTAATACTTTATGTTTTTATTTTATATTTTATATTTTGATTTTATTTTTATATTTATATTTATATTCATATTTTATTTTTATATTTTTATATTTAATTTTAATTTTAATTTAATTTTATATAATTTAATACATTTTTTATTTTCTCGAAATATATTTTATTTTTTCAAAATATAATTTTGTTTGTTTGACAATATATTTTATCTGGGTTGTGTATATTATATTTTTTTGCGCATTAAAGTAATTAAAAATTATTTTATTAAAGTATTTTTAGTGAAAAAAATATATTTAATGATTATTTTATTAAAGAATTTTTTGTTTTAAAAAATTAAAACTGATCAAAAAGGGTATTTTGGTCATTTATAATAAATTCATTCCAATTCCAAAGCTACATTCTGTGAACCAAACCGACAAATTCCAATTCCTTTGACATATTTCATTCCAATTCTGTCAACCAAACAGGTGGTCAAACCTGACAACATTCCATTCCAATTCCTTCAAAGTCAAATTCCTTTGACAGATTTCATTCCATCCAAAAACATTCTGCGAACCAAAAGCCACCTAAGACATCGTTTACTTTTGCAATCCTTACCACAATTTATTAGACGATCACCTTCTCTTATATTTGCTCAAAAATCGTTAACTATTTGATACACGCTTTAACTATACAAACATCGATTCATCAAATATGTCTTGTTTAGTTTTCAATATCAGTTTAAATCCATGGTTGAGTTAATTATTTTAGTTCTCGCATCAAATCGTCGCCCTTTCCTTCAGATCCGGATGTATTTCCCTTCCATCACCCATCCACTGAATCTGGGTTTTCTAAACTAATGAAATGCAGAGTTGGATCCCAAAGTACGGGGGTGGTGAGATATGATGTGGACGAAGAAGATGTAGATTGATTGTGAAATTTTCGATCTGGTGTCGTTCCTTCCCTCGATTTGTGTTAACAGACGAATATACATCTTTGAATCTGGATAATGTGAATGAGGAGTTGTTGAATATGAGTTCTTGTAACTTCTTTGAAGTTGGAAAGACGTACAAGGTTGGGGAAGATGAAGATGCAAATATTATGTTTTCTTTTAGTTATAAAAATTTTAATAAAAAACGTAGTTTAAAACTAATTTTATAATATAAAATTCATATAATTGGCCACAACATCAGAAATTGATGAGTTGTATTCCAAGTCACTGCACATCAACATGGAAATCGGTTACCTTTTAAACTGGTTATTCAGGTATTTAAAAGTTTGATAATTTATTCCTCAAGTACCAAAATTAAGGTTCTAAAAGTATGTTACCCAAAATAAGAATCAAGACAAAGTAGGTTGCATTTTCATGCAATTTGCTGATACATATATTGAAAACAAATGAGGGTTAGACCAATTGGTCTTGTGAGATAATCCCTGACAGTTTGTAAATGATATTATAGAAATCCTTAATATAAAACATTTATCAATGTATCATTCATAGTCACTTAGGCCTCATTTCACAATACTCTTTGTTGGCCTTCAAGCACAACATCTTCCAATATTGTTGATTTTCTAGCACAACGCGATAATAGTAAAGTTGACGTTCTAGCACAGTGCGATAGGTGTAGTTGGCGTTCTAGCATAGCGCGATAGTCCAATATATAATATAATCAACCATCAACAATATCACATTATCATAATATTACCCATATTAATTTCATCATTCGAAAACATATGTAGTACAGTTCTAAATTGGTTAAAAGAAATCTCACCTTGGATGAATCACGATAATATAAATTGATCTGACACACATGATCACCACCAATATCGGACTTCACAAACAAACAACAGGAATCGAATTTAAACAAATACAATTATAATTTGTGTGATTACATCTAAGATAAAACTCTTACCACAACTTACAGACCCTAAACAATACCCGAAAGACCCCAAAAGTAACCACATAGGTTGTACTAGCTAGGGGTGTGCATCGGGAGGGTTCGGGTGGAGAAACCGAAAACCCTATCAGATTTCGGATATGAAAATCAAGACCCAAACTTTAGGTTTCGGATTTCAGATTGCTTCGGGTTTGGGTTGGTCGGGTTTCGGGTTAATGTCGGTCGGGTTCGGGTATTATTATAATACGAAAAAAATATATAAATTCAATCGATTTTGAGGATGAATTCAATCAAACGAGAGATTGACGAAATTGAAAATAAGTTTAAAGTTTTAAAAACATTTCGACCGACTATAATTTACGATTTTCTAAAGATAATTAGATAAATAAACATATTTATATAACATTTAAAATATATATTTATTTTATTTCGGGTTTTCGGACGGGTCGAGTGGCCAAAGATCAAACCCAACCCGAACCCAAATATTTCCCCAAAAGTCGGTTTCGGATTTCGGGGTATTCGGGTATTGCAAAAACACCTAATTTACGGTTCGGGTTCGGGTTCGGGTTTGGATTTCGGATTATTCAGGTTTTGTACACCCCTAGTACTAGCTCAACTGTCGCACACCTCTTTGTGAGATAAACCTAACTGCCGCACGACTCTTGTGCGATAAACACATTTATCGCACGACTCTTGTGTGACAAACACACTTATCGGACGACTCTTGTACGACAAACCCACTTCTCACGCGACTCTGGTGCCACAAACCCACTTATCGCACGACTCTTGTGTGACAAACCCACATATCCACAACTCTTGTGCGATGAACCAAAACTTTCGCATGCCCCTTGTGCGATATACTCAACTGTCACACAATACTTGTGCGATAAACTCAAACTATCGCACCTTCTTTGTGCGATATCGTAGAACACAAAAAACACAAGTCTAATCGATTTAAACCCATTCGATTTCCAAAGTACTTACCAAAACACTTCATATGCTAAAACTCAATACCTAATTTAACCCAAGAATTAAACTTCCAAAATCAATCCTTAGAACTAAAAAAAACCCAATCCCAACCACTAACTTTTATCATAAAACTAATAGAAGACTTCAAAATTTAACAACACACCTTCAATCCCTTTGGAAATCAAGATTTTAATTTTCAGCTAATGCTTGCTCTTTCTCCTAGACGATATTCTCTCAAAGCTGCACAGACATACACCTTGAAGAACGTTATGCATAGAGATAAAACAAAGGAATGACTAGGGGTGAGCATCGGAACTGGGTACCCCGCCTTTAGAACCAAAATCGATGTGATTGGTTCCGGTTTCGGTTCCTAAAATACGGAACCGATTAAAACTGGTTTCAGGTTTCAGTTCTGGTTCTCATTTTTTTGGAACCGTTGCCCGCTGGGTACCCGCCGGGACCGGTAATAGCGGAGACCCGCCGGGTACCTAGAACCGGAACCGGCGGGTATCCGCTATTTTCTAATAATTTTTATTTATTATATTTAAATATTTAATGATGTGTTATTGGTTTTGTTAGGTGTTTTATTTGTTTTTATCCAAACGTTTTATTTGTTAGGTCTTGACGTCGGTCGTTATGTGTTATGTAAGTCATTTTGTTGATGTCAATACTCAATACGCGAGAGTTTCTAATTTATTTATGTAATAATTAGTTTTTATCTGATTATTTTTCTCCATTTGGTGTTATTTATTACTTTAAGCTGGTACTTTGTAGTTTGCAATAGACTTAAATTACATTTTTATTGTATGAAATGTGTGATCCCAGAACAAGTAATCAATCAATGTAAACAACAAATGAAACCATCTCTATATTCCAATGATGATCCAAAAGCTCACAAGATGAATGCAAAGCAATACAATGTGTGTGGGGCTAGTGTGTGTAATAGATGACCTAAATCTCTAAAGGGAAAGTAACAAACATTATATACCTATTACAAGTTTACCAAAATGTCACAACTAGCCCCTCTACTTGGTACAAGATAAATGTGCACTAACAATATCCCCCTTTGTACCAAAGTAGAGGCAAAAGATTTAGACGTCTACCGGGGTCACATATTTCTTCCGAATACCGAAGATGATCTCGAACTTTCGTAAAGCATGTCGACACTCCTTCCGGTAGGTAATAGCTTCAATCACTTGGTTGATCAGGTCTCTTTTTTTATCTTTGAGCTTCACCTCTCCACTTGCATCTAGACGAAGCTTGCTTTTCAGATGTACCAAAATCATCTTGAATGTACCATCGCTGAACTTGTTTACTTCAACGACTCTCATAAATCTCTTCTTTGAGTCTTGATTGAGGTAGACAACTCCAAGATCTGCTTTCTTCAGAACGGTGTAGGCAGGGATACCTTGGATATCAGGCAGACGTCGGTTTGGTCCTCTCAGATTTACATTGGATTGGTGAGACTCAAGAGCCATCTGAAAGTCAGTAAGATAGGAGAACTTTAGAATATTCCGCATGAATCTTTTGACACTTTGATACGCGGCAGACAGTTCTACTTTCTTCTCCGGGAGGGTGGCTAGGGCATTGTAAAGGCCTAGGAAATCATCCAGTTTCAGACTCTTGAAGTCAGCCTCGGAGAACACACATTCAGAACCATCAAATCTCAAGACAGTGAATTCAGGATAAAAGACATTGAGCAGCTTTTGAGAATCAACCTTCAACACTTTCACTATCATATTGTCTGATCTGACAGCACTCGTTTCTCTGTCTTTATTGCCCATAACATACAGAAACTCGATCTTCTCAAGTGATGGCCAGTCCTCTATCCCGTAGACTTTCTCTAAGTGAATCCATTGAACATTCTTGACGAACAAGTCTTTCCTTAGGCTTTCTTGAAAAGGAATTATAATGGCCACTCTTTCACCCGTAGCTACATATCTTGGTTCAACATCAATGACTTCTTGATACAACCTAAGTTCGGCCTCAAGTATAGGATCTCTGATCTTACCATCGGGAATTATTAGTGCTTGTGGAGCTGAAGTACCTGTACCCTGATCTGCTGTTTGTGGCGGTGGAGGAGCATCATCTTCGGATTCAAATCCCATATCCTGATCCCCAGTATTGTCAAACTCATCGTCCAGAGCTTCAACCATTTCTTCTTTGATCTTATAACTCAACTGCTCAGGTTCTTCCTCAGAATCAATATAAATGTAGTCAACAATCATAGCATCCACCACTCTTTCACCAGCTATTCTATTGTCAACAACCGGAGGCTTTTCAATCCCAGTTATGACATCAGCTAGAACTTCGGTGTCATCCACTTGAACCATATCAGTACCAGATCCACCTGCCCCCGTTTCCCTTTCACTAGCTGGCTGATCTGATCCCCAAACATTTTCAGTAGCCGCACCACTGGACTCACCAACCCTTGCTCTCTTCTCCCTCTCATGTTGATCAGGATCATCCTGATCATCATGTCTTCGTTTATGTGAGGCTTGAGCTTGAATCCCACACTTCTCTTCGACAACCTTAAGCCTTTCAGTGATGGAGGTGAATCCTGCCATCACGGCATCCGTCATGTCTTTCATTGAGTCGGTTAGACGCTGGAAGTCATTGCTAGAAGGTGGTTGAGTTGGGGTTTGGGTTTTAGGTTGGGTATATTGTCGGAGTAATCCAACAAGGTCAACTTCTTCAGCCGTACTAGAGTCGCTTTTGGCTAAGAGTCGGGCTAATAGCTCTGATTTGAGCTGGTCTTCTGGGATTTGGTGTAACGGAACTGGTGGTGGTTGTTGTGGGTCTGATTGAGTGCTGGATAGTGGTGGTTCTGGAGTGGAGGATGACTCGGCAATACCTTTACCTCTAATCGCTCGTCTGACCTCAGATGTCAGTTGTTCAACGGTTTGTTGCAGTTCGATGCGATGTTGTTTGTATGCGTTGTTGATAGAGCCGAAGGCGGAGGAAATTAACGGCAGAGTGATGTAATAAGGTGGTCGACCTAACATCTGAATAGCCTGCTCCGGATGCATATTGGGAAACATGTATCTAACATCCGGGCCACGAAGGTTCCCCGTTGAAGTAACGGTTGTAGCAACCGTACTGCTTGTGATCATGGCTGGCGCGGTGTTAACCATGACAAGACTTCCACCCGGTCCTCGTGGGCTACCGGCGAACGGCGGCCTCACTCGAGGTGTTCCGATTGGGGCACGAAAGCCCTCAACTTGGTGTTGTACCACTGCACGTGTCCTAGGAAAAGATGTTCTTCCAAAAGGCTCTAGACTCGATGTGCTACCAAAGAAGGTCGGTGGCTGGGGCGGGAGCCTACCTGTTTCAATACCGGCAAACACCGAGTGTGCAGCCGATAGAGTTTGTGCTAAATCCCCTATGGAAAATGAAACACCGGCCTGTTGAGAGACCGATGAGTGGCTTGGTGGGGCTGTGCTATGCATGGTTGGGTCCACCATGGCTGTTTCAATGCGTAACGGCGACAAACGCTCGTTGGCAGAAGATATGGCTACCCAGCTTCGATCGGTTTGGGGAGAGTCGGTAGTTAAAACTTTGTCCAACTCTATCACATTTTCACTCATTTCTTTTCTCCCACTTTCCTCACCACTAGCTATATTATCCACTTCTACGTCTTCGTTTAGATTTGAAGCACCTGCGGCGTTAGTGGCAGTGTCGGAGAGTTCGATGTTCCGTGTGGAATCAACATCAGAACTCTCAACCCGTGGTCTCCGACCCATGTGTATCGGAATTAAATCGGCATCGGGGTCATGGTCGGAGTCATCATCATCATCATCAGCTCCGAAGGGTAGGAATGAAGGTACATCATCATCAGAAGATGATGCAACAGCGGCATCGGCTGAATCCCATGATACATCATTGTCGAAGATCTGAGGTCGTTGAGGTGGTGGTTGAACTGGTCGTGAAGAAGATGCATGACCAACAGTCCTTTTACTTCTCCTGACTCTCTTTCTCTTAGGTCTCCTCACCTCTCGTTGTTCAGGAACCCCGTGTTCCTGAACCCACTCGACATTAGGGCATCCCCAATGGTGGGGTTCTTTAACACGTAGGCACTAAGTTGGACCGGTGCAAACAAAATGGATGGGTTGGGAGGAACCGGTTTCCCCTCCACGTGGGAGAACCGCTCCATCTTCCAGGACCGCTTCTTGGCTTCAAAGTATAGGTCCCACACCATTCTTTTCTTTTAATATATCACCTCCACTAATTCATTCTTTTCTTTTAATCAATAAATGATTTATATTTATATTGACTAAAACGATAATATAAAGAATTTTTAAAAAACCACTTTATATTATCTATTATTTAACTTCCGTTTTTATTTTTACTTCAAAAAAAACTATTGTTTTTATTTTATAAAAGTATGTAACTTTTAATTATAATTCTATTTTTTTTAATTTTAACGTATTGTAACTTTCAATTATTATAATTTTTATAATTTTAATTATTAATTATTGTCTTTTAATTATAATTAAAGTTTAGTTATTGTTTTTTATTAAATTAACCATGAACCGGTCCATGATTGGGAGTGAGAGGTTTATAAAATGAGTAGGAAAGAGAAAACTGATGTGGCAAAGAGAGAAAACTGATGTGGCAGAGTCATGAACCTCTGAAGAGGTTCATGACTGGGGATGCTCTTAGGACCCTCACCTCCTAGTAGGTTTGCATTTTGGGGAGGTCCCTCCGGCTCTGGCTGCACCACTAATGCATTATCTATCCTATACTGCCTAACTACCCTGGACTGTTGGTCAGCATAGGCGAGGACGTCTTCTCTGATGACGGTGATATGAGCAAAATCCACGTACTTGGGCATCTTTAGGTAATGCATCCACTGGCTCGGGCCTCGTGGAGCATTCTCACGGCGTGGAATCTCCCGATTATCTTCCATAATCTGATGAATCAGAATCTGGAAGAATCTCTGATATGGCACAAAAGTGCGGTTCTTCTTCGGGCGAGCCTTGTCCTCGACCAGCTCGATGAGCTCATTCCAGAGCAGGATGGCGTAGTCGATGTTTCGATTGAACGCGATGGCATGAAACATTCGTAGGGTTGGCAGATTTGTCTTGTCTAAGCCGGTGTGTTTGGAAGTCATACAACGGTTGATGATTGAGCACAATGTGTACCATATTCGTGGAAGATGCGTGCGTCTGAATTGTGATGAGCCGATGAGAACTTGGTTGTCAGGGTCTTGATATCGAAGACTGCAGATATCAGCGAATAATTGTTCTTATAGAATCGGATCTTACAAAATTCTCGGAGTGCGGTAGGTCAAGTGCACGGCGAAGTCCTCTTAGTGTAATTTTGGCATCAAAATGGTCAACTTTGGCCGTGAAGTGTGGTCGACGGTGAGTGGGATGGAATTTGAGTGTACCCCAGAATTGTTGAAGGTATATGGCCGGTACAAGTTGGACTTTGGTAAGCGCGGTCCGTAGAGGATGGTCGCGGATAATCTCTAAGATGATTTGATAGTCGAATGCAACTGCGAGATCCAGATGATGGTAGTTGTCTTCAAAGTTTAGAAATGAACCCCTTGGGAAAATTTCCTCATCTCGGTCACGAGCATTGACGGATGGGTGGGATGAGCGATGCGAACGGATGATGGTGTTTTCATCCGAAGAGTTACCATCGTTGTGTGCCATCTGAACCACTTGTTAAATCAGGACAGTGCCAAAAATTGATTTTTCTTGAAAAAAAATTCAAAAAATTCCTAAAAAATTCCTAAAAAATTCAAAAAATTCCTAAGTCCTGGTTTTATCGCAACACACATCAAGGTTTATCGCAAGGAAATGATATCGCAACTCGAAGATTGCGAGGAGTGGTTATCGCAACACATTAGTTGCGATAAGATCTTATCGCAACAGTGTATTGCGATAAGTAAGAATCTCAGAGGCTTGCAATAAGGATGAAGGTTTGAATACACGTACGTTGCGATAAGCTTGAACACTGATATTTTTCGAAGTGTTCAAGCCCAGAAAATTAATTTTCGCACATTTGATGTTAAAACCTACACTACTAGGTTCGCAGTGACTTCGTGAGTAAAACCCTATGATTTCTAAGTACAAATACTCATAATATATAGATTTAATCGCAGAAAATCAAAGAACTCGACCCTAAACCCTAAAAATGACTGTAAATCGAGATTTAATGGATAAAAACGAATGAAACTTTGAAGGATTTACCTCGAGTATAATCTGAATGGAATGCAAGCAACATAAATCACAAAACACGCCTTGAAGATCGAAAGCACAGGAGTAGCCTCGAGAGGATTTGAGAGTGTGAAAAAGGTTTAAGGTTTGTGAACTGCTCTTATTTATAGGGTTTTTGAAAAATTACACGTGGCAACGAATAAATGGTCCAACATTTGACCTGCCAGTGTCAGTTTATCGCAAAGAACAAGTTGCGATAAGCTCATGGTATATCGCAATGGTCATGCTGCGATACAAGTTCAACCTTATCGCAACAGGGGGTTGCGATAAGTTACTGTGCACTGCGTTTTATCGCAACTCAAGGTTGCGATGAAACTTCTTATCGCAACAAGTGTGTTGCGATAAGATGGCAACCAGGTTTCATCGCAACTGAAGGTTGCGATAAACCACTGTTCACCATGTTATCGCAAGTAATGGGTTGCGATATCAGTAACACTTAGACATTTTCCAGTAAAAATTTCAAAAAAATTTCTCAAATTTTTTTATCATATTGGAAGATGTCCAACTTCCAATTGATTTAAGCACTCAAGGTTTTCTTGAAGTATTTTCACTCCCCCTTAAATGATGCAAGTATGTTTGGAAAAATTGATTTTCATCATTTAAGAGTTTGTGTTCAAAACAAATTAGAATACTTACCTTGTGGTCTTCAAGTAATAAGCACATGAGATCAACACTTACAAGCTTTGTCTAATATGCACACTCCCCCTATTCTTGTGCATATATCATGTACTATACTCCCCCTGAGACCATGAACACACCTCATGCAGACACAAATATCATAACAAAAATGTAAAGTGGCAAAAAGAATAAGCAATGAAAAACAACAAAGACATGAAAATAAAATATTTTATATTGAGAATAGAATGTGATGAAAATTTGAATGTATCAATCTAGATAGAAATAACTAGATTGAAATACACATATTTCCATCCATTATATGATCAATATAGAATATTAAACTTTCATGTTCAACATGTCGAGCTTGGATACTAAGAAATTAAATAGTTTTTCATCTAAGGCTTTTGTAAAGAGATCGGCAAGTTGAAACTCAGTTGTGACAAAGTATAATTCAATCGTACCTTTTTCGACATGATCTTTAATGAAATGATACCTGATGTCGATGTGTTTGGTCTTTGTATGCTGGACCGGGTTAGCTGATATGGCAATTGCACTCTTACTGTCATAGTAGATGGGGATCTTCTCGTACTTGAAGCCGTAGTCCATCAGTTGAGTCTTCATCCACAGAACCTGTGAACAACTGGCCGCGGCAACATATTCTGCCTCCGAAGTTGATGTTGAAATACAGTTTTGTTTCCTCGAAGACCAACTTACCAGTTTGTCCCCCAAAAACTACACATGACCAGATGTGTTCTTCTGGTCTAGCATACTACCTCCATGATCCGCATCAGAATATGCGGTGAGTTCGAATCCCGTTCCCTTTAGGTACCACATGCCAAGGTACGGTGTCCCCTTCAGATATCGAAAGATCCTTTTAACAGCACCAAGATGTGATTTTTTTTGGTTGTGCCTGAAATCTTGCACATAAACAAGTTGAAAACATTATATCTGGACGACTCGCAGTAAGGTACATTAATGAGCCTATCATCCCTCTGTAATTCTTAACTTCTACATCTACACCATCTGGATCCGGACCAATTTTAGATCCAGGAGCCATAGGTGTACCAATTGAGGTACAGTTTTCCATCTTGAAATTCTTCAAGATGTCAAACACATACTTCGATTGGTTGATGAAGATACATGTTGAGAATTGCTTGACTTGTAATCCGAGAAAGAAATTAATCTCTCCCATCATACTCGTTTGGAATCTAGTCATCATAATGCCCGAAAACCAAGTACATAATCCAGGGTCAGTTGAACCAAAAATAATATCATCAACGTAAATTTGTACCAGAAGGATCTCACCATTTTTGTGCAGAGTAAAGAGAGTTGTGTCGATTTTACCTTTTCGAAAGCCAGCACTAAGTTGGAAGGTAGATAAAACTTCGTACCAGGCTCGAGGGGCTTGCTTGAGACCATAGAGAGCTTTGTCAAGGATGTAGACGTAATCTGGTTTATCTTTGTCCACAAAGCCTTTCGGTTGAGAAACGTATACCTCTTCTTTCAAGACGCCGTTTAAGAAGGCAGTCTTCACGTCCATTTTATAAACATTGAAGTTTCTGAAAGCGGAAAATGATAGAAACATCCGGATTGCCTCTAAGCGAGTTATCGGTGCATACGTCTCATCGTAGTCAATTCCCTCTTGTTGTCTGTACCCTTTTGCTACAAGGCGTGCTTTGTTTCTCACAACAATCCCGTCTTTATCTTTCTTATTCTTCAGGACCCATTTAGTACCAATTACCGTTTTACCCTTGGGTCTAGGAACTAGTCTCCACACGTTCAATGCTTCAAAGGAGTTCAACTCATCTTGAATGGCAATGATCCAATCCGTATCTTCTAAGGCTTGTCGAACTGATGTGGGCTCAACTTGACTTAGAAAGAGCGTGAATATGACTCCGTTTGCTGTTGCAGACCTTGTTTTAACAGGTTCGGATACGTCACCAATGACTTGTTCAATGGGGTGACTCTTTGTCCATTTTGTGGAATGTGGGTGGAGAGATACAGCATCTTCATTGGGATCCACTAAGGTGGGATCTTTATCAAAATTCAACTCTATTGTCAAGGTAGGTTCCGGTTGTGGGTAGGCATGGCAACGGGGCGAGTATGGGGTGGGGATCTCCATCCCCGGCCCCGGCCCCGGTTTGTAAAACACTCCCCCGACCCCGACCCGGTTTGTGATACCCTCCCCCGACCCGGTTTGTGATACCCTCCCCCGACCCCGGTCAACCCCCCGAAACCCCCCGAAACCAATAAGATATATAATTTTTTTTAATATATATATATATATATTTAATAAAATATACAATTTTTTAATATATATATATATATATATCGGGTCCGGGGCGGGTCGGGGGATGGGCATCCCGGCCCCGGCCCCGATTTTCTGAAATGGGGAATCCCCGGCCCCGGTACCCGGTTTGGCGGGGAATCCCCGGCCCCGGTCGGGTCGGGTGGACCGGGTTCCGGGGCGAGTCGGGCCAAATTGCCATGCCTAGTTGTGGGGTTGGTTCATTGACAGAAGAGTCAACAGGAACTGCCTCCGGAGCTGCTTCGGAAGATGACTCAGGTATGTTAGCAGAACCCTCACCATTGGCGTTAGAAGTTGTACCTGACGAAGAAGCACCATTCGTAGATTCACGTTGTATTGCTTGTGGAGATGTCATATTTGTATTGCTTGAAGACGACGCAGGAGTTGTTGCACCAGTTGTGGGTGTAGTCAGTACCGGTGAAGGCCCTGACATTGTAGCATGAGCTGGTGGTGTAGCAACTTGACTCCTGTTATTGATGGATGAAGAATGTTTATCACTACCAAAATAATCATCATAAAAATGTTCAAACAATAAATCAAGATCGTTAGGTTTAGAGTTAGAAGTGGAAGCTTGATCCTTGTTTGAAGATCTAGTCATCATTGGACGGATTTGTCCAGATGCTAGTACTCCGGATATTGCGGGTTCTGTACTGTTTTGCACAGAAGCCATGTATTCGGATTCGTCGAACTTGACATTTATGATTTCCATCACAGTTCTGGAAGACTTGAGATAGACTCTGTATGCTTTTGACGTGAGCGAGTATCCAATAAAAACTCCCTCAATTCCCTTAAGACTGAATTTGTTCAAGTTGTCCTTATCGTTCAGCACAACACACCTGCATCCAAAGACACGAAAGTAGTGTATTACAGGTTTTCTATTGTTAATCAATTCATATGGAGTTTTACCAAACCGTCGATGGATAATTGAACGGTTTTGTGTATAGCATGCCGTCGATACAGCTTCAGCCCACAGAAACAGAGGTAGATCAACATAAGACAACATCGTTCTGGCGGCTTCAACTAGTGTGCGGTTTCGTCTTTCAAGGACTCCATTTTGCTGAGGTGTTCTAGCCGCATAATCTTGATGAGATATTCCTAATGACTTAAAGAAATCATCAAGAGTCTTGTTTTTAAACTCTGTCCCATTATCCGATCTGACGGTCTGAACTGTTTGTTGACGATTCACTTGAAGCTGTTTGATTAATGAGATGATCAAGTCAGGTGTTTCATCTTTTGATCGTAGAAAAAACTTGACCCATGTATATCTTGAATAATCATCGACGACGACTAACACGTATCGTTTGGCACTTATGCTCTGAGTCTTCATCGGACCACAAAGATCCATATGAAGGATTTCCAAAGCTTTGTGTGTGCTGGGCTCGGGTTTCGCTAGATGAGGAGCTCGCTTCATCTTCCCCTTGTCACAACCAGTATAGAAATTGTCTTTCTCAAACTGCAGAACCGGTAGACCTATAACTAAATCACCCAACGTTAGCTTTTGTATGTAACGAAAGTTGAGGTGAGATAGTCGTCTATGCCACAACCAACTCTTTTCCATTGATGCTTTAGACATCAGACAAACGTCATTCTTTGGCTTAAGTTTTGATAGGTCAATAGTGTAAAGATTTGACTTCCTCGAACCAACTAGAAGTTCGTTTCCTTCTTCGATTAGAACTGCACATCGGGTTTTCTTAAAATGGACTTCTAGATCTTTATCACAAAATTGACCTATACTAAACAAGTTATGCCCTAAGCCTTCAACATAATTAACGTTGGTGATTCTGATGTTGTCTTTCACTATATCTCCATAACCCATAATTGGAGAGTACTGATCATTTCCAAATTTAACTCTCCCTCCATACTTTTCCACATAGTTGCTCAGCAGCTCCTTTCTACCAGTCATGTGTTTTGAGCAACCGAAATCCAAATACCATACATGACTAGGCTGCAAAATGGAATTTAAACAGTTTTAGGTACCCATTGCCAAATGGGTCCTTTCGTGTTAGGAGAATTAACTGGTTTTGGGTTAGCATGTTTCTTTGAAGTGTTGTGGTTATAATATCTATTTGTGTAAAAACGATTGCAACCATAGAAATTATAACCAAACCATGAAGAATAATCAGACTTGCAGATAAAATCATCTACACCCCATGAAGAACAACAAATTTGATCATGTGTTAAATTAATCAGTTGTTGCATTGAAGAAATCTTGTAAGGAATAACAAGTTTTTGTTTGTTGTAAGCAAGACGATTACTAACAGTAGAAACAAAAGTGTTTTTCTTGGAATGAAAAGCGACATTAGATGATTTTCTCTGGGCCACATCCTGTGTGGACTCCTTTATTATCCACTCTAACCGCGAGTTGTTTCTTAAATAACGATCTAAAATGCCATCAAAATAAGAATCGTAAGCGTAGGAATTTTGAGCTCGAGAAGATTTAGATTTGCGCTTATTTTTCTTCTTTTTGTTTTTCTCAACGGTTTTAGGAGATTCCCCTTTGAAGAAATTATTCTTGGGTTCCTCTTCCTTGATCAAAAATTCAGAATGATCCGGAAGTTTAGCACCAAAGTCAAATTGAACATCTTTTTGTTGTGCTTTCTTACCCTTCCCATCACAAGAGATCTCAATATTTTCAAAATCACAGTCAGACTGATCATCACATGATTGAGATGTATGGAAGATACCATAGGACTTTGGATAGAGAAATTTATTATATTCTTTTCGAAAAGCTTTATCTTCTTTTGTAGGAAGATGCCTTTCAGAAGCAGTTTTAACATATTGACTTTCCAAATCCCAAGATTCAGAATCATCTTGGTCATCAACTGTCAAACTCCTAAAAACAGCATTTCCCATGAAAGCTTTGCATGAAGAAACATCTGACTCTGAAGAATGTTTTTCTTTTAAAAGTTTTTCTTCAGACATTTCTCTATGTTTTTCTTTCATCTCTTTTAAACCATTTGAAATGACCGTGAACATAACTTCCTTTTCTATATCAAAAGCAAGTTGATCGTCATTTCTGACTTCTTCAATTTTGCTCTTGATATTTAACTCAAGATCGACAAGCTTCTGTTCTAGTACCAAAGGAGGATAATATGTTTTTCCTTCAAAAACGGGTTTTGCTTCAGTATCCTTTGGTTTTTCAACAACATAGCTCTGGAAATAGTCATTAGACAAAGTTTGTTTCCAATTCCAAACCAGTGCCTTCCTATTAGCAGAATCATAACAAAAAGGAAGTTGCATTGTCACAGTCGTCTTTCTCTTAAGCTCTTCCTCGGCCCCATGTTCTTCCTCATTAAGCCAGTTGATTTTGTATTTAGGTTCTATGGATGGAAGGCGAAGCCATTGAAACTTGTAAAGACAAGGTGCCTTTTTCAAAGCATTTTCCAAGTAATGAGGATTGTCATATCCCAATCCCCATTTCGAGTTGTAATATCTGAAATTCTTAGGCGTGTTTAGAAAAATGGTTTGTTCAGATTGACCAAGTTTGTACAGCTTCTCTTCCAGACCACTTGCTTTTTCGGTCAATTCGTTGTTAATATCTTTATAGGATTGCAACAATTGTTCAAGCTCATTCTTCCTATTTTCAGAAACTCTTACTTTTTCTTCCAATTCATCCATTCTATTCCGGAAATAAGTTCGAGATTGTTCGATCTCAACTCGTTCCTTTTTCAACCCATCATTTAACTTGTTATGGTCAATGATTAGCTGTCTTTGCGATTCTATCAATTTATGTGCATTATTGAGTTTCTCGGTTAATTCATCTTGTTTTAATTGGAGGACTTTAAACTGATTAGCAAAGTGATTAATGGTGCAGGAATCTACCTCTTCTGTCTCAGGCGCCGCATCAGCCTCTGAATCCTCACCTTCTCTGCTCATCAGGCACATCTTTGCTAAAGCAGCCATCTCCTCCTCTCTTTCATCATCAGTTTGGTCCAACCAGTACTCTTCCTCCACCAACAGTGCTATTCCAGACTCCTTTTGCTTTGCCAGTAGCATCTTCTGCTTGTAGTAGTCGAAATCCCTTACCTTTGGTTTCCAACACTCTTTGGCGTAATGGTCGGACTTCCCACAATTATAGCACTTTTGCTCATCATCTTTCCTCTCAACAATCTTCTTCACCTCTGACCTTTTACCATCTTCCTTGTGATCATCAAACTGTTTCTTTGACTCAATCCGATTCTTGTGCTCAAAGTTTTTAGGACCGGATGAGTAACGTTGGTTGTTTGATCCAGGAGTTTTTACAAATCTGTGCTGAAAGGCCTTGGTTAGAAGTATCATTGTCTGCCTTAAGCTTTCCGCCTCATCCAAATCATCTTGGTCTATCCCATAATCCTCTTTCTGAATACTCTTACCCTTTTCAGCATACTTTCTTGACATCAAAGCTATCGGTTCACTCTCAATCTCATCCTCCTCTTCTTTCTTCTCAAACACCTCTGTCTTATCCTTCATACCCTTCTTCTCCTTTTTCATCAACTTCTTCTTTTTCAGATCAGCATCATCCTCATCTTGCTTTAATGTTTCAAACATCTGTTGTAGCGGAAGAGAATCCAGCTTAGAATTCTGTTTCATTCTATGAGCATACTTCTTCCATTCGGGCTGAAGCACGCTCAAGAATTTCACATTAGTCTCGATGATGGTTTTCGTTATCTTGTATTTGCTGAGTTCATTTAGGATGGTTGTGAAACGATCATATGCATCGTCTAGATTCTCACCATCCTTCTGCCTGAAATTCGCAAATTTGTTGATGACGTTTGAGACTCTCATTTGAGTTTCCACTTCTGAACCTTGATACAACTTGATCAGCTCATCAAACATTCCTTTCCCGGTTTCACTCAAACTGTCAACCTTCTGATATATGTTATTGGTTAAGGCTTGCATAACCAGTGACCTAGCCGCTTTATCAACTTTGTGTCTTAATAGTTCATTACCGGTGTAGTCTTTCGGGTCAAGAAGTCTTCTGTTAGTACCATCTGGGTCTGTTTGATATACTTCTTGTTGTACCCCGTTTTTCAAGGAATCATAGATTAGAGCCCCATTTTCTTGTCGTTCCACATAGTCAAGAAATCTGTCTTTCCATATTTTAAAGTCTTTAGGGAATAGAACTGGTGGTTTATCTTTTGAACCTATGGTCAAAATATCTATTGCAGTCATGTTTAGATTACTTGTTGTTGATCTTAAAGTATCTTTCTGATCGGAATAGGAATTAAATGTTACACAATCTTTTATCTCAACACACTGATGTCTCAACCCACGGTTTGTCGCAACTCACAACTTGTCGCAACTAACGGATATCGCAACTCACTGATATCGCAACCAAAATCTTGTCGCAATAAGTAAGTATATCGCAAGGGTAATTCTTGTCGCAAAGGTAAAATTGATCTTATCGCAACAGTAGGTTGCGATATGTTACTGTTTACACGGAGGAGGTTGCGATAAAACCGTCTTATCGCAAGGTACTAGTTGCGATATACACTCTTGTCGCAAGTGACTGTTGCGATATAATACTGTTCAGTCGCGATAAGGATGAACTATGAAGGTTGCGATAGTTATGAAGATTCAAGGTGTTCTAGAGTCGATTCTTCAAAACATATCGGATTGATCTGAAATTTGGTACGCAGGTTCGTGTTGGTATTCTGGACAATTTTAATGCTTCAAGTTTTGTCCAAAAACCAACGGAAAGTGGATTTTCGATCCAAAACAGTGTGCAGCAAAACAAAAGTCCGAAAATGGGTAAATGCACAATCTGAGCTACAAACCTAGTGATTTTGCAGAATAAAAACACTCAGGTAATGTCTACTAGCAACCCTTGATCAATTCTAATCCATTTGAAGAACTCAAATGATCAAAATCAATCAAAAAGATGAAAAATATGAAGAACACTCAACTTTTGCAAAAACCACAATATTCCTATTCTGATCTGAATGATATACAAGCTCTGATACCAATTGTCATCCCAGAACAAGTAATCAATCAATGTAAATAACAAATGAAGCCATCTCTATATTCCAATGATGATCCAAAAGCTCACAAGATGAATGCAAAGCAATACAATGTGTGTGTGGCTAGTGTGTGTAATAGATGACCTAAATCTCTAAAGGGAAAGTAACAAACATTATATACCTATTACAAGTTTACCAAAATGTCACAACTAGCCCCTCTACTTGGTACAAGATAAATATGCACTAACAAAATGTCAAAAAAAAAATTGATAGCGGGTACCCGGAACCAGTTCCAAAATATAGAGAACCGATGTAAACGGTTCTGATTCCTTCATTCTAGGAACCGCCGGTTCTGGTTCCATGAAATTTAGCCGGGTAGTCGGTTATGCTCACCCCTAGGAATGACTCATCTATATATTATGGTCAAATTGACCATTCACCCCCAAACTAAGGCAATTTAAACCATAAGACCCTTAAAGAGAAGATAATAAATAAAACCAACCCCTAAACTATTAAGACAAAAGTATAAAACCCCTTAAACTTTAACTTAGCACATAAGATCACAAATTAACTTACCAAGGTCATCGTATTATATTACCATGCGGAAGAAAAGAACAAAATAGAATATTAGCAATGCACTAAGTTAAGAAAGAATTTGAAATGAATTTTCCTAATATCATGTTCCTATGGTTTTTATTTAAGGCACATTATCGGTTTCCATTTACGGAAGAAAGATTAGAGAAAGAACACATCAATTTGTGCATTTCAAGTTTTAACAAACTTGAGATCCTTGATGATTCTGTTGAAGTTGTTAATATTAGCAATTATGATTGTAGCTGCAAAGTGTGACAACTTACTAAATCAAAAACCAAATTATTTATTGTGAATTATGAACCAATTTATGTCTCGCCATTGTTTACTTTTTACCCATTTTTTTTGCATAACATGTAGCCATGAGGTTTCATACCATTGAAATGTTCTTTCTAACCCAAATACATAAGGAAAGTTAAACAGACTGAGAATCTAGATCTTTTGGATATGAAGTAATGTATTTCGAGCTTATGTTCTTGTGTAGTTCTTGTATTAATGGGCTATCAAAGTCTTGGAGGCATATTGGAATGTTCTTTTTATCCGTCTTGTTTTTGAAATTGTGTTACTCAATACTTTCATCAAAAGACACATAGTGTATGGGTATTTTTTAACCTTTTTCTTACATATTGATAGTCTCAACAATCGGATTTGTACATAATACATATAGACATACAACTAGTAAAACACTTAGAAATAAATCTTTGCCACTGTTGTAAGATTTATGCAACCGTAGAGATTCACTTAAAATAGAACTCAGTGCAAGTATACACCTTGAACTACTATCGTCTCGTAACAAGTAATAATGGTAAAAGTACCAGATATCGATCCACAAGGAAAACTTGTGAAAGCTTTTCAAAAGTCCAGTCTTTAAAAACCGATTTCAGATGGCGAATTCGAAAACAGATTGTTTGGATTGGTTGGTTTGAATTATCAACTAAAATTCAATTCTAGAGAGGAAGCACAGGGTGCAAAGCTCCATAGAGATGAAAACAAGTGATCCAGCAAAGAGATATTATAACATCCAGCCAGTCCTAGGACTGCCACAGTACTAACTATCGATTCAAACGGCCTCCCAAGAGTACGCACTGGTCAACGTGCTATCGATACGATATCATTTATAATAGACTTCGTGAATCCTAGCACAACACAGTGTTACCACCCTACCCCGTAAGAGTATAGTACTTGTCAGGCACTAAAACTATTTAGTAGTCTTCTCTTATCATTCCAGTTAATTAATCTTAACCTTAACACTGGATGTTAATGCATTTTCATACATAGAATTAGTTGTCAATTAATTAAATGCAATCTTCAATGTAAGATTAACCACCTGAAACGAATAGTTAGATACAATGTTATATTCAATACACCTCTTTACTTTCACGCAGATTTTACATCTAAACTTTGCTTTACACCCCAAGCTCAGGCGATTAGCCCATCATGGCTTGATTTCTTTTTTCGAAAGGTGTAAGAAATGTAAATGACATAAATGGAAAATACTGAAAGGAAATTGCAAGAAAGTAAATTACAGAAATGGAAAGACGGAAGTTAAAATGCAGGAATTTCAACAACAAGAAAATAAAGACAGAAATAAGAACTAAAAATGTAAGGAAACAAAAATAACCAACTATCGTGGTAACTTGGTCGCCAAGTTATGGAAACTGGTCGCACAAGTTACGTCACAAAACTATTACTTGCCTTGAAAACGTTGAAACTTGGAAATACTAACTTAACGACAAAAGATTACGAGTTTTAGAAGGAAGGAACTCCAAACTAAAATTACGAGTCTTGAGAATTTAAGTAAGCAACTTGAACAATATCGAAAAATTTGGAACTTTGCAAGAATTGGAAGTCAAACACGAGAAATTACTTCGAAACTACTTTGATTCAAACTTGGAACCGAAAGCTTAGCATACACTGGAATCGAAACCAAAAGTCTGAATATTAAGAGGTAACTAGACAGCAATAAGAGGTAAATAAAAGTTAGAGAATAAAAATGCAAGAAACTAATTAATTGTAGCAAGTAGTGGTTCTTAAAAGAGTTAACAAGCCATCTATATATAGGGGAGTTGGTTGGGGATTAAGCAATAACAACTGGTGATTAAGACTGATGTCCCATGCACTTTATGTCCCCTCCAAAAGTCAACTCCAACCCAAGATCTTCAAAAGAGGCTTCGGCCCAAAGATTAGCAAAAAGGCCCAGCTGCTTACTCCTATGGCACTCCTACAACATTCCTTACGCGTTCAACTCCTATAGCATTGCTGTAGTAGTGTCCAACCCAAATCTAAAATAATTCAAATAAGGCCCAATAAGATCCAAAAGACAGAGATTATACCATTAAATCATGATCAATACACAAAACACAGAAAATGGTAAAAAGATAACAAAAATGACTCAATTGTGGACTTTGGGTAAATAAAACAAGACAAAAATCTACTAAATGTGGCTAAAATAGGGTTAATAAATTAACCCTATCACAACCTCAAACTTAAAACGTTGTTTGTCCCCAAACAACAAAAATAGACAAAATAAAGACTCAATTTTTTAAAAATAAAAAAACATAAAAAACAGACCATGTTTCAACCATAATCAAAATGCACACAAACTATTTTGGTACAAACATGTTCAAAGCATGAGTAGCATGAAACCAATAGCCCTTCATAAACCAAGCTTATTTACCTAAGCACATAAACACACCCTCATAACCAACTTAAACATTCCTAGTGTTAACAAAAATCATCAAGGCATGCAGTGTTTGGAATTTGGGTATGCATTTGGCTTTTCCTTTGATTTTAATGCTTAGTCTTTTTCCACTCCCTCACTTTGTTCACTCAATGGCACAATTTTACTGCCATTCATCTCATATTGAGGAATAGGGTGGACTTATTGGTCTCTTTTAACATTTAGGTGTCTTTGACACACTATTAAGCACAAAAAGAGCACTTAGCTCATGAAAGATCTGTGAGGTTTGCCTTAATACGTGTGAGGAAAATCTCACCCCACCTCAAACTTGAAATGGACAATGTCCCCATTGTCAAGGAAGATAAGAGCAGAAAAGGGCTGTTTGGGATTTGATTTATGGCTTATTGAGGAGAATACCCTTGATGATTTAATCTTAACAAGTTGGAAAGCTGTTGGGTAAGCTATGCTGGCAGTTTACACTTAGACAAACAAAACATCAGATTATTGTGGCTATAAGTACATACCAATCATGCCAAGGCAGCAGTGAAAACAATGGTGCATGCATACAAATTATCAGATAAACAGAATCATGAAAATCAGTTCCCAAGAAAAATATTGAAACAGAAAAGCAAAGATGAGAATGGGAAACTCCCACCTCAAACTTGCTTACACACATGACTTAACGGTTTGACAAGATCTGTCAAGTGACAGTTTCACACATAAATCAGCAAATGATCCCAACAAGTCAGGCTATTCAGCAATGACCAAGGAATAAGACACCACAACAACAAAGACTCAAACTGGATTCCTAAGCTGAAACCTCAAAATATAAAATAAAACATAAAACTATTCTACAAGTAAAAGTGGAGAATGGCAAAACCTGTCCTACTCAGGCTGAGTAGGAGATGAGTGGATCTGCAACATGGATTTTGGAGGTGGTTGATTGATGGGGGTTGCATCAATGGGGTTTTCTTCGTGTTGGGTATTGGTATTGGGATCGTGTTCAGGATCATCAGAAGAGAACACCCTCCTTCTCGCTTTTGACTTGGTTTTTGCCATGAAAATGGTTAAACAGGGGGTAGCAGAATTTTAGATGTAGAAAGTGGGAAAATAGGAAGGAAAGAGGGGTACTTATCAAACAAGGGTTATCGTTGGCTTATTGGAGAAAAGATGGTGCGTGGGGAAGAGGATTCCAGCCAAGAGTGGGAGAGTACGAGGTATCAACTCGTACTAAAGAAGGGTGTTTTTGCAGAATTTGTACAAGAGACTGTACTTTGGGGACGAGGAAGATGGTGAACAGCGGTGATAGTGTACTGGAGCTAGGTTTTAGTTTCAGAAAACAGTACCAAAATGTACTTGTGGGAGACGAAGAGGAAGGTCAACAGTAGCTATGGTGGTTTTCGATGGTGTTTGCAGAAAAGTGATGATGGAGTCTGACTATCATCTCAGGTCATAAGACCGTTTGAGATGACTGAAGAGTCATCTACAAGCATCGGGTCATGGGCTTCATCAGATGGGCTGATTTCTTTGATCTGCTTCCTGCTCATATTAAACAAACACACATGCCCAAATTGAATTTAATTTGGACCATGTTAAATCAGCAAAAGAGGGTAAAGCCCAAAAATTAAAAACTGCAGAAAATAAGAGGAAGATTAAATTCTAAAATTAATCTTTACACTAGAAAACAGTTAAAACATAAAAAAAAGAAAAATATATTTGTTCTTTTTGTTTTTTTATATGTTTATATGAATGTTTTTGTATTTTTTATATTTTTATGCATATATATACAAATATATATAAAAAGAAACTATTTATCAATTATCAGGCTCAACAACTGTATAAGGTTGTTGTGGTGCTTCAGTGGGGTCAAAAAATGGTTTGACTCTATGACCATTGACTTTGAAAGTAGTACCCCTCGCTGGATCAATGAGTTCAATTACACGGTAGGGGTACACTTTGGCAATACGATAGGGTCCAGTCCATCTTGAGTTCAGTTTTCCAGGAAAAAGTTTTAATCTTGAATTGAACAGAAGGACTTTTTGACCCTCATAGAGGTCTTTTGGAAGAATCTTTTTGTCATGCCATTTTTTTGTATTTTCCTTATATAACTTGGCATTCTCATAGGAAAAATTCCTATGCTCTTCCATTTCACAGAGTTGAAGAGCTCTTTTCTTACCAGCTTCATCTAGATTCATGTTGAGTTCTTTTATGGCCTAATAAGCTTTATGTTCTAACTCAACTGGTAAATGACAAGCCTTTCCATAAACCAATTTGTAAGGGGACATTCCAATAGGGGTTTTGAAAGCAGTCTGGTAGGCCCATAAGGCATCATCCAACTTGGAGGCCCAGTCCTTTCGGTGTGGTTTAACCACTTTTGCTAAAATTCCTTTTATCTCCCTATTTAATAACTCAGCCAAACCATTGGTTTGAGGGTGGTAAGCAGTTGCCACCCTATGCTGAATGTTGTATTTTTCAAGAACTTCCTCTAACAACTTGTTTATGAAATGGGTGCCTTCATCACTTATCAATGCTCGGGGTGTACCAAATCTTGTAAAAATTTGTTTTTGCAAAAATTTGACAACTGTCCGGGCATCATTGGAATGGAAAGCCAAAGCTTCCACCCATTTGGACACATAGTCTACAGCAAGCAAAATTTAGGCACAATTATTGGAGATTGGAAAAGGTGTAACACCCGTAATTTCGGATAAATACAACTTCGATTTAGTGAGGAATCGATCTTTTATGAAAATTGTGGAAAATAGGATTTGGAGTTAAATCCTAGATTTGATAGTCTTGTTGGATGGAGAATTCAAATACGAGTCCAACGGGCCTTTCCGGAGCAAAAACGGAGCTAAAACGAAGAAGTTATGACCAAAACAACTTTCGGTACAATCTCGGCTAAAGTGACCAGTGAAAGTGACACTTGTGTCACTCTCGCTGGTTTTGTACCGAGGTTTTTTTTGAGGTTCAGCGAGTATGACACTCGCGAGAGTGACATGGTCACTCTCGCCGTGTCACTTTCGCCGTCGGACTCCAGAAGGTTTTAAAACCCTTTTTCTTCTTTCTTCTTCCTCATTTTTCACTCTCACTCTCAAACCCTCTCTGCTCTCTCTCTAAAAATCGCCCCTTTCACCAAATCGGGTTCTCTCCCCAAGTTAACCACAAATCCTCCCATCTCCTCTTTATCCTCTCCACTTGAACCAACCCACTCCACCATTGATGTTCATTTTTGGAGCTTAGAGCCGTTGGAAGTTTTGGAGCTCTCTTTTGGAGGATTCAAGTGATTAAGGTAATTTCTAGTTAGATTATCGTTATATTTCACCTTATGTCCTTATTGTAGTGTTATGGGTCGATTTTGGTGGTGATTGATTGGGAAAATCGTTATCCCCTTCATGTATAAAACTAGGGTTTGGTATGAAATGGGTATTTTGGTATGCTACGGATGGATGATGATACCTTATGGTAGGATTGTAATATTGATGGTTGGGGTTTCATAAATCTAGGTTTTGGAAGTTTTGGCTTGAGGATGCGAACTTCATCAAAGGAGCTTACGTTGGAGAAACTCTAGATTTAGCTAAATCTAGCAAGGTGAGTTCAAGTTACTTTGTGAAAACTTTGTACATGCCAAAATGTTATTTTTTCCAAGCAATTATGTGTTCTACCTGAAAATTATTAATGTTGAGTTATTTGGTGGATTTTACCTTTTGAGGTATTAATTGTGGTAAACATTGTAAAACGCTATTTTTAGATATTTTGGAAAAATGTGATAGATAAATCTTATATGAAAATGGGTTATTGATTTATATGAAATATGAAGTCTAATTGTTATGAAAATGCATTTTTGGGTATTTAGATATATTCATATAGTACATCATGAGATGTTTTGAAATGTAAAGGTTGAGTCCTTTTTGGAAATGAGGGTTATCCCGATCCAAGGTTTTATTTCGGGTTTCATGAATTTGAAGTATTTACTGACAACCGATGTGTGTTGTTATATTTAATGTCATTTATGACTTTTATGAACTATTTTTTGAGTTAGTTGAGTTTGTGGATCGGTGTTGAACTTTATCACGTTTTGGGAACATTTGTCCAGTTTTGATAGCTCAAGTGAGTTTTGAACATGATTTATGTTATTGGAGATTTGCATGTCTTGAATGCATTTGTTTATTCAATTGAGGTCGTATGTTGTTTAGACCTTGTTAGCCATGGATCCATAGGCATTGTGTTTTCCTGAGTCTCGCGGCCAAGAGGTCGGTACTGATTGAGCTCAGTTTACGAGACGTTAGTTATTTTGTAGCACGGGATAGGCATCGGGATCCGTGATAAGTAAGGCGTGGACCTATATGGTCGGGCGTCGTCTCATGGGCAGTAAGGTGTAATCCCTAAAGTGCTGTTGTGGATTTGGAGTGACCCAATGTATAGACCTGGAGTGGTTGAAGTTGGGGGCTCCCTAGTCTCGCGGGCAATAGATCTGGAGTGATTGAGCTCAGTTTACGAGAGTAATCCACGTGTGTGTTTTATTGCATAGTAAGTGACCCACTTTAGTGTTCCGTCACGTGCGATGTATACGGGTCTCCCCCGTCACCGAAAGGTGTTGTTTTGGGTAATTGTTACTACTCATGTTTTCGGTGACGTGTTATATTTATATGGATTGTTTTCCATGGTGTGCAAGTTGTAGTTTATATTTCATCCGTGTGCGATGTTTTGGGTAGTTGTGTTTATCCACTTTTGGTAACATACCATATTTATGAGAATTGTTTTATTTTCACATTATATGAGTTGTGAATCATGTTTCATCCATGTTTTGGGATGTTTGGAATTATGACGAATTATTTATGTATTTAATCGCTTTAAGAATCAAATGTTATCTCACCTTTCGGATACGGGTCTTCCCGCTTATGGTATTTGGATTTTTATACATCTTACGTTGACGTGTGTTTTGCTTAGTATTATGTTTCCAATGAATGTTTATATTTAAATGGATGGTTTCCATGTTTTACGGGTTGTGTACGTATTGTCAACCGTATTTGAAAGTTTTGCCTAAAACAAAATTTATTCACGTATTCGAGTGAGTTGGGGTTAGTAACTCATTTTGGAAAACGCTTTGCACTTTCGGGAATGTTTCCCATGGATTTTGGGTGCATTGGAAAATAAGTCGTTTATACCCATTTGGGAAACCTTTGGAAAAGATAATCTTTGTCGCAAACTTTCAATGAAAGATTTTATCTAAGTCATGACTATAACTACTAACTTCCGATTTACGATTTTATATGGTCATGATAAAATGCTCGAACTCACTAGGCGTAAGCCTAACCCTTTTTATTTGTCGACATGTGCAACAGGCTCAGGTTGGGGGTAGCTCTAGCTACATTGTGAAGTGACGAGTGCTAGTAAGTGCACGAGAGGTGATTTGTTTAGTGAAGTCTTCCACAATAGTTGGGACTAGCAACTTGTATCGTGAAGTGACACCCGATTAAGTTATTTCCTTGTAGATATTGTGTTGTTTTAATTCCAAGGTATTTTGATGAAGGAATTGTAGAATTGATTGTATCTATTGTGGTTAATTTATTGAATTTTAAAGTTAGTTGCTCGTTCCAAATTTGAGGGTGTTACAAGTTGGTATCAGAGCATAAGTTTGAGAGATTTAGGTGTTGATTTTGGATACCTAGACTCAAACTAGCATTTGTTTAAGTAAATGAGAGTGAAATTCACCTTTAGGCACTTTAAGATAGGATGTTTCGAGGTCAATGGATGTTGTTAGAAACGGGGATCACGTCGAGAGTAACAAGGATAATCATGTGCGGTGCGTTCATAGTGACACCTGGCCAGTGTCGTGGTGAACCTACTAGTACACGTGCATACTTGAATTACTTTAATGTGGTGATCGTCGGGGTAGTGAAGGAGGTTCTAATCTAGTAGTCGTTGGAATAGATGGATGATTCTAGTATTAGTCACTTGGAGTGACGATAAGTATGATATTTGCTTTAAGTAGACCGTCTCGGGTCGAGATTGATGGTGGGATTAGAACCATAGGCTTTTTGAGCCAAATTTTGATTTGAGGAAAAACCGTAAACTTAATTGATGTGTTTCCCAACTTGCCTTAAGAGGTTAAAGTATCCGGGTGAAAATAGTGGACCGGAGGATTTGGAGGAGTAAGAGTTGAGACGTTGAATGCCGACTAAGTCATGCACGAAGTTTATTTTGAAAGTAAATTGCACCAACTAATTCTTGTGTTTCAGATCCTTATATGGATTGTATTTTGAATTTTGAGAAATGATTAGCACACACACAAGATTTCGAATCGTGGTTTTGAACGTGCTTGAAACTATTTTCTGGCAGGAGTTGCAAACTCCGCCGAGATATGTTTTGTGTTATTTCTTCGTTGTTCAACATTTGTTTTGAATATATAGACAATCATATTTTATGATGTTTAAGATGTTGGGCAATAACTACGGCTTGTGACTTTAACATTGGATCTCCTCCACATATGTTAGAGTTTGGACGGAAAGTTATCTTCCATTATGTCTATGTAAAGTTATTTTGAGGAATTTGTTTAATGTGGGTTGTTGAACAATGTTGTTTATACGGTATTATCCTAAAAGGGGATTTTTGGGATTTTGGCGTCTCATTCATGAGTTTGCTTTTAGCAATTTGGCTTTGGAAGCATGATGCTAGTGTTGTTTTATTGACTTGAGGTCATTGAGTCCGTTAAAGTTCATGGAGTTTTGTTTTACGACATGTTAAGTCGTGTGAGTACAATTTTACAATGTGCATACTCTAATTGCTGATGTGAAAAGTTTACGAGTTTTGGCTGGGCATTTGGTCCCGCTCGAGTTTTGTTGAGAAAAGTTAATTTTATGCCATAAGGCGACTAAGAAGAGACGAGTTTGGAACTCTAGCGTCGCGTAACTTTTCCTTAAAGAGTTGGTGTTATTAAGCATTTTGTTGCAAATAGTTCAATGTATGGATTGATTTATACATGACTTAAGTGATGCATGAAAGAACATTTTGGTGACATTTCATAATGATTTACTTAGTGCGCCTTTGGTCAGTTAAATGTTTATTATCATTTTATGTAAAATGTTTTATATCGACTTCGGGGTATGCATAGCTTGGTAACCATTGTCTCGCATCACTTTGTTAAAAGAATCATGAGTGACTACTAACTCATTGTATAAATGATGACCATTTGGTCAAAGGGTGTTTTGGTGTTGTAGAAATCATGCATAGTTCGCAGTATTTTTCATTCTGAAACCACAAAGGTATGAGTCGTTCACATCGGTCAATTTTGATTTACCGAGTGTTTTGGAAAATTGAAAATCTTATTGGTTTGGAAGAAATATGTATTTTGAGTATTTGGACAAATACATTTTAAGCAATTACGTTTTGACGTGTTGTGTCCCAAGTACGAAACCTTGAGAAAATGCTTCGTGAGGAAGATTTTAGAAAATTTTTGTATAAAATTATAGTACGCGGGATTTCTTATGTTTTGGACATTGATACGCACTGTTGGTGCAATTTGGGATTTGAAAATAGGTTGGAACCCTTTTTGGTGCCAACAATTATTAACATTTAATTCCTTGTATGTTTTGGAAAACGCACGGTTGAGTGCAAGTTTGCCGAGAGCGTCTTATTCAAATGGCATTATAGGACCGGACGAGAATTTTGAGAAATTGATTTAAATAGTTTCCTCTTTTGGGAAAATTGGTCGCGAACTGTTTGATGCATGTAATTTCGTTTCAAGGAAAATTGTAATGGTAATGTTACAAACTTGCATGTCTACCCCAATGTGAAGTGGTATAATGTTTTAGTTGATATTTTCGAGTGATGGAAAAGTATGGGTTTTTGTATTAACTAAGGATTTTGCACAAGTCATTTTGTGTTTTGGCTAAGAGTATTGTTAAACCGTTCCATCGTTTTGTGTAATAAACCGACGCGCACAAAATTTTGTTGATGAACATTGCCTCATGCCGTTTTATGGTTGGCAAGGAAATGTTGGGGTCGAATGTCGTTTGGAACGCTTCTGAAATACGTACACACTTTGTGTTGCACCTCGTTTAAGGTCGAGCAATCACTTTACATGCATGTCATTAGTCAATCCATACTAGAACTGTAGCGGTTCCTACTAGAAAATTTGTTTGTTACGCTTTTGCGTTTTGTGGGTAAGCGGAACTGCAATGAAATGATTTTTTCAACATGATTTTCACAAGTGGGACGAGTGTGTCCAGTTTTACATTACTACCTGATAGTAGTAGTTTTGTGCGTACGGGTATTTGAGATGAAGATCTTGGTGTTGAAAATGTTTTACAAATGATTTTGATTATTGGCATATTTATTGAGTAACGCACTTGAACATCTTGAACTCGTTAGGACCTTGGAAAGGGTATGTAACCTAGTTAAAGGTAAGTGCGTGTAACACTTCGACGGTGGAAGGTTGAGTATTCCACGCGTGTTGGTATTAAGGGCCGAATGATATCGGTAGCAAGGTAAATGTATTGGTGGTAATTGGAGGGCAGACTTGCGGTAACGCTTTTCGAGGTTGGTATAACCGTTTTGATGACGACATTAATTTTGTGGAAACCCTCGGTAAACGGAACTCGTGTGTTCCGAGTTTAGTGATATAATTAGGTGTCGACTTTTGGGCATGAGACCAAGCACCTTTAGTGTACTCGGGGGATTGTAGCCTGATTTTTAAAGGAATGAGGGCAATGGTAGTAGTAACCTTAAGATGCTCAATTATGATGAGTGGTTTTGATGGAATGACCTTCGGGTGTGATTAATGAACCTGTCAGATAATGATTCATGTGAGATGAATTTTGGAGTCTAATAGAACTCGTTGGAGTTAATCGGCAGTTAATGGTAGGAATGATCGAAATTGATGATTCAGTTGGGTGCGTTAGTGAACAAACCTTGGGGTGAATTAGAGTCGAAAACTGAAACCGGGAAGTATGGAACATCCTAAGGTTGGGAGACGACCGAAATCGTTTGGTTGGGAGTTTCCCGATGGTGGGAATGTTTATCCGAACATAAGTACAATGTACTTGAAGGGGTTTTGTTGGTACGAAATTATTCGAGGAATTGCCTTTATAAGACTGTGTGGGGGAACTTAGATTCCGGATAGGAATTGATTAATTATGGTCAACAGTAAGTCGGTTGGTTTTGGATTGTAAAGGATGTAGATTTCGAGGATGAAATCATCCTAAGGTTGGGAGGATTGTAACACCCGTAATTTCGGATAAGTACAACTTCGATTTAGTGAGGAATCGATCTTTTAAGAAAATTGTGGAAAATAGGATTTGGAGTTAAATCCTAGATTTGATAGTCTTGTTGGATGGAGAATTCAAATACGAGTCCAACGGGCCTTTACGGAGCAAAAACGGAGCTAAAACGAAGAAGTTATGACCAAAACAACTTTCGGTACAATCTCGGCTAAAGTGACCAGCGAAAGTGACACTTGTGTCACTCTCGTCGTGTCACTCTAGCTGGTTTTGTACCGAGGGTTTTTTTGAGGTTCAGCGAGTATGACACTCGCGAGAGTGACATGGTCACTCTCGCCGTGTCACTTTCGTCGTCGGACTCCAGAAGGTTTTAAAACCCTTTTTCTTCATTCTTCTTCCTCATTTTTCACTCTCACTCTCAAACCCTCTCTGCTCTCTCTCTAAAAATCGCCCCTCTCACCAAATCGGTTTCTCTCCCCAAGTTAACCACAAATCCTCCCATCTCCTCTTTATCCTCTCCACTTGAACCAACCCACTCCACCATTGATGTTCATTTTTGGAGCTTAGAGCCGTTGGAAGTTTTGGAGCTCTCTTTTGGTGGATTCAAGTGATTAAGGTAATTTCTAGTTAGATTATCGTTATATTTCACCTTATGTCCTTATTGTAGTGTTATGGGTCGATTTTGGTGGTGATTGATTGGGAAAATCGTTATCCCCTTCATGTATAAAACTAGGGTTTGGTATGAAATGGGTATTTTGGTATGTTACGGATGGATGATGATACCTTATGGTAGGATTGTGATATTGATGGTTGGGGTTTCATAAATCTAGGTTTTGGAAGTTTTGGCTTGAGGATGCGAACTTCATCAAAGGAGCTTACGTTGGAGAAACTCTAGATTTAGCTAAATCTAGCAAGGTGAGTTCAAGTTACTTTGTGAAAACTTTGTACATGCCAAAATGTTATTTTTTCCAAGCAATTATGTGTTCTACCTGAAAATTATTAATGTTGAGTTATTTGGTGGATTTTACCTTTTGAGGTATTAATTGTGGTAAACATTGTAAAACGCTACTTTTAGATATTTTGGAAAAATGTGATAGATAAATCTTATATGAAAATGGGTTATTGATTTATATGAAATATGAAGTCTAATTGTTATGAAAATGCATTTTTTGGGTATTTAGAAATATTCATATAGTACATCATGAGATGTTTTGAAATGTAAAGGTTGAGTCCTTTTTGGAAATGAGGGTTATCCCGATCCAAGGTTTTATTTCGGGTTTCATGAATTTGAAGTATTTACTAACAACCGATGTGTGTTGTTATATTTAATGTCATTTATGACCTTTATGAACTATCTTTTGAGTTAGTTGAGTTTGTGGATCGGTGTTGAACTTTATCACGTTTTGGGAACATTTGTCCAGTTTTGATAGCTCAAGTGAGTTTTGAACATGATTTATGTTATTGGGGATTTGCATGTCTTGAATGCATTTGTTTATTCAATTGAGGTCGTATGTTGTTTAGACCTTGTTAGCCATGGATCCATAGGCATTGTGTTTTCCTGAGTCTCGCGGGCAAGAGGTCGGTACTGATTGAGTTCAGTTTGCGAGACGTTAGTTATTTTGTAGCACGGGATAGGCATCGGGATCCGTGATAAGTAAGGCGTGGACCTATATGGTCGGGCGTCGTCTCATGGGCAGTAAGGTGTAATCCCTAAAGTGTTGTTGTGGATTTGGAGTGACCCAATGTATAGACCTGGAGTGGTTGAAGTTGGGGGCTCCCTAGTCTCGCGGGCAATAGATCTGGAGTGATTAAGCTCAGTTTACGAGAGTAATCCACGTGTGTGTTTTATTGCATAGTAAGTGACCCACTTTAGTGTTCCGTCACGTGCGATGTATACGGGTCTCCCCCGTCACCGAAAGGTGTTGTTTTGGGTAATTGTTACTACTCATGTTTTCGGTGACGTGTTATATTTATATGGATTGTTTTCCATGGTGTGCAAGTTGTAGTTTATATTTCATCCGTGTGCGATGTTTTGGGTAGTTGTGTTTATCCACTTTTGGTAACATACCATATTTATGAGAATTGTTTTATTTTCACATTATATGAGTTGTGAATCATGTTTCATCCATGTTTTGGGATGTTTGGAATTATGACGAATTATTTATGTATTTAATCGCTTTAAGAATCAAATGCTATCTCACCTTTCGGATACGGGTCTTCCCGCTTATGGTATTTGGATTTTTATACATCCTACGTTGACGTGTGTTTTGCTTAGTATTATGTTTCCAATGAATGTTTATATTTAAATGGATGGTTTCCATGTTTTACGGGTTGTGTACGTATTGTCAATCGTATTTGAAAGTTTTGCCTAAAACAAAATTTATTCACGTATTCGAGTGAGTTGGGGTTAGTAACTCATTTTGGAAAACGCTTTGCACTTTCGGGAATGTTTCCCATGGATTTTGGGTGCGTTGGAAAATAAGTCGTTTATACCCGTTTGGGAAACCTTTGGAAAAGATAATCTTTGTCGCAAACTTTCAATGAAAGATTTTATCTAAGTCATGACTATAACTACTAACTTCCGATTTACGATTTTATATGGTCATGATAAAATGCTCGAACTCACTAGGCGTAAGCCTAACCCTTTTTATTTGTCGGCATGTGCAACAGGCTCAGGTTGGGGGTAGCTCTAGCTACATTGTGAAGTGACGAGTGCTAGTAAGTGCACGAGAGGTGATTTGTTTAGTGAAGTCTTCCGCAATAGTTGGGACTAGCAACTTGTATCGTGAAGTGACACCCGATTAAGTTATTTCCTTGTAGATATTGTGTTGTTTTAATTCCAAGGTATTTTGATGAAGGAATTGTAGAATTGATTGTATCTATTGTGGTTAATTTATTGAATTTTAAAGTTAGTTGCTCGTTCCAAATTTGAGGGTGTTACAAAAGGTCCCATAAAGTCTATGCCCCAAACGTCAAATAATTCTACTTCTAGAATTCCATTCAAGGGTATTTCATTTCTTTGAGAGATATTCCCACTTCTTTGACACTCATCACAACTTTTTACAAAGTTATGAGCATCATTGTACAAAGTACGCCAGAACAACCCAGATTGTAAAACCTTTGCTGCTGTCCTACTTCCTCCAAAATGTCCTCCATATGGTCCTGTATGGTAGTGCTATAAAACTGATGTCATTTCTTCTTGTGGTATGCATCCTCTGATCATTTGATCTGCACAAATTTTAAACAAAAATGGGTCATCCCATAAATACTTCTTGGAATCATAAATGAGCTTTTTCTTATGGTGTTTACTAAACTCTTTAGGAATGACTCCGCAAGCCAAATAGTTTACAATGTCTGCAAACCAAGGAACTGTGGCATGCTGTATATCCAAAATCCTTCCATCAGGGAATGTCTCACAAATCTCACCACTATAAACAGGTTGGTCTTGTTTTTCCAACCTAGACAAATGGTCAGCCACTTGATTATCCACACCCTTTCTATCGATGATTTCCAAATCAAACTCTTGTAACAACAAGACCCACCTTATCAGCCTAGGTTTTGCATCTTTTTTAGAAATCAAATACTTGATTGCAGCATGATCTGTGTGCACAGTTACTTTAGTACCAATCAAGTATGATCTGAATTTTTCAAAAGCAAAAACCACAGCTAATAATTTCTTTTCAGTAGTGGTGTAATTGATTTGAGCATCATTGAGAGTTTTACTAGAATAGTAAATAGGATGGAATATTTTATTTTTCTTTTGACCCAAAACTGCTCCAACTGCCCAGTCACTAGCATCACACATAATTTCAAAAGGTCGGGACCAATCTGGTGCTATTACCACAGGGGCAGTGACCAATGCTTCTTTCAAAGTGTTAAAAGCTTTTCTGCAATCTTCATTAAAATTAAACACTTGGTCATTCTGTAGTAATAGACAAAGAGGTTTTGAAATTTTAGAAAAATCTTTTATGAACCTCCTGTAAAAACCAGCATGTCCCAAAAAACTTCTGATACCTTTGACTGTTGTTGGCTCAGGCAAATTTGAAATTATTTCCAATTTGGCCCTATCAACTTCTATGCCTCTTTTGGAAATGAGATGTCCCAACACAATGCCTTCTTTTACCATAAAATGACACTTTTTCCAGTTTAAAACCAAGTCTGTTTCTTCACATCTTTTAAGACTATTCTCTAGGTTTTGTAAACATAAGTCATATGATGTCCCATAAACTGAAAAATCATCCATGAAGATTTCCATGGAAGTTTCTAACATGTCAGAAAAAATAGACATCATACATCTTTGGAAAGTGGTTGGGGCATTACAAAGTCCAAAAGGTATTCTTCTAAATGCAAAGGTTCCAAACGGACAAGTGAAAATGGTCTTTTCTTGGTCCTCAGGTGCAATGGTGATTTGATTGTAACCAGAGTAGCCATCTAAGAAACAGTAAAACTCTTTTCCTGCCAGTCTGTCTAGCATTTGGTCGACAAAGGGTAATGGAAAATGGTCTTTTTGAGTAGCTTTGTTAAGCTTCCTATAGTCCATACATATCCTCCAACCAGACACTACCCTAGTAGGTATAAGTTCATTCTTCTCATTTGGTACAACAGTCACTCAACCCTTCTTGGGTACACATTGCACATAACTGACACATGTACTACTAGCAATAGGATAGATTATGCCTGCATCAAGCCATTTTAAAATCTCCTTTTTGACAACTTCTTTCATCACAGGATTGAGTCTTCTTTGAGGCTCAACTGATGTGTAGTCTTTATTTTCCAAAATGATTTTGTGTTGACAAATGGTTGGGCTTATGCCCTTGAGATCAGCAATGGTCCATCCTATGGCTTTTGTGTGAAGTTTTAGCATTTTGACCAATCTTTCCTCTTGTTCAAGTTCTAGTGATGATGAAATAATGACAGGCAACTTCCCAGGGTCCTCTAAAAAGACATATTTTAAATGTGAGGGGAGTTGTTTCAGTTCCAATTCTGGTGCAACCTCTAAGGATGGGACAAAAGTTTTCCTATCCTTATGATCTAAAGTCTCAAAAGCAGCAACTTCCTGTGATGTTTCTATGTCTTCAAGATCTTCCTCATTACTGTCAGATTCTTCTATTCCCAACATTTCTCCCAAGCTTTTGTCTTGACACCAAGTCTCTATCATGCTCAGAGTGGAGCATTCCTCTCTTTCTTCAGGGTACCTGAGAGAATCAAAAACATTAAAAGTTACTTCTTGGTCATGCACTCTCATGGTCAACTCTCCCTTTTGGACATCAATCAAGGTTCTTCCAGTGGCTAGGAAAGGTCTACCTAAAAGGATGGGGATATCTTTGTCAGCTTCAAAGTCTAGGATGATAAAGTCAGCTGGAAAAATAAACTTATCAACTTGGACTAGGACTAGGACATCCTCAATTTTTCCTTTAGGCCATGCGATGGTCTTATCAGCCAATTGTAGGGAAACAGTGGTAGGTCTAGCTTCACCTATGCCTAAGGTATTGAAATGGATAAGGGCATAAGGTTTCCACTAGCACCTAAGTCACAAAGTGCTTTACCTACTTTCTTTCCTCCTATGGAACATGGAATTGTGAAACATCCAGGATCTTTCATTTTAGGGGGAATCTTACTGGACAACAAAGCACTACATCCTTCAGTCAGAGCTACTGTCTCATATTCAGTCAGCCTTTTCTTTTTGCTCAAAATGTCTTTTAGAAATTTTGCATAATTTGGCATCTGCTCAATAGCTTCAACCAAAGGTATGTTTATGTGTAACTGCTTAAAAACATCAAGAAACTTTTTAAATTGAACTTCTTCCTTATTATTCCTCATCCTTTGGGGATAAGGAATGTAAGGTGTGACTGAACTAGAGGGGTCAATCTTGTGAAGGAGAGGTGCTTCTGTGGGTTTCACAGATGGTGCTACTTCAGTCCTACAGGGTGCTATAGGACTGGGCTAAAGTAGTACTGTAGGACTGCCACCAGAGTGTGACACATCAACTACTGCACTTTCTTTGGAGTTCTGGACTTTCTTACGTTCATCAGGGAACAACAAGGGATAATCTGATTTAGTAGGAATGACTTGAATATTAACAGGCTTATCGCTAGCTTTGGTCCCACTAGTGCTACAGGACTGGTCTATAGGTATTGTAGCAGCATAATCTGGCTTTGCCTTTTTCTTTTCGGGCTCTGCTTTGTTTGTTTGTTCTTTTCTGGGATTTTCTTCTAAGGGCCTTCCACTTCTTAAAGTCACAACCTTATCCTACTCTTTTCCATCTCGGTGTGGAATCTCTGTATCACTAGGAAGAGTTCCTACTGGTCTTTTCTTTATTTCCAAAGCCATTTGCCCTACCTGAGTTTCAAGATTTTTAGCGAAAGTTTCAAGGTTTTTAATTGAGGCCTGAGTTTGCGTCATGAACCCTTTCATCATTGATTCCAAAGACGTAGATGACTCAGCCTGCTGATTGGTCTTGTTGTTTTGGAAAGAAGATGGTCTATTTTGAAAATTGGGTTGTTGGTTGTTGTGATTTCTTTGTTGAAAAGTGGATTGTCCTTGAAAGTTGGAGTGTCCTTGTGGTCTTTGTGATGGTTGATTGAGAGAAGGACTATGCCATGAAAAATTTGGGTGATTCCTCCACTCAGAGTTGTAAGTCTGAGAAAAAGGTCCTCCTTTGTTGTTTTGCACATAGTTTACTTGCTCTGGATTGCTTGGACAATTTTCAAAAGAATGTCTATCTCCACAAAAGGTACACTGCACTGGCAAAACACCAGGGATAGTTGTAGCAGCATTAGCCTGCACATGTGTGGCTAGGTTTTGAATCAGAGTAGCCATACTTGCCAACTGTGCAGTTAATGTTGAGTAAGCATCAGAATCTGGTATCCCTGTTGTTCTCTTAGGTTGCAGTGCACGTGGATCAGACCATTGTCCATTGTTATCAGAAATCTTTTCTAGGATTTCATATCCCTCATTGTAGGTACAAGCTGTGAAAGATCCGCTTGTAGTAGCATCAAGCATTTGTTTAGCAGTGATATCTAGACCACTGTAAATGTCTCTAGCTGAATGCAGTACGGAATGCCATGGTGAAGGCATTTTCTCAACAGCTCTTTAAACCTATCCCATGCATCAGGAACTGCTTCATTGTCCATTTGTTTAAAAGTGCAGATTTCATTTCTGGACTTAGCATTCCTGGTGGGTGGAAAATATTTTTTTAAAAACTTTTCTGCCATTTGGTTCCATGTAATTATAGAATCTGGTCACAGAGAGTTGTACCAGGATCTTTCTTTATCTCTTAGAGAGTATGGAAAAAGTTTTAGCTTTAAATCATCATCCTGTACACCTCGCAACTTGAAAGAATCTGTAATTTCCATGAAAGATCTGAGATGAGAATGAGGATCTTCATGTGCCAAACCGCCGTACTGGTCGTTGATTTGGAGCATATGAAACATTATCGGCTTGGGTTCAAAATGATGTGTTTCGAGGGTAGGCTTAAGTATTCCTGAATGTAACTGATTTAAAACAGGAACATCATAAGCCATAATACCTCCATTTTTAGAGTTTGCAAGCCTGAAAATGTTTTGTTCCTCATCTTCAAGATTATGAATTGGCCTATTTTCAGGGTTTCCATAATTATTAGGATTTCCATCATTATTGGGTGGTCTATTAATAGGTTGTCCATCCGGCCCAAATTCAAAGTTATTTTCACCTTCATCCGAGGTGTACTCATTTTCAGACATCATTGGAGAGTTTAGAGTTGAAACGACTCTTTGTGCTTTCCTTCTTTGTCTAAAAGTTCGTTCAATCTCAGGATCAAATTGAAAAAGTTCTCCGTGCAATATTCTGGGCATGCACTGATTTTCAAAAAGGTGGTAGAAAAATCAGAGCTTAAAAACTTTACTCTAAAATGAAATTCTTTCAGCAAAGTTATCCCCGACAACGGCGCCAAAAACTTGTTGTAAGATTTATGCAACCTTAGAGATTCACTTAAAATAGAACTCAGTGCAAGTATACACCTTGAACTACTATCGTCTCGTAACAAGTAATAATGGTAAAAAAACCAGATATCGATCCACAGGGAAAACTTGTGAAAGCTTTTCAAAAGTCCAGTCTTTAAAAACCGATTTCAGATGGCGAATTCGAAAACAGATTGTTTGGATTGGTTGGTTTGAGTTATCAACTAAAATTCAATTCTAGAGAAGAAGCACAGGGTGCAAAGCTCCATAGAGATGAAAACAAGTGATCCAGCAAAGAGATATTATAACATCCAGCCAGTCCTAGGACTGCCACAGTACTAACTATCGATTCAAACGGCCTCCCAAGAGTACGCATTGGTCAACGTGCTATCGATACGATATCATTTATATTAGACTTCGTGAATCCTAGCACAACACAGTGTTACCATCCTACCCCGTAAGAGTATAGTACTTGTCAGGCACTAAAACTATTTAGTAGTCTTCTCTTATCATTCCAGTTAATTAATCTTAACCTTAACACTGGATGTTAATGCATTTTCATACATAGAATTAGTTGTCAATTAATTAAATGAAATCTTCAATGTAAGATTAACCACCTGAAACGAATAGTTAGATACAATGTTATATTCAATACACCTCTTTACTTTCACGCAGATTTTACATCTAAACTTTGCTTTACACCCCAAGCTCAGGCGATTAGCCCATCATGGCTTGATTTCTTCTTTCGAAAGGTGTAAGAAATGTAAATGACATAAATGGAAAATACTGAAAGGAAATTACAAGAAAGTAAATTACAGAATTGGAAAGACAGAAGTTAAAATGCAGGAATTTCAACAACAAGAAAATAAAGACAGAAATAAGAACTAAAAATGTAAGGAAAGAAAAATAACCAACTATCGTGGTAACTTGGTCGCCAAGTTATGGAAACTTGTCGCACAAGTTACGTCACAAAACTATTACTTGCCTTGAAAACGTTGAAACTTGAAAATACTAACTTAAAGACCAAAGATTACGAATTTTAGAAGGAAGGAACTCCAAACTAAAATTACGAGTCTTGAGAATTTAAGTAAGCAACTTGAACAATATCGAAAACTTTGGAACTTTGCAAGAATTGGAAGTCAAACACGAGAAACTACTTCGAAACTACTTTGATTCAAACTTGGAACCGAAAGCTTAGCATACACTGGAATCGAAACCAAAAGTCTGAATATTAAGAGGTAACTAGACAGCAATAAGAGGTAAATAAAAGCTAGAGAGCAAAAATGCAAGAAACTAATTAATTGTAGCAAGTAGTGGTTCTTAAAAGAGTTAACAAGCCATCTATATATAGGGGGTTGATTGGGGATTAAGCAATAACAGCTGGTGATTAAGACTGATGTCCCATGCACTTTATGTCCCCTCCAAAAGTCAACTCCAACCCAAGATCTTCAAAAGAGGCTTCGGCCCAAAGATTAGCAAAAAGGCCCAACTGCTTACTCCTATGGCACTCCTACAGCATTCCTTCCGCGTTCAACTCCTATAGCATTGCTGCAGTAGTGTCCAGCCCAAATCTGAAATAATTCAAATAATGCATGTTATAAAATGCATGTATACAAATTTTTTGTGCAAGCAAATTTTCGATCATATAATACATTCAATTCCATCGAACAACCATATCAAAGTTCGGTCTCAAATCACTAAAGTTACGTTGCTTGCAATATCTTATATAAGCCGCATGCATTGCTTTACATTTTGAAAAAAAAAATCTGTAACATAATTCTAAATTTATCTAGTACACGTTTACAAGTAGTTAAAGTGTCTTGAACGACTAAATTGATAATGTGGTCAACATAACGTGTATGAAATATTTGGTCGTCCAACATATGGGTTAAAACACACTTTAGTAGTCGGGTCTGCAACCCGTCCCGGGCCGGCAAATCACTCCAAGTCATGGACCAGATGTTGGGCTTCAAACGGGACGGGCTCTGAGCCTCCGCCGGTCCTGGGCCAGGTCAAAATGGTCATCTCTAGTAGGGAGTGCATTGGGGTCAGAATTTTTCATATGTGATTCTCTCCAATAGTTAAAGAGCCAATGTATGAAGTGGAACAAATATACTCTTACGGGTCGTTGGGTTCGCAAGATTCTAAGGGGCGTTTGGTTCGCAGAATGTTATTTGATCGAATGGAATATGTTAAAAGAATTTAACTTTTAATGAATTGGAATGGAATGTTATCATGTTTGACCACATGTTTGGTTGACATACAATGGAATGGAATTTGTTGAAGGAATTGGAATTTGTCTATCTGGTTCACATAATGTAGCTTTGAAATTGTAATTAAATATAGTAAATGACCAACATACCCTTTTTGAAAATTTGAACCACTAGTGATGGTTGGCGATGGTTCAGATCAGTGGAGGTCGACGGTGGCAGACAATGGTACAAAACGGTGGTGGTCGGTGGTGATTGAGAATGGTGGTGGTCAGCGATGGTTCAGAACGGTGGTGGTCGACGGTGGTTCACAACGGTGGTGGTCGTTGGTGGTTCAGAATGACGGTGGTTCAGGACGGAGGAGGTTGGCGGTGGCTCATAACGGCGATGGTCGGCGGTGTTTCAGAAAGGCGGTGGTCAGTGGTGGTTTAGAACGTCTGTGGTCGGCGGTGGTTCCGAACGGTGGGGTCGGCGGTGGTTCTGAAAGGTGGTGATCGACGGTGGTTTAGATCTTTTGCGGTCGGCGGTGGTTCAGATTGGTGGTATTGGTTAAGATCGATGGTTGAGATCAGTGGTGGTCGACGATGGTTCAGAACGGTGGTGGTCGGTAGTGGTTGAGATCAGTGGTGGTCAACGGTGGTTCAGAATGGTGGTGGTCGGCGGTGGTTTAGATCGGTGGTGGTCGATGATGGTTCATATGGTTGTTTATATATCAAGCTGGGAAGATGGGGATAGCTTTGTCTTTTGAGAAAATGGGGTGGAATGGAATTGAATTCCTTCTCATTTGTGATGGAATGACCAAATCCATGAATGGTGGAATGTGTGGAATACAATTCCATTCCGTAGGTAACCAAACGCCTGGACGGAATTTGGTCAACGAAATTGATCATTCCAATTCCGTCGGAATCATGCGAGGCAAACGCCCCCTAAGGGAATCTGAAGGAATTTGAATGATCAATTATGTTGACTAAATTACATTTAGGATTTTGGTTTACCTATGGAATGGAATTAAAATTATGCACATTCCACTATTCATAGATTTTGTCATTCTATAACAATTGAAAAGGAATTCATTTTCATTCCATCCCATATTATTTAAAAAGACAGAGCTATCCCCACTTTCCCTACTTGATTTACCCAGATCCATATGAACCTTCGTCGCCCACCACCGATCTAAACCACCGCTGACACCATTGTCAACCACTATATATAGGCCTTCCCCCTGTTTTTATATTATTTCCCTATGCTCAATGGCTTAAGCGCAGTGGTTCACCTTGAGTTCTTTTATACATTAAACGAGTTCATGTTTGATCTTATTTTAAGCGTGTTTGAGCTAGAAACGAGTCTGAGCTTGGTTCAAGCTTTGATTCGAGCTTAAAACGAGCTCAAGTTCAAGTTCGAGCTTGGAATTGGTTATCGAGTTCGAGTCGAATTTGTATTTTTACTACTCGCGCGTTTTTAAGTCGAGTTCGAGCTTGAGAATTGGCTTTCAAGTTCGAGTAGAATTTGTATTTTTACTACTCGCGAGTTTTCAAGTCGAGTTCGAGCTTGAGAATTGGCTTTCGAGTTCGATTCGAATTTGTATTTTTACTACTCGCGAGTTTTCAAGTCGAGATCGAGCTTGAGAATTGTAATAACCGGGTTCATTTTGTAAACAGGTGAAGTTAGTGGGTGTGGTAAGAAGAGTGAAAGTTGAGGGACTTGAATGCAATTAGAAGGGATTAGAGTTAAAACCCTTAAACCCCAATTCTTTTCTTCATTTTTCTGATTGCGGCTACTGTGTGAAACTGTGAACAACCTTACTACCTTGGAGAGAGAGTTGGAAAATCAATCAAGGAAGCGTGAATCATCACTGTAATTGAGGTAAATTCCTTCTCCTTAACCATTAATATGGACTCTTGGTGTGGACTCTAAATATTGGGGGTTTTGGGTTGTGGAGACCTTTTGGCTATTATCTCCTCTAGAGGTGCGAAATCGAGCTGGGTGTTTTGACCCAACCAAATTTGGTATGGGGGATTAAATGCTATTACTCGCTAATCACTAGTATTACTGGCATCTTGTTTATGTTTGATTTTCTTGAGTCGAACTGATCGGTGTTTTGGGGATGTTGAGCGCGATGAAATCTCAGTTGTCCGAAACTCGCTCAATCCGGAAGCGGGGTGTTGTCCGGAAGAGCACCGGACCCGGAAGTAATGCGAAATCCGGAATCGGATCCGGAATTGGTGGTGTGCCTGTAAAGCCCGTGTCCCGGTACGTTTTTGTTTATTTATTTAATTAATTAAAGTGTGTACCGTTACTTGTTTTGGTTTGGGGTTTGATGTCGTTAAGGACCAAAATGTTAAAATCCATATCTTTTAGTGTAGATGGTGAGTCAAGTAAAGTTGAGGGGGCTAGAGTGAAATGTTGGAATTACTTTGCATGGGTTTTGGCCCATGGCCGGTTTCCCCATCTTTCCGTTTCTTGTTTTCGTGAAAGCCAAGCAAAACCCAAAACACTCCCAAACTAAACGAACCCTACGACCCCCTCTTCTCATTCTTTTGTTCTTTGTGTTGTGCGGCTGGGGTGAGGGAGTCGTAGAGAGAGAGAGCGATCGCAAGAGAGAGACTAAAGAAAGATCATCGGCGGCTGCTGTAACCGGAACTGCTGCAGCTGTCGGCGTTGTCTTCGCGGGTTCGCCGGAGAGAGAGTCCAGCGAGAGAGGGAGGGATCGAGAAAGAGAGAGTCGCCGGAGTGGGCGCCGCTGCCGTGTCGTCGTCGTAGAGGTAAGACCCGTTTCCTTGTCCTTTCTTTCGCTGTTTTCTACCCGCCACAACCCTACCACCGCCGGCACAGCAGCGGCTGCCGCCGGAAGCCACCAGCGGTGGTCGTGAGGGAGGGTTCGGTGCGGGGGGAGGGGTGGATGTGTGGTCTAGTGTTTTGTCGTGTTATTTAATCGTCTCGTTATGCTTCGTAAATCACCGGTGGCCGCCGCCGCCGGCCACCACTGCCGGAGGTGGCAGTGGGTGGTGCTGGTAATCGTCCACCTCGTGGAACCTTAACCTTAATCGAGGAATCTAAAACCGATCGCTTGACCCGAATCGTTTAAACTTTGAACCTTTTATAAATCGTCATTTTATGTAATTTTAGTGTGCTGTTCAGTTTTCGCGCAACCATAACTTTTCCGTCGTAACTCCGATTGAGCCGAAACTGGTGCCCACGCTTCGAGCTTGGGACCGGGCACGTTTTCTGTGTTTAGCGGAAAACTGGTTCGGCCTCGAGTTGGGAGAAAAAGTGGTCGCAAGTTCTGCGGTTCGTCATTTTATGTAAAATTTCCTGGAATCTGTCTCGGTTTTGCGAAAGCCGTAACTTTCTGCTCGTAACTCGTTTTGAGGTGATTTTGGTGGCCATAGTTCCCTATTAGAGTTGGGAAGGTTTTTCGTGTTTTGCCGAAAGTCTGATTTAAAGCGTAGCTAGGCTGTTTTGGACTGTTTATGAAGGCTGGACCGAAACTGGCAGTTTTGGTAACCGTTCGTATTTAATTCATAATAAATTGTAGAAAAATCGTTAGGAGGCGTATAATATGTCCTTGGAACCCTAACTCAGAGGACTTTCTAGCCATGAAATAATACTGGGATTTTTCTGGATTTAAGGGGGTCGAAACAGGTCCCGAACAGACCTGTTTTGTGTGAACGGAAATTAGTTTTAGTGACGGTTTAAGCGTGTGTCGTGTCATAGGGTCCGGGTCTCGTATTGACACGTTTTATCATGCGTTTAGGTGCTGGAAAGTGACCGTAATTGTGAAGCTTGATTCGTGTTGATTAAGCTAGGCGCGCATTTGAGGTGAGTTCTCTCACTGTGTAGTTAGGGGTTGTATGCATGTCATAATAGTCTACATGTACTACTGTCTTTGTGGTGTGAACTAGTTGTTGTGGTGTGTAATATTTGATTGGTTGGAATGCTTGGTATAAATGTGTTACATTATAATTCGGTGGGACCGAGGCCTCGATGGTACTGAGGTGTTGGTTACATTATAATTCGGTGGGACCGAGGCCTCGATGGTACTGAGGTGTTGGTTACATTATAATTCGGTGGGACCGAGGCCTCGATGGTACTGAGGTGTTGGTTACATTATAATTCGGTGGGACCGAGGCCTCGATGGTACTGAGGTGTTGGTTACATTACAATTCGGTGGGACCGAGGCCTCGATGGTACTGAGGTGGTTGGATACATAACTACCTGTAGATGTTTACTCGTTTTATGTATCTGTGATGTTGTTGCTTATGTGCGGGTAGGGGTGATGTGTATATAATTCCTACTTGCGCATGTGTTTGAATTCACTAAGCTTCGTGCTTTCCCTTTCCCAATAAACCGTGGTTTCAGGTACGAGTGGCTCTAAGGCGTGACGGGTACACACTGGCGCGCGGGATGAGCTGGCTGATATTGGTTTTCTTTATTGAACATTGTTTCCGCTGGTTTCTGACTACTTGAACGACATTTATGATTTTGCAATTAATATGTTGGGATTATTTAGTGAGTTTTTATATATAAAACGTTTAATTAAAATTTTAAATTTCCTTGAAATTTTGGGACGTTACAACTTTGTATCAGAGCACAGCTTGAGTGAATCAAACGCACCTCGGTGTGTTTGGTCTCAAGTTGCGGCTGGGAAATTTTCAAATTCTTTATTAAATCTTTTTGGAAATAAAAGAAAAGGTAAAAACCCGTTCGAGGAACGGTGATCGAGGGCGCAGTGTGTACAGTCAGCCGGAGCCGAAGGGAAAGGTACAATGCTTAGTGTTTTATTGCTTTCTAGATCATAGAGTATGCATGCTAGATTTCCTGTTGTTGACACTATGCGGTATGTTGAATTGCTTGCTATTAGGAGTTTATGCTAATTATGATAGGTTACTAAGTGAATGCCCTCTAGGTTGTATGCAGTAAGAGACTTATAGCCTTAGAATATTCGATTTAGTTCTATTGCGCAGCTCTTGTTTGAGTCCAACCGTTCTAGGATAGAATCTTGTATTCGACTGTCTATTTGTTTTGCACTGCATGTAATCGGGTATTCGCGAGGCCACTTTTTATGATTAGTGAGGATTCTTTAGTAGCAAGGGTAGTGATTGGGATGGAAATTCCTAGGGAGCTAGGAAGAATGAGTATATATGCCGGTGCGGGCATATGTGTGTAGTTGCGGCGAGAAGCTACTTGGACCCCTCGGGATGGGACTCGGAACGAGCGATGATAGGCGTGGAAGGTAGTAGTAGAGCTCCTACTACCGGAAGCACAGGATCAGTGCTCGAGTCGGGAAAGTCGCGAGGATTCCAAGGAGCTGAGCGTGAGTGTTGTTGATGTGAGTTATTAGGTGCTAATAACTCGTTGTATGTTTCTTCTTTATAGAATGGCCATCACTAGGAGGAGCAACGCGACTGAGCCGCGAACTGAGGCGGGAATCACGGAGGAACAGATCCGAGAGATGATTGCAGCGGAGGTAGCGCATGCGGTCGGGGAGGCAATCCCCGAGATTATCACCGCCATACAAGATCAGGTGACGGTTCTGCTAGAGGAGCGCATTGCAGCGATTCCGCCGCCTGCTGGGGGACAGCCCCGTAATCGAGAGTTCCAGTACCGGGATCTCTCTGCCTGTTCTCCCCCGGAGTTCAAGGGAGACTCGAACCCAATTGTTAGCATGCGTTGGGTTTCTGATATGGAGTGTGCCTTCTTGACCTGCGGCTGCCCGGATAATCTGAAGGTCCGTTTTGCTGTGAATTTGCTTCGCGACGGGGCGAAGGATTGGTGCGCCTCAGCGCTGACTCTGGCCGAGCGTACTACCCTTACGTGGGAGGAGTTCGTTACTCGTTTCCGTGCTGAATACGTGCCACCGGTAGAGATGGAGCGGATAGCGAAGGAGTTCTTGGAGCTAACCCAGACCACGGAGACTGTTAAAGAGATGAACAAGAAATTCACTGAGATGGCGCTGTTTTGTCCTCAATATGCCGCTTCGGAGGAAATGAAGATGGCCCGGTATAAAGATATGTTACGTACCGAGATCAGAGAGTTCGTGAGCACGGTACCATACGCTTCTTTGTCAGCAATGATGGACGCAGCCTGGAGAAGGGAGCTGGAGTTAGAGACCCAAGACAAAAAGAGAAAGGCAGCACAGGCTGTGACGCCAATCTCTGCGGTGCAAAAGAAGTCGAAGTTTTCTGATTCGCGCGGAAGTTCGAGGAGTGGTGGGTTTAAACCCAGGGATTCTGGTGGGAAGAAGACTGGCGGGTGTTTCAAGTGTGGGCAGTCCGGTCATCACAGTCGGGATTGCAAGTCGCCATTGATGATCTGCTTTAGCTGCAAGCAGACGGGCCACGTGAGGGCCAATTGTCCGAATGCGAGGGCAACTGATGGGGGTGGTGCACAGAGGGCTCCTGCAAATGCCCCACTGCGCATCACTGACGGTCGTACGGGTCAGCCGGGGACAGAGGCAGCCCGAGGTAGAGTCCACCAGCTGAAGGTGGAAGAGGCGCAGGCGACGCCTAAGGTGGTGACAGGTATGTTTTATCACCCTCTTTCTTTTCGTCCTTCCTTTTCATGCCTTGTTTTTTTTTATATGTTGTTAATTGTATGTTAGGTACGTTTCTAGTTAACTCGGTGCCTGCGGTTGTAATGTTTGATAGCGGGGCTACTCATTCATTTGTGTCTCGCACCTTTAGCGAGAGGTTGGGCCGAGTGGTGGGACGGTTAGGATGTCCTTTGGTAGTCGAGGTTGCCGATGATCGAACCTTGACGGTTACGGATGTGTATCGGGGATGCACGTTGGAAATCTCGGGTGTGAGGTTTCCCATAGATTTGATTCCGATAGCTATGCGAGAGCTTTGTGTGATTGTGGGCATGGATTGGATGGACGCGTTTGATGCAGAAATTGTTTGTCGCCACAAGCAAGTGCGGGTTCGAACCCCAAGCGGGGGAGAGTTGTTGATTCAGGGAGACTCGCCCAGGCGGACTACGGCAATATGTTCCGCGGCGAGGGCTCGGAGACACCTTCAGCATAGTGGTCAGGGGTACTTGGCGTATGTGATTGATACGCGTATTGACGAGGCGAAGAAGACTGCCGAAGATGTGCCAGTCGTGAGGGAGTTTGCCGATGTGTTTCCCGACGAGTTACCGGGGATACCTCCCGAACGACAGGTGGAGTTTCGAATCGATCTGATTCCGGGTGCTGCTCCGGTGGCCAAGGCACCCTATCGCCTGCCTCCACCGGAAATGAAGGAACTGTATGATCAGTTGCAGGAACTTCTCGAGAAAGAGTTCATTAAGCCGAGTTGTTCACCGTGGGGAGCTCCGATCTTGTTCGTGAAGAAGAAGGATGGATCTCAACGAATGTGTATTGATTACCGGGAGCTGAATAAGCTTACGGTAAAGAATCGTTATCCTCTGCCAAGGATTGACGACTTGTTTGATCAGTTGCAGGGAGCCTCGTGGTTCTCTAAGATTGACCTGGGATCCGGGTATCATCAGATGCGGGTACGAGGTGAGGATACGGAGAAAACGGCCTTCCGAACGCGGTATGGCCATTACGAGTTCGTGGTGATGCCTTTCGGGCTCACCAACGCACCAGCAGCATTCATGGACCTCATGAACAGGGTATGCAGCCCGATGTTGGATCGCTCGGTGATCGTATTCATCGACGATATTCTCGTATATTCGAAGACGAGAGAAGAGCACGAGGTGCATTTGCGGGAAGTTTTGGATGTTTTGAGACGGGAGAAACTTTATGCTAAGTTCTCCAAGTGTGAATTCTGGTTACGAGAGGTCCAATTCTTAGGACATGTCGTGAATCAGAACGGTATCATGGTCGATCCGGCCAAGATCTCAGCGGTAATGCGGTGGGAGGTGCCGAAAACTCCTACCGAGGTGCGGAGTTTTCTCGGGTTAGCAGGATACTATCGGAGATTTATCCAAGATTTCTCCAAGATTGCCTTGCCTATGACTCGACTGACGAAGAAAACTGCAGCTTTCAGTTGGGGTGAAGAGCAGCAGAAGGCATTTGAGGAGCTACGCAGACGTTTATGCGAGGCTCCTGTGTTAACTTTGCCCGAGGGTATGGAAGACATGGTGGTCTATTGTGATGCTTCATATCAGGGTTTGGGCGCCGTGCTTATGCAACACGGCAAGGTCATAGCTTACGCTTCGAGGCAGCTGAAGCCTCACGAAGCAAACTACCCGGCTCATGACTTGGAGTTGGGAGCAGTGGTGTTTGCTCTGAAGATTTGGAGACACTATCTTTATGGTGTCAAGTGTACTATCTACACTGATCATAAGAGCCTTAAATACCTGATGGATCAGCAAAATCTTAATATGCGACAGCGAAGATGGCTTGATGTGGTCAAGGATTACGACTGCGAGATACTTTACCACCCGGGTAAAGCGAATGTAGTCGCGGACGCACTTAGCCGACATCCGGTTGGGGGATCGCTGAAGGGTCTGTGTCAGCGGTTGACAGTGGTTGCACCTCTTTTGGAGTCGATAGGTGTCGCTCAGGAGGTGGCCGTGTTGGCGGAAAATGCAAAACGTGAGAGGGTTTCGAGAGAGATTCCGAAATTAGTACGGGATAGTCGAGGATTATTGACCCGATATGGTAGAGTTTGGGTCCCATTCACCGGTGGGAACCGACAGATACTATTGGACGAGGCGCATAAGTCCAAGTTTTCGATTCATCCGGGAGCTACCAAAATGTACAGAGACTTACGGGAAGGCTATTGGTGGCCCGGCATGAAGCGGGATGTAGCCAAGTGTGTGGAGGTATGTTTGACCTGTCGGAAGGTCAAGGCGGAGCACCAGCGACCGCACGGGAAATTGCAGCCTTTGGAGATTCCGGTGTGGAAGTGGGAGCAGATTACGATGGATTTCATCACGAAGCTTCCCAAAACTCAGCGAGGGAATGATACCATCTGGGTAATTGTGGATCGTCTGACTAAGAGCGCTCACTTCTTGGCGATTAAAGAGAGCTTCTCGGCGGATAAGCTCGCGGAGGTTTTCATCCGAGAGATTGTAACTAGGCACGGGGTGCCAGTCTCGATTGTCTCGGATCGGGATACTCGTTTCACCTCCCGGTTTTGGGAGAAGTTTCAGAATGAAATGGGTACGCGGTTGCATTTCAGTACAGCATTTCATCCTCAGACCGATGGGCAGAGTGAGCGTACTATTCAGACACTTGAGGACATGCTGCGAGCATGTGTGATTGACTTTGGTGGTAGTTGGGATCAGTATCTTCCACTAGCTGAGTTCTCCTATAATAACAGCTATCACGCTAGCATCGGTAGAGCGCCGTACGAAGTGTTGTATGGCAGGAAGTGTCGGACGCCCATTTGCTGGGGCGAGGTTGGTCACAGAGTGCTGGGGAGCACCGATGTTGTGCTAAAGACGACGGAAATGATCCAGATGGTGCGGGATCGGTTAGTCACTGCTCAGAGTCGACAAAAGAGTTATGCCGATAAGAGACGATCGGACTTGGAGTTCCAAGTCGGGGATTACGTTCTTTTGAAAGTGTCACCCTGGAAAGGGGTAATCCGTTTTCGCAAGCGGGGAAAGTTGGGTCCCCGATATATCGGACCGTACAAGGTCATCGCGCGTGTGGGGAAAGTAGCTTACCGATTGGAGCTACCGGAGGAGCTGAGCCTGATCCACAACACGTTCCATGTTTCTCAGTTGCGGAAGTGTGTGATGGATGAGTCTGCAGTAGTTCCCCTTGAAGATATTCAGATTGACGAGCGACTCAACTATGTGGAGAAGCCAGTAGCCATAGTCGAGAGGAAGACGAAGACTCTGCGGAACAAAGTCATTGGATTGGTGAAGGTCCAATGGCAGCACCGGAAAGGTTCAGAATGGACGTGGGAAGCAGAAGCCGAGATGCGGGAGAATTACCCGGAGCTGTTTGCGGGCGTGGACTTCGGGGACGAAGTCTAATCCAAGCGGGGGAGGGTTGTAAAGCCCGTGTCCCGGTACGTTTTTGTTTATTTATTTAATTAATTAAAGTGTGTACCGTTAATTGTTTTGGTTTGGGGTTTGATGTCGTTAAGGACCAAAATGTTAAAATCCATATCTTTTAGTGTAGATGGTGAGTCAAGTAAAGTTGAGGGGGCTAGAGTGAAATGTTGGAATTACTTTGCATGGGTTTTGGCCCATGGCCGGTTTCCCCATCTTTCCGTTTCTTGTTTTCGTGAAAGCCAAGCAAAACCCAAAACACTCCCAAACTAAACGAACCCTACGACCCCCTCTTCTCATTCTTTTGTTCTTTGTGTTGTGCGGCTGGGGTGAGGGAGTCGTAGAGAGAGAGAGCGATCGCAAGAGAGAGACTAAAGAAAGATCATCGGCGGCTGCTGTAACCGGAACTGTTGCAGCTGTCGGCGTTGTCTTCGCGGGTTCGCCGGAGAGAGAGTCCAGCGAGAGAGGGAGGGATCGAGAAAGAGAGAGTCGCCGGAGTGGGCGCCGCTGCCGTGTCGTCGTCGTAGAGGTAAGACCCGTTTCCTTGTCCTTTCTTTCGCTGTTTTCTACCCGCCACAACCCTACCACCGCCGGCACAGCAGCGGCTGCCGCCGGAAGCCACCAGCGGTGGTCGTGAGAGAGGGTTCGGTGCGGGGGGAGGGGTGGATGTGTGGTCTAGTGTTTTGTCGTGTTATTTAATCGTCTCGTTATGCTTCGTAAATCACCGGTGGCCGCCGCCGCCGGCCACCACTGCCGGAGGTGGCAGTGGGTGGTGCTGGTAATCGTCCACCTCGTGGAACCTTAACCTTAATCGAGGAATCTAAAACCGATCGCTTGACCCGAATCGTTTAAACTTTGAACCTTTTATAAATCGTCATTTTATGTAATTTTAGTGTGCTGTTCAGTTTTCGCGCAACCATAACTTTTCCGTCGTAACTCCGATTGAGCCGAAACTGGCGCCCACGCTTCGAGCTTGGGACCGGGCACGTTTTCTGTGTTTAGCGGAAAACTGGTTCGGCCTCGAGTTGGGAGAAAAAGTGGTCGCAAGTTCTGCGGTTCGTCATTTTATGTAAAATTTCCTGGAATCTGTCTCGGTTTTGCGAAAGCCGTAACTTTCTGCTCGTAACTCGTTTTGAGGTGATTTTGGTGGCCATAGTTCCCTATTCGAGTTGGGAAGGTTTTTCGTGTTTTGCCGAAAGTCTGATTTAAACCGTAGCTAGGCTGTTTTGGACTGTTTATGAAGGCTGGACCGAAACTGGCAGTTTTGGTAACCGTTCGTATTTAATTCATAATAAATTGTAGAAAAATCGTTAGGGCGTATAATATGTCCTTGGAACCCTAACTCAGAGGACTTTCTAGCCATGAAATAATACTGGGATTTTTCTGGATTTAAGGTGGTCGAAACAGGTCCCGAACAGACCTGTTTTGTTTGAACGGAAATTAGTTTTAGTGACGGTTTAAGCGTGTGTCGTGTCATAGGGTCCGGGTCTCGTATTGACACGTTTTATCATGCGTTTAGGTGCTGGAAAGTGACCGTAATTGTGAAGCTTGATTCGTGTTGATTAAGCTAGGCGCCCATTTGAGGTGAGTTCTCTCACTGTGTAGTTAGGGGTTTTATGCATGTCATAATAGTCTACATGTACTATTGTCTTTGTGGTGTGAACTAGTTGTTGTGGTGTGTAATATTTGATTGGTTGGAATGCTTGGTATAAATGTGTTACATTATAATTCGGTGGGACCGAGGCCTCGATGGTACTGAGGTGTTGGTTACATTATAATTCGGTGGGACCGAGGCCTCGATGGTACTGAGGTGTTGGTTACATTATAATTCGGTGGGACCGAGGCCTCGATGGTACTGAGGTGTTGGTTACATTACAATCGGTGGGACCGAGGCCTCGATGGTACTGAGGTGGTTGGATACATAATTACCTGTAGATGTTTACTCGTTTTATGTATCTGTGATGTTGTTGCTTATGTGCGGGTAGGGGTGATGTGTATATAATTCCTACCTGCGCATGTGTTTGAATTCACTAAGCTTCGTGCTTTCCCTTTCCCAATAAACCGTGGTTTCAGGTACGAGTGGCTCTAAGGCGTGACGGGTACACACTGGCGCGCGGGATGAGCTGGCTGATATTGGTTTTATTTATTGAACATTGTTTCCGCTGGTTTCTGACTACTTGAACGACATTTATGATTTTGCAATTAATATGTTGGGATTATTTAGTGAGTTTTTATATATAAAACGTTTAATTAAAATTTTAAATTTCCTTGAAATTTTGGGACGTTACAGTGCCGGAATCCGGAATCGGATCCGGAATTTGTACCGGAATCCGGTATTGAGTTCGGAATACGTACCGGGACCGGGATAGAGGCTGAATCCGGAATTTAGTCCGAAAAGTGAATCCGGAACCCATTTTCCCCATGTCCAGGACTTTCAGTTGTCAGTAGAATGTAGAGTGCCGAGGGACTTACCTAGTCTTGTGTGTTGGGTGCGAATGTAGGTGCGGGTAGAAGATAAGCGGTTGCAAGTAAGAACTCCTAGTGGGGACGTCAGGTGAGTCTTTCTAAACTGAAGCTTTATCGATACTCGAATTTATTACTCGTACCGATATATTGAGTTGCATGATGTACGTTGTTTTAAATATGCATGATGTACGTTGTTTTAAATATGCATGATCAAAGCGTGTAAATTATCTTATGGATTTGTGTGAGGCATGTAATTATTTAATATGGATATATGGGGAGTGTGTCCCATGCAGGATATATGAATTCGTTTCATATGATCACTAAGGGCGGGTGTGTGCCCTAACACGTTGTCACAGGTGTGTACATGTGCGAGCCATTAATATGTGTTGTGTGTGTACTTAAACTGACAAAGGTGTAACTGTTTATAAATGCTTATAAACTCTCTTTAGTTGATAATTGTGGCGTGGTGTTGGTATCAAGAGGGATCTCACTAGACCTCATGGTCTAACCCTCGTTTTTCAAAACTAAAACCTTTTCAGGTAAGCAGGTAGCCGAGAGCTCGTTTAGAGGAAAGGGCAAGACGTGAGTTGGAGCTTGCGTATAGAAGGATTATAAGACTTTCCCTTTTTATTTTGTAGTTATGTTCTCAGCTATAGTTAGGGTTATTTCCGCGAACCCAATTTTGTAATCTTAATAGTGTGACTATGCTGGGCCATTTTGGCGTTTTGAATTAAAGAGGTAGCTTTTGGCATGTTTGTTGGTGTGGGTCGTTACAGTTGGTATCAGAGCGCTAGTTTAAGGGATTTAGGTGACCGGATGGGCCTAAACTTGAATTGTGGAGTAGGACACAGTTGAGATATAGGAAGCCTTTAGGGAAGACCTTGGTCACCGAGAATTCAGGACGATGGTAGTAAGGACTCTCATGTAAGGTAAATTCAAATCACATCTGGCCAATGTCATATTGAATTTACAGGTGCATGGGTGTGCTCGATTACTGTTGTTCAGATGATCGATGGAGGTGGTAGTGTGTAGAGAGTGGTGGTAGTGTGTGGAGAATGGTGGTAGTGTGTAGAGATTTATGGTAGTGTGTAGAGATTGGTGGTAGTGTGTAGAGAGTTCCAACCTTGCCATGATGGCGATGGTTTAGAGTCTTGTGCGAGATCGTTCATGGTGTGATTGATGACACCATCTAGAAGGAGTATTGTTTGAATGGTGGGTGGCCGTGTGAGGTAGAATGTCTGGGGTTCTTAAGGGAAGAATAATTGATTGGAAGTGAACTCCTAATTTCTGATGATTCTTCATTCCGGGAGTTTCCGATGTCGATGAATTGGGATTTTGAGAGCGTCAACTCAAGAATTGGGTAGTAGAGATGAGCCTTTTGACTCTCTAGTCAGTGGCAAGGGTGCCAAGGTTGGTTGAGAAAGGATATACGTGTTGATTAGTGATATGGGGCAAGGATAGGATGAAAAGGGCTATTATTGGTTAACCTATTTGGGGTCGAAGTGAAGCCGCATATTTTAAAAATCAGTAGCCAAGGTGGTAACTGTGTAGTTGGGACATACAAGTGTGTGGGTAAGCACCGGTATCGAAGGTTATTGCAAATGTGAGGAACCTGATGGTTTGATCGGAAGTAGGACGCCGATGTTGAAGTGTTGTGACTGCAAACGGTTGACCTTGCTAGAGCGAATAGCCTTCAATGTAAAGTGAGTCATGCATTGTATTTTCAAACAAGTTACAAGAGTCCTTCATGTCAAAATATGTGTGTGTGTGCCTTGTAAGTTTCTGGTTTTGAAAATGAGTTGGCGCGTGCAAGTGTGTGTTTGAAGGAAAAGACAAATTTATTTACGTTGTGTGATAAATTTCGAACTTGGAGAAATAGTGAATTACTTCACCTCTTTTACGAGTGAGTTAACCTTGGTTGTAAAAAATCATAACAACATTTGATCGCATGGTTTTATAAGCGAAATCGAAATGGACACGTTGTTGTCATATCAGCGAGTGTGAGAGTCGACCGACTCTCCCAGTGTGGGTGATTTTGCCGTATTTTAAAATTTGCACGAAATGAGTTTTAGTGAATGCACTTTCGATTGATGGACAAGGTGGTGAGATATCATGGGTTGCGTGTGAGCGATCTTTGAGATCGATGTGTGTATAGCTATCTTATAGCGGTGTCGTGTCATGCATATCAAACCTTATTTCGCGGTGTGTTTCAAGTGTGTAAAACAATTTAAATCATTGTGTTGTCATGCATGAAGGCTATGAACTCGCTAGGTAGTGAGAGATATCACGCCTAAGGATATGGAAAGTTTCGAGAGTGGAAGTATGTGGTTGAGTCGTCGATGGTCGATTCGTGACCTTGGTGTTTCCTTTTAGGGAGGGCGGCGAATAACTGCAGTCTCAGTCTTTGACTTTAGGGATGTTTGTATTATGGTAGTCTTTACTCTTGTTTGGTAATTTGATGTGTGGCTTACGGCGGGGAGAGGGGTGTCCGGGTGATTTTGAAGTAGACAAGATACTTCGAAAGGTAGCGTTGTAGCATGTTGATGAAATGGTATCGGCGTGGGGACGGAGTTGAGGTGGCCTTGTATTTAGGCTATTTGTCAGGTAAGCCTTGTGGCTCAAGCATATAAGGATGGTGGGGCATAAAGTTAGTTACGATGCGTGGGAAGAATTAGATTTCGGTGGAAATTCTCGTTGCCAGAGGCACCTTTGAAGCATCATCTTCATGGCGGGCGTTGATGTTGAAGTCAACGACAGTTGTTGAGATCGTTGTCGGGAGATTGGAGTTGGAAGGGGTAACCCTGGTGTGATTATTTTTTCGGGTTTATACGCGAACGTAAGAGGTCGGTAGGGGAAAGGTGTGTATTTGTCAAGATGTTGGACCGCCTTACGTGAGTGTTCTGAAAGTGGAGAATTGATAGTTGGATAGGTGTTTTTTCTGTGTGATTGATGTCTCGTTTATGAATGAAGTAGTTAGCACAACTCATGTGGGACGCGTGCATTATGTTGGTCTGCAAGGTAGCGTCTTACCGTTTGGTTTACTGTAGCATGTTTCGTGTGGATTCCGAAGAGTCGGCTGGGGATAAAGACTCGATCGAGTGAAGTAGATGTTTGGGTAAAAATCCACCAGCCTCGACCGCGACCAAGACATTAAAGACATTTATTACACTTCTCTTGTAACAAAGTTAAATCATCAACACTTTGTCCTTGGACCGAAGTCATAGTCGAAAGTACCTTTCGTCACTCGACCGACGTGTGGAGATACACGACTGTTTGGGTAAAAAATCACACCCTCGACCGACTTGGGAAATTCCCTAGACATGACCCATGGACATTGATTACCTTAATCTACGACAGTCATACCCCCGACCGACAAGAATAATACCCATTATTGTCATATCCCCGACATACGTTAATAACCACGATAATTAGTTATTAAAATACATATTGGGTCAATAGTCATCTTACATCTAATGATCGCACGTCACGTGTCGCACATCACATGTCGCACGTCGCACGTCGCCAGTTACGTGTCGCCCGTTACGACTAGTCGGTCTTACGTCGACATTCTCCTGTCATCGGTGTTATATCGCTCTGGTCCTACGAAAGCATCCTGGTCCTGCGACCTGGTCTTACGACCTAGTCTTGCAACATTTTTATCCTAGTCTCACGACATTTTTATAAGACCATTCCTATACTAAGATAAGGTCTTACAAGACATTTACAGTCATATACATGGTCTTGTATTTCGACAACGGTCGAATGCTTCATAAGACCGACGTCTAGAACTTAAGACGGTCTTACGATTACACTAACTATCAACAGTCGACAACCGTTTCTTTTGTTCATTAATGCAGGTCTACGAGCATTCATGGCACAAACGGTTAGTAACGGACGAGCTCTTAATGACATTAAATAGTCGACGACGGTTACAAAACCAATCATCAAAGCGCATTAAAGGCCCGACAGCGGTTATAAAATCAAGCCATCAAGACACATTAATGACCGGTGAAACCTATATAAAGGCATACTCCAACCTCGAGCAAAGGGACGAGTTCATCTAGCTATACAACTGCATTCTCATCTACTTCTATATTTTCTCTCTCGCATTCGAGCACACGTCGCTAACGCAAGTACCGCACGACAACAGTTCAAACCGCACGACAACAGTTCAAATCGCACGACAGCAGCTTGTTTCGCACGTTTAAACACACGACGCACACTTTTTACACACGACTAAGTGTATTTTTACTTCATTTGTAACCTATTGTACACATGTCATCTGTCACAAAAGGACTTTCTCCCCTGTTTGGCGAACCATAGTGCACTGTCGACTCTCACAGAGTCGACCGCGGTTTTTTCCTCGTTTTGGGGTTTTTCGCGTCACCAAATCTCTTGTCACTTTTACTTTTTCCTCGTGATTGTGTTATTTGGCTCGAGATACGTTTCTTTACTTGTTAAATGTCCACATCGACCTTAAGTTGTACTTTTGTGCGATTTTTGGCATTAATAGTTTGGCGCCATCCGTGGGACCCCATCTAGAGAAAATCTCAAGCTAACACGCACCTCTCTAACGATCTTGTAAAGTTCTTTCAGGTACAGGGCAAATTATCAAGATCCCATGATTCAACTTCAATCGGAATTGAATGCGGCTCGAAGCCAGACTCAAGCCCCGATAAAAAAATGCTCCGTCAAAATATCGCGTATATCGCATCATCCAAAGGACTCGGGGGCTCGGAACACCCTTCACAAACTGAAAAAATACCACATTCGATTTCAAAAGTCCTCGGAAAAAAGGCGCTTATCGACTCCATGTTACGGTAACTGTGACGTCCCATTTAGAACAACTCTCTCTCTCTATATATATATATATATATATATATATACTCTAAGTATATTCTCCTCGTTAATTATTTTGATCTAATATATGATCGTTGATTCAAGCATCAAAAGATCATTGGTCAAAACCAACGACCACCCCCGATTTTACATTACAGGCTCGTAAGATCATATGAACACAGGTCTTACGATTTACATCGTGAGAAACCAAAGTCTCTACGACTTAAAAAAGCACAGGTTGCGATTTATAGTCGTCAATAAAAGACGACTCACATTTTTTTTCTCATGATCGCTAGTGATGGCAAACGCAGGTTGCGATTTATAGTCGTCAATAAAAGACGACCCACATTTTTTGTGATCGCCCGTCACGACAAACACAGGTTAAAATCCTCGGTCGCCAATAAAAACGACTCGCATATTGAAATCTCATCGCTAGTCATGGCATATGTCGTCAATAAATACGACTTGTACATTGAATCTCACAATCACCAGTCATGGTAAGACGCATGTCAAAACGCAAAAGTCGCCAATAAGTGCGACTCGCACATTTTAAACTCAGGGTTGCCAATAAAGGCAAGTCGCAAGATTAACCGTATAATCACAAGCAAGAGTCTTTCAAGAAGGCGACTACATCCTCCGTCGAGTGTTCCAAAGCACTCAAGAGCTTAATGCAGGTAAACTTTCCACCAAGTGGGAAGGTCCTTATCTTATCTCAGAAGTCGTGGGTAAAGGTGCCTATCGGCTCCAAACCCTCGACGGTCGAAATATCCCACGCAGCTGGAATGCAACGCATCTGAAAAGCCAACGACCAACCTCTGCCATTGCTTTATCGCAGGATCGCACGACATAAGTTACTAAGTCTATCATACGACTTCAGTAAAATCGTACGGTATAAACAATCAGTTTTATTAGACGACTCGATTGTATGACTACAGGAACACATGATTCAAGTTCATCGTATGATCAAATCACACGATCGTAAAGTCTAGCGACTCCACAAGCTAAGTTCTTTAACTTAGAAAATTTTCATGTTGTTGTGGACAGTATTGTGTACAGTGGGCCTGAGGCGTCATAGTTATGGTACGCGAATTACCTGGGGTAAGGGTTGTAGTTAACCGAAAGTGTGAAAAGTTGTTGGCATACGCTCTGTTGTTGAAGGGTCATGCTAAGTGGAAACAAGAGAATCCTAAGAGAAGCAAAGAGGTTGGCATGTGCAGTATCTGTGAATCTTCCAAGAGTAAAGATGTATCGCGGGAAAGAGACGTTAGGTGAGGCCGAAGATCGCGCGGTCGATCACTGATAATTCAACCAGATTCGCGAGAAGTTAAGGGTGGCTCTAGACCGCCAAAGGATATATGCGAACAAAGGGAGGAAATCGATTAAATTTCTAGTGGGTGACAAAGTGATGCTTAAAGTTTCGTCGTGGAAAGGCGTTGTGCGCTGTGGAAGGAAAGGGGAGTTAAGGCCTAGGTATGTCGGGCCATTTGTCATCACCAAGCGTGTGGGTGAGGTGACGTATAAGTTGGAGATGCCCAAGGAACTTCAGGGAGTTCATTCGACATTTCACGTGTCGAATTTAAGGAAGTGCTTGGCCAAGGAAAGTATGGCAGTACCGTTGGAAGAAATTGGTGTGGACGAAAAATTAGATTATGTTTGGGAGCCGTTGGCGATCGTGGATCGCAAGGTTCGAAAGTTGAGAACTAAAGAGATCTCCCTAATGAAGGCTCAGTGGCGCTCCCATAAGGGTCAGGAGGCAACTTGGGAAGTGGAGTCGGACATGAGGTACCGTTACCCTCGATGGTTCGAAGGTGGAATTCCGGGGACGGAATTCTTTTGAGGGGAGGATGTTGTAATAACCGGGTTCATTTTGTAAACAGGTGAAGTTAGTGGGTGTGGTGTGAAAAGTGCAAGTTGAGGGACTTGAATGCAATTAGAAGGGATTAGGGTTAAAACCCTTAAACCCCAATTCTTTTCTTCATTTTTCTGATTGCGGCTACTGTGTGAAACTGTGAACAACCTTACTACCTTGGAGAGAGAGTTGGAGAATCAATCAAGGAATCGTGAATAATCACTGTAATTGAGGTAAATTCCTTCTCCTTAACCATTAATCTGTAGAGTGGCGTTAAATCTTGGTGTGGACTCTAAATATTGGGGGTTTTGGGTTGTGGAGACCTTTTGGCTATTATCTACTCTAGAGGTGCAAAATCGAGCTGGGTGTTTTGACCCAACCAAATTTGGTATGGGGGATTAAATGCTATTACTCGCTAATCACTAGTATTACTGGCATCTTGTTTATGTTTGATTTTCTTGAGTCGAACTGATCGGCGTTTTAGGGATGTTGAGCGCGATGAAATCTCAGTTGTCCGGAACTTGCTCAATCCGGAAGCGGGGTGTTGTCCGGAAGAGCACCGAATCCGGAAGTAATGCGAAATCCGGAATCAGATCCGGAATTGGTGGTGTGCCGGAATCCAGAATCGGATCTGGAATTTGTACCGGAATACGTATCGAGACCGGGATAGAGGCCGAATCCGGAATTTAGTCCGAAAAGTGAATCCGGAACCCAGTTTCCCCATGTCCGGGACTTTCAGTTGTCAGTAGAATGTAGAGTGCCGAGGGACTTATCTAGTCTTGTGTGTTGGGTGTGAATGTAGGTGCGGGTAGAAGATAAGCGGTGCAAGTAAGAACTCCTAGCGGGGACGTCAGGTGAGTCTTTCTAAACTGAAGCTTTATCGATACTCGAATTTATTACTCGTATCGATATATTGAGTTGCATGATGTACGTTGTTTTAAATATGCATGATGTACGTGGTTTTAAATATGCATGATCAAAGCGTGTAAATTATCTTATGGATTTGTGCGAGGCATGTGAGAATTTAATATGGATATATGGGGAGTGTGTCCCATGCAGGATATATGAATTCGTTTCATATGATCACTAAGGGCGGGTGTGTGCCCTAACATGTTGTCACATGTGTGTAATGTGCGAGCCGTTAATATGTGTTATGTCTGTACTTAAACTGACAAAGGTGTAACTGTTTAGAAATGCTTATAAACTCTCTTTAGTTGATAATTGTGGCGTGGTGTTGGTAGCAAGAGGGATCTCACTAGATGTAACAATCCAAACTAAAATAAGCATAGCATTCGATAAATATTAGAATATTCCAAAATCGGTCTCAAAATCTCAAAACATCTGCATCAAAATCTAGGTTGGCGGAAACAACCTATACACAACTGAGAATAATACTAAATTCTAAAATAAAAGTGTAGAACTGTCTCTCGAAGCATCCGCGCTCTAAACCTGTTCTCTTCCCTTAACGGAGCTTCCTACTACCTGCTTACCTGAAAAGGTTTTTGTTTGGAAAATGCGAGGGTTAGACCATGAGGTCTAGTGAGCTCCCTCAATATAACAGTTCTCAAATCATAGTTAAAACAGTTCATAACTTTTCAAACAATTTAAATAAAACTTTCAAGAATTCTCACACTCGTAAACGGCACACTGAATTCACTCGGAAGTGACAATGTGTCAGTCTCACATTGCCTTACTGGGTCACTCCTCCCATGGCATAAACGGGTCACTCCTCCCGGTATGAGCACTGGCGGGCCACACCCCCCGACTTAGCCAATTTACGTCTAACAACAATGTATGCATACATCTCAAATAATATTTCATACAAACATTTCATGTAACAAAACATAGCATTTCTGTTCATCTACTAACTTTAGAAAACACGTTTAAAAATCACGTATTTAGTTAGAAAAAGTCACCTGGCGCTTTAGCAATTTCCTCTCACGAAAACTTCAGATTTTATGAGGAACACCTATGTTGTTAAAAGGATAAGAATAGTGAGTCTTGAGTTAACCTTAATCCACCCTGAACAGTTTTCTACATAACTTGACTCCCAACGAACCCACTGCTTCGGACTTTACTTCCTCCAATTCGGGCTCAAATCCGAATTCGGCCCACTCCGGAACATAACGTGGATTCCGGATCCACTAACGGCCCAACCCCATTCCGGATCCCATATGGATTCCGGATCTAAACATCGGTTCAAGCCCATTTCGGATCCCATAAGGATTCCGGATCTAAACATCGGCCCAAGCCCATTCCGGATCCCATAAGGATTTCGGATCTAATATCGACCCAAGCCCATTCCGGATCTAGCCTATACCGGATCTAAGTTCGGGAATCCGGATCCTAAAACAATTTTGGTTCTAAACATTCGGTTCCGGTCCATTCCGGATCCGGTTCCGATTCCTGGCCAAACTTTCGATCCTGAGGTCTCAGAGTGGCCCAAATCTCGATTCCAATCGATGCATAATAATCGAAAATTATGGAGAATGATTGCAAGAATCCCTAATACACTTCTAACCAACTTAATCATATTTTTGCACAACTTACATGCCGATTGATCCTTGAATACACTAAAACTCATCAAAACTAGAAATCCAACTATTCTAACTCTCTCAAAATAAACAAAGAATAAGGATTAGAAGATAAGATTACCTAGAATAATTAGTGTAGAATTAAGCTCAATCTCCTACTTCTTCTTTCAATTTGCAAAGTTGAAATTTGCTTTCTCTTCTTATCTGCTCTAACACTTCAGCCGCACAAAACAAGAGAATTGAATACACCTAGGGTTTTGTGTAAAACCTTGAGGGTTTTTATACCTTCCAGCAATTTACACTAAGGCCCCTCGAAACTTTAAACTTCACATTTCTTCCACCCATCTTTTATTTCTTTAGCAAAAGAGAGAATAAAAAATTGGTTATTACAATACCTCCCCCTCAAAAGAATTCCGTCCTCGGAATTCCATTTTCGAAAAGTTGAGGGTACTTGGACCTCATGTCCGCTTCTACCTCCCAAGTTGCCTCTTGTCCTTTGTGATACCTCCACTAAACCTTTACTAGTCGGACCTCTTTGTTCCTCGTTTTGCGAACCTTACTGTCCACGATTTCTATTGGTTCCTCTTCGTACGTCAATTTCTCGTCAATGTTGACATCCTCCAATGGAATGGCCACGTCGGCCTCTGCTAAACACTTCTTCTGATTTGACACATGAAACGTCGGATGAACTCCTCTTAATTCTTCCGGCAAGTCTAATTTGTATTGTTGGATCCCAGATACAACAAGTAACAATAATAATAGCAATATATTGAATGATTGAGAGTTTACAAGATAAGATTGAAGAACACTCTCTTACAAAATAAAGCTCTCTCTTTCAATACGTATGAAACTAGAAATTAGTGGCTGGGAGATTTTAGAGGCTTAACCTAAAATCTAACAAAGAAACACATTAAGTACTAAGGCTTTATGACCTAAGCCCATTAGCAACTAAAGCCCACATATTTAATTTGGGCTTTTACAATTTAACCAAGTAATCTTGAATACAATATAAAATAAAAGCTAACAATCTCCCCCTTTGTATTCAAGATTAAAAATAGCCCAATCTTCCACAAGGTCAGTTGCTTCAATTCCTTCTTTGACTCCCCCTTGATCGTTGCATACTCCTCCTTGATCTTTGCGTACTCCCCCTTGACTGTTGCATTACTTTCTGGTCTCAGTTATCTCTCAAACGATCAGAGAACGATTTGATGTGCGGAAGCTTGTATAACCAGTTTGAGTAGTAACTGATAGTAGATAAACAGCTAGGAGATGAAGAGTAGCAAATACATTCTACTCATGAGAATCTGCATTAAAGAATAAGTAACCAAGGGTAATCATCTACCATAGAAGCACAATAGCAACTATAATCACAACAATTTATAAAAAATTGTGTGGCCTATGCTCAGAGTTGGCAATGATGAAGCTCTGACAGGACTTCCAGTTATCATTGAAGTAAATTAAAAAATAAACTTCTCAAACTGTTCTTGGCAATATCACATAGATAAGCATGTGGAATCACAAAGATTCGTGATATTGTGTGGAAGAAAATAGAATATTATCTATTAAGCTCAAAAGTGTGTAAACTGTTTGGACATAACAGGTTTCCACAGACTCAATGTGCATGAGTGAAGTGTGAAGGTGGGGCAAATTTCCTTCTTTTCAATATCCAACCTTCCAAATAAAGATTAGATAGCATATATGCTGCTTCCCCGTGGAAAAGTGAAGTATTTCCCTGTTGAGAAGGAAATAAGTAGCTAGTGGGGTTAATTCAAGAGTTGGCATGGGCTCACTGCCTGTTTCAATGATAATCACCAAAGAATTGTGACAAATCAGTAATGTGGCTTGCCCGGCTCAGAAAAAGTTAGTGCAGAGTTGTATAATTCTTTTGACTCTGTTCTCACACCCTCTTTCTTTTTATCATTTAGCTCACATCTAACTAAACTCTCTTTTCATTTTTACCTCTTAAGCACAATGAGAAAAACTCAGATGAGTTGTCTCCCCCAATCTTTAATGTAGACCCTTTACCTCTCAATCACTCAAGGTTTGCTTTTTTGGTAGGAAACACAGGTTTAAGTGAATCCATAGAAGTGCTATATATGCTCACACATTGATCCCATGAAATTGTTGTCCTAAAGATTGTATTGTTCCACACACTACTCTTTGAAGTCTCAGAAAAACATTTAAAATCCAACTTCTATATTTGAAAAAGCATTTTGACATCTAGAAGTGGTTTGACCATTTGAAAGAGGTTTTGTCATTTTAAAGATGGCCATTCTCTAGAAATGATGAAAGGTTTAGAGATTTTACCTTTGCATGAATATGGTCAGATTGGCATTCTCCCCCTCAAATTGAGCAATAAATCTCATTTAGGCTCAATTTGTAATCAGATATCCTGTAAGAATCAAAAAGTGTTGGTAATCATCTTTGATGATTCCACATTTGTTAGGAATATCCAAAAGCACAGTTAATTCAAATTAAAAGGAAACATGGTGCTGGGGGTTAGAGATTAGAAATACCAGTCAAAGTCTGATCTGTTGAGGTACTGGTCCTACACTGATGTGTGTAGAAACAAAGTTCTGATCTAATTATGGCAATAGAGAGAATGAAGTGATGCTTTCGATCTAGCAAGTATCTACTGACTTTGACAGTGAATTAGGCATATCAGATCACTGAATTTGAGAAAACTCGGAACTTCAAAATCGTACATATTTGTGTTAGGTATTTAAGGCAACTGGATTCGTGTCATTTAGAGCACCGAGTAGAAAGATGTGCGCGTTTTTCTGAAGCAGCGCAAAGCTGTCAAGAAAATCCAAATTTTCGGTCTCTGGGCTTTCGGTTCATCGCGACTTCTGGACCATCAGCTTATGAAATTCATGCTCTGAAATACCTCTGGTCCCCTATGGTCATTGCTCAAAAAATTAAAATTTTGGTCTACAGAGGCTATGTTGCGTACCTTCTGATGAACACCTCTGATGAACCTCTGTCGCAACCTCTGTGGTGCAGCCTGATCGACAGAAACAGCTCTGTCGTTACCTCTGCGATCAACAGCCTCTTATATAGAACTTATGATGGATACCTCTGATGCATAACTTCTGCGATCAATGGCTTTACAGAGGCTCTGTGATTGCGAATGAATAGCTTGTGATGCACTCAAACTTCTGCCAATGCACAGAGGTTCTGCGCATACCTCTGCGCAAATCTTACTTCTAGTCAGCATAAGAACTTTTGTGGACAGCCTCTATACATGCCTTACAGAAGCTCTGGGTCAGCTTCTGTCGTGATTCTGCAAAACTTCTGTCAATGCCTTGCAGAGGCTCTGTGGTTTGCCTCAGAGGCTCTGTGAACTGCCTCAGAGGCTCTGTGAATAAGAGCTCTGCACAGCAGCCTAAGCTTCTTCCTCTGTAACTGTTGCTTCTTGCATATTGATCTGACTTTTCTGCTGCACACTTCAAAGAATATGTTGCACGTAATGAACTTATGTATGAGTTCTGCAAATGTTCTTGATCAGCTCTGCACATAAGATTGATCACAGAACTGCCTCTGCATCAAATTTTGAACCAGTTCTTCACACATCAGAAGTTCACACAGCAGCTTGTTTGAACAACTTTCGTTGAATACAGGTCTGAAGTCACAGAGGTTCTGTGCTCGTTTACAGAGGCTATGTTTGAGCTCTGGATAGCACACTTTGGAAACAGCAGCTCTGATATGCTTCTGCCCGTTCACAACATCTTTTTAGAGAGCTCTGGACATACTGTGAACCACCTCTGCCACTGCACACTTCTGCATAAGATTTAGGAACTTGCTGTCCTGAAAACAATCAGAGTCTTATCTGATATCTGTAAACATCTAGATGGTCTTCGAATTTGGATTGCCCACGGATCAGTTTACAGAGGCACTGCACGATCATAGCATCTTTTGTAATACCACAGAACCAGTTGTCACTCTTAAGCTCTGTGAATGCCTAAGAAAAAAATTAAACCATACTCTGCGTAGCCTCTGATGGAACTTGGATGACCTCTGATCATTGCTCTGAATCGTTTGCACATCTTTTTCACATCATGAACAGCCATTTAATCTGTTGCTTAACCTGGACAGCAGCAAAGTCTGATTCTCTACTCCCTTAACAGCTTCTGTAAAGCTTCTAGTTCAAGTTCTGTGAGTGTGCAGCTTCTCTAGAACAACAGCATCACCTAACAGCAGCAATAGTGCTTAACAGCAGCAGTAGCAGCTGTGCTTAACAGCAACAACAACAGCAGTTCTTAACAACAACTTAATCATGCTCTTTATTTGATCTGTACAGCTTCTATTTAATGCAATAACAGTTGTTTGGGTGATTGGATTGAAGTCTGTTTGAGATCAGAATACACCTCGAGCATCAAGATTGCATATTAACAGCACACATTTGTACAATCTGCTGCACATTTTGAATCTGATTGATCTGTTGAAAATTTTGATTCCATTAAGCCCGAAACACAGAAGCAGCACTAGATTAACACTCCAAGGTCTGTTTGCATATTAAGTACTGCAGGTCTGTATGGCTTATCTGTGACCTGCACAAATGAATTGTTATAGAAACATTAAATCTGTTATTACAACAACAAATCACACATAAAATCATTTAACAGCAAACAGCAGTAAACAAATCATTTTACAACTTGGGTTTTGCGATTTTTGAACTTTTAGAACTTCAAATCACCATAACTTGCTCAAAAATCAGAATTTTGCAATGAAATTTTACAGGGTTACTCGAAATGTGATTCTGAACATATTCTCTGGAATGTTTTCTACTAAAAACACCTACAACTATGAGTTCGATCACACCACAGTAAACTGAACTTTTTTGTAAAAAATTCCTTCAAAATCAACAAATTGATTTATAAACAATTATGAACAATAAAACCCTGTCTTGATCTGAATCCAGATATGTGCAGAAATCCAATGAGCCATTTAGGACTGAGTTTTGTACTGCTGTGCATAGAAATCAATTGCCTTTGAAGGATGAGTCTTAAACTGAGTGTTTAAGAGTCCATTTCAACTGAAGATTGAGTCCTAAACTGATGTGTTTAGGAGTCCGTGTACCTGCAAGACAGATCAAACAATTTTTGGTACCCATTTCCAAATGGGTCCTATTTTGTTAGGATTTGCATGAAGTGCTTTGCTGGCTGATCTTGTTATGTTCAACAAAAACAAATGGCTTTCGAACATTTTGAGCAAGTGAAGAGCCTTTGACTATCCAAACCATTTTTACTCTTCTAAAAACTTGATTAACTGATTGATCTAGCCTATGATAATAGAAAGGATTAGAAGTAGAGATCTGATTTGTTGAAAACTTGTTTGGCTTAAAGAACTCTTTTGTTTTAACAGAACTTTCAGAATTTAATTTGAGAACCAAATCATTTCGTTCTTTAATGCACAGATCAACTTGTGATTGTAAATCAGATTTCAACTTCCTCTCTTTCCTAATCTCAGCAGATAAATCAAAGAACCTTATTGTCAGTCTCTTTACTTCAGATCTAAAGTACAATCTCTTTCTTTCAAAGTCATCTTTTAGGCATTTCACTTGAAATCCTTGAACCTTCAACTTTTCGGACTCTTTTCTTTCAAAATCACACTCTTTCCTCTCGTTTTCAAGAGTTTTCTGTAACTCTGAAATTTTGCAAGAAAACTCCATAGATTTTGCTTCAAAAATGGTTTTCTCTTTTTCAATATTCTCTCTTTCACAAATCACAAGTTTTTCAAAATCAGAAATCAGTTTAGAAAAACTTAAACATTTAAGTTCAAGTCGTTTCTTCTCTTCTTCAAAAACAGTCTTAACTTCCTCAAACTTCTCTTTCTCCTTTTCACAAAACTTTTCTGACTCAAATAATTTCCTTTTCAGTTCAATATTCTCATTGGTTAAGAGTTTACCTGCCTCTTCTAGCTTGGTAATTTTTTCTGAATTGATCAGAAGGCTTATCTTCCTTTCCTCCGACTCTTTGTCAAGAGTGATAATCACATTGCGAAAGTTAGTACTGAGTTTAGAGTAGTAGTGAAAATCAGCACTCGAACTTAGACACTTTTTCAACATGTTGTTACTTGAAAGATCGTTAGACAAATGGGTATTGATTCAAAAACACAGAAATTAATGCAAACACAGAGGTTCAAATTACCCGGTTCAGATTAAGTATTAAGAACTTAAAAACTGATTTCAAACACAGCAGGTAAAAACACAGCAGGTCAGATTAGTTAAAATCTGAAACGACAGCAGGTCAAGTATAAGAGTACGAAATTGATAAACCTGTATTAGAAGTCGTATGCTGAAAATCCGTAAAAATCAAACAGGGGATGTTTGAAGTCTTCTGATGAATCTGTGTCTGTGTTGCTGGAATCGATTGATAAGGGCTATGTGAAATCTTTGAGTTTTCAGTGAAAGCCAGAAATCGATTGACAAAGTAATACAGCAGCAAAATCGATCAGGTCTGCTTTGAATCAACGAAAATTGTCTTTGGCTCTGATACCAATTGTTGGATCCCAGATACAACAAGTAACAATAATAATAGCAATATATTGAATGATTGAGAGTTTACAAGATAAGATTGAAGAACACTCTCTTACAAAATGAAGCTCTCTCTTTCAATACGTATGAAACTAGAAATTAGAGGTTGGGAGATTTTAGAGGCTTAACCTAAAATCTAACAAAGAAACACATTAAGTACTAAGGCTTTATGACCTAAGCCCATTAGCAACTAAAGTCCACATATTTAATTTGGGCTTTTACAATTTAACCAAGTAATCTTGAATACAATATAAAATAAAAGCTAACATGTATGCTACTGCTCCCACTCGCTCAATAATGACAAAAGGCCCCACATACCTCGGTCTCAACTTTCCTTTCTTCCCGAAGCGTACTACTCCCTTCCAAGGTGATACTTTCAGCATTACCTTGTCGCCCACTTGAAACTCGATGGGTTTTCTTCTTTTGTTTGCATACTTTCTTTGCCGATCTTGCGCGATTCTCAATTTCTCACGGATCAAATCTATCTTATCCGCCGTCAACTGCACAAGTTATGGACCTGCCAACTGCCTTTCTCCCACTTCGTTCCAACATAACGGTGTTCGACACCTCCGTCCGTACAAAGCCTCAAATGGAGCCGCTTGGATACTCACATGGTAACTGTTGTTATACGAAAACTCTATCAAAGGTAGATGTACCTCCCAATAACCCTTGAAATCGATCACACAAGCTCGGAGCATATCCTACAACGTTTGAATAGTTCGCTCGCTCTGGCCATCCATTTGGGGATGATATGTTGTGCTCAACTTCACTTGCGAACCCAACTCTCGCTGAAGACTTCTCCAAAACGATGACGTAAACCGGCTATCACGGTCGGACACGATAGATCGCGGCACCCCGTTCCTCGATACGATCTCATTAATGTACAACCGGGCTAGCTTTCCCAACGAATCTGACTCCTTGATTGGTAGGAAATGCGCGGACTTGGTGAGAATATCCACAATCACCCATATCGCATCGTTATCCATGGTGATGTTGTCCCATTTCCACACTGGTATCACCGTAGACTGAAGTTCTCCGTAAGGGCGCTGGTGTTCTGCTTTAACCTTCAGACACCTCATACATCGTTCTACAAAATGAGCGATGTCCTTCTTCATTCCCGGCCACCAGTAAAACTGTCTTAAGTCCCGGTACATCTTATTCGTTCCTGGGTGCATAGAATATCGCGATTTATGCGCTTCCTTCAAAATGTTTACCCTCAAGTTCCCTAACTTAGGAACCCACACTCGGCCTTTCATACACTTCAACCCGCCACTGTTGACACTGAACAATGATGTAATCCCAACGATCCTTTCACCTTTTACATTTTCTTCTACAAACGCCTCCTCTTGAAACTTTCTAACTTCATCTAGGAGGTTCGAAGTTGCCTCGACTCTGAAAGCCACCACTTTGGTCGATTCTGCTCGCTCCTTCCGACTCAACGCGTCAGCTACAACATTCGCTTTACCCGGGTGGTAAAGGATTTCGCAGTCATAGTCGTTCAATAGTTCCATCCATCTCCTCTGTCTCATATTCAATTCCTTCTAATAAAAAAGGTGCTTAAGACTCTTGTCATCGGTGTAAATCTGGCACTTCACTCCATACAAGTAGTGTCGCCATATCTTTAAAGCGAACACTATTGTCGCTAGCTCCATGCCGTGCGTAGGGTAGTTCTTCTCATGATCCTTCAACTGCCGAGATGCGTAAGCAATTACCTTTCCGTGCTGCATCAGCACACACCCTAACCCCAGCTTAGAAGCATCGCTGTAAATCACAAAACCTTTTTATCCCTCAGGTAAAGACAAAATTGGGGTGTTGCACAAACTTTCTTTCAGTTCCTCAAATGCGGCCTCTTGAGCTTCGGGCCAAACGAACTTGACGTTCTTCCTTGTCAATGCGGTCAACGGTGTGGCTATACGAGAGAAGTCCTGAATGAACTTCCGGTAGTAGCCCGCTAACCCAAGAAAACTTCTCACTTCTGATGGCGACCTTGGCGACTCCCAATCTTTAATAGCTTCGATCTTAGCGGGGTCTACTTTGATACCGTCTGCCGACACCACGTGGCCCAGAAACTGTACTTCTCTTAACCAGAATTCGCACTTCGAGAACTTGGCGTACAACTTCTCGCGTTTCAGCAATTCCAATGCTGCTCGAAGATGCTTCTCGTGGTCCTTACGGATACGAGAGTAGATCAGGATATCGTCGATGAAGACGATCACACACTTGTCTAGCAACGAGCTACACACTCTGTTCATCAAATCAATGAACACTGTTGGGGCATTAGTCAAGCCAAAGGGCATGACTAAGAACTCGTAGTATCCGTATCTCGTACGAAAAGCTGTCTTGGGCACGTCTTCCTCTCTCACCTTTAGCTGATGATAACCCGACCTCAAATCTATCTTCGAAATGTAGCTCGTACCTTGCAACTGGTCGAAGAGGCCATCAATCCTCGGAAGCGGGTACTTGTTCTTCACTGTTACCTTGTTGAGCTCACGGTAATCTATGCACATCCGCATAGATCTGTCCTTCTTCTTCACAAAAAGTACCGGCGCTCCCCAAGGCGATGAGCTCGGACGAATGAAACCCTTGTCTAATAGCTCTTGCAGTTGAGTCATCATCTCCTTCATTTCCGCCGGTGCCAGACGATAGGGCGCACGCGCAATCGGTTCCGCCCCAGGCATCAAATCTATTCTGAACTCTACTTGACGATCTAGGGGCAGACTCGTTAGGTCATCCGGAAACACCTCCGGGTACTCGCTGACTATCGGCACGTCCCTTACTTCTTTCTTCTCTTTCTTAGCATCTAGCACGTAAGCTAAATACCCTAGACATCCCTTCCCCAGACACCGCCTAGCTTTCAACATAGAAATCATACACGACTTCCTATCTCGACGATCCCCACAAATTACTACTTCCTTCTTATCGGGCAAGGTGATACGAACAACTTATTATTACACACTATGCTAGCGTCATTCTCCGCTAACCAATCCATTCCTAGTACCACATCAAACTCCCCCATCCCCATAGGGTACAAACACAAAGGAAACGAGTGACCGTCTATGTCTATGCTACATCCCTCATAGACCTCTTTCACCCAGACTCGACTATCATTTGCCACCTCTACCTCAAACCCAAAGTCCAACCTCTTGGGTTACACTTGCAACTTTCGAATAAAATTAGGCGACACAAACGAACGATTGGCGCCTGAATCAAACAATACTCTAGCAAGAGTCGAGTCAATAGGGAAACTACCTGTCACCACATCAGGCGTATTCACCGCCTCCTCTGCTGACATGTGGAACGCCCTCGCGCGAGCCGGTTCCACCTTTCTATCTCCGTCTCTTCCTCCGCTACTACCGCCGTGACTCCCAGCAAACCCTTTCTTTAACTGCGGACAGTCTCACTTGACGTGATCTGGCGAACCACACTGATAACATGACCTCGAACTGCGGCAGTCTTGAGCCATGTGCCATGTTTTCCCGCACTTGAAACATCCTTCCTTATCTGCCAAACACTCCCCCTTATGCATCCTGTTACACTTGCTACAAGGTTTCTCTCCTGATCTGAAACCCACCCGCATCTCGGGTTTAGGCGCACCCGGCCTCTTCCCATCCCTAGTTGGTCCTTCCCATTTTCGCTTGTCTCCGACTCTCTCTGTCAACTGTCTGTTCTTTTCCTTCTCCGTGAGTTCCGCAGTATCTACTGTTGGTCCCGAAGGGTTATACAAGTTTGTAGAAGGGGGGGTTGAATACAAACATACAGATTTTACTTTTCTAAATTGTTTATTGATAAATCATTAACAATTTACAGCTTGTTGCGGAAACAAGATTAAGGATAAATCCTAAATCTAAACAAGTTGGAACACTAAGTTTCTTGCACTAAGAAGGAGAAGGAAATTACTAATAATAACCTATCTCAAGATAAGAAGGATGAACTTGTCCAGAGTTAGCAAGTTACTTCAAAATGAAGTGAGTTCTTCTTCTTATATACTGCATGCATTTAATGCATTGCAGTTTACACTTTACACGTGGCAGCAGCTGATTGGTTGCATGTCATTGACCTTTGTTGACAACCTTAGTAGCCGCATGTTTGAACAGTGTAGTATCAGAGTGGTTGTACGATTTCAGACAATAAGGAGGTTCTATTCTGACATATCGTACGGATTCGTGCAAGGGTGGATGAGACAAAAAGTACTTTGTACGGAAGACTTCATGATCAACTTTTCGATGATTCAGCGATCTATCATTCTTCATCAGCGAATGATAGAGTTCAGCGATAGCTGAAGTCTTGTACTTGATACTTCACGTTGAGTGGACAAATCTGAGTCTTCGCTGATCCGCATCAGTTCATTTGGAGACTTGTCGCTGGTTCTTGAGCTTGATCTTCGACTTCAGCGTAGAACCTATGTTGACGTGAAACTTGTCTTCAGGGATCATAAGTAAACAACTAACTTATCAGCGATCACCATAAGTACTGAACAGACTCAGAGTATTATGGTGAACAGTTTCGCTGAATGTTTAATCTAAAGAGCGAGAGTTCCTATCAGCGGTACTGGAAGATCTTAGTACTTATCAGCGATAGTGAAACTCTGATACATATTGTTTACTTACAATTTTCACTAAGTATATATGAGGGTTTGGATCAACAATCTCCCCCTATTTGATTATGACATAGCAACAGAGAAAATTGCTATATAATGAAAACATAAGGATAAAAAGAACTCATAAGATATTTGTCCCTTTTACTGTTTTCTGGGATCTTTTCTGTACTGATGGAGTAAAGTACGTTCGCTGAAATTTTTCTTTAAACTTTGTAAAGATTACAGAGGGAAGTGGAAAAATTACAAGTACAGCGAATAAAATTACAAGTACAAAAGATGTAGACAGATAAGGATAGAAAGAATTTCAAGGCGATCCTATCCATCAAAAGGTTCTTCCTTAATGAGTTGTTCATCAAGGGTCATTGATGTGGCAATCATCCAATCAGGGACATCTACTCCTTGATTCTTTTTCTTCAGAGCTTCTTCAAAAATCATGGGCTTCAGGTGTCTAGCTTTGATGTCGCGTCTGACTTCACACCAGTATAAGAGATCTCTGAGTTATTCGATGGGAGCGAGGTGGAGCTCAGAGATACGTTGAAAATGATGGTTTCCATCGTAGTCTAGAAAGAATATACCATATGGATCACTTACAACTGTGCCAGGAATGAAAGTTTCTCCAGGTGGTAGGGAGGTGTCAAGCGCTGAGAGATCAGCATCAGGGCCAAGAACTTCAGCACGAGAGAAACCAATACCTGTTTCATTCCGTATAGGAGGACCTGAATCAGAGACTTTCTTTTTCTTAGCAGAGACTTTTCTTTGTTGAGGAAGAGGAGGAATATCCACAGCAGAAGAAAGCAGGTCGATCTGTTTGTTTAAGATCTTCTCGACATGGCTTTTGTACTTTGAGCGCGATCCCTGAATGGCTAATTTTGTTTCTAACCATTCAGAGAGACCAAACTTTTCTAAGGTAGCATCATAGAAAGTTTGCTTGGTTTTGTCATCTCTGTAGACATCCACTTCAACAACAGGAACGTCGGCGTACAGTTTTCCTCTGATGTTTGCTTTGAGGATTTTGGATGGTCTAGATCGATAGGTCAGCATTTGTTTAGCCCATTCCAAGGTCGTGTCAGAGACCTTAGTCTTTTCTCTAACGATCTTTTGAGCATCATCCCATAGCTGACGTTGAACATCAATGGGAACTCTTTTCAGCTTGGGGACTTTTATTGATCGTTGAGTAAGCTTGATAGCGTATTCTCTGTCTTTTTCTTCAGCTTCCTTTCTTTCAGCGATTAAGCGTTCAGCTCTGAGGTGTTCCTTGTATTCCTTTTGGGAAACTCTGAACTTTGGAGGAACGAAAGGAAGTTGATCACGCTTCAGAATGATTCGCTGATCTTCGAGTCTCTTGATCATTGCATCTCTCTTTTCTTGATCCTCTTCACTTAGCTTTTGAGGAGCCAAGGAAGGTATGTTTTTGTGAGAGAGAGTTTGTTCTTCAGGTTCATCAGTCTCAGAGATCAAGTCCAAGACTGGGATTATTTCTTCAGCGTTGAGAGTTGGGATTGTTGTTGAAGTCGCAGCTGTAGGAACTTCAGCGATATCCTCAAACAGGGGAGAGGACTAGCTGAAACGCAGCGATCTTACAAGTAAGAACAGAGATGGAAAGAATGGGATTGTGTATAGATGTAACGTCCCAAAAATTACAAGAAAATTTAAATTTTTTTAAAATGACATTTCATTAATTAAACTCGTTAAATAACCCAAAACGTTTCGTTTGCAACCCAAGAATAATTATTCTCTAAAAACAGTAAACAGCGGAATAAATAGTTTAGAAATGATAATTATAAAACGATATAATAATCAGCTCTTCACGCGCGCCAGTGTGTACACGTCACGCCTTGGAGCCACTCGTACCTGAAACAATGATTTATTGGGAAAGGGTAAGCACGAAGCTTAGTGAAATCAACCACCATAGATAACACAGTTATTCCGCATTACCCCTAAAACAAATAGTGACACACAAACGATCATACAAGTCTACGAACAAATCATAAACATGCATATCCACACACACCCACCTAAGAGGCACAAGTCGGTCCCACCGACCACATGATAACATCTCCGGCCCCGCCGAATCCCCGGTCCCACCGAGTCTCTACGCCACCCGCGTATAAAATCTTCGGCCCTGCCGGATCCTCGGTCCCACCGAGTTAACATGACAACATAGTATCAACTAGACACCCCACTATCTAGTTCCACCACACAATCACATAAAGCTACCACACACGTACTACAGCAATGATAAAACAACCGTTATTAGATATAGTGAGAGAACTCACCTCGTAAGCGCGCCTAGCTCACAATCAGTAACTCAAGCTTCACAATCCAAAATCACTTCCCAACACCTAAACGAACGTTAAAAAGTATTAACACGAGACCCGGACCCTAAAATACGACGCACACTTAATCCGTCACTAAAACGACTTTTCGGTCTAACCAAACAGGTCTGTTCGGGACCTGATCCGACCTCTTTACACCCAGAAAATCCTCAATTAAAATACATAACTAGAAAGTACTCTGAGTTATGGTTCCAAGGACATATTATACACCTCCTAACGATTTTTCTACAATTAAATACGGATTTTATAAGAACAGCTCGCAGAACAGCGAAAAACAGCACTTGTCAGTATAAAACGACGATTTGGCCTATGCTACGTTCCGAACTGGATTTCGCATGAAACACAGAAAAGTTACTAGACGCGAAAAGGAAACTTTTGGCACCGGTTTCACCCCAATCCGAGTTACGAGTAAAAAGTTATGGTTAACGCAAGACAGTGGCAGAAAAGGACGTTTTCACATAAAATGATAACTTTATAAAACGGTTTACGCGTTCGGTTTATACGATTCGGGCTTGCAACTAGGGTTCACTCTAAAAGGGTTTTAGGTCACAAAGGCTGGGCTCAACCGCGCACCACCCACTGCCACCTCCGGCAGTGGTGGTCGCCGGGTGCGACGGCGGCAGTTTACGAAAATCCGACGAGACAAAGGTTAAAACGGACCCTTAAACTATCCCGACTATCCCACACTCTCGCCCACCCTCGCAATTCTGACCACGTACAAACCACCCCTAAGTCTGGTGGTTCACGCCGGTGGCCACACCGCCGGCAGCCAAGGCTGTCGGCGGCGGCGGTGGTGGTTTCGATCGCGGGTGTTTGACGTCGACGCGAAGGAAAGAAACGAGAAGACGATGCTTACCTTTCAACAACGATGATGACGACTAAACGACCGCAGCCCGAACTCCGGCCTTCTATCTCGGTGCTCTCTCTCACGCCGGCGACGGCGCTCCGACGGTGGTGATAGTGGTTCTCGGCGGTGGCAGCGGCGGGGGAAGGGAAAGAAGGGAGTAGGGTTTGTTTGTTTGTTTGAGCCGTGGAAATAAGCGAGAAAGAGAGAGAGGCCAATTGTTTTTTGTGATTTCTTTTCTTTGTTTGATTGTTGCTCACGACACCCACGCCAATAATACAAACCCAAGGACCATTTTATTTTCTCTCTTTTTGTTTACTTCTCACGCCACCAATACAAACAAAAAACACATGGACTGTGTTTTTCTGCATGGGCCGAACCCATGGGGGGGGGGGGGGTTGGCCCTTTACACATATAGCCCCTCAGCTTACAAACCTCTCGCAACTAACCAAAAATTCCGATACTTAACGATTTGACCCAACTCGACTAACCCCGTTTACGGAAACCACAATAATCGAACTTAAAATAAATAGTTAAGACTAATAAATTACATACCGGGATACGGGCTTTACAACTCTCCCCCACTTGGATTATACTTCGTCCTCGAAGTCTCTGCCTACGAATAGCTCCGGATAGTTCTCCCTCATCTCAACCTCAGGTTCCTACGTCCACTTGAAATTCCTTCTAAAACCTCTCGAATACTTTTCTAACTAACGTACCCCTTCTAGGACACTGAAAATATGATCGGAAGAACACCCCAACAATTGGAATCATTCCTAGTCAACCGACTTCGTTTGTCTCCCAACCTTAGATATTCTATACATCCCGATTCAATTTCAAGCTCTAACCCTCCTAAAGTTGCTCACCAATATACCTTACAGGATACTCGGATCCGATCATTCCTACCATTAACCATCGATTATCTCCTACGAGTTCTAATAGACTCCCAAAACCTAGTTAACATGAATCATCAAACCAGTAAACTTATAATTACCCACGAAGGCCATTCCACCATAACCATTCATCACAAGAAAGCATCTCCGGGTTACTACTACCATCAACATAATTTCCTTAAAATCGGCTACAATTCTCCAATTACACTAAGGTGTTTGGCCTTAAGCCCAAAAGTCGACGCCCTAATATACTACTTACTTCAAAAAGGTTACTGCGCATTTATTCTCTTTATTATAAAGGGCATCATTCCCTTAACCGTAACCCTTCGACCTACATTACCACACGCGTGGAATACCTTACCTTCCACCGTCAACGTATCTTCCACACTCGCTCTACGAGGCCAAGTTACACTGTATCGAGGATACACCTTGACGTCTACCTCCCAGGTAATGCCTCAAGGCCCGGCACATCGGAACTACCTCCCAGGTAAGTGCCCAAGACTATATCCCCCTAGTGCCTACTGGAAAGTCAAGGTTATAACACATGAATACCGGGGTCCCACCCCGAGATACCCAACCGACCCTTACCAACGACTGACTAACGTGACCAAGGATCCAATGCAAAACAGTCTACCAACAACATGCCTATCCCAGAATGACTCACTCGCCCAACATGTAAATACGCAACGTGCAATAAGTGCAAGACTGTGCAACAAAACAACTCATCAACAAAACTTCGAATCGTGCCATTAAAACCGTGCAATTGACCCACGACTATCTCAAAGTCGAAACCGAGCAAAATGCTCCACGCTTGCTAGACCCATAAGTCGGTCAAAAACGCGTTTAAATAAAGTTTAAGCAAGCAATAATCTAAAATCAACATTAGTCCCAAACTCAACACGGGTTAAACAAAAGAGTTTTCCAAAAGGACTCACACCCTCAAAATTCTCAAAATGACACATAACACTTAAAAGCGCATTTCCCAAATGGTTTACAAATCATTTACAAAAATGTTTTCAACGTCAAGATTTTTCATTTCAAAAAGACCGTAAGCAATAAAACTACTATTACCGGGTCGGTAGTTACGCAAAAATGGACACGCTCGTCCCACAAATGAAAATCATGTCGAAAATCATTTCATTGCAGCTTAGTTACTCACAAAACGTAAAGCGAAATAAATAATTTCTTTGAAAATGAACCGTCACGGTTCTAGTATGAATTGACTCATGACATGTATTTAAAGTAACCGTTCGACCTTACACCGGGTGCAACAAAAGTGTGCACATAATTTCAAAATCAGTTCCACGATATTTGACCCCAAAATTCCTCTTTTTTTTTAACAAAAATGTCGTGGCACAGGGTTCACTAACAAATCTTACGCGCGTCGGCTAGTCATACAAAACGATGAAACGGTTTACAAATATATATTTTTGTTAAAACACAACTGTCTCGTGTAAGTTTCAACTTAAAGATAAAAACCAATCTGTTTCCATCAATTGAAAATATCGACTAAAATCTCATAAAATCTCAAAAGGTGGGGTTCTTTAAATTGATTTCCAAGATTTCCCCAAATGGTCGCATAAACAAATAAGGTATGCACCTCGTGAATTTAAACCCACACGACTCAACATGTCGTAAAACAAAACTTATTTAACGAAATCACTCAAATAGCTTTAAACAGACATCGTGGAATGTAACTTTTCGTCTCAACTCTAACATATGTGGAGGAGTTCCAATGTTAAAGTCACAAACCGTAGTCACTTGCCCGACATTTTAAACACCACAAAACACGGATATCATCTTACCCGAAAGAACCGTTGGAAAAATAACGAAATGAGACAAATTCTAACAAAGTTTGCAACTCCCGTGATAAAACGATTTCATGCACTTTCAAAATCATAATTCAAAATCTTGTGTGTGTGTTGAACATTTCCCAAAATTCCAAAACACCATCCATAAAATGATTTGAAACACAAGAATTTGTTAATGCAACCTATTTCAAAATCAAACTTTGTGCATGACTCAGTCGGCATTCTACGCCTCGACTCCTACTCCTCCAAATCTCTCCGACCCACTAACGTCATCCGGACATTTAAACCTCTTAGGCAAGATGGGAAATCACGTCAAATAATCCCTACAATTTTTCCTCAAATCAAAGTCGGCTCTATAAGCCTATGATTCTAGCACAACCATCCATCTTGGCCCGAAACAAACATCATCCTCATCGTCACTCCAAGTGACTAATACTAGAATCGTCCTTTTATTCCAACGACTGCTAATTATAACCTTCGACACTACCCCAACGATAATCCCATCAAAGCAAAACAAGTACACACATGTACTAGTAGGTTTACTATAGTCGTTCCTCCTTGTGATGGCGATTCTGGGTAAATATTACAACGAGTTATTAGCACATAATAATTCACACTAACAACGCTCACGCTCAACTCCTTGGATTCCTCGTGACTTTCCCCGACTCGAGCATTGATCCTGTGTTTCCGATAGTAGGAGCTCTACTACTACCTTCCACACCTATCATCACTCGTTCCGAGTTCCATCCGAAGCCCCCAAGTAGTTTCTCGCCGATAACTATACCCATATGCCCACACCAGCATATGTACACACTCTTCCTAGCTCCCTAGGAATAAACATAATACCCCACTACCCTTGCTAGGGCGGAACCCCCACTAACCCTGACGAGTCTCCTCGTAAACGCACAGTCGTATACAGTGGAAACCAGATAGACATTCGAATATAAGATTCTATCCTACAACGGTTGGACTCAAACAAGAGCTGCGCAATAGAACTAAATCCAACATTCTAAGGCTATTCGGTTCCTACCGCATACAACCTATAGTGCATTCGCTTAACAACCTATCAAAGTTAGCATAAGTTCCTAATAGCAAGTAACAATCATAAAATACAGTGTATTAAGCACCAAGCAATCTAGCATACCTACTCATATGTAAACACTCTTCCCAGCTCCCTAGGAATTTCATCTCATCCCACTACCCTTGCTACTACGGAATCCCTACTAGCCATAACGAGTTGCCTCGCGAATACCCAATCGCATGCAGCACGAAACAAATAGACATTTGAATACGAGATTCTATCCTAGAACGGTTGGACTCAAACAAGAGCTGCGCAAAAGAACTAAATCGCATATTCTAAGGCTATAAATTTCTTACTGCATACAACCTAGAGGGCATTCACTTAGTAACCGATTATAACTAGTATAAACCCCTAATAGCAAGCAGTACAAACTACAGCATAGTGTCAACAACAGGCAATCTAGCATGCATACCCTATGCCTAGAAAGCAATACAACACTAAGCAATGTACCTTTCCCTCTTGGCTCCGGCTGACTGTACACACTGCACCCTCGATCACCGTTCCTCAAACGGATTTTTCCTTCTTTTTATTTCCCAAAAACTTTAAAGAAAATTTTATAGCCGCAAACTTGAGATCAAACACACCGAAATGCGTTTGATTCACTCAAGTCGTGCTCTGATACCAAGTTGTAACGTCCCAAAAATTACAAGAAAATTTAAAAATTTTTAAAATGACATTTCATTAATTAAACTCGTTAAATAACCCAAAACGTTTCGTTTGCAACCCAAGAATAATTATTCTCTAAAAACAGTAAACAGCGGAATAAATAGTTTAGAAATGATAATTATAAAACGATATAATAATCAGCTCTTCACGTGCGCCAGTGTGTACACGTCACGCCTTGGAGCCACTCGTACCTGAAACAATGATTTATTGGGAAAGGGTAAGCACGAAGCTTAGTGAATTCAACCACCATAGATAACACAGTTATTCCGCATTACCCCTAAAACAAATAGTGACACACAAACGATCATACAAGTCTACGAACAAATCATAAACATGCATATCCACACTCACCCACCTAAGAGGCACAAGTCGGTCCCACCGACCACATGATAACATCTCCGGCCCCGCCGAATCCCCGGTCCCACCGAGTCTCTACGCCACCCGCGTATAAAATCTCCGGCCCCGCCGAATCCTCGGTCCCACCGAGTCTCTACGCCACCCGCGTATAAAATCTCCGGCCCACCGGATCCTCGGTCCCACCGAGTTAACATGACAACATAGTATCAACTAGACACCCCACTATCTAGTTCCACCACACAATCACATAAAGCTACCACACACGTACTACAGCAATGATAAAACAACCGTTATTAGATATAGTGAGAGAACTCACCTCGTAAGCGCGCCTAGCTCACAATCAGTAACTCAAGCTTCACAATCCAAAATCACTTCCCAACACCTAAACGAACGTTAAAAAGTATTAACACGAGACCCGGACCCTAAAATACGACGCACACTTAATCCGTCACTAAAACGACTTTTCGGTCTAACCAAACAGGTCTGTTCGGGACCTGATCCGACCTCTTTAAACCCAGAAAATCCTCGATTAAAATACATAACTAGAAAGTACTCTGAGTTAGGGTTCCAAGGACATATTATACACCTCCTAACGATTTTTCTACAATTAAATACGGATTTTATAAGAACAGCTCGCAGAACAGCGAAAAACAGCACTTGTCAGTATAAAACGACGATTTGGTCTATGCTACGTTCCGAACTGGATTTCGCACGAAACACAGAAAAGTTACTAGACGCGAAAAGGGAACTTTTGGCACCGGTTTCACCCCAATCCGAGTTACGAGTAAAAAGTTATGGTTAACGCAAGACAGTGGCAGAAAAGGACGTTTTCACATAAAATGATAACTTTATAAAACGGTTTACGCGTTCGGTTTATACGATTCGGGCTTGCAACTAGGGTTAACTCTAAAAGGGTTTTAGGTCACAAAGGCTGGGCTCAACCGCGCACCACCCACTGCCACCTCCGGCAGTGGTGGTCGCCGGCGGCGACGGCGGCAGTTTACGAAAATCCGACGAGACAAAGGTTAAAACGGACCCTTAAACTATCGCGACTATCCCACACTCTCGCCCACCCTCACAATTCTGACCACGTACAAACCACCCCTAAGTCTGGTGGTTCACGCCGGTGGCCACACCGCCGGCAGCCAAGGCTGTCGGCGGCGGCGGTGGTGGTTTCGATCGCGGGTGTTTGACGTCGACGCGAAGGAAAGAAACGAGAAGACGATGCTTACCTTTCAACAACGATGATGACGACTAAACGACCGCAGCCCGAACTCCGGCCTTCTGTCTCGGTGCTCTCTCTCACGCCGGCGACGGCGCTCCGACGGTGGTGATAGTGGTTCTCGGCGGTGGCAGCGGCGGGGGAAGGGAAAGAAGGGAGTAGGGTTTGTTTGTTTGTTTGAGCCGTGGAAATAAGCGAGAAAGAGAGAGAGGCCAATTGTTTTTTGTGATTTCTTTTCTTTGTTTGATTGTTGCTCACGACACCCACGCCAATAATACAAACCCAAGGACCATTTTATTTTCTCTCTTTTTGTTTACTTCTCACGCCACCAATACAAACCAAAAACACATGGACTGTGTTTTTCTGCATGGGCCGAACCCATGGGGGGGTTTGGCCTTTTACACATATAGTCCCTCAGCTTACAAACCTCTCGCAACTAACCAAAAATTCCGATACTTAACGATTTGACCCAACTCGACTAACCCCGTTTACGAAAACCACAATAATCGAACTTAAAAGAAATAGTTAAGACTAATAAATTACATACCGGGATACGGGCTTTACAATAGAGGTTTGCGGAGGTAGAGAACTGATAAAGTGTATAGAGGAGGGATGTTGTGTAAGATTAATGTACCTGACAAACCGACTTGTTAAGCAAGATCATCAGATTTTCATCTTCAGCGACACCTTTTCCTTTGCCTTTGTCAGCTTCAGATGCTGATGGCTTTGTCTTTGTCCGCTCCCCTGAAGGTTCATTTATCAGAATCCCTTTAAGAGCTTTAGTTCTCTGAGCAGGCTTGACGATAAAAGAATCATCATCATCGTCATCTTCGTCATCATCATTCTTTGGAGAAGAGGGTGGTTCAGCATCAGTCAAATCGATGGCTTCTTCATCTTCAGCTTCAGACTCAGTTTCTTCAGCTTCTTCTTCGAGTTGCTCTCCCTCAGATACAGAGGCGAGTTTCTCGGTTCCCTCAGGGTTTTCATCTCCCTGAGGTCCTTCAATTGTCTTCTCACCCTCTTCAGTGAAGGTGAGGTCTTCAGTCTTCTCTCCCCTGATAGATTCATCATGGGAAAGGTCTTCAGCGCTTTTGGAGAGGTCTTCAGCGCTCTTCTCCCCCTCTTTATCATGATGACTGGGGGAGGAATGATAAGATTCAGCAGCTCGTGTGGTTTCCCTGTCTTCTTGGCCAGGGATCCCTATATACATTTCAATCGCTGATAATCTGTTTTCCATGTCAGAAATACCAGGATTGATCTTCACAAGTTCAGCACGATCCGCCGTAGTAAAAGATGGAGGTGCAGGGGCGGTCGTGTTGGTCAGAATCTGCTTCAACAAGTTCTGAATTGAAGAGATGTCATTCTTCATCGTGTTGACATCAGTCTTCACAGAACTCATATCAGTTTTTACTAAACTGACATCAGTCTTTACAGCAGACATATCACCTTCGAGTGTGCCAACCGATGTCTTCAGCGTTGTGACTTCGCTGGACATGGTGTCTACAGATTTCTTGATGTCGAGGTAGTCTGTGTAGATGTCAGCGAGAACTTTGGCAAAGTTGCTCAGTGATTGGTCAACCTTCTCCATGTCAACTTTGGAGGCATTCTTTCCGACTTCGGTTGTAAGTTTTAAGAGATTTTCTCCAGCGGTTGTTACAACTGAAGAGTTGCCGGAAAGAGTAGACGTGAGACCAGTCAGCGTTGTCTCTGTCTTCAGAGACGTGTTGATGTCTCTTAAATTAGGACCTGTAACATATAAAAACTTGTGAACAGAGGAAAGCTCAAAAGTTTGGGGTTTAGTAACAGTGTATAGGGATTGGTGAGTACCTGCAGGAGGATTGGTGAATTCATCAAAATCACGGGTTCCTGAGTAAAGTTCCATATCGTCAGCGAGAGTACGTGGACGTATGGACAGCTCTGCAGGTCCTACTTCCGTCGTTCCTTTAGCTCCTGGAGGAATGACAGGTGCAGCTGTGATAACTGGAGTGGGGTCCAAATGAGTGGAGGGAGAAGCGAAGGGTAAGAAAGGAGGTTGGTTACCGAGTTCAGCGTTGGAATCGCTGAGAATCACTTCATCAGTCTTTTGAGAGACTGAGGGAGGTTGGGTAGTTTCCAAGTTTGTAACCTCAACGTTTGGAGATGCTGAGGTCGGGATTAAAGGGATGACTTGTTCAGGTGTGGCAGAGCGTACCACTGAACTTTCCTTCAGCTCAACAGGAGGAGCTGAGGAGTTTTTAGTAGGAGATTGCTTGGGTTGCTCCTTGGTCTTCTTAGTTCTTTTGGAACCAAGGTGGGTGTCAGAATGTTTCCTTTTAAGAGGAATGGAGGTAGCAGTTGGGGTATCAGCGGTGGGTTTGTCCGCTGAAGGAGCTGCAGAAGTAGAAGAAGTAGTAGGGTTAAGAAGAGTCAAGAGTGTAGAAAGACGTACCTCATTCGCCACTGGTTTGAAGTCGAGTATTTTAGGGCCGACCTGAGAGAGTTTCAGGTCACCCTCTTCTGGGTAGCTGTCTTTCAGGCCTCTTTGGAAAATAGCGCTGATGAACCGAGGATATGGAACCCATGGAGGTCTGTCAGCGACGGTGTCCACTCTGAGAACCAGGTCATCATAGATAATCGATGCCCAGTCTATGTTGAGACCTTTCAGCAAAGCATATCCCATTGCTTGCTGAGGCTTAGCGGCTTGGTCAGAGGAGCCGCTCTTGGCAGTCATGCAGCTGATCAAATGGGCGAAGATGAAATTCATCTCACTGGGCATTTTCGATTTCTTGATAATCGTCGGCTTCTTCTCGGGCTTCATGTCTCTGCCGATTTCCCATGCATAGCCCATTGCATCGAAAAATGCAATGATGGCTTCGCTGTATGAGTTTTGCTTGGGGTCAGGGAGGGGAACAAAGGGTTTTTCCTTGGTGGCGATGGGAAGGCTGAGAGCTTTGCGAATTATGGCAGTGGTAATCTTCATGGTGCCATATTCGATATCGCAGAGGATGCAATCGATTGTTTTGGAGGGGTCTTTGGCTGAGGGTAGCTGAGAGTGTCTGGCTGAGTACCAGAATTGTGAGAGCAAAAGCTGATGTGCAGGAGGTGTTATGGTCAGGGCTGTGGAGATGCAGCAATTCTTTAGGAAGTTCACAGCATCAGCTAGATGTGTGACTTGCTTTCGAGGAGGAAACTCGAGAAGCGCATAGAGGTTGTTCACCTTAGTCCAATCCAGTTTGTCAATGGCAAATTGACATGAGGAGCCTTGAAGATGTCCACTTCCTCAGCAGTGTCATCAGCAGAAGTGTTTTCAGCGTTGGTGTTCTTAGGAATGTCAGAAGATGCCATTTTCTGTATTATCAATTCAACCAAAGGATTAACAAATAAGAATAATCTTAATGTGGAAAGATTTTCCAATAAGATGGTTCGAATTTTGTCCATTTCATTCAGACAAAATGTCTTAATGAAGATTATGTGTTTTTTTTTTAAAACGAAATTTCAAACCCAATAAAAATCTTGTTTTCCAGTTTCCTTTGAAGATAGGGATTCTGAAAAAACGAATGTGTGAAGAACAAGTTTAAGATTTTTGCAATTAAACTTGAAGAACAACCATGAAATGGTTGTGTTCATAAAACCATGAAAGAAAATGATTTTATTTTTAAGAAGTTCTTTTGTTTGATCTTGTTAAAACAATGAGAAGATCAGAAACAAGTTATTTGCATTTGGTAAATAATAAGAACATATTAACCTTTGATGTTTGAAGAAGATGAACAGTTGTTCTTGAAAAATCGAGAGCCAAATGCAACAGTGAATTCTTTCTTTGCTTGGAGGAGAAATTCGCGTAAGAGAAAAATATAAACGAAGAATTTGTTTATATAGAGAGATTTTAGAAAGAGAAAATCTTGAGCGGGAAAAGATTTTCATCATGACACGGACACGTGTTTGCATTTGAATGGCAAGAAAACGAAACGTGCAAATGTGTGTCAGAAAAAATAACGTGTCTGGGTTTATCCGTTGTAATGACGTCACAACTGTCCTTTCATATTCTTGGTTGTCTCTGAGGTTTTGAAAAACTCAGGGACACTTTTGAAAACATGAAGCACTGAATAGAAATATCAGTTGGTTTTAAGAAATTTCAAAGTATCGCTGATAAGGAAGAGATATTCAGCGATGAGATTTGTTTTGAAATCTTGCATTTACATGCGATTTGTCAGAAAGAAAAACATACCTTGATATCAGCGAATCAGGATAGAGAGGAGGATAGAATGGGTTATACAAGTTGATTTTATCCTATCGCTGATCAAATGTGAACTGCTGAAGATTTTATCCTTCAAAGTTCAGCATTCCAAGCTCGCTGATGAGAAAGTTGAATCTTGTCTCATCAAGAGGTTTGGTGAACAGATCAGCTAACTGATAATCAGTTGGGATAAAGTGAAGTTCTATATCACCATTCATCACATGATCTCTGATAAAGTGATACCTGATTTCGATGTGTTTTGTCTTTGAGTGTAGCACTGGATTATTAGCTATAGCGATGGCACTTGTGCTGTCGCAATAGATTGGAATATTTTAGAGTTGAAGGTCATAGTCCAGTAGTTGATTTCTCATCCACAAGACCTGAGAACAACAGCTTCCAGCGGCTACATACTCAGCTTCAGCTGTGGAAGTGGATACTGAGTTTTGCTTTTTACTTGTCCAACTTACCAGCTTTCCACCCAGGACCTGACATCCTCCTGTGGTGCTTTTCCTATCCATTCTGCAACTTGCAAAATCACTATCTGAATAGGCGATTAAATCGAATCCTGAGTCTTTGGGATACCAAAGACCTAGATTCGTTGTACCCTTAAGATATCGAAAAATTCGCTTTACAGCTTTCATATGAGATATCTTAGGTTCAGCTTGATATCGTGCACACAAGCATGTTGCAAACATAATATCGGGTCGGCTAGCTGTAAGATACAATAGTGAGCCGATCATCCCACGGTACATCGTGACATTGACAGGAACACCCTTAGTGTCCTTATCAAGTGTCAGCGGTGGTGCCATAGGGGGTTTCATAGCTGAACTTTCAGTTAAGTCGAATTTCTTCAGCATATCTTTAACATACTTTCTCTGATTAATGAAAGTTCCTTTTTCATTTTGTTTTATCTGTAGACCAAGGAAATATGTTAGTTCACCCATCATGCTCATTTTATACTCTTCTTTCATTCTATCAGCGAAACGAGTACAGAGATCATGGTTAGTCGAGCCAAATATAATATCATCAACATATATTTGAACAAGAATGATATGACCTTTTACTTTCCTGAAAAAAAAAAGAGTTTTGTCTATTTTGCCTCGCTCAAAATTTTCAATATGGAGATAAGTAGAAAGAGTGTCATACCATGCACGTGGAGCTTGCTTTAAGCCATAAAGTGCCTTATCCAGTTTATAAACATAACCTGAATGCTTAGGATTTGAGAATCCTGGAGGTTGTTCCACATAGACTTCTTCATTCAGCTTTCCATTTAGAAACGTTGACTTAACATCCATCTGATATACTTTGAAGTCTTTGTGTACAGCGTATGCTAAGAATAGACGAATAGATTCTAATCTTGCTACTGGAGCAAATGTTTCGTCATAATCTATGCCTTCCTCTTGTCTGTATCCCTGAGCAACAAGACGAACCTTGTTGCGGGTTACAGTTCCATGTTCGTCCAACTTGTTTCGATAGACCCATTTAGTGCCTATCACTGTTTTGTCAGTTGGTCTTCGAACAAGTTTCCAAACTTTGTTTCTTTCGAATTATGTCAGCTCTTCTTGCATGGCGCTGGCCCAGTTTGGATCTTTGTGGGCATCATCTACTTTCTTTGGTTCAGTTAGTGAAATAAAATTTACAAATAAACAAATATTACCTGCACTTCGTCGAGTCTGAATACCAGCGTTTGGATCACCAAGAATTTGATCAATTGGGTGATTTATAGTCCATCGCTGAGCCGGAGCGTGAGACGCTGACTCAACCTGAACTGGAGGAGCTGAAGATGAAGCTCCAGCGACGTCTGGAGTATCAGCCAAGAGAGGAATGGATGCAGTTGTCATTATATTCACTGATTGCTGAGAAGTGGATGGAATATCTGAGATATTGGTTTCAGAAGCAGGTATAGTGTTTATAGGAACAGCTGAGACCCATGATGTTTCAGCTTCACTATTCTGCATATTTGGAATGATAGTTGGACCATCATCTTCAACTGTGTGAGCACGAGTGGGAATATCTTCTGAATCACCAAGATGAGAAAACATCCATTGATTCAGTTCTTCAGTATCACCGGACGGTTTAGAGTTCGCTGAACGGGATTCGTCAAACATGACGTGAATTGTTTCTTCAACAGTTTGTCTTCTTCGATTAAAGACTCTGAAGGCTTTGGAAACTGAGGAGTATCCAAGAAAGATTCCATCATCAGCCTTAGGATCAAACTTTCCAAGGGCATCTCTGTTGTTCAGTATGAAACACTGACATCCAAAGATGTGAAGAAAGCTGATTGAAGGCTTTCTCCCATGAAATAGTTCATAGGCTGTTTTATTGAATCTTTTGACTATCAGTGACCTGTTTTGCATAAAACAAGCAGTGTTGACAGCTTCTGCCCAAAACTGAGTAGGCAGGTGAGAATCGTTGAGCATTGAACGTGCAGCTTCAATAATTGTTCTATTTCTTCTTTCAGCGACTCCATTTTGTTGTGGTGTTCTCACTGAAGAAAAGTTGTGAGAAATACCCTTGCTCTCAAAGAAGGAACCAAGAGAACTGTTTTTGAATTCAGTCCCATGATCACTCCTTATTGAGCGAACGGTCAAATTGTTCAGGGTTTCCATCTTCCGAACAAAGGTGATGAGTTCTTCAGGGGTGTCACTCTTGGAACGGAGAAACATAACCCATGTATAACGAGAGAATTCATCAACTATGACCAGTGTATATTTCTTTCCAGCGATGGATTGTTTGTTAACAGGGCCAAACAAATCCATATGGAGTAGTTGTAGAGGAGATGACACTGAGGAGACTTGCTTTGATTTAAAGCTTGTTTTGGTCTGCTTCCCTTTCTCACATGCTGAACATAAAGACTCTTTGGCATATGAGTGTTGAGGTAGACCAGTAACTAACTCTTTTGAAGAAAGAGAGTTCAGTGTCTTGAAATTCAGATGAGAGAGCCTCTTATGCCATAGCCAGTTGACATCAGATGAGGCTTTTGAGAAGAAACAGGAGTTCTCAGTGGTTGTTGAGTCCATGTTTATTACATAAACATTTTCCAAACGATAACCGCTGAGAGTTATCTTCTCCTTTTTGTCAGTGACAAAGCAGGATTCCTTGGTAAAGATTACTTTGTTATCCTTGTCGCAAAGCTGACTGATGCTTAACAGATTATGCTTCAGCCCTTCAACATATGCGACTCTTCTGAAGGTGGTTGTACCATTAGAGAGTACACCAAACCCTCGGGTATGTCCTTTTCCATTTCCACCGAAAGTCACAGAGGGACCCTTCTCTTCCTTGTATTCAGCGAGCAGGCTTTTCTTTCCAGTCATGTGTCTAGAGCATCCGCTATCGAGATACCAGATACCCTTCTGAACCTGAACAGCAGAGGTTAAAGTAGAGGGAATGTCTGAACTTTCTTCCTCATCCTCAATCTTTGCCATAAGACAGAGATTGGCTTCATCATCTTCAGAGTCAGATGATGATTCTTCTTCTTCTGAAGCAGCCCAATCATAAACCATCAGGCTTTTGCCTTTCTTCTTGAAGCTTTTCAGCTTTGCATATTTTTCTTTCAGCTTGGAATATTTGTCATCTTTATTCCTGGGAATAAAGGATTTCTTGGGAAACGCTGAGTTTCTCGATACTTTCTTAGACCTGCACTCGTTAGCAAAATGTCCAATCTTTTCGCAGTTAAAACAAGTAGCAGTAGCCTTATCAACAGTAGCTGATGATCTTGGCTTATCAGTTATAGAAAGAGGTTTGTTCTTTCTGAACATTTTCTTTTTGGCGAATCTCCTGAACTTTTTAGTTAGGAGAGCCAAAGATTCATCATCATCTGAAGAGTCAGAATCTGATGACCTTTCAGAGTTACTCTCTAACTCAGTGATAGTGACCGAGGGTCGCTGAGTAGAAGGTTCCTCTGAGATTAAAGCAACAGGGGTGCTTTTGGAATCGTTTACAAGATTCTTCTTAAGATGGCTTGATTGCTCATAATTCAGCATTGTGCCATATAAGGTAGCAAGAGTCATTGATCTTAGATCTTTTGACAGCTTGAGACACATAGAATAACTATCCCAGCTTTCAGGTAAACATTCTAGAAACTTTGTCAGCACTTCAAAGTTAGAATATTCCTTACCAACAGTTTTCAGATCTATTATTAAGCAATTAAAACGTTGGTGAACTTCAGAGAGAGTCTCATTCTTACCACAAATGAAACTTTCATACTGTCTTACCAGGTTGATCTTTCGAGAGTCCTGGACTTCAGCAGTACCTTCATACTGAACACATATTGTGTCCCACATGGCTTTTGAGGATTTCAGGTTCATGACGGAATGGTAGACTTCGTCAGGAAGAGCCATGGATAGTATGGATCTGGCTTTTGTGTCGATAGCCACTTTCTTCTTATCTTCGTCAGTCCACGTATGAACATCTTTGGGTACCAGCCTTTCTGGAATAGCAGGTCTATTCTCAGCGGCAGGTACTGCGGCATCAAGTCTTACAGGAATAAATGGGTCGTTTTCAAGATAATAAGGCATAGTAGGGTCTACACCTTCTAGGAAGAGAGTCATCCTATTTTTCCATAGATTAAAATTATCTCTGGAGAATCTAGGGGGTTTTGCAAGAGAACCATTGTCTATATAGTTTGTGTTTGTGTTGGTGGCCATTTTCAGAAATAGCAAGGAAGAGAAATCTTAGTATAGATTAGATCTTGTTTATGAGTTTAAACAAATCCGCTCTGATACCACTTGTTGGTCCCGAAGGGTTATACAAGTTTGTAGAAGGGGGGTGAATACAAACACACAGATTTTACTTTTCTAAATTGTTTATTGATAAATCATTAACAATTTACAGCTTGTTGCGGAAACAAGATTAAGGATAAATCCTAAATCTAAACAAGTTGGAACACTAAGTTTCTTGCACTAAGAAGGAGAAGGAAATTACTAATAATAACCTATCTCAAGATAAGAAGGATGAACTTGTCCAGAGTTAGCAAGTTACTTCAAAATGAAGTGAGTTCTTCTTCTTATATACTGCATGCATTTAATGCATTGCAGTTTACACTTTACACGTGGCAGCAGCTGATTGGTTGCATGGCATTGACCTTTGTTGACAACCTTAGTAGCCGCATGTTTGAACAGTGTAGTATCAGAGTGGGTGTACGATTTCAGACAATAAGGAGGTTATATTCTGACATATCGTACGGAGTCGTGCAAGGGTGGATGAGACAAAAAGTACTTTGTACGGAAGACTTCATGATCAGCTTTTTGATGATTCAGCGATCTATCATTCTTCATCAGCGAATGATAGAGTTCAGCGATAGCTGAAGTCTTGTACTTGATACTTCACGTTGAGTGGACAAATCTGAGTCTTCGTTGATCCGCATCAGTTCATTTGGAGACTTGTCGCTGGTTCTTGAGCTTGATCTTCGAATTCAGCGTAGAACCTATGTTGACGTGAAACTTGTCTTCAGGGATCATAAGTAAACAACTAACTTATCAGCGATCACCATAAGTACTGAACAGACTCAGAGTATTATGGTGAACAGTTTCGCTGAATGTTTAATCTAAAGAGCGAGAGTTCCTATCAGCGGTACTGGAAGATCTTAGTACTTATCAGCGATAGTGAAACTCTGATACATATTGTTTACTTACAATTTTCACTAAGTATATAAGAGAGGGTCATTATCAAATCACTGAGGGTTTGGATCAACATCTACCGCGGCCTGAAAAGTAGTCGGACCCTTCACTTGTACTAACTCTCTTACACTGCTCTTTAGCCCCCAAATGTATCTTTCTATGCGTCTCTCTTCAGTAGGCACATACAATTCAGCAAACTGAGCCTTCTCAATAAACCTCGACGTATACTCTTGGACCGACATCGTCCCCTGTTCCAGCCCCAGAAATTCTTCCTCAAGCTTCTTAACTGCCGCTATCGGGAAAAATTGTGCCTTAAATCTCTTAATGAATAACTCCCATGAAGTTGTCTTTGCTATTTCGTAACCTTTACCGCCAGTTTCAACGTCCCACCAGAATATGGCGTCTGCTTTCAGCATAGACATTGCAAACAACACTTTGTCTTCTTCGGCGCACTTGCTTGTGTCAAAAACCAACTCCATCTCGCGTATCCACCTCAAAGCTAAAACCGGATTGCGTTCCCCGTTGAAAGACGGAGGTTTGCACGACGCAAAGGTTTTGAAGGTACATCCCTTCACTGACTTTGATTCATTAGCCACAAACGGAGTTGACATAGAGTGATCTCCCACCACATTCGGAGGTAAACTAGAGGCCTCAGTCTTGGTCTCATTCCCGCTCTTAGTTCGCCCTTCTGATGTATTCTTGATCTGGTTTTCGAACAATGCCTGTAGGGTATCTTGTAGTTTACCCATCTCAGCCGTAAACTTCTCCTCAGTAACAAAGGCCTGGTTCTGGTTTCTCCTCGGGTTGTCTGACTGACTTCCCCCACCCACTGAAGCGGTACTCTCTTGATGTAGGGGTTCACGCACTTCAGGTGCTAGCTCGCAACGGTGGTCTACCCCGTCCTCTTCCTCGGCCTCCGCCCCTTCCGCGGGTGGCTGCTCGTCTCGAAGGATTCACCGGTTCCTCCTCGAAGATCTCCTCTATGCGAATCTCTCCCACAACTGGAGTTGTACCCACCTCGGGCACGGATCTACTCCTCAAGGTTCTTTCAGACATACTGGATTACTGAAACAAGTCAAAATAAATTACTTAAGACTACTGCTCAAGAATAATAAGGCATTTTAAGCACATACATGTACCTGTAAATTCGCAATTACACTGGCCAGGTGTAATCCTGAATCTACCTTACATGACTGTCCTCTCCACCCTATTAGTCTTATCCTAGTAATAGTGTCCTCCTAGCGCATTCCTGATTCTCACTTGTGATTTCTACTTCCACAGTTTAAGTCTAGGCCCGTCCGATCACCTAAATTCCTTAAACTATGGCTCTGATACCAATTGTAACAACCCAAACTAAAATAAGCATAGCATTCGATAAATATTAGAATATTCCAAAATCGGTCTCAAAATCTCAAAACATCTGTATCAAAATCTAGGTTGGCGGAAACAACCTATACACAACTGAGAATAATACTAAATTCTAAAATAAAAGTGTAGAACTGTCTCTCGAAGCATCCGCGCTCTAAACCTGCTCTCTTCCCTTAACGGGGCTTCCTACTACCTGCTTACCTGAAAAGGTTTTTGTTTGGAAAATGCGAGGGTTAGATCATGAGGTCTAGTGAGCTCCCTCAATATAACAGTTCTCAAATCATAGTTAAAACAGTTCATAACTTTTCAAACAATTTAAATAAAACTTTCAAGAATTCTCACACTCGTAAACGGCACACTGAAGTCACTCGGAAGTGACAACGTGTCAGTCTCACACTGCCTTACTGGGTCACTCCTCCCATGGCATAAACGGGTCACTCCTCCCAGTATGAGCACTGGCAGGCCACACCCCCGACTTAGCCAATTTACGTCTAACAACAATGTATGCATACATCTCAAATAATCTTTCATACAAACATTTCATGTAACAAAACATAGCATTTCTGTTCATCTACTAACTTTAGAAAAACACGTTTAAAAATCACGTATTTAGTTAGAAAAACTCACATGGCGCTTTAGCAATTTCCTCTCACAAAAACTTCAGATTTTATGAGGAACACCTATGTTGTTAAAAGGATAAGAATAGTGAGTCTTGAGTTAACCTTAATCCACCCTGAACTGTTTTCTACATAACTTGACTCCCAACGAACCCACTGCTTCAGACTCTACTTCCTCCAATTTGGGCTCAAATCCGAATTCGGCCCACTCCGGAACATAACGTGGATTCCGGATCCACAAACGGCCCAACCCCATTCCGGATACCATATGGATTCCGGATCTAAACATCGGTTCAAGCCCATTTCGAATCCTATAAGGATTCCGGATCTAAACATCGGCTCAAGCCCATTCCGGATCCCTTAAGGATTCCGGATCTAATATCGACCCAAGCCTATTCCGGAACTATTCCGAATCTAGCCTATACCGGATCTAAGTTTGGGACTCCGGATCCTAAAACAATTCTGGTTCTAAACATCCGGTTCCGGTCCATTCCGGATCCGGTTCCGATTCCTGACCAAACTTTCGATTCTGAGGTCTCAGAGTGGCCCAAATCTCGATTCCAATCGATGCATAATGATCGAAAATTATGGAGAATGATTGCAAGAATCCCTAATACACTTCTTACCAACTTAATCATATTTTTGCACAACTTACACGCCGATTGATCCTTGAATACACTAAAACTCATCAAAACTAAAAATCCAACTATTCTGACTCTCTCAAAATAAACAAAGAATAAGGATTAGAATATGAGATTACCTGGAAGAATCAGTGTAGAATTAAGCTCAGTCTCCTACTTCTTCTTTCAATTTGCAAAGTTGAAATTTGATTTCTCTTCTTCTCTGCTTTAACACTCCAGCCGCACAAAACAAGAGAATTGAATACACCTAGGGTTTTGTGCAAAACCTTAAGGGTTTTTATACCTTCCAGCAATTTACACTAAGGTCCCTCGAAACTTTAAACTTCACATTTCTTCCACCCAGCTTTTATTTCTTTAGCAAAAGAGAGAATAAAAACTTGGTTATTACACTAGACCTTATGGTCTAACCCTCGTTTTTCAAAACTAAAACCTTTCAGGTAAGCAGGTAGCCGATAGCTCGTTTAGAGGAAAGGGCAAGACGTGAGTTAGAGCTTGCGTATAGAAGGATTAGAAGACTTTCCCTTTTTATTTTGTAGTTATGTTCTCAGCTGTAGTTAGGGTTATTTCCACGAACCCAGTTTTGTAATCTTAATAGTGTGACTATGTTGGGCCATTTTGGCGTTTTGAATTAAAGAGGTAGTTTTTGGCATGTTTGTTGGTGTGGGTCATTACAAGAATTGGCTTTCGAGTTTGAGTCGAGTATAATGATACTCGAGCTCGACTCACTTCATTTACACCCTTACGTCTAATATATCATTGTGTACTTGATCTAACTCTTACATGATGTTCTTGAAACAGATGAGACGGCTTTGAGGTTGCCAATTTTGTAAAAACCATATACTTCATCCGTCCCAAAACTAATGTCCAAAACTTTATTGTAGGTTATCTTAAAATAAGTGTCAACTTTTTAAAATATTATATATTTTCCCTACGAACCTTTAATTATAAGATAAAAAAATATTCTTTATATTATTAAAGATACAACTATTATTTAATTGAGTAAAAAATATAACGATTATTGATTACTGAAACTATGTCTTTTCCATTTGTGGAGGATTATTATCTGGCCATGAATAAAGAAATAAATATTATACTCCTTTTCTTCAAAAATAAATGTTCACAATGATAATTGTACACAATTTAGGATTGTGCAATTATTACATTTTTTAATTAACCAAAGTATAATTTTATCCTTAATTATAGAGATAAAAAAAATTTCCATCACATAACTAAGGGTATAATAAAAAAATGAAAATTTACTTTAAAAAGTAGATATTTATTTTAATACAAATAAAAATAATAATAGAGACACTTATTTTAAGACGAATAAAATAAAAGTTCCATAACATTATTTTAATGCTAGACACGGGACCTTTAATATAAAAAAAGAACTGTTTTTTAACGTTGGAAGAGAAATTAAAGAAAACATGAAATATGAGGGGCGTAGGGTCGAATCTTAGGGTAGAGGCGGCTAGTCTACGATTACCATAACTTTTCACCGCGAATTGGTGGGTGGTCCCACCATGAGGCGGTTGTTTGATGCTACAGGGACCTACGTGGCACTTTATATATTGCATATGACGTGGCATGTTGCATGTATGAGCATATTTTTGAAAATTTTGTTTCGAGGTGTTCACAACAGTGAAAGATTTTTTGAGAGTTTTTTTTTAATTTAATCAATTTTAGTTTTTCTTTTATAATTTTATAAAAACTTAATCAGTATATATTAATTTATTTAAGAGTAAATTACACCCTAGGTCCCTGTGGTTTTGTCAGAATCTGGATTTGGTCCTTATTTTAAAATAAGTACACCAGACATCCTTGTGGTTTACATTTCGTTTCATGACGGGTCCCTATCACTAACTCTATTAAAAACCATCTGTTAACTCGGAGACATTTTAGTCAATTTATGTATTTAATTAATATTACTTTAAAACCACCACTAATATCTCGCCACTTGTCCCATCCCAATGATTTAATTAAAATTACTTTGACCCATTTTCTTAACTTTCTCTCTCCCTTGCTTCATCTTCTTTGCCAATGATTTATATATGCACACTTGATTTGTGTGTATGTATGTGTATATATATATATATATCTTGAGCTAAAAATGTGCAGGTTTATATACACACAGCCACATCACCTCGTCATCCTCTCCGATACTTCTGCATCCACATTGGTCATCTTCTTTCGCCGCACTTCGTATCCTAGTGGTCTGCTTCTCCGACCATCCCCTCCCCCTCTTCACTTTGCATCCTACCAGTGTGTCGAATTAGGATTTTTTCGGCCAGATTCCGGGAGAATTGTCGCAGGCTCGCAGCTGAAAAGCCTCGAATTTCTTGATTTGTTTTCGCTTTTCAACTACCGAATTCTCGCACTGAAACTCAAGAAGCCGAACCTAAACTCTTTTGTGTGAGAGAGAGGGGTGATTAGCTGAACCAGTTTAAAAAGGTGTGACGATGGTAACTCAACGGATATGGAAGACATGGGGAAAGGAAGTTGCGGAGGTTGTGGGGGAGGTGACCGAAGAAGAAGGTTGATGGTGGTGGAAGAAGGCGGATGGTGGTGAATGGACCGAAGAAGAAGGTCGATGGTGGTGGAACGGACCTATGAGGCAGTTGGTTTTAGATTGGACCGAAGAAGGTCGTCGGTGAGATGGGGGAGATGAACACGATGGTTTTGGTGGTGGAAGGAACAGTTTGTGTGCGTGTATATATATATATATATATATATATATTAAATTATATATATAAATAGTATTTAATCTTTTTACTTTTAATAACAAAAAGGTAAATTGACCATTTTACTCTTTATTTAACGGACTGTATTTAACAGAGTTAGTGATAGGGACCCGATATGAAAGGAAATGTAAACACAAGGATGCCTGGTGTACTTATTTTAAAATAGGGACCAAATCCAGATTTGGATCTAATCACAGGGACCAAATATGTAATTTACTCTTTATTTAAATATAAATATTTAATTAATTTAGTAGTATATTGAATTTATCAAAATAAATAACTATCGATTGAGATCGTCAAATCTGTAATTTCTCTCTTTATATATATTGAAAATTATATTCTAAAGATTTTATCTTAGTCAAAAATCTTAAAATAATAAATACATCATTAAGTATTTATATATTCCCGGCATATTTAAATAAGGGTGAGGCTATTTGCACCCTTAAATTTGCTATTTGTACCCAAATGATTAAAACAATGATTTTGTTTTTTTTGTTTTTTTGTGTTTTTTTTGTCTTTTTGTTGTTTTTTCTTTTTTCTATTTTATTTATTTATTTGTATTATATATTTTGTTTTATTTGTATTATATAGTTTAAAAATGTTTTTTTTCTTTTACTTTTTGATTTTATTTAAAAGTAAATAAATATTTATAAATATAAATATTACTAATTTTTTATAATTATATAATTATAAAAATAAAACATAAACATTGCGATTTAAAGCCGAGAATTCGAAAAAATAATTTTGTTTTATGTTCATATTTATTCGCTTTTAGATCGCATATCAGATGTATAAAATTAAAGGTCAATATGGTTAATTGGTCAAAAAACTTGAAAAATAACGAATATTTTTCAAGTTTTTTGACCAATTAACCATATTGACCTTTAATTTTATACATCTGATATGCGATCTAAAAGAGAATAAATATGAACATAAAACAAAATTATTTTTTCGAATTCTCGGCTTTAAATCGCAATGTTTATGTTTTATTTTTATAATTATATAATTATAAAAAATTAGTAATATTTATATTTATAAATATTTATTTACTTTTAAATAAAATCAAAAAGTAAAAGAAAAAAAACATTTTTAAACTATATAATACAAATAAATAAAAATATATAATACAAATAAATAAATAAAATAGAAAAAAGACAAAAAGACAAAAAGACAAAAAAAACACAAAAAAACAAAAAAAACAAAATCATTGTTTTAATCATTTGGGTGCAAATAGCAAATTTAGGGTGCAATTAGCAGTGCCCTTAAATAAACTTGAAACGTGATGCAGCGTAACATATCTTGATTTAACATTTTCATTGTTTAATTTGTTTTTATTTTAATTTAATTTAGATTTAATTTATTTTAAGTTTAATGATATAATTTTTTAATAAAAAGATAATTATGTATTATGTTAAAGTTCAATGATTATCTTAATAATATTTTATATTTTTTATATTAAAAATTGTGATGTTTACGGCTTGTTCTATAATTTATCATGTTTATCAGTTAGTTATAAATTCAAACATGTAGCTTTAAAAAGCTGTACTCATGTATTATTTACTTGTAAAGTTGAAAATTAAGTAATTTTGCATTAAATAGTGGTATATAATGCCTTAAAAGGGGTTACCGTGTCAAACGAGTTAAATAGGTTAGCGGGTCAAACGGGTTAACAAGTTTAATTGTTAAGAGAATAAACGGGTTAGACGGCTCGTGTTCGGACTGAGTTACGGTTAGTCACTCTTAACCCGTTTAACTTTGAACCTAACATGACACGACGCGTTTGTTAGGTCTAATTAGACTTGGAACAATTCCAATAGGTTCTTCAAAATATAGAATTAAAAATCAAAATTTCTAAAAAAATTATTCCATCTCCAAAAGATTCTCTATCTTAAAGATTACACAATTAATTATATTATTAAAATAATTAAAAAATCATAAAATATATTTTTATCTATTCTAAACATTTAAAATAACAGCAATTCATTGGTAGAATAGATAAAAATAATATTTATCTCGTAATCATTTTAAAAGATTTTCGTCATATCTCTCATACTTTTTCCATTATGGAGAAAATTTTAGAGAATTTATTGTAGCAAAAATTCTCCAAAATCTTTATTTTGGAGATGTTGAAGATGCTCTAAGATACTTTAATAAATAGTTTATGTAAAACAAATACATTTTTCATATCAAGATTGTTTAATATTTGAACTTACGGAAATCGATGAAATAATATTGAAACCGAAAAGAACCAACAAACTTTTATATTATAATGCATCAACCAATTAATAGCAAAGTATAATGAAATAATAAAACGAAAAATATTACACCATTTGTAGCATGAATACACCATTTTCAATAACCATCTTTAGAGCATCTCCAACAGCTTTCCCAAAAAAATTTCAAAATGGGAAAGCAAAAGTCAAAATCCCCCAAAAAAATTACACTCATCTCCAACAGATTTCCCATATTTGGAAAAACACTTGTGATCATATTTGGAGTATTCTCCATATTTGGAGAAATTTTTGGGAAAAATCCTATTATCCCCATTTTGGGGAAACTTTTGGGGAAGCTGTTGGAGCTTATTTGTGTTCCAAAATCCTCATTTTTCCTATTTTCTCCAAAATGGGGAAGCTGTTGGAGATGCTCTTACTTTTCAAATTAAAATGACAACCAATCGTGTTTTATCCATGATTGTCATTTGGACATGAAAAATAATTTATTATTATTGTCATTTGTATCTGGAAATAAAATGATAAGAAATAAGTCATTGACATACAATTATCTATATTATATTATAAAACATTTGAGAAATTTTTTAAAAACATACTTTTATGCATTAAGTTCTGTTTATTGATGTATTAGTTAAAATTTAAGATTACAAGTAATGATGTATGTGTATAACTACTTCTTAAAGTTGCATGTTTGAATTCGTAACTAACTGATAAATATCTCATTTTAAATACTAAAAAATTTAAAAGATAATTATGATAATCACTGAGTTTAACATAATACTTGATCGTTATTTTTCTATAAAAATAATTATATTATTAAATCTAAAATAAATTAATCATTATTAAACCTAAATTAAACTAAATCAAATTAAACAAACTTATAAAATACATTATTGTTTTCTCAAAACCATATTATAAAATCCGCAAAAAATGAAACATTAAAATCGAGATGTATCGCGCTGCATTGCGCGAGTATATACTTCTAGTTTGATATTGTTGGTTTAACAGAGCATTTTTCTACAAATTCTATCTGAAATAGAGAAAATAAGGTTTTTGTTCTCTATTTTGCTCCAATAAATTCTACTTATTGTTATATAAAATAAAGAAACTAGAAAAACTCAAAACTTTTGAGAATTATCTATTACTTAATGTGTGGAGGAGCATACATTATTTTTTTTTCATTTCACCAATGAGATTAAAATATTATTATTTATCGAAGTTATTTTTAAAAAGTTTGATAATTTTTTAGTAATACAATGAACGTTGAAATCTCTAAAATAAAGAATCTGTTACAGTTCAATGTAATTATTTTTAGAGATTTTGACTTAGGATTATCTAGTTTAGAATTTATGAACAATCACCATAGCCCTAGGGCTATTTATAACTACCCAATTAAGAATTCCCAGATGTAATAACCAGGTATGTTATTGGTTTATTTAAAAATATTACTTTAATTTAATAATATGGAGTTAGAAGTTAAGGGGTAAGTTTTAATTTTTATATAAAAGTATAAGGGTAAGTTTTTCCAATTAGGATAAGTTTAGGGTTTAATTGGTAAGTGTGAAAATATCTTTCACAACCCACCGTTTGTTTTGTGTGTATTAGGATAGAATAGAGTTTCATTGAGACAAAATATCCTAAGTGTTTGTGTGTGTGAGTGTGTTCGGTTTAGAGAGAGAGAGAAGGAAATCGAAGAAAGCTAAGAAGAGGAAGAAGGAAAGCTTAGAGCTCTGCTGGAATTGCTAAAAACAACTGAAGGAATCAAGGTAATAATTCTGTACAATCCATACTTTTATGTGTTTAGTTCTAAAAGTTTTGCTATAAGTTTTAGAAGTGGGTTTTGATGATTTAGGGATGTTTTGAGAAATCTGAGCATATGGTTAGGTTATGTTAATGGTCTTAAACATATCTGCATAATTTCAGCATCATGCATAGTTAAAAGATTAAATTATGGGTTTAAGATGAACAACGTGGACTGAGACATTCAAGTGAGTCGCAATGGTGGGTTGCGACATGCTTGAATATGGCAATCTTCATGAATGTCGCAATGGTGAGTTGCGACTTGCTCATGAAGTCGCAATGGTGGGTTGCGACTTGGATGGGAAGTCGGAGTAGTTGATTGCGACTTGAGTGGGAAGTCGCAGTAGTTGATTGCGACTTGGTATAGTGTATTGCGACTTGAGTCGAGGATTTCAGGACTTAGAGATTTCTAGCCTTAAAAAGAAATGTTTGTATTCATGTGGTACAGATTCCGTGAAACGGGACTGAAGGAATTGGAGTGCTCGGTAATAGCGTGGAAGGATTTTTGGAAATAAGCTAATCAAGTGAGTTTTTCTTTAAAAATGTTTTCAAATGGAATACATATATGTGATTAAATGTAATATTGTGCATATAGTGTTTATATGAGTATTACATTGTATGGGTACTAGTTGGCCGGGCTTAGGACCGGTGAAAGTTGGTTGTACAAAGGGACAGTGGTGTTGGTTGTATTTAGTACAGCGGTGTAAATTAATTAATTGGCTTGCTACCAATTAATATGGCCAAGAAAAGGAAAAGAGAAAGAGATGGAAAGATACATGATGTATGAGTCATAGTTGGTATTCTTATGTGAATTATGTGTATGATGTTGTGCAAATATTTTCTTTAACTAACGGGGATTTTTCTCACTAGACCTCAAGGTCTAACCCTCATTTTGTTTTAAAATATGTATTCCAGGTCAAGGAGCAAATAAGAGACAATGATAAGATTTATCCTGTTTAGCTTTTGTGGAAGATGAATGATTATGAAGATTCAAGTTGTGTTTTGTATCTATTATGTATTTTCCTTTATTCGAAAAAGTTTGTACTAAAAGACCTAATTGTAGAATCTAAGGGACCGTATTTGAAATATGATATGTTATTTTGTGGTGAAATATATGTATTTGTGTGTTGGGATTAAGGGATGTTACAGATGGTATCAGAGCCCTAGTTTAAGAGATTTAGGTATTAGTATCTGTACCTAGACTTAAACTGCATGCGAAGTAGGTTGTCCTTATTATTATAGAACCTTGGGATATTAAATATAAAAAGGTGGAAGGAACATCATGTAAGGTAATTTCAGATTACACCTGGCCAGTGTAATTGTGATCTTACAGGTACATGTTTGAACCATAATACTTTGTTATATGGGGTATGTGCTTATGTGTATATTAACCTTGTTTGAATCAACAGAATGGCAAGTGGGACGAGATAAACGAACCGGGAAGGGGAAGGAAATCCGAATAGATCTAATCCAACAGCCGGAGGAAGGGGAAGAGGGGGAGAAAGAGGCAGAGGTAGGACTGAGGGCAGAGTACAGGGGCGAGGCACAGAGTTTGTTACGAGAGACGACCTAGCAGCTGAAATGGGAAGACTTCAGGCAAATATCCAAGCTATGTTTAACCAGACTCACCATACGGAAACGGAAAGACCAGATCCTAACTTTGAAAACGAGATGCCTATCACACCTACTGTCACATCAGTACCAAGAAAGTGTAACTATAAAATGTTTTTAAGCTGTAAACCACCCACTTATGGAGGGGACAGAGATCCAGTAAAGGCGATGCGGTGGCTGAAGGAAGTTGAAGTTGTATTTAAAACCAGTAAATGTGCGGAAGAAGATAAGGTGTTATACGGAACTGCAATGTTGAAAGCAGATGCCTTATATTGGTGGGAGGCCTTTGTTGACTCTAAAGGACCTGATGTATATTCAACCTTTACTTGGGGCGAATTCTCGAGAGCATTTAAGGAACAATTTTGTCCGCAAGCCGCAGTTAGACAGTTGGAAGAGGAATTCCTGAGCCTACAACAAGGGAATTTATCAGTAAGAGACTACACTGCCCGTTTCTTAGAGAAGTCGCGTTTTGGGGAGTATTATGTTGCCACAGAGAAAATGAAGATGGAAAGGTATGTATTTGGATTGAACTCGGAAATTAGAAAGTTAGTGACTGCAACGAGACCTGATACCTTTTCAGAAGCAGTAAATGCCGCGGAAAATGTGGAGCGGGACAATAAGAGGGATTCTGGGGATAAGAGTGCGGGAAAGAGAAAATGGGAAGGACCCCCACACGATATGAAGAAGTCCGGGTTTCAGCGATTTGATAGTCGTCCACCTTTCTGATCAGTTGAAAGACCTTGCCCAAGGTGCCACCGTTTTCATCAAGGAAGCTGTCAAGTTGATCCTAGAAACTGTTATAAGTGCGGGAAGATTGGTCACATTGCCAAAGACTGTCGGGTGGTTAGATTTTGTTATTCGTGCAATTCTCCAGATCATCTTCAGTCAGATTGCCCACTGGGAAGAATACAATCGGGTGGCACGTCAACAAGAGCAACGGGTGTTAGACCAACAGTACCGAGGTTAGAACCAGCAAGATCAAGAGGTCGTTCATTTCAGATGACAGCAAAAGAAGCGGAGGAAACTCTGGACGTGGTTACAGGTACATTCTTAATAAATTCTACACGTGCTAAGGTGTTATTTGATTCCGGTGCAAACCGATCGTTTGTGTCTCCTACATTTGCTGCTTATATGCATTTAGAGCCGAAAGTGTTAGATCATGCTTTAATGGTAGATACGGCAAATGATAATCAAGTGTCGGTTAAAGAAGTATTTGATAGCTGTGTGATAGATATAGAAGGGTGCGGAGTACCGATTCAGTTATTTCCAATAGCCCTGGTTGAGTTTGATGTGGTAGTGGGAATGGATTGGTTAGCCGAGAACCAAGCTAACATAGTTTGTGATAAGAAGTTAATAAATGTGGTGTTACCTGAAAAAGGGCCGGTAGTGATTTATGGTGATCGTAGGAATCATCAGTATAATCTTATATCTATGATAAAAGCCCGTAAGTGTGTTAATAAAGGTTGCCCGAGTTACTTAGCTTATGTGATTGATACTAAACTAGAGAAGAGTAAGTTGGAAGATATTCCAATTGTTAGTGAATTTCCAGAAGTTTTCCCCGAAGACTTGAATAGCCTTCCGCCCATTAGACAAGTAGAATTTGGTATAGATCTGATTCCCGGAGCCACCCCTGTAGCCCGTGCTCCGTATCGTTTGGCACCTCCGGAAATGAAAGAAATGATGGCACAACTGCAAGATCTATCCGATAAGGGTTTCATCAGACCGAGTTCTTCACCGTGGGGAGCACCAGTTTTGTTTGTGAAAAAGAAGGATGGTTCGATGAGAATGTGTATCGACTATAGAGAATTGAATAAGCGTACAATCAAAAACAAGTATCCCCTACCTAGAATTGATGACCTCTTCGATCAATTAGTCGGAGCTTGTTGTTTCTCCAAGATTGATTTAAGATCCGGTTATCACCAGTTGAAGGTCAAAGAAGAAGACGTTTTGAAAACTGCTTTTCGCACCAGGTACGGTCACTATGAGTTTCTAGTAATGCCATTTGGATTGACGAACGCACCAGCTGCTTTTATGGATTTAATAAATCGGGTATGTAAGCAGTATCTTGATAAATTCGTTATTGTGTTTATTGATGATATATTTATCTATTCCCGATCCAAGGAAGAGCACGCGCAACACCTTCGTTTGATTCTAGAACTACTGAAGGAAGAAAAGTTGTATGCTAAATTTTCAAAATGTGAATTCTGGTTACGGGAAGTACAGTTTCTGGGGCATGTAGTTTCCGAAAAGGGTATACAAGTTGATCCGATGAAAGTGGAAGCAGTTGAAAAGTGGGAACCGCCGAAGACAGCAACGGAAGTATGAAGTTTTATGGGTTTAGCCGGCTACTATCGAAAGTTTATAAAAGATTTTTCTCGTATTGCCACCCCTCTGACTAAGTTGACTCGAAAGAATCTGAAGTTTGAATGGAAGGCAGAACAAGATGAAGCATTTCGGATATTGAAAGAAAAACTGTGCAGCGCACCGATATTAGCATTACCCGAAGGTTCCGAAGACTTTGTGGTCTATAGTGATGCGTCTAAGTTGGGATTGGGTTGTGTGCTAATGCAGCGGGGAAAGGTTATTGCTTATGCTTCCCGTCAATTAAAAGACCATGAGAGACAGTATCCTACGCACGACATGGAACTTGCACCGGTTGTCTTTGCATTGAAGATTTGGAGACATTATCTGTATGGTTCCAAATGTCAAATTTATACCGATCATAAGAGTCTCCAACATCTTTTTGATCAGAATGAATTAAATATGAGGCAAAGGAGATGGCTAGAACTGGTAAATGATTACGACTGTGAAATTCTTTATCTTCCGGGAAAGGCGAATGTGGTAGCTGATGCACTGAGTCGTCAAGAAAGAAGTGGAACAATAAAAGCTATTTCACTAAGAGCTAAACTCTTACCCAACATCTTTGACGAACTGTTGAAGTGTCAGATAGAAGCCTGTCAGGAAGAACATTTGAAGTCAGAACGGTTAGTGGGAATATCGGCATTGCTTGTGAAAGATGACTGTGGGCTGTTATGTCTGGAGAACAGAATTTGGGTGCCTCGTTTGGGTGGATTACGTGATCGCGTGTTACAAGAATCTCATCAATCTCGTTTCTCTATCCATCCAGGTACAAATAAGATGTATAGAGATCTGAAACAATTCTATTGGTGACCGGGAATAAAAAGAAGCATTGCAAAGCATGTGGAAGAATGTACTACTTGCAAAAAAGTGAAGATTGAACATCAAAAGCCGTTTGGTCAGTTACAACGATTAGAAATACCAATATGGAAATGGGATCAGATTACTACCGATTTCATCACGAAGCTACCAAGAACTCCGAAAGGATTTGATTCTATTTGGGTGATAGTCGACAGGTTGACGAAGTCTGCACACTTCCTACCGATAAAGGAAACTGATTCAATGGAACGATTAGCCAAGTTGTATATAGATGAAATAGTAACTCGACATGGAGTTCCAATCTCGATTATTTCTGATCGGGATAGTCGTTTTACTTCAAGGTTTTGGAGAAGTTTTCAAAAGGAGATGGGGACGCAGATAAAGTTAAGTACAACATATCATCCTCAAACTGACGGTCAGAGTGAAAGAACGATCCAGACTTTAGAAGACATGCTCCGGGCTTGCATCGTTGATTTTGGGGGATCGTGGGATAAACATTTGCCTTTGATAGAATTTGCCTACAACAACAGTTATCATTCCAGCATTCAAGCGGCACCGTTTGAAGTATTATATGGTAGAAAATGTCGAACGCCTCTATGTTGGAATGAAGTGGGAGAGAAACAGTTAGCAGGGCCAGATATAGTACAGTTAACAGCAGATAAGATAACTCAGATTCGGGAAAGATTGAAAGTGGCTCAAGATAGACAGAAAAGCTATGCCGACGCCGGAAACCGTTAGAGTTCCAAGTTGGAGATTTTGTAATGTTAAAAGTCTCACCTTGGAAAGGAGTCATTCGATTTGGGAAGCAAGGTAAACTTAGCCCGAGGTATATTGGACCGTTTGCAATTACTGAAAGAATTGGGGAAGTAGCTTACCGATTAGATTTACCGCCAGAATTAAGCAGGATTCACAACGCCTTTCATGTGTCAAATTTTCGGAAGTGTTTGATTACGCCAGATCAGGCAGTCTCTCTACCAGATATACAGGTTGATGAAAAGTTGAATTATGTGGAGGAACCGGAAGCTATTGTTGACCAAAAAGTCAAAGTTTTGCGGAATAAAGAAATCAAACAAGTGAAAGTACAGTGGAAACATCATAGAGGTCAAGATGCGACGTGGGAATCAGAGTCGGAAATGAGAACCAAATACCCTCATCTGTTCACTTAACTGAATTCCGGGACGGAATTCTTTTAAGGGGGAGATGTTGTAATAACCAGGTATGTTATTGGTTTATTTAAAAATATTACTTTAATTTAATAATATGGAGTTAGAAGTTAAGGGGTAAGTTTTAATTTTTTTATAAAAGTATAAGGGTAAGTTTTGCCAATTAGGATAAGTTTAGGGTTTAATTGGTAAGTGTGAAAATATCTTTCACAACCCACCGTTTGTTTTGTGTGTATTAGGATAGAATAGAGTTTCATTGAGACAAAATATCCTAAGTGTTTGTGTGTGTGAGTGTGTTCGGTTTAGAGAGAGAGAGAAGGAAATCGAAGAAAGCTAAGAAGAGGAAGAAGGAAAGCTTAGAGCTCTGCTGGAATTGCTAAAAACAACTGAAGGAATCAAAGTAATAATTCTGTACAATCCATACTTTTATGTGTTTAGTTCTAAAAGTTTTGCTATAAGTTTTAGAAGTGGGTTTTGATGATTTAGGGATGTTTTGAGAAATCTGAGCATATGGTTAGGTTATGTTAATGGTCTTAAACATATCTGCATAATTTCAGCATCATGCATAGTTAAAAGATTAAATTCTGGGTTTAAGATGAACACTGTGGACTGAGACATTCAAGCGAGTCGCAATGGTGGGTTGCGACATGCTTAAATATGGCAATCTTCATGAATGTCGCAATGGTGAGTTGCGACTTGCTCATGAAGTCGCAATGGTGGGTTGCGACTTGGATGGGAAGTCGGAGTAGTTGATTGCGACTTGAGTGGGAAGTCGTAGTAGTTGATTGCGACTTGGATGGGAAGTCGCAGTAGTTGATTGCGACTTGAGTGGGAAGTCGCAGTAGTTGATTGCGACTTGGATGGGAAGTCGCAGTAGTTGATTGCGACTTGAGTGGGAAGTCGCAGTAGTTGATTGCGACTTGGTATAGTGTATTGCGACTTGAGTCGAGGATTTCAGGACTTAGAGAGTTCTAGCCTTAAAAAGAAATGTTTGTATTCATGTGGTACAGATTCCGTGAAACGGGACTGAAGGAATTGGAGTGCTCGGTAATAGCGTGGAAGGATTTTTGGAAATAAGCTAATCAAGTGAGTTTTTCTTTTAAAAATGTTTTCAAATGGAATACATATATGTGATTAAATGTAATATTGTGCATATAGTGTTTATATGAGTATTACATTGTATGGGTACTAGTTGGCCGGGCTTAGGACCGGTGAAAGTTGGCTGTACAAAGGGACAGTGGTGTTGGCTGTATTTAGTACATCGGTGTAAATTAATTAATTGGCTTGCTACCAATTAATATGGCCAAGAAAAGGAAAAGAGAAAGAGATGGAAAGATACATGATGTATGAGTCATAGTTGGTATTCTTATGTGAATTATGTGTATGATGTTGTGCAAATGTTTTCTTTAACTAACGGGGATTTTTCTCACTAGACCTCAAGGTCTAACCCTCATTTTGTTTTAAAATATGTATTCCAGGTCAAGGAGCAAATAAGAGACAATGATAAGATTTATCCTGTTTAGCTTTTGTGGAAGATGAATGATTATGAAGATTCAAGTTGTGTTTTGTATCTATTATGTATTTTCCTTTATTCGAAAAAGTTTGTACTAAAAGACCTAATTGTAGAATCTAAGGGACCGTATTTGAAATATGATATGTTATTTTGTGGTGAAATATATGTATTTGTGTGTTGGGATTAAGGGATGTTACACCAGATGTATTAGTACTAGCAGTGCATCAAAGTTGCAACCATCGATTCTTCCGAGAGGCCACAATTGCCGCGAGCAAACATATTGATGACGAGGAACACATTTTTGTTATGCTACTAATTCTTGTACTTGCTTTGCTATTTTGCCCCATCCTTGCTGAGGAAGAGTTATGGACGTGCAAATGGAGGTGCCATTATACATTGTTACTGATCAGTTGATATACTGATAGATAAGTGGTATACTTTTTTTAGGGTTGAAAACAAGTTTACTTTTTTTTATATGTGTAAGAACTTATTTGTTTACATAAATATTTGGTGACTTAATTGTTTAAAATATTAAAATATATTAAGTTTTTGGGAAATTAATTGAAATAACCATTTTTGACTTGTGGTTTGATCTTTTAGACACGTTCAGACGTTCTCTCTAAATTTACCAAAACAGCACCAACTCCTTAAATAGATCCGTAATTGTGAGCCTACTTCAAAAACAGAAAAAACGAATCTGGTCGCTTTTTTTTTGTATATTGCGGACCGAGTCATTTTTCCTACTTCAAAATTGAGTTTTGTTTGTGTTTTTAAGCTAAGTCCGCAACTATTTTGATAAATTTTGGGAGAATGTGCTAAGAAGTTAAACCACAAATCAAAAATGCTATTTCAATTAATTTCCCTAATGTTTCCTATTTTAGTGAATTCAAAGATTTATTTATTCAAGTTCAATAAGTTTAAGGATTTATTTATTTAAAAAAATTAAAGAATTTAACCACTCCAAATATAATACTTCCTCTCACAACATTTAAGTATTTAACTTAGAGCATCCACACACGTCTTGCAAGATGACATGGCATGCCATGTGTCTTGCAAGGTCTTGCAAGACCACCCCCATCTTGCTAAACTTGCAAAGTCTTTCATCAAATTAAATATATTTAACAAACACATTTTTTAATTTAATTATACCATCCGCACACCTGCAAGATCATACTCCTTTCACAAGTGTCACATCAGCTTTGCAATAACACCTTCTACACACATACAAGACCAAACTCCTTTCTAAACTAATAAATTATAATATAAATAATATAGATTTAATAAACATATTAATATTTAATGTTTAAATAAACAACAAACAAATTAATTTAATTAATGAACAACAAACAAATTAATTTAATTAATGAACAACAAACAAATTAATATTTTAATGGTTGCAAGGCCTTGCTAAATTTGCAAGGTCAAGGTGGTCTTGCAAGACACATGGCATGCCATGTCATCTTGCAAGACGTGTGTGGATGATCTTAGTTTGTTTGTTTGTTTAAACATTAATTATTATTATTAATATGCTTATTAAATTTAATTCATTTATTAATTTATTTGAACATTATTTTTTAATATTTTTATTAAAATTTCTTACCCACGCTTTATTTAAAAAAATGATATTTTTATGCAATGTTTTTTATTTAAACTGCTAAATTATATTTACACAAAATATAATAAAAGAAAACAAAAGTAAAATTTTAGTTATCTATATTTTATAATTAATTTATTAGTTATATTATAATTATCTATATTATTTATATTATAATTATTTATATTATTTATATTATAATTTATTAGTTTAGAAAGGAGTTTGGTCTTGCATGCGTGTGTAATGTGTTATTGCAAAGCTGATGTGACACTTGTGAAAGGAGTAAGGTCTTGCAGGTGTGTGGATGGTCTTAGAGCATCCACACAAGTATTGCAAGAGCCTTGCAAGATGACATGGCATGCCATGTGGCTTGCAAGGCCTTACAAGACCAATCTCATCTTTCTAAAATAGAAAGACTTTTCACAAATTAAATATATTAAACAATAACATTTTTTAATTTAATTAATTTGTTTGTTGTTTATTTAAACATTAATTATTAATATGTTTATTAAATCTATATTATTTATATTATAATTTATTAGTTTAGAAAGGAGTTTGGTCTTGCATATGTGTAGAAGGTGTTATTGCAAAGCTGATGTGGCACTTTAGCAAGGAGTATGGTCTTGCAGGTGTGTGGATGGTCTTACATGCTTGCTTGCATATGATATCTATACTATATTATAAAGCATTTATGAAAAACTCTTAAAAAAATTCATAAAGCCTTATGTTTCTATTTAATACTAATTACTTAAAATCTCTTAAAAACAACTAACGAAGCTTTATGTACCACTGTTAATGCTAATAACTTAATTAGTCATTATCTCTAACTCCTTCCTTTTAGTCCTTATCTCTAACTCTCTACAAATTCTCAAATGGTAAACCCAAAAAAAAGCATCATTCTTTAATCCTCATTAGTTATGTAATTAATCCTTATCTCTTATCCCATTTTCAAATCCTCAAATCATGAACCCCTCAAAAAGTAAAACAAAAAATTAAAATTGTAACAACCCAACTCGAAGATAACGCTTAAACAACAAGAATTAAACCACTCGCCGAAAAGGCTCCGGAATACAATCATTAACATACGAGTACATAATAAGATTTGCGGAAACAACCCAATACACAGCTGAGATTTCTAGAATACTAAGCATGGCATACTATACTATTTTGACTTCCTTCTAGCCCCATGTTTCACGCTCACGCCTTCTCCTTGCCCTTACCAGTATCTCCTACTAAGCGCTTTCCTGAAAATGGTTTAGTTTTTGAAAAGCAAGGGTTAGACCATGAGGTCTAGTGAGCTCCCTCTAGTGGCAACAATTTCATTAACAAATATTTACAAGCATTTCATAATATTTAAAACAACAACTTTAAACAAAGCTTTCATGTAACAACCACACATGTAAATGGCACACTGAAGTCACTCGGAAGTGACAACGTGTCAGTCTCACACTGCCTTACTGGGTCACTCCTCCCATGGCATAAACGGGACTCACCCCCGGTATCAGCACTGGCGGGCCACATACCCCGACTTAGCCAATTCACATCTATCAACAATGTATGCATACACTTTAAGCTGACTTTCCAAACATTCATCATATAACATAAGTATATCATTTCATACTCCTTCCTTACTTCAAAAATCACGTTAAAACACATATTTAGTTAGAAAACTCACTTGATCTTGCTTGCTACTTCTCACTTACGCTCCCAAGTCTCTAGACGGAACACCTATAATTTAAAGGGAACAAATGTGATAAGTCGTTTGTCTTACATCCGAGATTATCTCTAAATAGCATCCCAACAAAAATGAGAATTTCTACAATACCAGACTGTGTTCGGACTCCTCTTTTCCGGATACCGATTCCGGAAACATCCGGACTCCCTCTTTTCCGGATAACGATACCGGACTGAAACGTCCAAAAACCAGGACAAATTTAAACCTTAAAATTTCACAAAGTTAACCATAATTTCATCCAACTTTTATACATAAATGGAGAATTAGTAGTGAGGGTTCATATACACAATTGAACTTATCAAAGCAACCTACTAATCTAATCCTAAACATTAAGATCAGATTATACTAGTTGTTTAGACCATTCATCAAATCATCCTCGCATATGCTAACTTCTCCATTCATGACCAAAAGTTGAGTATCAGAATCACTCGTCTCTCATCCCGCTATTGCTTCCCTAAGCTTGTACCTGGTAAGAAAATTTAAATTGAAACGATTAGGCTTACGCCTAGTGAGAACATCCATTTTCAAATTAAAACCTTATAAGCTTTGGAAACCAATGTAAACAAAGCGTATAAACAAACCTGGTTTGCCACCATTCTTACCGTACACATACTCATCTTGAGATAACGGGAATATACCCGATTTCATGAATATGACTAACACTCAGTAGTCATATCATCACGTTCGAGAGCCTACTAGGAATCATCACAGATTCGAGATCATTGCTCATGTCCAAGAAATTACAATTTACTTTATGCCTATTTCTTGGCGTGGAAGTAGAGATTACAATTTACTTTATGCCTATCTCTTATCTTCCCATAGAAATCATGAATTACAATTTACTTTATGCATATTCCAAGATTTCTCCTCACAATACGAAATGGGAATTACAATTTACTTTATGTTTATTCCTCATTTCCACGTCAACGGGAATTACAATTTACTTTATGCCTATTCCACGTTTCATGTCACACTATGAAATAGGAATTACAATTTACTTTATGCATATTCCTTATTTCACATCACCTTACGAAATGGGAAATACAGTTTACTTTATGCCTATTCCACATTTCAGGTCAACAGGAATTACAAATTACTTTATGCCTATTCCTCGTTACAAATAATGTCAGTGCCTATGGATCCATTACACTTACTAGCAAATGTGCATATTTACCCGAATGCACGAACATTTCGTATCATATTCTCAAAGTTGAGAATCGCAACTAATACCATACCCTTATTCTCAGTTGTCCCTCTTCGGCGACTTAGCACGAGGGTCCGCTACCTGGTTAGCGGATGGGGTCAAGGGGCAACACCCTTGCGGGGTCTGGGGGCAACGTCCCTAGAATTTTTTTAGAAAAGCTTAACCAGATAACACCTCCGGAAACTTTATCAGAAAAAATCTCTTATCCGGAACCCAAATCCGGAACTATCTGGAAAAGCCAAATCCGGATCATCATCCGGAATCCGGTAAAATATCCGGACACTCATCCAGAATCCGATATTCGATCCGGAACTCACTTCGGGATCCGGTACCAATCCGGTACCAACCCGGAATCCGGTACCCAATTCGGTACGATCCGGAATCCGGTACCATCCATCTTCCGGACTTCACTCATTTTACTCAGTTCCTTTATATCTCATTCAATACTCTAAAAATTCAGTTTGTATGCATTCATACATATACCATTACTTTAACAAAACCCATTCAGTTCAACATATCAATCTTATTAGGACAAAATTAAAGGATGAACTCACCTGTTGAATTCGAAATTGACAGAAGCTGAAATTTAATTTAACCTAGTACTTCGAATCGACTCTGCTTCAATGATTCAAACCTCAAGAATTCCTTCACGTAACTCTCTCTCTGCCTTACTAAAACCAACTTTCAAGAAACCCAAATTGAGATATTTTTCTAAATCAGCCGACTTATCCCTGATATACATCAAATTTTTACCACCCCTCAATTTGATCCAAAACTTAGGCCAAATAACAAAATCCACCCTCAAAGTTTCAAGTTCCACAATAACTTAAACTTTGAGTCAAAAACAAATTTCAACCCTTGAGTTTTACATTTTACAAATAGTCTAAATCTTAGACTAAATTACGTTTCGACCGATTCATATTAAATATAATATAATGGAAATTTCGAGGTGTTACACGGACACATCCGAACTCCCTTTTCCGGATCTCTATTCCGGACACATCCGGACTCCCTTTTTCGGATCTCTATTCCGGACACATCCGGACTCCCCTTCCGGATCTCTATTCCGGACACATCCGGACTCCCCTTCCGGATTACCATTCCAGGCACATCCGGAAAACTCTTCCGGACACGAAGGGTTTATGTCGAACAGATGTTAGCCATCGATTTTTAAAGGAATAATTCCCAAATAGGTTTGGGACTCAAAACGCAAAGCGAGTAATCAATGCATTAACATAAAATGATCAACAACCAAGACTCGTTTCTTACCAAACTAATCATGGATCATATTGTTCAATCTCAAAATCAAAAGTTCCCAGCAACAACTCCACATCCAAAACTAATCCGATATTCGCACAAACAACAAGGATTAGAGTTAGGGATTACCTAGAATTGCCTGATGAAGAGTCTTTCTTCCACTTGGTCCTTCTCTGCTCAAAATTGTGAATAGTAGCTTGAATTCCTTTCCTCTCCTCCAATGTGCCGTTTCAAGATTTCTCTTACCTAGGGTTTTGTGCAAAACATTGAGGGTTTTATACCCTCTTTCCAAAATTACCAATTAGTCCCTTGAAGTTATAGCATCTAAACTTTTCCCACAAAAATCTCAAATCTTTTCATTTAAAACCCTGGTTATTACAAAAATCAAGTTATATCGTGGTGCATTGCACGAGTACCCTTCTAGTATGCTAAAATCAATGTACAAGTTTTCCTACGATGATTTTAATTTTCACAGTATTTTTATTTTTGTTTTTAAAGTTCGCGTATAAAATTGATTTGCACTTGTCATAAAATCTTTGTTATTGGGAATAGAATAATTATATCCGAATTAATGCATTAGCATTATACTCCGTATTTTCTTCTTTCTCTTTCTATACATCTCCACCTTTATATTTTTAACATTTTTATCTATTTCATTTATTTTTCATATATACAATTTTTTAAATAAAACATTAAAACTATATTCTCGCACTTAGGGAGGAAAAAGAAAATAGAAGGTAAAAAAAAGAGAAGAAAAAGAACAAGAATATAATAGAGAGAATGAATCGTAATTCTCATTAATCATAAGCCCTTTATATAGGGATGAGTTACAAGTAGATAACTACAAGATATTTCAATTCTAATCTATCTATCTATATCTCTATCGTCATATCCTTTAGACGATGGCACATTTATCCTACAACACTCCCCCTTGTGCCGAGTCAAAGGAGTGAAGGTGCACAATTGTTGCCTCGTTAAAACCTTACGCCAAAATAAAAACCCAGTGGGAAAAAATAAAATATGACGAAGGAAAGAGTACAACGCACTAGTTTTCTTTGCAACACATAGACTTTTCCTTGTAACAACCCAATTTCACTAAAATAAAACTTGTAACAATACAACCAAATTTGGTCCCAAAGTATACAATTAATGCTACTTATACTCTAAGTTCGCAGCGGATAACACACCCACAACTGAGATGCTACAGGAAGCCCGACGAAATCTACAAGTCTTCGCTAGACTCTAGCTCTTCTACAACGCCACACCCTTCCATCATCGCCAGATTAATCCCAAACACGACTATCACCTGAAAATGGTTTTAGTTTTTGAAAAGCGAGGGTTAGACCATGAGGTCTAGTAATTCCCCCAAAAACAGTTTCACGCAAGCCAAGTATAAAATCATGTCATTCTATAACGTAATAACGTTCCAAGTCATGCATTCAACAAAGGTATAGCACAGTGGGCTCGACTTTCTTCACCCTACAAAGTCGGGCACGGCAATTCGGTTTCAACACCCTACAAAGCCGGGTACGGCAACTCTGTCTCATCACCCTACTGTGCAACCCGACTCCATACGTGGCAATAACCGTCACAAAAACATGCAATCAACATATCGTATAGTTAGGCGTATAAACAACTTGCATGCATTAGTAAGCATTTCCATGTCATGTGAAATAAAACCTTTCAAAACATTTAATCATGCCATCATGCTCGTAACCATAATCAGTTAAGAAAACCTTTCGCAAACATTTCATTTACACAAATAAGATAAGGGAACTCACCTTAGCCTTAGCACATTGACACATGCTCCGGAACACACTTTAGCTCAACCGAACACCTGAATTGGAGTTAAATATGGTGGTATTAGATTCCCTAATTAAGCCCCAAAACATCTCCTATAATTTCCTAAGACCAGCCCCTAAACAACGCCTCGATTCCAGGCCCGAACGACAAACAAAGCAAAATGGAGGTGCACTCAACAGGGAGATGAGCGACTTTTCCCGCGGCTTACAAACCGCGTGGAAAACCGCGTAAACCCCTGTTCGAGGCCCCCTCCTCTCTGTACAACCAGATCAGTCCGAAAAATCACCCGAACTTCCAAAAATGCTCTCCAATGCTTGATACTTTTCCAAAAACGAAGATTAACACCATAAAACCTCTAAAGGAATCAATACTCACTCCAAAACATTCAATTCCTCAACCAAAAATCCCATGGGTCATCTCTTTTCAACAAACCACTCCCAATAATGAACAAAACCTAGAAACCTCCATTGGAAGAGTGAAATCTCATCAAGATTCCACAATTTCCCCAAGAGATTCATCAATCCCACCATTCCAAGTGGTTTCTCCACAAAATACTTCTAAGAAAAGAATGCATTAAAGAAATGCATCTAAAACCTCTATTCTAGCAACAAAACAATGAGACAAAGAAGATGGTATACCTTGACAGAAATTTCTTCAATCTCTTGCTGAAAACTTCCTTCTCTAATCTTCAATTGTGGCCTCTTGTGACCCCTTTCCTTCTCTACACTTCTCAGCCGACACTATGAACAAAAGAATGAAAATGAGGGTTTTCATCTTAACACTTCTTCTATTCACCCTCTTGACACACAAGTTTTCAAGTTTCACACAAAGGCCCCCAAACTCTTATTTATTCACAACAACTACAAGAAGATAAAATATGGGGTGTTACATTCCTTTAGTCTAGTTTTCTCTTAGATACGTACATTAATCATGAGAGTTAAGAAAACATGATGGTATATAAACTGTTGCCTCACTAAAACCTTACACCAAGGAACAAAACCCAATGGGAAAAATAAAACCTTGGTTGAAGGAAAGAGCACAACATACCAATATTACATATATAGTAGACTCCCCCTTTTGTCTACCACTCCCCCTGATTCGTGCATTAATCAAAGGAGGTTTAAAACATTTCCATTTTAATACTTTCTACATGTTTCCCAAATATGGTTTTACGTATTGATTTGGTAAGCAAACATGTCACACTTTCCTCACATCTTATTCAATTCACTTGAATCTTGAGGAGAATTGTTTATATAAAACTTAAGCAAAATATGTTTTGTGTTATAACCCTTGATATATCTTACTTTCATTTCTTCGATACATGATGCATTATTTCCATACATGCAAGTTGTATAGTGATCAAAATCAAAATTACTAGCTCCTCTTATATGTGTAATGATAGTCCTTAACCATATACACTCTTGAATAGTCTCATGGGGAGTAAGATTGTTGATAATATAAGAAGATAGCTATTAAGGGTTTGCTTAGTCTACTTCCAAGCAATCGGCATGTTCCATATGATAATTCCTTAGCCAATTTGGGAACAACCTTTATATGAGTTGAACATATACCTAATATCAACAAATATATACCAAGACATTGTTTGGTGTTTTTCTATAAGAGCTTGTACTTTTGCCGCTCACAATCTAAGTAGGTATTGAAGTTTCATTATCAATCCATTTTTCTACGTAGGGAAATTATAAGCCCACGTCAATGGTGCCAAAAGATTAATTTGAAATTATTCCAATGACGTTGCGTTGGCGCTGAGCTAAATCTAGCTGACAAGTTCAGTGAGAAGTACAATATACGGTCAAGTGTATTATGTTGAGTACAATAATGCGCCTATTGTACTTAGGTATGGAATTCCAGCTCCCAACACCTCTTCGTCCTCATCCTTTAGACGAAATGGATATTTTCTTATATCCAACACTTTGACCGATCATGGGAGTGCTAATCGGATGCGCTTTGTCCATATTAGGTCGCCTGATCATTTTCTAGACATATGCGGATCGGTGGATTAATATTCCACAAACTCGGTGTCGTAGCTCAAGTATCTAGACAAAACCAAGTTTTCCCACGATCTTTCATCTCAAATTCAGATTTCAAGTAGCTTGTGTTTTCTCTTATTTCATCAAGAGTGTCTATTATGTTCATAACATCGACATATAGAGCTACTATGAAAATCTGGGACTTGTTTTCTTATATAAATACGTAAGGGAACAGTTCATCGTTCTTATTTATCGTTTCCCAATCAAGTATTCACTCAGGCGGGTATACCACATCCGCATAGATTGCTTTAATCTATAAAGTGAGTGTTTCATATTTATTGTAATCGCATTTCATAGTTTAAAGTTACTTGATATTGGTATAATGCCATCAAGCACTTTTATATATCTATGGATTTAGATCCCCATAGAGATATGTAATAACTACATCGTTGAGCTGCAATTTCCAGTCCTTCGGAAACTACTTGGCTAATTTAATTAGTAGAACGTTGTCCATCACGAGAGAGTAAGTCTTATTGTGGTCAATCCAGTGCGTTGTGAGAAACCCTGCGCCAAAGGAGAGCCTTATATATTATGACTTAATTATTCTCATTACACTTCCCTGACAAATGATTTATCTATGTCCTACAGGCTTTACACTTGGTCGGTTAGCACTACCGAACCAAATACCTGTTGATTTGTCAAATAATTATCCTGGATTGCTTCTTTTCATTTAGGCCAATTTGCTCTTTGTTGACATTCTTCAACTGAGCATGGTTCGATGACATCGTGCTCTGTTATCTCATAAGCAACGGTATATGTAAATATATCATCATTGAGTATGTATGATCTGTCCATCGACTCATATTCATTTGAGATTTCTTTGATATCTGGAATCAGTATTAACTTCGGAGCGTCCTCCAGTAATGATTCATAGACATAGATTTAATCAAAGATAATCTCATGTATTGATGATATATGGTTGTGGCTTACTCTTCTCTTCCTTTAGATGAGTATCTATCGAACCAAGTAGCTTCCCCCATTTCCTTTTGGGAGCTACGACCTCAACCACACCTCCACCATGTGTGATTGCAACGTACTTCCAGCGACGTTGTGCCCTTGTTTGGGGACTTTTTACCTTGCGAGTATATTTGCAGCTCGTATATGTGATCTTGTCAATCTAGATAATGTTAAACGTATCAGGTATCGAGTCTGATTCGTTTGACTTCAACTTTACGTTGTGAAGTTTTTGGGGATCAAAATAAGACACAATTGAAATATTCAATGGCACTTCCTGTCGTTCCCATGGAAAATCCTTTTTCCTATCTCCCCCTAACGACAGGAAGGTTGTCTCATCAAAGTGACAACCCACAAATCTAGCGGTAAAGGGATCACTCGTCAAGGGTTTTAATTAGCGGATAATTGTTGGGGATTCATATCCAACATTTGATGACTCGTCTTTAAGACCCATTTTGGTACGCTGTGGGGGCGTAATTGGCACATATACAACACAACCAAACATACGTAAATGTAAAACAGCAGGCTTATATCCAGTTACCAACTGGTACACACAAGATTGGTTGGCTGGTTGTGGGTCTAAATACGAATAAGTAAAGTTGCATGTAATATTGCATTACCCCATGTGGATAAATTGGTGCGCATAACCAATGCCCTAGCTACCATCTATATTCTTTTGATGACAACTTTTATCATTTTACGAGACCATTTTATATATACACATGCGGTACAAATGCAATAATCATCAAATCCTTATGATGTAAATTCTCCAGCATTCTAAGTCATGTAGATTTGATGAGAAAAAATCAGGGTGGTGAGTCCTTAATGTATGAGTGCAACATTTCATGTGGACTATAATACGACACGTGTTCATCGTGTCAAAACCAGAACCATAAAGTACTTTAATGGCCCACATTCTAGATGTTTATGTTCATAAATATCACATTGTATTCGTTGTAAGAATGAAATATTTTTATATTATGTCCCTTAGCTTTAGGATGGTCTCATTCCTGATTTGGCTAAGGATCAGGGTATATAAAAGTTCTAGGTATTAGAGAGGGCATGTTATGATGGTGGTGTTGCTTCTTGTGCAGTAGAAGTCAACAATTACAATTTGGTTAATTCCCTCGTTTTATCTTTCACTCGAAAGAGAATGTATCTAAGTGTATTTTGCAATACATAGATCACTATGTCATGACCATGGTGTCCCACGTGGTCATGCCGAAACATATATGTGTCATTATTCCAAAGTTCTTTATTGGTGACAAAATATGATTTACTAACATAGATAATCCATTAATCTGATACATTAATTTCTCTAATATATTTTGCTTTCATATCATTAGAGTTGATGTACATATATGATATACCCATTTCCATTCTTATAATATGATTGGTACGAATATTTTAACAAGGTTCATATTGATATAGTGCTCTAGCAACAAGTGACAATCCATCGTCTAAGTGTTTAGAGGAATTAAAATAATTAATTAAATGAAAATAATCTATTTCTTAGGATTGTATGAGATGCCACAAAAACAATCAAGTTCTCCTCGATACATTCCTACATGGAACGAAGAACATTGAGAGTATTGCATTTGTTTTTGATGTGATTATTTACATCTATAACAACTATAAACTCAGGTGTATATATATACGCAAATGCAATTAATTTGATAGTTAAAGTGTATTCAAATAAACTTATACTTAACCAATCTTAGATATGACATAGTTCATTTATAATTTGTCCCATTTTCTATTAGGAGTTCGTTCCCGACTCTTGCCATGAATTTGACCCTTTCCACAACCTTGTCCATATGGTACATATTTAGCATATGTGTGTGGATATGTTCAACTCACTATCCTTTGGAGTTCTTTCCACCTCCAACGCTTGCCTTATTAACCCCAATAATTTTCTTTATCCGGGTATGTCTAGCGTTGTTAAAAAAAACATTGCTACAACTCTTAGCCACTTGCATTAAGTTAATGAGTTTGTTAAAGGTTATATTGCAGCTTATACTGTTTCATTAGTATGATTGGTGATATAGGAAAGATGAAAAGATGTTATGATTCGCATAATCTTTTGTGAGTTCCTTGACACAAAGATTGAGATGCATTTTGAGACATGACATTTTCTTGTCAAAATCAGTTACCTTATTGTAATCAAGTAAGTAGGTTTCTTTCCACTGTATGATTAGTTTGAGAAGTATATGGTACTGAATATTCCCGAATTTCCTTTTTGGGACTACCCATGGTTCTTGGGGGTTTCTGGTTATTCTCTCTGAAGGTTGTGACTGATCTATCGTCTCAAAAGTTTTAAAATATTTACTTGTATCTTAACATCTAGAGTTTTTTTTCTTTAGGGTCAAAATGGTTCGATGACTTTTGCGTATTTTCTTGTGTTTTTCCGAACCTATCTTATGGTAATCAAGTACTTTTGATTCAAAGATGTCGTAGAAAATGGAGAACATATTATTTCTAAAATAGTGAATTATGGTTTATACTTATTATGTTATGCATGAAATTTCATTATCATAATAGTATTGGATTTTTGTACTCTTACATTTTATTGATAATATTTCATCAATATTTCAATTTGCGAATAAAAATCACTCAATCTATTGGATCTCCAGTTAGTAGGGGAATCACATGGATTTCTTAAGTCCCTATAAACCTTAGGGCTATTTACACCCGTTCGACAAAATCCAAATCGATATATTGCGATTTAATTAATTTGAATATAACATTGTTAATTATAAAGCTTTTGGCAGGAGGCCGAAAAGAATAAGAGTTTGGCATATGAAGCCAATTTCAATGTTTTAATATCTTAATAGTATTTTTTAGAGATTTTGCCATTAGACAAATCAATATTAGTTTTGACATAAAGTCAAATTCAAACTTATAACATCTTATTGGTATTTATGGATCTTTTGGTAAAAGACCAAATATAAGGGGGTTAGAAGTGTAACTTCCAAAAATTATTTATAAGATTGAAGTTAATGAGTAGGAACTCATGATCAAGATAAGTATATGTGAATTATCACATAATGAATTGAGATAAACTACACTAATAAAACTTAACATAAATTATTCAAAATCGCCCTAACAACTAATGACAAAGTATTTTTACAATTGATCATAAACAAAATAAAATTAAGTTATAGCATAATATACTAATAATAATGCATATTTCATAAATAATAATCAAACAAATAAAATATATCATGATCTTAAATAAGATGTCAATCACAAAAATAATGAAAAAAGCAAGTTATCTATAAGGTGGTTGTGATTACCCTTATCACTAGAGGTGGCCAAAAATCGGGTTCGGGCCGGGTCGGGGGACAAACTGGTTCCACACAGTAACCGTGATAACCGGGTCAGGTGAGAACCGGGCCGGGTCGGGCCGGGTTTAAGCCGAAATCCCCTGACCCGTTTACTGGTGTGTAGAACCGGTTTTCATAAAACCGGGCCGGGCCGGGCCAAGAACCGGTTCGGAGTTGGGCCTGCGATTTTTTTGTTTTTTAACTGCTTTCTTTGTATAATAATTAATTACTAAACTTTAACAAAGAAAAATTGGATTGGAATCATTGGATAAGTAAAATACACTTTAAAAATACGTTTTATTTATAATATATATCACTAAAATACACTTTTACGTTTTATAATTTATATATAATTTTAAGTTACAAACTTACAAGTTACAAGTTACAATACATAAATTCTAAACATTCGAAGGTCCCGCTCCCGAAGTCCCACCCGCTCCCGAACTTCCACTCCCATCACCCGGATAGTAATTGAATGGATTATAATTGAATGGATTGTATGGAGCGTAGTATGGATTCTGATCTGGATTGTAGTCTTCAAGAGTATTGTACTGCATCAGTCGTGTAATAGCCGTCTGATCGTCAAGGCGGTCGGTGTCTACATCTTCGTCATCTACGACACTACTAACATCAGAAGTATCGGTTACGGACGGCGTACTTAGTAGTTCATCCGTGTCGTTTTCGAATAAGTTTTCTTCCACGCCTTCTATATCATCCTCCAGGTTCGTTCGATTTTGAATGCGGTCTTCTCCATCCAAGTAATCCTTCAGACATACGCAGCACTCCACCGATTTTGGGGTTAATTTTGTCCGACGCTCCGATATGATCCTGCCACTAAGAGAAAAGGCCGACTCCGAAGCTACAGTACTAGCTTGGATTGTTAGTATATCAAGTGCAATAGTGGCCATAATTGGGAAACTTGATTGTTTACTTTTCCACCATTCTAATAAATCTAGGGATTCAACATCTACGACGTTTGTGAAGGATGTCGTTATAAAATTAGTACGTACGTATTGATTAAATTCACCCAAATTATCCCCATCATATCTAGCTTTTTTAGAAGATTCCATGACAACCGATTGCATTAAAGTTTGCATTAAGTCTTCTCGGTTTCGGCCACGACTGCTACTAGAACCCGGTGAAAACATTTGAGGTGTAGGGCTTTGTTGGCTTCCTCCCCCATAATTAACTCTATAAATCTCATATAATTGATGAAAATCATTATTAAATTGTTGTATGCGTTTCCTTGAAAAACTAGAATTTGTAAGAGAATCCAAACCAAACGATAAACATATTGCTTGTATTAAAACTTCGACACCCGTAACATTTAAAAACGGGTTTAATGCCCCGGCACAAAGAAAAGTGAAGGGGATCTTTTTAAAATATTTTACCAATTTTTCTTTCATTGGTTTCACCACGTCGTGAAAGTGCAAATCCTGTTCGTATTGAGCAATTTTACTTGCCAAAATATAAAGTTGATTTAAAAGTAAAGGGCTCGTTGGATAATAAACACCGGATAACATAGTTGTTGCAGTTTTGAAATCGCCCAAAATATCGTGAAAGCCATGAATCCTTGTCCAATCATCCTGAGTTATCGTGTTATCCGGGTAATGAATGTTATAAAATGCTTGAATATATTGTTGTTGTCTTAATAAATTATCCATCATTTTCCAAGTCGGATTCCATCGAACCGGCATATCGTGCGCCGGTCCCAAAGCTTTAAAACCGACTTGTTTGCAATAATCTCTATATAAGTTTTGCATTTTTTTATTTCTTGTGAAAATTCGGCGTAACATAAGCCTAAACTTAGTTAAAGGCTCATTAGGTTTACTTAAGCCGTCTTGAACGGCTAAGTTTATTATGTGTGCGCAACAACGTGTATGAAATAATTTTCCCTCTAAAATAGGGGATAAAGCCAAACGTAATCGGTCTACGCATGCCGTATTATTACTAGCATTATCAAACGAAATACTAATAACTTTATTTTTTAAATTATAATATTGAAGACATCTCATAATTATAGAAAACTGACGCTCACCCGAATGTGGCGAACCAAAGAGCTCAAACGTGATTACACGTTTGCATAATTGCCACGATCCCGGCACAATCCAATGTGCCGTTATGCATATATAAGAATCTGGCAATCCGCATGGTGCGCTCCATATATCACAAGTTAAAGAAACTTTGTTGGGTAAGTTTAAAAACATTTCTCGCATAATTTTTTGAACCTTATTCCAATATTTTAAAGCATCACGCTTAAGAGTTTGACGACTTACCGAACCATTGTAGCGTGGTTGGAACCCATTTTTGATCATGTTTGTAATGTGAGGATTGTCGAAATGTCCGAACGGCAACGCCATTTGAATGACACATTTCATTTGCATTTCTCGGGCGAGATCATTATCATACGACCATACTTGACCGGAATTGTCAAGTATGGGTTGAGTTGGATCGGGACCCGATTTCAACCTCTTGCATCTTTCCTCGAAGTGGCGCTTTAACGTGCTATTTGATCCGGGTTTTAGGAAATCTCCACACCGTTTGCATTGCGCTTTTTTTGTATCGTCGGGAAATTTTACCAAGTTGAAATTATCCCAAACCGGTGCTTTTCGTGAATGATCGAAAACAATGGTGTAATTTTGTTCGGCCATTTTTTTGATAGTAGAGAGTAGAGAGTAGAGACTAGAGAATTGTATGCGTTTTTTGCGAGAAACGAATATAGCGAGAGCCGAGAAATGAGAATTGTAAGCGTTTTTTGCGTTTTGTAAGCAATTGTAAGGTGGTGATCACTCCATAACACCCCTAGTATTTATATGGGGTTTGGAGGGTGTTTTTTGAGGCAAAAAACGGTCACAAAGGGGTCCCAACGGCTCTCTAACGGTCATATTGGTTTTTGAAAAAAATCGGGTCGGGCCACGAACCGGTCCCGGGTCGGGTCGGGCCGGGTCGAGAAAATACCTATATATACGAACCGGTCCCGGCTCTCGGGCTTGAAACCGGTTCTTGACCGGGTCGGGCCAGAACCGGTTCTTGGCCGGTTTCGGGTCGGGTCAGCCATCGGGTCAGGTCGGGTCGCTTTGGCCACCTCTACTTATCACTATCAAAGCAACCCTAATACTAATATTAATTATAAAGTTAAAAATTATTAGTAGCAACATACAATCAAGATAAACATTTGAATTTTATAGAACTCTTTTTAAATTTTATGTATTTAAGATCAATCTCCTAACAATTTATTTAGGGATTTTCTATCCCTACCCCTGCCACGTTCGTATACCCCCTTCCTCTCACATTGCATTTTTTTATTTTATTAATTTCAAATTTACATTTCACCCCCTTATACATATATAATTAATTTACTTTATACCTTTTAGTTACACTTTTATTATATTAACACATATAATTGTATATTAACTAAAATACGTTAAAAAAAATACTTTTTAATTTTAATAAGTTACACCATTATAATCGTCTCGTCGATACCTTCGAAATGAACCCAGTATTGAATATTTTTTATTTAATTATATTACCATATGTCATACGTTTACGTTATTTTTTGATTTAATTATATTATTATTCGTCGACACTTTCTTATTTTTTGACTTAATTGTATTATTTCGAAATGAGCCCAATATTAACTAAAATACGTTAAGAAAATATTTTTTAACAACTTTCAAAATTTTAAATAGTGGACTCTTATTAGTTTATTCTTACCTCTAACCACTTTCATCACTTTCAAATCCTCAAATCATGAACTCCTCAAAAAACGTCATTCTTTAAACATATTTATAAAAAAAACTTTGATAGTTTTCTCAAAACCAATTAAAATAATTTAGAACATTAAAGTTGAAATATTTATAATATAATATAGACACATATATAAATCGTTCGGCGGGAAGTTCGTTTATTTAATAAATGAACGAACATGAACACATATTTTTGTTCGTTTAGTTAAATGAACGAATATAAACAATGGTCTCGTTCGTTCATTTATGTTCGTTCGTTTACGTTCGTTTATGTTCGTTTATGTCTGCTTATAATAAACATATTAATATAATATGAAATTAATGTGTAAACTCATCAAGTAAATTGATCTTTTAGAATTTATTTTTTATACCTCGTAAGTTAACCCGGTTTTTCGTTTATGTTCATTTAAGTTCGTTCGTTTACGTTCGTTTATGTTCATTTAAGTTCGTTCGTTTAACTCTTAATGAACGAACATAAACGAACACGAACAAAAAAAAATTCTTAACAAACGAACATGAACACAAAAAATCTTGTTCGTTTACCGTTCGTGTTCGTTCGTTTGTTCGGTTAAGTTAAACGAACGAACATGAACCAACCCGGCCAACCCAACCCAACTGAGGCAAAAAACTCAATCGATCCAACCCGATGTATAATCGATAATATTTTTCACCAACCCGCATATATTGGGTTGATAACGGGTTAACCCCAAGCCAAACCGACCCAACCCACCAACCCGTGATGTCGCATTTATAAACAAAAAGACTTTTTAATTTAAACAAATTACGTCATTATAATCGTCTCGTCGATACCTTCGAAATGAGCCTAATAAAATAATATAACAATTTTATTTTCATGCTAAAAAATATTAAGATTTCATTATAAATATTTATGTAATATATATGATATATAATAAAATAATTAAATCAAAAAAATATTCAATCTTGGGCTCATTTCGAACGTATCGAAGAGACGATTATAATAGTGTAATTTGTTAAAATTAAAACGTATTTTTTTAACGTATTTTAGCTAATATACGATTTTATGTGTTAATATAATAAAGGTATAAAATGAAAATTATAAAAATAAAAGGTATAAAGTAAATTTATTTAATTAGTATAGGGGGGTAAAATGTAAATATTAAAATTATATTATGTTTGTGAGCGGGATTGATGGGGGACAAAATTGGCAGGGGGTAGGAATCGTATCACCCTTTATTTAAATATTAGATGTAAGATTTTAATAATACATTGACATGAGACCAAAATATAACGATATGGAGGATGGTAATGTAACTTCCAAAGTAAATTTAATTATTAGTTAAAGATATAGCATTTAAATATTTATCGACTAAAAAGAAGCAAAGCATTAAATTAGGGCATAATCTTCCTAAAGAATTCAATTCCATGATTTAACATGATTCATTATTTATAATAAGCCAAATTATTATCTCTCGTAACTATAACAGATTCATAATATTAATAAGTCTTAAATAATGAACAAATTGCTATAATAAATAAATAAATTTCGATCGATAAATAAATACTAAATAACATATCAATAATAATCCTACTCAATCCAAAATAAAATAATTTATATTACAATAAATCTCTAAATAGCTAAATAACATTAACATATATACATATATAAAATTTATAAATTTAATACTGCACGAAACTATCATATCTATATATTATCATAATTAATTTTACTAGTTCATGTAGCAAAAGTAGAGGTTGAAATTTCTATTCCTTTTGAGTAATTAGAATAGCATACGAATTTCTATCAATTTTGATTCAAAATATAATAAAATGTATAACGTCAAGTATTTCACATAAGTATTACGCGATAGATATAAACGCTAAACCGTGAATATGCAACACATAAATTCATTTAGTTTAATATAATGCAAAATATAAAAGAAATTGTGTACCTGGTAGGTAATGATTGATGAAGGTAGTAGACGATGACACATTTATCCTATAACAAAAGAACCTTTTTATGTAATGCCATTTCACTAAATAGTAAATACCTATTTAAAAGTATATATTTTAAAAAGAAAAATTAAATAGCTTTATAATTTTAATACTTTTTTAATGATTTTAATTTTTCTTCTTTCTTTTCTTTTCTTCCCTGAAAAAAAGCTTTAGGTAAAAACTCGTTTTTTTCTACTTTTTCTTTTATCTCCTAAATCAAACTCTCAAAAACAACCTTATAAGGCTATGTTTGGCAAATTAGCTGATAAGCTAGCTGTTAGCTGATAAACTAGCTGTTAACAACCCACCAAATAAAAAGGAACATAGCATTTAAAGTTAAAGCAACCAGCCAATACGAGCCCAAAATTTTAAACGAGTACAACCATATCAAACCAGGTTTGCGGAACAACATATACACAACTGAGAAATTTTAACTAAAGTCTGAATAACAAAAATGAAACGTCTATCGTCTAAAGCATCCTCGTTCTAAATCTTCTCCTTACCCTTGTCAGATCTTCCTACCAACTGCTTTCCAGAAAAGGTTTAGTTTTGGAAATGCGAGGGTTAGACCATGATGTTTAGTGAGCTCCCTCTAGTAGCAACAATTTCATCATCAAATATTTAAAACATTTCACAACAACTATAAACAACGTACTTTAAGTAAACTTTCACGTAAAACTGCTGCACATGTAAGTGGCACACTGTAGTCGCATATAGTGGCCTCGTGTCAGTCTCACACTGCCTTACTAGGTCACACCTCCCATGGCATAAACGAGACACACCCCCCGGTATGAGCACTGACGGGACACCCCCGACTTAGCCATTACACATCTACACACAATGCATGCATGCACTTTAGGTTAACTTTCCGAACATACGTTTTCATGTAATATAAACATACTGTTTCATATCCACTTCCTACATTTGGAATCACGTTAAAAATCATGTATTTAGTTAGAAAAACTCACCTAATGCTTTTGACCGGATCTTTCTATCACCCTTGACCTCCAAAAGAAATACCTGAGTAAATGGATGGGAAAAATAAGCTAACTGGATACTAAACTAACCTGTCACCACTTCCGGATATTAAACTATCCAGACACTACTCACCGGATACCGAACAATCCGGACAACCCTTCCCGGATACCGAACAATCCGGATACTACTTACCGGACACGGGATCCGAAAACTTGCACAGAGCCACTTACCGGACGCGGGTTCTGTCGAATAATCCACTGCTAATCCCATACAAACTCGATTTCACAAATAATAAATGCGTTAACACCAAAACTTAGCCCTGTCTTATCAATCCTTTTTCTACTAAACATAAGAATAACACCTAATAACCACTTAGAGCATCAATTACCATTATTCAACCACAAGGACCCCAATAGACTGATTCTCTCAAAATAAGCAAAGAACAAAGATTAGAACATGAGATTACGTGGAAGAATCAATGCAGAAGCTAGCTTCCAATTCCCACTTCTTTGATTTGTTATGATTTGAGTGCAATCAATTCTCACCAAAGGTTTTCCGTGTTTCTTCTAGCCTCCACACACACACATCCCTTGAATTTAGGGCAAAAGAAGGGTTCTTATACCTTTCACTAATTGCACAAAGGCCCTCTAACTTTTAATTATTTAAAGGCCCCCATACTTGAAAACCTCCCAAAATCACCTTTATTCTTAACATCTTGGAAAAGAAGTTACGGTTATTAAATAAGCTAGCTGATGAAAAAGTCACGTTTGACAAAAACTAGCTTATAACATGCAAAATGATCAAAAAGGACAACTTCAAAAAATTATCAATTACAATAATTAATTATATAATTAAAACAAATTTATTGGGCAAAAAGTTGATTACCGAATTAAAACAAATTTATAGCAGTATAATATGTTAATTAATACAACCAATATAGTAAAGAAAAATTAAATAATATAACATGTTAATTAAAAGAATTTAAAGTTTATTATAACATATATACTAAATTTTTTGAATTTGTTAAAACAAGTTTTAGAAGAAAAAAAAATTAATTTATAATTTTAAATAATCGTTACATATAATATGAAAAAATAATCAATAGTAATTGATAATTAAAATTATTTGATTAAAACGATAATAGTAATTGATAATTAAAATATATGGATTAATACTAAAAATAATATATAAAAATAATTAATATGATTAATAATAACTCTAAATAATTAAAAATAAATATCAATGTTTAATTAAAATTTAATTTAATAATTTTCATTTAAAATTAATTAATAATAATTAAATTTAAAAATTTAATATTTATTTATAATAATAGTTAATAAATAATGAGGGCAATATTGAAATATTTACAAAAAACCAGTAAAAAGCTACTTCAAGTAGCGTTTCAAAAAGCTAGCTTATAAGCTATCTTATGATCATCCCAACATGTACTCAGAAAAAAGCTAGCTTATAAGCTAGTTTTTTTTGCCAAACGATGCCTAAGTATTATTTATCATATACTACTATTTAAAACTAAATTACCTAATTTTTAACTTTACAAATAAATGATGTATGAATACAATTTTTATAGCTTAATATTCCAATTTATAATTAATTAATAAACAAAATCAAATACATAATACACATCTAAAAACTAAGAGCATCTCTAACAGATTCTCCATTTTGGAGAAAATGGAGAACATAAGAATTTTGAGCTATAATTCTGCTTTCAGTTTCCCCAAAACTATCTTTAAAATGGAGAAAGTTGGAGAGAGAAGAGGTTTTTCTCTAAATATGGAGATAACCCAAAAAATGATTACTAAATAAGAAGGCCAATAGAAATCTTTGAAAATAAATATTTAGAGAGACAAATAATATTTTAATAGATAAATATAATATTTTAATATTATAATCAATGTTTGTTTCTTCAAAGTGGGGAATCTGTTCGAAATGAATGTAACTTTTTTCAAAATTTTGACTTTTCGTTTTCCATTTTGAAGAAATTTTGAGGAATTTGTTAGAGATGCTCTAAAACATTGTAATCAAGAAATATCATGCTGTATTACACGAATATAATATAAAAAAAAGTTTGAAGAACACATTGTAAATTAAGTATTACATTTATTTAAAAACAACAAGAAAAGAAAATACGTGACCATTAAAACAAATGTTAAGATTCCAGCACTGCAGGTATGTAGAAAGTTTACCCTAAAAGTGGCGATTACTAAATGCTAAATGGGTCCCACACCCAACAATGGCACCTTGTTGAGAAGATGAGCTGCCTCTACCTCTATAAAAGTAACTTGTTACCCACCTCGTCGAGGACGAAAGCCCCTCTCTCTCTCTCTCTCTCTCTCTCTGGCGTCTGCTGCTACGTCGGTTGTTTTAGTTTTGTTCGTTTTATCCCTTCAATCAATCATATACAAATACAATCCCTTTTCAACAAACATATCGGAAGAATCCCAATTCAAACGCCGCCCAAATCGCTCTTTTCACTCTACTCTCGATCGGAGGTAAACTGGTTGTTTGATTTGAAATCATTTCTTCTTCCAAAATTGATTTGAAATCATTTCTTCTTCCAAAATTGATTTCACACCGATTCAGATCTGATAAAGAACAGTTTATTGAAAGGATCTGAATCAGTGCAAAATTTTGAGAAGATTGTGGGTTTTCAATAATGTCGGTGGCTTTGAATCATGCTGTTCATGCTCGACCCGACCCGGATTTGACGAAATCTCTTAGCACACGTCCGGTAAACGGGTTGACCCGGATTGGGGTGGGAAGCGGTCGGACATGGGCGAGTCGTGGTTCCGTTGTGAAACAGTCTAGTCTGTTAGGGAAGAAATTCTACGGGACTAGACTGCTACGCGGGTCGGGTTCCGAGACGCTCCATGAATGGAAATCGGATGGTCCAGGTCGTGACCCGAAGCTTAGAGTGGTGGTTCGGTCGTCTTTGTCGCTAGTGCCGGAGAAGCCATTAGGGCTTTATGATCCATCTTTTGATAAGGATGCATGTGGGGTCGGTTTTGTTGCTGAATTATCCGGCAAAAGTAACCGAAAAACGGTAAAAATTATTTTAAAATTCTGTAATTGTTTTGGTTTTTTGGATCAAATTGATGATGAATTACTTGTGGGATCTGATTGATTCAGGTGACTGATGCGATTGAGATGTTGGTGCGCATGTCACATCGAGGTGCTTGTGGATGTGAGACAAACACCGGCGACGGTGCCGGAATTCTCGTCGGACTTCCACATGACTTCTACAAAGAGGTATATATATACATACATTAAAAAACACTTTATCAACCGTTAGATTAGATGATTTGATGTATGTGATTAAACGGACGGTTACAACAATATTAATTAAATTAAAAAACCTTACCCCCTATTTTTTATTTTTTATTCGATAAAAGACGAAAAATAAACAAAATTCGAACGAAATAAATTACACCAAATAAACGATCATATTTTTCTCGTTAATTTGACATCCATATTGGTATACTTTTTCCTTCGTATTTTCGTGGTTTTCCGGTTTTCTAGTTATTTAGGGTTGACCTTTTTTATATATATATATATATATATATATATATAGAGAGAGAGAGGGAGAGAGAGAGAGGGAGGATCAAACTAGAACAATAACAATTTAAAATAAACATGAGAACAAACAAAATCGATTTTACATTAATGCTAAAAATAGTCACAACTCACGCTGACCTGAAGCCGCGACCAATGTTCTTTTTTCGTGAGTTAAAGTTCCTTTTTCGTGAGTTAATTTAAAATCACTAATGATTTTGTTCGTTCTCCGTTTGTTTTAAATAGGTACTGTTCTCATTTATATATATATATATATATTCTTCATTTTGTATATAGCTTTATTCATTTTCACCTTTTAATGACTTCATTTTGTGGGTGAAAATGTGAAATGGGGATTAATTGTCGAATTTTCATGATCTTAAATTAAAGATTGTGGGGAATGATTAAAAGAAACTAACCTTTGAAACCGATTCATATGTACAAAAACATTTGCTCGTTAATAAACTGGAAAAATAAAGGTCTTAGCTTTAATTACAGTTAATTTTGTTTGTGTAGATTTGGTTTTGATTGGTGAAACGGAAATATTATTGTTTTTGTTGGGATTAATTTACTTATTTATTCATAATACTGGATGTTTTGCAATCACCAGGTGGCCAAAGATGAAGGAATTGAGCTACCACCACCCGGTAAGTATGCTGTCGGCATGTTCTTCTTGCCCACTTCGGATACCAGGAGGGAGCAAAGCAAGATTGTGTTTACAAAGGTATTTTAATTTTAAATGATAAAAAGTATATATGGGGTTTGAATTTACTGGCTCCTATGAAAAGGGTTTCTTGATCTTTATTTCTGCATTTTGTTTTAAGATTCATGATTTTATTTGCAGGTTGCAGAGTCACTTGGGCACACCGTTCTTGGCTGGCGAACGATTCCAACCGATAATTCTGGGTTGGGCAAGTCTGCTATACAAACAGAACCCATCATCGAACAAGTGTTTCTCACACCCACTTCGAGATCAAAAGCTGATTTTGAGCAGCAGGTATTTAGGATCGATCTTTACCACCAAAGTTCAAAACTTTTTACGTTTTTTATGTTGTAAATTGTTATATTTTTCCGTTTTTAATGTTGGTGATGCTTATATTGTTTATTAATTGCTATTTTGCAGATGTACATACTAAGGAGGGTTGCAATGGTAGCTATCCGGGCTGCGTTGAACCTTCAACATGGCACAGTTAAAGACTTTTATATCTGTTCTTTATCATCTAGGTTTGTTTTTTGGTTCTGGTTGATTATTGGTCATATTTATACTTATAACGGTCGTTAAAAATTTAAAATATTTTTTTATTGCAGAACTGTTGTGTACAAAGGTCAGTTAAAACCGAACCAGTTGAAGGAGTATTATTATGCAGATCTTGGCAATGAAAGGTTTACGAGCTACATGGCCCTGGTAAATATTTAATCTATACACTTAATTGTTTGTCCGCTGACTTCATACTTAACAACAGCATTGGATCAACCGGTTAACGGGAGAGAGATGCGAGGTTGAGGAATGACTTCTGAGGCATTGAAGTACGATGGTCTCTTAAGTTCTTTTACTCCCTTGATTAATTTATGAATTTGGATGGGATGCTGGATTGGATTCGATGGTTGGTGGTGAGTTGGTAAATAACCTCGTTAAGAAGTACATCATGTTTACAAAAAAACTTGATGCAGTGTTTTACTCGGTAGTTCTTGAAAGATGAAACTTCTATTCGATGGTTTTTTAAAAATAAATTTTGTATCGAGCTTATTACACGACGTTTGCTACTGGCACTGCGGTTTATTGACATCCAAAGTTTGAAACAAACCTTGATCGCTGTTTTGAGTTTTGACAACATTATAGTTTGGACAGATTGAAGATATTTGTTTTTGTTCTTTCGTGTAGATTCATTCTCGATTTTCAACCAACACTTTTCCTAGCTGGGATCGTGCTCAGCCTATGCGTGTTCTTGGCCATAATGGAGAAATTAACACACTTAGAGGGAATGTTAACTGGTAAGTCCTCCAATTCGCGGTCTATCCATTTCTGTTTAAACTATGTATGTATGTATGTATGTGCATGTGTGTGTGTGTGTGTGTATATATATAGAGAGAGGGAGGTTCAGGGGAGAAAGCTCAAAGAAATGAAAAACTGAGGAACACTCTGTAACCGTTCATTTGGATGGTATACACATGTGCATACTATGGTTTTTATACACGTGTGCATGTTATGCACATGTGCATACCGGAAAATTGCTTACAAAGCACATGTGCATACCGTCCAAATGGTACCAGGGTGTTCCTCAGTTTTTCATATTTTTGCGGTTTTCCCCTGAACATGACCCTATATATAATGTGTATTAGTTTATCAATCAATATGGTAGTTTTTTAAGATGTAGTTGTATGTTTCTTTAATCAGGATGAAGGCACGTGAAGGCCTTCTAAAATGCAAGGAGCTTGGCCTCTCAAAGAACGAGATGAAGAAACTTCTTCCCATTGTAGATGCAAGTTCATCAGATTCAGGTGGGAACAAATATGTCTGATTTACCACTAAAACAAGTTACAAATATCTTTTAGACCAAATTGTTTTTTGACATTTGATTCAACGTGGTATCTGTATTAATGATCTTTTTTCTTGTCCAGGTGCTTTTGATGGCGTTCTCGAGCTTTTAGTGCGAGCCGGGCGTAGTCTTCCCGAAGCTGTTATGATGATGATCCCTGAAGCCTGGCAAAACGACAAGAACATGGATCCTAAAAGGAAGGCCTTATACGAATATTTCTCAGCTTTAATGGAGCCATGGGATGGACCCGCCCTAGTTTCATGTATGATTTTCATTTCACTCTTCACGATCACTTGAAACATCTAATTTGTGCTTAACTAGAAACTCATGTGCAGTTACCGACGGCCGCTACCTTGGAGCTACACTCGACAGAAACGGGTTGCGTCCGGGTCGGTTCTATGTTACTCACAGCGGGCGGGTCGTAATGGCAAGCGAAGTTGGGGTTGTTGACATTCCACCCGAGGACGTTTCTAGGAAAGGTAGACTTAATCCCGGCATGATGCTTCTTGTTGACTTCGAGAAACACACCGTTGTAGACGATGAAGCCTTGAAAAAACAATATTCGCTATCGAGACCATATGGGAAGTGGCTGGAACAGCAAAAGATAGAATTAAAAAGCATCGTTGAATCTGTTAATAAAGCTGGCAAGACCCGCCCTCCAATCGGAGGAGTATTAAAAGTAAGTCTCTCTTCTTTAATTTCAAAGTTTTTTTTCTTCAGAAATTATGTTAAATTTTCAAAATGTATAGGCATCTCCCGAGGATGATAACATGGAGAATATGGGTATTCGAGGACTCTTGGCTCCATTAAAGGCTTTCGGGTATGGATCTTTTTTGGTTTTAATACTTTTGGGTATGGATTTTTTTTGGTTTTAATACTTTTGGGTATGGATCTTTTTGGTTTTAATACTTGTTTCTTGAATTTTATGGTGGATTGAAAATTTGAAATGCTGACTTAATTATGCAGTTACACTGTTGAATCCTTGGAGATGCTTTTACTTCCAATGGCAAAAGATGGTGTTGAAGCCCTCGGTTCAATGGGAAACGATGCTCCATTGGCTGTGATGTCCAACAGAGAAAAGCTAACGTTCGAGTATTTCAAGCAAATGTTTGCACAAGTAACAAACCCACCAATCGATCCTATCCGGGAGAAGATTGTAACTTCTATGGAATGCATGGTGGGACCCGAAGGCGATCTCACAGAGACAACAGAAGAACAATGCCATCGACTTTCTCTAAAAGGACCACTTTTGTCTATCGAAGAAATGGAGTCCATCAAGAACATGAACTTCAGAGGCTGGCGAAGCAAAGTTCTTGATATAACTTACCCTAAAGAACTTGGCCGAAAGGGTTTGGAAGAGACCCTCAATCGAATCTGTTTTCAGGCCCACGATGCCATAAAGGAGGGTTATACGACAATCGTGCTTTCCGACAGAGGTAGCGCGTTTGAAACTATCTTATCACACGTTCGATTTAAAATGTGTTTGATAATCTTTTAACGTTTTTTGGTTAATATAATGCAGCTTTTTCATCAAAGCGCGTGGCAGTAAGCTCTCTTTTGGCCGTTGGTGCTGTCCACCATTCTTTAGTTAAGAAACTCGAACGAACCCGAGTTGCATTGATGGTAGAATCCGCCGAGCCACGTGAAGTGCACCATTTTTGTACGCTTGTTGGGTTTGGTGTTGATGCCATTTGTCCGTATTTAGCCGTGGAAGCCATTTGGAGGATGCAGGTTGACGGTAAGATCCCGCCAAAATCTAACGGCGAATTCCACTCCAAGGACGAGTTAGTCAAGAAATTCTATAAAGCGAGTCAGTACGGGATGATGAAGGTTCTTGCGAAAATGGGAATATCGACTTTGGCTTCATATAAAGGTGCACAAATCTTTGAGGCAGTTGGGTTATCAACCGAAGTAATGGAAAGATGCTTTGCTGGAACTCCGAGTCGAGTTGAAGGAGCAACATTCGAAGCACTCGCTGGCGACGCTTTGCAGTTGCACGATTTAGGGTTTCCGACACGGAAGTATCCACCAAACAGTGCGGAAGCGGTTTCTTTGCCGAACCCGGGAGATTATCATTGGCGGAAAGGCGGTGAAGCTCATTTGAACGACCCTCTTGCGATAGCGAAGCTGCAAGAGGCGGCAAGGGGTAATAGTGTAACTGCGTATAAAGAGTATGCAAAGCGTATACATGAATTGAATAAAAGTTGCAATCTGCGTGGATTGTTGAAGTTTAAAGAAGCAAGTGTTAAGGTTCCTTTGGAAGAGGTTGAACCGGCTAGTGAAATTGTGAAACGGTTTTGTACTGGAGCCATGAGTTACGGGTCGATATCTTTGGAGGCACACACCACCCTTGCCATGGCTATGAACAAGATTGGTGGCAAATCTAACACAGGTATGCACCTGAAAAATCCAATCTTTATATATGTCTTCTCGAAAAGGAAAATAAAGACGTCATTTTTGAAAATATACCCTTAGTTTTTCTCACTTTTCGTTATGAGGGTATTATCTTTCCCTTTCTTTTTCTTTAAAAAAAGGTTTCGACAACATTGTTTAAGGTAGACATGAAAAATCCAAAGAAAGATGTCATTTTTACAAATATACCCTTTAGTTTTCCTCACTTTTTGTTATGAGGGTATTTTTTTTTTCTTAAAAAAAGGTTTCGATAACATTGTTTAAGCTAGACATGAAAAATCCGATCTTTATATTTGTGTTGTTGAAAAAGAAAAGAAAGATGTCATATTATGAATATATCCTTTTAGTTTTTCTCACTTTAAACAAAAATACGCCCATAAAAAAATTCTGGAAGATCGTTTTATTAAATCTTGGAAAGCTTACGAATTTATTGTTGAAATAATTTGTGTAGGTGAGGGAGGTGAAAATCCATCTCGTTTGGTACCTCTTCCCGATGGTTCAATGAATCCTAAGAGGAGTGCTATCAAGCAGGTTGCTAGTGGACGATTTGGAGTTTCCAGTTATTACCTCACAAACGCTGATGAATTGCAAATAAAGATGGCTCAGGTATATTTTCTTTATCGTTTTCTAAACCAAGAGTCTCCCAGTGGATTGTCGTTAGCCCCCCATAAACAGGCGTCCCTCTTGTTTATGAATTTATGTTAATGGACAGATGATGCTGAGTCTGCAAAGCACCTCATGGTGACTTTGCATCTTTAAGTCATACCCACATTTCGCATTTGGTGAGGTTAAACAAACCAGAATCGTTTATTGTATATATAATGATTATATTACTTATTTTTGAACTGATTGTGTCTAACAGGGAGCAAAGCCCGGTGAAGGTGGTGAACTTCCAGGACATAAAGTTATTGGCGACATTGCTATCACGAGAAATTCTACAGCCGGGGTTGGATTAATCAGCCCTCCACCTCATCACGATATCTATTCAATTGAAGATCTTGCTCAATTGATTCATGATCTAAAGGTATATAGTCAATTGCATTTGTTGGATTTCTTCGTTTCTTGTACAATCTGTTGAGAAATTTCTGACATTTTTTTTGTGGTTATAGAACGCGAACCCATCTGCTCGAATAAGTGTGAAGTTGGTTTCTGAAGCTGGTGTGGGAGTAATTGCTAGCGGAGTTGTGAAGGGCCATGCAGATCATGTCTTGATCTCCGGTCACGATGGTGGAACGGGTGCATCTAGGTGGACCGGAATCAAGAGTGCTGGGCTCCCGTGGGAACTCGGTCTAGCCGAAACCCACCAGACCCTGGTTGCAAACGATCTTCGTGGTCGAACCGTTCTCCAAACCGACGGTCAGCTAAAAACTGGAAGAGATGTAGCCATTGCCGCTCTCCTTGGGGCCGAGGAGTTTGGTTTCAGTACCGCACCACTTATCACGCTCGGTTGCATCATGATGCGGAAGTGTCATAAAAACACTTGTCCCGTTGGGATCGCCACCCAAGATCCCGTTCTTCGCGAAAAATTTGCAGGGGAACCCGAACACGTGATCAACTTTTTCTTCATGTTAGCAGAGGAGATGAGGGAAATCATGGCCGAAACAGGTTTTCGAACCGTTAATGAAATGGTGGGTCGTGCTGATATGCTTGAAGTTGATAAAGACGTGACAAAAAACAACGAGAAACTAAAAAACATCGATCTGTCTTTATTACTCCGACCAGCCGCCGACATCCGCCCAGATGCCGCCCAGATTTGTGTACAAAAACAAGATCACGGTTTAGATATGGCTCTAGATCAGCGGTTAATAGTGCTTGCGAAACCTGCATTAGAAAAGGGTCTTCCAGTATACATCGAATCGCCAATTTGCAACGTGAATCGTGCGGTGGGGACCATGCTTAGCCACGAAGTAACTAAACGTTACCATTTGGCGGGCCTTCCAGCTGATACGATCCATATCAAACTTAACGGCAGTGCGGGTCAGAGTATCGGAGCGTTTCTTTGCCCCGGAATCATGCTTGAGCTTGAAGGCGATAGCAATGATTATGTTGGAAAAGGTTTATCGGGTGGCAAGATTGTCGTTTATCCTCCAAAAGGAAGCGGGTTTGATCCGAAAGATAACATTGTGATCGGAAACGTGGCTCTTTATGGGGCAACCAGTGGAGAAGCTTATTTCAATGGGATGGCGGCTGAACGGTTCTGTGTTCGTAATTCTGGTGCTAAAACGGTGGTGGAAGGTGTTGGTGATCACGGGTGTGAATACATGACTGGTGGAACTGTTGTTGTGCTTGGAAAAACCGGGCGAAACTTTGCTGCTGGAATGAGTGGTGGAGTTGCTTACGTTCTTGATGTTGATTCGAAGTTCAGATCACGATGTAATGTGGAGTTGGTTGATCTTGATAAGGTTGAGGAAGAGGAGGATATTATGACCCTGAGAATGATGATTCAGCAACACCAACGACACACAAACAGCCAGTTGGCGAAAGAAGTACTCGCTGATTTCGAGAATCTTTTGCCCAAGTTCGTTAAGGTTTTCCCACGTGATTATAAGCGGATTTTGGCTGCCATGAAAGTAACAAAAGCTGCGGAGAAAGCTGCTGAAGAAGCTGATATTCGAGAGGAAGACGTGTTGGAGGAGAAAGATGCGTTTGAAGAACTTAAGAAGTTGGCAGCCAAGTCGACAACTGAGGCCGTGAATCAGGTGAATCAAACAGTCAATCAGGTAAAACTTCTAAACCTTTATAAACGGATGGAATGACTATTTTACCCCTCACCTTATTCAGCCCATTAAGCTATAAGTGTTTTGGCATTTCAGGTCAACGAGGTTGAAGAGGCTGAACCGGTAACCCGACCATCTCGGGTTGATAATGCTGTTAAGCACCGTGGATTTGTTGCATACGAGCGTGAGGGAGTGTCTTACCGGGACCCAACTGTTCGGATGAACGATTGGAACGAAGTTATGGAAGAGACAAAACCGGGCCCACTCGTGAAAACTCAATCTGCACGGTGCATGGATTGTGGTACACCTTTTTGCCATCAGGTAAGAAACTAATTGCCGTTTTTAACCTTATCGTATTACATCCTTTTCGTGGTGTAATTAATTATTTTCGCAAAAAACAATGGCAGGAAAACTCTGGTTGTCCACTTGGCAACAAAATTCCCGAATTCAACGAGTTAGTTTACCAGAACAGATGGCGTGAAGCACTAGATCGCCTTCTCGAGACCAATAACTTCCCCGAGTTCACCGGACGAGTCTGCCCGGCTCCATGTGAAGGTTCTTGTGTGCTCGGTATCATCGAGAACCCCGTTTCGATCAAAAGCATCGAGTGCTCGATCATCGACAAAGCCTTCGAAGAAGGCTGGATGGTGCCTAGACCCCCCGTTAAGAGAACAGGGTACGTTTCTTGAATTTCTATTCAGCTCTACAGTTTTCTCGTATTCAGCTGTTCTGAAAATTATCTTTTCTAAACAGGAAAAAGGTTGCAATTGTTGGGAGTGGGCCCGCTGGGTTGGCTGCGGCTGACCAACTAAACAGGATCGGCCACACGGTGACTGTTTTCGAGCGTGCTGATCGAATCGGTGGACTCATGATGTACGGGGTTCCGAACATGAAAGCAGACAAAATTGATGTGGTTCAGAGGCGGGTTGACTTAATGGCTAAGGAAGGTGTGAATTTTGTGGTCAATGCCAATGTCGGAAGTGATCCATCTTTTTCCATTGAGACTCTTCGTGAAGACAACGATGCTGTTATTTTAGCGGTGGGATCAACAAAGCCAAGGTGCGTGATATTTATTTATATATCACGAGGAGAAGCTGTTTACAAAATTCTGAAATCATTTAACTTGAAATCTGCATGCATTTGCAGGGACCTTCCTGTTCCTGGACGAGAGCTGTCGGGAGTACATTTTGCTATGGAGTTTCTGCATGCAAATACTAAAAGCTTATTGGATAGCAATCTTGAAGATGGTAAATATATATCCGCAAAGGGAAAGAAGGTGATCGTGATTGGTGGAGGTGATACTGGAACCGATTGTATTGGAACTTCTATAAGACATGGTTGCAGCAGCATCGTGAATCTTGAGCTTCTTCCTGAGCCACCACGAACCAGGGCTCCTGGCAACCCTTGGCCACAGGTTTGTCAAATCTTGTTCAAATACTAAATAGCTCTTTTGCATTTACAACAATATTTTAGCTAATAAGGTGTTGTTTTGTGTTGTTGATATTTTTGGCATACAGTGGCCTCGTGTATTCCGTGTTGATTATGGACACCAGGAAGCTGCTACAAAATTTGGCAAAGACCCGCGATCGTATGAGGTGTTGACTAAAAGGTTTATTGGTGACGAGAATGGAGTAGTGAAAGGGTTGGAGTTGGTGCGTGTTCAGTGGGAGAAGGATGAGAGTGGACGGTTTCAGTTTAAAGAAGTCGAGGGTTCTGAAGAGATCCTCGGGGCTGACCTGGTTTTGCTAGCCATGGGCTTCCTTGGTCCTGAACCGGTCAGTATTTTTTCGATATAATACTACCAATAATAATACATAATTTTGTTGCTGAATGGGGCGGTTATTTGTATTTGCAGATAATTGCAGACAAGCTGGGGTTGGAGAAAGACAACAGATCAAACGTGAAGGCGGAATACGGGAGGTTTTCAACGAATGTGGAAGGGGTATTTGCGGCAGGTGATTGCCGGCGAGGGCAATCTCTGGTGGTGTGGGCCATATCGGAAGGGCGGCAGGTGGCGGCACAGGTGGACAAGTTTCTGGTGGAAGATGGAAAGGATGATGAAAGCAGGAGGTTAGAAGCAGGGAAGAAAGAGCAAGAGACAATTAGGGCATATAGAGATTAGTTGGTGGGTGAAAAGGAATGAATGGATATGTGTGGAAGTAAGTTTAGTTTTTTGGTCCAGGCAGCTGAATGAAAGCTGAATGTGCTGTTTATAGCCTCTGGTTTTTTTCTTCTTTTTTGGTTGTTGCTTGTTTGAACTTTGATGAAATAAATGTACAGATGGGCTCTGTTTTGTTTCATCAGTTTTACTTTTAAATAAATATATATCTTTATCCAAAATAACAATGCTCTTTTTGGGGTTGTTGGGATGCCTTTCTTTTTCTTCATAGTAAATAATAGCTGAATAAGTCATAATAATCGGTTTTTAGGGGGTGTTTGGGATTGCTTATTTTTTTGATCGAAAAATGCTTATGACTAACATTTTATGCAACTTGACTATCATTAACGTAGTATAACTAAAGCTACCTGAACTCTTCAACTGGTATCAAGATTGGAGAATTGTTTTGTAAAGTTAAAAGCTTTGAATACATTGTTGTATTCATCTCATGTACTCTGGTATTGTCTTATTGTTCATCATTTAGTATTACTATATATCTTGTATTTGAATGTGTTTATCAATTAACTTTATGAAATTCAAATGTCGAGTTTTATTTTTTTTACGTATTTAATAATAAGTTAATAAACATGTATTTTAAAAAAGTTTAAACGATAGCAAAGGTATTAGTATATACTTGCATGCAAATATAGTTGTAATCGAAATTTTGAAAATTCAGTGAAAAAATTGAACATATGTATTTTGATCATGGTTCTAAGTAACTCGTTATGGCCTCATTATGTAACGCGTTACGACACAATATTTTGTAAGGTGTACGTAGGATTATAGAATATAACTAAATGTTAATTGTTCACGGAGCCCAAGACTTAAATACACATAAAAAGAAAACTTAAAAACTAAAAACACTAAATTAGTAAATACTTACTCTCATTCTCGTACAAGAAGAGTCGAACGTAAATTCTTTGAGAATAGAAAAAAAAATAGTGAGTAGAGACTAGATATTCAAGAAATTTACTCTCGATTTTGCACATTCATATCGTTTTCTGTGTGTAAGCTCTATATATTTGGTATTAACGGTCTTTTTTGTTTTATTATTTTACATGAATTTAGCTTGTTCTACGTATCATTCAATACAATAACACATAAGTCTGTATCTCTCTTTGTGTGTGTATGTCGCCTTAGGGCACGTCTTAAAAGACGGCATAACCTCGTCGTAACTCGTAAGGCTTGAGGTTGGACGTTGCCACCACGTCACTCCTTACGCCATTTAGAACCTTGATTTGATATGGACACCAAATTAAACACAATAAATATTGCTTTTAATATATTCATCTAATTAAATAAGTATAATCAATTTAGATTTAAAATATGAGGTATAATAAATGTGGGTGGATATATGTTTTTAAACCCTTTGAGCGTTCATATAAAAATATGGTTATAATTAGGGATGAGCATCGAAGACCGTTTCTCGAACCGAACCGTGACCGAACCCGAACCCGAACCGGTATCATGTATTCGGTCCGGTATTCGGTTCCAAACATTCCTCAAAATCGGTATTCGGTATTTCGGTATTCGGTACCGGGATTTTCCCGAAAAAAAACAGAAACAGAACCGGAATTTTAAAAAGCAAAGTTTTTTTTAATTATGCATATCATCTCCTAAATAAAGTTTATCTTGATTGTTGTTAATATTAATTATTATTGTTTCTTGTTGTATATATAGAGATTGAAGAATTGATAAACGAACAAAATGGAAAAACGAAAATCGTAAAAGAATATTGGAGATTGTTGAACTTTTGATTGATTTTCAACTTTTTGATTGTTTGTGATTGGTTTTGAAACATTATGAAGGTACTTTGGTTTGCGATTGGTTTTTATACACATTTGATACATTTTAAAATTTTCGGTCCTAAGTGGTCCTAGTATCGATATTCCCACCCCGAAACCGAAACCGAACTGGTACCGTACCGGTACACGCGGTTCGGTTTTCGGTACACTTTTTAGTCCAAAAAAATTCGGTACCAACCGGTCCGGTCCCGATCTCATCCCTAGTTATAATATTGAACTTTTAGTAATTCAATTATACTTTCAAAACCTACCCATACTTTTGTGGCGTAAGGCCATCCGTAGCCCAGCGGGATGGAGGGCGGGATGGAGCGGGGTGGGCTACGGCATCTGCGGGAAGGGATGGGATGCGGGATCCCCATCCCGTTTCATCCCGAAGAAAATGTGAGGAGGAGAGGTGGGTCCCAGGTGAGAAATGAGAGGGAGTGGGTTAGGGAATGAGGTACAGGTGTTTAGGGATTGTTAAGGATTGAGTGAGGGATGAGAGAAAAGCTGATGTGGCGCTGATGTGGAGTGGAATATTTGAAAGATTCCCTCCATGGGGTACTGATGGCCTAAGGCCTTCCGTACCCCAGCGGGGAAGGGGCTCGGGATGGGGGATGTGGCAGCGGGGTGAGGGCGGGGTTGGGCTACGGCCCGGGATGGAGTTGCGGGGCGGGATGGTGAGCGGGGTTGGGTTCCCGAGCCATCCCGAGGGTTTTATAAAAAAAAAAAAATTTTAATTAAATTTTTAAAAAAATAACCGTTGAACGGCTCTTTCTTAAAAAAAAAAAAAAATTCTCAATTTAATCCCACTATATATTTAACCCTCAACCTCTTATTTCTCACACCTCTCAACCTCTTATTCTCTCAACCTCTTATTTCTCACACCTCTCAAACTCTCTCAAATTTTCTCAACCTCTATATATTAAACAATATGGATTCGCCACAACCCGGCACGAGGATGGGAACCGGCAATATTGGGAAACATTATGTACGCTTGTGTCATATTACACAATATGATACTCGAAGACGAAAACCATGCTATTTGTGGTGACGTGGAAAACGACTTTTTCACGAATGATATCGAAAGCCAAATCAGTGAGACACAACGCGCGGCAAATGTTCGAGAAGTCATAAACCGGGAAACTCATAATAACCTTCGGTCGGATTTGGTCGAACATATTTGGCGTATCCAAGTTCCCAACAATGACGACGAGTAGATTTTTAAATTTATTTTGTAATTTTTAATTTTTTAATGAATGATATGAATTTTAATTTTTATTATTTATCTTATTTTTATTTATTAAATATATATATATATATATATATATTTATTTTGTTAAATAATTAAATGTATAAATAAAAGAATTAAAATAAATGAGGTGGCAAAGGGGTTTGAGGGAATGAGGTACGGATGTTTAGGGATCGTGAGGGATGGAGTGAGGGATGGAAGAAAAGCTGATGTGGCGATGATGTGGAGGGGAATCTTTCACAGATAGGAGGGATGGGGTACGGATGGCCTAACGTACTAAAATTAGCGGTAGACTTAAACACACGTCATATTTTGAGGCGGTTGACGTGGCACAGCAAAAACATGTCACATTAACTAAGCCACGTCACCACTCCAGGACGAGACACCAAGTGAATAATATTCTTCTGATTATCCGTGGGCCGTCGCAACAAAGAAATGGCAATGTCTAACTTGCGCCGTCTACTCTCAACGCCGCCCACCGACCTCTCGCGTCCGTCTATCATCTTCTCCGCCGTCCGATCGGAATTCACCAACTCCACAAACCGATTCATCTCCAATTCCACTGAAAACCTTCAAACTCACCAAGATCAGGACGGAGGCAATAACGAAGATGATAAGATCCAAAAAGCTCACGATCACGGAGAGGAAAACAATGAAGATGACGGCGACGACATCGATATCAATGAAGAGACAGGCGAGGTCGGTGGTCCGCGAGGTCCCGAGCCTACTCGTTACGGCGATTGGGAACGCAATGGTCGTTGCTCTGATTTCTAGATCCACCAAATTATCGTGCTAAAGAGGTTAGGTTTCAGTCGGTTAATTTCCAGATCTTGTTATATGTTACTCAATGTTATCGTTGTGTTTTGTTAGTTGTCTTACTAATTGTGATCGGATAGATATGGTCTATATTTATATCGATGTTCAGTAATAAACAAATTGTGATTTGGGAGTTCATCGTTGCCATTGGAATTAAAGATCAATCGGTTCGAAATTCAAATTATTTTAGTTCATATTCAAATAAGGGACTTCAATTTCGTGTTTCCAATTCATTATCTCCATAGAAAGCGAACAATCTTCCAAGGGAGGAGCCCTAGAGCATGTCACTTCACTTTGTTGAACAAATGAATGGATGATTATTACTGTTTTGCACTTTCTGATATGCTACTTTTTTGGCATTAGAATGTGTGAAAGGTGCATTGAGATTGTAGTGGTTATGCTCATCACCGATGCCCTGGGTTATAATATGCTAGGTTAATTATTAAACAGTTTCACTGAAAGAAGCAGGAAGTGCATTTGTCCTTTGATACGACCTGAAAATCTGCAAACTGAAAGCTTTAAGTGGCGTTTGGTTCACAGAATGTGATGGAATCCGATGGAATTGGAATGTTGAATTCCAAAGCTACATTCTGTGAACCAAACAGACATATTGCAATTCTTTAATAGATTCCATTCCAATGTCTGCCAACCAAACAGATGGTCAAACATGACAACATTCCATTCCAATTCCTTCAAAGTCAAATTCCTTTGACAGATTCCATTCCATCCAAAAACCTTCTGCTAACCAAACGCCACCTTAGTTTACAGATTGAAAGTTGTCTTAAATTCTATGCGAAATTGTTAAGTCTATGGACACACATAAAGTTTGTGATTTCTAGAGTAAAAATTGATATGGGGGAATGGGCTTTCCATCAATAAAGCAAGTTCATGTCTTTTATGTTAGCTGCAATTTCCCCATGATCAGTAACATTCATCTTCATTTATAATTCTTGGGGTTACATCTCTATAAATAATAACCTTTTATCGATAGGACTACAGTGATCCTGTATATGATTAATTATCATATGATTTAAGATGCACACCAAGAATTATCCTTATAAAATAACATAAGTTATTTGTTCTAATCGTACAATCCTCATATTATGTGGAGTTCTGCTTTCATGTTGTAGGCAAAGTTTTGGTATGAATAATGTAGAGGAAGGGTGCTCTTTATACACCTCTTGTGTTTTGTACTAAGATTACAAAAGTATCAAGATGCACTTGAGACAGAAGAATATTTATCGTCCGAACTTGGCTGTTTATTGTGTTTATCATACCCTTCTTTGAAGTGTTTATTTGCAGTGAAGTAATAAACAGCCAGGTTTTATTTGCAGTGAAGTTAGTTATGTTGCAGAGCCTACCCTCTTAAAATGGCAATTTTCTTAGGCTTCAATTTCCATTTCTTTCTCGCTGTTCATACGATTAAAGAAATATAATGCTGCCTTGATGACTCTTGTGGTTGACTGAAACTTTTACTTTTATTTAAAACCCTAATCATCTCAAAATCTAACAGAGTGCCCTCAGGTGACCTCTTATGGATTATATGTAAATACACAGCTTAAAGCCAGTAACTTCAGGCAAGATGAAGCCTCGATTGATTCCCTTTCAGGCTACAGAATTTCCGGTTTTCCTGGTTTTCAATTGGCTCGTGATGCCCATATACCACAAATATAGTTGAGTTCCGGTGAGAAGTGCCAAATTTGGTGAGAAGTGGTTATCAACCGTTGGATGAGAAATGGAGGAACATTAGGATGAGATGCACCGGATCAATTCCCTTTTAAGCCAGGAGTTTATTTGATTAAAAGCGATCAACGGTTTAAAAGCACTTCTCACCAAAAATGACACTTCTCACATGATCCCATGCCATACCAAATAATACCGGAACTAGCACATTGAGAAAAGTTTAGTATCAAGTGTTTAGATTCTGTAGCATTTTATGTACAATTGGGTTTGTACCGGGGACAGATTAAAACTTTTGGAAGTAGTCTTATGGCTTTACAAATTCAGTCACAATAACCTGCACATCTTGCTTTTCACACCCTGAATGACGACACTTGCACGATTGTAAACGTATCATCAGATGAACAAAGCAGATAGAGGGAAAACACAGGAACGAAAAGCACATCGTGTAATGTGATTGGCCATTCAACCAAACATCTCGGAAAACACAGGAACGAAAAGCACATTGGGTCCTTAAAAGTGAATTTTTAACAAGACCTGGTCCCGTGTTTTTTTAAACGTTTGGGTCCCGAACACTAATGATGTTAAAGAGGCACAAAACGGCCGAGCTCGGTCCCACGCCAGGCTAGACATGTCCAAACGGGCAGGCCGGGCTAGCCCGGACCGGGCTTTGGGCAGGCCCGGGCCCAAACACTGTTCACAAGCCCGGGCTTTGGGCGGGCCCGGGCCGGGCTGGGCTTTGTGGATGAGGGCTGGGCCCGATCAGGCTTTTCAAAAGACCGGGCCTAAATCGGGCCTTGTAAAAAAATATATAAATTGCATTTTTAGTAAATATTATTCGTATCCACTATAAAATACTTAATCGGGTCACTCAAACATACTTAAAAATACGTTCTATTAGAATTGTAAGCGAGAATTTGTATGAAATGAACACGAGAAAGCGAGAAATCGAGAATTGTAAGCGAAAAATTTGTATAAAATACTTAATTGTGTTTTTGTAAGTTGGTATCAAACTCAATACATCAACTACCTATTTATAGTGTTTTGGAGGCAAGAAAAAAAAAACGGCTAAAAACGACTCTAAAACGGTAATAAACGTCTAGTTTTTTGAATTAAACCGGGCCGGGCTTAAACCGGGCTTGGGATCGGGCCCGGGCCGGGCCGAGAAATTCAGCTAAAACACGGCCTGATAGGGCCCGGGGGGCTTGGGACCGGGCCGGGCTCGGGCTTTGGGGCGGGCTGGGCTCGGGCTTCCGACGGGCTTTTTTGGGCCCAGGCCCATTTGGACATGTCTACGCCAGGCTACAAAAGCCCAAGCGGGACGAATTTTTGGTCTGGGTTCCTATTTGGAAGACTGCAATTTCTTGCCCAGCCCGAAAAGCCCGGTCAAAGAGTTTTTGGTCTCAGAACCGGCCCAGTTCAAAGCCCAGAAAGGTCAAGATAGCTGCCAGAGGCTCGAGAAGGCCGTTTTTTTTAATACATTTGCCGTTTTTGACCACATTTCTGAATCCAATCCGTCTTTTTTTACAGATAAAATGGCAAAATAGGCAAGTTTTTTTGTCCTTGTATGATTTATTTTTTTCGAAGCTATTTTTACTCATAAAACTAGCCCTTGGAGGGGTATTTCTGGGAAATTTATTTTAGGTAGCGTTTGTTTTTTAAGAGGTGCTGAAGTCTGATTTCACTTCTGATTTTTAAGAGATGTTGCTGAAGTCTGAAATCTGAATCAATAAGACTGTTTGTTTTTGTAAACTGACAAACGTTTGGATATGTATAATTTTCTATTTTATCCCTAAAAAATTCAACTTAAATACGTCAATTAAAGTGAGCATCGATCATCGAAGGACAAAATCAGAAAAAAGAAACAAAAGAAGCACGCTGACAGACGTGGTTGTGGAGTTTTAATCATATATCAAACATTGAAGAGCCGATTTAAGCGATTCAAGATGTTTTGAAAAGCCAACACACAAATCCACGATATTCTTGTTTTGTGTTTTTGCAAATTCGGGGAGCATCTGGGCTAAAACCGACTTTTGAATCGAAAGAATAATGTTGGATGGAAATAAGAGGTAATTAAGTGGATAGGTTGTCACTTAATTATTCATAGGACATTAAGAGTTAAGAGGCTCTGAAAAAAAAGAAAAAACAAACGGTCTTAATCATCTTACGTCTGACCGAATCAGACATAAGTGACAATTAAGAGCTTATTTTGAAAACAACAAACACCACATAAGATTTCGTATTCAGTTACAAGTATTTTTTTCCCAGCAAGCTCTATAATCTTGTTATTTTCGTATCATTTTTATAATATCCCAATTTTGGTATAATTTATAAAATTCCTTAAATTTTTGTATCATTTTAAGAAAAATGTTTTTAAACTAAAGTGGCTGTAAATGTTGTTCTTCTTCCACCCCAGTCCCCATATACCGCAATCCAAAATTGGACTACTATCACCAATCACAACCGTGAAACCTCAATTTAAGAACACTAGTGTTTGACATCGCGCGTTGCGCGATGATCAAAATACATGTCAAGTATGATATAGAAAAGTTATGATACTACAAATCAACTCAAAACCTGAGAATGCCAAATTCTCATTGTACATTGGTTAATACCCTTCCAATATTCAAAAACATCTTTCCTCCTTTCATACACTCAATTATCTATTCCAATATTTCAGTTTATCGTCAATGTGGGATAAACAAAGCTCAACTACAATTTATTATTTGAGAAAATACTAAATTCTCATTGTATCATTTAATATCTCAGTCTTTCTTTATATTTTTATGTTGATACCGTTTTTAAAGCATCACCCTCCTTTCGTATACATAACTACATTTTTTGATATTTTTCTTTCTTATCAACGTGGGATAACCCAAACTCAACTACAATTTCATGATTTGAGCATACTATGTTTTCATTATGCCATGTTAATATCTTATCGCATTCATTTATATATTTGTGTTGGACGGGAGCGAAAATTTATTGTTAGAAGATCCATACTTTTTTTGGAAGGGTATCCGAGGACATCGCCCCGACTAATCCCGGCAAGGTGAGGCATTGCCCTTGCAACCCTGAGTTTATCCCCAGTGGCCACAAGTTAGTCTTTCTAAGTTAATATAAAATGCAATTTGATGATTGACAACTAATTAGATCTAATATAAGACAATACATTTATTGGGGTTGTATACATGTAAATTATTGTGGTTATACACAAAGTTAGTCTTTCTAATTTTTCCTTTTAGTTTATAATGTTTGTTTTGCAACATAACTATTAAAACATTCTGAAATAGGTTGCACATAAGAATTACAATTAACAATCATATAAATGTACTTATGTAAAGAGAAAAAATGATTTCATGCATAAAAAATTAAGGACATATCTAACTTGGAAAATTTTGTTATCATTGTGGAGCCCAAAAAAATTCATGTCTATTGTGATCCTACTTAATTAGTTTTTGAGATATCAATAGATGGAGAGATGAATTAATTAAAATGAATGCTAATAGGAAGTTGGATAGTTTGAGGTTAAAGTTAATTAAATTGGAAATAAAATTACCAAATGACCCTTCTTATGATGAAATACAAAATTTTCATTTAAGGGTAGAAAAGTCTTTAACTTATTGGTATTTAAAAATATTCAAAACAATGAGAAAATTCATTTAGGAGAATACTACTCTATCATTGTGCCACATCATCATTTGTGGGTTTTCCTTTAATATATATATAGATTTTCATCTTGCATTGCTTGAGGGGGTCAAAAAGCATTCGAGAAGCGGATCAAATGCAATCAGTCCCGGCAGGTCCAAATGGATTTTCAATTACGAAAATCGTAGTTGAGCTACAAAGATTGTGATTCAAGAAGGTCTACCATTTTGCTATTTGTATAGACAAAGAATCATGATGTTGATTCAAAACATCCTCCAATCGAAATACAAGCCGATGAGTCGTATTACACTTAAAACATGATGCACTTTACATATGGGACGGGAAATTGACACAAATAGCCAAATCCAAACGGGATATTGAGAAAATAGCCAAAGTCTCTCCCGTCTTACAAAAATAGCCACGGGTCCGCACTCTGACCCGACCCGGTCCAGTGCGGACCGCACTTGCCAGCTAAACGACAAAAAAATCACCTGGAAACCATTCGACCCGACCCGCACGGTTGCGGACCGCACTGGCCAACTCCCCATCCGCCATTGCGAGTGCGGAGCAATTAAAAATTCTGGCCCGTCTCTTTCGCATTAAAATACCCACATGACCCACAAACCCTAATTTTTTAAAACCCTTGGTCCCCCCTTTGTTCCTCATCCGCACTCCGCCCCCATACGCCGCATTTGTTTTTTTTGTCCACGTGAAGTCAACGAGAGTGGGATACATGCTATTTGTTACGCAATGTCGGACGAGGTAAGTCTTTTTATGCGATTTTTTTTGTGTTTTTGTGTGCTTTTCTTTCGTTTTTGTTAATCTAAGATTGTATTGAACTTTGTGTAATTTTATTAATGTATGTATTGTATGAAATATAATGTTTTTTGTTAACATTTGTTCGTTTTTGGACTATGTAATGTTGTTTAAATTTTATTCATTAATGATGTTTAAATTTTATTTCTTTTTTGTTAATCTAAGGGGGTGTTTGTTTTTCAAAATTAAGCACTTATATGCCACTTATGACTTTTTCGGTCAGACCATCCTAAAATAAGGGTGTTTGTTTTTTCCTCACTTATTTTGCCACTTATTACTTTATTTGCACTGACCGAATAAGTTAATAGGTTTCCACTTTTTTCACTTATTTCTCATTCTCTTCTTTGAGCCCTACAGATCGACCTCAGCCGCATCTGTTTCTCTCTCGACCTCAATCTCTTCTCAATCCCTACAGATCGACCTCAATCTTCGACCGGCTTCTTTATCTTCTTCGATCGGCTGCGTTCTCTTCTTCGGCTGCCATTAAAGTTCTTCGCGACCGGCTGCGTTTTTCTCTCACAATCTTCGACCGCCTCTGTAATTTTGTGAGCAACAACTGTAATTTTCTATCTCTCTCAAAAGGTGCACAATACCTTGTTCAAGAGGGTTGTTTCTTGGTGATTTATTACTGTTTTGGTTTGGCTTTTGGTGATTTATTACTGTTTCTTGGTGATTTATTACAGGTCTATCGTTTTGCTAGGATTTTGCTAGAATTCTAAGCTGCCAAAAATCTATTTTAGCGTACAAGCATGCCACCTGTTTGATGAAAGTTCCCAATGAAAGTTTTTTTTTCTAATTTACCATCTCAAGTTTGGCTTCAGCCAAGAACAGTTAAGAATTGTACCATTGCTATTATTGGTGTGTATCATTGTGTAATTATTATCTATTGAATAAGTTTTCCCCCTTGATATTCTGGTAAAAGGAATACATAAAAGCAAGTTTTAAGCAAGCAACAGGTAATGTATAAGTAGTTGATATTCTGGTAAAAGGAATGCTTACGGTTACGATTTGAACCAATTAACGTATTTCAGTTGTTATGAAGAGTAATTTTAGTAGTATAATTTAATTTAATTCAACAGTGTCACATTTTCAGAGATAAAATAATCAGTTGTTTTTAGATTTCAGTTTACAAAAACAAACAGTCTTTCTGATTCAGATTTCAGACTTCAGCGCCACCACTTAAAAATCAGGACTGAAATCAGTGTTCAGACTTCAGCACCACTTAAAAAACAAACGTCACCTAAGTTTGTATTGAACTTTGGGTAAGTTTATTAATGTATGTATTGTATGAAATATAATGTTGTTTAAATTTTATTCATTAATGTTGTTTAAATTTTATTCATTAATGATGTTTAAATTTACATGTTTAGTCCCTATAGTTTGAAAAATGACGGTTTAGGTCCCTAAACTTTGAAAATTGACACTTTAGGACCCTAAAGTTAGATTTTCACCCAACTTTCTAGGCAAGTAGTCCATGGAACTCCAAGAATCTGTTTTCTGGAATTTGACAGGTTAGGTCCCTATAGTTTGAAAAATGACGATTTAGGCCCTTAAACTTTGAAAATTGGCACTTTAGGCCCCTAAACTTGGATTTCCCCCCAACTTTCTAGGCAAGTAGTCCTATACAATTAGAAGGACCTGTTTTCTGGAAATTTACAGCTTAGTTCCCTATAGTTTGAAAAATGACGATTTAGGCCCCTAAAGTTTGAAAATTGGCACTTTAGGCCCCTAAACTTGGATTTTCACCCAACTTTCTAGGCAAGTAGTCCCATGCCTTACCAATAATCTATTTTCTAGAAAATTACATGTTTGGTCCCTATAGTTTGAAAAATGACGGTTTAGGTCCCTAAACTTTGAAAATTGGCACTTTAGCCCCCTAAACTTGGATATTTATATACGTAGGAGGAGTTTAGTGACTCTTTGGGGGAAACTAGTGAGTCTTTGACGATTAAGTCAAAGCTATGCCGGTTGAGAGAAATTCGTGAGAAGTTAACCCAACATAGGCTTGATCTTTTTCGCGACACTTGTTTTGGTGCGTTGGTGGATTCTGAGGACTTGAATAACGACCCTGCGCTTTGTCTTTCCATTTTGAAAAAGGAGATATCCCCCCCCTGATGGTCAGCCGAAGGAGTCATTATATTACCGTTTTCACGGGCACACACTTAGGTATGGCCCGGAGGAGTTCTGTCTTATGACGGGACTCATATTTGGCCCGATGCCGGGCCTTCCTGCACCCACGCGTCGGGGATTTGTTCATAGACTATTTGGGGACGGAAATTTGACCATTGGCCGCCTCAATAGGTTGTTTGACACCTTCAACGTCCAAGTTGGTGGAGACGCTTACTCGGACCATGATGTTGTCCGAGTATGTTTGATGATGATGGTGGAGGAGTTCTTCCTTGGCCGACAACATCATTTGCCCATTTCGGCCACCGTCCTTACGTTGATAGATAATCTTGGGGCTTGGAACCGATATCCTTGGGGTAGTTTCATCTGGGATGCAACATATAAGCATATGAAAGGTTTTATTGACCGTCGACGTGAAAAGAGGCCGAAGCTGACGTTAACGGGCTTTATCCAGCCGTTCAAGGTTAGTTACCACAATATTAAATATTTCTACAATTGTTAATGACTTTGTAGGCGTAACATTACTTTTTCCACAAATATGGATTCTCGAGACTTTTCCTCGCTCGAGTAAGTATTTCGTGCAGCGAAACCGGGTTCCTAGGATAAGTCGTTGGGCTAGGAAACGAAAAGTATTATATACATCCGAAATTGATAACATTTTGTTGGTGACAGCGCGAGTAAATTGTTTTACAAAGTTGGAGGTTTGTATGAAGATAACCCCTTAAATTCTAATATTTCGTCAACTCTTGCATATATTAGGCGGCTGACCACCCACGCACGAGACTTGTCGCCACAGCTGAAGAGGAGGGAATGTCGTGGTATAGGTCCAGCTAGAGGTTCTTCCGTGGTGACCCTGACGACGGCGACGATGATGACGATGACGAGGACGGCGACGATGACGATGACAGCGGCGACGATGATGACGAGGACGAGGCCGTTAACGATCAGGAGCACGATGGCTTCACCACGGGACATCAGGAATTTCGGGCTCCAACACCACCGGTCCGTTTCTCAGATATTCCCTCTTGGGACTTTCCATCCGATGACCCTTATTCAGCGCATTGGGCGCGGGTGGGTCTGATGCATCAGGCTTATGTTGGGCTTAAGGCGCATGTTGATAGGATTGAGGCGCGTGGTAATGTAAGTATTTCATTTAACACCGTTTAACATTTTGGTATGCAAACTTATTAACACCGTTTAACATTTTGGTACTTGTACGCAAGAGTCATTACAGCCATGCCCTCCTCCTCCTTTTTCTTCTTTGTCCCCCGAATGGTTTGAAAATTTTCTTTCTCCCAGTGGAGGTTTGGCCCCATCTCAGGGGGTGGTCAGCCCGGTAATATACGTTTTTATTATGTCTTTTATTGATTTGACTCGTGTAGCATTCTTTGGCCTTTATAACAATTTCATTAAACAGGAATGGATGCGTCGTTTCGTCCAGTAGGAGTGCCGCGATTTGCGACTTCCACGGGCATGTCAATGCCGTTACATGAAGCTGGCGTGGGCATGTCTATGCCTTTCATGAAGCTGGCGTGGGCATGTCACCCTCGTTCGCCACTCCTGTTGTTGACCCAACCCCACCTCAGATGGAGGAGCCCCTTGGTAGGGGGCATGCCAGTGTGTGGCTTCGAGATACCAGTTGTTTCCTTATACGCAGTGTCCTTCTACTACCCCCATCAGGCCCCGTCCGACTGGGACCAGTAGGCTGTAGCTTGCATCGACGAGTGGTCCTTCCACCGCTCCACGTTGGTGGGGATTGCAAAAAACCCAAGCATCGTGTAGCAGAAGTTTGACATTTAAATAATTTTGTACTGCTCATGTGGACTGAAGATTTGATTTGTAGTCGTTTTGATCCCAACGTTTGCTAAAGTCTTACTAAAAAACAAAATCATTTATTCATGACCAAAGTACAACATGAAAAAACAACAACATAGAAAATGCAAAGTACAACATGAAACAACAATACATAAACTGCAAAGTACAACATGAAACAACAACATAGAAAGTCCAACAACACTACCACCACCTAAGGATAAAGTGTGTTACATTGATCGATGAAGGCTTGCTTCTCGCTTATCATCGCTTGAAGAACTGTGAACTCTTGTACAATGTTGTGGACGTGTAAGTTTTCTTGACGAATACGGGACTCCTTATATTTGATTTCCCTCTTCATCCTTTTTATCTCCTTTTCTTCATCTTCCATCCTTTTCAGGTGTCCCTCCTTCCTAGCCAACAATTGTTTCCACTCTACAGTGAATTCCTCGATCTCATTTTCACATTTTTTTACCGCTTCTTTCAGTCTCGGTGGCATTACTTGTGAAGACTGTGGGTTTGAAGATGATGCATTTCCAGCCATGTTCTTGGTGAAAGATGAGTGTACAAAGTCGTATGAGTGTTGTGAGTCTTAAGTTGGAATTAACATGGGTATTTATAGCCACAACATCGCAAGTGCGAACCTACCTTTTCAGCTCCGCAAGTGCGAACCTACCTTTCCAGGTCCGCTAGTGCGTACCTACCTTTTCAGCTCCGCAATTGCGAACCTACCTTTTCCGCATCCGCAAGTGCGAACCTACCTTTCCAGGTCCGCAAGTGCGTACCTACCTTTTCAGCTCCGCAATTGCGAACCTACCTTTTCAGCTCCGCAATTGCGAACCTACATTTTCATGACTATAAGTAGGTGGTCCGATGAATTAGTAATTCACAAGTTGCTATCTATCCTTTCTACCATCCACAACGTTTGCAAACCGTCTCTACCATTTCGTGCCACAATTATGGCCGGGGGTTCAAGCTCAAAAGGGAAAAGGTCCACCAATGGGGCTGGAACTTCACGACAAAACGACAACCAACCCTTATATGATGGAGCTTACAGGAGTACCTGGTGGGTACCGATAACAACAGAGGAGTGGGCAGAATGGGGCTGAACTAGGGCCGATTATCCATTCACGGAAGAGGAGACAGATCAATGGAACGCTGCATGGGAGCAATACTACCTCGACCATCACTTGAATGAACCACCAATGTATCAATCTAACCAGACGGGGGATCTTACAGGAACTCAAAGAATGCCTACCCCCTTCAAAAAGTCAATTGATGACGCGAACGCCCAGATCGATAACATAAAACATTTGTGAAACCAAAACAGGTCAATTATTCAAGAGAAGAAGGACTGCCTGGAAGAGAAGAAAGAAGATCTGGCACAAAGGAAGCGGGAGGTTCGGGATGTGCAAAAACAGATTCGTGAACTAGAAGAGGAGATTACAGAGCTCACAGAGAGCTACACGGGAATGAAGGAGGTTATTGCTGAAAATGTTGCCTGGATCACCAAAATGCAGGACATCTACCCGTAGTAGTAGATTTCATCAACTATACTAGTTTCCATGCTTTATGAGTATCAATAAAATGCAACTTTCATGTTTACTTTATTTTACACACAATAACACTTAACAAACACAATAAAGTACATTGAAATCAACAGTAAACATAAGGATAAGAAGCTTGAAAGACAATTGAACATAACAGCCATAAATTGAGACTTCAAACATGTTTACTCGTTCAAATCAATGTTTAGATCGAAAGTATGATGTCTAGAACTTTCGTAATTGGTCTCCTGAGTCGCATCTGCTTGAGTTTGCCGGCTACCGGATGCTCTTTGATGTTGGCCACTACCAGGTGCTCTTCGACGTTGGCGGCTACCAGACGCTCCTTGATTCACTGGAAAATCATTATGACAGTTTGACCGATTGTTTCCGCTTTGTTTACACCGAGAACATCTTCTGGGTGTCGGATCCTCGCCACGGGATGGGATACGATCGTGGTTGCTCGGTCTACCAACGCGTTTCTTCAACAATGGAGGTTTAACGGTCATAAGTGGTGGGTCTGGAACAACCCACGAATCAGGAGGCCCAACCAGATGTATGACCTCTGAGTATGTTGCTCGCCAGTTAGCTGTCGTGAAGTAACCAAGCGCCAGGTGGGTGATATATGTACACCGGAGATGTCTTGCAACTACGATTGCATGACTGCAAGGTAAACCAGACATCTGCCACTTCATACAAGTGCAACTACGATTATTGTAAGCCACCTTGGCGTCCCTGCGCATATCGCAAACTTCGTATAAACCATGACCAATTTCATGGACAGTAAACCTCGCCGACTTCATTTGTCTCCTTTTAACTTTTGTCATTGCATATGGGGTTAGAAAATCTACCCATTTGGCTGCAGAAACACAAATAGTCAAAATACTGAAAATATTCTCACTTTTTTGTAACAAAAGTAGATTGTATGTAGGTTGATGTACGTATAGATGATAACCTGCTTTGTTCCGACGCTTTGCATACCAGTCTTGTTGCATTGATCGAAAGTAATCCATGAGGGACACGATAGGTAACCTCCGAGCGTAACGGGACAGTGCATTGACAGACTCAACACTGTTTGAAGTCATTATGTTGTAACGAATTCCAGGAAAATGGGCCCTAGACCATCTTTCTGGCGTAGTATCGGATTCCAAAACTTGGACTCCCACAGGTACAGCAGCTCGTAGAGCTGCCATTCTAAGTTCGAAGTCACGCACTGTGTACGCTTTTCAGACCTTCCAAAACATAGTCCTCCTATGGTCGATCCTATTATCCCTGGTTCTCGTGTTCATCATGAGATGGCGGCAACACAGCGCATGATGGGCACGTGGGTACACCGTATTGATAGTTTGGTGTATTGAACCCGCCCTGTCGGACACGCACACCAACCCTTCGGGTTCGCCGAAACATTGCTTCAGGTTGGCCAAAAAATAAGTCCATCCCTCTCCATTCTCAGACCTACCAACTCCGAAAGCGAGCATGAAAATTTGATTATTGGCGTCCATAGCAACGGCTAAGAACATTGTGCCCAAGTAAGGCCCCTTCAAATGACCGTCGTCTATTATAATGACCGGGCACAAATAGCTCGTAAACGATCGGATCTACGAAAAGTTATGCTGAAAACGTTAGAATACTATAGTATAATGAAAGTGTAGACTGTATACGAGGAAATAATATATACCGCGCAACCAAGGGCATAAAAACAAAGGTGAAAACGTCCTGTGATATCTCTCTCTATTCGGGAAAAGGTACCAGGGTTTTGAAGCTCCAATTTATAGAAAACCCAGGGAGTCGCCTGTAAGAATCGTGGGGGTCGCCACGCACCAAGGCTAGCGCAAAAGCTTTCACACGCCACCCTTGCGAATACGAGATATCTACGTTGTATTTCTCCTTGATGTCCTTCACAATGTCGGATCCACAGAGTTTACGACTTTCATCCTGTACTTTAGGCATGATTATATCACCCAGTACTCTCCTATTGGCGTTACGGTGGTTAGGATGCATCTGGGTCCTTGAACAAACGTGTACGTCATTCATCCTGCGTACCTGGAACATAGTGGTATCTTTGACATTTGCAGCATACACACGCCAATCACAGTTAGCATTCCTACACTTCGCTTCGAATCGAGTATTTGAAGATCTCTCCACATAATACTCGTAACCCTCTTCAACAAACTTTCTTCCGAGGGCGAGTATCAGGTCGTCTTTCGTGGCGAATATGTCCCCTTCATTCACTCTGTTACTACGATGATAAGCTACGGGCTCTTGGTTAGGTGTTATGAAATGGCCATCCCGATCTGGAAGGGGAGGAGGTTGGCCAAAAAAATCATTTATTCCACCGTATGATTTAATAGGACTGGTTTCTTCTTCTTCATCTTCTTCATCGTCTTCTTCATCGCTATCAATACCAGGAATATCCAAACGGTAAACATGGGACTCGTCTTCTTCTTCTTCTTCTTCTTCTTCTTCATGTGGTTCTTCTACCGGTTCTTGGGTCTCCGGAACAAATTCGGGGTTATAACCATAATTATCTCCAGTAAGAAAATCAGGATTATATCCATACACATGCTCATCTTCAGACTGAAAATGAGGCACGTAAGCTTGACTATGCTCAACAGCAGACACATTCGGGTCAGAGTGTGAACCCGTGGCTATTTTGGTAAGACGGGAGAGACTTTGGCTATTTTCTCAATATCACGTTTGGATTTGGCTATCTGTGTCAATTTCTCAATATGGGACATGACCAAACAAAACACTTTTCAAACCTTATGTCATTATGTGGCTTTTGGAGTGCCAATTTGTACATATTTATGTGTTGCATATCATTGGGTTAATCCAATGACTTGGAGTTATGATCAAAAGAATAGTTGTGTTTTAGGCCCTCCCTCGGGTCTACGCCTTTATTATTTGTTTCAAAATATATTTATAAATTTTCATATAGAAGAGGAAATAATTAGTCTTTTATTTGATAATCCTAGTAATAATAGAATAATAAATGTTTTTGTTATGAAATTAAAAGCTACTTTAAATATCATTTTAAAATTACTTCGCAACCTGTACTAAATTAACTATATGACATACACAACAAGAACAAATATGAAATAAGTATTATTATTACTAACATTATTATTAAATGGAATAATAATTATTTTATTTTGTATATGAAATTTATAAGAACATTATGTAGCAAAAAGTAAAGACAAACATGAGTGTGGATGAGGGAACGTCTCAATCACAATTGTTCTTTTGATCATAATTCATAATCTTTAACTAATCAAGTGACATGTAGCATATAAATATTTAAAAAGTAGAAGGTTCATCGTCGTGTGTCATTTCACCGTGACATTTTCCAAACTCGTTTGTAGACCCCCACATCTCTTGCATTTTAACCCCCGACCAACACAAGATCAAAATATTTTCAAATTGGGGTTTTATGATTGTGGCAGGTGATAATGTTTAATTTTGGATTGTGGTACATGGGAATTTGGATGGAAAATGAACCAACATTGCTAGCACGTTGGGTTGAAAACATATGAAATTACGAGAATTTAAAAAAAGATACGAAAAGTATGAGAATTTAAAAGTTGATTCTAAAATTTACGGTATTATAAAAATGATGCGGAAATTATGAGATTATAAATATTGATACGAAGATAACAAGATTATAAAGCTTAATACGAGATTATAAAGCTTATTATATCACTTTGAAGTTTAATACAAAATTTTCGGAATTTTGTGCAATAATAACGCGGTCATAAATTAAGAGAGCTTGAGAATCAGCAGATCTTAGAAAGTTGAAACATTTGGTGTAAAAAATAACCTATTTACACTCTATTTATACCAACCCATCAAAAATGAACTTCTCAAAGTAACCCTCTGTTAGGATCGAATCTTAACAAGACTAAAAATACTTAGAACTCAGAATTAAAGAATCTGCGGAATAGAACTTTAATTCACACAATCAAAGAACAATATATCAGAAAACACACAACTGTTTGTATTCACTGATTCAACTCACAAGCTTACAACCAAACCTCAATCTTGATGAACATGCTCAATCAAGACGACTTCTACTTCTCTAGAAATAGAGTTCTAAACCTTGAGGTTAATTCTCTCTAAAACAGAATGTATTCTAAAAAACTCTCGTATATCGCGTATTTCGTATTATTTGAATAGCTATCTATCAACATCTATTTATACTAAATAGTTACAAGATAACTATCAAAAATAAATTGATCTTCTGAATCTTCTTTAAGCATATCTTCATCCATTCCATCTTTATCTACAAAATCTTCGCATACCAAACTTATCACATCAGCAGTATTAACTTTATTCAGCATGAGCAGTACTAATATTCTCCAGCAGCATTAATTCATTCCAGCAGCATTAACTTGACTCAGCAGTACTAACCTTGCTTCAGTAGTATTAATCTTGACAAGCAGTACTAACCTTGTTCCAGCAGCATTAATGCATCAGCAGTACTAACATTCTTCCAGCAGTATTAACGTTGTCTTGCAGTAGTAATTTTGTTCTGGCAGTACTAACCTTTACTGGCAGTAGTAACTTTGTTCTGGAAGTAGTAATGTTGTTCTGGCAGTATTATCCATACTTAGCAAATCTTCAGTTCCTAACAATCTCCCCCTAACTTGACTTTTAGAAAGAGAAGTCAAGTTCTTCAGATGATGATGCTTCCAAAACTTAATCTTGAACACACAAGTCAGGATTCAATCCCAAACTTTGATTGATGATCCTTCTTACCAGGTATCTTGCCATCTTAGAATCTTTGTTACCCACCAACTTAGTTTTTAGCATTCCTTTCAACCTTGTCATGCTGTGCTTGTATACTTTATCCACCAAATAATACTCATGATATGCATAGTCAAGTGTTATGACATACACACCACAGTTTTCAATAAGCATCCAGTTGGTAACAGTTTGAAATTGCCTTTCTGTCAAATACTTAACTGCTTCTGTATTGAACATTAGGCACAAGTATTCAAGTACCATTTTGGTGATGGACATTCCATTCTCAGTCAGCATATTTCCATAAAGCTTCATTCCTACCTTGAACATCTCCTCAATGTCAGATCTAGAGCACATCCTGATAAGTCTTCCCCATGTAGAACTGACCTCAAACTTCCCATCTGCTCTTTTTACTCTAATGTACTCCTTTCTCTGATCTTTCAAAGTATCCCAGAAGATGATCTCAGGAGCCATAGAAGCTAATGGTTTAACTTTGATTGGACTAGTATCAACCACAGTAATATACATATCACATTGAGCATTTGTTGGTGATTGTACATTGCTTGGTTGACCTGATGGAGTTGCCACTTCTTCTTCAGCAACTTTTTGATCAGCTTTCTCTTTCACAACTTCCTCCTTAGCTTCTTCTACAATGGGTTCCACCCTAGGATTCTTTACAACTTTCTTATTTGAAGCTATAGACTTTGTTCTAGGTCTTTTGTTTGACATCATCTTGGTTCTTTTGAGTGATTTAACAGCTTCAGGAATGGTTTCAGTTGTTTCCTTTGTTTCTGCTGTTTCAGGGATCGTTTCTGCTGTTTCCTTTGTTTCTGCTGCTTCAGGGATGGTTTCTGCTGCCTTATGTTTTTCAGCAACATTAACCATTTCTGCTGCTTGAATGGTTTCTGCTGCTTTTTGACTAGCAGCATTAACCATTTCTGCTGCTCTATCTGTTACTGCTTCTTTTATAACCATTTCTGCTGCTCTATCTGTTACTGCTTCTTTTATAATCTTTGATACTGCTGCTTCAACACTATTCTTCACAATATCAAATACCTCTGCTTCAATCTCAGATTTGGTTACTGTAGATACAGATACTGTTTCCTTCTCACTTTCAGATACTGCTGCATCAACAAGACTCTTCATAATTTCAGTTACTGCTGCTTCAATCTCAGATACTGCAGCCTCCCCCTCAACCTTATGCTCATTCTCCCCCTCAACCTTTGCATCCTCCATGTTTAGTTCAGTTTCTAACTCCCCCTTTTTGGAAGCATCAGTGGTTGAGCTTCTCCTTTTCAGAACATACTGAGCTTTCTTCCTTCTTTGCAGCAGTTTGGTGATCATCTTCTTATTCTTCTCTATCTTGGTGTGTTGATAAAGAACCACCTTCTTAAGCTCATCAATCTCCTTCTGCTGATCCATGACATCAATGTTGATGTTGGCAATGGTTTCCATCAATTCCTCATAAGTATATCTATCCTCACCTGGTTTAGAAGTGTTTACCTCCCTTGCAGGATCATAGGAAGTTTTAGTAGGTGTCTCTTGCCTAGCAAAAGTACAACCTACTCCCATGGTTTCTTGGCGCCTGGGTCCTCTGAATGTTTTCACATTCTGAGTTGCCGTGGGGAAGGTCTTAGTGATGTTACCACTGTCCTTCTCTTTGCTAGCAGAAGTAGTGGCAGCCTTGCAGCCCACATGCTCATCCTTCTCCTTAGAGAGCACCTTCTTAGGGTTGGGAGACACCCCTGTGGTTACCCTTTTGATATTCTCTATTGGAGAATGCTCCAATAGAGGGCTTGTAGGCTTTGGGCTATTAGGAGATACATCAAGGGAAGGAACCTTGTGTACCTTTCTTCTTTCAAACTTCTTGGTGATTTTTGGAGTGGGTCTTAAAAGAATGGACTGTGGGATTTCTTTGGTGATGGAAGGTGGGGATTGGCCATCAGTGGGTGTGTCTAATGGGGGCCTTGACCCTGATGCCATACCTTCAGTGGTGTGGGACACAACCATCATTGTAGAGAACAATGGTGTGTCAACTCCTTCCGAGTCCCTAAGAATTCTTCTCATATTTGAGAAAACCTTCCCTTTAGGGGGTTTTGGCACATATACCTCAGCGGACTGAGGTAAGTCCGTCAATTCATGGTTAATTACTTCTTGGACAAACCTGGGATACATGTAAAAGCGCTTTTTGGATTCTAGGTTTGCCACAAGATCATTAAAAATCATTGCTGAAAAATTGAACTTTCTGGCAGTGGCTAAGCAGACCAAGGCATAAGCAATGGTACTGCTAAACTCACTCCATCCAGTTGTTTTCTTTGAAATACAGTGCATAAGAGTATGAACAAAAAATCGCCATTGGGTGAAAAACTTTGACTTGTAGAATTTGAAAATTCCAATGGGACCTTCATACCCCATTCTTGGTAAGGTCGAGAAAAGTTCATCATTAGAGAGATAGGTTATACCTGAGGCATCATCTAAGTGAAGAGTGATGCGAATAACCTCCTCTGTGACCTTCAAGGGTTTGTCACAAACCCTTGTTCGAATGATTTTCTGCCCATCTTCGAATATAACAGTGGCATTCTCCCAAAATTGCTTTTGATGCTCAATATATATGGTTGGGACACTGTTAGGGCATGAGAGATGTGTGTGGACTTGAGAAAATCCACCATATCATGAAATCCTGCGGCCTGCTTTGGCTTCTGAAGCATCGCAATCTCATTGTGCTCATCGACAAACTCCATTATCGTCATTCTTCCTGAGGATTTGGATAGAGAACACAGAGATTCTAGGGAGAAAAGGTTAGAACGAGAGAGAGAAATTGAATGCAAAGAGACATTATGAACTTTGGCGGGCTGAAAGAGTATTTATAGCAGTACTAGCCCTGATTTTCTTTAGAAGCAGTATTAACGACTTAGCAGTATTAACGACTGAGCAGTATTAACTACAAGGCAGTATTAACTACACATCAGTATTAACTACTAAGCAGTATTAACTACTAAGCAGTATTAACTACAAAGCAGTATTAACTACAAAGCAGTATTAACTACTAAGCAGTATTAACTACAAAGCAGTATTAACTACACATGCAGTATTAACTACTAAGCAGTATTAACTACAAAGCAGTATTAACTACAAAGCAGTATTAACTACTAAGCAGTATTAACTACAAAACAGTATTAACTACTAAGCAGTATTAACTACAAAGCAGTATTAACTACACATGCAGTATTAACTACTAAGCAGTATTAACTACAAAGCAGTATTAACTACAAAGCAGTATTAACTACTAAGCAGTATTAACTACAAAGCAGTATTAACTACTAAGCAGTATTAACTACTAAGCAGTATTAACTACACATTAGCAGTAGAAAATATGTACTAGCAGTAGTAATTCTGCACTGGCAGTAGTAACTATACTTACACTTTGCAGCACTTGTCAATCTGAGTCATACTGAGGTTCTGAGAAAACTAGTTAGTAACACCAAATATACAAAGAAATACAGGTATAAAAAATTAAAAATCATGAATTTATTCAAGGTTGATCAAGCCCACACTTGCTACCAAAAAGGTGAATCTACCCACATCAAATGCTTTTGTGAATAGATCTGCAAACTGGTCATTGGTATGAACTTTAGCAACTTGAATCAATTTCTTTTCATTACAGTCTCTAATAAAGTGATACCTGATCTCTATGTGCTTTGTTTTTGAGTGTTTGACAGGATTGTTAACAATGCTAATGGCACTGTTGTTGTCAATGAAGATTGGAGTGTGAAGAAATGTTACCCCATAGTCCAACATCTGATTCTGAATCCATAACACCTGAGAACAGCAACTTGCAGCAGCTATATACTCAGCTTCTGTTGTAGATAAGGACACTGTGGTTTGTTTCTTACACTGCCATGATACAAGTCTTGCACCCAAAAACTGACATCCACCTGAAGTAGACTTCCTATCCATGTTAGCTCCACCTAAGTCACTATCTGAGTATGCAAGCAAGTCAAACGAAGATTCATAAGGATACCAAAGACCTAATCTAGGTTGCCCTCTTAGGTATCTAAAAATTCTTTTGATTGCATTAAGGTGTGATTGCTTAGGTGTAACCTGAAATCTGGCACAAATACATACAGGAAACATAATGTCTGGTCTAGAGGCTGTGAGATACATGAGTGATCCAATCATAGATCTGTAATGATGGACATCCACATCCTCCCCTCAAGATCTGCAGTGATCTGTTTGTGTGTCTCCATTGGTGTGCTTGCTGGCTTTGAGTCTGTTAAACCATACTTGTCCAGGATGTCTTTCACATATTTGGATTGGCTTATGAAAATCCCATCTTTCCTCTGTTTCACCTGAAGCCCAAGGAAGAAAGTAAGTTCTCCCATAGAACTCATCTTGAAGCTCTTGTGCATTAACTCTTCAAACTCTTTACACATGTGATCATTTGTGGATCCAAAGATGATGTCATCCACATAGATCTGAACAAGTAGTGTGTCTTTCTTTCTCCTCTTAATGAACAAGGTCTTGTCAATGACTCCTCTTTCAAATTCATTTTCAAGAGATAGGTAGACAGGGTGTCATACCATGCTCTTGGGGCTTGATGTAAACCATAAAGTGCCTTCTTCAACTTGTACACTCTGTCAGGGTGCAATGGATTCTCAAATCCAGGGGGTTGACAGACATATACTTCTTCATCAATACTTCCATACAGAAAAGCACTTTTTACATCCATTTGGTAGACCTTGAACTTCATGAATGAGGCATAGGCTAGAAATAGCCTAATTGCTTCAATCCGTGCCACTGGAGCAAAGACTTCCTCATAGTCTATGCCCTCTTCCTGAGTATACCCTTGTGCAACCAGCCTTGCTTTGTTTCTGATCACAATTCCTCTGTCATCCTTCTTGTTTCTGAAAATCCACTTGGTGCCAATTGCTCTATGACCTTTTGGAAGGTCCACCAAGTCCCAAACATCCTGTAATTTAAACTGTAGCAGCTCCTCTTGCATTGCTTCTATCCAACTTGGATCTTTCATAGCATCATAAGCCTTTTTGGGCTCAATTTGGGATAGAAAGCAAGTAAGTACAGTATTAACTGTATTCTGCTGATCTTGTAGCTCTTGAAGTCTGCTTTGATTCCTAGTCATCATGGGAGAAGCAATGTCTCCTATAACCAACTCAGGAGGATGATTTTTCTGAGTTCTTGATGGATGACCAGGTTCCTCAACTAAGTTCCCATCCAGATTTGACTCATTTAAGTCTGGATTTTCTTCAGCTTCTTCAAGTACTTCAGACTCTCTTGAAGTCTGATTTTCCTCTATTCTTCTCTCTTCTTCATTCTGAATGGGTTCAGCTTCCTTTTCTGGTTCACAGAAGTCAACAGGATCAATGGTAGGGAGTGGAAATATCACAGACTGAATACTGTTATCTGATGGTGGTGCATCCCTTTGTCCTGCATTTACATCACTACTGAAACCCAAAGAATTAGTGAGTGAATCAATGTTAAATAGCCAATCAGGACCTGAACCAATAGGATTTGGTGTGTGCTCATTGCATTTGACATTTTCACTTTCTTCAATTATTCTAGAAGAGGTATTAAACACTCTGTAAGCCTTACTCTGAGATGAGTAACCAACAAGAAAGCCATCATCTGCTTTGCTATCAAACTTACCTAAGTGAGATTTGGTATTGAGAATTGTACAAGGACACCCAAATGGTTTGAAAAATTCAATAAATGGTTTCTTTTTCAGAAAAAGCTCATAAGGTGTCTTGTTTTTAGGCTTTATGACCAAGACTCTGTTTTGAACATAACAAGCAGTATTAACTGCTTCTGCCAAAAAAGTAGTGGGTAATTTTGAATCAGCTAACAGAGATCTAGCAGCCTCAATCAGTGTCCTATTCCTTCTCTCAGCAACACCATTCTGTTGTGGAGTCCTAGGAGCACTGTATTGTCTCTCAATTCCTTTTTCCTCACAAAAGGTGTTTAGATCAAAGTTTTTAAATTCAGTCCCATTATCTGATCTAATGACTTTCACTTTTTGATTTGATTGGTTTTCAATTCTAAGAATAAAAGATTTGATCAGTCCACTTGTCTCATCTTTAGTTCTCAGAAAATATACCCAAGTAAATCTAGAGTAATCATCAACAATAACTAAACAGTATGACTTCTTGCCAATGCTCATGACATTTGTAGGGCCAAACAGATCCATATGCAACAACTGAAGAGGATTTGAGATAGTGTTTATCTCTTTGGACTTATGAGAAGTTTTGTGTTGTTTGCCTTTGAGACATGCAACACAATGATCATCACATGAATAGACTTTTGATGGTAAACCCCTAACAAGATTATTTTTAACAAGTTTATTCATTGTTTTAAAATTCATGTGACACATCCTTCTGTGCCAAAGTGAAGATTCATCTATTGAAGCTTTTGAAACCAAACAATTTAGAGATGAATCAGATGAAACACTTTCTAAATCTAAACAATACACATTATCCTTTCTAGGAGTTCTCAATAGTATCATGTTTTCATCAACTACTTTGAATCCAGGAGCAAGAATAATGCATTCAGAATCAGTAAATAATATACTATGTTTCTTGTCACAGACCTGTGATACACTTAACAGGTTGTATCTCAATTGCTCAACATAGTAAACATCCTCAAATGTCATCTTACCTTTTGACACATCACCTTTACCACTTATCTTACCTCCTGCAGGATTATTTCCAAAAGCAACATGTCCTCCATCAATTCTTTTGAAATTCTTGAGGCAGGCCATGTTACCTGTCATGTGCCTGGAACAACCACTATCAACATGCCAGATGCTCTTCCCCTTGAGCTGTTGGTTGCCCTGCACATCAGATAAATCAGTTAGTTTTTATTGGGAACCCAAGCCGAAGTGGTCTTGGGTCTCCCTTGCTCATCAAAGTACTTGCACTGGGTTTTGATGAGATTTTCAAACTTAGGTACTGCAGAACTGGAGTACTTTGTCAATATGATTGGTCTAGCAGCACAAAAACTAGAAGCAGTATTAACCTTGGAAGAAGTACTATCTGAGGTAGCAATACTAACATTAGTATTGTCTTTAAAAGAAGTACTAACAGTGTTAGCAGCACTAACACTGCTAGCAGCAGTATTGTCTTTAGTATTGCTTCTAGCAGCACTATCCTTGTCAGCAGTACTATCTGAGGTAGCAGTACTAACATTAGTGCTTTTGGGGACCCATATATTGACACATTCCTTTCCAGTCTGTTTTCTCATGTGGCTTTTGGTTTCAGCTTGTTTCTTAGCCACATTATTCCTTGCAGGCTTCCTATAACCAGAAGATTTTTGAAAACTTCTTTGAAAACTTTTCTTTTGGTTAATAGGATTGAAATAACAGTGTTTGGCAAGATGATTCAATTTGCCACAAATAAAACAAGGTTTTGGTCTGTTAATCCTTTGCAGATCAACTCCTTGCTTTTGTGCCCACTGGTTATTCCAATTTCTTTGATTTCCCCTCTTTTTATCATGTTTTTGGGGCTTATTCTCTTGATGTTTCTTGCAAGAACAATGTTCACAAGTATTAGAGTTCACAACAGTGGTCTGTGTATAATGAACTCCCTTTCCCTTTCCAGTCCTTTTCATCTCATTGTTCTTAACACATGGACTTACACATTTCTCATCAGATCCTTCTTTTTCAGTCTCATCCTCAACAACTACTTTATCTAATGGATCTACTTCAGTGGCTCCTTCAGGTAAGTCCTTCCTATCCTTGGTTTCTAATAGGTCTGACTTAGGATGGATGTAGTTGTTGTTGTAGGGTGGGGGTGTGGCATTGTACCCTATGCCTGGTTTCAACTTACTATGGATTTGAGAGTTGATTATGTTGTCCATGACTTTAGAGGCACAATTAAACTTTTCTACATCAAGTTTAACTTTCTCAAGCTCTCCTTTTAGTTTCTCACACTCTTCCCTGGATTCTCTAAGCTGGAACTCTAGACCATCCTTTTCCCATTTCCAGTAGTTTGTATCATAGGAGTGTTGAAGTTCATTGGCTTGAAAATCCCTAATTTGTTCTTCAAACTTCTCAACAATTACTACATAGTCTTTTCTGTCCTTTTCTAATCTCTTAAGGTCATCACACATTCCCTGATTGTGATCTCTATACCTTTTAACAGTGTCTATACAAGCTTGAGTACAGAGATTAGATTTTACCTCAGTGGGAAGATCTGAAACTTCAACCATAAGTGCTTGATTTTGGATGGCCTCTTCAGCTTGATCACTCCAATCAAATCCCATTCCTTGTTGAGAGACAAGAGCTTGAATAGAGTTTCTGTTTTGATTGGAACTTCCAGCCTGAGTTTGTTGATGGTTGTTGTGAGATGTTCCACCTCTGCATTCCCTGGCAAAGTGTCCCATCTTGTGACACTTGTAGCATTCAACTTTGGACTTGTCAAATCCAGCACCATCTTCTCTTCTTTGGGAAAAGTTGTTTCTCCCTGTCCTCTTTATGAATTTCTTCACCCTCATAGACAGCATAGCCATCTGCCACTTGATATCCATCTCTTCAAGATCATCAGCATTAATCTGTTCTAAGTCATCATTAATCAATGAGGAATTAACATGACTAGAAAAAAAGGCTTCTAGTACTGAATCATTGGTCTTTTTCTGATTAACTCCTCCAGCAGCACTAACTGATTCAGGGTTAGCAGTAGAATCAGGTGATGCTGAAAGGAGTGCAGCATTATGTACATATCCAGAGGGCTTCTTTTTGGCTTCAACCTCTGCTTCAAAGACTCTAAGATCATTGTAAAGATCATCAAGCTCTTTATCTTCCAATTGGTCATTCTGTCTGAAGGACACAGTATACATTGTCCACTCTTCACCTAATGATCTTAAGAACTTTCTGTTAACATCATCAACCTCCATCTTGACTCCCACTGTAGCCAATTCTCCAATCAGCTTATTAAATCTATCAAAAGTTTGAGTCATAGACTCATTCTTAGTAGAAGTAAAGTTTTCATACTGCTGCTTGAGAATTGCCTTCTGATTCCTCTTGGTGCTTTTAGTGCCAGTGAATCTCTTTTCCAATGCATTCCACAGAGTCTGAGCATCAGTGCAGTGATGAAATTGATGCTGATATTCATTGGGGATAGCCAAAAGCAGAGTGCTTAAGGCCTTCATCTCTATTTGTCTGACTTTTCTCTCTGCATCAGTCTTTGGAGGAGGTCTTTTGCCATCTGGTCCAATTCTTCCTTCAGCACATGGACCATTCTCTATGATATCCCAGATGGAATAATCAGTAAGCAGAATATACTGCTTGATTCTAATTTTCCACATGTCAAACTCATTGGGTCTGAGCATGGGAACCTTAGAAACAAGAGTACTGTTTGATTCAATAGAATTGTCCATTGTTGAGTTCTAAGAAACACAAGCTCTGATACCACTTGTCAGGATCGAATCTTAACAAGACTAAAAATACTTAGAACTCAGAATTAAAGAATCTGCGGAATAGAACTTTAATTCACACAATCAAAGAACAATATATCAGAAAACACACAGTTGTTTGTATTCACTGATTCAACTCACAAGCTTACAACCAAACCTCAATCTTGATGAACAAGCTCAATCAAGACGACTTCTACTTCTCTAGAAATAGGGTTCTAAACCTTGAGGTTAATTCTCTCTAAAACAGAATGTATTCTCAAAAACTCTCGTATACCGCGTATTTCGTATTATTTGAATAGCTATCTATCAACATCTATTTATACTAAATAGTTACAAGATAACTATCAAAAATAAATTGATCTTCTGAATCTTCTTTAAGCATATCTTCATCCATTCCATCTTTATCTCCAAAATCTTCGCATACCAAACTTATCACATCAGCAGTATTAACTTTATTCAGCATGAGCAGTACTAATATTCTCCAGCAGCATTAATTCATTCCAGCAGCATTAACTTGACTCAGCAGTACTAACCTTGCTTCAGCAGTATTAATCTTGACAAGCAGTACTAACCTTGTTCCAGCAGCATTAATGCATCAGCAGTACTAACATTCTTCCAGCAGTATTAACTTTGTCTTGCAGTAGTAATTTTGTTCTGGCAGTACTAACCTTTACTGGCAGTAGTAATGTTGTTCTGACAGTATTATCCATACTTAGCAAATCTTCAGTTCCCAACACCCTCCAATGACTACTTTTTTTTAAGAGTAAACTAGTGAAATAGCATTAAAAAGGTCATAAAAGAACAAAAAAGGAGTATCTTTGCCTTAAATCTTCCAAAAACATATAGGATTTAGAAATAGGGATAACAACTTTTTTTAAATCAGGTATTTTTGATCTTCAACGGCTATCTTAACTGGCCATTTATAGCCGGTCTTAGGCCCTTTTATGCATCGATAACCTACGTTACAACTTGTTACAAAATTTGTTTGTCATCAGGTAAAAATGAGGCGTAAAAAAAGTCAAGTGTTTATTTCATTAACCGAAAGAAAGATCTATATTTAAAAAATAAAATATATGTAAGATATCGTTGTATAAAAGAAAAGCAAGATTTGTTACGTTTTAAAAATAATAATTGAATTATATAATCATTAAAGTGTTTACATATTTTTCCTACACGTTAGCAACTTTGATCGATCATCATAAATTGGTCTAGTTGAAATTATTAATTGCAAATAATAATAATAATAATAATTTAGAATGAGGGACATCAGCCACGAATGTTGTGAACAACATTCTAAAAGTGTCAGATTATAATTTGGGTGGGGTTTGGCTATTTGCACCAAAAAAATGGCTATTTGCACCAAAAAGTCAAAAAACATGCCTTGTTTTTTGTGCTTAATCATTATTTGTTTTATATAATATAATATATATATATATATTATTTATTTGTTTTATATATATATATATATTATTTGTTTTATATAATATATATATATTATTTATTTGTTTTATATATATATATTAGAAATATAGATATATATATATATATTATTCTTTTTGTTTATATATATAGGGGTGTCAATTATATAATTATAAAAATAAAACATAAACATTGCGATTTAACATATAAATAGAACATAAAATAATCTATATTACATTCGATTATTCTAAAATAACATTATCCGTAGTACAATTAACACGTAAAAGTCGCTCGTACTTCTGTATTCGATCTGAATACGGAGTAGCCCATCCTGCAGCACACTGATAACTGTAGTGGGCAAAATGTTGTGTAATACGAGGGAACGGGTATCCTTCTGCCATATCTAATTTCACATAATGGTTACCATTAACGTACCCAATTGTAAAAGCAACATGTTGATACCACGGTGGCAGAGTGGACCTAAGCGGCAAGTACGTCAAACAGCCTGCCATATTTAAAACGTGTAATATCACATTATACCTTGAAGCAATCAAGACACCTATTTCAGGCATTGTCATCCAGTGTTCAACCGGTGCACCTCGATCTGATTGAAAGAAGTTTAAAGTGTTGTAAACAATCTTCCAATATTGACCTCCAAAAGCTTGCCAGTATTCTGCCTTGTGTGTGTCTAACTCTTCCATCAAATTAGACCGAATTGTGGGCCATGCATCTTCATGAAGACCCAGCCAGACAGCTATTGCTCGGAATCCACAATTTCCATCACCTTTCACATCATGTACATGCGTAATGTAAGGGTGAAACATCTTTGGAAATTGATTAATGTATGGATGTACATTATAGTTTTTGCCCATGAAAGAACTGTGTCTCGGTGGTTCCTGGTAACTCATTTATTCCTTGAAGCAATCAACACACCCGTTTCAGGCATATCGATCTAGTGCTCATAGGGTGCACATTTGTCCTTCTCAAAAAAGTTCAAAGAGTTGTAAGTCTGACACCATACATCAAAGCCAAACATCTCAACATATTATGTCTTGAACATATCCAACTCCTCCAATAAATTATATCGAATAGACGGCCATTCATCTTCGTGAAGGTTGAGACACACAGCTATCGTTCGAAAACCACAATTTCCATCAGATGCTACATCTTGCACATGTGTGATGTAAGGATGAAACATATCTGGAAACTGGTTCATGTAAGGATGTAAATAGTAACTACGTTTTGTTGGTTCCGATGAGTAGCAACTATGTCTTGCCGGTTCTTTGTTAGCCAAAACATCCAACTCAATAAATGTTGACGCGTCAGGACAACTACGTCTATGAGGTTCTTGAGCTATCGAATCAACACAACTTTTTTTGACAACCTTATTCTTCAACGAGGGACGTCCACGAGTGGCTGTATGAACAACAGGTTCACTAACCCGAGTTGTCCATGGCACGATTATCTCTCTTAACTTCCTTAGAAGACTAGACTTCTTAGATCTCGTCTGTTTTTTGAAGTTCTCAGTAAATATTTGAACTTCATCATCACAATAAATATCATCATCTTGCATGGACATACACGGTGATAAATCAAGTTTTCTCCAAAATCCGTCAATTGATTCGAGTGGAATAGAGCGACCCGCCTTGAAATAAGTTGTTTGCTCATGTACACATGGTAACCCGTAACATGTACGCATTTGACATCTACAACTTTCCGAAATTAATCCAAGATCTTTAGACCGCTCAAATTCCTTGAAGATTAATTCCAATGCATACAATGAAACAAAACCACGTAGTTGGTGGAAGTGTGGTTTGTTATATCGATGCTTGATGACGGTTTTGCTTTGTTGGAAGCTTGCTTTGATTGACGTATGCTGTGAGTGGATGAGTTGATGAATATCAGATAAAAATGTCCGTAAATTTGATTGTGTCGAATCCAAGTATAGTTTCAGCTTGGAATGTTGACTTTCAACTCTATTAGTCGTGTGATTTCCGAAGTTAGTTTGTGGTAACTGTAAGAACCAATTTCAGCCACAAATCAAACGATAAATTAGGAAATTAATAATTATGGTAATTTAATTTAAATTTTCAATTAAAGGGCATTTTGGGTATTTTAAAAATATCATCTCTCCTCTCTCCGACGAAAACCAGTTACACAATAGCCATTGTAATACCCAAAACAAATATATACCATTGTGATACTCAAAATACATAAATACCATTGTGATAAAATACAATACCCATTGTGATATCAATTGCAATACCCATTGTGATACCGCTGTAAAATCCACTAATACCCAATATGATACCCATTGTGATACTCCAAGAACATCTGTGATACCAATGTGATACCCTTAAGAACATAACGAAACTAAAGAAAAAAACATAATTTGATACACTTAGTAAACAATACCACATGATATTTTGTGATACACTTCGTAGAAAAAGAAAATACATTGTGACACTCTATTGTTATACCAGATGTGATACCCACTATACGTTGTTGGGATACCCGTTGTGATACCCAGATCTGTTTCTGGGGTAGAGATAGAGAGGCAGACAAGATGAGGTTGACATACCGTTGATGATGATGGCATCGTTTTGTGGTCGACCAGCGGACAAGAGGCGATGGTGGTGGCGTCGTTTGATGGTGCAGACGAGAGAGAGGGAGGCGGAAAGAGAGATGGAGTCGTAGGGATGTGCTGACGAGAGAGAGGGGGGCGGAAGGAGGGAGGTGGACGAGAGAGAGAGAGAGGCGCCGACGACCGGCGATGGCTGTCGGCTGTGGAGGTGGGCGGCTGCCGGCTGGGGGTGACTTCAAGAGAGATGGCGTCGTTTGATGTTGCAGCCGAGAGAGAGGGAGGCGGAAAGAGAGATGGAGTCGTTTGATGGTGCAGACGAGAGAGATGGAGGCGCCGGCAACCGGCGATGGCTGCCGGCAGTGGAGGTGGGCGGCTGCCGGCTGGGGGTGACTTCAAGAGAGATGGTGGCTGGTGGCGATGGGAAGGAGAAATGTGTGGGATGAAAAGTGAAATTAGGGTTTCTCTTATTTTTAAAACACTTATAAGTATGAGTTGTCACATAAATCAAATTACCAATTTGCCCTTATTTTTATTTTTGGAAGTAACATTAATTATTTTAAATGTGTGGCTCACATTGGTTCTTACAGTTACCACAAACTAAATAGTTCTTATTTGATTAAGCCCCTATATATATATATATATAGAGAGAGAGAGAGAGAGAGAGAGAGAGGTAGGTGGGCTCAAACGAGAATGAGTGTTATTTAAAAGAATAAAGGAATAGCACTCAGCCAATCGTTTTTAAAAACAATTCCGAAAATAATACTTTCCAAAATGAACCTTAAAAGGGTATTAAAGTCATATTATGATATGATTTAATTTAGAATAGTGTTGACTTCCTAAAACTAAGGAGTCACAATATCTCACTCAAATCAAAATCATATATATCAAATAAAAATCCCGTATTTAAGTGTTCATCTAGTTTTGTTCGGTTGTTCAAGCAAATCGTGAATATGTAACCCAAAATCACAGATTATTATATAATGAATAATTTAGACATATTGTTTAGATATAATATGCAACACAAAATCACAAATGATTTACTGTAAAGAAAGTTGGACAAATTGTTTGAGTGTAATATCACTTGTGATTAACAATATAAAAACACAAAAATCTATTATAGAATATCACTTGTGATAGTCAATAGAGAAACAACAATCACATAATATCACTTGTGATTAACAATATAAAACCTAAAATCTGTTATAGAATATCACTTGTGATTAACAGTCTAAAATCCTAAAATTTGTTATAAAAACCTTAGCATGAACGAAGAAGCTAGATTGCTTTATTCAAGCTCGTGAGATCGGACGTTTAAGGTCTAGAAAACGTCGACCTCGAGATGTTTGGAATTGGTAAAGGCGCACGATGACCTGTTGTTGAGCAAATTCTTGACGGCAACTTGAGTTTTATTAGTGTCGAGAACACCATGGTAAACAATTTCATAACTTCCTTGACCAATGACATTCTCAGATGCAAATCCATTGGTGGCTGCTTCAAGGTCTCTTAGTGTGTACCAATGGGCCCATCCCAAATGAGAAACCTCGGGACCTACAACTACAACTCCGGCCATTTGGATGTAATGTTGTTGATGGTGTTTTAGTAATGCTTGGTTTTCTATGGTGGATAATACATATGAAGGAGATGAGTGAAGAAGATGGATGAAGGAGATGAATACGTGAAATGAGGGATTTGATATGAATAATATTGTGATCCCTTAATTTTAGGAAGTCATATATATCCTAAATTAATCCATATAATTATATGACATTAATACCCTTTAATCTCATTTTTGGAAATTAATATTTTCAGAATTATTTTAACAAATGATTGGCTAAGAGATGTTCTTTTATTCTTTTAAATAGTTAGCATTCTCGTTTGATCCTCCCCCCTCTCTCTCTCTCTCTCTCTATATATATATATATATATATATGGTCAGGTTTAGAAAAAAAAAATCTAAAAACAGAAAACTAAGGGCATCTCCAATGGGTCACACTATATTTTACACCAAATATCAAAAGTAGCGTAAAATTTAGTGTTAATAGTAAATCTTCTCAAATGGGTAACACTATTTTTTACACCAAATCCTAATATTCTAGACATATTCCTTTGTATATTAATTGAGGGACCAAAATGTAATTAAAAATGGTGTAAAAAATAGTGTAAATGAATAGCGTTACACCAAATATAGTGTTCATTACACTAAATTTAGTGTGGAAAATAGATACCCCATTGAAGATGTGAATAGTGTTATTTATACCAAATTTAGTGTTTAGTGTAAGATTTAGTGACCCCATTGGAGATGGTCTAAGGGATACCTTGATATGATAGTCTTCATTTGGACGGTATGCACTTGTGCACACAAACAAATTAAGTTGAGATTTTCCTCTGAACCTCTCTCTCTCTCTCTCTCTCTCTCTATATATATATATATATATATATATATATATATGTGTGTGTGTGTGTGTGTGTGTGAATAATCGTGTGATAAGTTGAGGTTAACATGAAAAACGTGAGAACTGGATCTGAACCGTATCACTTTTAATCAAATGCACTCCCATGAATTGCGGCTTAGAAAGGAATTGATCCGGTGCATTGCAGTGTATCTCATATCGATGCATCTCATCCTAATTGTACGTCAATTTCTCATCCAACAGTTGATAACCACTTTTCATGTTTCTCACGTTAACCTTAACTTTTCATCGGAACTCAACCATATATATATATATATATGCCTTTTTATGTTAGAATCAGGTCAAATTATGTATTGAAAAATTAAAAAGTAAGTCTTGTTATCGAGTGTGTGAAAATAGAATTAGTTATAAATGTGCATTTCATAACAGGGATGAGATCGGGAGAGAACCCTAAAAAATAAAAGAACCGAAGAACTCATTTAAACCGTTAGATTGGAATGGTCCAACGGATAAGATTAAAATAGTGGTTATAACCACCTTTTTAAAGAAATAAAAACAATTTCCTCCTAATTTTTAAAATCGAATATCAACGAAAACAAGAAAAATTGGAGCGAAACAAACTACACCAAAAAATGATCACATTATTATCTTTAATTTGACATCTATTTTGATATATTTTTTCATCCGTTTTTTCTTGGTTTTCCGGTTCTTTTATTTTTCAGGGTTCTCCCGGGATCTTTCCTCTTTCATAATATATATGGATATATTTAGCTTAGCCCATTCAAAATACATCTTTAAGTTTTGATAATCGACAAACTATTGTCAAGGGGCCGTTTACCAAATGCTTACTCGGGTAAGCGTACCAAGTCACATTACCTTACCAAATGAATATGACAAGAATCAAGAATTTTACCCGGTAAAAGCTAAGGCAATGACCGATAGTTTTATCTGGTAAGTGATTGCGAAGACTCTTATCATGAATAGCGCTTACTGGAAAAATTATAGCATACGATACCCTTTTTGTGGACAAAAATATTACCCAGTAACTAAGTGATAGTGTAGAATTTTACCAATAAACTCTTACCGAGTAAGCGTATGCTAAACAACACCTAGTATATATGAAGGGTTTAAAGTATCAAATAACCATTTAAAACACCCCATTTCAAGACTTGGAAGTATTATAAAACAATTTTTTTGTATATATACCAATTATTTAAAATTCATAAATCTCAAAACTGTTTAATTAGAAAGTGAATACAATACTGAATTTTTTAGAGTGAATTGCATTTTTGGTCACTGTGGTTATAGTATTTCTTTGAAAGAGGGACCTAAACTTCAATATCTCAAGAAGTGGTCCATCAGTTTCCAATTTTGCTCCAAATCCAGTCCCTGGTCACTAACCCGTTAAACGGCCGTTACTATTGAATATATTAATGATTTTCAAAGTTACATTTCATACCCCTGTAATTATTTACTTTGTTTACTTTATACCTTTTACTTTTCTAAATTTAATTTTACACCTTCATCGTATTAACACATATAATCGTATATTAACTAAAATATGTTAAAAAATACGTTTTAATTTTAACAAGTTACACCATTGTACTCGTCTCTTCGATACCTTCGAAATGAGCCCAATATTGAATTTTTTTTGATTTAAATGATTAAATCGTCAAGTTATTTGGATTATACGTCTCGCTGCATTGCATAATTGACTTGTTACAACGATTTTTTAAAACGTGACTTGTTACGTCAAAATGATTTTTTTAAAACGTATATATATATATAGGGGTGGTATCGGGTACAAACCAGTTAGTTTGTACAAACTCGTACAAACCATACCTAGCTTCATGATTTTATAAATTTGGCTTCATGAATATATATATATATATATATATATATATATATATATATATATTTTGGCTTCATGAATATATAATTTGGCTTCATGAATATATCATTTGGCATTTTTAACTAATTTTTTTACAAAAATAAGGGTATTTTAGGGTATTTTTGTAAAAAAATTAGTTAAAAATGCCAAATGATATATTCATGAAGCCAAATTATATATTCATGAAGCCAATATATATATATATATATATATATATATATATATATATATATATTCATGAAGCCAAATTTACAAAATCATGAAGCTAGGTATGGTTTGTACGAGTTTGTACAAACTAACTGGTTTGTATTTGATACCCAGCATATACATATATATATATATATATATATATATATATCGAACTCCTTAACATATTTTAACGTAATTATGCATGTTAATGTGATATGTTAAGACGTATTTTTTAAAACGATTTTTAAAACGCATATATATATATATATATATCGAACTCCTTAACATATTTTAACGTAATTATGTATGTTAATGTGATATGTTAAAACGTATTTTTTAAAACGATTTTTTTAAAACATATATATATTTGTCGAACTCCTTAACATATTTTAATGTAATTATGTATGTTAATGTGACATGTTAAAACATATTTTTTAAAACGATTTTTTTAAAACGTATATATATTTATCGAGCTCCTTAACATATTTTAACGTAACTATGTATGTTAATGTGATATGTTAAAACGTATTTTTTAAAACGTATATATATATATATATATATATATCGAACTCTTTAACATATTTTAACGTAATTATGTATGTTAATTTGATATATTAAAACGTATTTTTTAAAAGATTTTTTTAAAACGTATATATATTTATCGAACTCCTTAACATATTTTAACGTAATTATGTATGTTAATGTGATATGTTAAAACGTATTTTTTAAAACGTATATATATATATATATATATATATATATATATATATATATATATATATCGAACTCCTTAACATATTTTAACGTAATTATGTATGTTAATGTGATATGTTAAAACGTATTTTTTAAAACGAATAATTTAAAACGATTTAATCAATTAGTTAATATATGATTATTATGTTAATGCGATAGGAGTGTAAAACGAAAATTGAAAAAGTAAGAAATGTACCATAAATTAAATAATTACCTATAAGGGTATGAATTGTAAATATTAAAAATATTTTTATGTAATATATATGATATATAATAAAATAAATAAATAAATAAAAATTCAATATTGAACTCATTTTGAATGTATCGAAGAGACGAGTACAATGGTGTAACTTGTTAAAATTAAACGTATTTTTTAACGTATTTTAGCTAATATACGATTATATGTGTTAATACGATTAATGTGTAAAATTAAATTTAGAAAAGTAAAAGTTATAAAGTAAACAAAGTAAATAATTACAGGGGTATGAAATGTAACTTTGAAAATCATTAATATATTCAATAATAACGGCCGTTTAACGGGGTTAGTGACCAGGAACTGGATTTGGAGCAAAATTGGAAACTGAGGGACCACTTCTTGAGATACTGAAGTTTAGGTCCCTCTTTCAAAGAAATACTATAACTACAGGGACCAAAAATGCAATTCACTCATTTTTTTATGTATTGGTTATTTCGTACACAAAATCCAAACAATTTTTTTTCTAGAATTACACATTTCCAGCATTTCACCCCCCTTCCAAATTAATCCAACGAGTATTAATATATTAAAAAAGTATTTATAATTAAAATCTTATTTGATTAAAAAACGGTGTACTTATTTTGAAACAACAAATTACTTCTTGCATGTAATAATATATCAATTTATAAACCAACACAGGTGATGCCACACGACACAAAACAACAAATTTTTCAAAGTTAGGAACTGTTTGTTTTTGACTTAACGAGCTTAATGACATGTATGGTTTATTCTGTCAGCCATATAGAGGTGTTTGGTAGTGGCTTAATGAAAAAAGTGATGACTTAGCGAATAAGATGAAATGGTGAAACTTTATTTGGTCAGACATGAACTTTCCCATTTTACCCCTCACATTAAACCATACGGTTCCCTCCCACAAAACCCTACCACTCTTCAACCGCCTCCCACCCAACCTCCCCATCGGCTGCTTCTTCCACCGGCGCTCTGAATCTCTACACGTGATTGCTTTCTGCCCCAAGATTGCAATTTCATCCAAAACCGTGTTGTCATCTGCAAATTCAAACTAATTCTTCACTTCACCAGTTACCGCCTAACCCTAATCGGCTAATCGCCATTCAATCATGCTTACTTTCATCTCTAGATAACCAACCCTTGTGTTTTTTTTTTCATTTTGATAATTTGAGCTTTAATGGATTGTGGTGGATGGAGATCTGAATTTAAGGTTCGTTGTTCTTTCAGTTTTGCGGAATTAGGTTAAGATCGAATTTCACATTTGGTGTTCGTTCAAATTGCTATAATTTTCTTTGTTAATTTGGTTGGTGCAGAAAATGAATTATGAAGAATTTGAAGAAGAAATAACAAAATCCTGCAATTTTGCATCCAAAGGTATTTCAATTCCCCTTTTCATTTGAGGCTAATCAACACATAATAAGAAATGACACCATTTCTTGATCTAAAAAATAGTAAATCTTGGAAACTATTCTTGTGAATAACTCTAAAAATTCTTGTAATAGGGGAATTCAATGCCAAATTCAACCATTTACAAGCCACAAACAAACCATGCTTCTTAGGGAAGACAAAAGAGATTGAACCCACAAGATTATGCATCCAAGTGTGGAAGCACTTATGGTTCGGCTAGAGATAAAGACTCCATGAGAATTTGGAAACAAATGAAACAAAATGGGTTTCTTTCATCATCTCATGGTGGTGTGTTGATGCCACCGATGCCAAAGCCCCGTGGAGAAAAAAGGGAAACGAATATGTGATCAAGAAAAAGATAGAAATAGCCAAGAGAGAACTTGATGGGACACAATGGGGTTGATGAAGTTTTTTATTTTAAAAATTGTTTAATTGATAATATTTATTGTTAAGAATAAACCATTCAACAAATTTACCAAACAGTTATGTTAATCAATGCTTAATACACAATGAGGGTCAAATAGTCATTTCTGACGTTCAGCTCGTTTGTTCAGCACAACAAACAAACATAAAGATATCAGAATCCAGACAGATGTCTATCTCTAGACAGAACTTAATGAAAAACCAACCAAACAGCCCCTTAGAGAGGTTTTTGTTAATGGTTTGTGCAATATCGTGAATGCATGAATATGACGGAAGAACTGATCATGAAGGTGCCAAAAGATTTCTTGAAAAATATATCCTGTGTTGATACTCCATAATTTCATTTTTCTCGAGGATGTCTCAAATGCTTAAGTCAATAAACTGATGGGAAATTGGCCTCATGGTTTCCTAACAACCTAAGCAATGAACAAATAGAGAAAAAAAGAAACAATGAACAATTATAGAGGAAAAAAGAAAACAAGAACTTACGTGGAAAACTCTAAAACCGGAGAAAAACCACGGGCCTCCAGAGAGAAAATCCACTATGTGAAAATTTGTTACAATCACACAACTTTAATCTCTCAAGTCTCACCCAATAATACCCACACTCTCAAAGATTTAACTAACATCTTTCTACTCTTTAAAACAAGAGAACAAGAAAGAAAGAATAAAATACTTAAAGTGTATTTTATTGGGACGATTTGAAACCTAGGCCTTTGACACCTTTTTATAGGATTGGAATCCCTCCCACCTTTCATCGTTCCACCGATGTAGGACAACCCTTTCAAAATTATCTTTTATTTTATTTTAGCCAAACAATCTTCAACAAACTCCACCTTGGCTAAATAAAACAAAATCTTCGCTGCAACAACGACAACCCTTGTCTATACCGACAATCATAATTCTCAAATCAGAGAACTATCATTCTCTACCATAAAAGAGTATCACCACTTAGAATAATCCATTCTAAGAATTTTTACCTCGGCACATGTCGAAAAACTTGCTGAAAATTTTATGGTGCAACTTCCTCGTTTGGTTTACTCGAAAGTTTATCAACCATCGACATAATCCCCACCACACACCTTGCATCCATGCCAAACCAACGCACATGTGTAAATACGTGGAACCGCTAACCTAAACACATTCTTTTTCCATGGTAAAGCGGACATACCATGAGGATGTATTCTTCCATATCTCAACAAAACTCACCGTCTCCCATGAGAATGGAGACATTGTTAGCATCTGAATTGGAGTCTTTCGCCACCACTCCACCTGGACAGTTGCTTTTGACATGCCCAGACTGTCCACACTTCCAGCATATTAGATTCTTCCCGGAGTTCTTCTTCTTCCCTTGCCTAGTCACCAAAACCGTACCTTCTGATGAAGTCATATGGCTACCTTCCAATGTTTTCTTCTCTGATAGGAGTTTGCTAGTAACATCTGCAAACATAAGGGTCTCTTTCCCATACATCAGAATAGGTTTCATGTGCTTATAGGAATATGGTAAAGATAATATGAGCCTCAATGCTTTATCTTGGCCTCTAGTTCTGAAACGACATTGTTAAGAACACTAAGATGATCTGAAATTTTTGCACCTCCATCCATATGTAGAGTATGAAATTGTTCCTTAAGATACAATCGATTTGAGATGCCTTTGCCCTGGTACAACTGCTCAAGTTTCTCCCAAAGCTCCTTGGTTGTTGATATCCCATGCACGTTGGCAAGAACATTCTTTGCTAGACACAAACGAATAGTACTTGCCGCTCTAAAATCCAAATCATCCCATTCTTCATCGCTTTTACTAGTACCGCTTGATTCACCACTGGAAACTGGTTTTCCCCTCAACGCCTTATGCAACCCGGATTGTATCAACACATCCTTGACTTGAACATGCCATAAGCCAAAGTTGATCCTTCCGTCAAACTTCTCTACATCGAACCTAATTGCACTTGAAAACTTTGATATTGTAACAACCCGATCTAAATAAAGCATACAAGGCAAAAGAATTTCAATACTGGTTCCCAAAATTCATTACATCTGTCTCAAGACTTAGGTTGGCGAAAACAACCTATACACAACTGAGAATAATTCTAAACTAAACAATAGTGTCACTACACTACCGAGCTTCCTCGCTAACCGACCTGCTCACTTGCCAGAGCCTTTCATTACCTGTTTCCCTGAAAAGGTTTTAATTTGAAAATGCGAGGGTTAGACCATGAGGTCTAGTGAGTCCCTCTTAACAGTTATCAAAACATTTAAAACGGTTTATAATTTTCAATATAAATCATCCACAAATCTGTTCATATAAAATCATTCACGGATAAAGTCCGCACCCGTAAATTGGCACCCTGAAGTCACCCTAGGGTGACAACGAGTCAGTCTCATGCTGCCTTACAGGGTCACACTTCCCATGGCATAAACGGGTCACACCTCCCGGCACGAGCTGGCGGGCCACACCCCCCCGACTTAGCCAATTTACATCTCACACATGTATGCATACATCTCATATAAACTTTAAATAACTTTCATGCAATTAAGGCATAAGAATAAAACATGACATTTCTCATCATGTACTCGCTTTAGAAAACACGCCAAGATTCACGTATTTTAGTTTAGAAAACTCACCTGGTGCATTTAACATCTTGCCTTACTTTGCTTCTGACTTACAATCGGGTTACCATTTGTAACATCCCATAAATGCAACATGACATACATAACATTAACTCATAATTATTTCAAATCTGGGTCCCAAAATTTTCATTACATCATATATAAACTAAGGTTGGCGGAAACAACCTATACACAACTGAGAAAAATACTACTACAAGTGGCACCGACATTGTCTCTAACTGCATCAGTACTCTATCCTGCGCTTGCCCATTTACCTGAGCCTCCTACTAAAAGCTTACCTGAAAAGGTTTTAGTTTTGAAAAGCGAGGGTTAGACCATGAGGTCTAGTGAGTTCCCTCCATAAACAGTGTACGTCAACATTATAAAAAAACATTTTATAAAACAGTTCACATTCTTCACATAAGCGTCAATCATGGTACTGCATGGTATTAAGGATCACATCGCTAACCGGGATCGGGGCCCCAGCAGACTCCCATTTCGCCTCTTCTGGAGCCTACGCAGACTCCCCTTCCCGGAGCCTACGCAGACTCCCCTCTACTCGAAATAGGAGGAAACGAATTCCAGCCTACCAGTCTGTCATACATATCCAAGGGATCCTTAGAACCCGATGATCTATCTCTGATCCCACTGTGCAGACCGACTCCACATAGCATACACATAGTTCATCATAAACAGAAAACATGAACTCCGTATAACGTTTTACAATCCATATCATATTGTTGGACAATATTCTCAGTAGAACATTCTTTTCATGGGAAAACATTCGTAACAGCTTGTAAATAAGTCATGCTCATAAACATACTCTGATCAGTAAAGTATTAACTTTGTTTACGTAAAAGTCAGGTAAAATGACAGCGCATATTCATAAAATCACTTTCCTGGAAAAACACGTAAGAGCACGTATTTTAGTTAGAAAAACTCACCTGGCTTGCTTGCTCCAAAGCTCCTCACTTACACTTCTGATGTCTAGGTGGAACACCTATTATATAGGAACGTATATCAATATCTAATAATTTATATTCGAACTTGCCCCGAACTTAACCCAAACTTATCTAAGTTGGTAAATTACGCTTCTAGTTCAAAAATCATAATCAATGGTCCTTGCTTACCCATCCATTTGATATGCTAAACCGGATCTATTAATTTACCCGACTCTAGGTTCCCAACATAAAATTATAACACTTGATTCTAAATAACAACATTTATTTTCTACAATGTATACGTACATCACATCACCATGACTCCTCATGAAACTTCCCCAACAAGGGGTCTTAGTCTACCCCTCAGGGATCTTGCTGACATTCTATAGTACGGGAACACGACATAAACACTAGCTTCTGACTACCATTTCGGAGTAATAAGGTAGGTTAAGCACATACATGTACCTGTAAGTTCGCAATTACACTGGCCAGGTGAAATCTCAAACTTACCTTACATGACAGTCCTCAGTACCCTATTAGTCCTATCTTTATAATAGTGTCCTCCTAACGCATCTTCTGTATTTACAATAGTGCCCTCCTAACGCATTTCCTGATTCTCAGTTGTGAATTCTACTCCAAAGTTTAAGTTTAGGCCCGTCCGGTCACCTAAATCCCTTAAATGCACTACTTTCCGGACAACTCTACTTTCCGGACAACTTACACTTACCGGACACTTCACACTTACCGGATAATTTACACTTACCGGATACCTTCTATTACCGGATACTTTCTACTTACCGGATACTTATACTTACCGGGTAATCATACTTACCGGATAATCAATGCTTACCGGACACTCAATGCTTACCGGACACTCACTGCTTACCGGACACTCACCCGGTAACCTTCATTACCAGAGGCTTTCCGGGTAAAGCGCTGAGACGAGTTCAGAGGCCAAAATCTTGCTAAGCACCCCTTAATTGAAACGATAAAGCGACGAATGACTTAATAAACATGCTAAGTCCATTTCTTATCATTCTTTGCTACTCAAACGTGATTAGGGTGTCTAATCCCTCTCTCAAGGTATCATTTACAACATTCCAAGAAAACTCTGTATGTATTCATTAATCCCACAAAGCAATCTGATAAGAATCGGGTTTAGGAATTACCTGCTAGAAATGTGATGTAGAAACGAACCCAACTCCACTCCTTCTTCCGATTTCAATGACTGAATTCTTTCCTCAAAAGCACTAGAACACCAAAATCTATTTTCTCTGCTTTCCAAATCCCTTAGCCGCCAACAACAATAAGTTCCTAGGGTTTTGAGCCCATTTTGGGGCTTTTATACCCTATTGCCACTGTTACTAATTTAGTCCCTCAACTTTCAGCTTTATTAACTTATTCCACAAGACTCTAAACTCTTCCAGTTTGGTCTCGGGTATTACAACACTCCCCCCTCAAAAGAATTCCGTCCCCGGAATTCCATTCTCAAAAAGATGAGGGTATTTGGACCTCATCTCTGCTTCCACTTCCCACGTTGCCTCTCGTCCCTTATGATACCTCCACTGGACTTGTACTAGCCGAACCTCTTTGCTCCTCGTTTTGCAAACCTTACTGCTCACGATTTCAATCGGTTCTCCTACGTAAGTCAGCCTCTCATCTATACTGATGTCCCCCAGAGGAACAGCCACCTCGGTATCTGACAAACACTTCATTAAGTCCGAGACATGAAATGTCGGATGAACACTCTTTAATTCCTCTGACCAGTCTTACACGTATGCCGTTGCTCTAACCCGGTCACTCATGACGAAAGTCAACTTCTTATCGTCTGTCTTTCTTGCAAGGTCGTCATCATCTTACTTCCCACATCGGCTCTCCACAAAAGAGATGCACATCGCACTTTGAATTCCTTCTCAAAATCTCATCGAGTACCTCAAGATCGCGCACTATCTATTCAACTTTCATAACTCCGACGGACCCACAGACGTAGTCCACTTTACCTATCTCTCAAATCTCAAGGTTCAACAGTCTTATGTTTTCAATCCAACCACCCAATTCTACTCGGTTACCCTAAACCGTTCATATAGGAAACACAACCGCACCCCATACTTTGAAACCGCCCTCGGTGAGTCGTCACTTTGATATATCGTGCCATCTTGTAGTATTCACTTGTACCCTCTTCGATCACTATACTCGCTTAAAACTACCTGATAAATCCAAGGCCAACCGCGCCTCCGTTTGCTCACTTCCGTCCACACCGGGACTCACGGTTTTAAACACGTCTAATTAAGGTCTCTCATACATTTTTACTTCCTTAAGAGAAAGAACTTGGTGGAAATTTCCCGCCACAACAATGAGAATCTTCTACCAGGAAAACTCACTCACTGACAACTTGGCACAAGGCCAACCTTGTACATCCCGACAAGCTCACACCCAGGAGTCCTCTCCTCGGTGTACTTGAAATTTCTAGATTACTTCTTCCAACCGACATTCGTCTATGCAGATCATACTCCTTTCCCGAATCACATCGGCTACAGCTCAACAACTAATTCGTACGTTCTCACCACTTCATCATTTCACACTTAACGTGACTAATAGTAGGAAACCTCTATAATTCCTTATTGGAGTGTTTACCTATCCGAATTGAACTTATCCTGAAGGCTCATCAATTTCTCACTGCTTGCCACAAGCGTCCAGTCATATAACATAACTTCGGTTACCCCCCACTCAACTAGGAGGAGTAATCATGATCACACCCTACTGTTCTCAATAGCTTACACTGAACGATCAGTTCGTTTGAACGTTTCTCACAACATCACCAATCAACTCATTCAACTGCCCTTTTTCCACTTCTTTCCCGCACAAGGACATGCACAAATCCTCTTCCTCTATACTCTTTCCAGGAGTTCGCACACTTACTGATGACAATCTACACACACTACTCTACCTTTTCGGTGTTACTGCCAAGCTTACTGCTTCCATCCTATTCACTCGTCCCGACATACTACCTTCGCCTCCCCACGTTAACGTGGAGCACCGCCCACCAAACGTTACTTGCCCCTCTCACCCGACCTTTCCACATGCTGATAACACTTTCTCGTTATTACACATAACCAAAATTCTAACTTGAGGCTTCCAACCCAGTCATCCCAAAAGACACCGGTACTCGAAGCCACTACACACTCCTTGATTTCCAATCTGTTACTTTCTCGGACTAATCCTTTCGCACAAAAGGAAACAATTTACATTCCTTAAAGATTTAGCATCTACTACACCACCTCTTAGACTCACTCATCCAACATCTTCTTTAGCCTTTTCCAGATCCTAAAATATACTTACTTAGCGACTCACGCAACCAAAAACACTTGGTTTCTCCTGTGGGTAACCACCCACTACCGCTCCAACATTTCATTTCGATAATAGCCATAACACAACGCCAACTTACCAACCACGTGCTCTAACAACTTGATTAACAAATCGTACACCTCGTCCGAAAACCCCGAAAAGACTTCCATCTGATGTTTCCTCTTTCTAACATCACATCACACACTGGCTGGCACATTTATCTCGGCAATTGATGCCACTACTCATTCGTACATTCTCTACCCACAACATCTCACTGCAGACCAGGTCTCTCATGGTCATTCGTACTCAACACAAACTTACCTTCAAGTTCTCCCGCATAAATAACCGAGTCTATCTCGCTACTTTGTCTCTCCCCAGCTCTAGTTGAACCACAACTCACGAGCTTTTGATTAACTCAACATACTCGCTTCTTGCTAGCTCTTTGAGATCCCAAACCATTACATAGACAGGGCACATTCCCTCGCAGATCGACATAATCTATACACTCACTTCGTTTGTGCTAATTACTTCATCCTCTACGAACCATCCACCTCGTAAGTAAAACGCTTATCTAAAATAGCAGTCTTTCACTATCTGAACACCCTTACAAGGTGGTCCTTCAACTTTCAACATTCTGATTCAAGTCTTCGGCCTCATACACCCTACACAGCTGCCGACTTCGACGTTAATAGTCGACCTGTCGATACTTCCTTAACCTATTCTTCAACAAGGGTCCCTTACTGAACCTAATCCTCTCAACATATCATAATCAACTTCACATCCCGTCGTCCTCATTTCGAACTTACTCGCGTAATCATCATTATTACAAGCTCACCTCAAAACTCATATCCAACACCGTGGGCATTTCATTTCTGCCTCACAACACTACTCATAACGAGTTGCTAATACCAACTCCTCGATGACTTCTAGTCCTTCCCCTGGACACAGCCGTCCCTCGGCAACTGTATTTCCAGTTACCGAACAAGGGTACAAACCCTCATACAATCGACACTATAATCCACTCCTAACTCTTCCACTGTCCAACTCTCCTCTTGAACACATATACCAAAACTACAAACGTCCTCCCCTGATTTGACCAACACATCTCCGCTCTCAGAGTTCTTCCTTAGCTTACAAATAATATTCTACGACCTGGTGAGTTCATAGCCTTCATGCATGACAACGCAACAGATAAATCATCTCGCACCTTTTATCATCTTAAAGAATAATGCTTGGATAATAACCTAGGTACTCATGACCCTAACATTCTCATAACTTAATGTCATGCACAACGATCTCGAGAATCGTTTGCGCACTCCCATTCTTAAAACTCAATGCTACTCAACCAAAATGACGTTGTTACGACCGTAACATATTGGATGAAAGTTTTCAATACGACAAAATTTTGAAAGAATTTACCGACACGAATTAAACCAGTCGGCTCTCACATTCATTTATGTGACACCCACATGGCAATTCCCTTTCGGTTATAAAAGTTTTGTTGGCAAACATTTTCTTGTCTTTTTGCAACAATTAAACTTATCATAAAAGTGTGAAATACTTTGCAAATCGTTAAGCTCGAAATTCCATTGTGCAACGTAACTGAAATCGCTTTTTCTTTAAACATACGCTTGTACATGCTGACTCATTTTTGATCAAAATTGATATTTACATTTATACTTTAAATCGTGAAGATTTCATTTTACAAATAAGAACGTCATACATGAGACTCTACTTGCAATTGAAGGCTACTCACTCTAACAAGGTCCACCGCTTTACTCACGCAACTTATCCTTGACACTTTACTTTCGGCCAATGGTCGCCCTCTCGGTCATGCAATAACTTGTTGTACATGCGTTCCACATCTCACTTACTCAACCATTTCATACTATTTTCGCTTTGATCGACTATCTTACATTTTACTTTCACGCGCTTTCATTTCACCATAGATATCTTATTTCATTTATCCTGCCAATAAAAAACTCGACTAAGAAGTCAGGGCTCTATTGATACATTCAAGATTTCAACACTGATCTTCCTTACCATTCTAACTGATCTTATCCTACGATTTCTAGAATTGGGACTTTCTAGAAACAGGAGTCTTACTCAAAACAATCATTCATCCTCTTCGAATCCACAAAGATCTTCCTCTAGACGACTCATAACATTCTATACAACTTTTCTTCTCTACGATGTATACATACATCATATCATAAATGATTTCTCCTGATACTTTCCCAACATTGGGTCTCAGTCTATCCCTCAGGGATCTTGCTGACCTTCTAGGTTACTGGAACACGACATATAAACTAGCTTAAGACTACAACTTCGGAGTAATAAGGCAGGTTAAGCACATACATGTACCTGTAAGTTTACAATTACACTGGCCAGGTGTAATCCCAAGCTTACCTTACATGACTGTCCTCGGTACCCTATTAGTCCTTTATCTACTATAATGCCCTCCTATCGCATTTCTTATCGTTACAATAGTGCCATCCTAACACATTTCCTGATTCTCAGTTGTGATTTCTACTTCCAAAGTTTAAGTTTAGGCCCGTTCGGTCACCTAAATCCCTTAAACTATGGCTCTGATACCAATTGTAACAACCCGATCTAAATAAAGCATACAATGCAAAATAATTTCAATACTGGTTCCCAAAATTCATTACATCTGTCTCAAGACTTAGGTTGGCGGAAACAACCTATACACAACTGAGAATAATTCTAAACTAAACAATAGTGTCACTACACTACCGAGCTTCCTCGCTAACCGACCTGCTCACTTTCCAGAGCCTTTTATTACCTATTTCCCTGAAAAGGTTTTAATTTGAAAATTCGAGGGTTAGACCATGAGGTCTAGTGAGTCCCTCTTAACAGTTATCAAAACATTTAAAACAGTTTATAATTTTCAATATAAATCATCCACAGATCTGTTCATATAAAATCATTCATGGATAAAGTCTGCACCCGTAAATTGGCACCCTGAAGTCACCCTAGGGTGACAACGAGTCAGTCTCATGCTGCCTTACAGGGTCACACTTCCTATGGCATAAACGGGTCACACTTCCCGACACGAGCTGGCGGGCCACACCCCCGACTTAGCCAATTTACATCTCACACATGTATGCATACATCTCATATAAACTTTAAATAACTTTCATGCAATTAAGGCATAAGAATAAAACATGGCATTTCTCATCATGTACTCGCTTTAGAAAACACGCCAAGATTCACGTATTTTAGTTTAGAAAACTCACCTGGTGCATTTAACATCTTGCCTTACTTTGCTTCTGACTTACAATCGGGTTACCTGAATAAATGGATAAAACATATAAGCTGACTATCCAACTTTCCGGACAACTCTACTTTCCGGACAACTCTACTTTCCGGACAACTTACACTTACCGGACACTTCACACTTACCGGATAATTTACACTTACCGGATACCTTCTATTACCGGATACTTTCTACTTACCGGATACTTATACTTACCGGGTAATCATACTTACCGGATAATCAATGCTTACCGGACACTCACTGCTTACTGGACACTCACCCGGTAACCTTCATTACCAGAGGCTTTCCGGGTAAAGCGCTGAGACGAGTTCAGAGGCCAAAATCTTGCTAAGCGCCCCTTATTTGAAACGATAAAGCGACGAATGACTTAATAAACATGCTAAGTCCATTTCTTATCATTCTTTGCTACTCAAAACGTGATTAGGGTGTCTAATCCCTCTCTCAAGGTATCATTTACAACATTCCAAGAAAACTCTATATGTATTCATTAATCCCACAAAGCAATCTGATAAGAATCGGGTTTAGGAATTACCTGCTAGAAATGTGATGTAGAAACGAACCCAACTCCACTCCTTCTTCCGATTTCAATGACTGAATTATTTCCTCAAAAGCACTAGAACACCAAAATCCCTTTTCTCTACTTTCCAAATCCCTTAGCCGCCAACAACAATAAGTTCCTAGGGTTTTGAGCCCATTTTGGGGCTTTTATACCCTATTGCCACAGTTACTAATTTAGTCCCTCAACTTTTAGCTTTGTTAACTTATTCCACAAGACTCTAAACTCTTCCAGTTTGGTCTCGGGTATTACAGATATCGTATCAACGCCTCAAAAAACAATATTGTATACTAGAAAAGTGTTTGTAGCCTATGAGTAGCTTAGTCAAGAAATGTTTTCTATTATGCATGTACTCCCACCACACATAATTCTATCGTACACAAAGTAACCAAGAGAAATTATTTTTTGATGTAGAAGGTCAGACAAGACCGCAACCACAGAGCATACTAAGAACCCTCTAACCTGAGACCTCCTCCAATACGACCAAGAGATAATTATTTTCTGATGTGAAAGATCGGACAAATCTGCAACCACAAAGCATACTAAGAACCCTCTACCCGAGACCTCCTCCAACCTGGAGCGCTGATACCACTTGATGCGAAATTGGCCTCAGGGTTTCCCAACAAACCAAACATTGAACAATTATAGAGAAAAGAAGAAGCAACAATGAACAATTATAGAGGAAAAAAGAAGCAACAATGAACAATTATAGAGGAAAAAAGAAGACAAGAACTTACGTGGAAAACTCCAAAACCGGAGAAAAACCACGGGTCTCTAGAGAGAAAATCCACTATGTGAAAAATTGTTATAATCACACAACTTTAATCTCTCAAGCCTCACCCAATAATACTCACACTCTCAAAGATTTAACTCACATCTTTCTACTCTCTAAAACAAGAGAACAAGAAAGAAAGAATAAAATACTTAAAGTGTATTTTATTGGGACGATTTGAAACCTAGGCCTTGGACCTCTTTTTATAGGCTTGGAATCCCTCCCACCTTTCATTGGTCCACCAATGTGGGACACCCCTTTCAAAATTATCTTTTATTTTATTTTAGCCAAACAATCTTCAACATAAACCAATTCCGACAATTTTGATAAAAAGATAGAGGATAAAACATGTCCCTTACTTGCATGTCGATAGTTGTCCTGATCATACATGGAAATTATTGGAATTGCTTTTCTTGTCGCATACCACTACATCAAAGATTCAACCACGCGATGTAGGAATCATTCGTAGACGATTTTATTAAACCCTTTTTGGAATGCTAAGAAATTTGTTAGGACAACCTTAGGGGGGGTAAAGGTTGTATTTAAAAATATTTCACAAATAAAATTCTCTTATCAAAATCAACAACAAATATTGCATGCACAACAAATATACAAATAAGATTAAGTGCACAACGGGAATATAAAGAGATAAGGGTAGAGAATATTGATACCGACACCGAGATTTAAAGTGGTTCACCACCAACTGGCTGGCTAGTCCACTTGCCGAGACACTTCTCGACACACTGATTCACTATAAGTGTTCTTTATGGTAGAACACAAACCTTGATACAATGATAATAAAATCTCTTGCTTTTGCTCGAGAACGTGAATCACTCACACTATTCAAATACTTACAAGAGAATATATCTCACAATATTAATCACTCTTGTATAAGTATAACACTTGGATCTTTGAGGGTTTGATCACTCAAAAAATATATTGAATAAGTGATTTAAATGAGTGGATGTAGCTGAGAGTTTCTCCAAAAGATGGGTATTTGATTCTTTTTGTATTTTCTTGGAGTTGAGAAGCTGCATGTATATATACTTGGAGCAGCAACGGTCGAGAGGGTGCCGCGGTATACCGCCTATATGGGCGCGGTATACCGCCCAGAAAAAGCTGACATAAAGAAGTCAACCTGCAAAAGCAACCTGCAGCACTTGCAGCAGAGCCGCGGTATACCGCCATACACCACGCGGTATACCGCCTGAAAAAAGTGGCTGACAGCAGGAAGGTCAACCTGCAAGAACCTGCCACACGTAACAGAGCCGCGGTATACCGCCGAGCACCACGCGGTATACCGCCTGAAAAAGTAGTTCGGCGCCAGAGAGGAGTCACATCCATTGTTGAAAGACCATAGCTAAAAATAGTATTGGGTTAGGTTTTTGAAATATCCAAGTGGTATATTATTTTAGGGTGTTTATTATTATGAGATATATGATGACGTAAACACCAGTTTTGGACTCTTCAGATAAAATCTTCATGTTGTCCAATTAACTGCACACTTGGATAAAAATTGTTAGAAAAACAATAATACGGTGTGTTTGTAATCATCAAAATAAATATATAAAATATATAGAGACGTGGTACACTTGCACCAACAATCTCCCCCTTTTTGATGATGACAAACACAACCGCTAAACACGAGAGCATACTCGGTTTCTCTCCCCCTTTTGTCGAAGCAAAAAGGGTTAAGAAAGACGCTATGCTCCCTCTCGAGAGATGCTCCCCCTCAAAATATGCATATAATTGAGAGTAGCATTATCTCATGGGTTATACTCAAGCATGCCTAAACCAAGTCTTAATTTAAAGAACGATTTTTTGTTTAGGGCTTTAGTAAAAATATCGGCCAAATTGTCTTCGGAATCAACTTTTTCAAGCACAATGTGGCCTTTTTGAACATTATCTCGTAGAAAATGATGTCGCAACTCAATATGTTTGGTACGAGAATGTAAAACGGGATTTTTACTTAGGTTTATGGCACTTGAGTTATCACACATAATTGGAATTTTGGATTGACGTACCTCAAAGTCGGTAAGTGTGTGCTTCATCCATAGAACTTGAGCACACGCTCTCGCGGCGGCTACATATTCCGCTTCGGTAGTGGATAAGGCTACGGAATGTTGTTTCTTGGAAAACCAAGACACAAGCGAGAGACCTATAAAGGCACATACTCCACTAGTGCTTTTTCGATCAACCATCGAGCCACCAAGATCGGAATCGGTGAAGCATGTTACTTCTAGCTCGGGTTGTTTTGGATACCATAGTCCAAGATTCGTAGTCCCTCTAAGATATCTAAAAATACGCTTGACGGCTTCATAGTGAGATTGTTTAGGCGAAGATTGAAAGCGAGCACATAAACACACACTATACATGATATCAGGTCTACTAGCAGTTAAATACAATAAGCTACCAATCATGCCACGATAAATCTTTTCATTAAAATCGGTTCCCTCTTCGTCACTAGATAATTTTAGATTGGTGGTCATCGGAGTTTCAACAGGTTTGACATTTTCAAAATTAAACTTTTTCAGCATGTCTTTACAGTATTTTGATTGACTTATAAAGGTACCATTTTCACTTTGTTTTATTTGCAATCCTAAGAAGAATTTTAATTCTCCCATCATGCTCATTTCAAATTCATTAGTCATTTTTGTAGCAAATTCATTACAAAGATTTTCATTTGTAGAACCAAAGATAATATCATCAACATACACTTGCACAACCACAATATCATTTTGAGCATATTTGACAAACAAAGTATTATCTATTTTACCCATAATATAACCACTTGTAATTAAAAAGGATTTTAATCTATCATACCACGCACGCGGAGCTTGCTTTAAACCATAAAGCGCCTTTTTTAATTTATAAACATGCGTCGGATTTTCAAAATTTTCAAAGCCGGGAGGTTGGGAAACATATACCTCCTCATTTATAAAACCATTTAGGAAAGCACTTTTGACATCCATTTGATATAATTTAAAATTTTTAGCATTTGCAAAAGCGAGAAGCATTCGAATAGACTCTAACCTTGCAACTGGTGCAAAGGTTTCATCATAATCGATACCTTCTTGTTGATTGTACCCCTTGGCAACTAAACGTGCCTTGTTTCGGGTGACTTCACCGTTTTCGTCTACCTTGTTACGAAAGACCCATCGTGTGCCAATAATGGTTTGACCGCTAGGGCAAGGAACTAAGTCCCACACATCATTCCTAGTAAACTGGTTTAACTCTTCTTGCATGGCCATTATCCAATCCTCATCACCTAAAGCTTCTTCTATGTTTTTAGGTTCTATGGCTGAGATAAAGGCGTGAAAGGCACAAAGGGTATGGATTTGTGATCTAGTCGTTCTTTGGTTTAGGTCACCTATGATTTGATCTACGGGATGGCCTCTAGATGTTCTAAGGTTAGGATCATCTACTCCTTGTGGAACATAACATGGAGGAGCATCACTAGATTCTACATTGTTTGTAAGAGATTGGGTTCCTAAGTCCAAGGTTCTAAGATGTTGGGCTAATGCATCTCCTTCACAACCATTATCATTTACTAAGGGTGCACTAGGTTTAGGAGGACTTTCATCAAAGCTTACATTTAGGGATTCTTCTACAACCATGGTCTCTTTATTAAGGACTCTATAGGCTTTGCTATTCCAAGAATAACCAAGGAATACTCCCTCATAGGCTTTTGGGTTAAATTTGGTCAAATAAGATTTGGTATCTAAAATAAAACATTTACAACCAAATACCTTAAGATGGGCTAAGGAAGGCTTTCTACCACGTAGGATCTCATAAGGGGTCTTATTTAGGATACTCCTAATTAGCACACGATTGAGGACATAGGTCGCGGTAGCTACGGCATCACACCAAAACTTTTGGGGAACTTGATGTTCATTGAGCATAGTCCTACTCATTTCTTGTAGGGTTCTATTTTTCCTCTCCACAACCCCATTAGATTGAGGAGTGCGAGGAGCAGAAAAATTGTGCGTTATACCATTTTTGTCGCAAAACGCACCAAATTGAGTTTCATTATCGAATTCGCGTCCATGGTCCGTACGAATCGAAACAATCGTGCAACCTTGTTGGTTTTGAATTCGTTTTCCCAAAATCTTAAATTTTTCAAAAGCTTCATTTTTATGTTTTAGAAATAAAGTCCACGTATATCGGGAAAAATCATCTACAATTACTAGAGTGTAATAGTTTCCTCCAAAACTTTGAATGGCCATAGGGCCAAAAAGATCCATGTGTAAAAGTTCTAAAACTCTTTTAGTTGAAATCACATTTTTTGATTTATGAGAGACATGAGTTTGTTTGCCGACACGACATGCATCACAAAAATGATTATCAAATTTTAATTTTGGAAGGTTACTCACAAGCTCCTTATTTTTCAAATTTTGAATTAATCTAAGGTTAGCGTGACCTAAACGTCTATGCCACAAAGTCGAATTATCATATACGGAAGATAAACAAACATGTTTATTTACATCAGTTTTACAAACATAAAGATTTCCTTTTATAACCCCATTCAAAAGAACTTTACCATTTTTCAGAATTTTGCAAGAGTCTTCTTCAAAAACAACAATTATACCATTTTTGCACAGTTGACGAACACTTAGCAAGTTAAATTTCAAATTATCAACATGCGTAACATCTAAAAATGTAACATTGTTGCAAGAAATTGTACCTTTCCCAATTACCTTTCCTTTGGAGTTTCCTCCAAAAATTACTAGTCCACCATCACATGACTCATATGATGAAAAAAGATTATGGTTTCCGGTCATGTGACGTGTGCATCCACTATCAAGAATCCAATCCATATCAAGATTTATCTACAACATTTAAAGTACAACTTTTATGGTCCCCACATCTTATGGGTCCTTTGAAAGTTAGCATAGAAAACCACATATAATAATAAATATATTTTCACAAAGAATATACAGACAAGAAAATTATTTACTCAACCCTTTTCGGTAGCTCTACTTGGAAGCGACCAGGAAAGACGGTGAGGGTGGTAAGCGCGAAGGCACTTTAAAAACCGACCTCATTAGAATTCGAAGAATTCGCCTTTATCTTTCCTAGACACCGTATCCAAATAGGTGAGCCTATTCGGAGTTGATTCATAATTTTCAAACACAGAATATATATATATATATGTATATAATATATATATACAAAAAAATTTAAAACCATAAACGCATGCCACCGGGATTATCAACACTAAAGGAGCCTTTAGGAATCCACTTTGGTACCATTTTAATTTTACGATCATATTTATCAAAGACGTAAAAAGGAGCATGCATATTCACACTATTTTTTGGTCTAGAAAATTTACTATTATACATGCATGCATAAGATTTCCCAGACTTATAATTCACATTATTTATGTTGGACATATATGAGGATTTTTGCACATACGGTTTTCTCATTTCAATATTTTTAGGTGGTTCAAAACATCTTTTGATAGGCATACATAAGCACTTATCTTTACACGTATCGGAACCAACGCCTTTTCTACAATTAGTGCTATTTGACATATTTAACATTTTAAGCACTTTCTCATTGCTACTTTGAAAGGCATGTGCTAACAAATTATCTTTTTCATGTTTATCACATTTTTCTTTTAAACATGCATTTTCCTTTTTAAGCACATCACAATTAGCACATAAATCATTTTCAACTATTCTTTTCTCAAGGCATGCAATTTCTTTATTTAAAATGTCACAAGAATTGCAAACATATTTTTCACTTAATTTATTTTCTAAATTTATGATTTTTTCATTATCGCATGCAATTTTTTGTTTGCTATCATGAATTTCCTTTTTACTTAATAATAATTCTTCCTTTAATTTTGCGTTCTCATCTTTATAATTATTTGTAAGCATAACCATTTTTTGAAAGGCATCATTTAACATATCAAGATCATCATCATCATTACATTCATCATCGCTAGAGTAATTTGAGTAACACGAGTTTACCTCATCGTCGCTTTCCGCCATGAGACAAATGGCTTCATACTCATTTTCATCTTCACTTGCGCTCCACGCGCCTCCAACGAAGGCTTTCTCCTTCTTGATTTTAGGTTTATTTCTTTTTGGACACTCGTTGGCATAGTGATCCTTGTCTCCACATGAGTAGCAAAAGCCCTTCTTTTTCTTGGCTTCTTCATCATCACTTGATTCGCCATTTTTATTTATTTTGTCGTTCCGTTTATGGAACTTTCGGCTTCGGTTTTCTCCACCACGGCGATAATCTCCTTTTCTTTGAAACCTATCATTTCTTGAAAACTTTTTGTTAGCTAAAAATTTAGAAAAATTTCTTACCAACATGGCTACATCGTCAAGATGTTCGGGTTGATCCTTTGAGGAGCTAGCTTTCTCCTTCTTTTTCTTCTTCTCCTTCTCGTCACTTGAAGTTGAAGCTTTAAGCGCCAAAGATTTCTTTTTATCATGCTCCCGATCTTTGTTCCTTTTTAGTGCAATTTCATGCACTTTGAGATTTCCAATGAGATCATCTAATTTCATCATTGAGAGGTCACGGGAGTCTTCCAAGGATGTGATTTTCGGCATCCACTCCGGAGGAAGCGCTCGAAGAATTTTTCGCACGTAATCTTCGTTAGGATATGTTCTACCAAGACCTTTCAAGCTCACCATGATAAGGTTAAAACGTTTAAACATTGAGTCGATTGACTCATCTTTTAACATCTCAAACATTTCATAATCATGTACAAGAATATTTATTTTTGAGCTTTTGACTTGAGAATTTCCTCTATGAGTATTATTTAGATTTTCCCAAATATCGTGAGCAGTTTCACAAGAATAAACACGTTCAATCTCATCTTTAGTAAGTGCCGAAAAAAGAATATTTTTAGCTTCAAAATTTAAGCAAACCCAAGCATCCTCAGCGGCGGACCATTCCGCTACTGGTTTTTCACTAATTACTCCATCTTTGGTTTTGGTGGGTTTATAATCTCCATTTTTAATAATGTCCCAAATTTTTCGACTTTTGCCACGAACGTAGCATTCAAAAAGATTTGCCCAAAGACCAAAATTTTCGGTGTCAATTTGCGGAATCTTTGTAGAAATAATTCCCTCAGAGGTTGCCATTTAAAATACAAGAACAAGTTTTTAAAAAGCACAAATATTTTTAAAGAAACTTGCAACCCGCTCTGATACCAATTGTTAGGACAACCTTAGGGGGGGTAAAGGTTGTATTTAAAAATATTTCACAAATAAAATTCTCTTATCAAAATCAACAACAAATATTGCATGCACAACAAATATACAAATAAGATTAAGTGCACAACGGGAATATAAAGAGATAAGGGTAGAGAATATTGATACCGACACCGAGATTTAAAGTGGTTCACCACCAACTGGCTGGCTAGTCCACTTGCCGAGACACTTCTCGACACACTGATTCACTATAAGTGTTCTTTATGGTAGAACACAAACCTTGATACAATGATAATAAAATCTCTTGCTTTTGCTCGAGAACGTGAATCACTCACACTATTCAAATACTTACAAGAGAATATATCTCACAATATTAATCACTCTTGTATAAGTATAACACTTGGATCTTTGAGGGTTTGATCACTCAAAAAATATATTGAATAAGTGATTTAAATGAGTGGATGTAGCTGAGAGTTTCTCCAAAAGATGGGTATTTGATTCTTTTTGTATTTTCTTGGAGTTGAGAAGCTGCATGTATATATACTTGGAGCAGCAACGGTCGAGAGGGTGCCGCGGTATACCGCCTATATGGGCGCGGTATACCGCCCAGAAAAAGCTGACATAAAGAAGTCAACCTGCAAAAGCAACCTGCAGCACTTGCAGCAGAGCCGCGGTATACCGCCATACACCACGCGGTATACCGCCTGAAAAAAGTGGCTGACAGCAGGAAGGTCAACCTGCAAGAACCTGCCACACGTAACAGAGCCGCGGTATACCGCCGAGCACCACGCGGTATACCGCCTGAAAAAGTAGTTCGGCGCCAGAGAGGAGTCACATCCATTGTTGAAAGACCATAGCTAAAAATAGTATTGGGTTAGGTTTTTGAAATATCCAAGTGGTATATTATTTTAGGGTGTTTATTATTATGAGATATATGATGACGTAAACACCAGTTTTGGACTCTTCAGATAAAATCTTCATGTTGTCCAATTAACTGCACACTTGGATAAAAATTGTTAGAAAAACAATAATACGGTGTGTTTGTAATCATCAAAATAAATATATAAAATATATAGAGATGTGGTACACTTGCACCAACAAAATTGGCATTCCAAATCCAGGGAAAAAATCTAGATGTTACTGTTTTGGGATACAACACGTGTTGAAGCAAGTACAATTACGAACCGTGTTTGACATTTTAAACTTCAATTCGTCAGTCACGTGAATTCAGAGAATCTGTATCAAGTACTGCAAGTTGCAACAGAGCTTGTCGTATACGCATGAGATGTTGCAATCCAAAAAGAATCATATGTACGATATGATTTTCGAACATTATTGTCCTACATTATAATAAACTATTAACTTACAGCTAAAATGCATCAAAATATAACAAAGTTCAGTTTATTACTTATTTACTATAAGGCCTTCCGTACCCCAAGCGGGGAAGGGGCTCGGGATGGGGAGGTGGCAGTGGGGTGAGGGCGGGGTTGGGCTACGGCCCGGGGTGGTCATGCGGGAAGGGATGGTTTTCGGGGTTGGGTTCCCGATCCATCCCGAGGGTTTTTTAAAAAAAAAATTTAATTAAATTTTTTAAAAAATAACCGTTGAACGGCTCTTTCTTAAAAAAAAAAATTCTCAATTTAATCCCACTATATATTTAACCCTCAACCTCTTATTTCTCACACCTCTTATTTCTCACACCTCTCAACCTCTTATTTTTCACACTATCAAATTCTCTCAATCTCACACCTCTCAAACTCTCTCAAATTCTCTCAACCTCTTATTTTTCACACCTCTCTCATCATGAATCCAAACAGAACACCTACATCCCGTCGTAACCGACCGAATACACCACAATCGCAAGAAGATCAACAGCTTGGTTTCCAAGCGTTTACACAACAAGGTTATCATCCGCAATTCTCGCAACAAATTCCGCCACAATGGTCGCAACAAAATCCGCCACAATGGTCGCAACAAAATCCGCCACAATATCCGCAACAATTTCCCCAACAATTTCACCAACAATTTCACCAACAATTTCACCAACAAATTCCTTACCAATTTACACGTCCCGGGTTGATTGAACAAGGTTTTACTCTGGCCAACTTCAATCTCGATGACGACATTGTTCCGGAAACCCAACCTTCTACCCCGAACTCACCACAATTTATCCCGACACAACAATCTAACCCGGAACCATCAAATCCGAGACGAACGAAAACCGCCAAACAAACGTGGAGTAAAGCCGAGGAACTCGCGTTAGTGTCGGCGTGGGTTGACGTTTCGGAGGACCCCGTGGTCGGTAACGCACAAAGCGGTGGTAATTATTTTTACTGTTATTATTCTTATTATTATTATTATTATTATTATTATTATTATTATTATTATTATTATTATTATTATTATTCTTATTATTCTTATTATTATTATTATTATTATTATTATTATTATTCTTATACTTTATTTTACATAAATGTAGGAAGTTTTTGGGCCCGAATCGGGCAAGTGTTCTTTACTCGCATGGGTCGTGAACCAGGTTATAGATCAACCCATCAACTAAATAGCAAGTTCAACGACGTCAATAAAAAAGTTAATTTGTTTGGCGGCATCTACAACAACTTGCTCAGTAATAGATAAAGCGGGATGAGTGAGGCCGATATATCCCGAACGGCACACGAACGGTATGTAGCACGCCATAACGTTGCTTTCACTCACGAACAAGCTTGGGACATCCTAAAAAAATGTCCAAAATGGGGAGCCGTTCCAACGATGACGACAACTTCATCGCGGGGTTCAAAACGTACCCAAACTTCCGATGATGACGATGACGAGACAATTCAACGACCCATCGGGAGAAACAAGGAAAAAAAAACATCAACGAGTAATACGTCCGGGACGAATACGGACGAAAGTGTTAATCAGTTGTTGACGACGTTCAACGACAAGTTTGATGATGCAATTGAATACAAAATGAAAAAACTCGATGTCGAACTTCAAAGGTTGGAACACGAACGAGAACTCGAACGAGCAAAACGATTTGATGCAGACTTCCAGTTTTACATAACCCCGCATGATCACCTTTCGGGCCCCGCTTTGATGGCTACGCTAAAGAGAAAAGAGCAAATTAAAAAAATATCATGATTGGAATGACGACGAGTAGATTTTTAAATTTATTTTGTAATTTTTAATTTTTTAATGAATGATATGAATTTTAATTTTTATTATTTATCTTATTTTTATTTATTAAAAATATATATAAATATTTTTATTTTGTTAAATGAGGTGGCAAAAGGGTTTGAGGGAATGGGGTACGGGTGTTTAGAGATCGTGAGGGATAGAGTGAGGGATGGAAGAAAAGCTGATGTGACGCTGAGGTGGAGGGGAATCTTTGAAAGATGCAAACCATGGGGTACTGATGGCCTAACCACTTTTTTCTTTCTCAATCAATATAATAAAGTTTAAAAAATCTCTATTACATACCCATTTTATCCGGTAATCTCTTAATATTTGATGACGTGAATACCTGTTTAAGAAAGTGTTATATCGATATGAATGAAAACTTGAAATCCACTGTCATCAAATATTACAAGAACAACATTAACAAAAACATATTTTATTGTATTTTAATTGAATTGAATTGAATTAAAGTTATTATTTATCTTGGAATAAATGAGAGTATGCTTTCCTGGAAATTGGGAAGAAGATGTGATAAAATATTCACCGAAATGATGACGAGCGGAAACTTTTGAAAATTTAAAGCGCCACGTTAACCCCCGACCATACACTTCCAACCCTCATATTCCGCCAAACCGCCGCTTTTTTTTAGGTCCATAAACCACAAGGATTGTGGCGTATTAATTAAGGCATATTTGACGAATCTAAAAATTTTCCATATCGTTCGATGTTGTTTTAGTTTAATTCCACTGCTTTGAGAAAAAAAATTCTCGATTTCGAGGAACTTTAAAAAAAATCAATTTCGAGAGAAATTTTAGGGTTTTTTTGGTTGATTTTAAGAGTTTTTTTGGTTGATTTTAGAGTTTTTTTTGATACGGTTGCACCATTTAAAACGATACGGTTGCACTCTTCACACGACTAAAAAATTTTACCCTTCGCCGGACGAACGATACGGTGGCACGTGCCACCGTATCCCACACTCTAGGTCCGCCATTGAGTTAAGGCTCTGGGGATAGATGTGGTAGAATATCTCATCTGTCAAGGGTTCTAATTTAGACGTACACAACAATAGTGGTCACGAAGATTTAATCAGGACTAATGTATTACAGTCATAATTTGCCAATGAATTAGTCTAGACATAGTCTATGACATTCTTCCCAAAGAAAAAAATAGGTCCATAAATTTATATTTAATCAGTTTTTTTTTTAAATTTACAGCTCGATATAATTTAATAAGAAAATGACTGTGTTTGAAGTTATGTTTGTTAAATTAATATTTTAATTAATTAGCTAATCAACACTTTTATTTGGTGTTTGTGTACAAATTTGGGACTTACTTCTACGCAGGTGCCGATTCATTCATTAGTTTGGGTTGGGGCCCATAACATCCCCTAAAGAATTGTATATTATATAAATAAATTTTATCTTTTCATAAATATAAATTGTGTTTTGACCCCCTCAAAATTCATTAACTTGACCTCCTTAACTTTAGCATAATTCCAATAAAATCCTAGGTCCAAAAAAATATTATTTCATTTTCTAAAAAAAAATGGTAGGGACGGAATCTCGAAAGGCTTTACAATTTTCTTCAATTAGAGAATAGCGCAGATGGATCAATCACGCGGTTCTACAACGTCCTCCAACTCGTTGCCGAGTCAATAGTCAAATTTTTTATCCTAAACACTAAATGTGCTTCAACTTTTCATTCACCCCTTTTATTCTCCGATTAATTTACATAAACTTATAAAAGAATAAAATTTTCAATATTGTTGACATAAATATATTTATTATTTAGTTGATTTTAATGTTATTTTTTATAATTATTCACATATTTATTTATAACACAGTAAAACTATCAATAAAAATATTAATAAATTAAGAATTTAGTTTTGTGTACAGTTTAGTAATGCATAATCCCTCATATTTCAAATTTACATGTAATTATTGTATACATACAGTTTTCTTAAAGTTGGTTGAGCTTTGTAAAACTAACCCATAAATACATTACCTAGAAAATAATCATTAAACCATACTAATACAATAGATGTTCAAAAAAATTATTATATTAATTGTTTTACTATTTTGCTAGGAAAACAAGAAGATGTTCAAAAAAATTGTTATATTAATTTGAAAGAAAAAATGAAAATACTTTCAAGAAAAAAAAGTCAATATTCGGAATCAATAATGGTGGTAACGATTCTCATAATATTACGTTACTTAAATTCCGATCCCCATTATCAAAGTTTTTAGATCTGCTATTGCTTCTATGACAAACCCAATTTAAAGACAATATCGGATTTGGAGAGTTCCAAAACTCTCATTGTTTGATTATTGCAATCATTTTAACAATTTAATATGTTTGAACTTTTGTTAGATTTAGTTTCGAATGTACTGGAATTTTCTAGGCATCCGGTTGTTCAACGTCCTCAACCCAGCCAACTCAACCCAATAATATGCATTCAATCCAAGGGGATGATTACTAAGCACTTATCGGTATTACTTACCTTACTTGTTGAGCATGACAAAGACCAAGAGTCTTACCCAGTAATAGGCATAGCAAGGACCGAGAGTCTTAGTGTCTTATCCTGTAAGTGAGAGAAAAGATTCTTACCCGGTAAACGTTTACCGGGTTTAATACACTTACCAACAATCCATTTTGATGACAAAAAATGTTACACGATAAGGTAAGTAAGGATGATCTCTCTTGCCGATAAGCACTTACTCGGTAAGCGTTTCGTAAATGGCTCCTTATGCACGCCAACACACATGCACACTCACTCTCACTCTTTATCACACACACACACACAGAGGTTCTAGTAAGACTACCAACTTCTCTTTAGAATACTTAAGTCACGTGGCTAGTCGCCCGTTCCCTTAGGGTCAACAACACAATGGTCTACATGACCTAACCTAGGTCGCCTGGCAGGTCAAGTGAGACCTAATTTCCTACGAGAAGTTTACTTTTCTTGTCCGATATGACCCCCAATTATTCTAATATGACATTTATATAAAACATCGTTTCAAATGTTGAACGATCACCAATAGACCCGAAATGGGAACCCAGAATCATGGGTGTTACAACCTCGGTGCATCTCATCCTAATGTGCATCCAAGGGTGAGATCCCTTCCTACCCTTCTAATCATAATTTTCATTTCACCGGGTAGCACCACTGTATCCCCCATTGCCTGCTATGCCCAACTACACCTTAAGGATACACGATCTTATTGCCTGTTCATTCTCTAGTAAGTTACACTTCAAGGTCCTCATTGAACCTTTATTGCCTACTTACCAGCATTCAAGAGTTTGAGTCTCGGCTCCTTACTTGATAACCCAAGATTTTCAACCCTCGTGCACAAGTGTTAGAACATCCACAATAAACTCAAAATCCCGGAGTACAACCCCATACTGTTCCTCTCCAAAACGCTAGAACACAAAAGGCCAAAATGGCGTAAGTCCTAAAGTGAGAATACCAAGGCTCTCCACTATATAAACATGACCGACTCTTATGCCTATGGATCCAATGCATTACGGTCTAAAAGTACATGACTCTACTTTAACGACACACGCACTCAAAACATTTACTTTTCAAATAAAATGCAATAAATGCAACTGACGACCAAATCTCCACATTCAATTGTTAAAATCTGGACAAATGTCCTCAAGACTCAATAAAGTTATAAACCGAGTCATATGCTCAACCAAAACCAATAAACACTCATGAAAACCAAATAATGCATTAAAACGTATATACTCCGCGTTTAAGAGAATCATGCTCCATAGACTCGAATTACTTAAACACAACTCTTAATTTAAGACACACCATTTTCCAAAGTACGCATCAAAGTGCATTTATATCCAAAGATTACAAACGTAAGATAAATCATTTAAAATAACAATACTTAAGGTTCATCCATCAAAATACCCGAATTACGTCTTTTCGCAAACCGAAGGGTTTACAACTTCTAAAATGTTCACAAGGCCGGAAATGACCCAAAACCCAATGACTCACACGTTCATGCTTTAAAACATACTGCCTCATAAAATTATGCATATTTCCAGCAAAACACTAAAAGTGCATCTCACTAAAAAATATCTTCAATTATGCAATAATTACCAAAACACTTCAACTAATACCAATTTTGTCAAGTTACCCAAAAATCCCAAAGTGGGTGTTTTATGAGATTTATAAAATCAAATACTCCAAATAATCAAAATCATTCAAATAACTCAAAAATGCATATTTTCATGTAAAACACTTGATACACTTTAAAATAACATTTTGGCATGTACAACTTTTCACAAATCAACTTGAACTCACCTTGCTAGATTTAGCCTAAATCTAGATTTTCCCCCAATTTGAGCTCCTTTGAAGAAACTTGAATCTTCAAGCCAAATCTTCAAAAAAACTAGATCCACAAGTTTCCAACCATAAACATCCATATTCAACCATTTAGAATCGTTCCCCAAACATTTTACGTCAATATCTCAACTTATATTAAAACCCTAATTCCATATATGAAGAAAAGAGAAGAGTACCTCAACCACAACATGAATCCACCAACAAAAACACTTCTAGGTTACCAACAATGAACCGCAAACTTCAAGTCTTCAAAATGGAGAAAAGGGTTGGATGAAACCCTAGAAAATGTAGAACTTCCCAAAAATGAAGGTGATATGAAGAACTCCAACCATTGCTTACAATTCTTAGCTAGGAGATGAAGAACCACCCAACAATCTAGTAGAATGCACCTTGTAGACTTTAAAATCCGATTTTGGTGGTTAGGGTTCGGTTCTTGGGAGAGAAAAACGAAGTGGGTGAAGTGAAATGAGGAAAAGGGGTGAAAATCTCGTTTTTATGGGTCAGGTGCCCCCGTGCGACAATGCCCGACGACTATGCCCTTTGGCATGGTCGCGTGTCACAATCACAGGGTTGGTACCACCTTCTGTTCCCTGGTGCCACATTGACCAGCGACATTGACACGTGTCATAGTCACTGGTCATAGTTGCTCAGGAGGTACCGAACACCGTTTTGGCCATAACTATTTCGTTTTATCTTCGTTTTCGCTCCGGAAAGGACCGTTGGATTCGTATTTGGATTTTCTATCCAACAAGACCATAAAATCTAGGATTCACTCCAAAGTTCTACTTTTCATATTTATCTTACAAGATCGATACCTTCCAAAGATTGGAGTGTTACAGAAATGGACAACTTTGATAATTAAAAGGTTTATTTGACTAAAAATGTCTTTTGATCAACTCTCAATAGATAAATTTAAAAACATGATATAAATCTTTATATATAAAAACATGTTAAAGGAAAAATGAAATAGAACAGTAGTAAATAGAGAGAATGAAGCTCTAATTCTCATTAATCATAAACCCTTTAAATAGGGATGAGATACAAGTAGATAACTACGAGAGATATAAGATCTAACCTATCTCTAATATGTTTATCTTTATCTATATCGTCATATCCTTTAGACGATGGCACACTTATCCTACAACACTCCCCCTTGTTCCGAGTTAAAGGAGTGATTGTGCACAATTGTTGCCTCATTAAAACCTTACGCCAAAACAAAACACAGTGGGAAAAAATAAAAATATGACGAAGAAAAGAGTACAACCCACTAGCTTCTTTGCAATATATAGACTTTTCCTTTAGTCTAAATTTATCTTAGATTTGTACATCAATCATGAGAGTTAAGAAAGCATAATGGTATATAAACTGTTGCCTCACTAAAACCTTACACCAAGGAACAAAACCCAATGGGAAAAATAAAACCTTAGGTGAAGGAAAGAGCACAATATACCAATATTACATATGTAGTAGACTCCCCCTTTTGTCTACTACTCCCCCTGATTCGTACATTAATCAAGAGATCTTGGAAAACATTTGCATTTTAATACTTTCTACGTGTTTCTCAAATATGGTTTTAAGTATTGATTTGGTAAACAAACATGACACATTTTCTCACATCATATTCACTTCACTTGAATCTAAAGGAGAATTTGTTATTGTTGATTATATATAAACTTAAGCGGAATATGCTTTGTGTTATAACCCTTGATATATCTTACTTTCATTTCTTCGATACATGATGCATTGTTTCCATACATGCAAGTTGTATAGTGGTTAAACTCAAAATTACCAACTCCTCTTATATGTGTAATGATAGTCCTTAACCATATACACTCTTGAATAGTCTCATGGAGAGTAAGATTGTTGATAATATAAGAAGATAGATATTAAGGGTTTGCTTAGTTTACTTCCAAGCAATCAGCATGTTCCATATGATAATTCCTTATCCATTTTGGGAACAACCTTTATATGACTCAAACATATACCTAAAATATATACCAAGGCATTGTTTGGTGTTTTTCTATAAGCCAGTACTTTTGCCGCTCACAATCTAAGTAGGTATTGAAGTTTCATTATCAATCCATTTTTCTCCGTAGGGAAATTATAAGCCCACGTCAATGGTGCCAAAAGATTAATTTGAAATCATTCCAATGACGTTGCGTTGGCGCTGAGCTAAATCTAGCTGCCAAGTTTAGTAAGAAGTACAATATACGATCAAGTGTATTATGTTGAGTACAATAATGCGCCTATTGTACTTAGGTATGGAATTCCAGCTCCTAACACCTCTTCGTCCTTATCCTTTAGACGAAATGGGTCTTTCCTTATATCCAACACTTTGACCGATCATGGGAGTGCTAATCGGATGCGCTTTGTCCATATTAGGTCGCCTGATCACATTCTAGACATATGCGGATCGGTGGATCAATATTTCACAAACTTGGTGTCGTAGCCCAAGTATCTAGACGAAACCAAGTTTTCCCAATATCTTTTTGTAACACCCTCAAATTTGGAAAGAGCTACTAACTCTAATTTCAATAAAATAACCCAATGAGGATAAAATTCTTTCTACAAACCATTCTTGAAAACACCTTAAAAGTTAAACATCACAACTTCTACCAAAGATAACTCAAGACGGGTGTTACTTAACCTAAATACAAGTTGCTAATCCCAAACAAGTGCGGAAGACTTCACTAAGCAAAACACTTCATGTGCACTCTACTAGCACTCCTCACTCCACAGTGTAGCTAAAGCTATTCCCAACTTGAACCTGTTGCACATGCCGACAAATAAAAAGGTTAGGCTAACGCCTAGTGAGTTCAAGAGTTTACATCATGATCAAATAATTTGTTAGACAAAAGGTTTCAACGTAAATCATGATTTTCCGAAAAAGGATTTGAGTAAAGTATACCAACACCCATTTTCCAAACGCACGCGACTCCCGTGACGAAAGCTTCCAACGAAAATCATTTCCCAGCAATGGACTCAAATCCAAGACTCACTCACGATGTAAATAATTATTAATACCTCAATATAACATTAATGCGAATAAAACTCCAATATTCGAAAACCTCCAACCAAGGATGAGGCATAAAACGCCACTCATAATTCATGGGAAGAACCATCCCTACGCGTATGAAACGATGTCGACACATGGATAAACAAAACACCCAAAAAAACACCCTTCGGTGACGGGGGAGACCCGATTCCATCGAATGTAGCGTAAACACAAGATAAACCACAATTAATAAATACAAGTAAGCTTCTTGGATGGGGAAAACATATGACATCAACCATAACTCGGTCTTTAGCTAATCTTATACATCAACCCAAACTAGGTCTTTAGTCCATCTTAGACATCAACCCAAACTAGGTCTTTAGTCCATTAAGACATCAACCAAACTAGGTCTTTAGTCCATTGAGACATCAACCAAACTAGGTCTTTAGTCCATTGAGATATCAACCCAAACTAGGTCTTTAGTCCATTAAGACATCAACCAAACTAGGTCTTTAGTCCATTGAGACATCAACCAAACTAGGTCTTTAGTCCATTGAGACATCAATCAAACTAGGTCTTTAGTCCATTTAAAACCACCAAGTTCAACCCGATCGGATCTTTACCTTGGAATCCAACCATCCAAAACAAGCTTACTTAAATTAGAACTTATACATGACCTCCAAAAGAATAACCAATGCATTCAAATCATGTAATTCTCAAATACAATGCAATTCATGCAAAACATAACCCAAGCCCACGTCGAGCTTATCAAACCGGGCAACACCCTCAAGACCCAACAGAGTCCAAAATCCGAGCCATCAGCTCAAAAGATCTAATGATCGTTTATCAAAATCAACTCATGCAAATGAAGTGCATCTAACCCATATCATGTAAACACACGCTCCGAGGCATGATTATCTCACAACCCCTTCATCGCCACTTTCTCAATTAAATCAAATCATATACGCATATGTATATGTGTGTGTACGTATACACCAATCTTTTATAATTCAACAATGCATATAACCCGCCATAGTTCGTTAGACCCAAAGGTACTAAGAATACAAAATCATCAAACGGTCTTCACATATGAGGTCAAACACTTAAAGAGGCACATATTCACATAAAATGCAATTAAGCACATAACACATCTAAATCTCCACCTCGAACTACTAAAACCGGCAAACACTCAAAAGACACATTTGAGTAGAAATCAAGTCCTTGAAGGCAAAATAAACGTTTGACTAAATACGCTTTGTGTAATACCCGAGTAAGTTCGTTAGTTAAAATCCTTTTTCGTTAAGTTTAGTTAACTTTAAAGTTAAATGTTTTGGTTAAGTTTGGATCAAGTTATAAGTTAAGGGGTGTGTTGGTCATTAGTGAGTAGTCCAGGGTCCATTTGGTAAGTATGGGATTAATATACACCCTTAAGATATTTCATTCAGCAGTATCATCTAAATTTTATTAGTGTGTGTGTTCCTGAGGCGAGAAGAAGCGGAAAAAGGATTCGTACGGTTAGGGCTTCGATTGATTCGTTTGGAGTCGTTATTGAGGTATAGTTTCTTCTCATGTTATGTTGTAATCGGTTATAGCAAATTCCTATCGGTTTAGAAAGTTTGATTTTAGCGATTTGTGTTAGTTTCAATTGAATCTGAGAAATTGGAACCAACAGTGTTCTTGAAGAGTCCCGGGGAAGTCCCGGTAGACTCCCGATCTTTAGGACTCCCGGTAAAGGAAGTCCCGGTATAGTTAAGTCCCGGTATTATGAAATACCGGTACTGGAGAGTCCCGGTACTGGAGAATCCCGGTACTGGAGAATCCCGGTACTGGAGAGTCCCGGTACAGTGGAGTCCCGGTACAGTGGAGTCCCGGTAATTTCGTTGCCCCTTGACCCCATCCGCTAACCGGGTAGCGGAACCCCCGTGTTAAGTCGTTGTAGGTGATCATTTGAGGATAAGAGTTTGATAAGTTATTGGGATTCTCAATCTGTTAGAGAGTCTTATGTGTGCTATGTGGTAAAGTGGTATATGTATTTGAATTGTTTCAGATACTAAGAGTTTGAAGTGAAAGACTGAATCCATTGGAAAGGCTTGGAAGTATTTTGATAAGCTAAACAGGTGAGTTTTACTTTAAAGTATTTTTACTGGAATACATTATGTGGATAACAAATACTTGATAAATTGTATGAATATGTCATACGTGGGTGATTATAATATATCGAGATATTATAATTACGTGAGTATTATATGAGAATATAATACGTGGCCGGGCTTTGGACCGGTGTGTTAAATTGGCTCGCAACCAATTAATTTGGCCATTTGTGGAGGAATAAGGTGGAATGAGAAGTACGAGTCTTGAATGGTATGTATATACGAGTAGTACTTGAATGTATATGAAAGGTTTTACATAAATGGTTTTGATACAAAGGTTTACTAAATTGACAGGGATTTCTCACTATACCATTAGGTCTAACCCTCATTTCTGTTTTAAAAATATGTATTCCAGGTGGCGGATCGAGTAAGAACAAGTGAATAGGACGATCGATGGATAGTTTTGTGAAGACTTTGTATATGAAGTTATAGATGCATTTTTGTACTCATGACTTGTTGTTAGTCATAATGTAATGTAATTCACGAAAAGTTTGTACAATTTTTATTAGTATGGTTATCAAGACTATGGGACCGAATGTGAAATATAATGTATTTTTGTTGAAAGTATGTTATGAATTATATGTTATTTGTATATATGGAATCAGGGTTGTTACACTTTGCCCACACGGTTACGTAAACCAAATACATCGTTACCCAAAATCTTTGCCTTTTTAATTCTCAATTGGCCTTCGGCCCAAACAAAAGGTCTACTCCTCTCAAAACATTCATAAGGTCGAGATTGACCAAAATCCCCAAATATGGGTGTTTTACAAGATTTCTAAATTTCAACACTTTGATTAATCAAAACCCACCAATTCACTCAACAATTGATAATTTTATATAAAGCACATAAATACTTTAAAATAAACATTTTGGCATGTACAACGTTTTTACAAATCAACTTGAACTCACCATGCTAGATTTAGGGTGTGTTTACTTGCGACTTAATCGGCTTAATGAGAAAACCGGCTTATTCGCACAGCCTTGGGCTTATTCGCACAGTGGGTTAAGGGTTGTTGTCCCTATTAAGATGAAAAAGTGACATTTCTACCCTTACCCAAAAAAGGAACGGTCCTAAACTCTACCTCCTCTCCATCTCCATCTCCTCCCACTTCCAGCCTCTCTCTCCCACACTTTCTCCATCGACGCTGCTGCTGCTCTCTTTCTCCGACAACAGGGTTCTTTCTCCGGCGGCAACCTATCTCCTTTTCTCCGGTAACCCAAATCAAAATCAAACAAACAAAACAACATAATCTCAGATAATCACGGGAAATACATAACCAGATATCCAGTTGAAGATTTTGTGGATCAAATTTCGTTGTTTATCCCAATTTCACAAATCTCAGCAAGAATTTAAGGAGAATATATTGCTTATTTTGAAGAGATAAATGGGGAAAAATCAATTCATCAGACCTTTGTGTCGCCATCAAAGGGATTAGGTCTAGATAATCTCTCCCTTGAAATAAACAAATCATAGTTCTTTGGTAGCTTCGATTCCTACACAAATTCAGCCGATGATGCGCAACGAAAAACACGATTGAGAGTTGCGAGCCTACAGATCTATTGTGGACTTAAGTACACCAGAACATAACCCACCACACTTTCCGGCAAATCACTGAGACTGGGCTCCGATGAGGCCATCGGAGAAGAGGTGGTAGTGTTGCACATAAGAAGCAACGATGAAAATCCAGATCCCATAGGAAAAAACACGACTTCAAAATCAGATACTTTTTAGGGGGTTTTGCTTTGATTTTAGAACTTGATCGGAATTTGGGGAAATTTCCGGTGGAGTTTTTCGGTGAGGAAAGGGGTGGTGTTATTTAATTAGCTTTACTTATAGAAAGAGATAATATAATTTGTCTTATAAATAAAAAGAATATATAAAAAAGCTTCTAGTTCATATCCAGGGGTAAATTGATCATTTATATTATTCAGACTGTTGATTCAGATGAAAAACTAAACAACAACAACAATTTACCAGGACAGACAAATTTATCCAGACAGATAAATTTATCCATACAGGACTTAATGAAAATATTGGTAAACATCCCCTTAGGCTAAATCTAGATTTTCCCCAAATTTGCTCCTTTGAAGAAACTTGAATCTTAAAGCCAAAGCTTCCAAAAACCCAGATCCATAAGTTTTCAACCATCAAAATCATATTCCACCATATAAAATCGTTCCCCAACATTTTCACACCAACATCTCCATTTATACCAAAACCCTAATTTTGACCTAACTTTCCCAAAATCATCTAAACCAAAAACTTGAGAAATAAAACACTAGGAAGTCATAAATGGAGCATTTATAACTCATGTGAAACTTTAGAAACAAGGAGGATTAGCTTACCACTAAGGTTTTGATGAAAACCTAGAAAACCCCAAAATCTTCAATGTTGGAGATGAAACTTGATCTTTGCATTAAGAGATGAAACCACTAGCATAAGATGGTGAAGGAACACTCTAATCTTCAAGAAAGGACCCCAAAATTAGTTAGGGTTCGTGAGGGAGGAAGGGAAAACGATTTGGGAAAGAAAGGGAGGAGGTTGGAAGTGAGAAATGAGAAAGAAGGATGGAAATTCATATTTGACAGCACCTTGCCCTCTTGGCGCGACATTGCCACGCGACTGTGACACTGTCATAGTCGCCGGTCATTGTAGCTTGACCCGTACCAAGCCCCGAAACTCGACTTTTTCAACGCCAAAACTCCTGATACTCTTAGGGACTTTAAGCAATGTTTCCCCAACATTAATTCCACCATTCTCAAGCTGCAAGACGTACAAGTGATATTTACTTACCAAAATTACAGGTGTTACACTTTTATCTCAAATTCAGATTTCAAATATCTTGTGTTTTCTCTTATTTCATCAAGAGTGTCTATTATGTTCATAACATTGACATATAGAGCTACTATGAAAATCTGGAACTTTTTTTCTTAAACAAATACGCAAGGGCACAGTTCATCGTTCTTATATATCGTTTCCCAATCAAGTATTCACTCAGGCGGGTATACCACATCCACATAGATTGCTTTAATCTATAAAGTAAGTGTTTCAATTTTATTGTAAACGCATTTCATGGTTTAGAGTTACTTAATATTGGTATAATGCCATCAAGCACTTTTATATATCTCTGAATTTAGATCCCCATAGAGATATGTAGTAACAACATCTTTGAGCTGCAATTTCCAGTCCTTCAGAAACTACTTGGTTAATAATTAGCAGAACGTTGTCCATCACGAGAGAGTAAGTCTTATTGTGGTCAATCCAGTGCGTTGTGAGAAACCGTGCGCCAAAGGAGAGCCTTATATGACTTAATTATTCTCATTACGCTTCCCTGACAAATGATTTATCTATGTCTTACAGGCTTTACACTTGGTCGGTTAGCACGACCGAACCAAATACTTGTTCATTTGTCAAATAATTATCCTAGATTGCTTCTTTTCATTTTGGCCAATTTGCTCTTTGTTGACATTCTTCAACTGAGCATGGTTCGATGACATCGTGCTCTGTTATCTCATAAGCAACGGTATATGCAAATATATCGTCATTGAGTATGTATGATCTGTCCATCAACTCATATTCATTTGAGATTTCTTTGATCTCTGGAATCAGTATTAACTTCGGAGCGTCCTCCAGTAATGATTCATAGACATAGATTTAATCAGAGATAATCTCATGATGATATATAGTTGTGACTTACTCTTCTCTTCCTTTAGATGAGTATCTATCGAACCAAGTAGCTTCCCCCATTTCCTTTTGGGAGCTACGACCTCAACCACACCTCCACCATGTGTGATTGCAACGTACTTCGAGCGACGTTGTGCCCTTGTTTGGGGACTTTTGACCTTGCGAGTATATTTATAGCTCGTATATGTGATCTTGTCACTCTAGATAATATTAAACGTATCAGGTATCGAGTCTGATTCGTTTGACTTCAACTTTACGTTGTGAAGTTTTTGGGGATCAAAATGAGACACAGTTGAAATATTCAATGACACTTCATATCATTCCAATGGAAAATCCTTTTTCCTATCTCCCCCTAACGACAGGAAGGTTGCCTCATCAAAGTGACAACTTGCAAATCTAGCGGTAAAGGGATCACTCGTCAAGGGTTCTAATTTGCGGATAATTGTTGGGGATTCATATCAAACATTTGATGAATCGTCTTTAATACCCATTTTGGTACGCTGTGGGGGCGTAATTGGCACATATACAACACAACCAAACATACGTAAATGTAAAACATCAGGCTTATATCTAGTTACCAACTGGTACGCATAAGATTGGTTGGCGCATAAGATTGGTTGGCTGGTTGTGGGTCTAAACACGAATAAGTAAAGTTGCATGTAATATTTCATAACCCCATGTAGATCTGTATAAATTGGTGCGCATAACCAATTCCCTAGCTACCATCTATATTCTTTTGATGACAACTTTTGTCATTCTACGAGACCATTTTATATATACACAAGGGGTATAGGAAACTCTACATTAATCTCTATATGCAATAATCATCAAATCCTTATGATGTAAATTCTCCAGCATTCTAAGTCATGCAGACTTGATGAGAAAATCAGGATGGTTAGTCCATAAACGTATAACTAGTGCTAGGGGTGCAACATTTCATGTGGACAATAATATTACACGTGTTCATCGTGTCAAAACCAGAACCATAAAGTACTTTAATGGTCCGCATTCTAGATGTTTATGTCCATAAATATCACCTTGTATTCGTTGTAAGAATGAAATCTTTTTATACTATGTCCTTAGCTTTAGGATGATCTCATTCCTGTCTTGGCTAAGAATCAAGGTATACAAAAGTTCGAGGTATTGGAGAGGGCATATTATGATGGTGGTGTTGCTTCTTGTGCAGTAGAAGTCAACAGTTGCAATGTGGTTAATTCCCTCGTTTTGTATTTCACTCGAAAGAGAATGTGTCTATATGTATTTTCCAATACATAGATCACTATGTCATGACCATGGTGTCCCACATGGTCATGCCGAAACATATATGTGTCATTGTCCCAAAGTTCTTTATTGGTGACAAAATATAATTTAATGACATACATAATCCATTAATTTGATACATTAATTTCTCTAATGTATGTTGCTTTCGTATCATTAGAGTTGATGTACATATACCCATTTCCATTCTTATAATATGATCTCATTGATACGAATATCTTAACAAGGTTCCTATTAATATAGTGTTTTAGTGATTGATCTTGTGTCATTAAGCAACAAGTGACAGTTCATCGTCTAAGTGTTTGGATGAATTAAAATAATTAATTCAGTGAAAATAATCTATTTCTTAGGATTGTACGAGATGCCACAAAAACAATCAAGTTCTCCTCGGTACATTCCTACATGGAACGAAGAACGTTGAGAGTTTTGCATTTGTTTTTGATGTGTTTATTTACATCTATAACAACTATAAACTCGGGTGTATATATACGCAAATGCAATTAATTTGATAGTTAAAGTATATTCAAATAAACTTATACTTAACCAATCTTAGATATGACATAGTTCATTTTTAACTTGTTCCATTTTCTATTAGGAGTTCGTTCCCGACTCCTGCCATGAATTTGATCCTTTCCACAACCTTGTCCATATGGTACATATTTAGCATATGTGTATGGATCAATATGTTTAACTCACTATCCTTTAGAGTTCTTTCCACCTCCAATGCTTGCCTTATTAACCGCGAGAATTTTCTTTATCCGGGTATGTCTAGCATTGTTACATCTCTTAGCCACTTGCATTAGGTTAATGAGCTTGTTAACGGTTATATTGCAATTTATACTATTTCATTAGTATGATTGGTGGTATAGGAAAGATGAAAAGATGTTATAATTCAAATAATCTTTTGTGAGTTCTTTGCCACAAATATTAAGATGCATTTTGAGACAGGACATTTAGTTGTTAAAGTCAGTTACCTTCTTGTAATCAAGTAAGTAGGTTTCATTCCACTGTATGATTAGTTTGAGAAATATATGATATTGAATATTCCCGAATTTCCTTTTTGGGACATCCCGCGGTTCCTGGGGGTTTCTAGTTATTCCCTCCGAATGTTGTGACTGATGTATCGTCTCAAACTTTTCAAAGTATTTACTTGTTTGACAAAATCCAATTGATATATTGCGATTTATTTAATTTGGAGATAACATTGTTAATTATAGAGCTTTTGGCATGAGGCCAAAATGAATATGAGTTTGGCATATGAAGCCAATTTCAATGTTTTAATATCTTAATAGTATTTTAAAAGATTTTGTCATTAGACAAATAAGTATTAGTTTTGACCTAAAGTCAAATTCAAAATTTTAACATCTAAATAGTATTTTGGGAGCTTTTGGTAAAGAACCAAATATATGGGGGTTAAAAGTGTAACTTTCAAAAATATTTATAAGATTGAAATTAATGAGTAGGAACTCATGATCAAGATAAACATTTTAATTTATAAGGATTACGAATAAACATTTGAGTAAGATAAACATTTAAAATAAATTAAACTAATGTAAGTAAATAAAATTAACGATTACATTAAACACGCCCAATAAAATAAGCTAATAAATAACAAATAGCATTCATAAAGTTATAAAATAATTATAATCGATCAATTGAAATTAAATGATATTGAAGTAAAAATATTAATAACAAAATAAACATATATGAAATAGAAAAACAGTTAATAAAAAAAATCAATACAAAATAAATCCGTATTTAAATCAATAAGGTTAAGAAATTTAATCAATAACATTAATATAAAAATATGACTGAAAGAAGGATGAACTATTAGATATATATTAAAAAACACGATTTTTTTAAATATTATATAACATAAATATAAATATAAAGAGAATCAAATGATTTGTTTTAAGGAAGGATCGATTTCTCAACAACCCTAACCGGCCGTCATTATCTCTTATAGTGACATACCAAATTCAATCTCATTGGAAAAAAAAAACAAATGAACTTTACTTCTCTGAAACTAAATATTGGACGAAGTTACATGATACTATGGGGTTGAGAGTTAAGCAAACAATGTGCATATTCATGAATCATGGCGGTAAACAAAAATCAAGCATACAATTAGCATAAAATACATATAGAGAGTGAGAGTAAGGGGTCGTTTACAAAACGCTTATTCGGGTAAGTGCTTACCAAGTCACATTAGCTTACCGGATGAATATGGCAAGGACTAAGAATCTTAGGGGCCGTTTACCAACTCTTTTCGGGTAAGTGCTGTCCGGGTAAGAGTGCTGTCCCGGGTAAGTGCTGTCCCCGGTAAGTGCTGTCCGGGTAAGAGTGTTTACCAAGTGTTTTTTGGTAAGTGCTTACCAACAAAAAAATTACCATTTTAACCTTTATGTGATTATATGTTAAATTAATTGTAATTATTTCTATTATAAATCATTTAATGGAAGAGAAATACAAACTTCAAACTTTAAATAATTGCTTACCAACAATATACTCTTTTTTTATATAATTAACATGCAAATTAGACAACAAAATAAACGTCGGAAGATATTAATAGTCATTCACATTTGAATACGAAACATTAATATCATAAAGAAATTGTTTGTTGTTTCATCCAAAACAAAATAAAAATTAATTTGAAGCATTTGAAAACAGTTGAGTTGCAATCTGATCCCGCAAATTAGTCATATATCCATTATCCTGAGAAGCCCCCCACTGTACTTCAACAATTTCTTCTTCACTGCCTCCTCCATTTTCTTAAATACCAATATGCAATCACCACAATCATCATTAACTGATTACGATCCATGACCTTGCAAATATAAAATACAAAAAAAACATTATATTATATTTTCATACGTGAATAGACCTTTAACATACGATTAGAACAACAAAAACATCAAGATAAACAATCAACACAAGCAAGTAACATAATACCAAACTGGATATATTAATTCATAATACCAAAAAGTCATAAAGTTTCATATTTGTACATACAAAACACCACAAAGTCAAAAAGCTTCATACCCGTCCATACAAAACACCAAAAAGTCATAAATCACCCATAAAAAGTCAGTCTAAATACCGCATCAACATCAAAGAGTAATAGGTTTGTTAAGTTGGAGTGCCGTAAATCTAATCCATGACTCACACTTCTCATCCTTCAAACGTAGCCAAATTTTCCTATAGTCTATGCCTTGGCTAAAAAGGTAAAGTGTGACATCATACAACGAGCCTTCCCAACCAAGCCTATCCAACTTCGACATGCAAGCATCCATATCACCATCCTCCGTTGGCGTGTCAAAAATGTTTTTCACATGTGCCACCACATGAGCCAACTCCTCTTCCCTTACCAATGGTTGAGTAGCTTTTCGTTTTCTGGTTTGAGGACGAGAAGAACATTCTTGTGTCGAGCTAGATGGTCCTTGAGTTGAAATAGGCGGTGCTTGATCGGAAGTAGGTGGTCTTTGATCGGAAGTATGTGGTCTTTGTGTGATATCCAATCCATGATCATCAACTACTAAAGGCGGGTTAGAAACATTAGCAGCACGTGAAGGGTTTGGAGCATTAGACCACGATCCCCAACTCTCCAAAGTCGAGAGGGAAACAGCCCAGATCGTACGCTAAGGTCCCTAAGCAATCACTTAGTCCGTGGCCGCAACTCCATCGAAAACTTGCATACAAAGCTGAGGATAAAGTAGTGGTGCACTCCTCAACTTCTCAGCATATTTACTCAACTGTTTATAAAAAATTAAAGATATAACTAAAAGAAAAATATAAGAAAACTAAATTAGAAAACCAAAAAAGAAATTGACCTTCTTTTCTGCGTTCCATTCCTCTTCCGTTAGATTGAATGTTTTGGTCACTGGATTATAGACATTACCCGTTCTATTCTTTAATCTAGACCATACCGCATACTTCCCTCTCAAATAATCGTAGTGATTCTTCATTTGCCTTTGGTTGACAATGAAGCTATGAGTGTTTTTTAATGTTTCTGCTATATTAGTCCATGAATGCATCTTAAGGCTACCGCCTTGGATTCCATTAGTGGACATCTCGTGTACACAACACTCCAAAAACGTTTTGACCACATTATCTTTCCAACTAACCCTTGATTTTTTAGGCTCGGATGACTCATCATACGATTCCATACCTACGTCAAAAAGGCCGACACATTTCAAGCAAAGTACAAAAACAAAAAGAAAACACACTCCGAACAACTAATAAATATTGGCAATAATAACCAAAAATTTAAAGTACCCACATCAAGAAAAATAACAAATAGATTCATTGGGTATTTTATAATTAGTGACACTTTATAATTAGTTATGTAGGATGCATACATTATAGTATGTTAAGCATAATCAACCTTATAAAGTGCCATTAATGACATCTAAACAACTAAAGTTTAACACCCAAAATTGCATAGCAAATGGTAAAGCAATTAGACTTGAGACATAACAATTGGCATACTTTGAAAGGGAATCAAACCAGCAGTGACTAGCATCAACAAATAGTTTTAGCAAGCAAATGAAAACAATTGGAAGAAGATAGACACTCAACAAAACTTTATTGACAAAACTTTGGCATATGGTGCTCTTTGTTTACCTAATAATTCAACTATTAAGAGGCAACCTCTAAATCGCTAAGAGGTGAATCTTGTTTGGCAAAAAAAAGGATGCCTCTTAATGGTTCTAAAACCCTCCGAATGATTTGTATCGTGGGTCTCCCTTAACCATTCAGCGCCCCAATTTCATTATGACCGATTACCAAACAACCTTATTTCATTTTGCACTATATCATAAGAGCCTCTTAATCATTCTCACCACATAATCATCTTGCACCAAACCATTCAGAAACTGCCAAACAGCCCTTAAAATTTGTTAGGAAAATTTATTGAAAATATGTTAATAGTTGTAAATTTGCCTAATTTTTTGTATGTTTGTCAAATCAGCAAATGGCCAAATGTTCATAGGGTATTCTGGTAATTAGACCATGACCTATGTTTTAATTACTAATCAAATATCATGCCCCACGTAACAAAATAGAGGAATCTTTTGGATCAAAATCACTGTTGTTAGTATTATCTGGTAATTAATGATTTGCAGTGAGGAAATTTAAGATTGAAACCTTGCTTAAGCCAGAAAACTCATAGTCTACCTGGGGACCTGTAACAAGCCCTGACTCTCCGCTGGTATTTGGTTGTGGCAAATTGCGTTGTGGCGGCTGCTGCTGCTGTTGCTGTTGCTGTTGTTCAAATTCTTGTTGCTGAAGAGCTATAGCCAATTGCAGATCAGAGCTGCCATATAACACCAAAAATATCTTAAAATCTTGTCTTGATGTAGGTTTCATGCAATCTAGGATCCTTCTAACTTCCAGGATAAATTTCTTGCAGTTTTAAGCAGGCAAGGCTCAAGAAAAAGAAGAGAAAAATGTAAACCGAAAAAAATGTCAATGGTATTCCATCCAAATTAGTATAACATTAAAAGCATAATTTCACATGTTAACATTTATTTTCTAGTCAATTGAACACCATATTTCTCCATCAAGGTACATATCCCATTATCCTATTGGATAAGATCAATTGGGAATAAAAAATCAGAATACCACAAAAGGACATTTCTAATTCCTCCATCCCATAAAAACTTGCAGCATCTTCCTTTCTGGGATTAACAAATCGTCAAAACGTCTTGCAAGATAAACCACAAAAAGACTATATAGGACCCTATTTTACAATGCAAACATGTATATATATAACCCTCGATTGAACGTGTACACAAGCAAAGCATATCAGAAATCAAACTTTTCTTTTCTTTTCTTTGTTCTTGTTTTGAGGTTGTGATTTAGGGTTTGCAAAAATGTAAACAAACCCACGAAGGAGGAGCGTTTTTAACAGCAAATCGCATTGAATAGAACACATTTGCAGTGAATAGAGACTTCGGGAGAGATTACCTTTCGGGAGAGACGAGGGCTTGGTGAGACAACGGCGTGGAGCGCCGACGACGACGTGGAGCGCCGACGACGGGGTGGCAGGTCGATGGAGGAGGAAAGACGAGGGAGAGGGAGGAGAGGTGGAGAGCGGCGTGGAATATTTTTGACCTAATCGCAGGGACAGGGATGGAAAACTTAAAACTGACCCGGGTCAGCCTCTTTTAGGAGCTGGTTCGGTCAGTAATTGGTCAGCTTATAGGTCAGATCTCGGTCAGATCCGGGGACTCGGTAAACACTCTGACTGCTGACCGAGTCAGATGTGCTGACCGAGTCAGCCCGGTCAGCAGCTAGTAAACAGGCCCTTACCCGGTAAGTGCGGAAGCAAGGACCGAGAGTCGAAAGCAAGGACTGAGAATCTTACCCGGTAAGTGAGTGCGACGACTCTTACCACGGTTAGCGCTTACCGGCTAAATTGTTGCATACGATGTCATTTTGGTGGACTAAAATCTTACCCGGAAAGTAAGTGATAGTGTTAATTTTACCTGTAAGCACTTACCCGGGTAAGTGATTAGGTAAACGGCCCCTAAGTATGCGTACTTGAACATAATCAATAGGATGTTGATCTGCAACTGCAATGGTAGCAAACACCGAACATAATAATTGTTTAGTTTGGTAGCGGCAAATGGTGGTAGTTAGAAGCTAATATCCGAGCTTACGTGCTGATAACATGTTAAAGGAAAAACAAAATAGAACAATAGTAAATAGAGAGAATGAAGCTCTAATTCTCATTAATCATAAACCCTTTAAATAGGGATGAGATACAAGTAGATAACTACGAGAGATATAAGATATAACATATCTCTAATATGTTTATCTCTATCTATATTGTCACATTCTTTAGACGATGACACACTTATCCTACAACAAAACATAAATTATATCTTTATATTTCTTTCTTTATATGTTTAAAAAAAATAACCAAAGGTATTTGAGGTGATATTGTGAGATATGTGTATTATCAAATCTTGTATTATGGTGTTGTTTTAGTCATCCCACATTGATAAGGGAATGCTAGATTGGAAAATGAAAGGTGGCCATATGAAAAAGGAAGGAATATATACTTTATATAAATCTTGAAATATGGTGAGCTTGTTAATCTCACATTAGTGAGAGATGATTTTTATTAAGGTGATGTGAATATATAATGACAAGAGGAGAGGATATCTAAGACAACAACTCATAGGGTTGACTAATTTTAGTCCATTTTTTTTGGAAAAAAATATTCAAACTCTTCGTAACAACAATAGTTATATGATTATGCATTTGTTGTTTGACCGCAAATAATCAATATACATACACAGAGTCACAGACACACAACACACACATACACATACACACACACACATATATATATGGGTCTAATCAAATGAGAATTGTGTAGTTTGTGATAACCGTGAGATCCAATATGAGCCAATCATTTTACATAAAATGTTATTACTAAAATAAAATAAAGGGTAAATTGGTTTTTTTTTACAACTCATAACTAAAACCCTAAAATTATTCTAGCTGACGCTTGCATATATTAATGGATATTCCTTAGGTCTAGCACACAAACCATTACTTCTTTACTTTCCGGCAAAGACACCCTCTTTTTTCTCTCTCTCTCTCTCTCTCTCTCTCTCTCACATAATGGTTGTTGTCCTCTGTTTTTTTCCGACAATGTGGCCACAAGAACCACCTCCTTTTACTTCCAACCACAATTGAAGTTCTTGGTGATGCTCATTTGTTCAACAATAGTGTCACACTTACTCGAGATCTCTTTGTTCACAACTTTGGTGTCGACATGGTTTTGTACAATAAGCCCATCAGATTCTGGCAACTTGGGAATCAACCTCTGACGAGTTTCGCTACATCCTTTTCATTTCTGATTGCCAATTTAAACCTGGATTCTATTGGAGGTGGAATAGTCGGTAAAAGCCCCGTTGGCCAACAATCTCTTGTAGACGAGATCTGAGACACAACTGTTTCATGATAATAGGCGCCTCTCTTTTATCCTTCGTCTCTCGATTGAACATTCGCGATGAGATTGTTTGATCTATCTCGATGGTATAAAGAGGCGGTGATACCCATGGCATTTGTTGTACATCACTACCGCTTCTACTGACAAAGATACGATTTGAACCTCTATCTTATCCTTCTCTCGGTGGTATCATAGTGGTATCACAGTTGGTATCACGGTGGGTATCATAATCGGTATATATCACAGTCGGTATCACAGTCGGTATTGTATGTATTTTGGGTGTCATACTGAAGATCGTTTGTATGCATGTTTTTTTAATAGTGTCGATATTTTTAGGTATCACATTGTGTATCTAGTGTATGTTGGGTTTTCTTGGTGTTCTTCGGAATAAGGTTTACTAGAGGCTGGATAAAGGATAGAGGAGAAAGGAGATTGTTAAAATACCTAAAATGTCATGTATTTAAATCAAATTACCAAAATTATTAATTTTCTAATTTACCTTTTGATTTGTTGTTGCGATTGGATCTCACGGTTATCACAAATAACCGAGTTATACCTTGAATGACCCCCTATATATACACACACATTGAGTTGGTTTCGATAAAAATAGTAGTTACCGTGAGAAGTGTAAGATAGGAGTTTGATTTCTGTAAAAATAGGTAATGAGGGGAGTAGGGGACATTGTGAGAATACAATATTTTTTAAATTTGAAACATAGTGAGTCTGGTTATCCCACGTTGATGATAAGATGAAAATTAAATTGTTTGAAATATGTTAGTATATATTACTGTTCAAGAAAACTCTTCGCACAGCCGCCATGACCTAATGCGTAATTTTCGTAATGCGATATTTGATTTTTCTGTACGTTTTTAATATATAATCTTATTTAAATTGCTTATTACTATTGACTCACTGAGTAACACTACAAAATATTAGTTTTATATATAATATTATATAAGGATTAGAAATTTGACGTCATAGATCACACCTTGAAAACGTGATAGTTATTTACAAAGTATAATTTGTCATGGTTATTTATTTGGAAAAGAAAAATCAAAGAAGTGTTAAAGGGAAAGCTAAATAGAACACAATAGAATGGAGAGAATGAATCGTAATTCTCATTAATCATAAGCCCTTTATATAGGGATGGTTTACAAAGAGATAATCATGAGATACCAATTTCTAATCTAACTCTAATGTGTATATCTCTATCTCTATCTCTATCTCTAACTTTATCATTATCGTCTTATACTTTGACGATGACACATTTATCCTACAACACTCCCCATTGTGCCGAGTCAAAGGAGTGAAGGTGCACAATTGTTGCCTCGTTAAAACCTTACGCCAAAATAAAAACCCAGTGGGAAAAATAAAAATATGACGAAGGAAAGAGTACAACGCACTAGCTTATTTCCAATACATAGACTTTTCCTTTAGTCTAGTTTTCTCTTAGATACGTACATTAATCGTGAGAGTTAAGAAAGCATGATGGTATATAAAATGTTGCCTCACTAAAACCTTACACCAAGGAACAAAACCCAATGGGAAAAATAAAACCTTGGTTGAAGGAAAGAGCACAACATACCAATATTATATATATAGTAGACTCCCCCTTTTGTCTACCACTCCCCCTGATTCGTGCATTAATCAAAGGAGGTTTAAAACATTTCTATTTTAATACTTTCTACATGTTTCCCAAATATGGTTTTAAGTATTGATTTGGTAAGCAAACATGTCACATTTTCCTCACATCTTATTCAGTTCACTTGAATCTTGAGGAGAATTGATTATATAAAAACTTAAGCAAAGTATGTTTTGTGTTATAACCCTTGATATATCTTACTTTCATTTCTTCGATACATGATGCATTATTTTCATACATACAAGTTGTATAGTGGTTAAACTCAAAATTACCAGCTTCTCTTATATGTGTAATGATAGTCCTTAACCATATACACTCTTGAATAGTATCATGGAGAGTAAGATTGCTGATAATATAAGAAGATAGCTATTAAGGGTTTGCTTAGTTTATTTCCAAGCAATCGGCATGTTCCATATGATAATTCCTTATCCAGTTTGGGAACAACCTAATATCAGCAAATATATACCAAGGCATTGTTTGATGTTTTTCTATAAGAGCCAGTACTTTTGCCGCTCACAATCTAAGTAGGTATTGAAGTTTCATTATCAATCCATTTATCTCCGTAGGGAAATTATAAGCCCACGTCAATGGTGCAAAAAGATTAATTTGAAATTATTCCAATGACGTTGTGTTGGCGCTGAGCTAAATCTAGCTGACAAGTTCAGTGAGAAGTACAATATACGGTCAAGTGTATTACGTTGAGTACAATAATGCGCCTATTGTACTTAGGTATGGAATTCCAGCTCCTAACACCTCTTCGTCCTCATCCTTTAGACGAAATGGATCTTTCCTTATATCAAACACTTTGACCGATCATGGGAGTGCTAATCGGATGCGCTTTGTCGATGTTAGGTCGCCTGATCATTTTCTAGACATATGTGGATCGGTGGATTAATATTCCACAAACTCGGTGTCGTAGCTCAAGTATCTAGACAAAACCAAGTTTTCCCACGATCTTCATCTCAAATTCAGATTTCAAGTAGCTTGTGTTTTCTCTTATTTCATCAAGAGTGTATTATGTTTATAACATCGACATATAGAGCTACTATGAAAATCTGGGACTTGTTTTCTTATATAAATACGCAAGGGCACAGTTCATCGTTCTTATTTATCGTTTCCCAATCAAGTATTCACTCAGGCGGGTATACCACATCCGCATAGATTGCTTTAATCTATAAAGTGAGTGTTTCATATTTATTGTAATCGCATTTCATAGTTTAAAGTTACTTGATATTGGTATAATGCCATCAAGCACTTTTATATCTCTGAATTTTAGATCCCCATAGAGATATGTAGTAACTACATCGTTAAGCTGCAATTTCCAGTCCTTCGGAAACTACTTGGTTAATTTAATTAGCAGAACGTTGTCCATCACAAGAGAGTAAGTCTTATTGTGGTCAATCCAGTGCGTTGTGAGAAACCTTGCGCCAAAGGAGAGCCTTATATATTATGACTTAATTATTCTCATTACGCTTCCCTGACAAATGATTTATCTATGTCCTACAGGCTTTACACTTGGTCGGTTAGCACTACCGAACCAAATACCTGTTCATTTGTCAAATAATTATCCTGGATTGCTTCTTTAGGCCAATTTTCTCTTTGTTGACATTCTTCAACTGAGCATGGTTCGATGACATCGTGCTCTATTATCTCATAAGCAGCGATATATGCAAATATATCATCATTTAGTATTTATGATCTGTCCATCGACTCATATTCATTTGAGATTTCTTTGATCTCTGGAATCAGTATAACTTCGGAGCGTCCTCCAGTAATGATTCATAGACATAGATTTAATCAGAAATAATCTCATGTATTGATGATATATAGTTGTGCCTTACTCTTCTCTTCCTTTAGATGAGTATCTATCGAACCAAGTAGCTTCCCCTATTTCCTTTTGGGAGCTACGACCTCAACCACACTGTGAGATCCCACATCGTCTAGGAGGGGGAACGAAGTCCTCCTTATAAGGGTGGATGGATACCTTCCTTGCATGAGGCCTTTTGCCTGTCACTGGGTGCGGTCTGGGTGCGTCCCGCGTATGCCTGTGCGGGCAGGAACAAAGCCGTGAGCGGTACCGGCATGCTGTTATGCAGAGGGTATGTGCAAAGCGGACAATATCGTGTACGGTGGACTGGGATGTTACAGAATGGTATCAGAGCCGGTCACCGGGTCGATGTGTCAGCGAGGACGCTGATCCCACTTAGGTGGGTGGATTGTGAGATCCCACATCGTCTAGGAGGGGGAACGAAGTCCTGTTTATAAGGGTGGATGGATACCTTCCTTGCATGAGGCCTTTTGCCTGTCACTGGGTGCGGTCTGGGTGCGTCCTGCGTATGCCTGTGCGGGCAGGAATAAAGCCGTGAGCGGTACCGGCATGCTGTTATGCAGAGGGTATGTGCAAAGCAGACAATATCGTGTACGGTGGGCTGGGGATGTTACACACACCTCCACCATGTGTGATTGCAACGTACTTCCAACGACGTTGTGCCCTTGTTTGGGGACTTTTGACCTTGCGAGTATATTTGCAGCTCGTATATGTGATCTTGTCAATCTAGATAATGTTAAACGTATCTGATTCGTTTGACTTCAACTTTACGTTGTGAAGTTTTTGGGGATCAAAATGAGACACAATTGAAATATTCAATGGCACTTCCTGTCGTTCCCATGGAAAATCCTGTTTCCTATCTCCCCCTAACGACAGGAAGGTTGTCTCATCAAAGTGACAACCCACAAATCTAGCGGTAAAGAGATCACTCGTCAAGGGTTCTAATTAGCGGATAATTGTTGGGGATTCATATCTAAGGCCGTCCGTAGCGGTCATCGGGTAGCAGCGGGTAAGGCCGAGGTGGCACAGCGGGTAGCAGAAGTTGCCATCGGGTAGGGGTACGGGGTGGGGGCGGGTTCAGCGCGGGTAAGGGGTGCGGGTTCGTGAACCCAGTGAACCCGAAGAAGCTTGAGAGGTGGGTGGGTGTGGGTGGGTAGCATTGGGTAGTATTGGGTTCATTGGGTATTGGTACTCCACTTTTGGGTAAGGAGGGTAGGAAAGAGAAAAGCTGATGTGGCGCTAAGGTGGCAAGTGGGTTCATTGGGTACGGGTACTCATGGTCTAAGACCCATTTTGGTACGCTGTGCGGGCGTAATTGGCACATATACAACACAACCAAACATACGTAAATGTAAAACATCAGGCTTATATCCAGTTACCAACTGGTACGCACAAGATTGGTTGGCTGGTTGTGGGTCTAAACACGAATAAGTAAAGTTGCATGTAATATTGCATTACCCCATGCAGATGTGGATAAATTGGTGCTCATAACCAATGCCCTAGCTACCATCTATATTCTTTTGATGACAACTTTTATCATTTTACGAGACCATTTTATATATACACATGCGGTACAAATGCAATAATCATCAAATCCTTATGATGTAAATTCTCCAGCATTCTAAGTCATGTAGACTTGATGAGAAAAAATCAGGGTGGTGAGTCCTTAATGTATGAGTGCAACATTTCATGTGGACTATAATACGACACGTGTTCATCGTGTCAAAACCAGAACCATAAAGTACTTTAATGGCCCGCATTCTGGATGTTTATGTCCATAAATATCACCTTGTATTCGTTGTAAGAATGAAATATTTTTATATTATGTCCTTAGCTTTAGGATGGTCTCATTCCTGATTTGGCTAAGGATCAGGGTATATAAAAGTTCTAGGTATTAGAGAGGGCATGTTATGATGGTGGTGTTGCTTCTTGTGCAGTAGAAGTCAACAGTTACAATTTGGTTAATTCCCTCGTTTTATCTTTCACTCGAAAGAGAATGTATCTAAGTGTATTTTGCAATACATAGATCACTATGTCATGACCATGGTGCCCCACGTGGTCATGCCGAAACATATATGTGTCATTGTTCAAAAGTTCTTTATTGGTGACTAAATATGATTACTAACATAGATAATCCATTAATTTGATACATTAATTTCTCTAATATATTTTGCTTTCATATCATTAGAGTTGATGTACATATACCCATTTCCATTCTTATAATATGATTGGTACGAATATCTTAACAAGGTTCGTATTGATATAGTGCTCTAGCAACAAGTGACAGTCCATCGTCTAAGTGTTTAGAGGAATTAAAATAATTAATTAAATGAAAATAATCTATTTCTTAGGATTGTATGAGATGTTACAAAAATAATCAAGTTCTCCTCGATACATTCCTACATGGAACGAAGAACGTTGAGAGTTTTGCATTTGTTTTTGGTGTGATCATTTACATCTCTAATTGTTGGACAACCTAGGGGGGGGAAGGTTGTACTTAAAATCTTTTACTTTCAAAAATTCTTTTACAAATAAATACAGTACAGAAACAGTATAAATAAATCAGAGTATACAAATAATAAATATACAACAATTATATAAACAGATATAATTAAAATGCACAGCGGAATAAATAAAGAGATAAAGGTTAGAGATACTTGACACGGAGATTTACTGATTTACCACCAACTGTGATAAACCAGCAGCCGAGACACTTCCCGACACGATCCAATAAATGTATTCTTTACGGTAGAATACAAACCAAGTACAAAGGTAACGTAATTGATTCTCAAGCTTCTGCTATGAGATGTACAGGATCACACACCCGTTATTCAAATGCTTACAAGAGGAGTATAACTCACAATGGGTAATCACTCTTGTATAATATCTCACACTTGGATATTTTATAAAAAATGTTTTATAAAATATATATTATAAATAGATGAGAGAGCTGAGAGTTGCTGTTTGTTGTTGCTGTGTGGTCTGGTCTTTTTGTTCTCTTCTCCAGCATGCATGTATATATATCAGGAAGCTCCAACGGCATTGTGCATCCGCGGTATACCGCCAAATGCACGCGGTATACCGCCGTCAGAAAAAGTAACTGACACACCAACGGCTACATGCAAAGTTGACTTCTGGAATTACGTACCCGCGGTATACCGGCTGGGACTCGCGGTATACCGCCGTCAGAAAAAGTATTATCAACCAATCAGAGAAGCACACGGAACCTGCCGCGGTATACCGGCTGAACACCCGCGGTATACCGCCAAATGTGTACCCGCGGTATACCGGGTATTCTCCACGGTATACCGGCGTCAGAAAAGACACCTTCCAGGACTGCAACCAAATCTTGCTGGATCTTCTTAAAACAAAAAACTTATTTAGTTAAAATCAATTATGGGTTTTTAGAAATATCCAAGTGGTATATTATTTTAGGGTGTTTATCATTATTAGTTATAAACAATGATGACGACGTAAACACTTCCGTCTTGAACCCTTCAGTTTAAATCTTCGTGTTCTTCAACAACTGCACACTTGGATTAAATTGTTAGATAAACAATAATACGGTGTGTTTGTAATCATCAAAATAAATATATATAAATATATAGAGATGTGGTACACTTGCACCAACAATCTCCCCCTTTTTGATGATGACAAACACAACCGCTAAGCAAGAGCATATGCGGTTTCTCTCCCCCGTTTGTCGAAGCAAAAAGGGTTAAGAAAGACGGTATGCTCCCCCTCGAGAGATGCTCCCCCTCAAAATATGCATATAATTGAGGTAGCATAAACTCATGGGTAAAGAGCTAAAACGCTCCCCCTCAAATTAATAACGATATCAATTTGATTTTATAAAATTTGAGGGATAAAATAGGATGCAAAAAAGCAATAGAGACAAAGATATACAAACCAATACGAAACACTTGCACCAAAACGGATCTTAAGGCTTCAATTTTCGGTTAATTTATGTGATAAAAAAAAATCACCACGTATTATGACCTCGTCAGGTAACCACGTATTATAACCTCGGCAGGTAACCACGTATTATAACCTCGGCAGGTAACCACGTATTATAACCTCGGCAGGTAACCACGTATTATAACCTCGGCAGGTAACCACGTATTATAACCTCGGCAGGTAACCACGTATTATAACCTCGCCAGGAAGCACCTACAAAAGGCAAAGAAAATTTTTCGTGGTACCCTTTTCTTATGGGTCCTTTTAACAGTTAGTATAAAACATAAACTGCAAAAAAATATGTTGTCGACATAAAACAAACACGACAAACATACAAAGCCATAAAAATGGTTTAAAACCATAAACGCATTCCACCCGGATTATCAACATTAAACATTCCTTTCGGAATCCATTTTCTAACCATTTTAATTTTGCGATTGTATTTATCATACACATAAAATGAAGCATTTATATTCGCATTAGGTCTAGAAAAATTACTATTATACATACGAGCATACGGTTTCCTCCCATAATTCACATTTTTTATTTTTGACATATATGGAGGTTTTCTCGTATCAACTTTAGGAGATGCAAAAAATCTTTTAATGGGTTTACACGAACATTTATCAACACATGTATCGGAACCAATTCCTTTACGACAATTTATACGATTAGGCATATTTAGCATTTTAAGCACTTTATCATTGCTACTATTAAAAGCATTTGCTAATAAGTCATTTTTCTCATGCGATTTACATTTAGCATTTAAACATGCAATTTCATTTTCAAGAATCTCGCATTTTGCACATATAATATCTTCATGTGTCTTTTTATTTAAGCATGCAATTTTATCATTTAAAATAACACAAGATTTGCAAATATCTTTTTCACTTAATTTATTTTCTAATTTAGTGATAATATCTAAATCATAAGCAGATTTTTGTTTACCGTCATTTATTTCCTTTTTATATGCGGATACGGTTTCTTTTAAATTAGAGATTTCATCTTTATACCTATTTGTAAGAGCGGCCATATCATGAAATGATTTATATAATTCGTCAAGATTATTTTCATCGTCACTATAATAATTATCACTATAATTACTATCACAATTATTTTTAGAAGAATATGATGAAGATACCTCATTATCATGGTCGGCCATGAAACAAAAATTTTTTGCCTCATTTATGCTTGCGCTCAACGCGCCTCCAACGAGAGCTTTTAGTGTGTTGATTTGTTTTGCTCGTTTTGGACACACACTTGCATAGTGATCCTTATCACCACACACATAGCAAAAGCCTTTCTTTTTATTGGCTTTTTCATCGTCGCTAGATTCGTCATATTTGTCTTCACTTTTATGGACGTTGCGACTTTGGTTTTTACCACCACGACGGTAGTCTCCATTTTCTTGAAACCTATCATTATTAGTAAACTTTTTGTTAGAAAAAAGTTTAGAAAGTTTTCTTACCAACTTGACTAAATCGTCAAGATTTTCGGGTTCGTCATCGGATGAGCTAGCTTCTTCCTCCTCTTCCTTTTCCTCTTCTTTTGAGGCAATGACTTTTAAAGCTATGGATTTCTTTTTGACTTGCTCCCGGACTTGATTTCTTCTTAGTGCAATTTCGTGCACTTTAAGATTGCCGATGAGATCATCGAGCTTCATAGTTGCGAGATCTCGGGAGTCTTCCAAGGATGTGATTTTTGCCATCCACTCCGAAGGAAGTGCTCGAAGAATTTTCCTTACATAATCCTCATTAGGATAAGTACGACCTAATCCCTTCAAAGTAGTCATAATGAGGTTAAAACGTTTAAACATTGAGTCGATTGACTCATCTTTTGACATTTCAAATAATTCATAATCATGAACAAGAATATTTATTTTAGAGCTTTTAACTTGAGTATTTCCACGATGAGTGTCGCTCAAGCTTTGCCAGATTTGATTAGCAGTTTTATAAGTATAAACTCTTTCAATTTCATCAGAGGTTAAAGCAGCATATAATATATTTTTAGCTTCAAAATTTAAACAATAATGAGATTCTTCAGCGGGAGTCCAATCTTTTATGGGTTTATCAACAATAAGATCATTTTCAACTTTGGTTGGTCTAAAATTCCCATTTTCTATAATATCCCAAATTTTTTGACTTTTGCCACGAACGTGACATTCAAATAGCTCGGCCCAAATGCCAAACTTTTCAGTATCTATCAAAGGAGGTTTAGAAAACACAAGATTAGTTTGTTGAGCCATAAAAAAATATTTAAACAGAAAATTTTTGAAAGACCCGCTCTGATACCAAATGTTGGACAACCTAGGGGGGGGGAAGGTTGTACTTAAAATCTTTTACTTTCAAAAATTCTTTTACAAATAAATACAGTACAGAAACAGTATAAATAAATCAGAGTATACAAATAATAAATATACAACAATTATATAAACAGATATAATTAAAATGCACAGCGGAATAAATAAAGAGATAAAGGTTAGAGATACTTGACACGGAGATTTACTGATTTACCACCAACTGTGATAAACCAGCAGCCGAGACACTTCCCGACACGATCCAATAAATGTATTCTTTACGGTAGAATACAAACCAAGTACAAAGGTAACGTAATTGATTCTCAAGCTTCTGCTATGAGATGTACAGGATCACACACCCGTTATTCAAATGCTTACAAGAGGAGTATAACTCACAATGGGTAATCACTCTTGTATAATATCTCACACTTGGATATTTTATAAAAAATGTTTTATAAAATATATATTATAAATAGATGAGAGAGCTGAGAGTTGCTGTTTGTTGTTGCTGTGTGGTCTGGTCTTTTTGTTCTCTTCTCCAGCATGCATGTATATATATCAGGAAGCTCCAACGGCATTGTGCATCCGCGGTATACCGCCAAATGCACGCGGTATACCGCCGTCAGAAAAAGTAACTGACACACCAACGGCTACATGCAAAGTTGACTTCTGGAATTACGTACCCGCGGTATACCGGCTGGGACTCGCGGTATACCGCCGTCAGAAAAAGTATTATCAACCAATCAGAGAAGCACACGGAACCTGCCGCGGTATACCGGCTGAACACCCGCGGTATACCGCCAAATGTGTACCCGCGGTATACCGGGTATTCTCCACGGTATACCGGCGTCAGAAAAGACACCTTCCAGGACTGCAACCAAATCTTGCTGGATCTTCTTAAAACAAAAAACTTATTTAGTTAAAATCAATTATGGGTTTTTAGAAATATCCAAGTGGTATATTATTTTAGGGTGTTTATCATTATTAGTTATAAACAATGATGACGACGTAAACACTTCCGTCTTGAACCCTTCAGTTTAAATCTTCGTGTTCTTCAACAACTGCACACTTGGATTAAATTGTTAGATAAACAATAATACGGTGTGTTTGTAATCATCAAAATAAATATATATAAATATATAGAGATGTGGTACACTTGCACCAACAATCTCCCCCTTTTTGATGATGACAAACACAACCGCTAAGCAAGAGCATATGCGGTTTCTCTCCCCCGTTTGTCGAAGCAAAAAGGGTTAAGAAAGACGGTATGCTCCCCCTCGAGAGATGCTCCCCCTCAAAATATGCATATAATTGAGGTAGCATAAACTCATGGGTAAAGAGCTAAAACGCTCCCCCTCAAATTAATAACGATATCAATTTGATTTTATAAAATTTGAGGGATAAAATAGGATGCAAAAAAGCAATAGAGACAAAGATATACAAACCAATACGAAACACTTGCACCAAAACGGATCTTAAGGCTTCAATTTTCGGTTAATTTATGTGATAAAAAAAATCACCACGTATTATGACCTCGTCAGGTAACCACGTATTATAACCTCGGCAGGTAACCACGTATTATAACCTCGGCAGGTAACCACGTATTATAACCTCGGCAGGTAACCACGTATTATAACCTCGGCAGGTAACCACGTATTATAACCTCGGCAGGTAACCACGTATTATAACCTCGGCAGGTAATCACGTATTATAACCTCGGCAGGTAACCACGTATTATAACCTCGGCAGGTAACCACGTATTATAACCTCGCCAGGAAGCACCTACAAAAGGCAAAGAAAATTTTTCGTGGTACCCTTTTCTTATGGGTCCTTTTAACAGTTAGTATAAAACATAAACTGCAAAAAAATATGTTGTCGACATAAAACAAACACGACAAACATACAAAGCCATAAAAATGGTTTAAAACCATAAACGCATTCCACCCGGATTATCAACATTAAACATTCCTTTCGGAATCCATTTTCTAACCATTTTAATTTTGCGATTGTATTTATCATACACATAAAATGAAGCATTTATATTCGCATTAGGTCTAGAAAAATTACTATTATACATACGAGCATACGGTTTCCTCCCATAATTCACATTTTTTATTTTTGACATATATGGAGGTTTTCTCGTATCAACTTTAGGAGATGCAAAAAATCTTTTAATGGGTTTACACGAACATTTATCAACACATGTATCGGAACCAATTCCTTTACGACAATTTATACGATTAGGCATATTTAGCATTTTAAGCACTTTATCATTGCTACTATTAAAAGCATTTGCTAATAAGTCATTTTTCTCATGCGATTTACATTTAGCATTTAAACATGCAATTTCATTTTCAAGAATCTCGCATTTTGCACATATAATATCTTCATGTGTCTTTTTATTTAAGCATGCAATTTTATCATTTAAAATAACACAAGATTTGCAAATATCTTTTTCACTTAATTTATTTTCTAATTTAGTGATAATATCTAAATCATAAGCAGATTTTTGTTTACCGTCATTTATTTCCTTTTTATATGCGGATACGGTTTCTTTTAAATTAGAGATTTCATCTTTATACCTATTTGCAAGAGCGGCCATATCATGAAATGATTTATGTAATTCGTCAAGATTATTTTCATCGTCACTATAATAATTATCACTATAATTACTATCACAATTATTTTTAGAAGAATATGATGAAGATACCTCATTATCATGGTCGGCCATGAAACAAAAATTTTTGGCCTCATTTATGCTTGCGCTCAACGCGCCTCCAACGAGAGCTTTTAGTGTGTTGATTTGTTTTGCTCGTTTTGGACACACACTTGCATAGTGATCCTTATCACCACACACATAGCAAAAGCCTTTCTTTTTATTGGCTTTTTCATCGTCGCTAGATTCGTCATATTTGTCTTCACTTTTATGGACGTTGCGACTTTGGTTTTTACCACCACGACGGTAGTCTCCATTTTCTTGAAACCTATCATTATTAGTAAACTTTTTGTTAGAAAAAAGTTTAGAAAGTTTTCTTACCAACTTGACTAAATCGTCAAGATTTTCGGGTTCGTCATCGGATGAGCTAGCTTCTTCCTCCTCTTCCTTTTCCTCTTCTTTTGAGGCAATGACTTTTAAAGCTATGGATTTCTTTTTGACTTGCTCCCGGACTTGATTTCTTCTTAGTGCAATTTCGTGCACTTTAAGATTGCCGATGAGATCATCGAGCTTCATAGTTGCGAGATCTCGGGAGTCTTCCAAGGATGTGATTTTTGCCATCCACTCCGAAGGAAGTGCTCGAAGAATTTTCCTTACATAATCCTCATTAGGATAAGTACGACCTAATCCCTTCAAAGTAGTCATAATGAGGTTAAAACGTTTAAACATTGAGTCGATTGACTCATCTTTTGACATTTCAAATAATTCATAATCATGAACAAGAATATTTATTTTAGAGCTTTTAACTTGAGTATTTCCACGATGAGTGTCGCTCAAGCTTTGCCAGATTTGATTAGCAGTTTTATAAGTATAAACTCTTTCAATTTCATCAGAGGTTAAAGCAGCATATAATATATTTTTAGCTTCAAAATTTAAACAATAATGAGATTCTTCAGCGGGAGTCCAATCTTTTATGGGTTTATCAACAATAAGATCATTTTCAACTTTGGTTGGTCTAAAATTCCCATTTTCTATAATATCCCAAATTTTTTGACTTTTGCCACGAACGTGACATTCAAATAGCTCGGCCCAAATGCCAAACTTTTCAGTATCTATCAAAGGAGGTTTAGAAAACACAAGATTAGTTTGTTGAGCCATAAAAAATATTTAAACAGAAAATTTTTGAAAGACCCGCTCTGATACCAAATGTTGGACAACCTAGGGGGGGGGAAGGTTGTACTTAAAATCTTTTACTTTCAAAAATTCTTTTACAAATAAATACAGTACAGAAACAGTATAAATAAATCAGAGTATACAAATAATAAATATACAACAATTATATAAACAGATATAATTAAAATGCACAGCGGAATAAATAAAGAGATAAAGGTTAGAGATACTTGACACGGAGATTTACTGATTTACCACCAACTGTGATAAACCAGCAGCCGAGACACTTCCCGACACGATCCAATAAATGTATTCTTTACGGTAGAATACAAACCAAGTACAAAGGTAACGTAATTGATTCTCAAGCTTCTGCTATGAGATGTACAGGATCACACACCCGTTATTCAAATGCTTACAAGAGGAGTATAACTCACAATGGGTAATCACTCTTGTATAATATCTCACACTTGGATATTTTATAAAAAATGTTTTATAAAATATATATTATAAATAGATGAGAGAGCTGAGAGTTGCTGTTTGTTGTTGCTGTGTGGTCTGGTCTTTTTGTTCTCTTCTCCAGCATGCATGTATATATATCAGGAAGCTCCAACGGCATTGTGCATCCGCGGTATACCGCCAAATGCACGCGGTATACCGCCGTCAGAAAAAGTAACTGACACACCAACGGCTACATGCAAAGTTGACTTCTGGAATTACGTACCCGCGGTATACCGGCTGGGACTCGCGGTATACCGCCGTCAGAAAAAGTATTATCAACCAATCAGAGAAGCACACGGAACCTGCCGCGGTATACCGGCTGAACACCCGCGGTATACCGCCAAATGTGTACCCGCGGTATACCGGGTATTCTCCACGGTATACCGGCGTCAGAAAAGACACCTTCCAGGACTGCAACCAAATCTTGCTGGATCTTCTTAAAACAAAAAACTTATTTAGTTAAAATCAATTATGGGTTTTTAGAAATATCCAAGTGGTATATTATTTTAGGGTGTTTATCATTATTAGTTATAAACAATGATGACGACGTAAACACTTCCGTCTTGAACCCTTCAGTTTAAATCTTCGTGTTCTTCAACAACTGCACACTTGGATTAAATTGTTAGATAAACAATAATACGGTGTGTTTGTAATCATCAAAATAAATATATATAAATATATAGAGATGTGGTACACTTGCACCAACACTAATGGTTATAAACTCAGGTGTATATATACACAAATGCAATTAATTTGATGGTTAAATTATATTTAAATAAACTTATACTTAACCAATCTTAGATATGACATAGCTCATTTATAACTTGTTCCATTTTCTATTGGGAGTTCGTTCCTGACTCTTTCCATGAATTTAACCCTTTCCACAACCTTGTCCATATGGTACATAATATGTGTGTGGATTAATATGTTCAACTCACTATCCTTTGGAGTTCTTTCCACCTCCAACGCTTGTGTTATTAACATCAAGAATTTTCTTTATCCGGGTATGTCTAGCGTTGTTAAAAAACATTGCTACAACTCTTAACCACTTGCATTAAGTTATATTGCAGCTTATATTGTTTCATTAGTATGATTGGTGATATAGGAAAGATGAAAAGATGTTATGATTCGCATAATCTTTTGTGAGTTCCTTGCCACAAAGATTGAGATGCATTTTGAGACATGACATTTCTTTGTTTTGAGAAATATATGGTACTGAATATTCCCGAATTTTCTTTTTGGGACTACCCACAGTTCTTGGGGGTTTCTAGTTATTCTCTCTGAAAGTTCTGACTGATGTATCGTCTCAAAAATTTTAAAGTATTTAATTGTATCTTAACATCTAGTGTTTTTTCTTTAGGGTCAAAATGGTTCGATGACTTTTGCGTATTTTCTTGTGTTTTTCCGAACCTATCTTATGGTAATCAAGTACTTTTGATTCAAAGATGCCGTAGAAAATGGAGAACATATTATTTTCAAAAATAGTGAATTATGGTTTATACTTATTATTTTATGTATGAAATTTCATTATCATAATAGTATTGGATTTTTGTATTCTTACATTTTATTGATAATACTTCATCAACATTTCAATTTGCGAATAAAAATCACTCAATCTATTGGATCTCCAGATAGTAGGGGAATCACGTGGATTTCTTAAGTCCCTACAAACCTTAGGGTTATTTACACTCGTTTGACAAAATCCAAATCGATATTTGTGATTTAATTAATTTGAATATAATGTTGTTAATTATAGAACTTTTGGCAAGAGGCCAAAATGAATATGATTTTAGCATTAGAAGCCAATTCAATGTTTTAATATCTTATATTTTAAAAGATTTGCCATTAGACAAATAAAAATTAGTTTTGACATAAAGTCAAATTCAAATTTTATCATCTTATTGTATATTTGGAGCTTTTGATAAAAGACCAAAATATAAGGGGTTGGAAGTGTAACTTCCAAAACGTATTTATAAGATTTGAATTAATGAGTAGGAACTCATGATCAAGATAAGCATTTGAATAAACATTTATATAAGATAAACATTTAAAAAAAATATTCAATATCATCTCAAATAACCGAACATGTAACACAACATTTTAACAATTATATAGTTCCTAATCACAAATATGGTTAATAAGTAATACAAATAATACACATGTATTTGTATTCAAATATTGACACCGGTTCGAAGTCATCAAGTAATTTGTTTTTGAAACAAACCTATATCATTAAATTAAATGAGTTACCATATCCTAAATTAAATTGATCTATCTTATCTCAATTAAAATAAATTACAATAATAAGTCATAAAGCCCAAAACTATTGATTTTAACCCAAATAGATAAATATCATTAACATACCTAATATCATTAAAATAAATTAATCTAATTTATTGTTATCATAAGTATTTAAACGCTAAATAAATGAATCAGTAAGTAGTAAAAAATAACTTGATTTTGTTTAGATGGAATAAAATATATAAGATGGAAGAAAGGGGAAGAAGATATAATCTCAAAAATTTCAAAAGTCGGCTTATTCTTGAGCAATCAAAATTAATGTATGAATAGACTGATAATATTTTATTTTAAAATCAAAGTCATATAAAAGTGAATTGGGTTGTAGTTTTAATGTTATCCAGTAATCGATTTCTAATTCATGCTAAAGAAAACAATAATAGCTTCTTATAAAAAAATATACATATTCAATTATCGATTTTTAATCTGACATGAATTTAATATAAATCAACATGTTCAATAGGATATAAGAAATAAAAGAATTCGTGTACCTGATACCGTAAAAAACTTAGCTTCACGTCTTGACTAAATTTTCTTTTAGCGGAGCAACGTGCTGATAACGTGTTAAAGGGAAAGCTAAATAGAACACAATAGAATGGAGAGAATGAATCGTAATTCTCATTAATCATAAGCCCTTTATATAGGGATGGTTTACAAAGAGATAATCATGAGATACCAAGTTCTAATCTAACTCTAATGTGTATATCTCTATCTCTATCTCTAACTTTATCATTATCGTCTTATACTTTGACGATAGCACATTTATCCTACAACAATAAGAGATTTTTAATTAAATTATTAATAAAAAAAATTAAAGAGTATCAACAGATATTATTCTGTAGTCAATATTATTTGATAAAAATCCAAATTCCACCAGCCACGTACCCCAATACACCGAATCTGTGATCATTACGTGTACCTCCTTTCCCCCTCCCCCTGGTGGGTGCTGTTTCCCGTACTTGACCGCCGAAATCCGCCATTTTTACGTCTCCCTCTTTCCCTATACATATCCCTTCTATTCCAACTACATTTCAAAATCGATCACTTAATTCAATTCCTGAACATGATGATTAACAACATGGAACAACATACCATTTCATCCTCGCCGTCTTTGACTAGTTGCCGGCGATCGGCTGTTAATTGTTCCGATAAATCAGACGCAATTCTTTCTCGTCGGAGGAGAACGGAACTCCGCCGGTTTAAGCTTTTATCAAATGGATCAGATGATTGTTTTTCCAAGAGAAGGCGGTTTGAAAACATACATAACGAAGGCGATCGTGATTTTCAATTTCCTTTTCATTCGTCGGTGATCGGACGGCGGAGGGAGATGGAGGATGCCGTAATGGTGGAGCTAGGGTTTTTTCACGTTGAGAATTCGAGGATGTTTGATTTCTACGGTGTTTACGACGGTCATGGTGGTTCGCGTGTTGCCCACGCTTGCCGTGACAGGTTACATAAGGTGGTGGCGGCGGAGATGGAGATGGAGATGAAAAATGGAAGCACGGCGGAGATGGAGATGAAAAATGGAAGCACGGCGGAGATGGAGATGAATTGGGAGGATTTGATGGTGGTGAGTTTTTCGAAGATGGATGATGAGGTGAACGAAACTGATCTCCTCGGATCAATGGGTTCAACGGCGGTTGTTGCGGTGGTTGGTGATAAAGAGATAGTGGTTGCTAATTGCGGTGATTCAAGAGCCGTCCTCTCCCGCGGTGGTGCCGCCGTGCCACTGTCCAATGATCATAAGGTAATTTTAAATTTATAAATCATTTACATTTTGGGAAGAAAAAAGATATGATCATCGCAGCCATGGGACCACGTGAGAAGTGTTTTTAAACCGGGAATCACTTTTAATCAAGGTTCTAAATTAAGTGAGTCGTGGCGTGGCGGCGATGCCAAAACTCAAGCCTTAGGAGCCACGATGAGGCCACGACGTTTATCAAGGCGTGACTTATGACGTCAAATCTTTATATCATATATAAAATTATATATAAAAACATATGTTTTGTATTATTAATCAATGAGTCAATGATAATATACATGCTAAATTAGGTTATTTATATTAAAAACTAGTAAATAAGGCATTAAAAACGTAAAGAAAAATCAAATATCACACTGCACATTAGGTCATGGCGTACCACAAGCATAATGTCGCGTGAGACACAAGTCTTGAGCCACGACGTGCTATGGATGTTGTTGCGACGAGCCTTTTAGAACAATGCTTTTAATCAAATACCCTCCCATGAATTGTGGCTTAAAAGAGAATTAATCCGGTGCATCTTATCTCGGTGTATCTCATCCTAATGTTCGTTTATTTCTATTCAATGGTTGATGACCACTTCTCATGTTTTTCATCAAATTTGACATTTCTCACGGAACCCAACCCGAAACTATTAATTATAAATAAAAATTGTTACGAAAATAAATAGGAATCTTTGATTATGTTAGATGAGTTTACTAATAATGAAATCCGATCTGCAGCCCGATAGACCCGATGAGTTAGAGAGGATCGAGCACTCGGGTGGACGGGTGATTGATTGGAACGGGCAACGTGTGTTGGGAGTTCTTGCTATGTCGAGATCGATAGGTATGAAAAACGTGTATATATATATATTTTTAATTTATTATTTGTATTTTTAATTACCGAATGATCAAAATTAGTTATGAAATGATTTATTGATCAGCGTTTTATATGAAAATTACGCAGGTGATAAACAACTAAAACCGTATGTAATAGCAAAACCAGAGGTGATTGTACATAAAAGAGACGGTATAGAAGAATTTATGATACTAGCAAGCGATGGATTATGGGATGTCATATCTAACGATTTGGCGTGTCATGTTGTGAGAAAATGTCTAGATGGACGGATTTTTCGAAAGAGATCGCAAGAAATAAATGCTACGATGAAAGGGAACAAATCTAGGGTGACAAATGCAGCTACACTCTTAACAGAGCTAGCAATTGCTCGCGGAAGCAAAGATAATATAAGCGTTGTTGTCGTAAATCTTAAAGATTAGATCTCCGATGATTGTTGACGGTGGTGTCTTTACCCTTCCTTTTTTCCCGTTCGTCTTGATACGTTTTTTATGGCTTTTGTAAGTAACGCCATTTATGTTTTCAAAGGTTTGTATAACGTTGTCTATGTGTATACTATATTAATTGTTACATCGGAAAATTTGTTCTTTATATTAAGCAATCGACAAATTCATCCATTGTGAGTTTTGTGACGTTTTCTCATAACATGTCAAATCGTTAGACATGTGTAACACCTGGATCTTTGGATAAGTATCATGTCAAGTTTTTATAAGTATTTTAACCATATTTGTGATTAAATCCCTTGACTTTGGCCTAATTATGCTACAATCCCTTGACGATTCTTTGTTTGTCACATTCCTCCCCTTAGTTTTATTTTTCACACCTTCACTTATTTTTCTTAATTATTTAGTTACTTAACAGTTAACACCATTATAAGATTATTGCTCCTTAAAATTCACTTTATTCCATCAAGTGAAATACCCATGATTTGGGCTAGTTTGATTTTTTATTGGGCCAAATAGTCTATTTATTTGAGCCCAAAGAGCGTAGGGTTGAGCCGAAGGAAGTCATTTTACAATTATGGCAAGAGAATGAGAGAGAAAACCAATAAAAAAAAACTCGATCACATTTCTATTTGAATGATTAAATTATTAACCTTATCTCTTTGAATAAATAAACCATTTTATTAGTTATATTTAAATGATTTTGTTTATATATATAGACTTGGGTTTAAGTGAGACCAATTTATTTTTGTGAGACCTGTGAGACTACATTTTTACACTTCAAACTTCACAGCAAAACACTGTGAAGGTAAAAAAAACATGAACCTTCAAATCAAAATATTGTGAAGGTTACCTTCACGTTATTTTGCTGTGAAACTTCAAGTGTAAAAATGTGGTATTAGAGATGGCAACGGGGCCAGGGATACCGGGGATCACAAGCCCTATCCCTATCCCTGCCCCATCCCCGTCGGGGAACACAATTCTTTTCCCATCCCCATCCCCATCGGGGAATCGGGGATTTTTCCCCGTTTACAAAACTTAATTTTTTTTATATATATAATATCTTTATATATGTCAATTTCACGATCGAATGACGTATTTTTATAAACTTTAGTTAACCAACTTTTAATTTGTTGCGTTTGTAAAAGAGTTTTTCGGAAATAAATATATTAATTACAATACATAATAATATCTATTTTATACATCCACGTTATAGAACTAGAAGTTTCTCCAAACAATAATACCAATACAATAATATATATCTTGAAAGTTTTCTCATAATCGAAGATTGATTATATTGGTGTGTTATATATACTATATATATTCATTGGATTTATCATTTTTATCATGTGATATATACGTATATATATAAACACGTACTATATTTAAAAACTTATATTAAAATACTCGGGGCCGGGGCCGGGGTTTGGTTTGAGAGGTATCCCCATGCCCGATTAACAAATTCAGGGATTCCCTATCCCCGGTCAACTCGGGGATTACCCTGTCAAGCCGGGTTCAGGTGTCGGATCCCGTCGGGGACGGGGTTTTTTGCCATCCCTATGTGGTATCATGGGTCTCACGTAAATAGATTGGTCTCACGTGAACCCAATCCTATATATATATATATATGTATATATATATATATGTATATATATATATATATATATATATGTATATATATATATATATGTATATATATATATATGTATACATATATATGTATATATATATGTATATATATATGTATATATATGTATATATATATATATATGTATATATATATATATGTATATATATATATATATTAAACAGATAAATAACTGAATTTTAGAAATTGATTATCTAGTTTCTTTAACAAAAAAAAACTACATGCAACTTGATAGAAACAAAAAACTTAAATCAGTTTTACTGTTCAAAACTCCATGTCAATCAAACCACTCGCACCGAACACAATCGCTCTATCTCGCCACCCTCGCCACCTCATCATCGTTCGCTCTCCATCAACGACATTGACCCTGCCATCGATCTCTCTTTTATTATTTTTGTTTTCAGATTTTTTCTCTTTTTGATTTGTTTTTTTTCGATTATTTCTCTTTTTTATGTGTCTATACGCGTTCCATTAAATCATTAGAAGAGAAAGAATCGAAAGACAATAAAGCAAATCAAAAAGAGGGAGATCAGTGGGGGGACCTCTACGATGGTCGATAGGCGATGATGAAGAGCGGACGACGAGGGGTGAGGAGGGGAGCTGAGGGGAGCAATGTCGTTATATACTAGTAATATGTATGGCTTTTCTTATTCTATTATGAATATATATATATAGGCTCCATAAAATGCAAACCGTTCAATTGTTGCACACCTTACAAACCCATCATGTTCCTTGATTTTCTAATCCAATGGTCTAGATTAATTTGGGTAGAAAGTGTAAACTTAAGAAACATAGATACAACAATTGAAAAAAAAGGTAGAGGGAAGGGTAAATTAGGGAAATCGCATGTGCAGGGAATCTTCAAAAAAATTCTCGTTCCCGGGTAAGTCGCCACTTTCCATCTGATCATCTTCTTCCCCTGAAAAATAGAGATTCATAGATGATTCACCACCACCATTATCGGAGATAGCTACAATCGATCTCTTTTTTGACTGAATGGTCTGAAAATGGCGGAAAACAACGAAAATAAAAAATTTCGAGGTATGATTTCCCACTAAAACAACTATGCAGATTCGATTTTGATTTCATGTTGCCTCTGCATATATTCGATTTTGATTTCGAAATTCAACACTATGCAGTTTCGATTTTGAGTTCCAAATGTAAGAACTAGTTTTAGGGTTTATTGATTCCATTTTGCCTCTGCATTTGTGAGATTTGGATTTCGTAATACAACACCTAGTCACAACGACTTTGAGTTCGATATATAAGAACTAATTAGGGTTTATTGATTTCATTTTGCCTTTGCATTTGTGCGATTTTGATTTCGTAATACAACACCTAGTCACAACGATTTTGAGTTCGATATATAAGAACTAATTGTAGGGTTTATTGATTTCGTTTTGCCTCTGCATATGTGCGATTTTGAGTTCGAAATACAACAACTAGTTTCGATTGTGAGTTCAAAATATAAGAACTTGTTTTATGGTTTATTGATCTCATTTTCCTCTGCATATGTGCAATATTGAGTTCGAAATAATCATCTGATAGTTTCAGGGTTTATTGATATCTCCAAACATGCATATGTGCAGTCCATGTATACTGCGTAATTGCACATATGCAGTCTATTAAAAATTCATAATTGCATATATGCATACCATCTAAACTGCATAATTGCATACATGCAATTTAATATATGGATATATTAAATTATATGCATATATATAATGATTCACACATCCATTATTGAGGTGAACATTTACATAATTAACTTGTTAAGTTATTCTACAGCAAGACTTGTTTATCCGACATTTACATGAATATGGACATCCTTCCGCACACGTGTTTGGTAATACAGACACAAACATACTTGAGATGAGCTGGAGAACAACTAGAAATTTCACAGATTGCGGGGTGTTTGTAATGCGCCACATGGAAACTTACATGGGTGGAGGACTATGAGGATGGAACAGCGGGTTTGACAAAGAAGGACCAAGTCAGGATAAGCAGCTAGCGGGACTAAGGAAAAAGTATACGGCCAAAATATTGTTGAGTGACCATAATGAGCGCCGTGATTATGTGGAGGCAGAGGTGATCAGATTTCAATCATTGGACAAGGCGTCAAAAGAGCATAGAATGCAAGAGGCAGAAAAAACAAGGACAGATCGACTAAAAACATGACATACAAGCATTTTACATTTTTTTTGCAAACGTTAAACTGAAGATAAATAGTTGCATTAGTTTTATTTTCGGGTTTAAACCTTCTAGTTTTTTTGGAATTTCAAGTATGAATACTTATTTTAAATGTGTCTTTGCAATATGACGTGCATTTTACTTGGATGGTTGTGACCGAAAAAAAAAGGAAACATGCAGGTAAAAAATATGTGCAAATTTCTAAGAGTGCAGCTGTTGTCAACATATGATGTAAACAAATAGAATCCAAAATGTGCAGAATTTAATAACTACATCTGAATAACGTTGTTGTTAAGCAGCTGAATATAGATGTTGTTAAGCAGTTGATGCAGTTAAGGTGATGTTAAGTCACTTATGTGCAGAAAGATTCCTGATGGGTGCCTTTTCAAGTTGTCAGTGTGCAATCTAGAAGCAGATTATCCTGATGTTGTAATTTTTGTTGTTGTCCAGGTGGTGTTATTTGTTCAAAAGATTAAGCAAAATGTTTGCACAATATAGGTGGTTAATTCTGTTAGAACCTGTTTTGTTCAGATCAGAGCTGATTTCTGATCAAAAGGATGTTGATGTGCAGAGCTTAAATCTGTTAAAACCCGTTTTGTTCAGCTTTGAGATGCGTTTAGAGATTGTTCTGGCTTCAACCGATCATATATGTTAAATATAAATATGTCAATAATTTAGCATATTATACACTAACAAATTCGAATAATTTGTTTAAACTGCATATGTGCAATCTTTATCAATTTACCCAATAACATTGAAACAGAACTATGAGAAAATTTTAACCTGTCATACAGTAACCGTAAAACAGTACATTGTATAAAACTGCGTACGTGAAAAATGGAACACTATTTGCATTTGATATGCATAATTTGATAAGTATATAATTATTAACAAAAAAACATATATTATAATGAGTTCACCAATTATATTTTCAACACGACAAACAAAAACAAACAAGTCTTCTTCATCATTTCCTTCCATTCACTTTCAAAATCTACGGGAGCAATATGAATATCCCAAACTAGCTTATTAATTGTCCTTGTGAAACTAGCATTCTCCTCTAGATCAGGCCTAACCTGCATACAGATTTAGATGGTCAAAATAAATACTGCATATATGAAAAAGAAACAATGCATATATGCAAAATAAATAATGCATATATGAATAAATACTGAACCTCTGTAAAAGAAATACTGCATATATGCAAACTAAATACAGCATATATGCAAACTAAATACTGCATATATGCAAAAGAAATACTGCATAGATGCAAACTAAATACAGCATATATGCAAACTACACTGTAACATATATCAAAATCAACATTGCATATATGCAATTTCATTGCATTTATTTGTTCTCGTGCATTTATTTGTTCTAAATATTCTAAAAGTTCCATTACAATATCCATGTTTATACTTCTGTATATGAAAAAAATAAACACCATCAAAGATTATACTTGCACATATGCAGAAATACGTACACTAATGAAAATATACATACATACAACAATATCTGTTTCTGGTCTCACCTTTATGCTGGTCATCAGAATGTTCATGATCATAATCATTGTTTTCGGATATTATGTCGTCTGTATCAGGATTTTTCTGGCTAATTTCTCCAACATCAAAACTTGAAAACACGTCATTAACATGAAGGTCGTTAGCATCTGTATCATGGATCTTCTGTCTTTCCTCGTGCAACCCCAAAACATCATCATGATTCACTTCGAAATCGTCCAACCCGTTGTCTTGTTGCACTTCTATTTCTGCATCATTTTGCATATTTGAGTTGCCCATCTCGACACCAAACAGATGTTGGAATTCAGCAGTGATATTTATTCAACTTTGAAATGTTATTTGAACAATGTAATAAGGATCACAGAAATAAAAATGAAGAAGAAGAAGAAGGATACGCAGTCAAAAAATGTATGAAGAATACGCAGGAAAAAAACCGCAAGAAGAATATACAGGAAAAAAAACGCAGGAAAAATAAGAAGATTAGGCAGAAAATAATAAGAAATGATATACACAATCAATAAAATTTCCTATATTTTAGTAACTGATTGATTAGTAAATATTATCTATAATTAAACAAAAATTCTGGAATAATGAATTTACTAAATTAACCCTTCACTAAAATAATTAATTTAATAATTAGATAATGACATGGACAAATGATTGGTAAAGATTGGTTTGTAAAGGGGTGCAACAATTGAGTGGTGTGCGTTTGATTTGCCCTCTCTCTCTATATATATATATATATATATATTATTTTGAAGAAATGAATATAATTGTTTTAATCATCATTTCACTGAATAATGCATAAAAAACTTATATGTATAAATATAATTCTATATATAATTTATAAATTTGTTATCTTATGCCATGCTTTGTAAATTGTCACGTTCTCAGCATGACATGTAATGCTTGAACTTGATCTTGCCGTCACGTCACGTTCATACCACTTAAAACCTTGGTAAAAATACATTAAATAAAACTCAGCCAATACAATTACATACAAATTGAGACAATGTGTATTAGTTTTTATATGAATTGTCTTCCATCATAAATACAACTCAAAATTGTATCCAATCATCATTAATGAGGTCTTTTCAGATTGAATTACTATAGACTCACAAAATACATGTTAGGCCATCCGTAACAATACCCAAAAGCCCTAAAGCCACCTCAGCGCCACATCAGCTTTTCTCCAAACCCTCTACAAACCCAAAAGAGGAGTAGCAATACCCTAAAGTCCTCTTGCCACCTATTTTTTTTAATTCTTTTATTTATACATTTAATTATTTAACAAAATAAAAATATTTATATATTTTTTAATAAATAAAAATAAGATAAATAATAAAAATAAAAATTCATATCATTCATTAAAAAATTAAAAATTACAAAATACAAAACACTAAAAACTAATATTAAAAATTATGTAATTTTCTAATTCTATCTTTCTTCGCTAAAGTAGCCCTCAAAATATCTCCCTCAAGGTGATCATGCGGAGCTATGAAAAATTCGAAGTCTTTATCAAATCGTTTTTCTAACTCGAGTTGCAACTGTTTTTCTTCGAGTTCAAGTTTTTTCATTTTATACTCCATAGTACCATCCACATGCTCGTTGAACGAGTTTATGGTCGTCAAGAGTTTTGAAACATTTTCGTCCGATAGCGACCCGGCCGTATTACTCGTTGACGTTTTTTTGGCCTTATTTCTTCCGATGGGTCGTTGAAGTTGCTCGACCTCGACCTCTTTGACGTCTTCATCATCATCATCGGAAGGTTTGGTACGTTTCGAACCCCGCGATGAATTTGTCGTCATGGTTGGAACGGTTGCCCATTTTGGACATTTTTTGAGGACTTCCCAAGCTTGTTCGTGTGTGAAAGCAAGCCCAAGTTCCGTTCGGTACCGTTCGTGTGTCGTTCGTGAAATGTTGGTCTCACTCAATCCACTTGATCTATTATTGACCAAGTTGTTGTAGATGTCGACAAATATCGTTATTTTTTTATTGAGGTCTTTGAATTTGGTGTTGAGTTGATGAGTTGTTCTATAATTTCCGCGACCAATAGAATTAAAGAACACTTGCCCGGTTCGGTTCCAAAAACTTTCTACATTTATGTAAATACAAACATTAATAATAATATTAATAATCTTAATAATAACAATAATAATAATAATAATAATAACAATACAAATATTACCACCGGTTTGTGTGTTACCGACAACGGAGTCCTCCGAAACGTCAATCCACGCCGACACTGACGCGAGTTCCTCCGGTTTACTCCACTTTTGTTTGGCGGCTCTATTTTCATATTTTGTGTTTTTTCCTTTTCTCGTTGGTGTCGGGTTTGATGGTTCCGGGATAGATTGTTGTGTGGAGATGGATTGTGGTGTGTGCGGGATGTGAATTTGATTATGATATGTTGGAAGGACTTGGTTCAGTAAGGGACCCTTGTCGAAGAATAGATTAAGGAAGTATCAACGAAGTATCAACAAGTCAACTATTGACGTCAGAGTCGGCAGTTGTGTGTCGAAGACTAGAATCAGAAGGTTGAAAGTTGAAGAACCACCCTGTAGGGGTGTTGAGCTAGTGAAAGTATGCTGTTTAGATAAGCGTTTTACTTACGAGGTGGATGGTACGTAAAGGATGTAGTATTTAGCACAAACGAAGTGAGGGTATAGATTATGTCGATAGGTGAGAATGGTTTGGTATTGCAAAGAGCTAGCAAGAAGCGAGTATGTTTGAATTAAGCAGAAACTCGGGTGTTGTGGTTCAACTAGAGCTGGGGAGAGGCAATGTAGTGAGATAGACTCGGTTATTTATGCGTGAGGTCTTGAAGATAAGTTTGAGTTGTGTATGAATGGCCATGAGAGCTTTGGTCTGCAGTGTGATGTTATGAGTGAGGAATGTACAATTATGTAGTGGAAATAATTGCCATGTTAAATGTGTCAGCTAGCGTCGTAGTGATGTGATGTTAGAGAAAGAGGAAGCATCATATAGAAGCCTTTTGGAGGTTTCGGATGAGGTGTTCGAGTGTTAACCAGGTTGCTGTAGCACGTAGGGTGTAAGTTGACGTGGTGATATGATTATGTTCGGGATAGCATCACGGAGTGGTGGTGGGTAGTTACCCAAAGGAGAAACCAAGTGTTTTTAGTTGTAAGAGTCGCTAAGTAAGTATATTTTGGAATCATTGGAAGTTTAAAGAAGATGATGGATGTATTAGTCAAAATGTGGTGGAATAGATGTGAAATCCTTAAAGAATGTGAGCTGTTGCTTATGTGTGAACGAATTGTCTGAGAAAGTAAAAGTTGGAGTTTAAAGAATGTATAGTGACGTCGAACTCTGGTGTCAGTTCGAGGCGTTTTAGTCGAAAGCCTTAAGTTAGAATTTTAGTGCAACCGTTTGGTTATGTATAGTAATAAGACAACATTTGCAGCTTGAGAATTGTCGGAAGAGAGGGGCGAGTAATGTTGGTGGGCAGTGCTCTACGCTAACGTGGAGAGGTGAAGACAGTATGCTGGAATAAGTAAGTAAATCGGAAGTAGTAAACTTGACAATAATGCCGATAGGCGCAGTGTTGTGTAGTTTGTCCTTGATAAGTGTGCGAACTTTTGGAAAGAGTATCGAGGAAGGAAATTGTGTATGATTTTGTGCAGGAAAGAAGTGGATAAGACAACTGAACGAGTTAAGTTAGTGACTTTGTGAGAAACGTTCAAATGAACTGATCGTTCAGTGTAAGCTATTGAGAATAGTAGGGCGTGATTGTGGTTACCCCTCCTAGTTGAGTGAGAGTAACCGAAGTTATGTTATATGACTGGACGCTTGTGGCAAGCAGCGAGAAATTTATGAGCCTTCAGGATAAGTGCAATTCGGATAGGTGAGCACTCTAATAAAGAATTATAGAGGTTTCCTACTATTAGACACGTCAAGTATGAAATGATGAAGTGGTGAGAATGTACGGATTAGTTGTCGAGTTGTAGCCGATGTGAATCGGGAAGGGAGTATGATCTACATGGACGAATGTCGGTTGGAAGAAGTAGCCTAGAAATTTCATGTAACCCGAGGAGGGGACTCTTAGGTGTGAGCTTGTCGGGATGTACAAGGTTGGCCTTGTGCCAAGTTGTCAGTAAGTGAGTTTTCCTAGTGGAAGATCCTCGTTGTTGTGGCAGGAATTTCCGCCAAGTTCTTTCTCTTAAGGAAGTATAAATGTATGAGAGACCTTATTTAGACGTTATTAAAACCGTGAGTCCCGATGTGTGGACGGAGGCGAGCAAATGGAGGCGCGGTTGGCCTTGGTTTTATCAGGTAGTTTTAAGCGAGTATAGTGATCGAAGAGGGTACAAGTAGGTAGTGCAAGATGGCGCGATTTAGCAAGTGGTGTCTCGCCGAGGGCGGCTTCAAAGTATGGGGTGTGGTTATGTTTCCCATCTGAGCGGTCTGAGGCAACCGAGTAGAACTGAGTGGTTACAAATGAAAAACATAAGGCTTTGAGCTTTGAAGTTTGAGGGAGAGGTAAGGTAGACTAAGTCTGCGGATTTCGTCGAAGCATGAAAGTTGAATAGATAGTGCGCGATCTTGAGGTACTCGATGTGAATTTGAGAAGGAATTCATAGGGTGATGCACGTCTCTTTTGTGGAGAGCCGATGTGAGAAGTGAGATGATGGCGACCTTGCAAGAGATGCAGGCGATAAGAAGTTGACCATGTCACTAGTGAGCGAGTTAGAGCAGCAGCATACAAGTTAGACTGGTCAGAAGAATTAAAGAGTGTTCATCCGACATTTCATGTCTTAGACTTAAAGAAGTGTTTGTCAGAGGTCGTTGTGGCTGTTCCTTTGAGGGGACATCAGTATAGATGAGAGGTTGACTTACGTAGAAAGACCGATATAAATCGTGAGCGGTAAGGTTTGCTAAACGAGGAACATAGAAGTTTGGCTAGTAAAAGTTCAGTGGAGATATCATAAGGGACGAGAGACAACGTGGGAAGTAGAATCAGATATTATGTCCAGATATCCACACCTTTTCGAAAACGGAATTCCGGGGACGGAATTCTTTTGAGGGTGGTGTGTTGTAATGACCCAGACCTTTTTTCGAAGTGTTTTGCGTTTGGTGTGGAGTTTTTAATAAAAGCAGAAGTTGAGGGGCTAGTTGGTAAATAAGAGTTGGGGTATAAAAGGGCACAAAACCCTAGACAACATTCCAAAAAATCCCTGAATTTGTTTTGTTGACGGCTGAATTGAGGAGAGAAAGGAGAATAGAGTTCTTAAGTGTTTTGTGTACTTTTGGAAGAAAGGAATCATCAAAGTTCAATTTCAGAAGAAAGGGAAGGATTGGAATTCGTGATCTGCAAGTAATCTCTAAGGTAATCTCTAATCCATAACTCATTTGGAGTATAATCTGCTGATTTCTGAGTTTTTGGTAGGTTTTAGCTTTTCTAAGTCATTTGAAGCCTATAGAGAGTTTTAATCTTCGTTAAATGCGTTTTGATAATGAAACTGATGGGAAATCGATTACAGATCATTTATTGATAGTCTATTAGCTTAACTTGAGGATTAAGAGGCATGTATTAGGATTTTCAACCATTAAACTAGTCCAGCGCTCGTCCGGACACCTTCAAGCATGAGAGTGTCCGGGTGAGTGTCCGGATAGCTTCTTGGTCGGGTTGTGGAGGTGTCCGGATATTGTGTTGTCCGGATGAGTTAGTCGTCCGGATAAGTGTGCCATCCGGATAGGTTAATCGTCCGGAAAAGTAGTGATGTCCGGAAAAGTGTGGTTGTCCGGAAAAGTAGTGATGTCCGGAAAAGTGTGGTTGTCCGGAAAAGTAGTGATGTCCGGAAAAGTGTGGTTGTCCGGAAAAGTAGTGATGTCCGGAATTGAGTAGGGTGGCAAGTGAGAAGTGTCCGGATAGTTCTAGTCAGCTTATAAATCTGTCCCTTCGTTCAGGTAGGCAATTTGGGAGTAAAGAGCCGAGTAGAGAAAAGCAAACAAACGTATCAGGTGAGTTTTCTAAACTAAAATGTGTGGCTTTTAAAGTGTTTTCAAAATGTGTTTGAATGTCGAGAATTGCCATGCTTTATTCATATGCTTTAAATTGCATGAAAGTTGTTTACAGTTTTAAATGAGATTTGTGTATGATTTATGGGGCGGGCCTATCCCGTGTATGATTTATGGGGCGGGCCTATCCCGTGTATGATTTATGGGGCGGACCTATTCCGTGAATGCTTTTATGTGAAGGTTTTATGTGAGATGTATGCATACATTGTGTAGACGTAAATTGGCTAAGTCGGGGGGAGGTTCCGCCAGTACTCACGTCGGGGGGAGGTTCCGTTTATGCCATGGGAATGAGTCCCAGTAAGGCAGCGTGATACTGACTCGTTGTAACCCTCGGGTGACTTCAGGGTGCCATTTACGGGAGCGGATTTATCCGTGAAAGATTTTTACTGTTCAGCTATGTGAAAGTTTATTATTGAAAGTCTTGTATACATTTGAAAGTTATGAGAAAGTTTTATGCAAAGATATTTGAAAGTTAGAAACTGCTTTTTAAAAGTTTTGAGGACTGTCAGGAGGGACTCACTAGACCTCATGGTCTAACCCTCGCATTTTCCAAACTAAACCTCTTCAGGAAAGCAGATTGCATGAGGCTCAGGTAGTCGAGCAAGAGCAGGATAGAGCACAGATGCAGATAGAGATATCGTCACTCATATTCTAGCAATAGTTATTCTCAGTTGTGTATAGGTTGTTTCCGCCAACCTAAGTTATTTAGTCAGATGTAAAGAAATTTATGGATCCAGTTTTGTAATTGTTTAATAATAATGCTAGTTATGCTTAATTTAGACTGGGTTGTTACAATTGGTATCAGAGCCATAGTTTAAGGGATTTAGGTGACCGGACGGGCCTAAACTTAAACTTGGGAGTAGAAATCACAACTGAGAATCAGGAAATGCGTTAGGAGGACACTATTATAGAGATAGGACTAATAGGGTACTGAGAACTGTCATGTAAGGTAAGTTTGAGATTCCACCTGGCCAGTGTAATTGCGAACTTACAGGTACATGTATGTGCTTAACCTGCCTTATTATTCCGAAGTGGTAGTCAGAAGCTAGTGTTTATGTCGTGTTCCAGTACTTTAGAATGTCAGCAAGATCCCTGAGGGGTAGACTGAGACCCCTTGTTGGGGAAGTTTCATGAGAAGTCATGGTGATGTGATGTACGTATACATCGTAGAGAGGAAATGTTGTATAGGGTATTACAAGTCGTCTAAAGGTAGCTTTTCGTGGATTCGGAGAGGAAGAATGCTTGAGTTTGAGTAAGACTCCTGTTTCGGGAGAGTCCCAACCCTAGAAATCATGGGATAGACCAGTTAGGATGGTAAGGAAAGTCAGTGTCAAAACCTTGAAGGTATCAATGGAGCCCTGGGTTCTTGGTCGAGCTTCCCATTAGCAGGATAAATGAAATAAGATACCTATAGTGAAATGAAACCATGTAGAAGTGGAAAGTGAGATAGTTGATCAAAACGAAATAGTATGAAATGGTTGAGTAAGTAGACTGTGGAATGTATGTATAGCAAATCGTTGCAAGTCGAGAGGGCGACCACTGGTCGAAAGTAGAGTGTCAATGATAAGTTGCGTGAGTAAAGCGATTGACCTTGTTTGAGTGAGTAGCCTTCAATTGCAAGTAAAGTTCATGCTTTGAGTTCGTATATGTGTACATGAGATTTTTTTTCATAAGAAAAGTAAACGTGTAAATATCAAATTTGATCGGATATGAGTCGGCGTGTGCAAGCGTATATTTAAAAATATATATATATAAATATATATATATACAATCCATTTACATCGTACGATGAAGTCGTGAGGTTTACGAATTGCAAAATATTTCACTATTTTCATGATAAGCCAAGAAAACGTTTGAATGCACAACTTTTATAACCAAAATGAGTATTGACATGTCGAAGTTATATAAATGAGTGTGAGGACCGACTGGCCTACTTCGTGTCGGTAAATTTCTTTCAAAATTTTGTCGTATGGGAAGATTTTCATCCAATATTTATTCATGTCGTAACAACACATTTTTGGTTGAGTAAGATTACGTTTTACAGAAAGATTGCATGCAAACGATCCTCAAGATCGTTGTGCAGGGCATTAGAGTTATGAGAATGTTGGGGTCGTGTGTACCCAAGTTGTTTTCAAGTGTTGTTTCTTTAAAATGATCAAAAGTGTTAAATGATTCATTTATCGCGTTGTCAGGCATGAAGGCTATGAACTCAATAGGTCGTAGAGTATTAAATTTTAAGCTAAGGAAGGAATCCTAGAGTGGAGAGGTGTTGGACAAATCAGGGGAGAATGTTCGTAGCTTTGGTAATCGCGTTCTAGAGGAGAGGTGAGCAGTGGAAGAGTCGGAAGTGGACTTTAATGTCGATTGTATGAGGGTCTGTACCCTCGTGCGGTGACTGGAAATACAATTGCCGAGGGACAGTTGTGTTCAGAGGAAGGACTAGAAGTCAACAAAGTGTTAGTATTAGCAACTCGTTATGAGTAGTGTGGTGAAGTAGGAAAGAATTATCCTCGACGCCGAATAAGAGTTTTAAGGTGAACTTGTAATATTGACGTTACTCGAGTGAGTTTGAAATGAGGACGACGGGATGTGAATTTGATTATGATATGTTGGAAGGACTTGGTTCAGTAAGGGACCCTTGTCGAAGAATAGATTAAGGAAGTATCAACGAAGTATCAACAAGTCAACTATTGACGTCAGAGTCGGCAGTTGTGTGTCGAAGACTAGAATCAGAAGGTTGAAAGTTGAAGAACCACCCTGTAGGGGTGTTGAGCTAGTGAAAGGATGCTGTTTAGATAAGCGTTTTACTTACGAGGTGGATGGTACGTAAAGGATGTAGTATTTAGCACAAACGAAGTGAGGGTATAGATTATGTCGATCGGTGAGAATGGTTTGGTATTGCAAAGAGCTAGCAAGAAGCGAGTATGTTTGAATTAAGCAGAAACTCGGGTGTTGTGGTTCAACTAGAGCTGGGGAGAGGCAATGTAGTGAGATAGACTCGGTTATTTATGCGTGAGGTCTTGAAGATAAGTTTGAGTTGTGTATGAATGGCCATGAGAGCTTTGGTCTGCAGTGTGATGTTATGAGTGAGGAATGTACAATTATGTAGTGGAAATAATTGCCATGTTAAATGTGTCAGCTAGCGTCGTAGTGATGTGATGTTAGAGAAAGAGGAAGCATCAGATAGAAGCCTTTTGGAGGTTTCGGATGAGGTGTTCGAGTGTTAACCAGGTTGCTGTAGCACGTAAGGTGTAAGTTGACGTGGTGATATGATTATGTTCGGGATAGCATCACGGAGTGGTGGTGGGTAGTTACCCAATGGAGAAACCAAGTGTTTTTAGTTGTAAGAGTCGCTAAGTAAGTATATTTTGGAATCATTGGAAGTTTAAAGAAGATGATGGATGTATTAGTCAAAATGTGGTGGAATAGATGTGAAATCCTTAAAGAATGTGAGCTGTTGCTTATGTGTGAACGAATTGTCTGAGAAAGTAAAAGTTGGAGTTTAAAGAATGTATAGTGACGTCGAACTCTGGTGTCAGTTCGAGGCGTTTTAGTCGAAAGCCTTAAGTTAGAATTTTAGTGCAACCGTTTGGTTATGTATAGTAATAAGACAGCATTTGCAGCTTGAGAATTGTCGGAAGAGAGGGGCGAGTAATGTTGGTGGGCAGTGCTCTACGCTAACGTGGAGAGGTGAAGACAGTATGCTGGAATAAGTAAGTAAATCGGAAGTAGTAAACTTGACAATAATGCCGATAGGCGCAGTGTTGTGTAGTTTGTCCTTGATAAGTGTGCGAACTTTTGGAAAGAGTATCGAGGAAGGAAATTGTGTATGATTTTGTGCAGGAAAGAAGTGGATAAGACAACTGAACGAGTTAAGTTAGTGACTTTGTGAGAAACGTTCAAATGAACTGATCGTTCAGTGTAAGCTATTGAGAATAGTAGGGCGTGATTGTGGTTACCCCTCCTAGTTGAGTGAGAGTAACCGAAGTTATGTTATATGACTGGACGCTTGTGGCAAGCAGCGAGAAATTTATGAGCCTTCAGGATAAGTGCAATTCGGATAGGTGAGCACTCTAATAAAGAATTATAGAGGTTTCCTACTATTAGACACGTCAAGTATGAAATGATGAAGTGGTGAGAATGTACGGATTAGTTGTCGAGTTGTAGCCGATGTGAATCGGGAAGGGAGTATGATCTACATGGACGAATGTCGGTTGGAAGAAGTAGCCTAGAAATTTCATGTAACCCGAGGAGGGGACTCTTAGGTGTGAGCTTGTCGGGATGTACAAGGTTGGCCTTGTGCCAAGTTGTCAGTAAGTGAGTTTTCCTAGTGGAAGATCCTCGTTGTTGTGGCAGGAATTTCCGCCAAGTTCTTTCTCTTAAGGAAGTATAAATGTATGAGAGACCTTATTTAGACGTTATTAAAACCGTGAGTCCCGATGTGTGGACGGAGGCGAGCAAATGGAGGCGCGGTTGGCCTTGGTTTTATCAGGTAGTTTTAAGCGAGTATAGTGATCGAAGAGGGTACAAGTAGGTAGTGCAAGATGGCGCGATTTAGCAAGTGGTGTCTCGCCGAGGGCGGCTTCAAAGTATGGGGTGTGGTTATGTTTCCCATCTGAGCGGTCTGAGGCAACCGAGTAGAACTGAGTGGTTACAAATGAAAAACATAAGGCTTTGAGCTTTGAAGTTTGAGGGAGAGGTAAGGTAGACTAAGTCTGCGGATTTCGTCGAAGCATGAAAGTTGAATAGATAGTGCGCGATCTTGAGGTACTCGATGTGAATTTGAGAAGGAATTCATAGGGTGATGCACGTCTCTTTTGTGGAGAGCCGATGTGAGAAGTGAGATGATGGCGACCTTGCAAGAGATGCAGGCGATAAGAAGTTGACCATGTCACTAGTGAGCGAGTTAGAGCAGCAGCATACAAGTTAGACTGGTCAGAAGAATTAAAGAGTGTTCATCCGACATTTCATGTCTTAGACTTAAAGAAGTGTTTGTCAGAGGTCGTTGTGGCTGTTCCTTTGAGGGGACATCAGTATAGATAAGAGGTTGACTTACGTAGAAAGACCGATATAAATCGTGAGCGGTAAGGTTTGCTAAACGAGGAACATAGAAGTTTGGCTAGTAAAAGTTCAGTGGAGATATCATAAGGGACGAGAGACAACGTGGGAAGTAGAATCAGATATGATGTCCAGATATCCACACCTTTTCGAAAACGGAATTCCGGGGACGGAATTCTTTTGAGGGTGGAGTGTTGTAATGACCCAGACCTTTTTTCGAAGTGTTTTGCGTTTGGTGTGGAGTTTTTAATAAAAGCAGAAGTTGAGGGGCTAGTTGGTAAATAAGAGTTGGGGTATAAAAGGGCACAAAACCCTAGACAACATTCCAAAAAATCCCTGAATTTGTTTTGTTGACGGCTGAATTGAGGAGAGAAAGGAGAATAGAGTTCTTAAGTGTTTTGTGTACTTTTGGAAGAAAGGAATCATCAAAGTTCAATTTCAGAAGAAAGGGAAGGATTGGAATTCGTGATCTGCAAGTAATCTCTAAGGTAATCTCTAATCCATAACTCATTTGGAGTATAATCTGCTGATTTCTGAGTTTTTGGTAGGTTTTAGCTTTTCTAAGTCATTTGAAGCATATAGAGAGTTTTAATCTTCGTTAAATGCGTTTTGATAATGAAACTGATGGGAAATCGATTACAGATCATTTATTGATAGTCTATTAGCTTAACTTGAGGATTAAGAGGCATGTATTAGGATTTTCAACCATTAAACTCGTCCAACGCTCGTCCGGACACCTTCAAGCATGAGAGTGTCCGGGTGAGTGTCCGGATAGCTTCTTGGTCGGGTTGTGGAGGTGTCCGGATATTGTGTTGTCCGGATGAGTTAGTCGTCCGGATAAGTGTGCCATCCGGATAGGTTAATCGTCCGGAAAAGTAGTGATGTCCGGAAAAGTGTGGTTGTCCGGAAAAGTAGTGATGTCCGGAATTGAGTAGGGTGGCAAGTGAGAAGTGTCCGGATAGTTCTAGTCAGCTTATAAATCTGTCCCTTCGTTCAGGTAGGCAATTTGGGAGTAAAGAGCCGAGTAGAGAAAAGCAAACAAACGTACCAGGTGAGTTTTCTAAACTAAAATGTGTGTCTTTTAAAGTGTTTTCAAAATGTGTTTGAATGTCGAGAATTGCCATGCTTTATTCATATGCTTTAAATTGCATGAAAGTTGTTTACAGTTTTAAATGAGATTTGTGTATGATTTATGGGGCGGGCCTATCCCGTGTATGATTTATGGGGCGGACCTATTCCGTGAATGCTTTTATGTGAAGGTTTTATGTGAGATGTATGCATACATTGTGTAGACGTAAATTGGCTAAGCCGGGGGGAGGTTCCGCCAGTACTCACGTCGGGGGGAGGTTCCGTTTATGCCATGGGAATGAGTCCCAGTAAGGCAGCGTGATACTGACTCGTTGTCACCCTCGGGTGACTTCAGGGTGCCATTTACGGGAGCGGATTTATCCGTGAAAGATTTTTACTGTTCAGCTATGTGAAAGTTTATTATTGAAAGTCTTGTATACATTTGAAAGTTATGAGAAAGTTTTATGCAAAGATATTTGAAAGTTAGAAACTGCTTTTTAAAAGTTTTGAGGACTGTCAGGAGGGACTCACTAGACCTCATGGTCTAACCCTCGCATTTTCCAAACTAAACCTTTTCAGGAAAGCAGATTGCATGAGGCTCAGGTAGTCGAGCAAGAGCAGGATAGAGCACAGATGCAGATAGAGATATCGTCACTCATATTCTAGCAATAGTTATTCTCAGTTGTGTATAGGTTGTTTCCGCCAACCTAAGTTATTTAGTCAGATGTAAAGAAATTTATGGATCCAGTTTTGTAATTGTTTAATAATAATGCTAGTTATGCTTAATTTAGACTGGGTTGTTACACGGGTCGGGGGACAACCCGGTTCTGCACAGTAACCGTGCGAACCGGGTCAGGTGAGAACCGGGTCGGGTCGGGCCGGGTTTAAACCGAAATCCCCTGACCCGTTTACTTGTATGTAGAACCGGTTTCTGGAAAACCGGGCCGGGCCGGGCCAAGAACCGGGTCGGAGTAGGGCCGGGGATTTTTTTGTTTTTTAACTGCTTTCTTTGTATAATAATTAATTACTAAACTTTAACAAAGAAAAATTGGATTGGAATCATTGGATAAGTAAAGTACACTTTAAAATACGTTTTATTTATAATATATATATCACTAAAATACACTTTTACGTTTTATAATTTATATATAATTTTAAGTTACAAACTTACAAGTTACAAGTTACAATACATAAATTCTAAACATTCGAAGGTCCCGCTCCCGAACTTCCACTCCCATCACCCGGATAGTAATTGAATGGATTATAATTGAATGGATTGTATGGAGCGTAGTATGGATTTTGATTTTGATTGTAGTCTTCAAGAGTATTGTACTGCATCAGTCGTGTAATAGCCGTCTGATCGTCAAGGCGGTCGGTGTCTACATCTTCGTCATCTACGACACTACTAACACCAGAACTATCGGTTACGGACGGCGTACTTAGTAGTTCATCCGTGTCGTTTTCGAATAAGTTTTCTTCCACGCCTTCTATATCATCCTCCAGGTTCGTTCGATTTTGAATGCGGTCTTCTCCATCCAAGTAATCCTTCAGACATACGCAGCACTCCACCGATTTTGGGGTTAATTTTGTCCGACGCTCCGATATGATCCTGCCACTAAGAGAAAAGGCCGACTCCGAAGCTACAGTACTAGCTTGGATTGTTAGTACATCAAGTGCAATAGTGGCCATAATTGGGAAACTTGATTGTTTACTTTTCCACCATTCTAATAAATCTAGGGATTCAACATCTACGACGTTTGTGAAAGATGTTGTTATAAAATTAGTACGTACGTATTGATTGAATTCACCCAAATTATCCCCATCATATCTAGCTTTTTTAGAAGATTCCATGACAACCGATTGCATTAAAGTTTGCATTAAGTCTTCTCGGTTTCGGCCACGACTGCTACTAGAACCCGATGAAAACATTTGAGGTGTAGGGGTTTGTTGGCTTCCTCCCCCATAATTAACTCTATAAATTTCATATAATTGATGAAAATCAGTATTAAATTGTTGTATGCGTTTCCTTGAAAAGCTAGAATTTGTAAGAGAATCCAAACCAAACGATAAACATATTGCTTGTATTAAAACTTCGACACCCGTAACATTTAAAAACGGGTTTAATGCCGCGGCACAAAGAAAATTGAAGGGGATCTTTTTAAAATATTTTACCAATTTTTCTTTCATTGGTTTCACCACGTCGTGAAAGTGCAAATCCTGTTCGTATTGAGCAATTTTACTTGCCAAAATATAAAGTTGATTTAAAAGTAAAGGGCTCGTTGGATAATAAACACCGGATAACATAGTTGTTGAAGTTTTAAAATCGCCCAAAATATCGTGAAAGCCATGAATCCTTGTCCAATCATCCTGAGTTATCGTGTTATCCGGGTAATGAATGTTATAAAATGCTTGAATATATTGTTGTTGTCTTAATAAATTATCCATCATTTTCCAAGTCGAATTCCATCGAACCGGCATATCGTGCGCCGGTCCCAAAGCTTTAAAACCGACTTGTTTGCAATAATCTCTATATAAGTTTTGCATTTTTTTATTTCTTGTGAAAATTCGGCGTAACATAAGCCTAAACTTAGTTAAAGGCTCATTAAGTTTACTTAAGTCGTCTTGAACGGCTAAGTTTATTATGTGTGCGCAACAACGTGTATGAAATAATTTTCCCTCTAAAATAGGGGATAAAGTCAAACGTAATCGGTCTACGCATGCCGTATTATTACTAGCATTATCAAACGAAATACTAATAACTTTATTTTTTAAATTATAATATTGAAGACATCTCATAATTATAGAAAACTGACGTTCACCCGAATGTGGCGAACCAAAGAGCTCAAACGTGATTACACGTTTGCATAATTGCCACGATCCCGGCACAATCCAATGTGCCGTTATGCATATATAAGAATCTGGCAATCCGCATGGTGCGCTCCATACATCACAAGTTAAAGAAACTTTGTTGGGTAAGTATAAAAACATTTCTCGCATAATTTTTTGAACCTTATTCCAATATTTTAAAGCATCACGCTTAAGAGTTTGACGACTTACCGAACCATTGTAGCGTGGTTGGAACCCATTTTTGATCATGTTTGTAATGTGAGGATTGTCGAAATGTCCGAACGGCAACGCCATTTGAATGACACATTTCATTTGCATTTCTCGGGCGAGATCATTATCATACGACCATACTTGACCGGAATTGTCAAGTATGGGTTGAGTTGGATCGGGACCCGATTTCAACCTCTTGCATCTTTCCTCGAAGTGGCGCTTTAACGTGCTATTTGATTCGGGTTTTAGGAAATCTCCACACCGTTTGCATTGCGCCTTTTTTGTATCGTCGGGAAATTTTACCAAGTTGAAATTATCCCAAACCGGTGATTTTCGTGAATGATCGACAATAATGGTGTAATTTTGTTCGGCCATTTTTTTGATAGTAGAGACTAGAGACTAGAGTAGAGAGTAGAGAGTAGAGACTAGAGAATTGTATGCGTTTTTTGCGAGAAACGGATATAGCGAGAGCCGAGAAATGAGAATTGTATGTGTTTTTTGCGAGAAACGAATATAACGAGAGCCGAGAAATTAGAATTGTAAGCGTTTTTTGCGTTTTGTAAGCAATTGTAAGGTGGTGATCACTCCATAACACCCCTAGTATTTATATGGGGTTTGGAGGGTGTTTTTTGAGGCAAAAAACGGTCAAAAGAGGCTTCCCAACGGTCATAAACGGTCACATAACGACTATACTTTTTTTGAAAAAAATCGGGTCGGGTCGGGTCGGGTCACGAACCGGTCCCGGGTCGGGCCGAGGAAAATCCTACATACGCGAACCGGTCCCGGCTCTCGGGCTTGAAACCGGTTCTTGACCGGGTCAGGCCAGAACCGGTTCTTGGCCGGTTTCGGTTCGGGTCAGCCCGTCGGGTCAGGTCGGGTCGGGTCGATTTGGCCACCTCTAATAAAAGGTAGATCGATATAGGTGTTTATGTGCATTGACTATGGCGAAATCAATCCATCGTTAATAAATATTTATATATCGATTTTGGTCACTTATTATGCTCTCTTAATTTTATGTAAATTAATAACAAATGGATGGTTCATGATTAAGGACACAAATGATATCAAAGGTCAACATCAATTTTATCGTTTTTTTGGTTTATTCATCTTTTTTAATATGTTTATACGTGTTCCACTAAATTATTGTATAAGATGAAAAATTGAAAGATAAAAAAAGAGGGAGGTCGATGATAGGGGCCAATAGCAATGCACTGTATGAAGAACAGACAACGACGGGAGTGATGTTGTTAAGTGTGTGGGGGTTTAAATAGGGGTTTTAGAACGATAAAATGATTTAGGTTTTGTTAACTTTAAGATATTTTTAGTCGGTTATAAAAAACATTGTTTTTAGGTTAAAATAATACAATGAATAATTTTTAAAGTTTAATAATTTATTTATTAAAAATTAAAATTAAAATGTTCCTTGGATTTTTGTTTAAAATTTCTTAAGGATAAAATAGGATAATTTGAAGACGTGGGGAATTAACCTCCACAACATAGAAGGCAAGGAGGAGTGGCGTTCCCGCCCCTTGCATTCGTACTTGCACCGACGCATCCATTTTATTAGATTAAAACGTGCTTATTTTAAATGAAATGGAAATAATAAGGCTATGGTTGGCAAGCTGTTTGATAAGAGCATCATTTTTCTAAAATTTCCCTAAAATAGAGAACTAAAAGTTAAAATCTTTAAAAAAATTACATTCTTTTTCAACAGATTCCTCATTTTTTAAGAAAAAAACAATGATTATGAAAAGGTCATGTTTGACAAAAATTAGTTTAAAGTATGTAAAACTATTAAAAATATATCTTAAAAAATAATCAATTACAATATTTAATAATATAATTAAAATAAATTTATAGTAATATAATATGTTAGTTAATAAAAACAAGGTAGTAAATAATATAATATGTTAATTAAAAATTTTTAAAATTTATTGTTATAAATTTTGAATTTGTTAAAACAAAGTTTAGAAAAAAATCTACATATTTAAATAACCGTTATATATAATTAGAAAATAATTAACAAAAATAATAATAATTGATAACTAAAATATATTGATTAATTTTAAAAAATTGATATGATTAATTATAATTCTAAATAATTAAAAATTAATATCAATGTATAATTAAAATTTAATTTATAATTTTCAGTTAATATTAATTAATATTTATTAATTCATAATAATTAAATTTTAATAATTAATATTTATTTATAATTAATAACTAATAAATAATAATCAATATTAATGAGAGTATAATCATCAATATCTATACATATAATAAATAAGTAACTACATTGCCACGTGTCGTCGTCTGGTGAGTCGGCTTTATTGTTTTCCCGCCTAAACATGTATCTGGACGCATTTACATTATAGGTTCAATTAACACACCCACATTCACTTCTCCTTAAATCTCTCCTTAATTAAATTTTTAATATTTACACCTTACATTTACTACCCTTATAATTACCTATGTAGTTTACTTTTAATCACTTACTTTTTTTATTTTTCATTTTAGACTCTTATCATATAAATGTAAATAATGTATATGAACTAAAATGCATTAAAAAAACATTTCTATTTTTTACAAATTATACCATTGTAATCGTTTCGTCAATACCTTCGAAATAAGCCTAATATTGAATATTTTTTGATACATACGTACATATCCATACTTGTAATAAATTCAAAAAAAAAAATCATCGTGTATAGTAATCCCAAAAATACGGTATATCAAAAAACTTCCAAACTTTATTTCAAACTAAAGTTAAAGTTAATGTTAAAAAAATCTCCATCGTGTATAGTAATCTAATTAATGTTAATTATTCATTTCTAACTCTAAAAAATTTACCCGTATTTTATCCTAAAAATAAACTTATTTTACCCATAATAAGTGTATATCATTAGATACATACGTGCATATCCATACTTATAATAAATTTAAAAAAAATCTGTAATCCAAAAAATATGGGATTTACTTCTAAGTTTAAATTCAAATTATTGATATAGTTTCATTTTTTTAAATTCAATTTTATTATAGAGTTAACTTCATTTTGACTAATTAATGTTAATTATTCATTTCTATATGAACTAAAATGCATTAAAAACATTTCTATTTTTTACAAATTATATCATTGTAATCGTTTCGTCAATACTTTCAAAATAAACTCAATATTGAATATTTTTTGATACATACGTACATATCCATACTTATAATAAATTCAAAAAATCTCCATCTTGTATAGTAATCCCAAAAATACGGTATAAACTTCTAAGTTTAAATTCAAATTATTGATATAGTTTCATTTTTAAATTCAATTTTATTCTAGATTTAACTTCATTTTGACTAATTAATGATATAGTTTCATTTCTAATTCCAAAAACTTTACCTTTATTTTATCCCAAAAATAAACTTATTTTACCCATAATAAGCGTATATCTTTAGATACATACGTGCATATCCATACTTATAATAAATTCAAAAAAAAATCCGTAATCCAAAAAATACGGGATTTACTTCTAAGTTTAAATTCAAATTATTGATATAGTTTCATTTTTTTAAATTCAATTTTATTATAGAGTTAACTTCATTTTGATTAATTAATGTTAATTAATCATTTCTAATTCAAAAAAATATACCCTTATTTTATCCCAAAAATAAACTTATTTTACGCATAATAATCGTATATATCCAATTATGCCTTCGTTAATCTTAATTATCATCTATCTATACATATAATAAATAAGTAACTAGCATGCCACGTGTCGTCTTCTGGTGAACCGACTTCAGTATTTTTCCGCCTAAACATGTATCTGGACGCAGTTTACATTATTAGTTCAATTAGCACACCCACATTTACTCCTCCTTAAATCTCTCCTTAATTCAATTTTTTTAATTTATAAAATTACATTTAGTACCCTTATAATTATGTAGGTAGTTTACTTTTAATCTCTTACTTTTTTATTTTTCATTTTATACTCTTATCATATAAACATAAATAATGTATATGAACTAAAATGCATTAAAAAACATTTCTATTTTTTACAAATTATACCATTGTAATCGCTTCGTCAATACCTTCGAAATGAGCTCAATATTGAATATTTTTGGATTTATTACATTATTAAATATCATAAATATATACGACTTAATGTGTTTATGGGATTTAATTAATGTGTCGTGATTAGTATGGAATTTGTTGAAATTAGTATAGGATTTGATACAAATAATCACTAAATTGTCGTGATTTTCTTTTTGCAATTTCATATCAATTTTTACTTCAAAGTCGAATTCATTTGACGAATTACGATTCTATCGAATTCTATTCTGTCAACGAAACACCCTTAGAATTATCATAAGAGATTTAATTATTTGGAAAAAATAAGATATCACTTATCAACTGACTTTTGGATTATGAGTTCGAACCTTTTAAAAAAATATAAATATGCAATTATTGTGTATTCATTTGATAAATTCATTTATTAACAACATTTATAATAAGTATCAAACTTAATAGACATATTTTTAACTTCAAGATAATATTCCCTATTTGTGGAATTTTTGTTTTCTTTTTATCAATTATTGTATGTGTCACTAAATTATTCAACAACTATTAAACATCAAATAATTAACTTAAAACACAAATTTGATCGTCGCACAACGGGCGAGCCAAAGACTAGTATATATATAAAGCAATATGTAAAAGAGAGGATTAAGGAGAAGCCTCCAATGAGGCTTTAGAATTTTCTTAAATTTTTGGTTTTTTTTTAAATATTGTTGCATTAATTGAGTAGAACCTTTCATTATCTTTTGTATTATTTTGTATACTTTGGTTTTGTATTATTTTGGTATACTTTGTTTTATTATTTTTTTGTTTAAGCTAACAATCATCAATCAATATATATATATAAAGCAATATGTAAAAGAGAGGATTAAGGAGAAGCCTCCAATGAGGCTTTAGAATTTTCTTAAATTTTTGGTTTTTTAAAAAAAATTGTTGCATTAATTGAGTAGAACCTTTCATTATCTTTTGCATTATTTTGTATACTTTGGTTTTGTATTATTTTGGTATACTTTGTTTTATTATTTTTTTGTTTAAGCTAACAATCATCAATCAATATATATATAAATCAATATGTAAAATAGAGGATTAAGGAGAAGCCTCCAATGAGGCTTAAGAATTTTCTTAGATTTTTGTTTTTTTTTTAAATTGTTGCATTAATTGAGTATAACCTTTCATTATCTTTTGTATTATTTTGTATACTTTGGTTTTGTATTATTTTGGTATACTTTGTTTTATTATTTTTTTGTTTAAGCTAACAATGCTTATAAATCAATAAAATGTGTATTATTTTGGTATACTTTGTTTTATTATTTTTTTTGTTTAAGCTAACAATCAATATATATATATATATATATATATATATATATATATATAAAGCAATATGTAAAAGAGAGGATTAAGGAGAAGCCTCCAATGAGGCTTTAGAATTTTCTTATATTTTTAGTTTTTTTTTTAAAATGGTTGCATTAATTGAGTAGAACATTTCATTATCTTTTGTATTATTTTGTATAATTTGGTTTTGTATTATTTTGGTATACTTTGTTTTATTTTATTTTTGTTTAAGCTAACAATCAATCAATATATATATATATAAAGCAATATGTAAAAGAGAGGATTAAGGAGAAGCCTCCAATGAGGTTTTAGAATTTTCTTAAATTTTTGTTTTTTTTTTAAATTGTTGCATTAATTCAGTAGAACCTTTCATTATCTTTTGTATTATTTTGTATACTTTGGTTTTGTATTATTTTGGTATACTTTGTTTTATTATTATTTTGTTTAAGTTAACAATCATCAATCAATATATATATATATATATATATATATATATATAAAGCAATATGTAAAAGAGAGGATTAAGGAGAAGCATCCAATGAGGCTTTAAATTTTCTTAGATTTTTGGTTTTTTTTTAAAATTGTTGTATTAATTGAGTAGAACCTTTCATTATCTTTTGTATTATTTTGTATACTTTGGTTTTGTATTATTTTGGTATACTTTGTTTTATTATTTTTTTTTTGTTTAAGCTAACCATGCTTATAAATCAATAAAATGTGTATTATTTTGGTATACTTTGTTTTATTATTTTTTTGTTTAAGCTAACATCAATATATATATATATATAAAGCAATATGTAAAATAGAGGATTAAGGAGAAGCCTCCAATGAGGCTTTAGAATTTTCTTAGATTTTTGTTTTTTTTTTAAAAAATGTTGCATTAATTGAGTAGAAACTTTCATTATCTTTTGTATTATTTTGTATACTTTGGTTTTGTATTATTTTTGTATACTTTGTTTTATTATTTTTTTTGTGTAAGCTAACAATCAATCATCAATATATATATATATATATATATATATATATATATATATATATAAAGCAATATGTAAAAGAGAGGATTAAGGAGAAGCCTCCAATGAGGCTTTAGAATTTTCTTAGATTTTTGGTTTTTTTAAAAAACATTGTTGCATTAATTGAGTAGAACCTTTCATTATCTTTTGTATTATTTTGTATAGTTTGGTTTTGTATTATTTTCGTATACTTTGTTTTATTATTTTTTTGTTTAAGCTAACAATCAATATATATATATATATATATATAAAGCAATATGTAAAAGAGAGGATTAAGGAGAAGCCTCCAATGAGGCTTTAGAATTTTCTTAGATTTTAGGTTTTTTTTTAAAAAAAAATTGTTGCATTAATTGAGTAGAACCTTTCATTATCTTTTGTATTATTTTGTATACTTTGGTTTTGTATTATTTTGGTATACTTTGTTTTATTATTTTTTTGTTTAAGCTAACAATGCTTATAAATCAATAAAATGTGTATTATTTTGGTATACTTTGTTTTATTATTTTTTTGTTTAAGCTAACAATCTATATATATTATAAAGTTGAATCATGAGCATATGACGTGGCATCACCACAAACGAGAATCCCAATTTTTCTTTTTTCTCAATTTACGCCATTATTTTAACTTTTTTCAACAATTTTGGTTTAAACTCCAGACTCTTCGTCTCCCAAATCTCCTGTTTAACTCCAGACCTTTCATTTGCTCTCTTTCCACATGATTTGTTTCGGATAAATTATACATAGGAGAAGCAGTCTGAGGTCTCAAAATATCACTACAAAAACGGATTTTTTCCAAGCGATACCAAAATGTTGTATCGTTTTTTTCTTGCAGACTGTCAAATTCTTCATCTCTTTTCTTTTAGGGTTTGTAGAATTTCAATGGATCAATGGAGCCGCCCAAACCGTTACCTCAAACATTTCTCACTGGATGGTCAACATAGATTGCAAATTTGAAATTATTATGCTATGGTATGTCACCCTTATCTATAGCCATATATTCTTTTCATTTTTCTTTCACAATTTTGGGTTGCATTATGTTTTCAATAACTTTAACATATGTTGTTTAGCCTTTGACTAACTGGACGCCTGGGTAGAGTAGGGGTATTCCATCTGGAACGAAGCAGGAAGAAAAGTCTTTAAGAGCCTTTTTATCCTTGAATTTCAGGTATTTTTTTTCTTATATATTATGCGTTAAGTTGGATCATGAACTGGTATTGTGATTTTAGATCAATGATGTGTTGGATATTTTTTGTTTGTGCCAATTCTTTAGTATACCTCTAAACCTAATATTTTCAAATCATCGATGAATTTGCAAGGAAGAATGTAAACCTATGAGAAGCAACAAAAAGTTTTTAACTCCTTTAGAACCCTTTTAGCTTCGAATTTGAGGTAATTTATATTCAGTTTCATTTTGTGTTTTTAGTTGGATCATGAATCGGGTACTGTGATTTTGGATCAATTATTTGTCGGGTGGTTTTGTTTTTGCTGATAATTTAACAACCCCTTAGTCTAATTATAGTCTTAATTTTATCAAATCATTAGTGAATGTGTGAGGAAGAATGTGTGTGTGTGTGTGTGTGTTTGGAAAAGGGTGAAGATACATCTTTAGTGATAAAAAAGTTGTCTAATAAGTACTTATTCCCAAGTGTGAATCTCTAATCTTTCGGTTTTTCTCCGTATCATATTACATTCATGTTCAACTCATATGACCATTTAGATTGATTATGCAAATGGAGCATATAATTTTATGGTTACTGGTTTTACCGTGAAACTCATCACTTCCATCACAGCGCGCAACATGCTCAATAGAACGAAGTTAATATTTGATGACAAATACAAAGTAGGTTTTTGGCGGTAATAATATAGATGTGCAGGATTGCACAACCATTGAAACTGTTTCTACTCACTCAATGGATATGGAAATACATTGCCAACTTAATCATGGCAGATAGTAATGGTAGACATATGCTTTTGATAAGAACCAACATATAAGGTTAAGCAGTACAACTAAAAAATGATCATTTGAGACCACAACATATTACGTTTTAGTGGTATCATGGACATTTCCTATAACTTTTCCACATCCTGATGGCAACAGAAACAATATTAATGAATGGTTATTTAGGATACTAAGGGGATGTTTACCAAACGCTTACACGGTAAGTGCTTACGGGGTCAATTACCTTACCAGATGTACATGAGAATGACCTAGAATCTTACCTGGTAAGAGCGTTGGCAAGGACCAAGAATCTTACCCTTTTACACATTCAATTTCATGCATTTTTGTCATATGTTTACACATTTCCATAACGTCATACTCCCGTGTGGTATCAAAGAGATAACACCAAAAGACAAATGGAAAACAATAGTTGTGATTGGAATTGAAGTTTGTTTGATACGAACTGTGGCATCCAGTTACTTTTATGAATAATTGATAACGCCACTTTTTGGCGTTATTTCCGGTTCTCAAACCAATGAGATTGGCTTGTATTCAAGTAAAAAGGCGTGTATTTTACGGTTTATCTAGTGATTTACACATGTTATCTAAAAGGCGGCATTCCTCGAGAAAAGAAGCTAAAAAGAGCCCAAAACGATTCCAAACGAAGCCTAACGGAAGCCCACGAGTCAAGCCCAAGACCCACGACCGAACCAGGACCCGAACCGCGAACCAGAAAACGACCCACGCAGCTAATTGGACACGCGCGACTTACCACGCGACTTGCAAGTCGCGTGGCAAGTGGCGTAACCCACTATTTCGCGTTTTTTCAGCTACAAAATCCGATTTTAGGTCATTCGTTCGATATCGAGTTTTCGGCAGACGATCCAGAGCAGTCTCGGGGCGATTTCGGGCGATTTTCCGGAGTCATCGAGGTCACGTTAGAGAGCCGATCCCGAGTACATTCAAGACGGAACATAGATACAAGCACGATTGAAGGGAGTTCATCACGTTATTTTTCATGTTTTTAATCTTTCGCGTTACCATGTTTACATACGTAGTTTCATCTTTCTCTCTTGTGTTTGAATCCACCACCGACATGAACTAACCGGTTCGTGTTGGGGGTTGGAATGAATTCGGTTTATAAAGCATGTAACCAGATGATTTGAACTTTTATTGGTTTTTCCTTGATTAATGAAGCATGTGATTTTGTGTTTAATGCCTTTGAAAGTCTAGCTAGCTTTTAATTGATTTATTATTTCCAGTTGAGTTCGAGAGAATTAACTGTTAAATAGAACTAGGAATTGCATGCCTAAGACGATAAATCAGTGATAGAGATATACTGAATAAGTCTTAGTCCCAATTAAACCGTTAGGTTGATATCGAGAGATGAAATCTAGCCAATTTAACATAAATCGAGTACTTAATGTGTTTTGGAATCCATAGGTGAGATCGAGAGATTAAACTTATCCTTTTCAAAATAAAACCCGTTGTGGCTTGAAAGAGAACAACGGTGACTTTAAAAGATTTGGGAATCATTAAGGGGATAAACTGGTAATTGTTTGAGTTGTTTGTGTGCATGTGTAGAACCGGAGGATTTCCAACCCTCAACTTTTCTCTCTATCGAAGTTCCTAAATTGTTCTTTGCTTTGTTTGCGTTTAAGTTGTGATTTGCTAGAATTTAGTTTAAAACCCATCTTCCAAATTCGATAGTCTAGTTAATAAAGCTTATAGTAATTGTGATACTTAGTTCCTAGTTCCCCGTGATTCGATACTCGTACTTCTAAAGTACTATTACTTGACTTCGACCCGTACACTTGCGGTAAGGTTCGCGGGGTGTGAAAACCCCGTGTCAAGTTTTTGGCGCCGTTGCCGGGGAACTAGTTGTAATTAATAGCACTACCATCTATAAGAGTTATTAGATTGGACATTTTTTTTATTTCGTATTTTGTTCCATCACTTTCAGTTTTTGGATTACTGGCCTTGCTTTCTTTCTTTTCAGGTACCACTTGGTTTATGCCAAGGATGACCCGAGGGAAAGAGATTGAAGAACTCGATCCGGAAATAGAGAGAACTGCACGTCGCCTACGTAAAGAATCGAAAGCTAAGAAGAAATTAGAAATGGGCGACGAAAGACCCCGCAATGACCCACCTCGCAATAATCCACCGCCACCTCCTGAAAGAGTCCCTATGCGGTCGTTTGCCGACCCAAATGTGGCAGCGGCCCGCATAGGTATTCAACCACCTACCACTGCGGCTAACTACTTTGAGATAAAGCCGAGTACCATCGTAATGGTACAACAGAATCAGTTCGGGGGAGCACCAACTGAAGACCCCCACGCGCATCTACGAGCCTTCGAACGGATATGCAACACGTTTAAGATCAACGGAATGGAGGAGAACGCAATCAAGCTAAGGCTCTTCAGCTTTTCAATAAAGGGTAGAGCTGAAATCTGGATAGAGGGTCTACCGTCAGATCTTATCACAACTTGGGCAAACTTGAAAGCAGCTTTCCTTCAAAAGTTTTTCCCACCGGGAAGAACTGCTCAACTGATGGCCGACATTACGCACTTCGCGCAATGGGATCAAGAGATGTTATATGAAGCTTGGGAGCGCTATAAGGAGATGTTGAAGAAGTGCCGGCATCACGGATTGCATGGCTGGGTGATAATCCAAACGTTCTTTGGAGGCCTTCACCCACAATTCAAGAATGATATTACGGCTGCAGCGGGGGGAGCTCTTATGAACAAGACCTATGAAGAAGCAGTCGAGTTAATCGAGAATCTAGCTGAGCATAGCTACTCCACACCACGATCGTCCGTTGCACGAGTAGCGAGTGTTCGGGAATCAGACGAACTCAAAGAGATAAAAACCCAACTAGCAGCGATTACGAGCCATTTGCAAGCCGACAGCCTTCAAGAACCTGATCAAGTCCATTTTGTGTCAAACCGGAGCCAACCGAGAAACGATCCTTTCTCTAATACTTATAACGAGGGGTGGAAAAGACATCCCAATCTTTCATGGAATCAGCCCGGTCAACCACAATCAGGTAATTTTTCTAACTCTTCTAATTTTGCTCAAACTAATAATGTGTACCGTCCTCCAGGTTTTCAGCAAAGGAATGAAGGACCCTCGATGGAGAAGAAACCGGGATTAGAAGAGATGATGATGAAGTTCATGTCAAAAATGGACAGCACGGTCGGAGAGCTAGCGAGCATGGTGAATACGGTAAAAGCTGCAACTGAGCAGAATACGGCTGCAATAAAGATTCTCGAGAGGCAAGTGGGGCAGATTTCCGAGACCCTACAAAACAGAGCCCCCGGGAAACTTCCGAGTCAACCCGAAAGGCAAAACCGGGAGCATTGCAATGCCATTTATCTGAGAAGTGGCAAGGAGTTGATTAGAGACCCGGTAAGCGAGACTTCATCAAGGAAGACCGGTCTGGAAGAGGAAGAGTTCGAGATGATAGGCATGGGCAAGTTAGAGGCTGAGAAAGAGTTTAAGGAGAAGAAGAAGGAGGAAGATGTGATTGATCGAGAGAAGCCGAAGGAAAAAGTGTCACCACCGGTCAAGCCGACAACTCCAAGCGTACCTTACCCGAGTAGACTGAAAGCAAATAAGGATGCTGTTAATTTTTCCAAGTTTATCGATGTATTTAAAAAATTAACTATTAACATCCCTTTCGCTGATGCATTGGCGCAAATGCCCTCTTACATGAAGTTCATGAAAGAGATTTTATCCAAGAAGAGGGCACTTGACCACCAGTCCACCGTTGCACTCACTGAAGAGTGCAGCGCGATTTTCCAAAATAAGTTGCCCCCGAAGCTCAAAGATCCAGGGAGTTTCTCTATCCCTATTCAAATTGGAAATCTTTCTTTTAATAAAGCTTTATGTGATTTAGGGGCAAGTATTAATTTAATGCCATTATCTATTTTTAGGAAACTCGGACTGGGTGAGGTGCAACCGACATACATGACGCTGAAGCTCGCGGATAGATCGATCAGATATCCTTACGGAGTGATCGAGGACGTGCTCGTAAAGGTCGGTAAACTCTACTTCCCGGTGGACTTCGTAGTGATAGACATAGACGAGGATGAGGAGGTTCCGTTGATCCTGGGAAGATCATTCCTAGCCACGAGCCGAGCACTGATCGATGTAGAGGAATGAGAGGTGACCTTCAGAGTTGGTGGCGAGAGAGTGACTTTCAAGATGTTCGAGAAGACGAGAGGTCAAGAGGGAGAGGCATCCGGATCTGGTCATGGAAGACCAAGTGTGAGAGAATCCGCGAAGAATCGCAGGTGTGGGCGATCCAACTCCGTGGATACTGAGCCGAGTTGAAACCGCACAGTCGTGCCACGACTTTAAATACGGCGCTGGGTGGGAGGCAACCCACCAAGGTTAGTTTCCGTTCTTTATTTTTAGTTTTACGCGTGTGTTTAAATAATGAAAAAGCCATAAAAATCGAAAAGTCGAAAAAGTCAAAAATAGCTGAAACAGGGACATACGCGACTTGTCACGCGGTTTGCATACCGCGCAGCAAGTCGCGGGGCCCTCTGTTGGTTTTCTGAAACAGAGAGTTACGCGGTCTGCCACGCGACTTGCAAGTCTCGGGCTAAACCGTGGGAGTCCCATTTGCCTCATTTTTCATGTTTCGTGCAGTTTTTATTCCTTTCTTGCTTTGTGTGTTTCTGTTTTCTTGTTTTTCTTTCGTCGTTTGTTTGTTTCTTTTGTGTGTGCGTGCTCTCCCCTCCTTCTCCAAATGCTCAATCTTTCAAGAATCTCCTCTGGCCGGGCAAAACAGGTATGTTCTAATCATTTCTCTGCTAAAAGAGTGGTGTTTGATGTGTTGTTCTATTTTAATTGCAAGAGATGCAACAAACCTAAGTTTCACTTAGGTTTGGGGTGCCTCATTTTTGAACCATCTACACACTCACATTAGACCCTGTGCAAACCTCGGTTTCACCGAGGTTTGGGGTTGGCTTTTATTTGGCAAACCTAGGCCACGGCCTAGGTTTGGGGTGCCTATTTTTGGAAACTTTGGGTAGTCTTTTTATGTTATGCTATATGATGCCTTGCCTGCTCTTCTTAATAACTGCACAATGACTGCGTCGCATCACCTAAGACTTTACTTGCACATTGGGGGCAATGTGTGGGTAAGGTTTGGGGTTGCCCAATCGGGCCCAAGTTATGCACGTAGAATTCCTACACTTCTGAGTGTCGAGATCAAAGTAGCTAAATTTTTTGTTTTGAATGATTGAGACCAACCATTGTGGGAAGAATCTTGTGATAGTGACGTGACCGTTAGGGAAAGACCGGGAAAGGACATGACTAGGGACATTAGTGGAGACCACCCGATAGTGAGTTTTGAGCCTAATAAGACGTTTTTCATTTCGAGGGATTCATACACGTAATTCTTATACACTTTTCGAATTCCTTGTCGTGAATGTAGAATGATCTCGCTACATTATTGCATTGAGTAGCAAAGACGAACATCGGGATATTAGGTAAGGGTACAGTAGACCATATCGTGTGGACCTTAAGACATGATTCCAGGAATTTTGTTTCTGTTTAAACCCAGTTTGGCTATCGTTCCCTTTTCACCCTTTCATGTATATCCATTAACCACTTTGCAGCCAAACACTTACCTTTTCGTTTCTAAACCCATCATTACACCCTCAGCCATGAGCCTTAGCCATCCCTATCCGAAAGTGTGTCAATCGGAAGCAGTAATGAACTTAGAGAGATAGAGCGGAAAAGAAAGAAATCAGGCCAGTCACGAGAATAAAATGGGTCAATGCAACCCATGAATTAGAAAAGAGGGCCAATGATGCCCCAAATAAATAAAGAGGACCAATGAAGTCCCAACTTGAAAAAAAAAGTAAATAAATACCGTTAGTTAGATAGTCTCTAGTAGAGCTGCATAATAAGTGAGTCAAAGCGACTCCAATAGTGACGAAAAAGGACCAAGTGAGCAAATGTGAAGCAACGAGAAGTTCGAAACTGCCAATGATTGACACACCGAGGATTTTTGATCCTTTTACCCTTCGTTTCTCAGCCTTAACCTTAGCCCCGTTACAACCGTTATAAAGACCTGGATGATCTTCTGGAAAACGTGATTAGAGTCTAGGACCACCTTTACCGATAGTCCCTGTCTTGTTATTTGATTCCTTCTGAGATCAAAAGTTTGGACATTTGTGCGTCTTTCCTTAGAGTTGTCATGTAATAATTTGAGTATTCTTGTACATAACCTCCTTAAACATGACAACACGAGCGATAACCTAGGTTCGAGCGAAATGAGAGTATCCCGTGAGGTAGGGTCGAGGCGAAATGTTTTCCCTAGTATGTTCGGACTTAGTCTAACCCTAATGTAATCGGAACGGTCACGAGTTCAACTCACAATGGAAGGTCATAGGTCAAACGAAATGAGAATGAGGCGAGAGTGAGATAGATATTCACAGGTATAGGAAATCACCGATGCATCACTTGGTACCGATTGGGAATTGTGTAGTTATTAAATTTTCACTGATATGTACTTTAATTCTGTTTTATCGCTAATTTGCTTGGGGACAAGCAACGCTCGGTTTGGGGTTGTTGATAACGCCACTTTTTGGCGTTATTTTCGGTTCTCAAACCAATGAGATTGGTTTGTATTCAAGTAAAAAGGCGTGTATTTTACGGTTTATCTAGTGATTTACACAGGTTATCTAAAAGGCGGCATTCCTCGAGAAAAGAAGCTAAAAAGATCCCAAAACGATTCCAAACGAAGCCTAACGGAAGCCCACAAGTCAAGCCCAAGACCCACGACATAACCAGGACCCGAACCGCGAACCAGAAAACGACCCACGCAGCTAATTGGACACACGCGACTTACCACGCGACTTGCAAGTCGCGTGGCAAGTGGCGTAACCCACTGTTTCGCGTTTTTTCAGCTACAAAATCCGATTTTAGGTCATTCGTTCGATATCGAGTTTTCGGCAGACGATCCAGAGCAGTCTCGGGGCGATTTCGGGCGATTTTCCGGAGTCATCGAGGTCACGTTAGAGAGCCGATCCCGAGTACATTCAAGACGGAACATAGATACAAGCACGATTGAAGGGAGTTCATCACGTTATTTTTCATGTTTTTAATCTTTCGCGTTACCATGTTTACATACGTAGTTTCATCTTTCTCTCTTGTGTTTGAATCCACCACCGACATGAACTAACCGGTTCGTGTTGGGGGTTGGAATGAATTCGGTTTATAAAGCATGTAACCAGATGATTTGAACTTTTATTGGTTTTTCCTTGATTAATGAAGCATGTGATTTTGTGTTTAATGCCTTTGAAAGTCTAGCTAGCTTTTAATTGATTTATTATTTCCAGTTGAGTTCGAGAGAATTAACTGTTAAATAGAACTAGGAATTGCATGCCTAAGATGATAAATCAGTGATAGAGATATACTGAATAAGTCTTAGTCCCAATTAAACCGTTAGGTTGATATCGAGAGATGAAATCTAGCCAATTTAACATAAATCGAGTACTTAATGTGTTTTGGAATCCATAGGTGAGATCGAGAGATTAAACTTATCCTTTTCAAAATAAAACCCGTTGTGGCTTGAAAGAGAACAACGGTGACTTTAAAAGATTTGGGAATCATTAAGGGGATAAACTGGTAATTGTTTGAGTTGTTTGTGTGCATGTGTAGAACCAGAGGATTTCCAACCCTCAACTTTTCTCTCTATCGAAGTTCCTAAATTGTTCTTTGCTTTGTTTGCGTTTAAGTTGTGATTTGCTAGAATTTAGTTTAAAACCCATCTTCCAAATTCGACAGTCTAGTTAATAAAGCTTATAGTAATTGTGATACTTAGTTCCTAGTTCCCCGTGATTCGATACTCGTACTTCTAAAGTACTATTACTTGACTTCGACCCGTACAGTTGCGGTAAGGTTCGCGGGGTGTGAAAACCCCGTGTCAATAATTATGTGTCATGTAACCTTCAAACCAAAAGAAGATTTTAAGCAGTGACATCCCAATTAGAAAACATAAAATGAATAACTCCTCTAGGGTTCTGGGACATGGATGATGTCCTTCCATGCTCTGCTATATAAGGTTAATTCATTTGTATGTTTTAATTGCACCTAATGTATACAAAAAGTCAGCAAAGCAGTTTTTAAAGCCAACAAATAACAAAGTTAATGAAACAGAAACACAAAAATAAAATAAATTGATCCATACTACACTGCAAGATGAAACTACACAGCTGAAAGATTGCAAGTGAGTCTTTCATAATCTGTTTATTTAATTATAGTTGCCAATAATTGATGGTGGTGATGATTTACTTCCTAAGACTATCAATCAAAAGAGGATGCACTTTCATTTGATATTTAGAACTCACCCCAGGGGTGGAAGTTTAGGTACATAAAGCTACTAACTCTTTTTCCAACCGCAAATTTCTATTACCATATCAAAGCAATTGAAAAAGACTTGAAGCAACACAATAGCTGTTACGAAGTTTTTGTGGGTCTCCTTTTGAAACTCATTCGATCTCTATTTTATCTCAATTTAGGTCGTGGTTTTCTACGTTATACAATTTCCTTCGACTTATATATATCTACGTCAACAAGTGTGTTTAGATTATTTTAACCACCAACAAGGATGCTTTTTAACTGTTTTTCTAACTATTATATTTATGTCGTTTCAGGTACAAGGGTTGTTATAACGTATCAGAGTCAGGTTCGTTAAATTTGTAACTTTACTATGCTTTTCTAAAGTTAGGGCTATATTTATCCTTCTACTTTTGGTTAAACTCTACATAGAACATTTATGTGCTTGTGCTTTGATTGGAACATATCAAATTTGGCGGATATACACAAATGCACACCGTCAACAGTTAGTTCGATGCACAAATGCACTAACGAAGTATTTTATTCAGGTATCATCGTAGCAGACTAGCAGTTCTAACTCATGGTATTATAATGTTCGTAGTGTTTATATGTGAAAAGACTTGACTTGTGTTTTCCTCGATTCGTCTTAGCAAATATTTCAGGGAAGACTACTATGACAAAAGCAAGAGAAACCCCATCCGTTGCTTGATCTTTTTTGCCACCATGTTGCCAAGTTACCCAACATTAGAACGTTATTAATATCGCCGGTTCAATCATGTGATCTTAGTTAAAGCTATGACCTAACAATATATTATTAGTTTTATTTTTTCTCAATTATTGTTGTTGTTATTCTTTTTGTGGAGAGATGGAGAAGAACAACAAATGAAAATTGGGAGGTATGTGGTGGTGATTTGTTTTGGATTTTTTTGACCAACATTTTATGCACTATTTTTATATATATTGTTGGAGTTTTGTGATTCCTTTGACGGTTGCCATTTTGCAATTTTAGTGGGGTATTTTCCAAATCTGACTCTTTAATTCATCGTAATTTTAACCTTTTTATTTATGCATTATCGTTTCGTTTTTCACTAATAATATATTGGAACTCTCTTTACTTTTACAATAATAAAAACTATATTTAAGTTTTATCTTTGGTTAAAAATAATTTTAATATTTGAGTTTAATTGCATAATAACTCACAATGTAATTTACGATGAATTTGGGTGTTTTGGAAAATTTAATATGATGTCTTATGAAATTTACTTAAACAGTCAAAACAAATTTCAACTATATATCATATTACTCAAATAGTCAAAACAAATTTCAACTATATATATGATAAGTTCGTTGTTCACAAGTACAATTCTACCATAATTGTTGTTATACCTTAAATAATTATTGTTATACCTTAAACATTTCTTACTTGACAGAAACTTTTTGATGTACTTCACCAATAGTATGTTACAAATACCGCGCGAAGCGCGGTAAGATTACCTACTATATATATAAAGGAGAATGTATGAGAGTGAGTTAAGGAGAGGCCTCCATGGCCATTTATCTATTTTTCTACAATTTTAATTTATTTTAAATATAAGTCATACATTAAATGTTCTCATTAATTACAAAAACTTTTCATTTTTTATTTTATAATTTTATAACATGGATAACAATCAATATAAATCAAATACTTATTTTAATATGTTATATTTTTTTTATTCTTTAGTAGGCTAACAATGCTTATAAAATAAAAATATTTTTAATATTGTATGTTTTGGTTTATTTAGATTTTTATGGATAAACTAACAATACTTATAAATCAAAACTTATTTATAATATATATTTTGTATTTTTTTAATTTTTGTTTTTTTAATAAGTTAACAATGATTATAAATCAAAACTTTTAAATTATTTTATTTTTTTAGTAAGATCTATACCAATGTTTGTAGTCTTTCTTTTAGTAAGCTAACAATACTTAGTTTAGTAAATTATGGTTTTTTAGTAAGATAACAACCGTTTATAAATCAACTTTTTTAGTAAAGTATATTAATCTTTATAATAATATTTGTATTCACCGCGCAAGGCGCGGTGCTGTTACCTAGTTTGAATAAATCACAAAAAACTCATCATAAGATATACTTCAAATAGTTTATCAAAAAGACAGCTTATAAGCTAGTTTATATCAATCCAAACATGCACCCAACAAATAAACTAGCTTATTTTTATTAAACGACGCCTAAAAATGTTGAATACATATTAATAGTTTTCAGATTTATTGTATACATATATGAAAAAACAAAAATAAAACCTAAATTAATCTCCATTGTACCACCCACCCCTTCTTCTTTTTTGGCAACTGTAACCCCATCTCCAGCGATATCACGAGAGGTCTTCTCCTCCTTTCTCTACCAGTCTACCACCACAGAAACTCCGATGCTCGTCTAATTTCTTTTGTTTTCGATTCACCAACTTGTAGAAACACAGAAGGGTTCAAATTGTTTCGATTTTATTAGACTTCCAGTTATATTCTTTTCAAAAAATCGTAATTTAAACAATCTTCATTTCAATACAACCTTTTTTTTTATCATTTTGATAAGTGTTTATTTTTATATATTTTTACGTCAAAATCCCTTACGGTTAGTATCAATTAGATGTCTAAAATACCCCTATTAAATTAGGTTTTAGTATTTTACTGTTTATAAATAAATAAAAATGAAAAAGAAAAAAATATTAATTAATTAAGTTGTGTGTGTGTGTGTGTCTTACAATTAAAGAAAAGAAAAGAAAAGAAAAAAAAAATTATTTTGGTCCTTGTGTTTTCGTGAGGTGCAGCAAGTCGCAAGAAATATATTTATATATATTTCTTTAATGAATTTGGAGCAGAAGAAAAATAGAATCGCACACATCAACATGGGGGGTCGGCGTTTTCTTTTGCTCACGAACGCAGCACTTCGCTGAACAGAGGCATGCGCGGCCTCAAGCCGCGCGCTTCCGAAATCAATGTGTGTGCATTTGGCGGTTTCCAATCGATTGGGGATTAAAAGCTTTCTAAAAAACCATCGTTTGAAATAAATCAATTTGTGTGTGTGTGGGGGGGGGGGGGGGAGGAGAAGAGAGCAAGAAGGAGACCAAATTTGAGCATTTTTCTTCATCGATTTCATTTAATCTTTTGGTAATTTTTTTAGTTGTAACCCTAGTTATCATTCCAACACTAGTTTGATTAGATTTTGATGGTTGCACTTTGAGATTCCATTGTAATCATTTGGGACAAATCTATTTGCTTGATTTCTAATTCCAATGTCAATTTCGTTTGGGTTTTCAATTAACTTGATCAATTAGTTGAATCTCTTATGAAAAATTGTTAGTCAAAATATTAGATACGTAATTGTCTTTTGGTTTTGATGGAGTAACAATGAAACTCTTTGAATTCAATAAGGTTTTCAATTTGAGTTCTTGAAATCTTGCAATCCAGGTTATAATAAGCCGAGCTTATGAGCTTATTGCCTTGAGTTGGTATTTTTCTAGTTCGATAAAGCTAATCACTTCTAAATAAATTAAGAGCTTATTTAACTTCTTATTTGTGATTAAGATCCGGTTGAAGAACTTATTTTAACCGGTGTGAATTAAGAAAAAATAGAGGTCGTTAGAGCTTGTTAACGACTATAATCAACTTAGGTTCGTTCTTTATGTTTACGTTTTTTGGAATCAATGATAGGTGTCATCATCTTAATCAAAGTCAAACTAATGTTGGTTTTATTTCATTGTTTTTTTAAAGGCATTTGCATTTCGGGGGTGTCCTGAATAAGTCCAGACTAATCCCCCCACGACCCGGCCCAAACAGCAGGCCCACGATCCGCCCCTTGATTCGGGGATACCTCCGCGTGATCATTACGGGGTTCGAACCCAGGTAGTAAGGGCTTCCACCACTTACCCTCCTAGGATGTTACCAAACCACTAGGCTACAACATCTTTGGTGGTTTTATTTCATTGTTTATAATTAATTTTAGTCGCATTTTTAGTTTAGTTAATCAAATCCACCCCCCTCTTTTACTTAACGTGTAGAAGTTGAAATAATTGTCACGACCAATCCCTGTGGATTCGATCTGACTTACCACTATTGCAATTCATATTGTGATTTGGGACAGTTAAAATAACAACTTATTATTTGACGGTCTCGACGCCCGTCACATTTACTAGTTATTACTCACTAGGTCTAAGCAAAAAAAATGCCATATTTCCCTATGAAAAAGTTAAAAATGTTTTTTTAATGTCCTAAAAAACAGGTTGACCGAATAACTATAATTACATGTTTAATTATTGATTTAATACATAAAATATCTCTAAATAAAAAGGGAGCGATGCAAGAAAATATAACAAATATGGGTAAGTATTCCATCTATTACATTTTTGAATCAGCCTTTTTTTAGGGAAGGGTGTTCTAGGCTATGACTAGACTAATCCCTTGGTAAGTTATGACTGTAAGACATCAGCCGTGATTAAACCTTAGTGACCACAATTGTTGTGTATGCCTGGATTAGAGCCCTGGACAGATGAGATATTCCACCACATCTCCCAGGGCATTAACCAGTACGCCACCACAACCTTGAATCTGCCCTTTATGTTTGCATCTATTGTGTTGGTTCCACTCTCTTATGATTATGTAGGAATTTAATCAGTGACATTCTTTTTTATCACAAGTGATTATTTACAACTACATTTTAAGATCACTTGTTGGCACTACTTTTGTTAGAATCGAAGTAGGAATCAACTGATGAACGATTGAGAGAGATGTGGCCGAAGGTTTCAGCAGCTTTTCATATAATTGAGAGAACGATTATGTTGGTGCAAGTGTGCCACATCTCTATATATTTATTTTGATGATTCCAAACACACCGTATTATTGTTTTTCTAACAATCTTATCCAAGTGTGCAGTTAATTGGACAACATGAAGATTTTATCTGAAGAGTCCAAGCCTGGTGTTTATGTCGTCATTATTTATATATATCTCATAATGATAAACACCCTAAAATAATATACCACTTGGATATTTATAAAACCTTAAATACTGTTTTTAAATTAAAGATATTTAAATTTTATTTAAAACTAAAGTTTTATTAAAATTATTAAAATAATTTTTTAAATTAATTTGTCAACCTCAAATCTGGTTTCACATCTTCTTTTACTGTTCATTCTTTTTTTGTGAAGAAGTTTTAGCCGAAAGCAACCAGCGCTGCCATACTCCCCTTGTACGATGTGTCAGGCGGTATACCGCCAAGGACACCGCGGTATACCGCGGCTGGATGTCTGGTGTCAGGCTTTTGCAGGTTGACTTCCTTTTGTCAGGATCACCTTTTCTGGGCGGTATACCGCGCCCATATAGGCGGTATACCGCGGTGAACTTTTGACCGTTGCCACGTCCAGCTTAAATACATGCAGCTTCTCAGCATTTATGCACATAGACAAGCAGACATTGAATACCTAGCTTCCAAAAGGATTACTCAGCTCCTCATCTCATTTAATAACTTATTCAAGTTATAATTTTTGAGTGATCAATCTCTCACAAATCCAAGTGTTATACTTATACAAGAGTGATTAACATTGTGAGATATATTCTCTTGTAAGTATTTGAATAGTGTGAGTGATTCACGTTCTCAAGCAAAAGCAAGAGATTTTATTATCATTGTATCAAGGTTTGTGTTCTACCATAAAGAACACTTATAGTGAATCAGTGTGTCGAGAAGTGTCTCGGCAAGTGGACTAGCCAGCCAGTTGGTGGTGAACCACTTTAAATCTCGGTGTCGGTATCAATATTCTCTGCCCTTATCTCTTTATATTTCCGTTGTGCACTTAATTTTATTTATATCTTTGTTGTGCATGCAATATTTGTTGTTGAACTTGATAAGAGAATTTTTATTTGAGAAGTATTTTTAAATACAACCTTTACCCCCCCTAAGGTTGTCCTAACAATTGGTATCAGAGCAGGTTGCAAGTTTTTTTAAAAATCATTGTATTTTTAAAACTTGTTCCTATTTTAAATGGCAACCTCTGAGGGAATTATTTCTACAAAAATTCCGCAAATTGACACCGAAAATTTTGGTCTTTGGGCAAATCTTTTTGAATGCTACGTTCGTGGCAAAAGTCGAAAAATTTGGGACATTATTAAAAATGGAGATTATAAACCCACCAAAACCAAAGATGGAGTAATTAGTGAAAAACCAGTAGCGGAATGGTCCGCCGCTGAGGATGCTTGGGTTTGCTTAAATTTTGAAGCTAAAAATATTCTTTTTTCGGCACTTACTAAAGATGAGATTGAACGTGTTTATTCTTGTGAAACTGCTCACGATATTTGGGAAAATCTAAATAACACTCATAGAGGAAATTCTCAAGTCAAAAGCTCAAAAATAAATATTCTTGTACATGATTATGAAATGTTTGAGATGTTAAAAGATGAGTCAATCGACTCAATGTTTAAACGTTTTAACCTTATCATGGTGAGCTTGAAAGGTCTTGGTAGAACTTATCCAAACGAAGATTACGTACGAAAAATTCTTCGAGCGCTTCCTCCGGAGTGGATGCCGAAAATCACATCGTTGGAAGACTCCCGTGACCTCTCAATGATGAAATTAGATGATATCATTGGAAATCTCAAAGTGCATGAAATTGCACTAAAAAGGAACAAAGATCGGGAGCATGATAAAAAGAAATCGTTGGCACTTAAAGCTTCAACTTCAAGTGACGAGAAGGAGAAGAAGAAAAAGAAGGAGAAAGCTAGCTCCTCAAAGGATCAACCCGAACATCTTGACGATGTAGCCATGTTGGTAAGAAATTTTTCTAAATTTTTAGCTAACAAAAAGTTTTCAAGAAATGATAGGTTTCAAAGAAAAGGAGATTATCGCCGTGGTGGAGAAAACCGAAGCCGAAAGTTTCATAAACGGAACGACAAAATAAATAAAAATGGCGAATCAAGTGATGATGAAGAAGCCAAGAAAAAGAAGGGCTTTTGCTACTCATGTGGAGACAAGGATCACTATGCCAACGAGTGTCCAAAAAGAAATAAACCTAAACTCAAGAAGGAGAAAGCCTTCGTTGGAGGCGCGTGGAGCGCAAGTGAAGATGAAAATGAGTATGAAGCCACTTGTCTCATGGCGGAAGGCGACGATGAGGTAAACTCGTGTTACTCAAATTACTCTAGCGATGATGAAAGTAATGATGATGATGATCTTGATATGTTAAATGATGCCTTTCAAAAAATGGTTATGCTTACAAATAATTATAAAAATGAGAACGCAAAACTAAAGGAAGAATTCTTATTAAGTAAAAAGGAAATTCATGACAGCAAACAAAAAATTGCATGCGATAATGAAAAAATCATAAATTTAGAAAATAAATTAAGTGAAAAATATGTTTGCAATTCTTGTGACATTTTAAATAAAGAAATTGCATGCCTTGAGAAAAGAATAGTTGAAAATGATTTATGTGCTAGTTGTGATGTGCTTAAAAAGGAAAATGCATGTTTAAAAGAAAAATGTGATAAACATGAAAAAGATAATTTGTTAGCACATGCCTTTCAAAGTAGCAATGAGAAAGTGCTTAAAATGTTAAAAATGTCAAATAGCACTAATTGTAGAAAAGGCGTTGGTTCCAATATGTGTAAAGATAAGTGCTTATGTATGCCTATCAAAAGATATTTTGAACCACCTAAAAATGTTGAAATGAGAAAACCGTATATGCAAAAATCCTCATATATGTCCAACATAAATAATGTGAATTATAAGTCTAGGAAATCTTATGCATGCATGTATGATAGTAAATTTTCTAGACCAAAAAATAGTGTGAATATGCATGCTCCTTTTTACGTCTTTGATAAATATGATCGTAAAATTAAAATGGTACCAAAGTGGATTCCTAAAGGCTCCTTTAGTGTTGATAATCCCGGTGGCATGCGTTTATGGCTTTAAATGTGTTACATATTATATATATAATTTGAATATAATTTATTGTATATATTATATATAAGTAATATAATAGTATATGTACTTTTATATTGTTTATATATATGTACTGTTTATATATATATATACCTACGCACTACATATATATATACTTTGTGTGTTTAATATATTATATATATATTAATATTGTTTGATGTATTATATATATATATTAATATTGTGTAATGTATTATATATATATATATTCTGTTTGACTTTATATATATGCATGTTGGTTGACATTGAAACTAATTGTCAAGGACCCATAAGATGTGGGGACCATAAAAGTTGTACTTTAAATGTTGTAGATAAATCTTGATATGGATTGGATTCTTGATAGTGGATGCACACGTCACATGACCGGAAACCATAATCTTTTTTCATCATATGAGTCATGTGATGGTGGACTAGTAATTTTTGGAGGAAACTCCAAAGGAAAGGTAATTGGGAAAGGTACAATTTCTTGCAACAATGTTACTTTTTTAGATGTTACGCATGTTGATAATTTGAAATTTAACTTGCTAAGTGTTCGTCAACTGTGCAAAAATGGTATAATTGTTGTTTTTGAAGAAAACTCTTGCAAAATTCTGAAAAATGGTAAAGTTCTTTTAAATGGGGTTATAAAAGGAAATCTTTATGTTTGTAAAACTGATGTAAATGAAAATGTTTGTTTATCTTCCGTATATGATAATTCGACTTTGTGGCATAGACGTTTAGGTCACGCTAACCTTAGATTAATTCAAAATTTGAAAAATAAGGAGCTTGTGAGTAACCTTCCAAAATTAAAATTTGATAATCATTTTTGTGATGCATGTCGTGTCGGCAAACAAACTCAAGTTTCTCATAAATCAAAAAATGTGATTTCAACTAAAAGAGTTTTAGAACTTTTACACATGGATCTTTTTGGCCCTATGGCCATTCAAAGTTTTGGAGGAAATTATTACACTCTAGTAATTGTAGATGATTTTTCCCGTTATACGTGGACTTTATTTTTAAAACATAAAAATGAAGCTTTTCAAAAATTTAAGATTTTGGGAAAACGAATTCAAAACCAACAAGGTTGTACGATTGTTTCGATTCGTACGGACCATGGACGCGAATTCGATAATGAAACTCAATTTGGTGCGTTTTGCGACAAATATGGTATAACGCACAATTTTTCTGCTCCTCGCACTCCTCAATCTAATGGGGTTGTGGAGAGGAAAAATAGAACCCTACAAGAAATGAGTAGGACTATGCTCAATGAACATCAAGTTCCCCAAAAGTTTTGGTGTGATGCCGTAGCTACCGCGACCTATGTCCTCAATCGTGTGCTAATTAGGAGTATCCTAAATAAGACCCCTTATGAGATCCTACGTGGTAGAAAGCCTTCCTTAGCCCATCTTAAGGTATTTGGTTGTAAATGTTTTATTTTAGATACCAAATCTTATTTGACCAAATTTGACCCAAAAGCCTATGAGGGAGTATTCCTTGGTTATTCTTGGAATAGCAAAGCCTATAGAGTCCTTAATAAAGAGACCATGGTTGTAGAAGAATCCCTAAATGTAAGCTTTGATGAAAGTCCTCCTAAACCTAGTGCACCCTTAGTAAATGATAATGGTTGTGAAGGAGATGCACTAGCCCAACATCTTAGAACCTTGGACTTAGGTACCCAATCTTTTACAAATGTAGAAGCTAGTGATGCCCCTCCATGTTATGTTCCACAAGGAGTAGATGATCCTAACCTTAGAACATCTAGAGGCCATCCCGTAGATCAAATCATAGGTGACCTAAACCAAAGAACGACTAGATCACAAATCCATACCCTTTGTGCCTTTCACGCCTTTATCTCAGCCATAGAACCTAAAAACATAGAAGAAGCTTTAGGTGATGAGGATTGGATAATGGCCATGCAAGAAGAGTTAAACCAGTTTACTAGGAATGATGTGTGGGACTTAGTTCCTTGCCCTAGCGGTCAAACCATTATTGGCACACGATGGGTCTTTCGTAACAAGGTAGACGAAAACGGTGAAGTCACCCGAAACAAGGCACGTTTAGTTGCCAAGGGATACAATCAACAAGAAGGTATCGATTATGATGAAACCTTTGCACCAGTTGCAAGGTTAGAGTCTATTCGAATGCTTCTCGCTTTTGCAAATGCTAAAAATTTTAAATTATATCAAATGGATGTCAAAAGTGCTTTCCTAAATGGTTTTATAAATGAGGAGATATATGTTTCCCAACCTCCCGGCTTTAAAAATTTTGAAAATCCGACGCATGTTTATAAATTAAAAAAGGCGCTTTATGGTTTAAAGCAAGCTCCGCGTGCGTGGTATGATAGATTAAAATCCTTTTTAATTACAAGTGGTTATATTATGGGTAAAATAGATAATACTTTGTTTGTCAAATATGCTCAAAATGATATTGTGGTTGTGCAAGTGTATGTTGATGATATTATTTTTGGTTCTACAAATGAAAATCTTTGTAATGAATTTGCTACAAAAATGACTAATGAATTTGAAATGAGCATGATGGGAGAATTAAAATTCTTCTTAGGATTGCAAATAAAACAAAGTGAAAATGGTACTTTTATAAGTCAATCAAAATACTGCAAAGACATGTTGAAAAAGTTTAATTTTGAAAATGTCAAACCTGTTGAAACTCCGATGACCACTAATCTAAAATTATCTAGTGACGAAGAGGGAACCGATTTTAATGAAAAGATTTATCGTGGCATGATTGGTAGCTTATTGTATTTAACTGCTAGTAGACCTGATATCATGTATAGTGTGTGTTTATGTGCTCGCTTTCAATCCTCGCCTAAACAATCTCACTATGAAGCCGTCAAGCGTATTTTTAGATATCTTAGAGGGACTACGAATCTTGGACTATGGTATCCAAAACAACCCGAGCTAGAAGTAACTTGCTTCACCGATTCCGATCTTGGTGGCTCGATGGTTGATCGAAAAAGCACTAGTGGAGTATGTGCCTTTATAGGTCTCTCGCTTGTGTCTTGGTTTTCCAAGAAACAACATTCCGTAGCCTTATCCACTACCGAAGCGGAATATGTAGCCGCCGCGAGAGCGTGTGCTCAAGTTCTATGGATGAAGCACACACTTACCGACTTTGAGGTACGTCAATCCAAAATTCCAATTATGTGTGATAACTCAAGTGCTATAAACCTAAGTAAAAATCCCGTTTTACATTCTCGTACCAAACATATTGAGTTGCGACATCATTTTCTACGAGATAATGTTCAAAAAGGCCACATCGTGCTTGAAAAAGTTGATTCCGAAGACAATTTGGCCGATATTTTTACTAAAGCCCTAAACAAAAAATCGTTCTTTAAATTAAGACTTGGTTTAGGCATGCTTGAGTATAACCCATGAGATAATGCTACTCTTAATTATATGCATATTTTGAGGGGGAGCATCTCTCGAGGGGGAGCATAGCGTCTTTCTTAACCCTTTTTGCTTCGACAAAAGGGGGAGAGAAACCGAGTATGCTCTCGTGTTTAGCGGTTGTGTTTGTCATCATCAAAAAGGGGGAGATTGTTGGTGCAAGTGTGCCACATCTCTATATATTTATTTTGATGATTCCAAACACACCGTATTATTGTTTTTCTAACAATCTTATCCAAGTGTGCAGTTAATTGGACAACATGAAGATTTTATCTGAAGAGTCCAAGCCTGGTGTTTATGTCGTCATTATTTATATATATCTCATAATGATAAACACCCTAAAATAATATACCACTTGGATATTTATAAAACCTTAAATACTGTTTTTAAATTAAAGATATTTAAATTTTATTTAAAACTAAAGTTTTATTAAAATTATTAAAATAATTTTTTAAATTAATTTGTCAACCTCAAATCTGGTTTCACATCTTCTTTTACTGTTCATTCTTTTTTTGTGAAGAAGTTTCAGCCGAAAGCAACCAGCGCTGCCATACTCCCCTTGTACGATGTGTCAGGCGGTATACCGCCAAGGACACCGCGGTATACCGCGGCTGGATGTCTGGTGTCAGGCTTTTGCAGGTTGACTTCCTTTTGTCAGGATCACCTTTTCTGGGCGGTATACCGCGCCCATATAGGCGGTATACCGCGGTGAACTTTTGACCGTTACCACGTCCAGCTTAAATACATGCAGCTTCTCAGCATTTATGCACATAGACAAGCAGACATTGAATACCTAGCTTCCAAAAGGATTACTCAGCTCCTCATCTCATTTAATAACTTATTCAAGTTATAATTTTTGAGTGATCAATCTCTCACAAATCCAAGTGTTATACTTATACAAGAGTGATTAACATTGTGAGATATATTCTCTTGTAAGTATTTGAATAGTGTGAGTGATTCACGTTCTCAAGCAAAAGCAAGAGATTTTATTATCATTGTATCAAGGTTTGTGTTCTACCATAAATAACACTTATAGTGAATCAGTGTGTCGAGAAGTGTCTCGGCAAGTGGACTAGCCAGCCAGTTGGTGGTGAACCACTTTAAATCTCGGTGTCGGTATCAATATTCTCTGCCCTTATCTCTTTATATTTCCGTTGTGCACTTAATTTTATTTATATCTTTGTTGTGCATGCAATATTTGTTGTTGAACTTGATAAGAGAATTTTTATTTGAGAAGTATTTTTAAATACAACCTTTACCCCCCCTAAGGTTGTCCTAACAGATTACAATAGTTGATTAACCTAATAATGAAACCTAAGAGATCTATATATACAAGATAAGTTACAGGTAATTACATAATAGACCCTGAACTATACATATTTACGATAATACTCTAACCCCCCCCCCCCCCTCTTCAAACTCAAGTAGGGGAAGAATGAGCCAAGTTGAGTTTGGAAACAAGATCCCGAAAACGCCCCGGAAGATGAGCTTTGGTGAAGATGTCCGCTGTCTGATCAATGGTTGAAATCGAAAGAAGTTTAACCGTCTTGCGAAGAACATGTTGACGAGTGAAATGACAGTCAATCTCGATGTGCTTTGTACGCTCATGAAAGACATCATTGTGATCAATCTGAATAGCACTATTGTTATCACACCACAATGGTGTGGGAGAGATCTGATGAGCACCCATATCAGATAGTAACCAGTGTAGCCATACAAGTACTTGCGTAGTGTCAGCTAAAGCTCGATACTCAGCTTCAGTACTAGATCGAGCTGTCAAAGATTGTTTCTTGCTGCGCCAGGAAATAAGAGAGTCTCCAAGGAAGAAACAATATCCGGTGGTAGAGCGACGGTCTGTTATGTCTCCATCCCAGTCAGCATCGGAGAATGCACGGAGAGTTAAGGACGATGTGGATGAGAAGTGAAGTCTATGAAACATTGTCCCTTTAAGATACCGATGGATGCGAAGAACCGCGACATAGTGATCGGAGCACGGAGCAGCCATGAACTGGCTGACTATATGAACTGCATATGCAAGATCCGGTCGAGTAACAGTCAGATAGACCAGAGATCCAACTAGTTGACGGTACCGTGTAGGGTCCTGCAGTGGGGTTCCGGCATTGGGAGCAAGATGCAGATTTTGCTCAATGGGTGTAGATGCAACTTTGTTGTCTGTAATCCCAGCTTTGGACAACAGATCTGAAATGTACTTGGCTTGACAGAGATAGATGCCGGAAGAGTCTGACAGAACTTCAAGACCAAGGAAGTAGTGTAGCTTACCAAGATCTTTCATCTCAAAGCATGAGCTGAGAGACTGTTTGAGATGGGTGATACCTGTAGAGTCACTGCCGGTAATGATCATATCATCAACATACAATAGAAGTAAGATAGTACCTGCAACAGTGGTCCGAGTAAACATGCCAGAATCATAATTACTCGGAGAAAACCTCAATGAAATGACAGTATTGCTAAATTTTTCAAACCAAGCACGAGGAGCTTGTTTGAGGCCATAGAGGGCTTTTCGAAGTCGACATACATGACCCTGATGAGAGATCACACCTGGAGGGGGTCTCATGTAGACTTCCTCTTCGAGATCGCCATTGAGAAAGGCATTCTTGACATCCATCTGGTAAAGTGGCCATCTTTTGGTGGCAGCTATGGCGAGAAGACTACGAACCGAGGTGACCCGAGCCACAGGAGCAAACGTTTCCTCGTAATCAATGCTATATTCTTGATTGAAGCCTTTTGCCACAAGACGTGCTTTATATCGATCAATGGATCCATCGGATTTTGTTTTGATTTTGAAGACCCATTTGGAACCAATAGGTGACTTGCCCGGTGGGAGAGGTACAAACTCCCATGTATTTGTCTTGTCAAGAGCCTGAAGTTCCTTGGTCATAGCTTGCTTCCAAACAGGGTTAGAAGCGGCTTCCTTGAAGGAAGTGGGTTCATGGTTGGACAACAGTGTAGCATAACAATGATAATCACGAAGGTGAGAAGGAACTTGTCTTACCCGGTCTGAGCGTCGTACTTCAGCTTGTGATTGTGAGGAGCTAGGATCCATAGACTCAGCAGATGGCTCAGAAATAGTCCTTGGAGATGGTGCAGATGATTGATCATGATCAGATGGCACAGATGGCATAGGTGAAGGCTCAGGTTGAGGCGAAACAGAAGGAAGTGGAGCAGATGATGAGGTCACAGATGGAGGTGAGATGGAAGGAGGTGTACTAGATGGAGGGGTGAGTATGGGATCTAATTGGAGTGAGTCCAAAGAGATAGAGTTATCAGTGAAGAAGGAAGTGGAAGGATTGGGTATGTCCTGAAATTTGGACACTGTTGAGAAGGGAAGATGTTCCCAGAATGTGACATGGCGGGATATACATAGTCTCTTAGAGACTAGATCCCAACAACGATAACCTTTGTGTTCAATACCATAGCCAAGAAAGCAGCATAATCGAGAACGAGGTTCGAGTTTGGTGTGTTCATGAGATTGCAACTGAACAAAGCAGGCACAACCCCATACTTTTAGGAGTTCATATGCAGGAGAGACCCCATGGAGCACTTCATAGGGAGACTTTTGATTTAGGATGGGAGTCGGGTGACGGTTGATGGTGTAGACAGCCGTGAAGGCAGCTTCGCCCCAAAAACGTTCTGGACACTTGGCTAAGATTAATAGAGTACGAACAGTGTCGAGGATGTGGCGATGTTTACGTTCTGCACGTACATTTTGCGGAGAGGTGCCGGGACATGAGTACTGAGAAAGAGTACCCTGAGATTGAAGAAAAGAGAGGAGAGAAGATTCTTTGTATTTCATAGCATTATCTGCTCGAAGAATCTTTATAGGCTTGGAAAACTGGGTCAGAATCATACGGGCGAAGGTAATATATATTTGAGGTAGTTCGGAGCGATGTTTCATGAGATATATCCATGTAAAGCGTGTGTGATCATCGATAAAGATAACAAATATCGAGAACCTCCCATGGATGGATGTGGTGCTGGTCCCCAAACATCAGAGTGAATGAGATCAAAAGGAGAAGCAGATTTAAATTCATTTAGTTGAAAAGGTAAGGCATGATGTTTGCCAAGTTGACAAGATAAACAAGAAACGTTTTCAGAAGAAGTGTTGCCTAATAATCCTGAACTAGCTAGCAGTTTTATTCTAGCTAAAGATAGATGTCCTAGACGCTTATGCCATAATTCAAAAGAAGGGGTACTGGAAACAGAAGCAACAAAATTTGATGAGGTTAAGGGAAGACGGAGGTAGACTACTTCAATCATCCGACCAACTTTACGGCCTACTCCAAAGATCTGCTTGGTCTTTGGATCCTGTACAACACAACCAGAAGGATGAAACAGAACAATTAGACCGGATTCCATAAGCTGAGTGATTGAAATCAGGCTCAGAGATAAGTTAGGGATATGTAGCACATCAGGTAGTTGTATATTGGGGGTAGAGACAGTCCCACTGAAAGATACAGGTAAGCGAGTGTCATCCGCAGTACGGACTGATGAGAACATTCTGGAGGTTTGCTTAGAGACAAACCAGTCAACCTTAGGTGTCATGTGGTTACAACATCCAGAGTCAAATAGCCAAGGGTTACCTGGTGCTGAGATGTTGCACTGAGAATTCATACTCATAGAACCTGTCATGAGTCTCTCGATAAGCTCTTGGTTGCGGCGCAAGAGTTCCATAAGGTCAGGCGATGAGTTGTTGCTATGCGATGCCTGAATTGCCGGCGTAGAGGAGTCTTGAGTGATTGATCCAACAAATTACTGAGTGCGTTGTTGCTTTTGCTTACCTGAATTCCGTGGATGCCTTGGACAGTCAGACCCATAGTGTCGTGGCTGTGTGATCCCATACCAGCGACATTTTCGAATTGGGCAGTTGAGGAGAAGATGAGAAGTAGAGTGACAGAACGTGCATTCACTGTATGTAGACTGGCCATTGAGAGCCGTGTGATGAATGAGAGATCCGGAATTGAAGATTTCGAAATAAGGATCCGGAATTGAAGTTCCGGAAGTAAGGATGAAAGCAAGTACCGGAGTGTAAGTTCCGGAAGTAGAAAATGAAACTGGTTCCGGAAATAAAGAAAAAATGAAGAGTGATTAGAGAACTGGTACAAAAGACCGAAAGGGTGTTCAGGAATTGAGGAAAAACGAAAAGTGTGTTCCGGAGTTGAAAGGAAACAAGAACCGGAAATGTGGAAGTTCCGGAATCTGATATGTGTGAGAGTTCCGGAGTTATGCGAAGAAAGCAGTACCGGAAGTTGAGGGTTCCGGAAGTAAGAGATACGTACCGGAATTAGATGTTCGTACCGGAAGTTTAGGGTTCTAGAAGTAAGGTTCCGGAATTGAGAGACGCAAGCAGTACCGGAAGTTGAGTTGTTCCGGAAAGGAAGGCAGTTCCGGATGTAAGCAATACTGGAAGTGAGAAGAAAAGATTTGAGTTCCGGATGAATAGTGTTCTGGAATGAATAGTGTTCCGAAATGAATAGTGTTCCGGAATGAATAGTGTTCCGGACTAGGGCGATTTGGGGCGATTTTTGCAGCGAACAGAAAGCGTCGAATAGAAAAACGAAGTTGAAATCGATAGAACATAAGACTAGATAAAACGTACCTACAGCTCTGATACCATGTTAGAATCGAAGTAGGAATCAACTAATGAACGATTGAGAGAGATGTGGCCGAAGGTTTAAGCAGCTTTTCATATAATTGAGAGAACGATTACAATAGTTGATTAACCTAATAATGAAACCTAAGAGATCTATATATACAAGATAAGTTACAGGTAATTACAGAATAGACCCTGAACTATACATATTTACGATAATACTCTAACAACTTTCATTGTGGTTTATAATTCGTTATTGTTATACTTAAAAGATGGAAATTAGTCTAGGAACGAAAATTGCAATAAATTGCAAACTATAGGAACGAAAATCATAATTTTAAAACCACATGGACAAAAATCGTAAGCTACTATAAAAAGAAAAAAGGAAAATGCTATGTAGGCTAATAACATGTTTAATAGGTAAAACATGTAGAAAATAGGAAAATATAGAAGTTTGTTAAATTTAGTGTAAAAATGGGTATAAGTGTCGTGTTGGAGATGCTCTTACGCTCCACATCTCAAACCTGATTCATTTATGTTGTAGTGGCCAATTTCTCAAGAGCGATGGAGGCGAAGACGAAGGCAAAGATGAAGGTGAAGACGAAAGTGGTGGATGCGATGGAGGTGGTTGCAAAGGCGGAGTTTTCGAGGTCTAATCCCAAAGTTTTTTTATCTTATTCTAAAACTCTAAAATTGAGTTTTCGAGATCTATTTCATCTTTCTTTAAGACCTTTTTAAACATATAATATTTATATACGACAAATGAACTCACGTACCTTTCTCATCTTTGGCAAGGTTTAAATGAGGTTCTAGGAGGTTAGACTCTACCAGTAACTCGAATACAACTAGGTCAAGACACTTTGGTATCTCTCATTAAGACTTCTATATTTGATCTTTCTCTTTCAAAAACTTTTTCAATGGATTTTCAAGGTTTTGATTTATCTCTCTTTTGACAAATGGAGTTTTTCGAGATCTGTTTCAAGAACTTTAAAGGAGTTTTGGGCTTTTGGCATCAATTTATGCAAACCCATGAAGCAATATGGTTTTATTCAGAGTTTTAAGGTGTAATAACCGGGATCCTAATTATAAAGAAGTGGAATGTTTAGTGAAAATGGGAGAAAAGTTTAAAGTAAAGGGGCTGGAGTGTAACTGTCAAAAAGGGGTAAAAACCCTAAACCTCTCTAGCCTAATTCATTTTCTTTCCCATTTGAGGCGGCTAGAGGAATGCAGAGAAGTGGGGGATTTCAATTTGAGGAGAAGATTGAGAGAGATTGCAAGTTGGAAGAGATTCTTCATCAAGCTCCAAAGGTAACATTCAACTACTGATATTTATTGATTTTGGGTTGTTCATAAGGAAGGGTTTGATGCTTTTGTGAACCCTTTTCTTTTGTGAAAGATTATTCCAACCAATGGTTTGGGATCTTTGGGGTTGAGATTATTGAGCTAATCGATTGTTATGGGAGTTTAGGTATATTTCTATTGATTGTTTGACCTTATAGCAATTGGGGTTTTGGTTGGGACAGACTCTGGTTAAATACCACACTCGATGAAAACCGCAGTGTCCGGACTCGCCCAAGTCTGGGTGATGTTTTTCGGATGCGACTTGGGTTCCGGTATAGAGGAGTCCGTAAGTTGATTCCGGATAGAGGAGTACGGTAGTGGATTCCGGATAGAGGAGTCCGGTAGTGGATTCCGGAAAGAGGATTCCGGAAGTTGATACCGGATAGAGGAATCCGGAAGTTGGTTTCTGGATAAGAGGAGGCCGGGAGTTTGTTTCTGGTAGTGGTGTCCGGACCTGGAGTCCGGATAGGAATGTTTCCGGATCACGTACGGATAGTGTGTGTCCCGAGTAGCTTGTTTCCGGACAAGGAGAGGGTAACCGGTTGGTCAGCCTGTTGTGTTACACGCGGACATTTCGGGAAGGTCGAGACGAGTGACTTACCACTCTCGTTTTCTGCATTTTGACTAGGTGTTCGGCTTAAGGATTGAGGTATAAGTGAGAACTAGTAAGTAAGGACAAGTGAGTCTTTCTAACTGAAAATGTGTTGATTTATGTATTACTTAAAATGCATGAGATATGATGAAACTGCATGTTTTACTTTGTTTGAGAAGGTTAAGATATTATATATGCAGACATTTGGAAGTGGGCATGTTTTGGCTAAGTCGGGGGGTGTGGCCCGTCAGTGCTCATACCGGGGGGGGGGGGTATCCCGTATATGCCATGGGAGGTGTGACCCACTACGACAGTGTGAGACTGACACGTTGTCACAGGTGTGTGTGACTTCAGTGTGCCATTTACATGTGTAGTTCTTGTGTTTTAAAGTTTGAATGTTTTCAAGTTGAGAATTGTTTAAAAATGCTTATAAATTGTTTAAAATGTTTATGTTGCATGTATGTTTATTTTTGGAGGGAACTCACTAGACCTCATGGTCTAACCCTCGCTTTTCAAAAACTAAACCATTTCAAGGTAAGCGTTTAGTAGAAGGCTTAATTAAGGGCACGGAGAAGGCGTGAGCGTGAAGTTTTGGACTAGAAGGAAGTCGTTTTATTTAGCATGTCAAGCATAGTTCTTTAGTGATTTCAGCTGTGTAATAAGTTGTTTCCGCGAACCTCATCTTGTACTGGTTGTTTATGTTATTCTGGATCTGGGTTGTTACAGTTGGTATCAGAGCCATAGTTTAAGGATTTAGGTGACCGGATAGGCCTAAACTTAAACTGTGGAGTAGAGGGGAGCACAGCTGAGATATATGATGCTTTAGAAAAGATCACTTTAGGTGCGTTAGTGATAGAGTAGCGAGGACCGTCATGTAAGGTAAATTTGAAATTACATCTGGCCAATGTAATCGCGAATTTACAGGTACATGAGTGTACTTAAATGCTCTTGTTGAGAAGATCGATGGGCGTAGAAGTATGTAGTGAGTTTTGACTTTGCAATGAAGGCAAAGGGTTGAGGTATCGTGAGAGATCGTGTATGATATAATGTTTATATCTTCTAGAAGAAGTGTTGTTTGGAATGTTACGAGCCGTCTAGAGGAAGAACTTCTTGGGTTCGAAAAGAGCGAACGACTGATTAAAGGTAAAACTCCTGGTTTCTAGTGGGTCCACGTTCTCGAAATTGTTGTGTAGATCAGTTGGGTTGGTAAGGAAGGACGGTGTCAGAATCTTGAAAGCTTCAATTCAAGAGAGAGCGGAGGATTGGACCCTGACTCTTAGTCAAGCTTTTCAGTGGCAGGAACAATGAAGAGAAGATATCAGTGTTGGATTGAAACACGTGTAGGGGTAGAATGTGAAGTAATTGGGCAAGACGAAAACTGTATGGGATGGTTGAACATGTAGGCTGTGAAACACATGTACATCATGTTGTTGGAAGGACGAGAGAGTGACCTTTGGTTAAGGGTGGAGTGCCAATGATAAGTTGTGTGGGTACAACGGTTGACCTTGTTAGAGTGAATAACCTTCAATTGCAAGTTGAGTTTCATGCATTGTATCCTTTTATGTGTTACATGATCATTTTCATGATTAAAAGTAAATGCGTAAATAACGAATTTTTGTTTGGAAATGAGTCGGCGTGTGCAAGCGTGTGTTTAAAGAAAAAGGCAATCCTATTTACGTCGCACAATAAAATTTTGAACTTAGTGATTTGCAAAATATATCGCCCTTTTTCATGATAAGATAAGTTTCGTTGCAAAAGTCAAGAAAACGTTTGGCTGCAAAGCTTTTATAACCAAAATGAGTATTGGCATGTTGATATCATATAAATGAGTGTGGGAGCCGATGGATTTACTTCGTGTAAGTGATTTCGTTCAGAATTTTTCTAGTCGTATAGGAAAGGTTTCATTCATTATGTTTCTGATGCAACAACATCGTTTTGGTTGGTTAAGGTTGTGTTTTACTGAAAGGTTGCGTGCGAACGATTCTCGAGATCGTTGTGCATGGCATTGAAGTTACGAGAGTGTTGGGTCATGTGTACTCAAGTTGTTCTCGAGTGTTGTACTTTTTAAATGTTCAAATGTGTGAAATGATTTGAATTATCGTGTCGTCATGCATGAAGGCTATGAACTCACTAGGTCGTGGAAATTATTGCATTTACAGATAAGAAAAGGTTTCGAGAGTGGTGATGTGCCGGTCACACCGGTTGCGAGTGTTTTGTGATCTTGGTATTCACATTAAGAAAGAGAGGTGAATGGTGGAAAGGTCAGAAATAGACTTTGGTATTGTTTATATTAAGGTAGCTTGTACTCTTGTTCGGTAATTTGAAGCGCGGTTGTCGGTGGACGGTTGTGTCCGGGGGAAGGACGTGAAGTCATCAAGGTATTGGTATTAGCAACTCGTTATGAGTAGTGTTGAGATGCAGAAATGAAATGTTATCGGTGCCGAGCCACATTTTTGGGGGTGGTCTCGTAATATTGACCTTGCACAAAGTAAGTCTTGAAATTCCTCCTTCAAGTCAGGACGGCGGGGTATACAGTTTATTATGATACGTTGGAAGAAGTAGGTTCCGTTAGGAACCCTTGTTGTCGAGAAGGTTATGGAAGCATCATCATGTCATCTATGGATGTTGAAGTCAGCAATTGTCTAAGATGTTTGAAGCTAAAGGCGTTGTCAAGAGGTTGGAAATTTGAGAGAATCACCCTGGTGTGTGTAGATGTAGGAGGTCGTTCAGGAAAGATGTATATTTGATGATGGACCACCTCATGTGGACGTCATGATTGTGGAAGATTGCTATTAGGATGAGTGTTTTCCTTACGAGGTTTGGACGGTTCGTAAAGGGATAAGGCAATTAGCACAACTAAAGTGGGTACATCGATTATATCGATCTGTAAGGGAATGTGCCTTGTCAATCGTAATGGTTCCTTAGAGATCGCAATGAACCAACAAGAAACGAATATGTTTGAGTAATTTGGGAAATCGTGAGTTGTGGCTCATCTAGTTTTAGGGAAAGACAAAGTCGTGAGATAGACTTGGTTATATGCAGGTGAATATGATGGCAAGATTGATTATGTGTGCAAATGACTGTGAGGACCTGGTCTACGGTGTGATGTTGTAGGTGGAGAATGTATGGATAAGTTAGTGGCACCTTTTGCCAAGGTAGATGTGCAAGCCGGTAATATGGTAATGTGTTGTGAGAGAAGGATAAGCACAGATGGAAACCTTTTCGGAGATTTCGCATGAGAAGTGTTAAGCATGTTATTGGGACACATCGATTGTAAGTTGGCATTATGATATGGCTATTTTCGGAATAGAAGGAGGTGGATCGGTAGTTGGTGGTTATCCAAAAAAGGAACCATGTGCTTTTTGGTTACGGGAGTCGTTGAGAGAGTATATTTTGGGATCATTGGGAGACTGATGAAGATGTTGGATTGGATGGTTTACGATGTGGTGTAGTAGATGCGGAATCTTTAAGGACTATGAATTATTTTCTGTTATACGAAGGAATTCTCTGAGAAGGTAACAGTTGGGAAACAAGGAGTGTGTGGTGGCTTCGAACACTGATGTCATTTTGGGATGACTTGGTTGGATACCTCAAGTCAGAAATTTTGGTGAAACCGTTTGGTTATGTATAGTAATGAAGAGGCATTATCGGCACATGTAGAAGGGTCGGAAGAAGAGGCAAGTAATGTTTGGTGGGCGGTGCTCCATGCTAATGTGAGGAGGTGAAGATAATATGTCGGAATAAGTGAGTAGCTTGGAAGTAGGAAGTTTGGCAAGTGACACTGAAAGTGTGGAGTATGTATAAAATGTCATTGATGGGTATATGAACTCCTGGTAAGAGTATGAGAAAGGGGAATTGTGTGTGTTATGGTTCAAGGACGGTGGAAAACCAGCTTATGCGACTGGTCGGAAGCGTGTCGTTCGTTGGAAGCATGTTTTATGTTTTGAGAAGGAAGAGGAAAAAGGTAGTTGGATGTAGTACTCGGAATGAAGGACCATTGGATTTGACTTGGTGTTATTGTGAGAAATGTTTCAAGTAAACTTGTCGTTCAATGCTAAGCTAATGGGAGTAGTTTCGAGTGAGCATGGTCGCTCCTCGTTGAGCGAGTGGAACTTGAATTCGTTGCGTGTATGGTTGGACGATTGTTGGATGCAACGAAAGTTTGAATGCGTGTCTTCAGGATTTGGTTCATCTCGGATTGGTGGACACGTCGGATGGTGGATTGTGGAGATTTTCTACTATTACCTATATATAGGTATGGGGTAATGAGGTGGTGAGAACGTATGAGTTGGTTAACGTTAATGAATTGTAATCGATGCGATTCGAGGAAGAATGTATCATTTGCGTTGCACGTATGTCGGTTGGGAGAAGTAATCTAGAATTGCATGTTATCCGATGAGGGAACTCTTGACAGTGAGTTTATTAGGATATCCGAGGTTGGCCTTGTGCCAAGTTGGCAAGCTGAGTGGTTATTTTTGGTAAAAGATTCATGTTATTGTGGCATGGAATTCAGCAAAGTTCTTTCTTTTAAGGAAAGGAGTTGTTCGAGAAAACCATGTTTAGACGCGTTTTAAAACTGTGAGTCCAAGTGTGTGGACAAAACGGACAATATATGATACAGTTGGCATGGGATGTTACATAAGGGTTTAATTTTAGTTTTAGGGTTTTTGATTCTAGGCTTTATCTCTTTTCTTTTGATTCGATTTAGTTCTACATTTTTTAGTTTGTGCTACAGAAAAATCTTGGTAAGTGTTCTTGCATATTTGATGGATGAATGTTTGAATCTTTGGTGATTCAATTTTTTTTGTTATGAATGTACCTTTTTTGTTGGTAAATGTTTTATGATTTTGAATGTTTGAATGTTCTTGAACGGTTGGTGGTGGTCGACAGTGGTAAATGGTGGTCAATGGAAGGGTACATATGTTGAAGCTTAAAGCTTTACATTAAAGATCAAACCCCCTTCCATTGAAGATCTCTCTCTTTCTCTCTCTCTTGTTTCTAAAGAATCCATTTTCATTTGGTGAAATATGTGGAGTAATGATGGGTTCGGATTTTTTCAGAACAACAAGACGAAGAATTTGGGATTTCTTGAAAGGTTTAATATTTAATTTAGTTTTTAGGTTTTTTTTCTTCTACATTCAAACAATGAATTTAGGGTTCTTGAATAGATTAAAGATGAAGATCTAAGAAGCAAGAAGGTAAAAGACCTCCCTTATGTGAGGAACACGTGATGTGGTGAACATGGGGCAATATAACATTGTAGTTCACTCTAAAAGTAAAAAAGAGTAAGTGACTGTTTGTTTGCATATGAATAATGTTATTCAGAGCCAGATCTGATTCGCTCCAAGTGTTTAGCTTGTTTGGTAGACATTTTACATCCTTTGAATAGCGCAATCCATCTCTAAATCGCTCATCTCCTGGAAAATCACCATACTTGTTGGTTCCTGTTTTGCTTAACAATGATGATTCTATCTAATAGTTCAAACAAGATATAATGCGGAAGCGTTTTTAAGGAACTAAAAGATATAATAAGGTAGAAGAACACACAATATCAAATACGTGAAATGTAAATAACACAGATAAATAACTCAATGATTCACTGCATTTGATATAAATAAGAACACCAAGAACACCGATGATATAACAAGAATTCTGTTCTAATGGTGTGTGTGTGTTGTGCTTAGCTTCATAGAAGAACTCAACATGAGTCTTCTATTTATACTACTTCTAAAGGGGACAAGCTCTACACAATAAGTACTGAAGGTACAAAGACACTACTCAGGTACTGTTGCAGGTACAACGTTAATTAAATGTGTCGGCTTCTACTAAGGCTAAGACCCATCAGAGTTTGACACGTAGAGTTGTCAGGTCACGCCTTGTACGAATGATCTTCAGGATCTTCGTACAGCAGAAATCGTGAGAAGCACGATTGTCCTTGTATAGAGCTCTAGTCTTTTATACCACAGAGGCTCTGTAAAGTATGACAGAGGCTCTGTGGCCTTGTCCGCATTAAAGAGTCTTCTGGTGATTCTTTACTTCGGTCTTCTCGGTTACTCGGCAGAGCCTCTGTCGAAGACTTCTATACTTAGCCTATTTTTCAATACTTCTATAAACAGAAAGATTGGAGCTAACAATCTCCCCCTAAGTATTGAAAAATAAAAAATTGAAAAATGCAAGGTTTTCTAGGCTAAGTGCATGATAAGAGGTGTAACAATGTACCTCAAAAGTTTTTTTACTTTTCTTTCATACAAAATTATGCCAAAGGCACTTACACTTGATTACATTATGAAAGGAAAGATTTGCAGAGGTTGGTAGAGGATATCAGACGTTGGCGTCTTTGAAGTCGTTGAAACTTCTGTTGTCGAATCCTAATTCTTTAAGCTCGTGATAGAATCTGATGCAGAGGGTTCTGAAGTTGATTGTTGAGTCGATGACCTCTATCAGTCTATTTGCAAGAGCTGAATTCATGACCTCTGTTCCTCTATGCTCCATGAGGATAGCTTTAAGCTCTGTCAAAGTACTTGTTGCATACTTTTGACAGTCCATCTCTACGAACAGTCTTGACTTCCCAGCAGGATCTTGATAGACTAACCCAACTCTTGGAGATTTAATGATCGAGTTTGGTATGGTAGAGGATGGGCAGTCATCTGCTGGTGGTTTTAGACTTAGGTTTCTTACTCCGAGATCTCGTCCTAATTGGAAGTCGACAAGGCTGTATAGCAGAAGTTTCTCACGCATGGCTTTCCTTATTATCCTGTATGCCCTTCAATGTGCATCTGTTGTGTAGTTCTCTTTCGTCCAGTTGAGAAGGTCGGGTAGGTCGTAGGGATTTAGATTTCTCAGATCAGCATCTGAGAATTGGTTTACGATTCTGTCCTCCCTTTTGACCTTATATATGTTGTAGGAAACCTTACGTGCGTTTCTGGTTTGAGAAAACTTACAGTATATGACCTTGTCGATTTTGGAGGTTGAGAAGACTTGGTGTTTTGGCTTGGGTGTTGTTCTTGTGAAGATATTTTCGAGGTCAGCACGAAAGTCTGGATCTTGAATGGATGGTGGCAGAGGATCTCTGCAGTTCTGTTGTACAGATATCTGTACACCACCTCTTCCATCTGTTGTGGAGGTGCACCGGGTGGAGGCACGTGCCTGCGCAGAGCATCTAATTGTTTCTTTATTTGGGCCACTCGATCCTCTGTGAGTTTTGTCTTTGGATCCAGAACAGGTATTTTTGACAGAGGGGTAGCACCGAAAGACCAGTCTTCTTCTTCTGGCTTTGGTGTCACATATGCATCGAAGGAGCTTTTCATCAATTTCTCTGCTGGTTGATGCTTTGGCTTCTTCTTCTTGGGTTCCTCTGTCATTATCCCCTTGCCTTTATATTTTGCCTTCGGCTGTAGATCTTCTTGTAGAGATGGGGTTGCCTCTGTGGGTTTTATTATTTGGGGTTCTGAGGGCTTTGAAGTAGATGTGGGTTTGGTTGTTGGTGCTTCTGTTGGTTTTGTGGGGGTTGCCTCTGTTGGTTTTGACACTTGTTTTTCTGAGGTCTTGGATGGTGAGGAGGTTGGTGAGGCTTCTGTAGACTTGCTCAAATATTTTCTTTTGTGAGCAATCGACTTGGTTCTGGTTTTGGGTGTGGGAGATGGACGTTTGGGTTCTTCTGGTGTTGTTGGTGTTGGTGAAGTTGGTTTCTCTTCTGTTGGTTTAGGAGTAGGGGTTGGTTGGTCTTCTTCGGAGGATGACAAGATTTGAAATTATTCATGGGTTGGCACATCTTCTCCGAATACAGAGGTTGTTTCCACACAGGTGGGTGTTGCCTCTGTGGACTTCTGTTGGTTTCCTCCGTGGGTTTCAGTTGAAGGTGCTTGGTTTAGGGGTTCTACTGATATTGGTGGTTCTGGTAGACCTTTGCTTGCAGCTTTCTCCCTTGGTTTCTCCCCCTCAGGATGATCTGATGAATCATCAGAGTCATCATTAGAGTCATCCTGACTCTTATCTGTAGTACCCTCTGTTCTGCATGAAGCTTTTTGCTTTTTGGGCGGTGTGGCACCTGCAGCGATCATTTTTGCGCATAAGTCATCACAGAGGCCAAGTAGGGTATGGACCTCTGCCTCTGTGTTGAAGCGCATTTTGCCGACGCTTCTCTGAAAATCTTTGACGTAATTAGCGTTGGCAGCAGTGAAGGCTCTGATGAACTCGGTGACCTGATCAAGTATCCCTTGCCCAAGTTCTGTGAACTGTGCTCTGGTCATGTAGTCGGAGGGCTGCATGGCCAGAGTTTGTCTAGTTGTTTGTTCTTGAACAAACTCAAGGGCCTTCTTTAAATCTTCAGGAGTAATGCTCACAGAAGTTGGCGTTTAAGCCGTCTTCAGTTGTTCAAGTAGGGCTTTCACAGAGCTTTGGAAAGCAGAGGTAGTAGCTTTCTCGAAGTTAGCAGCAGCAGAGGTAGCAGAGGTTGTCGCAACTGTTCTCATCTGGGCTAGAGCATTTTGCACCTCTGTGGACAGACTGTCCATTTTGGTGTTCAGATCAGTAATGGCCCTGGAAGTTGTATCTGCAAAAGAATCAAAAGAGCTTTTCAACTCTTTCAATGTGGTGTCCACAGAGGTGACAAGGGTTTGGAACTCTCCCTTGATACATGTGGACTTGGTGTAACCTCTGGGGGAACACATTCGTCCCCAGAGTGAATCCCTGTTCCTGGGATACCTTCTTTCATCCTTGTTTGTACGTTGAGGATGGAAGGATTTCCCTCTAATCCTCGAGCAGAGGCTTTATCAGCCTCAGACTCTATAGAGGTTCTGTTGAGGACATTGTCTTGATCCACTCCAGAGGTGGGTACAAGAGTATCCTTATGTTGACTCGGAGACTTGTCTAGTGTCTCTCCGTCTTTGTGCACTCTAAGCTCCTCTGAAGAGCCTTTTGGACTTAGTCGTGTGTGCGTGTCAGAGGAAACGAATTCCTCTGTGGGGATTTCTTTTGTGATCTGGGGTGATGGATCACGAACTAAAGGTAAGTCCTTTTGAGAGGACTCTCCTGGAATGGTTTCCCCGGCTATTAGTGGCACAGAGGTGGAAGGAATTTCCTCTGCCCGGTCAGTTTGGGGTGGGTTCGAGCTGTGCTGCTCTTGTTCAATATTACTTTCTGCCACTAGACTGGCGGTAATAGAAGTGTGGGTTGCAATGGGAGTTGGTTGGGGTTGTGTGCCTCTACTATTCCAGACATCTGTTCTGGATTCTTGCTCTGTTGGGCATCCTATCACTAGTTCACCATCTATTTTTTCAGCCTCTCTTTCTATCCTACGACCCGCTGCTTCTACCCTAACTTCTGTTGCAGCTTCTGCCCCAGAGACTAAGGAGTCGTATATTGGATGAGAGCCAATTAATTGCCGTACATGGGGATGCATAGGTCCTTCGTTTACCTGGTTATCTTCTTCTTCATCAGAATCTACCTCTGAGACTAAGACTGGTGGGGTTTTGGTGGTAACTTTAGCCAGATCCTTTGGGCTTGCTCTGAGCACATCAAATCCGGGTTGGGTGAAGGGGTTGTGTAGTACTTTTGGAGTTGCAGACTGAATATTCTGTGGGGTTTGGTCATCTTCATCTAAGTCAGAAGAGATTCTGAAGTCTGGGGCTTCTGTTGAATGATGAGATAGGGCTTCTGCGGTCCATCCAGAAGGGTCTAAAGAGTGTGCAATCCCGGGTTGTTGGAGGAAGACAGAAAAATCACCCTGATCTTCTGCATAATTGATGGGTGAAGGTGATTGCAGAGTTTGGTCTTGGGTTTCTTCGACCATTTCTGCTTCCTCTGCGATGGATTGCAGAGGAGTGTGAGGTTTCTTGGATTTCTTCTTGCTCCTCTTTTTCTTTGGTTTGGGGGCACCCTCCTCAGAAGACTTATGGTTTCTCTTCTTTTTGTCTTTTGGAGGAGGGGGAGGTGCAGAAGATTCAACTTCTGTTGCATGAGGAGGGGATCGTTGGGTTTGAACAACACTGGTAGAGGTTCCCTCTGTCGTTTTCCTTTTCTTGTGAGCTTTCTTCTTCTTCTTGGCAGAGGATTTGCTCTTGGAAGCAGGGGAGAGAATTGTATCTCTCAGAGCATGAAAGTTCCCTTGTACCTGTTCGTGCTTAGCCAAGGCCACTGCCCATTCTTCGTCAGACATCCTATCTACAACCCTAGTTCCTAAGGGGACTCCTAGACGCGGGGGTGTCACAGGACTCGGTTCTGGAGTCCTATGATCGCGTATGTAGTCTAACTTAAGGGTCTCATCTTTTGCATATCCCAGAAGTGCGGTTGGCAGAGGCCTGCAGAAGTCGTATCCATCTTCATGCTCTGTTGGAGAGTTCTTTGTCATATAATACATTCTGGCCGTTGGTCCCTCCATTGGCCATTTTTGTAGAAGGAGCTGAGGCTCGAGAAGGACACCCAGAATACGCTGATATTGTAGAGGAGGTAGAGCTTCGGTTGATCGTCCTTTGGTCTTCTGGGTGGAGATTCAGCGGTCAATGGTGTTAACCATTTCCTGCATCATGAGGGTGGCGTAGTCCAGAGGTAGATCGTAGTACACCCCGTACATAATTGCCAAGATTTGGTGAGAGGATTGGTCTGGACTTCCCACTTTCCCAGTTAGACACCTGTTGAGAATGGAGAAGAGTGTATTCCATAGAGGGGGAAGTCGATTTCTTCTGAAATCATTTCTTTTCCTTAGGGTTGTATTGTATCCCAGCATTTCAACAAATCTGCAGAGCTCGGTGTCTATGGGTTCCTCTGCGTATGCCTTTATCCCTAGAAGACCTCTTGTTGGTAGACTAAACTCAAGTGAGAACATGGTTCTGTTGAACTTGAGTTCAAGGTGCTCAGATTTGTCTGGTTTGGAGATGTAGCCCTTTATCTGTCTATCTTCTGGGTCAAATCTGCTGCTTTGCCAGAATTGATTGAGATATCTGGCAGGGATTTTGTGGGCTGTTTTGGTTAGGAGGGGGTAAAGATAATGATTTTCCAGAATGTGAAGAAGGATGGCATGTGTTTCCCCAAAAGCGGTTTTGGAGGGAACCAGGTATTGGTTATTGGGTTTTAAGGGGAGAACACGTTCAAAGTGTTCATGTGCGATGAAGTTTTGAAGATGGGTTGTCGGAGCAAAATCTGCTGTGTCGCCGGAGTTATCCTGTTCTAGGTTTCTTGCTATTTCAGGATTCTGGGAGTGCTCAGAATGAGACGGGGAGTTCACCGGAGCGTTGGAAGTAGAAGCCATTTGAGATTTCTTGAAGAATAGAGTAGAATGGGGAAGTTGCAGCTATTTGCACAGTTCGCCGGAGAAGATGATGGATATAGATTCGTAAAAGGTTTAAGAAAGAATGGGAACGGGGTTATATAGTGAGGGTAGAAACGGATAGAATTATGTGGTAAAAGTGAATTCAATAAACATTTGGGGTCCGCACTCGAGTTTTACGGCTGGGGAGACGTTTTAGAGGGATCGTGTGGCACGCACGTCCAATAAAAATCTGTCACGTCGGATGTGTCAGAGCACGATTAGACGTCGTGCGCGGCTCATTAATGCTTGGTGCGTGGGCAATCATTCTGTCTGGGGTCTGTCACTCGCAGTAAATAACCCGTACTATTACAGAATTTCCTTAAAAAGTCAAGTATCAGAAACGACAGAAGCTCTGTAGTGGATTGAGCTCTGTGGTCTGAAACCTGCCTTTTATATCTTTTGATGCTTGCACCTTTTGCACCTTTACCAAAAACGTTTGAAAAATCATTGGAGAGGATCGATAGATTTTTAGTACAAAATTTTCATTTACAGAGGCTTTGAGGCTCTGTCAAAGCCAGCAGAGGCTCTGAGAGTGAAAATTTCTCATAACTAAAAATTTAGAAAACTTTTTGATCATCCAACGTTTTACTTGTTTTAAACATTGTTTTTAGGACATATTTGGAAATTAGTGTCCGAGAAAAACTATTTGGAAAGAGGTTTTGTGCGAGTAGCCTTTGAATACCTGGATTAGCCAACATAAGTTCTGTGGTGGAGTGAACTCTATGACTAGAAACCTTCTTTAAGACATTGAAGTTGATTGATAGAGGGTCCGGCTTACAGAAGCTCTGTTGAGGTCAGCAGAGGCTCTATGACCTCAAATTTCTCATAATGGAAGGCTCAAAAATCTTTTTGATCATTACTTGTTTGGAATGTCTTAAACAGTGTTTCTAGGACGTATTTGGAAATTGATGTCCTAGAAAATTGTTTTTCAGAAAGGATTTGTACGAGATACTTACCTTTTGGCTCTTCCTTGTTCGGCAAAGGCCTTTACTTATGTGAATTTGATTGAAGACATCTCTTCTTTGGCTCCCCCTTGAATGATCAACTTCTGTAGATCAGTTCAAGGTCTCATTCTGCTCCCCCTTGACCTATGCTTGGATCAAATGAGATAAGTAGTGCACAGGACATAGGTCAATCTCATCAGAGGTTCTGTGGAGATTGTCAGAGGCTCTGAGCAATTCCACAGAAGCTCTGTTGGTAACAGAACTTTTGATGATTAAGAATGTACATACAGAAGAGTTTTAAATATATACATATTAACAAGAGGATCAAATCTAACTTACAGAGGATTCAACTCATGTTAATCATTCCCAACTTACCCACCAAGAAAAGGAATCTTTTCTCATCAAGTACCTTGGTGAATAAGCCTGCAAGCTGATATTCAGTGGATACAAAGTGCATTTCGATTGTGCCATGTTCAACATGATGCTTCAGAAAGTGGTAACGGATATCGATATGCTTTGTTTTTTAGTGCTGAACTGGATTGGCAGAAATGGCTATGGCACTTTTTGAATCACAGAAGATGGGTATCTTGTATATATTGTGGCCATAGTCCTTTAGCTGAGTTTTCATCCACAGAACTTGGGAGCAACAGCTAGCAGCAACAACATATTCAGCTTCTGCTGTAGATGTGGACACACAGTTCTGCTTCTTCGAAGTCTAGCTGACTAGTTTACCTCCCAGGAATTGACAACTCCTAGAGGTGCTTTTTCGATCAAGCTTGCATCCTCCATAATCTGAATCTGTGTATGCCTTAAGACCAAAGCCAGAGTTCTTCGGATACCAGAGCCCAAGATTTTTGGTCCCTTTAAGGTATCCGAAGATCCTCTTTACAGCGATATAGTGGGATTCCTTTGGGTTAGCTTGATATCTTGCGCAGAGGCATGTGGCATACATTATATCAGGCCTACTTGCGGTTAAGTATAACAGAGACCCAATCATACCTCTGTAGAGTTTGCACTCTACAGATGTGCCATTTGGATCTGAGAATAATTTATTTCCAGTGGCCATTGGGGTCTTCATTACAGAGGCATCAGAGAAACTGAATTTTGAAAGTATGTCGGAGACATATTTAGCTTGATTTATAAAAATTCCCTCTGATGATTGTTTTACTTGGAGTCCGAGGAAGAAGTTTAATTCTCCCATCATACTCATTTCAAACTCACCCTGCATGAGTTTTTCAAAATCTTTGCATTGTTGTGCATTTGTAGACCCAAAAATAATGTCATCCACATAAATCTATACAAGCAGAATCTCATCACCTTTTCGTTTGTAAAACAAAGTAGTATCGGTTGTACCTCTGTCGAATTCATTATTGAGAAGAAAGGTTGAAAGTCTTTCGTACCATGCTCTTGGAGCTTGTTTCAGTCCATACAGAGCTTTGTCGAGGTAGTACACGTATTTTGGGTACTTGGAACTTTCAAACCCTGGTGGCTGCTGGACATATACTTCTTCTTGGATTTCACCATTCAGAAAAGCAGATTTTACATCCATTTGAAAAACTTTGAAGCCTTTGTGGGATGCGAAGGCTAAGAAGATTCTTATTGCTTCGAGCCGTGCGACAGGGGCAAAAGTTTCATCGTAATCAATGCCTTCTTCTTGGCGATATCCCTTGGCCACCAATCTCGCTTTGTTTCTAATGACCACCCCATCCTCGTCCTTCTTGTTTCTGAAGACCCATTTTGTCCGTATTGCTTGTTTTCCTCGTGGCAGAGGTACTAGGGTCCATACCTTGTTTCGCTCAAACTGTAGAAGCTCTTCTTGCATAGCATCTACCCAGTTTGGATCATCTAGGGCTTCAGAGATTCTTTTTGGCTCGATCACACTGATGAAATTTGTAAAGAAACAAAAATTAGCAGTGGCTGATCTTGTCTTGACCTTTTCAGAAGGGTCGCCGATTATAAGGCTTGGAGGATGGCTTTTAGTCCACTGTGTTGTTCTTGGAAGATGGTCATTTGAGTCATCAAGATGAACCTCTGTAGTTGCACACTGTGGTTCTGGTGCAACCTCTGTTTTAGATGGCACTTCTTGTGTTTGTGCTCTGATACCAATTGTTGGTTCCTGTTTTGCTTAACAATGATGATTCTATCTAATAGTTCAAACAAGATATAATACGGAATCGTTTTTAAGGAACTAAAAGATATAATAAGGTAGAAGAACACACAATATCAAATACGTGAAATGTAAATAACACAGATAAATAACTCAATGATTCACTGCATTTGATATAAATAAGAACACCAAGAACACCGATGATATAACAAGAATTCTGTTTTAATGGTGTGTGTTGTGCTTTGTATTTCAGCTTATGGGACTATAGGGATTGAAGTTGGAATTTGATCCTCTGAGGAAGTAGAGACAGAGTCTTCGTTTTCCTCTGGTATTGATTCCTCTGTAGTCGTTGGAGTAGGTATTTCAGGAGCCTCTGTGGTTGAGTCCTTGGTCGTATTATCTTCTGTTCGCTCCCCCTCAGCACGTGCATCTGTATGATTCACAGAAGAGGATGAAGTATTTAATGGACCAGTTAGAGATATACCTGACTCAGTCTAGTTGGCAGAAGATGTTTCTCCAGAGGCTCTGACGGCTCCAGCAGAGGTATCAATATCATCATGGAACATCTCTTCAAATAGAAGATTTAAGTCTTCTGCTCTTGTCTTTGGGATGCTAGAGGATTCCTTCTTTAGACCGAGTTCTGAACTGATTTGTTCAGAAGTCTTTTGAAAGGAATCGTCAAAAGACACATTGATGCTTTCTACAATGGTTCGTGATCGCAGAAGATAAACTCTGTAGGCCTTAGAGGTGGCAGAGTACCCAATGAACTTGCCTTCATCTGCTTTCACCTCAAACATTCCTCTTGTTTCTCTATCATTTAAGACAAAGCACTTGCATCCAAATACATGAAAGAACTTGATGTTTGGTCGCCTTTTGTTGATCAAATGATACGGTGTCTTGATGTGCCTCTTTACTATGGTTGATCGATTTTGGGTGTAGCAAGCGGTTGATACTGCTTCTGCCCAAAAAGACATTGGTAATCCCGATGCTGTCAGCATAGTTCTTGCAGCCTCCACAAGCGTGCGGTTCTTTCGTTCAACCACCCCATTCTGTTGTGGGGTGCGTGCAGCAGAGAAGTTCTGTGATATGCCTTCTTCTGTAAGATAGGCTTCAATGACAGAGTTTTTGAATTTTGTGCCATTGTCGCTTCTTAGTTTCTGAATCCTGCACTCATACAGAACTTGGATTCTTTTCATTAAATTTATCAGAATGTTTGGAACATCTGATTTCTTTCTGACAAATTCAACCCATGTAAATCTTGAATATTCATCGATCAAAACAAGTATATATTTCTTGCCACCTAGGCTCTGTGTAGCGATTGGACCGCAGAGGTCAACATGAAGCATGTACAGAGGCCTAGGGCAAGATACATCAGTCTTGCCTTTATGGGAAGCTCTTTTGAGTTTTCCCATTTCGCAAGCAGAGCACAAATGATCTTTATTAAATTTAACATTTGGCAGACCTTTGACTAGATCAAGTTTAACAAGCTTATCTAGAGTATGAAAGTTTAGGTGGCAGAACCTGTTATGCCATAACCAGGCTTCTTCGCTTTTACTGGCAACAAGGCAGAGCTTGTCTTCCTTGTTCTTGGCACAGAAGTTCATGAGGTAAAGATCGCCTCTTCGTTCGGCTCGCAGAAGTTCGACTCCTGTGTCCTCACCTTGTAGAGAGCAGAAGGTTCTTTTGAACATTACGTCGAAACCCGTATCGCAGAGTTGGCTAACACTGAGAAGATTGTGCTTAAGGCCATCTACATATGCAACTTTGCATACGGTTATGTTTTCCTTCTTGATGACTCCGTAGCCTTTTATATACCCCTTCTTGTTGTCACCAAAGGTCACAGATCCTCCATCGAGTTTATCTTTGTAGGAGGATAGTATACCTTTGTCGCCAGTCATGTGCCGCGAGCATCCGGAGTCAAGATACCAGATTGGCACATACTGCTTCTGCAAGACAATCAGAGAGTTTTAGGTACCCATATCCAAATGGGTCCAGGTTTGTTAGGGGTCTTCAAGTTTGCCTTAGCATTCTTGGGTTTGGTTTTAGCTTCTTTTGAAGAACCATTTTGTTTCTTCTTACCCTTGAATTTAGTATTCTTTTTTGGTGCAGAGAGGAAACAGTGTGGACTTGAGAAGTGTTGGCTTAATTGATGCATGAGATCAAAGCAATGACAATAATGAATGTGCGAAGAGATTTGCTTGAACTTTTCATTGAAAACATTAAATGGGGGCACAGAGGCATTACATTCTATCCTAACATTTGACTTCCTATTACAAGAAGACCTATGTAGGCTAGATTGTTGTTTGCAAAATCCTTTATTGAGAGTAGCCTTCTGTGGACCCCTTCTGTGGTGAACTTCTGCAGGTTTCACTGTGACAGAAGAAAAAGATTTGTTATTTTCAGCCCATCTACCCTTCTGTTGCCATGTTAGTTTTTCTTTAATAGGCCTTAAGGGTTTTGAGGTCTTTGAACTTGTTGAATTTTGAGAGGACGTTTTCTTTTGTTGTTTGATTTCTCAAGTTCAAGAGAGGTTTTGGCTTGTATACACATGTCCAAAAAATCTGGACAGATAGGAACTCTTGTGATTTTCTCCTTGGGAGGAATAGTTCTGTTAAGAACTCCAGAGGGTAGTTTAAAATCCTCTGAGTCACAAGGTACTATCTCTGACTTAGAGTCAGTCTCATATTCGTCAGAGGATGAATCATCCTCATATACATAGGTTGAGTCACTTAGTTCTCTTTCGACAGAGGCTGGAGTTTCAGAGCATGTGCCATACTCGCTTTCTTCCTTTCTTTCAGGGATATCTTCTAAGTCAACAGAAGTTTTCATCGAGGTTTCCTCAGAGAGATTTTGGCCATTATTGAAAGTACCGGGGCATTCATAAAAGTTGTTTTAACCGATTTCCAATAATTCCTTTTTAGAAATATGAGTCAGTTTTTCTTCTGTTGAAGCAGGCAAGAACTCAGGTGCCTCTGCCGATAGTTTCTTCTCAGAATCTATAGTGCAGACAAAGGCAACCTAGGATTGAGTCTCGGGTTCACCAAACTTAAAGATTCCTATCTGATCTTGTGTTTTCAGATATTTCTTAGGTTTGGAGGCTCTTTTGACAGAGGCTGATGATGGTAGATCTGTGTTTTCAAACCACACATTTACCATCTTCAGAGGTTTCCTTCTGTGAGGTTCACCAGAGACTTTTCGCCTTTTGCTTACAGAGAGTAAATTTGGAAAACCGGGTTTTCTTGTACTTCCAATATGAAATAGAGACGACAGAGACTTGTTTCTTTTGTTTCCGGTGTATGGATCTATATCACAGAAGCCAATTCCCCGTCTCCCTATTTGTGTATTAATTTTCTCGTACACCTTCTGTGCATCTTGATATTTCTTAATTAACAGATCTCTTCTGAGTAAATCTTGACAGAGGACTTCTCTTTCCTTTTGAAAATAATTTTTAAGAGCTAGAATATTCATTCTGTCACTCTCAACGTCCATAAGTTCTTTAGATTTTGCTTTTAAGGCAGAGTTAAGTTCAGAAATCTTTTCTTTCAAAGGATTTAGGTGTTTTTTCCAGTTTGTTTTAATTTCTTCATTTTCTTGAAAGATTTTAGCCTTTTCTTGAGTGAGAAGTCTAGCTTCTCTCTCAAAGAAGGTAAGCTTCTTCTGAACACTTTCGCTGGTCTTTTTAAGTTCTGTGTATTCAATGTTCAGTTTAAGCAAATCAACTTCTGCATGATTAGTGTAAGAGTCAGAAGTGGATACCTCACTATCGGAGTCGGAGCTGACCTCTGCCATGCCACAGAACAGGGCGTTCTTCTTTTCTCCTTCGTCAGAGGATGTATCTGACTGCCAGTTTTCTTGATTCACCATAAGTGACTTCTGAGCATAATATTCTGCTTTCTTTTTGTAGAAAGCAGAATCCCTCTGAGGGCGGTTTGATTTGCTCATGCATTCATTGGCATAGTGGCCTGGATTACCGCAATTGTAACATCCTTGGTTCTGTGGAGCGTTGCCAGCTTTGTCGTCTGACCTCTGTCGGTCACCACCTCTGTCGTTCTTGTCATTTGACCCTTCTCTTACACGATCACCTCTTCCGTAGCGTTCATTACCAGACTTCTTCTGATATCCTCTGCTGAATTCCCTTGTCAAAAGAGCTAACGATTTAGCTATCGAGGCCATAGTTGGCTCCTCTTCTTCCACCACCTCCTCCTCTTCACTATCAACGATCAAGATCTTCTTCTTCTTCTCCTTCTTTTCTTCCACAGCTTTCTCCTTCTTCGGCTTCTCTTTAGCTTCTGTAGCCTTACCAATCAGCGCAAGAGGTGCACTGATTTGAGCTTTTGCTTATGCAATCTGAGGTTCTTGGGCTGCCAACGTTCCATAGAGATCTGACAGAGTCCAGGAGTCTAAGTCCTGATTTGTTTGCAGAGACATAGACAACTGGAGCCATTCTTCATTGAGACTCTTTAGGAACATGACATTGTTCTCCTCAGAAGTTCTGTGGATTCCGAACTTCTTGCACATGTTGATTAGAGAGTTGAACCGATCATATGTTGTCTGCAGAGTTTCGGTCGGCAGAGATTTGAATGCGTAGTACTCGTTGATGCATTGGGCTCTGCGGTTATTCTGAGTTTTGGCCCCTCCCTCCAGTTGTTTTTCTAGTTCCTTCCACAGATCGTATGCTGATTCACACGCATCTAGGGATTGGAAGAGGTCATTTGGGATGGCCATAATCAGAAGTCTCTTAGTTTTCTGAGCAACTTCATATTTTGCCCAATCAGGGTCTGACCAGTTGTCCTTGGTCTTTGGTTTTTCGTGCTCAAGGATTTCTGGAGTGTCGTCTGTGGCAGGTACACGGGGCACTGTGATCATTGGTACGAAAGGAGGGTTGTTGGTATAGTAGACGAGTTCTTTGTCAGTACCCTTGAAGAAGTGAATCATTCGTATCTTCCACTGAGGGTACTCATCTCTGAGTAGTGTGAGTGACTTGGTTAAAGAACCAGCGGTGAAGAAGTTGTTTGTGTTTGTCATTTTGAAAGAGGTTGAGAAGATGAACAGTAAACTTTCAGAAGATGAAGTGGATGTTTCGAATGGTGTTTATAAACTTAAAACCTTTTGAACAATGCACTAAAATGGAGATTTAACCGAAGTAACAGACTGTAAGTTTACCAAAGTCGAACAGGTCGATAATGGCAGAAAAACATAGGCTGTTTTGAAATAAGTGAAGAACAGGTTAAAATTACTCCAGGTTTCTACCAAAAATCATTGTAAGTGAGGATCTCTTGATATGGAAAATCAAGAACCGCTCTGATACCAATTGTTGGTTCCTGTTTTGCTTAACAATGATGATTTTATCTAATAGTTCAAACAAGATATAATGCGGAAGCGTTTTTAAGGAACTAAAAGATATAATAAGGTAGAAGAACAAACAATATCAAATACGTGAAATGTAAATAACACAGATAAATAACTCAATGATTCACTGCATTTGATATAAATAAGAACACCAAGAACACCGATGATATAACAAGAATTCTGTTCTAATGGTGTGTGTGTTGTGCTTAGCTTCATAGAAGAACTCAACATGAGTCTTCTATTTATACTACTTCTAAAGGGGACAAGCTCTAGACAATAAGTACTGAAGGTACAAAGACACTATTCAGGTACTGTTGCAGGTAAAACGTTAATTAAATGCGCCGACTTCTACTAAGGCTAAGACCCATCAGAGTTTGACACGTGGAGTTGTCAGGTCACGCATTGTACGAATGATCTTCAGGATCTTCGTACAGCAGAAATCGTGAGAAGCACGATTGTCCTTGTATAGAGCTCTAGTCTTTTATACCACAGAGGCTCTGTCAAGTATGACAGAGGCTCTGTGGCCTTGTCCGCATTGAAGAGTCTTCTGGTGATTCTTTACTTCGGTCTTCTCGGTTACTCGGCAGAGCCTCTGTCGAAGACTTCTATGCTTCGGTCTTCTCGGTGACTCGGCAGAGCCTCTGTTGAAGACTTCTATACTTAGCCTATTTTTCAATACTTCTATAAACAGAAAGATTGGAGCTAACAATACCATTAAGAGGTTAAACTTTTACAAGATTACCCTTTTATTGTTTGTTGCTACCCTCGAGCCTCGACTTTGTTGCTTCTCCCTCCCGATCAATACACCACGTTGTTTAATCGTCTTCTTAACTATTTCTTTGGTGTTCTGCTTGACGATATGTCCTAATTTTGCACTATCTAAAAGAAGTTGAAAACTTCGACACACCAAGTCGTTACGATACATGCGAGCAAGATCATACAAAAGGTGTGAATTCATGTAAAGAACCCTCATTTTCTAGTATTAGTGATCATATGAGAGGTGTGAGTTCATGTAACGAAATTTCAATTTTTAGTATTGAATTCCAAACGATTACGTTTAATATGTTTGTTTTGAAAACCAACTTTTACATTTCCTTATGGTACGGTTTAATGATTTTATGGGTGAACGCTAACGAAAAAATGATAATTAAAAAATCAAACATTGTACAAACATCATTTTGCTCCAAATATGGAATATTTTCTACTTCCAAATTAATACAATTTTTTTAGAATATGTTAAAACACATGCCATTTTTTTCTTCATTTTGTAGTCATTAAAATATACCATTAACATTGATTTTGGTTCATACAATCATCTATTCTCTTTACGAAACGAGGTTCTAAAAACTCGATTAGTGATCAAATCGGTCATCATTTAATAAAACGTTGTTCAGTTGAATTTATACGATCACTATTTCAATATAGACACAATCTTTACTAGACAACTAATTCTAAAAAAGACAACGACCGTTATTCATATATTAATTTTTTTGTCTTTAATAAGCAATAAAAAAATTATAGTAAATTGTAAATGTATCGTTAATATCTTACATTAATTACTAAAGAGCATGTAACTACCGAACAAAAATAATATAATGATAAGAAATGTTTTAAATAAATTTCTTATATGCTATTTATTATAAAATATACTTTCACAACATTTATTTTGGTACATTATATATATACTAGAAGGCTACTCGTGCAATGCAGCGCGATATATATTGATTTTAATGTTCTAATTTATTTTAATGTGTAGTTTTGAGAAAACGGTCATTCTTTTTTATAAATTTGTTTAAAAAATGACGTTTTTTAAGGAGTTCATGATTTGAGGATTTGAAAGTGGTTAGAGATAAGGATTAATCAATAAGAGTCCATGATTTAAGGATTTGAAGGTTGTTAGAGATAAGTATTAATCAAGTAATTAGCATTAAAATCGGTACATAAAGCTTCATTAGTTGTTTTTAAGAGAATTTAAGTAATTAACATTAAATAGCGGTACATAAAGCTTTAGGAGTTGTTTTTAAAAGTTTTTTATAAATGCTTTATAATATAGTATATATATATATATGATATATATAGAGGCGGGTTCAAACGAGGAGCGTAACAATTTAAGAAAACGCGAGGAGCACCGCCCATGTACAAAATCTCATGTGATTCACAGCACAAACCGCGGGACAAACCGCGCGCTTTGCATTTTTTAATCACATATGATTTTGTTGTGAATCACATGTGATTTTGTACATGGGAAATGCTCCTCGTGTTTCTCGCAAATTGTTACGCTTCTCGTTTGAACCTTTCTCATCAAACATATTAATTAAAGTATAAGGTATGTTATATTTTCACGAATTTTCATGTATATAAACAATGTATTTAAATATTAAAATATCACATCTAAAGAAAACAAAACCAATATATTGAATATATTTCATTTAAAAATAAAACTTGTATAATAAAAATATATATAAATTTTATTTTTGTTAAAGGAAAAACAAAACATAACAACAATATAGTAGAGAACACGAAAAACTATCTTTCTCATTAACCATAAGCCCTTTAAATAGGGAGAAGTTTACAACGAAAAGGAAACATTAATTATGGTAAATTCTAATACTAGAAAAATATTCTTTCAATCACTTCCTTTTGATGATGGCACATATTGTGCCGAATCAAATGAGTGATGGTGCATAGTTCTTGCCTCATTAAAACCTTACGCCAAAGAAACAAAACCCAGTGGGAAAAATAAAAACTTTCGGCGAAGGAAAGAGTACAAGACACCAATAACAATTCATTTAGTTTACCATTTTTCTTGATTTATGCATCAATCAAGAGGTATAGAGATCAAGATGATGTATAAAATGTTGTCTCACTAAAACCTTGCACCAAGGAACACAACCCAGTGGGAAAAATAAAACCTTGGGCGAAGGAAAGAGCACAACCCATTAATAGTACATGTTTAATAGACACCTCCTTTTTGTCTATTACTCTCCCTGACTCATGCATTAATTTAGGGAGTTTAGAAAACATTTGCACTTTAATATCTAATACAAGTTTCCCAAATATGGTTTTAGGTAATCGAAGTGGTAAACAAATATGTCACATTCTCCTGGCATCTTACATGATTCATTTGAATCTAGAGGAGAGTTTGTTATTGCTGATTGTATAGAAACTTAAGCAGATAATGCTTTGTGTTATCACCCTTGACGTATCTTACTTTCATTCCTTTGATACATGATGCATTATTTCCATACATGCAAGTTGTATAGTGGTCAAACTCAAAATTACTAGCTCCTCTTATATGTGTAATGATAGTCCTTAACCATATACACTCTTGAATAGTCTCATGGAGAGTAAGATTGCTGATAATATAAGAAGATAGCTATTAAGGGTTTGCTTAGTTTACTTCCAAGCAATCGGCATGTTCCATATGATAATTCCTTATCCAGTTTGGTAACAACCTTTATATGAGTCAAACATATACCTAATATCAGCAAATATATACCAAGGCATCGTTTGATGTTTTTCTATAAGAGCCAGTACTTTTACAGCTCACAATCTAAGTAGGTATTGAAGTTCCATTATCAATTCAATTTTCTCCATAGGGAAAGTATTGCCCACGTCAATGGTGCCAAAAGATTAATTTGAAATCATTCCAATGACGGTGCGTTGGTGCTGAGCTAAATCTAGCTGACAAGTTCAGTTAGAAGTACAATATACAGTCAAGTGTATTATGTTGAGTACAATAATGCGCCTATTGTACTTTGGTATGGAATTCCAGCTCTCAACACCTATTCATCCTTTAGACGAAATGGATATTTCCTTATATCCAACACTTTGACCGATCATGGGAGTGCTAGTCGGATGCGCTTTGTCCATATTAAGTCGCCTGATCATTTTCTGGACATATGCGGATCGGTGGATTAATATTCCACAAACTCAGTGTCCTAGTTCAAGTATCTAGACACAACCAATTTTTCCCAAGATCTTTCATCTCAAAATCAGAATTCAAGTAGCTTGTGTAACACCTCGAATTTCCGTTGTATTATTTTGTAAATTATAATTATGAACTTTGGGGTTAAGTTTGTAATTTGGTTAAAGTGTAAAGTTAAATTTAACTTGAGGGGTTAAATGGTTATTGTTGGAAAGTTGAGTTTCTTAATACTGAGGTATCAAGAATAAGTCGGTCACTTTTAGAAAATCAGACAGAGAAATCGAGAGAGAAAGAGAGAACGAGAAGAAGAAGAAGAAAGAAAGAAATTGGCTTGAAATTGTGGTAAGGAACCTGATTTCTTTTACTGATTTCTTGTAAGGAAGGTAATTAATTGCATAATTATCTGTTTAGAACTGTTCTGGGAAGCTTATTTGAAGTTTTAAAGAACTGCGCAGTGTACAGAAATTGATCAGGTGAGTTTATTCGAACTCTCTTTAAAATTCAGCAATTAATGTTGAAATAGATGTGTATTATGTGTGTCTTAATGTGTTAGTAGAACTTAATTGATGAGTAGATTGAACTGATTTTATGTTTTAAATCGATTTGTGGACTTGTTGAAATAAACTGTACGTAGTCCCGGTACATGAAAGCCCGATACTATTGAGTCCCGGTGTAGTCCCGGTGCAGTCCCGGTAGTAGCAAGTCCCGGTAGTGGCAAGTCCCGGTAGTAGCAAGTCCCGGTATTGGCAAGTCCCGGTAGTAGCAAGTCCCGGTAGTGGCAAGTCCCGATAGTTGGAAGTCCCGGTAGAGGCAAATCCCGGTACTTATGAGTTCCGGTGAAGTCCCGGTACATGTGTTGGATACCGGGAGTTGAGGATACCGGGAGTTGGGAATACCGGGAGTTGGATAAAAAGAGTCAGTTTACAGACTTTGGTAATAGATATTGGATATGAACTTAAGAATATGTTTTGGGATAAATATATGGTATGTTATGCACATAGGATAGTAAGAGTATAATACTTATGTATTATGTTGTGATTGCTAAAAATAGGCATCCGGTCATCGGGGGCACCTTAGTACGGTAAAATGGGAACCGATTACTAGCCATTGACCAAAGGGATGTAATTTTTAGTGATTGAGTGTACCTTGAATCATCGGGGGTCCCGGTTGTGTATCGCGAAATATTAATCCCATTGGGACCATTGATTCTGAGGTGGGAAGGATGTGAAATGTGGAATAGGCAGATTCTGATTTGTAATTCCCATTTCGAATGGAAGATCGGGGATTTCCATTTTTAGGGAAGATCGGAGATTTCCCAGTGGTGAAAGGAAGATTTGAGATAGGCATAAAGTAATTTGTAATCTCTACTTCCGGATTAAGAAATAGGCAGGTTTTGACTTGTAATTTCTTGGATAAGAGTATTGACTCTAAATCTGGGAGGATTTATGGTAAACTCTTAGTAGTATTATTATGGCTAGATGAATTAGTCATAAGTATGGGAGTGGGGTAGATTCCCAGTGTTGAAAGGAGTTGTTGTACGGTAAGATGGGCGAGAAAAGGTTTGATTCATCTGTTAAGATTTTAATTGTTAATTTTTAATTTGATTTGAATATTCTCACTAGGCGAAAGCCTAATGTTTCAAGTTGAATTTTCTTACCAGGTACAAGCTCCGGGAAGTAAGCTGGGATGTGAGATGAGAAATTTTGGAAGGACTCAAACTTGGAGATGACAGAGGATCTAGTTATTCTTTTTTTATTTTGGGACAGATGATTAGATAATCTAGTTAATCTGATTATGATGTAATGATTAGATTAATAGGTTATTTGAGTAGATGTCTGTTGTATATAAAAACCTTACTGTTGATCCTCTTGTTATGTAAGTTTGGCGTTATTTGATCTTAACTTGTGAAATTTTAAGGTTTAAATTAGCCCTGTTTTTAGGGTGTTACAATATGGTATCAGAGCAGTAGTTTAAGCGAACTAGGTATGATTTTGAGATACCTAGACTTAAGTTGTGATGAATTAAGTTATGATCTGTGAGATATGGGTAGAAGTACTAAGACTGGGTAGTCTTAGAGTCGACGGAAATACGCGAAGTTAGTACTGTAACGATGGTAATAAGGATTCTCATGTATGATATGTTCGCAATTCCAATTAGCTACTGTTATTATGAATATATTATTACACAAGCATACTTGTTTCAAATTGTTACAGTGACTGATTAGCGGTAAAGTACGTATTGTATGTTTAGTTGTGTAGAAATCATTACTGATGAGTATTCTTTTGTGCTCAATCAGAACAATGGTGAATACACCTCCGAGGTCTCCAAATTCTTCTATGAATAGGACTTGGCTTGATGAGCCGGGAGAAAGACCATCTGGAGTAGGCGGAGTTCATGAGACGCCACCAGATTTTCTTTCCTTAGGAGGAGTGCGGAATCGGGTACATAGAGGGGGTACCAGTACTGCCGATCACACACCATCGGATTCGAGTATGGATGGTCGTATAATGGACAATGTAACCAGATTGATGAATGCATCAATGGAAAGGCAAGCTGAAATGATGAACACCACTATGGGAAGACAAGCAGAGATGTTTATGAAAATGTTTAATGATCGGAGTGCGGAACCGAGGCGAACAGGGATTGATACCAGTGTGATAAACCCAACTGGTAACACCGGTCCAGAGGTGGAAAGAATGGTTGATAGGAATTGCTCCTATAAAACGTTTTTGAGCTGTAAGCCGCCTGAATTCAAAGGAGAAGATAGTCCTGTAGCCTGTATGAACTGGCTAAGAGAAATAGAACAAGCCTTTCGGGCTTGTGAATGTAATGATGAAAAGTCGAAAGTTAGATTTGGGTCACAAATGTTACGCGGTAACGCATTATCTTGGTGGAATGTGCTGTCAACTTCTGTGTCAGCAACAGTTCTGAATGCCATGACTTGGAAAATGTTTAAAGCAAAGATTCTGGAGGAATATTGCAATGAAACCGAAATGGACCGAATTAAGGAAGAGTTCAGAAACCTCAAGAAAGGCAATATGACTATGAGAAAGTATACCGAATCCTTCATGGAGAAACTGAATCTGGTGGGGCATGTGACTCCAGCTGAGAAAGACAAAATTAAAGCTTATTTGAAGGGTTTGCCGGCGGATATGATGACCAGGGTCCGAAGTTCGAAAGCTGCTACTTTAAGGGAAACAATCGAAGAAGCGAAAGTAATAGAAGAGATGTACGCCAAAGATAAAGAAGAGAAAGCGCATGTGGGAGAAAAGAGAAAGTGGGAAGGTCGTTCGGAATCTTCTCAGAAAACCAAATTGTTTGGCAAGAATATTCGTTACGAATCTCGCCGGGAACCAAGTTGGTGTTCGAAATGTAAAAGCAAACATTTTGGTCAGTGTCGGGTGGTTGGAAATGAATGTTTCAAGTGCGGGAAGGCGGGGCATATAGCGGTGAACTGTCCAATGCCGGGATCAGTATGTTTTGAATGTAGGCAACCGGGTCATTTTCGAAGAGACTGTCCGAAGTTGAAGAAAGAAGGGGATCAGGGAAAGAAGTTGATTATTCCTAAACCAACTGGCCGTGCATTTCAAATGACTGTCGAAGAAGCGAAAGTATCCAAAGATGTTGTCTCTGGTACTTTCTTTATAAATTCCATTCCTACACATGTATTATTTGATTGTGGGGCGAATTATTCTTTTGTATCCAAGTTGTTCTATCGTAAGCTAGCTATGTCTGTCACTACTTTAGAAGAGGCCTTAGTAGTAGAGATAGCTAATGGAGTTCAGTCTTTGGTTAGTGAAAGACTCGTTGATTGTAAAATTTTGATAGAGGGAACAGAATTTCCGATTGACTTGTTGTTAATGGAAATTGGGGGATTCGATATTATTGTTGGAATGGACTGGTTAAGCAATAACCAGGCGGAAATAATGTGTGCAAAGAAGCTGATTCGAATTCCGATGGTTGATAAAGATGATGTGTTTATTTTTGGAGAAAAGCAGAAGGGAAATATTCCGTTGATTTCAGTGGCAAGGGCGCGTAAATGTTTAGTGAAGGGATGTTGGTCCTATCTAGCTTATGTTATAGATATGAAGTTAGAAAAGAAATAAGTGCAAGATATCAAGGTGGTGCATGAATTTCCGGATGTATTTCCGGATGATCTTCCAGGTCTACCAGCTGAAAGACAAGTAGAATTTCGCATCGATCTTATTCCTGGAGCAGCACCGATAGCTCGTGCACCTTATCGTCTTGCGCCAGCTGAAATGACAGAAGTGATGTCTCAACTGCAAGAGCTTTTAGATAAAGGTTTTGTTAGACCGAGTTCTTCGCCTTGGGGAGCTCCGGTATTGTTTGTCAAGAAGAAAGATGGCACTATGAGAATGTGCATAGATTATCGGGAGCTAAATAAGGTGACGATAAAGAATAAGTATCCGCTTCCAAGGATAGATGATTTGTTTGATCAACTCCATGGAGCGGGATGATTTTCCAAAATTGATCTAAGGTCGGGGTATCACCAAGTACGGGTAAGAGAGGAGGATGTTCCAAAGACGGCGTTTAGAACTAGATACGGGCATTATGAATTTCTCGTGATGCCATTTGGGTTGACTAATGCTCCAGCTATATTCATGGATCTGATGAATAGAGTATGTCGACCGTTTCTAGACAAGTCTGTTATCGTTTTCATTGATGACATACTTGTTTATTCGAAGAATGAGAACGACCATGAACGCCATCTTCGGGAAATTTTAGAAGTGTTACGAAAAGAGAAATTGTATGCAAAATTCTCTAAATGTGAATTTTGGTTGAAAGAGGTACAATTTCTCGGGCATGTAATTTCTTCGGAAGGTGTGAAAGTAGATCCAGCAAAGATAGAAGCAATGATGAATTGGGAGACTCCGAAAAGTGCGTCGGAAATAAGAAGTTTCTTGGGTTTAGCAGGTTATTACCGGAGATTTATTAAAGACTTCTCAAAGATTGCTTCTACTTTGACTATGTTAACTCGTAAGAATGTGAAGTTTGTTTGGACCGAAAAACAAGAGACAGCTTTCAGAACCTTACGGCAGAAGTTGTGTGAAGCTCCTATTCTTGCACTGCCAGAAGGAACCGAAGATTTGGTAGTTTATAGTGACGCATCAAAGATGGGTTTAGGATGTGTATTGATGCAACGAGGCAAGGTGATTGCCTATGCATCAAGGCAACTGAAAGAGCATGAAAAGAACTATCCTACCCATGATTTGGAGTTAGCAGCAGTTGTGTTTGCTTTAAAGTTGTGGCGTCATTATCTCTATGGAACGAAGTGTACGCTCTTCACTGATCACAAGAGTTTGCAGCATGTTTTTGATCAGAAGGAGCTGAATATGAGGCAAAGGCGATGGCTTGAATTGTTGAAGGACTACGATTGTGAATTGCATTACCACCCGGGTAAAGCAAATGTTGTAGCCGATGCCTTGAGCAGAAAAGAGTATAGTGGGTGTTTAAAAACGACAAACGCCAGAATTGATGTAATGTCGAGTCTGATTGAAAGAATAAAAGCCGCTCAAGTGGAAGCTTTGTTAGAGAACAACTTGAAAGAAGAAGTAATGAGCAAGCAACATCTTCAGCTGACTGAAGATAGCCGAGGGATTAAGTTATTCCAAGGCCGTGTTTGGGTACCAAAGATAGGTGGAAATCGGGAGTTGATTTTGTAAGATGCGCATAGATCTAAGTATTCTATACATCCGGGGAGTACTAAGATGTATAGAGATTTGAAGTTACAATATTGGTGGCTAGCTATGAAAGTGGATGTGGCACGAATAGTAGAGAAATGCGGAACTTGTTCGTTAGTAAAAGCAGAACACCAAAGACCATACGAAAGTTTTCAATCTTTGGAAATTCCGGAGTGGAAATGGGATAAGATTACTATGGATTTTGTGACAAAGTTACCAAAGACGCAAAGAGGTAACGATACCATTTGGGTAATCGTCGATCGTTTGACGAAGAGTGCTCATTTCTTAGCTATGAAAGAAGCATCACCAATAGATAAGTTAGCAAAGCTATACATTGATGAAGTAGTGTCACGACACGGTATACCGGTGTCTATTGTGTCTGATCGTGACAGTCGGTTTACTTCCAGGTTTTGGCAGTCGCTTCAAGAGGAATTGGGTACAAGGGTTAATCTAAGTACTGCTTATCACCCACAAACTGATGGTCAAAGTGAAAGAACAATACAGACTTTGAAGATATGCTTAGATCGTGTGTGCTAGATTTTGGGGGTAACTGGGATTCGCATTTGCCATTAGTAGAGTTTGCTTATAACAACAGTTACCATTCCAGTATTGGAATAGCACCTTTTGAGGCATTATATTGTAGGAAATGCAGAACTCCGGTGTGCTGGTTAGAAGCCGGAGAGAAACAGTTTGCTGGTCCGGAACTTGTGCAACAAACTGCAGACAAAGTGAAGGAAATTCGGCAACATATGAAAGCGGCTCAAGATAGACAGAAAAGCTATGCTGATCCGAAAAGAAGGCCAAAGGAATTTCAAGTTGGGGAGCGTGTAATGCTTAAAGTATCCCCATGGAAAGGTGTGATTCGGTTTGGAAAGCGTGGGAAATTGAGTCCTCGTTTTCTAGGACCTTTCACTATCACCAAAAGAGTTGGTCTACAAGCGTATCAATTGGATCTTCCACCCGAGTTGGAAGGGATCCATAATACATTTCATGTGTGTTATCTTCGAAAATGCTTAGCCGAAGAACAAGATGTGATTCCCCTTACTGATGTTAGGGTGGATGAAGGAAGCCGATGTGTTGAAGAACCGGAGGGAATCTTAGAAAAGTCGGTTAAGAAGTTGCGAAGTGGTAAAGAAGTGTCTATGTTAAAAGTGCAATGGAAACACCATCGAGGTGCTAACGTGACGTTAGAAACGGAGGAAGACATGAGGAATAGATATCCCCATTTGTTTGATTAGCTTTGATTTCGGGGACGAAATCCTTTTCAAGTTGGGGAGTATTGTAACACCTCGAATTTCCGTTGTATTATTTTGTAAATTATAATTATGAACTTTGGGGTTAAGTTTGTAATTTGGTTAAAGTGTAAAGTTAAATGTGAAATTTAACTTGAGGGGTTAAATGGTTATTGTTGGAAAGTTGAGTTTCTTAATACTGAGGTATCAAGAATAAGTCGGTCACTTTTAGAAAATCAGACAGAGAAAGAGAGAGAGAAAGAGAGAACGAGAAGAAGAAGAAGAAGAAAGAAAGAAATTGGCTTGAAATTGTGGTAAGGAACCTGATTTCTTTTACTGATTTCTTGTAAGGAAGGTAATTAATTGCATAATTATCTGTTTAGAACTGTTCTGGGAAGCTTATTTGAAGTTTTAAAGAACTGCGCAGTGTACAGAAATTGATCAGGTGAGTTTATTCGAACTCTCTTTAAAATTCAGCAATTAATGTTGAAATAGATGTGTATTATGTGTGTCTTAATGTGTTAGTAGAACTTAATTGATGAGTAGATTGAACTGATTTTATGTTTTAAATCGATTTGTGGACTTGTTGAAATAAACTGTACGTAGTCCCGGTACATGAAAGCCCGGTACTATTGAGTCCCGGTGCAGTCCCGGTAGTAGCAAGTCCCGGTAGTGGCAAGTCCCGGTAGTGGCAAGTCCCGGTAGTGGCAAGTACCGGTAGTGGCAAGTCCCGGTAGTTGGAAGTCCCGGTAGAGGCAAATCCCGGTACTTATGAGTTCCGGTGAAGTCCCGGTACATGTGTTGGATACCGGGAGTTGAGGATACCGGAAGTTGGGAATACCGGGAGTTGGATAAAAAGAGTCAGTTTACAGACTTTGGTAATAGATCTTGGATATGAACTTAAGAATATGTTTTGGGATAAATATATGGTATGTTATGCACATAGGATAGTAAGAGTATAATACTTATGTATTATGTTGTGATTGCTAAAAATAGGCATCCGGTCATCGGGGGCACCTTAGTACGGTAAAATGGGAACCGATTACTAGCCATTGACCAAAGGGATGTAATTTTTAGTGATTGAGTGTACCTTGAATCATCGGGGGTCCCGGTTGTGTATCGCGAAATATTAATCCCACTGGGACCATTGATTCTGAGGTGGGAAGGATGTGAAATGTGGAATAGGCAGATTTTGATTTGTAATTCCCATTTCGAATGGAAGATCGGAGATTTCCATTTTTAGGGAAGATCGGAGATTTCCCAGTGGTGAAAGGAAGATTTGAGATAGGCATAAAGTAATTTGTAATCTCTACTTCCGTATTAAGAAATAGGCAGGTTTTGACTTGTAATTTCTTGGATAAGAGTATTAACTCTAAATCTGGGAGGATTTATGGTAAACTCTTAGTAGTATTATTATGGCTAGATGAATTAGTCATAAGTATGGGAGTGGGGTAGATTCCCAGTGTTGAAAGGAGTTGGTGTACGGTAAGATGGGCGAGAACAAGTTTGATTCATCTGTTGAGATTTTAATTGTTAATTTTTAATTTGATTTGAATATTCTCACTAGGCGAAAGCCTAATGTTTCAAGTTGAATTTTCTTACCAGGTACAAGCTCCGGGAAGTAAGCTGGGATGTGAGATGAGAAATTTTGGAAGGACTCAAACTTGGAGATGACAGAGGATCTAGTTATTCTTTTGTTATTTTGGGACAGATGATTAGATAATCTAGTTAATCTGATTATGATGTAATGATTAGATTAATAGGTTATTTGAGTAGATATCTGTTGTATATAAAAACCTTACTGTTGATCCTCTTGTTATGTAAGTTTGGCGTTATTTGATCTTAACTTGTGAAATTTTAAGGTTTAAATTAGCCCTGTTTTTAGGGTGTTACAGCTTGTGATTTCTCTGATTTCATCAAGAGTGTCTATTATGTTCATAACATTGACATATAGAGCTACTTCGAAAGTCTGGAACTTGTTTTCCTAAACAAATATGCAAAGGCACAGTTCATCGTTTTTATATATCATTTCCCAATCAAGTATTCACTCAGGCGGGTATACCACATCCCCATAGATTGCTTTAATCTATAAAGCGAGTGTTTCAATTTTATTGTAAACGCATTTCATATTTTAAAGTTACTTGATATTGGTATAATGTCATCAAGCACTTTTATATCTCTAAATTTAGATCCCCATGCAATTTCCAGTCGTTCGGAAACTACTTGGCTAATTTAATTAGCAGAACGTTGTCCATCACGAGAGAATAAGTCTTATTGTGGTCAATCCAGTGCGTTGTGAGAAACCTTGCGCCAAAGGAGAGCCTTATATATTATGACTTAATTATTCTCATTACGCTTCCCTGACAAATGATTTATCTATGTCCTACAGGCTTTACACTTGGTCGGTTAGCACTACCGAACCAAATACCTGTTCATTTGTCAAATAATTATCCTGGATTGCTTCTTTTCATTTAGGCCAATTTGCTCTTTGTTGACATTCTTCAACTTAGCATGGTTCGATGACATCGTGCTCTGTTATCTCATAAGCAACGGTATATGCAAATATATCATCATTGAGTATACTCATATTCATTTGAGATTTCTTTGATCTCTGGAATCAATATTAACTTCGGAGCGTCCTCCAGTAATGATTCATAGACATAGATTTAATCAGAGATGATCTCATGTATTGATGATATGTAGTTGTGCCTTACTCTTCTCTTCCTTTAGATGAGTATCTATCGAACCAAGTAGCTTCCCCCATTTCCTTTTGAGAGCTACGACCTCAACCACACCTCCACTATGTGTGATTGCAACGTACTTCCAGCGACGTTGTGCCCTTGTTTGGGGACTTTTGACCTTGCGAGTATATTTGCAGCTCGTATATGTGAACTTTTCACTCTAGATAATATTAAACGTATCAGGTATCGAGTCTGATTCGTTTGACTTCAACTTTATGTTGTGAAGTTTTTGGGGATCAAAATGAGACACAATTGAAATATTTAATGACACTTCCTGTCGTTCCCATGGAAAATCCTTTTTCCTATCTCCCCCTAACGACAGGAAGGTTGTCTCATCAAAGTGACAACCCGCAAATCTAGCGGTAAAGAGATCACTCGTCAAGGGTTCTAATTAGCGGATAATTGTTGGGAATTCATATCCAACATTTGATGAATCGTCTTTAAGACCCATTTTGGTACGTTGTGGGGGCGTAATTGGCACATATACAACACAACCAAACATACGTAAATGTAAAACATCAGGCTTATATCCAGTTACCAACTGGCACACATGAGATTGGTTGGCTGGTTATGGGTCTAAACACGAATAAGTAAAGTTGCATGTAATATGGCATAACCCCATGCAGATATGGATAAATTGGTGCACATAACCAATGCCCTAGCTGCCATCTATATTCTTTTGATGACAACTTTTATCATTCTACGAGGCCATTTTATATATACACATGGGGTATAGGAAACTCTACATTAATCTCTATACATATGCAATAATCATCAAATCCTTATGATGTAAATTCTCCAGCATTCTAAGTCATGCAGACTTGATGAGAAAATCAGGGTGGTGAGTCCTTAAACGTATAACTAGTGCTAGGAGTGCAACATTTCATGTGGACAATAATATTACACGTGTTCATCGTGTCAAAACCAGAACCATAAAGTACTTAATGGTCCGCATTTTGGATGTTTATGTCCATAAATATCACATTGTATTCGTTGTAAGAATGAAATGTCCTTAGCTTTAGGATGATTTCATTCCTGTCTTGGCTAAGAATCAGGGTATGCAAAAGTTTGAGGTATTAGAGAGGGCATATTATGATGGTGGTGTTGCTTCTTGTGCAGTAGAAGTCAACAGTTGCAATTTGGTTAATTCCCTCGTTTTGTCTTTCACTCGAAAGAGACTGTGTCTATGTGTATTTCTAATACATAGATCATTATGTCATGACCATGGTGTCCCACGTGGTCATGCCGAAACATATATGTGTCATTGTCCCAAAGTTCTTTATTGGTGACAAAATATGTTTTAATGACATAGATAATCCATTAATTTTGACACATTAATTTCTCTAATATATGTTCCTTTCATATCATTAGACTTGATATACCCATTTTCATTCTTATAAAATGATTTTCAATTGATATGAATATCTTAACAAGGTTTCTTGTAATATGGTGTTTTAGTAACTATTAATCTTGTATTAGCAAGAAAATGACAGTCCATCGTCTACGTATTATGGTGATGCGCGCGGGGGGGGGGGGGGGGGGGGGGGGAGATTAGTCTATTTCTTAGGATTATAGGTCCTAAAAAAAATTCTCCTCGATACATTCCTACACGTAACGGAGAATATTGAGAGTTTTGTATTTGTTTTTGATGTGTTTATTTACATCTATAATGGCTATAAACTCAGGTGTATATATACGCAAATGCAATTAATTTGATAGTTAAAGTAGATTCAGATAAACTTATACTTAACCAATCTTAGATATGACATAGTTCATTTATAACTTGTTCCATTTTCTATTAGGAGTTCGTTCCCGACTCTTCCATGAAATTGACCATTTCCACAACCTTGTCCATATGGTACATATTTAGCATATGTGTGTGGATCAATATGTTTAATTCACTATCCTTTAGAGTTCTTTCCACCTCCAATGCTTGCTTTATTTTTTTTGGAAGACATAGCGGCATCGACCCTTTCGATCAACTACCACGAACACAACGCACACACGCACGCCTCCCCGGCGGTATCAGACATCCGAGGGCAATCCACTAATCCGGGTACGTCTAGTGTTGTTAACCTCGAGGTTAGGGCACGCACACAAAGCATTGTGTGGACACAATGCTTGCTTTATTAACCTCGAGAATTTTCTTTATCCGGGTACGTCTAATGTTGTTAAAAAAACATTGTTATATCTCTTAGCCACTTGCATTAGGTTAATGAGCTTGTTAACGGTTATATTGCAATTTATACTGTTTCATTAGTATGATTGGTGGTATAGGAAAGATGAAAAGATGTTATAATTCAAATAATCTTTTGTGAGTTCTTTGCCACAAAGATTAAGATGCAGTTTGAGATATGACATTTCTTTGTCAAAATCAGTTACCTTCTTGTAATCAAGTAAGTAGGTTTCTTTCCACTGTATGGTTAGTTTGAGAAATATATGGTACTGAATATTCCCAAATTTCCTTTTTTGGGACTACCCACGGTTCTTGGGGGTTTCTAGTTATTCTCTCTAAAGGTTGTGATTGATGTATCGTCTCAAAAAATTTAAAGTATTTGATTGTATCTTAACATCTAGTGTTTTTTTTCTTTAGGGTCAAAATGGTTCGATGACTTTTGCGTATTTTCTTGTGTTTTTTCGAACCTATCTTATGGTAATCAAGTACTTTTGATTCAAAGACGTCGTAGAAAATGGAGAACATATTATTTTCTAAAATAGTGAATTATGGTTTATACTTATTATGTTATGCATGAAATTTCATTATCATAATAGTATTGGATTTTTATATCCTTACATTTTGTTGATAATGCTTCATCAATATTTCAATTTGCGAATAAAACCACTCAATCTATTAGATCTCCAGGTAGTAGAAGAATCACGTGGATTTCTTAAGTCCCTACAAATCTTAAGGTTATTTACACCCGTTTGACAAAATCCAATTGATATATTGCGATTTATTTAATTTGAAGATAACATTGTTAATTATAAAAATTTTGGTATGAGGCCAAAATGAATATGAGTTTGGCATATGAAACCAATTTCAATGTTTAATACATTCATGGTATTTTGAGGGATTTTGCCATGATGCAAATAAATATTGATTTTGGCATAAAGTCAAATTCAATCTTTTAACATTTAATAGTATTTTAGGAGTTTTTGGTAAGAGACCAAAATGTATGGGGATTGAAAGTGTAACTTCTAAAAATTAGTTATAAAATTATGAGTAAGAACTCACAATCAAGATAAACATTTGAATAAGATAAAAACATTTAAATATTATGTGGAAAAATCAATTTAAGAAACTAAATAAACATTTGAATACTATCAAGAATAATCAATGCAAAAACTAACACACACTCAAATTAATAAACGTTTAGATACAATAATTAAATTCTCAAATATTCTCATTCCAATATCCATATATAAATTTGGAATACAGATTTTTATTTTTCAAACGAGATAAAAATAATAATAAATCATTGAATGACATTTAGGAAGGAAATCATAAACAACAAAAAAGATTTTATACTTTTCTACAATCTTAAAAATATACATACCATAAAAAAAATCAACCGATATTAAATAAAATTTATAACTTAATATAGAATACTACAAATCTCACATTTTAATAAATGATTTATGTTGATTAATTTATAACATGATAAAATTAAAATCACGATTAAAAAAATATAATATAAAATCTGAAAATAATTATGTAACTAGGTTTAATAACATGATGCGTATTTTTCTAAAGTAAATAAATAAAATAACTAAGAAACATACTTTGAACTTTTTTTTTAAAACAATATATGTTTACGTATTCATTAATAAGAACAAAAAAATCTATTATATATTTTTTTCTCTAAGACTCACCAAGATAGATAAATAAGAAAACTAAATATAAAGTTATATTCATATATTTTTAGTTATGAATATATTTACCACTATATAATTATCATTACACAAATATTAATCATAAATTTAAATAGAAGCGTAAATATTTTTATAAACAAATTCTATAAAGCATATAAGAACACTTGAATTAAATTTCATGGGATTGACAAATTATATGTGTTTATAACATAAAAAAATACTAGAGTAAGGTTTATAGTTTAGACATATAATGGAAAATCATGTTTTTACAAAATTATCGCATTTGTTTATAGCATAAAGCATAATATTGTGATGTATTAAAGATAAAACATATAAAAATTACCTCAATTGTTGAACTTTAGCTTGATTTCTCGATCAAATTCGCTCTATGGAGCATACGTGTAGAACGTGTGTCGAACTTGACAACGAGCAATGGATAACAAAGTAACTACGCAATTTTGCGACAAGCCGTGCAACAACATCGGGCAAAACAACCGTTCAACGACGGTGACAAATGGTTTTTAGCTTTACGTGCTGATAACGTGTTAAAGGAAAAACGAAACATAACAACAATATAGTAGAGAACACGAAAAACTATCTTTCTCATTAACCATAAACCCTTTAAATAGGGAGGAGTTTACAACGAAAAGGAAACATTAATTATAGTAAATTCTAATACTAGAAAAATATTCTTTCAATCACTTCTTTTTTATGATGACATATATCTTTTAACAATTTTCACCAAAAAGATAATAAAAACCTTGTTTCCATAAAAACCATTTTTTTGTGAAAATGAATCGAAAAAGTCTTGACACGACTCATACCACTTTCCTTTTTACGGATTTAAAAAGTTAATAGAGTGGTCGGGACATATTCTATCATCATTTGAAATATTTTAAACAATTATTATTTCATAAATTATATATTAGTTAAAATATATAGTAAACTACATTTTTAGTCCATGTGGTTTGGTGTTTATAACACATTTGGTCCCTACAGTTTAAAAATTACACTTTAGCCACTACAGTTTGCCATTCGGTCCGGATTTGGTCCCTCGTCGTTAAGTCCGTTTAAAAACTCAGTTAAGGGTAGGGGTATTTTCGTCTTTTTTATTTACAGGGAGAACTTTTACAATTCTTTTAAAACTATAGGGACCAAATTGTAATTTGTCTAATTTAAGTTAATATTTTATATATTAATATATATATATATATATATGTGTGTATATATGCCTATATACATATACACTTGCAGATGGTCACGACATATCTCTCCGGCTCCTCCCCATCCCGCTCCGGCATATCTCTCCGGCATCGTCCTCCGGCAACCACACCACACCGACATTCATGGCCCAAACTCGGAGACAAAACTCGAGATCTAGTTATGCGATTCTAGACACAGGACCAAACTCGGAGACAAAACTCGTCGGCCAAAACATCAACGGCGGACAAAATCTCCGGCCAAATCACAGACACTTGATGTATACCTTATCACTCCATGGAAGATGAAACTAAAATCGAGATCTGGTTCTCGATGAACACCGATTAACTGCCTCTCTCTCTCTCTCTCTCTATGTCTCTCTCTCTCTCGCCGTAGTGGTCGCCGGAAAAACAGGGTTGGCCGAAAAAGTGAAATTTTCGCTGGATTTTGTTGTTTAAATCATCACAAATCTATTATTGGTGATGTTTCAATCAGTTTGCAATGATTTAGATCAAACTACAGCATAAAATCATAAGATTTTGGGTCGTTGAGAGTTTCGCCACAAGGACCGTCACATCTCCGACGTTCTTCTCCGGCGCCCTCCTCCGGCAACCACGTCCCACGAGTGTCTTCTTCCTAACTCTCTTGCAGGTTTGTAGATTCACTAACAGACAAATACATATATATATACACACACACACACTGTATATATGTAATTCACTCACAGACACTCGTGTGAATTAAATATTAGTCACACCTTTCTTTCGTCAAATTCGTCTTTAAGAACACCCATCTCAGGTTGTTGATCAAACTAGAATTGCACGATCCGATTGATTCAAGGTATACCCACTTCAGTTCTTTTGTTTCTGTTCAAATTTCCGATATACCCATTTGGATTAATTTCCCAAAACCTCGAATTTGTTTATTGATCAGAAATCGAAACACTATGAATAATTAGATGGGTAATTGTTGTGATGTATCTTCTACTACCGATTCGGATTTCGAGAAGAAAAGGGGAAGAACAAACCGAACCCATTTGCTTTAGACCATGGTGGTACGACTCCATCTGGAAATGGATACAAATCTTATGAAGATGATAGTGTTGTGTGTATATATATATATATATATATATATATATATATATATATATATATATATATATATGTGTGTGTATATATGTATATATGTGTGTATATATAATACAATACAATATAATATAAAATATATTTTTTATTTTTTTTTAACAGAAAAAGACAAAAAGTGTAAAAAGACTAAAGTACCCCTCACTTAACTGAGTTTTTAATGGACTTAACGACGAGGGACCAAATCCGGACCAAATAGCAAACTGCAGTGGCTAAAGTGTAATTTTTAAATTGTAGGGACCAAATATGTTATAAACACTAAACCACAGGGACCAAAAGTGTAGTTACTCTAAAATATAACTGAAATTTCTTTACTTTGTCATTGTCCTATTATACTATATTATAAAGTATTTATGAATCTTTTTTAAAAACAATTTTATTAAAACTTCATGTACCGTTATTTAGGCATTGTTTGGCAAAAAAAAGCTAGCTTAGAGCATCTCCAACAGCTTCCCTATTTTGGAGAAAATGGGGAAAATGAGGATTTTGGAACACAAATAAGCTCCAACAGCTTCCCAAAAATGGGGATAATAGGATTTTCCCCAAAATTTTCTCCAAATATGATTACCAAGTGTTTTTCCAAATATGGGGAATCTGTTGGAGATGAGTGTAATTTTTTTTGGGGATTTTGACTTTTGCTTCCTCATTTTGGAAATTTTTTGGGGAAGCTGTTGGAGATGCTCTTATAAGCTAGCTTATTTTTGGGGTACATGTTTGGATGACTATAAGCTAGCTGTTTGAAAAGCTATTTGGAGTAGCTTATGTGTAGCTTTTTGTAAATATTCCAATTATGCCCTAATTAATATTATTTATTATTTATTAACTATTTTTTTTAATATGTCCTTTTTTGTCATTTAAACGCTTATAAGCTACTTTTTGCCAAACGTGACTTTTTTATCAGCTACCAGCTAGCTTATCAGTCAACAACTAGCTTATCAGCTAGTTTGCCAAACATAGCTTTAATGTTAATTACTTAAAATTTCTTAAAAACAACTAATGAAGCTTTATGCACCAATTTTAATGCTAATTACTTAATTAACTCTAAAACCTTCAAATCCTTAAATCGTGGACTCTTATTAATTAATTTTTATCTCTAACCATTTTCAAATCCTCAAATAATGAACTCCTTAAAAAACGTCAATCTTTAAACAAATTTATAAAAAAATATGACCGTTTTCTCAAATCACACATTAAAATACATTAAACATTAAAATCAAGATATATCGCGCCGCATTACGCGAGTAGAGTTTTAGTACACCTTAAACAATAAAGTGTTTTGTATATTATATTTCTTTTAGAATCTTGTTTTTTGTCACCAATTTTATAAAACTTTAAATTTGAATCTCTTTCTTTTTTCCAAAAATAAAGATAAAAATTTGAATCACGTCACGTGGAGTTTAAAAATAATATTTTAATTAGTAGCCATGTGAAACGTGTTTGAACGCTATCAGCCCTGAAGCAAAGAAGGGCAAATTCGTCATTTCCGAACATCCTCCCTTCCAATCCAATTCCAATCCCTCTGTTCGCGTGTGTATACGTATATATTTATTATATATGTAAATGAGTTACCTGCTCCTATTACGCCCTTTTGATCGACCAAAAAAAGCCCAAATTCTGCGATTGACTGTGTGTGGGAAGTAAACTGTGAGTTCGATTAATCAATTCTGTTTCCCGCCTTTAAAGTAGATGAAAATAGTATATACTCGTTCACGTACTCAATTCCTAACTTACGTTGTATCTGCCATGAATCATGATTCATCGTTGTTTTCTGTTGAATCCGGTGAATTTTAGGCATTTTTTGACCTATTATTTCTTGTGATTGAATGTGTATGTTAATGATTATGATTACGGGTCGAATCGATTGATGAGATATTTTATGTGTTTAATATATTGTTTTATCGTAGTCGTAGTTAGAATTTCAGTAAATTTGACTGGTGTTCCCGCTCATTTTTTTGATTCCTAGTTGTGTTTCTGATTCTTGTTGCCATTTCAAAACCATCGCTTATTGAAGAAGGTATAGAGTCGATTACAAAAAATACTAGTTAATTTTAGTGTAAATTAATATAGGCCTATCTTAGTTGTCATCTGGTGGTTGTCCAGGAAAATTTGGTATTTATTTATATGTATATACCTTTTTGGGATGATTTATTACATATATCTCACATAGTGGTATAGCACACACATATATACATGTCTCAATCTTCATAGAGAATCTTGATCTTCAGCTTCAATTTTTAGCTGCTCTAAAAGGTTTATGTAAAGACCGGCCAAGGAGGTGAACTCTTATGTCTCATCCATCAATGGTGCTTGATCAGGCATCATGCAAGCCTAAGATTTTGGATTAGACTATTACATTTGGTTGCTTAATTGATCAATTAATTTGTTCCCCTTTAACGCTCCAATTTGTAAATTTAGCATTGGCATGACACAACTTAGTCAAGTATATCAGAAAAAATTACTTGCATTACTACTCCTTGTAAACATTGGAAGCGTTCTCTGATTGTGGTAGAATAGGAGCACTAATTATGTTTTAGTTTTTAAATTTTTTGACACCCTATACTTAGTTAATGATTGTAGACTAGAATGTGCTGTGAAGTTTCCCCTCAAAGCAACCTTTTTTGTCTCGGTCTATTTCTCAAGATAGTATACTATTCTTGCGGTTCTTAACTATGATTTATACTCTTTTTATATACGATTTTTATGTCACTACTTTTTTTTATTTGTTCATTAATGTTACAAGTCCATACTGGTGGTCAGAGGCTGGAGCTGCAGAAGAAGCAGTAGAATTCCACAATACCATGGATCAGAAGGAGAATAATGAGACTGATCAGACTACTATCCCTCCTTGTTGCTTGAAAGCCCGTGCTTTCTCCCCTGATGCTGAGCTTGAAGCCAACTGTCATGAAACAGTTGTTTCAGGATGGTTCTCTGGGCATCAGACTACATCTGGTCATTTTCTTTTTCACTTTTCTTTGCCTACATATGTTATCACGTGTTACGTTAGTACTTTCATTTTAGTTAAAGAAGGCTAGAGAGTTTGTTATTGTCGTGATGATCTTGTATGTTAACACCTTCCTCAACAAGTGGTTTATTTAGTAATTGTTGACATATTGTGATCATTTTGTTACTAATTGCAGATAAAGTGGGCAAAAGAATGTACTTCAACAACCCCATGTGGCCAGGTATCCAAACTTAGGCTCACGTTCAACAAGTCTTGAATGTCATAATTGGACCTTGAATTATTTTCTGGTTTAAGTGTTCAATACATGGCAAAATGTCATTTTCTATTATCGTTTTGTTAAATATATTATGGGTTGTTTGGCAGTTGCTGAATGGTTTGGTGCAGAATGATTAAGTGGTCGGAATGATTAAGAGGCTTTTATGATATAGTGCAAAGAGAAATATGCTTGTTTGGTATTTATTTAGAATGAAATCAGGGTGCTGAATGGTTAAGCGAGACCCAAGATGCTAAATCATTCAGAGGATTTTAGAACCATTAAGAGGCAGATTTTTTTTTGCCAAACAAGATTCAGCTCTGAACGATTCAGAGGTTGCCTCTTAATGGAATTATTAAGAGGTAAACAAACGGCCCCTTAGCCTATCAAAATCTGTAGGATACAAACTATTGCTGGTTGGATAATAGACGCTGACCGAAGAATACTCATACTGCTCCATAACCACTTTACCAAAATGGAATTCAGTAAATTTTTAGAACAAACAAAGTACTGGCTAGGAGGTAAAACATGGTCAATTTTGTAACTGTGGACCATGGCTCAGTAGCAACAGCTGCAAGAGCAAGATGCTGACAAAATCTTGTGTGTATATATGTGCCTTGTCAACTGTACAATGATCTTATAGAATGTAAAATGATGAGGAGCTCGTTACATTTTACTGAAATAACTATCTATGTCTCAGTATTTTTCCTTGAAAAGAAACAAGAAGTAAAATTTCCCATATTTAATAATTTTTCTGCTTGCAGGAGAAGCACATTCGTTGGAAGTAGAAAAGATTTTGTTCAAAGAAAAATCAGAGTACCAGGAGGTCCTAGTGTTTGAGGTATAAATTTGGTTATCATCCTTTTGTAGTTGAGTTTTTCTGAAGAACTAGTTCATCCTTAGACATCACACACACACACATATATATATATGCTAAAGTTGTTTATTTGATTTGCAGTCTGCAACATATGGAAAAGTGCTTGTTCTCGATGGCATCCTTCAGTTGTCTGAAAGAGACGAGTTTGCCTATCAGGAGATGATAACACATCTTCCACTTTGTTCCATCAAATCACCAAAAAATGTAACTATCTTCAAACTAATAATTCAATGTTTGGTTTAATGTTACTAATATTCTTGGATGCTTTTTGGAGCACATAACACATTGCACTTTCTGGAAGTAAACCAATATATTTTCCATACATCTTGAAGATATTTCTTTCATTAATTTCCATGATATGTTCCCTTTTCTGCTACTCTTGGAACTTTGATTATCTCTCTATTGTATATGTAATGAATGCTAAAAACCAAGTTATGGGCTAAATGCAGGTTCTGGTGGTGGGTGGCGGTGATGGTGGAGTTCTTAGGGAAATTTCTCGCCACAGCTCGGTAGAGTTGATAGATATATGTGAGATAGATAAGATGGTTATAGATGTATGTGCTGAAAACATATCCCATCTTTGAGTATCAACTTTGCATTCTTGATCTATCTTGTTAATGATCGTTGTCTAATTCCTTGTTTGTAGGTTAGTAAGAAGTTTTTTCCTGAGTTAGCTGCTGGCTTCGAGGATCCACATGTTCATCTCCATATTGGTGATGGTAATACCACTCTACGCAATATGATATTCCGTTACAATTATGATCATAGTTTCCCATACAACTATACAAGAACATAATTTACTGATTTCAATTTGCTAACTGATATTTGGGATATTTAGCTTATTGACTTTCTACTAAACCGACTTTAAGAGTCCAAAGCCTTGTTTGTTTTTTTAGAAAAAAGCTCTTATTAGCCTCTTATGTCTGATTTGTTAAGAGGTAGGGCCATTCAGAGTGTTTGTTTTTTCCAAATTTTCAGAGCCACTTATGTCTTATCGTCCTCTTATCTTGTAAGAGGTAAACCAACCTTTTATTTGCCTCTTATTGTTCTCAATAAATTAACCTTACGATCCTTTCTCTCAATCGATTCACTTGGATTATAATAAAACTCAATTTACTATAATTAGATGACTTTCAAATTTAAATTTATATAATTTAAATATATTATTATCGATTAAACATGTTCGTTTAAATGAATCCTAATTTTATAATATAGATGTAAATTTCGTAATGATGATGCAAAAATATGTGAAATTGTATAAATTTATATATATAAATTCAACACTATAATACTCTAACGGGTCAAATACATAATTTTAACAAATTCAGACATTTATCAGTTTACAAAAACAAACAATCTTATTGATTCAGATTTCAGACTTTAGCACCACTTCTTATCAATCAGAAGTGAAATAAGACTTCATACTTGAGCACCTCTTAGAAAAAAAATATCACCTAATCCTCTAGTATCTTTTCAAGTTTTTACGGGGGCAGACTGTTTAATACCATGGGCAGATCAGAAGGTCATTGAGTTAAAAAAAACATTAGAAGGTCATGCTCGTAACTGATAGTGAAGTTAAAGTCGTTAAGGAGTAGTTAGACTAACGTCCACATGGCATCACCTGATTAGCTCTTGTAAAACAGCTGGTTAGACTGATGTCCAAACATGCCATCTTTTAATTGCATCATTAACATAATACCATATTTGGGTCTTTCTAAATCTTTATTTTTAAATTGACAGCTGTAGAGTTCTTACGGCATGTGCCAGAAGGAAAGTACGATGCGATTATTGTTGATTCGTCTGATCCAGTTGGTATGATCATTTTTTTTCTGAATAAAAAGAGATGCAAAATTGATTTGTATGTGATTGTGTTGTTGTTGTTATTGTTATTGTTATTGTTATTGTTATAGGTCCTGCTCAAGAGCTTGTGGAAAAGCCCTTCTTTGAGATGGTGGGAAGGGCATTGAGGCCTGGTGGTGTTCTTTGTAACATGGCAGAAAGCATGTGGCTCCACACTCATCTTATTCAAGATATGGTCTCCGCGTGCCGTGAAATATTCAAGGGCTCCGTGCATTATGCATGGGCAAGCGTACCCACTTATCCTAGGTGCAATCGCAATCATTATAAGAAGTACTTATAAACCGTTGATCACTTTTAATCAAATACCTTCCCATGAATTGCGGCTTAAAAGGGAATTCATCCTAATTTCTCATCCAACGGTTGATAACCACTCGTCACCGGAACCCAACCCAGGGGTCCTAAGTATTAACTGTTATTGATTGGTTAATTGTATATGCAGTGGTGTGATTGGGTTTATACTGTGTTCAACGGAGGGAGGTCCAGATGTGGATTTTAAAAATCCTGTAAACCCTATTGAGAAGACATTGGAGCATGGGAGAGAGCTAAAATTCTACAACTCTCAGGTAATTCATTCCCATATTCCATCATAAGTTTGATTGAAATAAGAATTGCAATTTTTTTTTTTGGGAATTTATATATTAATTACAGATTCACAATCCAAAATGTATAAAGTTTGTGTATGATGAAAACTTTTATATGTTGTTCGAGTTAACTAAAGTATTTAGGGGGTGTTTGGTTACAGCTATTAAATTGTAACAGTAATAATTAATGGGATTGAAAATAAAATTAACTTTTTGGTTTTATATAACATAATGGGCCCATTCCCTTTTTTTTTCATTTTCATTTTCATTAGTAATTAGTGTGTATATGAGACTGAGAGAGATTGATTTTGAACAGATACATAAAGCTGCATTTGCGTTGCCATCATTTGTCCGGAAGCAGGTGAGATGTCTTTGAAAGAAGCTTCTAGTAGTGTGTGTGTGTGTGTGTGTGTGTGAATTCGTATATTTTGAGTCAAAGGTGGTGTTGTGATTTGTGAATATAGATTAAGTTATGGTTATTAATATTATTATTATTATTATTATAATATGGGAAATGTGAGACATATTAATGTGATATTGAGATTTGAGAATATGTGGTTTGTGTTTGTACCATCTTTCTTAAGCTTGCACCAAATGACTATTTTATTGGTCTGTTTGATTCCACAAAAATAAAAATTAAAAAAAGTTGAATGCCATTGGATTCCATTACTTCCACCATATCTAAAAAGTTTATCATCCTATCCTATCATTTTATTTAATATTATTATCATTATCTGTTAATTAGTAATATTGATATTTGTACACATTTTATTTTATTTTGATAACAGGGGTTTCGTGTTAGCTTATGCGCACCAATTAATCCTTTAAGCGATCACGATTGGCCAGCAAACTTTCATGTCCACATGTGCTTTGACAATGCTTGAATTCAAACCTTTAGAATATGATATTTTTTACTACATCCTTCTAAGCCTTGCTATGAAAATTATTCTCTCATCCTTAATTGTCTTGTGATACGCTTAGGGCAGTAGAGCTTGTTGACCTTTTGTATATGTACTTTTACCTGGTCTTTAATTATGGAGGAGGCTAATGACACCCCTATATAGGGAATTCTTTCTCACACACACATCAACATCAAATGACTCTTTTTACATTCTCAATACATGAAATGACTCGATGCCAATAGCATTGCCTTTAATTATATGCTTGATTCTAAAAGCCTTCATATGAGACTTTCAATCTTGTCTTTCAAATAAGGTGGTGCATACAACTAAGCAATTCTTTCGGTTGCTTTTTTTAATCTTGAACGTCAATTTCAAAGGATCTTTTTATTTTATTTATATAAATGGTCTAAAAAATATCCTTTCGATTCCATGGCTTCAAAATTTATTTGTTGATTTTATTAGGGGAAAGAATCTTTAGGATCTTTTTGTTGGGTTTGTCATTTTTTTTTGGAGGAGCATTGTACCAAGACAGTCAATCAACGAGGAAAAAGTAATGAAATCCATATTCTTTTTCATTTTTCATTTTACACATTTATCTTATAAATAAACATAATCGTATATACAATTATACCATTATAATCGTCTCATCAAAACCTTCAAATTGAGCTCAAACGTTATGGGTTTGAAGACTAACTATCGAACAAATCTTTTTCAAATTTTGTTGACCTTTAATTTTATACATCCGATATTCGATTTAAAACACATAAAACCATAAGATTACCATCGTATGATGAAGAATAAAATTGAACATGAAATAAGATCGTTCTTTCGAATTCTCTACTTTAGATTGGAGACACATCGTATCTAGTTATATACCAAAGTTTCAACCCGACTAGTCCATATAAATTGGACCGGGTTGTAATTTTGGGTTAAAATGATATTTTTACAAACCCAAACAACCCGACAAACCAACCCATGTACACCCTAATTCCAACTCCAACGCTTTTATTGTTTGTTACGTATCAATTTCATGGGGTTTGATCAAATTTTGATTGGAAAAAGTCAAGAGAGACGAAATCGTATAACGACTGCAATTTCATCTTCATCTATCGCTCTCGTTTCTACTGGTAATAATTACTGTTTTCATCAATGTAAACATGTTATTCCTTACTCTAGGCTAGGGTTTCGGCTCAAATCTAAACTGCCGTTTTTTTGATTTTATATGTACCATCAGCACGTCGATTTTTTTACATCCGTTGCCAGTTTCAGTAATTTCTGTCGATTCTTTTTTGATAATTTCGTTGTGATCGCTTGTTATGTTTTTTAGCGGCTTAGGAAAATTCCGCCAGCTTTGAATTAGGTGAAAATCGATGGTGTTGGTTGGATTTGATGCGAGTTCATGGAACTGTTGTTAATCGCTTGCTTCACTCGAATATTTTGAACAAAATGGTTACAAGTTCACAGACGTAAATTGCATCCATCTTCCTCAGATGAGATCATCATCAGTGTATTTAGGTTTGTGATTCTAATGTCAAAACGTTAACGATCCGATTAAAACCTTATGAGATTCATGATTCTTTGAAGTTACTGATTGATGTTATGTGATCCTCAAACATGCATCATTTCTAATTTGAAAAAAATACAAAACTGATTCTGGTTCAGTTTGGTTTGGTTTGGTTTACCTTTCTTGTTAATTATGGTGCTTCAACATCATATTCATATGCACTTGTGAATGATAAGGATTAGGTCTCAGAAATTTGGATGGCAGTCCTCTATTTTGTATGATAGTTGGAACAACTATGCTGCTTTCCAAGTTTTTTTTTTTTCACTTTTTCTTCACTCATTTATATGCAAAAAGATTGTTTCCTGAATTTGTTTCTTGTGTTACTGTTTTCTCTTAACCCAGCTTTTCAAATCTGTACCACAGAACCACTCTATCTTTGGGGTAGAGGTTATAGCATCTCCAAGACTCCGACAGCTATGCTAAAGTTTTTCTAAAATAGAGTAAAAAATCAAAATCTCTAAAAAAAAATTGCATCCAACTCCAACAGCTATTCTATTTTAGCAACTCTAGTATTAATTATCTTATTAAAATATTCAATTTATTTAATTATAATATTAAAATATTCAATATATGGAAAGTTGGGTGAGGAAAAGTTTGCTTTTTGGGGTAATAATTAGTTTTGTGAGGAAACTATCTATTTAGAGATTTTTACAATTTTTATCATCTTTTCTCTATTTTAGCATATAGGATAGCATATGGAGCAACAAAAATGCTAAAAATCCCACTTTGTTTTTTCTTTCTATTTTAGCATTGCTGTTGGAGATAATCTTAGGTCTACGTACATCTTACCCTTTCAGAACCCACCTCAGGTGGGATATACTGGGTTCGTTTAGTTTGGTATTGTAATATTGTTTCCTGAATTTTGGTCTACCTCAGGTATGTTACTTGAATGCTATACAAAATAAACACATCCCACTTTTGTGCTCGCTCTTTTTCACTATTTTCATAAAGAATCAACACTAAAGGTGATGGAATGCAATAGAGATGAGGCTATCAGGGCAAAAACCATTGCAGAGAAGAAACTGGCAGAGAAAGATTTTGCGGGTGCAAAGAAATTTACTTTGAAAGCTCAATCCCTATATCCGGAGCTCGAGGGTATATCTCAGATATTGATCGCTGTTAACGTGTATATCTCCTCGGAGAATAAGGTAAATGGGGAGTCAGATTGGTATGGGGTACTTGACGTAACTCCCTCTGATGATTTAGAAACAATCAGGAAACAGTACAGGAAGTTGGCGCTCATGCTTCATCCCGATAAGAACAAATCAGTGGGGGCAGATGGGGCGTTCAAGATACTTTCGGAAGCGTGGAGTTGGTTGTCGGATAGAGCTAAAAGATTGGGGTATGATCAGAGGAGGAACTCGAGAGGATTTCAGCAAAAGGTTAAGCTTTCACCTCAAACTCAAAGTGGGCGTGGTGTCAATGGAGTTAACAGTAGTCGGTCAGCAGGGCGAGGGTCAGTTCCGTATCGGTCTCCTCCTCCTCCGCCGCCACCACCACCGCCACAGCCTGAGGCGGCGGTGGGTGGTACGTTTTGGACTGTTTGCCGGCGATGCAAGATGCATTATGAATATTTGAAGGTGTATGTGAATCGTACCCTTCTTTGTCCCAAGTGTCAGAAGGCTTTTCTGGCGGTGGAGATGGCGCCACCGGTGAATTTTCCGAAGGCGGGGGGCGATGGGAATGGAGGTGGTGGAGGGGTGGGATCATCAAGAACAAAGGTGGGATCAAAAGGTGGAAATGAGAGGTTGAAAAGGAGAAAAGGGGAAGGTGTATCTGGGATGAAGAAGAAATAAAGCATTATAGATATATTCTAGTAATGCAAGTCAAGTAGGGAGTTGTTTTGACCTGGATTTTAAACTTGTTTCATGATGATGATGATGATGGGTTTTGAAATCAATCGCATTTTGCCTATTTCCAAAATAGAGAATCTTTTTGGCTTTAATGTCAATTTTTTCTACGAAGGTTTTGAGCTTTGATTCCTCATTTTGGAGAAATTTTTAGAAGTGTATGAGAGATATTTTAAGAACTATAGAGTTCTTATAAATCACCTATATTTTTGGAGTTTTTGTAGAAAGCATTAGTTTTTACCTTGGATTTAGTGTAAAATGACATTTATATCTATATTATTGATGATGAAATAATTAATATATGGAATTGGCAAAAGGAGATTCTTATTAGTCATTATGATTGTAGAGTTTGAAGATAGTTTTTAATTTGTTGAATTGATAATGATATAGAAAAGAAAAATCATTTCATTGGAGTTGCTGTTTAACATGTTTATTTAACAAACATAATAATACTCTATAATAATAATAATAATAGAAAATTATATCTTGACAGAAAGTAGTTGTATTTATTTCAAAAAGAGGTTGTTGACTAGAAAATGTTGGAGTAATTAAGTTAAGCTATTGTTAATAATGCAGGAAGCCATTCAAGTCATGTATTGGCCCAGATGGCATCATGCCTGCCTGTGCCATGTATGGCTGACCAAACCCATTTGGACCATACTGCCCTCCATTGTTATTACAGTTCAACATTGTGTAGTCTCTACTCCGATCATTGTTTACCTGCAATATCATCACATCAATCCCCTCCTTTTTTAAAACCTATATATATATATATATGTATGTGTGTGTGTAGAAGGAAGTTCAAGAATCTAGGAACCACCCACAGCGCGCCACGTATCCCTCTTCATGATAAATATGCCACATGTCGAGCCATGAGTCCCGAGGTTCTTAACCAATTTTGGGTTCCTAATGGAACCTGCCCCTATGTAATTGAAAATATTTCTTGGTTTCTATGCACTCTGCATTTTGTGTACATGTGCATACTGGACAAATTACGTTTATGTACATGTACATACTGGTCAGATGAATGGTTTTTAGGGCTTTATTTACTTTTCCATTTTTTTATGGTTTTCCCCTCGACATGAGTCTATAAATACATGACATCAATACGATGGCCCAATTTGTACTATTTGCTTCATCAATCAACTGAATTCTATGATCAATGGTATAAGCAAGCAAACAGCACATTACCTTAATACTAAGATCAGTGTGGCGAGAATATGAGACGTGAAGCTTGCAAAACCCTCCATCGTATATGCAATGTCCTTCCAACGCTTCCTTCGCAACAACTGCTGTCTGAACATCTGCACATACCCCCTTCATCAAATGCCTATTTCTTCTTCAAATAAACATCAATAGTTTTTATTATTATTTATATTCACAATGCTTCTTGTATAGTTTAATGTAATTCCAATAATTTACACAGAGAGATAATTATTCGTATTCTAAAAAGCAGTTTGTTTACAACTCCCAAGAGTAGACACCGTGGGACATTGTGTGTAATGCAGTGATCACAATTTCCCAACACAAAAGAGTTGACTCCAAAAGTCAACCAAGTGCCCGTTCCACCCAACCCGACACGTTTCATTAAAGTTGGAAGTGCAATTAGTCGGTGTAACTCACCAGGATACTGAATTAAAGCTTGAACGCCTCCATTCTTATCAAACATGGCAATCTTCAAAACGGGACCAAAGGCAGAAAACACCTAATACAAAACCCAGAAAGTAGAAATATAAAATGAAGCACACGCTTAAATACGAGACTGAAAAAACATATGGTGACTGCCCCCATAAAGATACCATGTGTAAGACGTCCAAGGTGACAGCATACTGCATATTCTCAATAGAAGCAAGAAGAACATTACTCTCAGACTCGAGTTTCTTCCCATCTAATCCCGCACTGAACTGCAATGGGGACAAATGGATACCATCAAATCTCTAAAGAAACACATATTAATTTACCACCATATAGCTGATTTATGTGTTTACCTGACCAGTAGCATCTATTGCTGAGGAAGCCACAGGAAGCAGAGGGTTAGTATAGTCCCTGAACCAATACATATCATATTAAAATTATAGCCAAAAGACCATACAGCCCTCCATCGTGAAGACTAAGAAGCTATAAACTAAAAGAAGATTTTACCTGCTACGATGACTCTGGAATTTTACACTCAAATCTGTATGTGCAGAATATGTGATTTTAAGGGAGCATGGGCCCAACTCGGGGATCAAATACCTGGCAAAAAAGTGTAGGAGTCAAAAGTCAGTCCCAACATCAAAGGAAATTACCACAGGCAAATTACTTAAGCACCCCTTCTATCCTCTTCTAGAATGCCTAAAACATATTGTTGGGCTTGGGCCTTGTAACTTGGAGCATGGCAGGGTTCCGGTAAAAAAGAAACACCCGAAGCCAATAGTTACATTAAAATAACCTGGGAATGCTTCTTCCATCAAGTGCTTCCTTGGCAGAGGATGCAGTTTCTGAGTCCGAAAACTGCACCAGAGCCTGAAAAGCAATCATATACTACATGTTCATATCACATGTTAACAAATTGGATAGAAAAATTCACACACCTGGAATCCAGCCGTTTTCTCGAAGGTTGTAATTTTATGCACAAACCCAAATGCAGAGAACACCTAGAAAATTGACATCGAACAATCATTTACAGGAAGAAGCCATATAACTATACAACACATAATTATCGGAAGATTTTATGAATCATCCTCCAGTTTCACTTTCTAGGCACAGAAACAAACTCCTGCCAACGATAATGACAAAATGAAACAACTGAAGCCACTTTATGTATAAAGATGATTGACGTTATGAAAAGCATACAACAGCGACCAGACTATGTAGAAGGTTATCGATTTTGACCAACTATAAAAGAGCATATATAGGGCAGAATATTTGTTTTGAAACAGCAGGAGAGAACATATACAATAAAGAAATTACAGTTGGATTAACCAATCAATAGTTTTAATTAGCTTTTGGTGGAATTCAGGGCAGAAAATAGTGGCAAAAAAGGAAAATGTTAAATAAAAACACACTGTTTCTTATAGTCTATCTAAAGTTGAATTTGACACTTCTACTGTGTTCCAAGCGTAAATCATGTATACAAGAAAGTTGAAACTAACACGAATGTCTACTCATTGGAAATGAAAGGTGAATAAATCAATCGATTTATTTGTGTCAAACTTGTACTAACTTCCCTAAATCATGTTCCAATCAAGCTTCTTGACTTCTCCATAATTCCTACCAGAAGTCCTTGCAATTGGCTAATTTCAGAATTACATTTGATGCATGTGGACAAAAAACTCTAATATAGTGTAAATGTGCAATTGAAACCTTGAATTTCTTTTTAGTTTCTCTTTCATTTTGGATTATTCATTTCTAAATGGCACAACACATAAAGACAAATGGACTACTGAGGACCTAACTCTGGATGCTCAAAATACCAAAATCACTCTTTTTTTTTTGGGAAGGGTATCCCAGGCACAGCTCGGACTAATCCCTGGCAATTTTGAAACTTAAAGATGTCTTATCAATGTTGAGGACGCCTGGGATCGAACCCTGGGTAGATGGGATATTCCACCACATCACCCAGGGCGATCAACCACTGCGCTACAACCTGATTGACACCAAAATCACTCTTGAACTCACTTAAGTAAAAAAAATGTAATTAGATCTAAGTCAATAAAATTTGACCTTTGTTATTGTCCATTACCAAAAGAAATCAATTGAAGAAAAAAAATGAAAAGCATCTCCGTAGAAGTCAGCTTGTCTTATCAAAAGAGATAGATAGGGAAAGGAAAGAAAAACAATAGAAATTATCCTAAGCTCTTAGAGGGTTGGGCTCTGGTGAGAAGTTGAGGGTAACGTGAGAAGCGTGAGAAGTGGTTATCGACCGTTGGATGAGAAATAGACGCACATTAAGATGAGATGCACCGAGATAAGATGCGAGTTGCACCGGATCAATTCCCTTCTAAGGCGCAATTCATGGGAGGGCATTTGATTTAAAGTGATCAACAGTTCAGGTCCACTTCTCACGCTTCTCACTGTTAACTCTACTTCTCACACGATCCTTCGCCAGCTCTTAGAATGGTAGGAATACGAGGAGATGAGGAGGAAGAAAGGAAGAGCCAGTGTTGAGGGAAGGAGAAAAGAAGACAAACACACATTTGTTCTTTACCCCCCAAGCAATAAGCTTCCATTGAAGACATTTCCTTGACATGGGCCTGCTGATCCATTCAGATTTCACGTCAAAAATGAGGCTAAGCAAGCATGTCCTAACAACCAAATGCCATTGACAACATCCTTCTATAATTTACCTCTTTAAATCAAGCAATTTTCATGTAATGTGATTACTTACCAGGTGTAAGACATCAATTGTGACAAGGCGTGCATCATTGCCCTCAATAGTTACCAAAAGCACATTCCCAGCAACATCTGCAGTTGTTTTATTATTCACAATTTCTTGCCTGTTTGAATATTGTAGGTAGACTGTTTTCCCTCGAACCTGAGCTGGTTCTGATGATGAAGCATAATATGAAATCATTGCAATAGCTTGATTTAGTTCTGCCTATAAAACATTACAAGGCATGATGCAACATGTTAAAAGACAATGAAACGAAATTAAAAATAAAAAAGATTTACGGGTCATTGAATTTCAATCTTCCATAAAACCTACAAATTCAATAAATGCTTGATTTCTGTTTGCTCCAACATTACACTTTGTGTTGACAACTTTACCAAATGGTTTCCCAAGTTCAATTAGCTCCTCTTCAGTGCACTCCCATGGCAGGTTCCTCAGATGGAGAACCTTAGACGGCGGTTGTGTGTATCGAAATTGAGGCTGAGTGGAAACAGATGCCATGTACACTGTAGACCTAATTCTGCAACAACATGATTAATCGATAAATAAATCTATATCCAAACAATTGAACATACACAGTGTGATTTCATATTCATAGAAACATTAAGAATAAAAGATAAAGCTTTAGTATGTTGGGAATTCAATTCAATGACAAATATAAACTAACTATTTCAGAACCACCACAGATAAATTACATGTACACCAAAGAGTTTAAATAATATAACGCAAACAACGATACACTAATCTGGAATCAAATTTAAGCTCCAGCCAGAGAACCAAAACTTTAACGTGAGAACGAATACTAACAATTAAAAGCGTTAGTGATTTTTAACAAATCAATTTGAAAATTGAACAAGCAATAATTATGTAAGCAACAACATCATTCGTGTGAATTCAGAATCGTTTTAGAAATAGAAACATGAAATTAGGGCAGGAGAAATCGAAAGTAGAACCGAGAGTACCTGATGGAGACTACAAAATCGTTGGTGCTGTCAAAATGTAGGGTCTGAAAGCCAGACGAGTGGTGGAAAGAATAAGAAATGGGTTTGATTCAGAGCCGGAAAACGGAGAAATGCAACCCACAGGCAGAGCGAAGAGCATTACAGGAGGGGTGGAGGGGATAGAAGTCAAATTAGTAGGGACTACGGGTGCAAATTGCAAATAGCATGTAACTAATTGGATAATGTCGGTTAATCAACCGATGTCCGATGGTGGTGCAATTTGGGCATGGTTGAAAAAAAAAACACTATAAGCAATCTTTTTTACCAGTATATGTTTGAATAACCATAAGCTATTTTTTTTGAAACTTTGGAGTAGTTTTTTTGAGTAATTTTTTTATGAATAATCTAATATTGCTCTCATTATTATTAATTAACTATTGTTATAAATAAACATTATTTTTTAAATGTAATTATTATTAATTAATAATATTAACTGAAAATTATTAAATTATTAATTTTTAATTATTTAGAGACATTGCTGATCATATAAATTATTTTTATATATTTTTTAATATTAATTAATATATTTTAATTATCAATTAATATTTTATTTTTTAATTATTTTTTGATTATTTTTTCATATATATGTAACGGTTATTTAAATTCATAAGTTAATATATATTTTTTCTAAAACTTGTTTAATCAAATTCAAAATTTATAGTATATATATGTAAATAATAAATTTTAAATTATTTTAATTAACATGTTATATTATTTAATTTTTTTACTACATTGGTTGTATTAATTAACATATTATGTTTTGATATTAATTTGTTTTAATTATATAATTAAATATTGTAATTGATAATTTTTTAAAGATGTTCTTTTTAGTAATTTTACATGTTTATAAGCTACTTTTGCCAAACGTGACTTGTTCATCGGCTAGCTTATCAGCTACCAGCTAACTTATCAGCTAGTTTGCCAGTTTGCCAAACATAGCCTTGGTAACTTGTAGCGTTAATTCTTTCTTTAAACAACGTTGTCTTTAAACCCAAGTAATTTTTAAGTTAAAAAATTATATAAAAGAAACTTGAGTGTTTTAATTTTATATTTATATTGATATTTTTCATAAAACTATTTTTAAATTTTTGATCATAGACTATTTCTCATGTACGAAGTTCCGACATGTAACTGTCATAGTTGTCCGATTCTTTTAGTATATAACTCAATTATAGAAGGTCCAAAAATAATAAGATAACAAGGGCTAAAAAATAAATGAATTGTGACGGATGTCGAGTCCACCAAATAATATTAAAATTGCAAAAGTTGTTGGTCAGGTCGAATCCACAGAGACTCGGTTCTAACCTATTTTATACTAAATCGACAAGTACGAGATTTGTTAACTTAGAAATAACTATAAAAAGGGGGGTTTGTTCGTGCAAGAATTTAACATTACAAATTTAAAACGAGTTTAAGACAAGGGAAATTAATTAAAATGCCACAAGTTTGACTTTGTTTTACCAAAATACCTTAAATCTCGATCAGTTTGCCAAAATGCCCTTTTTCCGCGATGGGAGCCCGCGATCGCGGGCAGAGACCATTTTTGACACTTTGAGAAACTTTTTCCCCGCGATCGCGGGGGCGGTGGACCAATTTTGATGATTTTGAATTGAAATGTTACACTTTCAACCCCTATACTTATTTATTTACTTTACTTTATACATTTTACTTTCATAATTTTAATTTTACATTTAACACATATAATCGTTTATTAACTAAAATACGTTAAAAATACATTTTAATTTTAACAAGTTACACCATTATAATCGTCTCTTCGATACGTTCGAAATGAGCCAAATCTTGAATTTTTTTGGATTTATATATTTTAATATATATCATATACACTACATAAAAAATATTTTTTATATTTAAAATTCATACTCTTATAGTTAATTATTTAATTTATGGTACATCTCTTTTTTTTCAAATTTTTTTTTACACTCCTATCGCATTAACATAATAATCATATATTAACTAATTCATTAAATCGTTTTAAATTATTATTATTTATATGTGTTTATAGATATCGTGAATGACAATAGGACAAGCTTTCACGAGAAGAATATGAAATGAGGTTTTAACAAGTTGGTATCACTGGACTCATTTAAGAATTGTGAAAATGGGTATTTGGCGAATGATGATTCATGTGTGTTTGGAGCTGAAGTATTTGCAGTTACAGAGTATGCACAAAAAGATCGATGTCTGTCCATCACAAAGCCTCCGCCAATTTTTAATACTTACACTTGGATCATCGATAATAAAATAAATAAAACGTATTTTAACTATAAGAGTACCATAAATTAAATAATTAACTATAAGGGTATGAACTTTAAATATAAAAAATATTTTTTATGTAGTGTATATGATATATATTAAAATATATAAATCCAAAAAAATTCAAGATTGGGCTCATTTCGAACGTATCGAAGAGACGATTATAATGGTGTAACTTGTTAAAATTAAAACGTATTTTTTTAACGTATTTTAATTAATAAACGATTATATGTGTTAAATGTAAAATTAAAATTATGAAAGTAAAAAGTATAAAGTAAAGTAAGTAAATAAGTATAGGGATTGAAAGTGTAAATTCCAAATCAAAATTCAACAAATTCATCGAATTACACGGGACACCCCGTCGTACGCGGGGTAAAATATTTACAAAATTGCCACTGCCCGCGATCGCGGGCTCTCATCGCGGAAAAAGGGCATTTTGGCAAACTGATCGAGATTTAGGGTATTTTGGTAAGTGATGGTCAAACTTGTGGCATTTTAATTAATTTCCCTTAAAACAATATAAACGAAAACGAATTCAATTTTGGGTAGCAAATACAAATGCAATTTCACTCAAAAGTTGTATCATTGACGATGTATACGATTATCGCAACTACTTTGATTAACTTGGTTATAATTGTTAAAAAGCTCTAACAACCAATTCCATGAGGAATAAGATCTCCTATCAAACCTTAGTATGCAACTAGTCTCAAACAAGCTCTTAAAGGCTTAATTCATACTAGCATGAAAAACTTATGGAACCCGAGTCGACATATTAACACATAAGGTTGGTTAATATAATTATACTGTTTCACCCAATTTCACAACAAAAAATAGGAATCTTTAACAAAACCTAATTTGTTTTTTTGTCACCAACATCCGTTTAACTAAACAATTACGAATTTAGAAAACGAATTTGACCACAATCAATTTCCATACAATTGATCAAAAAGTATAAAAACTAATTTTATAAACAACAACATAGAAATTGGATGAAAAATTGGAAATTGTAAAAGTCAAATTCTTAAGAAATTAGCCACACATGGCTTATTTGAAATGAACATCAAGAAATTGGTATAAAAGTTATAACCTAATTTCTCAAATGAAGAATTCTCTCCCAATCGTCTCTTGCTGCTACTCCATAATCGACTTCTGAATTTCGTCCCCCCTGAATGACGGTTTACACTCAGCTTTTATACCAAGAAACCGTTCCAAAGCAAAAATCCCGTAAAAATGGCCCTGTTTGCGGCTGCCGTGAGTGGTGGCGCGGGTGTACTTGCGCGAGGAGGTCGAACAGAGCCTCCCGCAGGAAAGGGCGCGCCGACGAGATCTGGTCTGCTGCTACGTTTTTTTCTTGCTGCTGTGCGCTTCCCCCACGAAGAAGACGTGCACGTCCCTTTTCTTTCTGGGCTGCGCTGTTGGGTCTGATTTCTAGGTCTGCCTTCTTTTTTTCTTTTGCTTTTGGGCCTGCCAATAACCAAATACAAGGACCAAAATAAATGTATTAATTGCCTTTCACTTCACTTGTTGCATGTTGCTTACCGAAAAACAGGGTCGAAAAACACCAAAAAAGCCAAAAAAAAATTGGGCTGAAATCTGGGCTTGGGAACAGGCCCAACCTGCACAACCCGACCGAGGAACCCGAACCCGAAACCCGAGCTACACTTTGGACGGGTTTCGGGGCTTGTGTAGTCCACCCGAAACCCGATCGGGTTGGGGAATTTTCGACCCGACCCGACCGATGCACACCCCTAGTAAATTCGATATAAAAATGTATAAAAATCGTCACACATATCAAATTGATCACGCTCAACAACAAAATATGCAAAAACTTAAATGACCCTTCATTTATGTTATTGCTTCTATGAGATTTGAACCTTTTAAATTCATGAACTTGTTATTGCTATCTATTTGTTACAAGATAAACTTTATCCAATTTACTTTTATTGTCTATTTCTATTTGTTAATAGTATATTTTTTTATTGTTTATATTTCTGTTGGATATTTTAATTTGTTTATGTCATTTTTGTTTTTGTAACTGCTTATGTTGGTAATTGTTACTATATGCTTTTGTTTATATAGTTAGCACCATAATGCTGTTTCACACTTTCACAGTTATTACTATTTGTTGTTTCACGATCCATCTATTGTTATTATGTATTATGACTCTCAATTACCTAATATCGAGTACGTAAATCTTAAGTAATCTCATATCGATAAGCAAAAGAAATCAGTACCAACCCATGCTATAACCAAAATGGACTTTTGATTATGAAATTGATGGTTAGAAAAAGTTTGTTTTAACCTAAAAGTTTAAAACAGTGATGAAAGCATTCAAATGCGGTGAGAGAGAAACCAAATGATTTATGTTCTTCTCACACAAAGTGTTGCTCTAGGCAGTCAACATTTGTGACCCATATGATCTCAAGCTATATATAGAAGGAATATGTTCATAGGACGTGTTTGCTGAATGCTGATATGGATTGACGATGCTATTTATTGAAAAGTATGTAACAACCCAAATTCGATAAAAACATAATTCTCAACATTACAACCAAAATCGGTCCCAAAGTATACAAATTACATCAATTCTGACTCTAAGTACGCATCAGATAACATCTTCACAACCGAGATACTACAGGAAGCCCGACGGTGATCTACAAGCTTCCACTAGACTATACCCCTTTTATAGCGTCACCTCTTTCCATCTTCTCCAGATGAAACCACAAACAAAGCTCTAACCTGAAAATGGTTTTAATTGTTAGACAACCTAGGGGGGGGGGGGTAAGGTTGTATTTAAAATCTTTTACTTTCAAAAATTCTTTTATAAATAAATACAGTACTGAAACAGTAAAAATAAATCAGAGTATACAAATAATAAAGAAGAGTGTAAATATAAACAAATACACAGAGATTATATAAATAAATATAAATGCAAAGCAGTTTATATAAACAAATATAATAAAGCACAGCGGAATAAATAAAGAGATAAAGGTAAGAGATACTTGACACGGAGATTTACTGATTTACCACCAACTGTGATAAACCAGCAGCCGAGACACTTCTCGACACGATCCAATAAATGTATTCTTTACGGTAGAACACAAACCAAATACAAAGGAATTTGTAATAGTTTCTCAAGCCTCTGCTATGAGATAAACAGGATCACACACCCGTTATTCAAATACTTACAAGAGGAGTATAACTCACAATGGGTAATCACTCTTGTATAATATCTCACACTTGGATATTTAAAAAAAATATTTTATAAAATATATAAATATATATTAAAAGAGAGAGCTGAGAGAATGGTGTTGTTGATGCTTATTGTTGTTGTTGTGTGTTCTTCATCACCAGCATGCTTCTTTATATATCAGCATCTCCAACGGAAATATGAGGCGCGGTATACCGCCAAATGCACGCGGTATACCGTGCAGTAAAAAGGACACTGACACTCAACGGCTCTCATGCAAAGTTGACTTCTGGAATACGTACCCGCGGTATACCGGCTAGGACTCGCGGTATACCGCCGTCAGAAAAAGTACATGCAACCAATCAGAGATGCACACGGAGCCTGCCGCGGTATACCGGCTGAACACCCGCGGTATACCGGCCAATATGTACCCGCGGTATACCGGCTCTATCTTCGCGGTATACCTGCGTCAGAAAGTGGTTGCAGAAACAGTACGCATGGCAGATACTTCTAGAACCAAAATTTCTTTTAAAATATTATTTAAAAGGTTTTTAGAAATATCCAAGTGGTATATTATTTTAGGGTGTTTATCATTATTAGTTATAAACAATGATGACGACGTAAACACTTCCGTCTTGAACCCTTCAGATAAAAACTTCGTGTTCTTCAACAACTGCACACTTGGATTAAATTGTTAGACAAACAATAATACGGTGTGTTTGTAATCATCAAAATAAATATATATAAATATATAGAGATGTGGTACACTTGCACCAACAATCTCCCCCTTTTTGATGATGACAAACACAACCGCTAAGCAAGAGCATGTGCGGTTTCTCTCCCCCGTTTGTCGAAACAAAAAGGGTCAAGAAAGACGGTATGCTTCCCCTCGAGAGATGCTCCCCCTCAAAATATGCATATAATTGAGGTAGCATAAACTCATGGGTAAAGATAAAAAGCCCCCCCTCAAATTAATAACGATATTAAAAGTTGATTTTATAAAATTTGAGGAAAAAAAATAAAATGCAAAAAGCAATAGAGACAAAGATATACAAACCAATACGAAACACTTGCACCAAAACGGATCTTAAGGCTTCAATTTTCGGTTAATTTTATGTGAGCAAAAAAAACCACGTATTATGACCTCGTCAGGGAACACGTATTATATCCTCGTCAGGAAACACGTATTATAACCTCGGCAGGTAACCACGTATTATAACCTCGGCAGGTAACCACGTATTATAACCTCGGCAGGTAACCACGTATTATATCCTCGTCAGGAAACACGTATTATATCCTCGCCAGGAAACCACGTATTATAACCTCGGCAGGTAACACCTACAAAAGGCAAAGAAAATATTTCGTGGTACCCTTTTCTTATGGGTCCTTTTAACAGTTAGTATAAAACATAAACTGCAAAAAATATGTTGTCGACATAAAACAAAACACGACAAACATACAAAGCCATATAAATGGTTTAAAACCACAAACGCATCCCACCGGGATTATCAACATTAAACATTCCTTTCGGAATCCATTTTCTAACCATTTTAATTTTACGATCGTATTCATCATAGACGTAAAAAGAAGTATGCGGATTAACATTTTTCTTAGGATTCGCAAACTTATTATTATACATAAACGCATGTGATTTTCTCGACATATAATTCACATAATTCATTTTAGGAACATACGGAGGTTTTTGCGTTTTATTTTTAACAACAAATTTAGGTTTTTCAAAAACCTTTTTAATTGGCATACAATCACATTTTTCAATACACGTATTTGAACCAATGCCTTTTCGGCAATTTATACGATTAGGCATATTTAGCATTTTAAGCACTTTATCATTGCTACTATTAAAAGCATTTGCTAATAAGTCATTTTTCTCATGCGATTTACATTTAGCATTTAGACATGCAATTTCATTTTCAAGAATCTCGCATTTTGTACATGTAATATCTTCATGTGTCTTTTTATTTAAGCATGCAATTTTATCATTTAAAATAACACAAGATTTACAAATATCTTTTTCACTTAATTTATTTTCTAATTTAGTGATAATATCTAAATCATAAGCAGATTTTTGTTTACCGTCATCTATTTCCTTTTTATATGCGGATACGGTTTCTTTTAAATTAGAGATTTCATCTTTATACCTATTTGCAAGAGCGGCCATATCATGAAATGATTTATATAATTCGTCAAGATTATTTTCATCGTCACTATAATAATTATTACAATTATTTTTAGAAGAATATGATGAAGATACCTCATTATCATGGTCGGCCATGAAACAAAAATTTTGGGCCTCATTTATGCTTGCGCTCAACGCGCCTCCAACTAAAGCTTTTGGTGTGTTGATTTGTTTTGCTCGTTTCGGACACACACTCGCATAGTGATCCTTGTCGCCACACACATAGCAAAAGCCTTTCTTTTTATTGGCTTTTTCATCGTCACTAGATTCGTCATATTTGTTATGGACGTTGCGACTTTGATTTTTACCACCACGATGGTAGTCTCCATTTCCTTGAAACCTATCAATATTGGCAAACTTTTTGTTAGATAAAAGTTTAGAAAGTTTTCTTACCATCTCGATTAAATCGTCAAGACTTTCGGATTCGTCATTTGAGGAACTTGCTTCTTCCTCCTCTTCTTCTTCCTCATCTTTAGGGGCAACGGCTTTTAAAGCTATGGATTTCTTTTTAACTTGCTCCCGGACTTGATTTCTTCTTAGTGCAATTTCGTGCACTTTAAGATTGCCGATGAGATCATCGAGCTTCATAGTTGCGAGATCTCGGGAGTCTTCCAAGGATGTGATTTTTGCCATCCACTCCGAAGGAAGTGCTCGAAGAATTTTCCTTACATAATCCTCATTAGGATAAGTACGACCTAATCCCTTCAAAGTAGTCATAATGAGGTTAAAACGTTTAAACATTGAGTCGATTGACTCATCTTTTGACATTTCAAATAATTCATAATCATGAACAAGAATATTTATTTTAGAGCTTTTAACTTGAGTATTTCCACGATGAGTGTCGCTCAAGCTTTGCCAGATTTGATTAGCAGTTTTATAAGTATAAACTCTTTCTATTTCATCGGAAGTTAAAGCAGCATATAATATATTTTTAGCCTCAAAATTTAAACAAAAATGAGATTCTTCAGCGGGAGTCCATTCTTTTAAAGGTTTATCAATAATAAGATCATCTTTTACAATAGTAGGATTAAAATTCCCATTTTCTATAATATCCCAAATCTTTTGATTTTTGCCACGCACGTGACATTCAAATAGCTCGGCCCAAATGCCAAACTTTTCAGTATCTATCAAAGGGGGTTTTGAAAACACAAAATTAGTTTGTTGAGCCATTTAAAAGAATTAAAGAAATAACTTTAAAAATTTAAACAGAAAATTTTTGAAAGCCCCGCTCTGATACCAAATGTTAGACAACCTAGGGGGGGGGGGTAAGGTTGTATTTAAAATCTTTTACTTTCAAAAATTCTTTTATAAATAAATACAGTACTGAAACAGTAAAAATAAATCAGAGTATACAAATAATAAAGAAGAGTGTAAATATAAACAAATACACAGAGATTATATAAATAAATATAAATGCAAAGCAGTTTATATAAACAAATATAATAAAGCACAGCGGAATAAATAAAGAGATAAATGTAAGAGATACTTGACACGGAGATTTACTGATTTACCACCAACTGTGATAAACCAGCAGCCGAGACACTTCTCGACACGATCCAATAAATGTATTCTTTACGGTAGAACACAAACCAAATACAAAGGAATTTGTAATAGTTTCTCAAGCCTCTGCTATGAGATAAACAGGATCACACACCCGTTATTCAAATACTTACAAGAGGAGTATAACTCACAATGGGTAATCACTCTTGTATAATATCTCACACTTGGATATTTAAAAAAAATATTTTATAAAATATATAAATATATATTAAAAGAGAGAGCTGAGAGAATGGTGTTGTTGATGCTTATTGTTGTTGTTGTGTGTTCTTCATCACCAGCATGCTTCTTTATATATCAGCATCTCCAACGGAAATATGAGGCGCGGTATACCGCCAAATGCACGCGGTATACCGTGCAGTAAAAAGGACACTGACACTCAACGGCTCTCATGCAAAGTTGACTTCTGGAATACGTACCCGCGGTATACCGGCTAGGACTCGCGGTATACCGCCGTCAGAAAAAGTACATGCAACCAATCAGAGATGCACACGGAGCCTGCCGCGGTATACCGGCTGAACACCCGCGGTATACCGGCCAATATGTACCCGCGGTATACCGGCTCTATCTTCGCGGTATACCTGCGTCAGAAAGTGGTTGCAGAAACAGTACGCATGGCAGATACTTCTAGAACCAAAATTTCTTTTAAAATATTATTTAAAAGGTTTTTAGAAATATCCAAGTGGTATATTATTTTAGGGTGTTTATCATTATTAGTTATAAACAATGATGACGACGTAAACACTTCCGTCTTGAACCCTTCAGATAAAAACTTCGTGTTCTTCAACAACTGCACACTTGGATTAAATTGTTAGACAAACAATAATACGGTGTGTTTGTAATCATCAAAATAAATATATATAAATATATAGAGATGTGGTACACTTGCACCAACATTAATTTTTGAAAAACGAGAGTTAGACCATGAGGTCTAGTGAATTCCCTCCCGAAAGCGGTTTAACAAATCACATACATCAATATGCAAACCGCCATAAAGGCCCATCAAAATCATTTCAACCAATCTACATCACACTTGGGTATTACACAGTGTTCAGAGACAATCTCTACCACGTGGTAGTATCCGTGATCGGGGCCCAAGCAGACTCCCCATTACCACATACACATGAAACGGATTCCATACGTACGAGGTGAATAAATCAACTCCCAATGGATATATGATATCCCAAGGTACACTACTCCCACTGTGCAACCCGACTCCCAAAACATCATGTCAAGTAATGGATAATATCGCGTAAACCAAACATGTACATTTATAAACATTTCCACAAAGTGCGTGCATTAATAAACAGTTCCACATCATGTAATAACAAAACTTTTTATTATGTATAATCATGTCATCATGCTCAATACCAAACTCAGTTATGAAAACTGTAGCAAAACATTTCATTTGCACAAAAGAGTTAAGGGAACTCACATAAGAATGGTGTTAAACCATCTAATTCATCCTAAAACCATCCTTAATCATCCCCAAAACAATTCCCCAATCGATGTTTCGACCCTAGACACAAACGAGAAATGGAGCAAACCGAAGAAAACTCTCACAAAGCCCCTTGCGCGGCTTGACCCGCGGCTTCAGGTCGTGGCCTAGCCCGCACAAGTCGCTGGAAGTCTGTTCCAAGTCTGCATGAGTTTGCAGTCCAGGATCCTCACACCCTCTCAATCCCAACTCCTCCCAATACGATTTTAGACCCGAAAATCAATGGAATCAAAGCTCTAAACCAACTTGATCATTATCCATCCACAAAACACCATTTAGTCCAAACAAATGTTGGAGGAATTCAAAAATTGAGAGAGAAATAGATGTAGAATGACTTGGATAAACGCAGAGATCGCGTGAGAGGTCGCTTTCCGTAAGAGATATTTCGACCCTATATGCCTGGGTATCACGAAATTCTCTAGGGGATAATCTCTTTGTTTCGGTGTCTCGATTAAGGCACTAATCGATTCATACTTATACACCTTTAGAGAATCGTAACCTACATTGTATTGAACCAAGAAATAATCTCTCATTTAATGAGATTTGATTGTGGACTTAATGACGTCGGTTACAAAAACCGGGAGTTACAAAGTGAGAAAACATCCCTGACGCCGGCGCTACTTCCCGTGCTAGATAAGTAGCCCCAAAAGGAGCACGGGCAACATTCCAGAGCCCGACGCTACTTCCCGCGCTAGATAAGTAGCCCCAAAAGGAGCGCGGGCAACATTCCAGAGCTTGGGGCTACTTCCCGCGCTAGATAAGTAGCGCCACAAGTGGCCCCGACGCCCAACTCAAGAAACCACTTTGTAACTTGTCGATTTTAACCGTCCAACAATCCCGGGTTCTAGTTAGCTTACACGAGTGTGCACTCCACACCTCCTAACTCATGTTATAGCTTAGCTACCAACCCCATTATTACCTTTGTGAATCCAACTACACAAAATGGACCGATGATTTCACTAAAATCACCAACATTCCTCCCCCATTTTAGTGCAATCCTTGATTCACAAAATAAAATTACAATACATGTAAACAAACTCATGCATAAATGAAAATATCTAAAAGATTGAATTTCCATCTTAGTACATTACACATTTCAAATACTCGAGTATCCGGGTGTCCTATGGATTGAACCCGTCAACCCATTTGAGTACCAGAAGATAACATACACATGAATTTAAAAGACTCTCTAACGTATAAACTTGACACTATACAGGCCATGTGTCCTTATCCATTCGTGAGTGTATCAAAGCCAAGTCCAAGCTTTTTGAAGCGGCCACACTTCACACTCATATAAGTAGTTCTTTTCCTCATGCACCTGCACATGCATTTTTACAAAAGAACAATTACCTCCTTCACTTGCAGTACCGAGCACACACCTTGGGATGACTGTCTTGTGCTCCAATCTCTTAGGGTGAGCTTTCCCATTGAATTCAGCTTCTAACGTTGTATTAGAAGGGAATTGGGTATCTCACCGTTAGAGATTTAGATGGACTTTAATCCCATCCCTATTACCGACTTGTGAACCAAGTCCCTAGCTAACCCCTTCGTCAAGTGGTCCGCTAGATTTTGTTGCGACCGAACAAACTCAACCGAAATCACCCCATTCGTGATTACCTCACGAATCATGCTATGTCTAACACCTAAGTGTCTAGACTTGCCATTATACATTTGGCTATAAGCTTTAGCCAAAGTAGCCTCACTATCACGACGGATATAAATTGGTGATATTGGTTTCGGCCATAATGGAATTTCATGGACCAAAATTTCTTAGCCATTCCGCCTCTTTACCGGCAGCGGCTAACGCCACAAATTCCGACTCCATAGTCGAACTCGTGATGCAAGTTTGCTTCTTGGAAGCCCATGAGATGGCACCTCCCCTAAGCAAGTACACCCAACCACTCGTAGAAGAGTGGTCTTCCAAATTGGTAATCCAACTTGCATCCGAATATCCCTCCAAAATTGAAGGAAACCCGACATATGGCATTCCAAGTTTTACATGCCTTATGCTCCATCCCGGGCATAACAAAACCTTCCGGTTGTTTCATGTAAACTTCCTCCTCCAAATCACCATTCAAGAATGTCGTTTTGACATCCATTTGGTGAATCACTAAATTGTGAATAGCACCTAAAGCTATCAACAATTTAATCATGGAGATTCTTGCAACCGGGGCATATGTAACAAAATAATCTATGCCTTCCCGTTGCCTAAAGCCTTGGATCACTAATCGAGCCTTGAACTTGTCGATTGACCCATCCGCTTTCATCTTCCTTTTGAAGATCCACTTGCAACCCAAAGGTTTGCAACCCAGTGGCAAGTCCGATAATACCCAAGTATTATTCCCCATGATGGAGTCCATCTCATCATGTATTGCTTCTTTCCAGAAAGCAACATCTTGAGACTTAATAGCCTCATCAAATGATTTTGGATCCTCCTCAACACTATAACAGTAAGGAATTGGGATCCAATCTCATCTCTTGATCCCTCTACCAAATACACTTGGAAATCGGGACCAAAGGATTTTTCAACCCTTCCTCTTTTGCTCATTCGAAGCATCGGAGATTCGGTTGGAACAATTGCTTGTTCATCAACCTCACTAGTTTCACTAGTATTTGGAACTATGTCCTTAGGCCTCGGCATTGAAGAGAATCTAGTCTCATCAAATATCGCATCTCTCGATTCTATAACGGTGTGAGTCGCTATAGAATCATTAGGTTCAATAACATAGAACCTATATGCTTTGGAATGCTCGGCATATCCAACAAAGATGCATCACCCAAAGTCTTCCTTATGGGTTCGGGTGATCGAACAACCGCTCGTCACTCCCAAAATTGAATAAAACTCAAGTTAGGCCTTTGAACCAAAGTTCATACGGGGTAATCTTGTTCCTTTTATTGGGAACTCGATTCAACAAGAAACAAGCCGTTAGCATGGCTTCACCCCAAAATCCATCAAGCAATTCATAAAGTAGCATAAACATAATTTTAAAACAAAATTCACATGCAACATGAACATAATTGTAAACAAAAATTCACATGATATGCAACATAAACAGAATATTAAACAAGATTCATTTGCAACATTAGCAGAATTTTAAACAAAATTCATTTGCAATATAAACAGAATTTTAAACAAAAATTCATATGCAACATAAACAGAATTTTAACCAAAAATTCATATGCGACATAAACCGAATTTTAAACAAAAAATTCATAAGTAACATAAACAGAATTTAGACAAAATTCAATTGCAACATAACCAGAATTTTAAACACAAAATTCATTTGTATCATAAACAGAATTCAATTGTATCATACACAAAATTTGAAACAACATTCTTTCATTCAAATTTAATTCAAGCATGTTATTCAACATAAAATCAGATCCTATACAAGAGCCATCATTTGACAAAATAAACTTGTCCGACTCACAAACTTGCCTATATCCTAACTTATTCAAGATGTTACCGGAAACCAAATTCTTTCGAATTCGTGGTACATACAAAACATTAAAAATTCAACTATTTTGCTAGAACTAGATTCTAGCCTAACTAAGCCTCTTCCAAGAATGGTAGCACTCGACTCGTTCCCCATGTGTATCATTAATACGTCTTCAACCGGTTCCATATAGGCGAACCAACGGCGATCTTTGAACACACGACTTGTTACACCCGAGTCGATTCACCAAGCAACATCATCATCCTGCACATAAACAGATTAGGATATTAGTGGTACATAATTCAAATTTGAATTACAAACCAAAGTCAAGAAACTGACCTTGCCGTGGGTTTTGATCCTTGGATCCTTGCCCAACACCACTTGTGCTTGCTCCACCTTTATTCTTGACAACCCGACAATCCCGCTTGAGATGGCCGGTCATCCCACATGTCCAACAGGTTAATTTAACCTTCTTGTTGGACCCTTTCTTGGCTTCGTTGAACTTTTGTTTTCCCTTGAAATTATTAGTCTTTCCTTCTTCCACCATGTTCACCGAAGGTGCAGAAACCTCCTTTACTTTAGGTTTCTCAGCCTCTTGCGCCCGAAGAGATTCCTCTATGCGCAAGTGACTACCGAGTTGCACAAGAGACAACTCTTCCTTCTTATGTTTCAACATGTGTTTAAAGTCTTTCCAAGAGGGAGGCAATTTATCAATTATGCTCGATACGGAGATGGATTCGTCCATCTTCATATTGTGTTGAGCATATTGGCCTAAAATGCGAAGGAGCTCATTGTATTGCTCCATCACCGGCCTTGAGTCCACCATCTTGTAATTGTTGAAATTACAAACCAGGAACTTCTTACTAGAAGCATCCTCCGCCATGTATTTGGACTCGAGAGAGTCCCATAGCTCTTTGGCGGATTCAACATTTTGATAGATATCAAAGAGGGAGTCACACATACCGTTTAAAATGTGGCCATGACAAATGTAGTCGTCGTTCTTCCATTTGCCGCGACGCCGGGTCACCTCCAATGTCTCGTTCTCCATCACCTCCGGCATTGGGGTGCTCAGCACGTATACGACCTTCAACGTCGTCAGCAAGAAGTGCATCTTCTTTTGCCATCTACGGAAATCAACGCCTTCAAACTTCTCAAGTTTAGTGAACTTGGAAGTCATGTCTCTCACGGACTGATCATTCGCAATCTCTCTCGCGATAAGCAAATATCTCTTACGATTGTTGGAGGAATTCAAAAATTGAGAGAGAAATAGATGTAGAATGACTTGGATAAACGCAGAGATCGCGTGAGAGCTCGCTTTCCGTAAGAGATATTTCGACCCTATATGCCTGGGTATCACGAAATTCTCTAGGGGATAATCTCTTTGTTTCGGTGTCTCGATTAAGGCACTAATCGATTCATACTTATACACCTTTAGAGAATCGTAACCTACATTGTATTGAACCAGGAAATAATCTCTCATTTAATGAGATTTGATTGTGGACTTAATGACGGCGGTTACAAAAACCGGGAGTTACAAAGTGAGAAAACATCCCTGACGCTGGCGCTACTTCCCGTGCTAGATAAGTAGCCCCAAAAGGAGCGCGGGCAACATTCCAGAGCCCGGCGCTACTTCCCGCGCTAGATAAGTAGCCCCAAAAGGAGCGCGGGCAACATTCCAAAGCTTGGGGCTACTTCCCGCGCTAGATAAGTAGCGCCACAAGTGGCCCCGACGCCCAGCTCAAGAAACCACTTTGTAACTTGTCGATTTTAACCGTCCAACAATCCCGGGTTCTAGTTAGCTTACACGAGTGTGCACTCCACACCTCCTAACTCATGTTATAGCTTAGCTACCAACCCCATTATTACCTTTGTGAATCCAACTACACAAAATGGACCGATGATTTCACTAAAATCACCAACAACAAAACCCACCCGTTAATAAAGATTTTCCCAAAAGCTTGCAATATAAAAATCCTTGAAGACACCATTAATAATGGTGATTTTTCTCAAGAAACCAATTGGAAATCAATAAAATTGATCCAAATAATAATCTAATGAGGTTTTCAGCCAAATATCCTAGAGAAAGTAGAAACCCACATTTTGAATCTAAAACTCCATTAAATCCAATATATATCTTTGGAGAAAATCTCAAGTTCAAAGATTATGAAGAAAACCCATAAATCAACAAGATAACATAATTATAGTCTTTAAATCGTAAATAGATTCAAAACTAAAAAAATGGATTTTCACCATAAATCCATCATTCCTTCAACCCCAAATTACTATAAATCAAAAACCCCCAAAACATATAAACCCTAAGGTTTGATTTAAAAAACCCCAATTGTTCCATCTTGAAAGGCATAAACCAATCTCCAAAACTCTAGAGGTTTAAATAATTAGAAGTTCATTAATAAAACTTAAGCATTTAACAAATAAACCATCCATAGCCCAAAACTCTAGCTTCCTTCAAGAATCACAACAATGGAAGAAAAATTAACCAAAAGAAAAATAAAATCATTTACCTTCATGAAGAATTAGATCTTCTTCTCCTTCTTCAATGTTCTAACAATCTTTTTCCAAAAGTTTTATTTCTCTCCAAGAATGCTTTTCTCTCATCCTCTCTCTCTCTCACACACACTCTTAAAGCAAAGGATTCCACGATGTGGGTGATGCACCTCCCAACCCCAATTAAGTGACCAATTGACTATTTACATAATTGGTCCTTGGATATGAAATGCTTTTGCCAAACAACCCTTGCACTTATAAAATGGGATACATTAGAATTTTAGGTTGTTACAATCTCTCCCCCGTAATAGAATTATGTCTCGGAACTCCCTTAGGATACCATCTGTAACATCCCAGACCCACCGTGCCAGATATTGACCGCTTTGTCCACACACCTGGACTCACGATTTTAAAACGCGTCTAATTTAAAGGTTTCACGCACCACTTTACTTCTCTAAAGAAAGAATTTAACTGATGTCAATGCCACAACAACATGAATCCCCAACAAGAGAATAACCACCCACTTCGCCAACATAACACAAGGCCATCCTTAGATCGTCACTTTAAACTCACAATCACGAGTTCCTTTATCGGACAACATTCTCTTCAAAAAATTTGCATCCCTCCAACATAGCGTACGTCCGAGACAGATAACACTTCACTCCCCTGAAACCCCATTGATCACACATCAAAGTCAACCAACACACCATTGCCCGCTTTGCATACATAATTATAAAAAGAAAGCTTTCACAATCTAACATCTGAAAAATCTGCCCACTATTTTGAAATAAATTCAAACTTTACTTGCCCCACTAGGAAGAGTGACCACACTCACACAAAGTTATTCCTAATAATCTTAACAATCGAAGCAAAGTTCACTCGAACATTTTCCCCGGCGACACTACGACTACTCCAATGGTCTTTCATCCAGGGCACTACATTCGACCACATGTTTCCACTTCTTCCCGAAAACATAAAATATGCTTTCAAAGTCCGGCTCAATATTAGGTGCAAGCTTTAGACCGGTCGCACAAAATAGGTTTCCCACACTTGAACCATATACGTGCCAATGACATAACTTTAGATATTGCTCCACTTTTTTGGTGTCACTTACCAACCTTCTTACTCTCGGTTTACCCACTTATTCAGACATACTGTCTTCACCTCTTTACGCTAGCATGAAACATCGTCCACCCAACAATACCAACTCCATTTTTCGACCATCTCAAGCGTGCCGATAGTATGTTTACATTACTATGCCTAACCAAACGGTTGTACCACGATTCTCACCTGAGATAATCAGTCAGTCATCCTTGAAACAACACCCACTGCTCGAAGGCACCACGTGTTTTCCTGTTCCCCAACAGAGTTAAGCTACTCACCAAAATTTCTTTATACCCAGGAATATTTCAACCTTCCCAATGAATTTTGAATCTACAACACAACACCACAAACTAATCGCATAAGGCATTCTCATCGAAATCCACTCGAAAATAGATAAGCTCACCCAAAATTCAACACAACCGTGAAGAATACATGCTCTTCCTTTAGGTAATCGCCAAGTACCATTCACTCTTTTGTTCTCAAACAACAAAAGCAAAATACCGTCTACAAATCCATACTTCAATCAAGCATGTTTGCCATTCTTGATTACCTCCCATAAATCTCCAAACCAGGATTCACACCTAACTTATCACACATTACAACACAAGTCCACCACCCAACTTAACGGTAACTCATTAACACAACAAGGACTTACACAACTCCCTTAACATGAAATGCCACCAACTTGCTCATACAGCTATCACACTACAACAAATTCTTCATGACCCCCTTTTTACGCATAATAGATGTCGCCTTCTTCATGCCATCCATAACGCAATATATGAAGTAGAGTCATTTCACGACTTTGTCTTTCTCGAGTCTAGATAAACCATAAAATCATGATCATCCAATTTACTCAACAAGTTCTTTTTCTCGTCGACTTATCGCGATCTACTTCCGTTGCTAAACACTTCACGCATAAACGAATCATCAAAACCTCCTAGGAAATCACCTACCCACACCGGTGATCTTCCGCTTTCCTAACGCCCACACGAGGCGGTCCAACCTCAAGGCAGAATACACTTTTCCTGAACGACCTCTTACATCCATACACAACAGAGTTACTTCTCAAGTTTCAATCTCCTGACAATGCCTTCAACTTGAGATATTTTAAACAGTCGCAATCTCAATATCAATAGACAACATGATGATGTTTCCATAGTTTCCCCGACAACCAGGATTCCCAACGGAACCCACTTCATCCAATGCATCATAACCAACTTTATACCCCACCGTCCTCACTTGAGGAAAACACAAGACCTTTCTTAGCGCAAAATTTAATCACAAGACCACTTCACTCAGGATCAAACCCGGTAACATTGCATTAAGTACCGTAACGCTACTTATTAACATGTCACCATTAGAATCACTTCGATAACCTCGAACTTCACCCCAAACATAACCATTATAAAATAACTAAGCAAGAATCTAAACTTCAATCATACTAACCTTTCCGAATTCATAACCCGAGACTCCCGCTATTCACCGCCCTCTTCCAACGGAAACACAAAGGTCATAATTCGACCATATCCTGCTCAACCGACAACTTCAACTCCCCAAGCCTTTACTTAACCTCAATTGTAATATCCTCCCCGACCTAGCGAGTTCATAGCCTTCATGTATGATGACACCACGATTGAAATCATTTGCACAATTGCAAATTCAACAGATAAAATATCATAAAACAAGTTTGAGTATGCATGACACAACGCCACTCAAGTTGAATAGTAAGACACAGCGACCGCAAGGATCGCTCACATGCAACCCCACTATAATTCACAACCTTGTCCAACCCAATCGATGTCGGCACAACAAAATGTGTCCGATGAAACCTTTCCAATACGACTAGAAAATTTCTGAACGAAATCACTATACAAAGTGGGTCAGTCGACTCCCACACCCATTTATATGATAATAGCGTGTAAATACTCATTTTGGTTATAAAAACCTTGCAATTAGACGTTTCCATGATTTTTGCAACGAAGATTCTCTCAACATGAAAAAAAAACGTGAAATAATTCGCAAATCACTAAGTTCAAAATTTATATTGCAACGTATACAAGTTTGTCTTTTTCTTTAAATACACGCTTGCACACATCGGCTTATTTCCAAAACAATAAATTCATTATGCACGTACATGTTTTTAACATGAAAGAACTCACGTAACACATTTAATGACGTAATGCATGAAACTCAATATGCAATTGAAGGCTATTCACTCTAACAAGGTCAACTGTTGTACTCACCTCAACTTATCATTGACACCCTACTATGACCAACGATCGCTTTCTCATCCTTGCAACAACTTATTGTACAAGTGCTCCACAACCCACCTGTTTGACCACTCTACACGGTTTCCAAATCGACCAATTACCTTACTTTCTACTCCTGTGCATACTTCAGTCAAACACTGATATTTTTCCTTCATTACCTTGCCACTAAACTGTAACAGAAACATATAAATAATTATTCGATAAAGACAGATAAACAAACGGAAACCGAAGGTGGCCGAGGCCTGTGTTTGACACAGTCCCCTTAAAACAGATTCACCATGTGGTGTCTGTTTCCCAGGGTACAACGGCCGGAGCAGTAGCACTGCTGGACCGAGACGAAGTCCAAGAGAAGACCGAGATGGCACCTCAAAAGCCTGATCGTTTTCTGTATGGGATTCGTATGTGTGTGTGCTCTCAAATTGGTTCCATACATCGATTTAAATAGTGGTAGGTTCATGGGAGTTATCAAGGAAGTAATAAATGAAAGAAATTGGAAAGCCAACAGATTTTGCAAAAAGAAACTGAAAATTCTGGATTTTTTTTCCAAAAACTCTTCTGAACTTTCGGTCAACCTCGGGGCTACATTCGTGTCCGCAGGACGCGCCCGTGCACACAAGTTCAGTGGTCTGGTGCTTAACCGGTCCAGAATTCGCACCCCCCCCTGCGCGCATGTGTGAGGGAGACTTTCCTTCAATATATCTTAACCTCTGTATTTGCAAAATCATATATAAGCTTGATCCACTTTCAAGTTCCCACCAATGTGGGACAACCCCTTTTCCCCAACAATACCCACTTACAAGTGTCAACTTTGAGATTCAATATCTCATTCACCCAAGCTCTATTTTGGAAGAACCTAAGCTCGTTACAACGCCCTTACGGTGGTGAACGATATCCAATATATAGTTCCCCAAAAATTAGACATTCGTCCAATCAATATTTACGTCAAAAATGGCTCTAACACATATTTAGAACTCATTTTTCAACAATCCCCCACATGGATAGAAATTGATCGCCAACTAATGCAATCTCGGAAAACCCTCAATGTTCAAATCCTGCAAAGGATAGGTAGGTTACCCTTTGAACCTTTCCTTGTGAAATGTACTTTGTATACTGGCTGATTAGTAGATGTGATATCCTTGAACTGTTTTGCCGTTTGTGTAGACGATAGCATACTTCACACAGAATTCTTCCTGACAAGTCTCAGTCCTCATTGTCATGTTCGTTATGGTCATGAACATTTTCCTGGTTCTGCAAGAGCTCTTAGGAATTGTGCCCCTATAGAACTCCTTTCGAAGCGACCCCACTTCTCTCTTGCATAGGTGATCCTCCTAGGATCATTAAAAGCATAAGCTTATCCTGGAATCATATTCACTGTTATATTTTTAAAAAACATAGGAAACGATTTCCCTCACAGTGATCTGACTAGTGTATACAATTAGGTTGTCCCTTTGAACCTAGATCTTGGGATCTCCAGTCAACTAGGTTGGGTTTCCTTTGTATTCACTTCTTCGTTCAAGGGATTTAGTCCCATGCCTCTTGATGACTTAATTACTAGCTCTCTGTTTAAACCTTTTGTTAGCGGATCCGCAATGTTATCCTTTGACTTTACATAGTCAATAGAGATAACTTCTGTAGAGAGTAGTTGTCTTATGGTGTTATGTCTTTGACGGATGTGTCGAGACTTACCATTATACATAACACTTTGTGCTCTCCCAATTGCTACTTGACTATCACAGTGTATGTGTTAATGCCAAAAATCGTCCAGAAGGATAACTTAAGGTTGATTGTGGAGCTTAACAACTAAAGATAGAAATCTTTCGACAAAGCAATGCGACAAAGACAGAAAAACGTAAATGAGACGCAAGATTTTGGTGACGCGGGAAAAACCTCAACGAGGAAAAAACCCGCGAACGACTAGGTGTAATACCCCGGGTAAATCCGTTAGTTAAAAATCTAATTCCGTTAAGTTTAGTTAACTTTAAAGTTGATATTTAGGGTAAGTTTGGGTAAATATATAAGTTTAGGGGTGTTTGGATTAATTAGTAAGTTAAAAAGGTATTGTGGTCATTAGTGAGAAATGTGGGGTTTAAATGGTAAATAAGGATTAGATATTATCCTTTTGGACTTCCAGATATTCACAAAGCAGAAAATCAGTAGGTGTTGTGTGTGTGTGTTGAGAGAGAGAGAGAGAGAGAGCAAGAAGAAGAAAGAAAGGTGGTGGCTAAGAGACTCAATTTGGTGTACTTGGAAGAGAAATTGAGGTATGTTGCTTTACATTTTATGTCTATAATTGCTAGTAAGTAGTTCCTATCGGAGTAGAATCATCAAATTCATGCTTGTGGCTAAAATCTGTCGAATCTGGGGAAAAATGGGGTAAACCGACAGAGGTGTCCGGATAAGTTGAATGTGTCCGGGTAGATTCTTGGGTGGTGTCCGGGTAAGTTGTTGATAGAGTCCGAGCGATTTGATTGATGGTTTCCGGATAATTTAGAGACCGGATGGCATCCGGATTCCTTGTGTTGTCCGGATAAATCGTGTTGTCCGGATTAGTCTTGCTGTCCGGATTACTGAGGTTGTCAGGAAAAGTCATGTTGTCCGGAAAAGGTGGTGTTGTCCGGGTTGTTTGGGTTGTCCGGATACTTTAGCTGTTTTGGTCACTTTTGAGGATTTGAGTTATCTAGAGTCCTTGGTCCTCTAGTATGTTTTATGTGATCAGTTAGTGAGGGGATATTTGTATTTAATCTGTTTCAGATTCTGTGGATTTGTATTGAAAGACTGAATCTTTTGGAGAAAAGCTTGGAAGTGTTTATGGATAAGCGATCGAGGTGAGTTTTGCTTTAAAACGTTTTTGAACTGGAATACATATATATGTGTATATATATATATGAGATGATTATGTGGTAGGAATATGATTATGTGTATATAAATGACAATATGATGTAATGCGATATATATTGTATTTATATAAGCTTTACACTACACGAGTGCACTTGTTGCCGGGTTCCGGTGAGCGGACCGGTGTGTTGCCGGGTTCCGGTGAGCGGACCGGTGTGTAGCCGGGTTCCGGTGTGTGGACCAGTGAGTAGTCGGGTTCCGGTGTGCGGACCGACGGGTAGCCGGGTTCCGGTGAGCGGACCGGTTGTTGATTTATTAGTTGGCTTGCTACCAACTAATATGGCCATTTGTGGAGGAATAAGGTGAATGAGATGTACACGATGCACGAGTCTGTATTGGTATTTAAATACGTGTGGTATGTTTATATTTTACGAAAGAATTACCAAAGGTTTATCTAAACTATTTTGATACAAAGGATTTACATAAAAGGTTTTATAATGATTTTGGAAAGGACCGGGATTAACTCACTAGACCCGTTTGGTCTAACCCTCATTTTGTTTTCAAAAATATGTTTTCCAGGTTAAGGATCGGCAGGAGAGGATAAAGTGTTGGAAGCTTTTGATGGATGTTGATTAGGAAGCTTTTATAAATATATATTTTGTAATTTATGAGACCGAAGGGACCGTACTTGGTTTGTTATGTAACTTTCGTTGTAAATCAATGATATGTATGCCTGTTATGTTATATGTTGTATGTTATGGGAACCGGGTTGTTACACTAGGAGGGTAGTCGTTGCACTATGGTCGCCAAACAGGGGCGATGTTCTTATGTTTCAGATGTCGAGAGTACAATGATTACAATTCAAATGAAAGAAAGACTTTAGATGTAAAGTAAACAGGTGTATCGAATGTAAAAACAAGTGCGTCGTGTGTAAAAGTAAAGCGTCGTGCGTAGGAATCGTGCGTCGAGAGCGATCTTTCGAGAGAGATTTCTTTGCTTCAAGTGCTTTCGCTGTATGATTGTTCTTGAAATCAGATGTCCGCAAATGAGGTTAGGATCTTCGTCTTTATAGTCTTTGTAGCTTTGAATGACCTTCATGAATGTAAGAGTAACGGTCGTTGAGGTTAATGCTCATAAAGATCTTGGTCGGTTATAGCCGTTGGTCATTAATGACATTGACCCTGCATTAAACAGTGAAAACATAACAAAAATGTCATATGTTAGTCGGTCGAGGTCGTAAGGTTCCTTACGACGGTCGAGTGTCGTGAGTAACTTTCGATTTCAACTTTGGTCAGACGATAAAGTGTTTATGATTTCATCTTATTATGGAAAAGTGTAATAAGTGTTTTCCCTTATCTGGTCGTGGTCGAGACTGGTGAAATTTTACCCAAACAGTTTGCCCCCAAAATTTAAAAATAGAGTGGCAAATTCAAATTTCAATTTTTTTAAATTTTTGACAGTCGGACGTCTGGGGTCATGACACGTGTCGAAAGTCGTTGGCTAGGCAACTGAATCGGTTTGATTCCAACTAAAGGGGAAGTCGAAAAGGGGATAAGATCGTGACGTCATGCTGACGTACGATCATGCTTAATAGTTGTAAATGCCAGGTGTCGACGATCCGTGTGTGCATACGAAAAGGCAAAGGCACGTGTCGATCATCGAGTGACTCGACCTAACACGATTGTTTACATAAATAGAGACCCTAGGTGGATCTTTTCCACTTTACGCTTTCAGAGAGTTTTAAAGTGAGATTTCTTCTCGATTCCTTGCCATTCTTCAGCGAATCACTTCCAAACCTGCAAAATCTTGATTAGACTTAGAGTTTCGATGTTTTAGAGCGCCTATATAAGGTACGAATCCTTATTCTTTGTATGCGTCGTAAGTCAATTGCTAGGAAACCTAGGAAAAACTGGGATATCTGGGGTTTTTCAGACCGACAAATTTGGTTAACAGGGTTAGCGATGTCGACCGAACCCAAAAGTACCATTCGAGATCAAGATGATCTCGACGACCTTAGAAGTTTAGAGAAAATCCCTGCGGGGATTATAGTGTGTAAGGCCGGTCAGATTCGACCGGAGATGTGTCCTGATGGGTATGTCGTAATATACGAATACCCCTTTAAGATAGGTTTTGACTATTCGCCTCTAGCCAAGGCTTTTATGTGCGAGTTCGACCTCTCGCCGGGTCAACTGATGCCCCAATTCTGGCGCGTCATCCAGGTCGTCGAGCGACTTACCAAAAACTGGGAGTCGCCGATGAACGTGAAGGACCTCTTGACGGCTTATCGGGTCAAGATGGATACGTACCGTCGCTACAACTTGTTTTCGAAACACAAGGGCGATCGTACCTTGGTTCTGAAAACTGCGGTCAACGACCGCAAATGGAAGACCAGGTACGCATTCGTGCGAGTAGCGACACTAGACCCCGACAGTGATTGGATCAGGTCCGGCTGGAACATGACGGGTGAGTTTTAGCTTTGGTCGAGCGCTTTTATTGTATTTATTTATTTGCTTTTCGACTAATCTTCTCCCTTATGTGCCTTCAGACATCAACTTCGAAAAGGTGAAGCCCAACGACCACTCCAAGGCTAAGATTGAGAAGTTTCTGGAGATCAATACAGACGATCGATCGTTCGTCACACGACATCTGATAGACGAGGACGACAATTTGGTCTACTTGGGTGAGAATCAACAAGGGAGTCGAGAAGAAGAAGAGGAGGAAGAGAAGACAGAGGAAGAAGAAAAAGAGGAGTCGAGAGAAGAATAAGAGGTAGAGATGACTGGTAAGTGTACCCTACTCTGCTCGACTTATTCTTTCCATTATTTCAGTCGCTTAATCGTTCTTCCTTTTTTGCTTTACAGGAGAATCCCAGCCGAAAGCGTCGTCTGTGATGGCCAAGAGGGCGGCTCAAGCTGAAATGGCTCGCAAGGCGAGAGAAAAGAGGAAAGAGGCCCCGACAACTGGGTCGGGGGTCCTGAAGAGGACATAGATGTCGTCCAGAAGGATAACTTAAGGTTGATTGTGGAGATTAACAACTAAAGATAGAAATCTTTCGACAAAGCAATGCGACAAAGACATAAAAACGTAAATGAGACGCAAGATTTTGGTGACGCGGGAAAAACCTCAACGAGGAAAAAACTCGCGGACGACTAGGAGGGTCGTCGCTGCACTATGGTCGCCAAACAGGGGCGATGTCCTTATGTTTCAGATGTCGAGAGTACAATGATTACAATACAAATGAAAGAAAGACTTTAGATGTAAAGTAAACAGGTGTATCGAATGTAAAAACAAATGCGTCGTGTGTAAAAGTAAAGCGTCGTGCGTAGGAATCGTGCGTCGAGAGCGATCTTTCGAGAGAGAATTTTTTGCTTCAAGTACTTTCGTTGTGTAATTGTTCTTGAAATCAGATGTCCGCAAATGAGGCTAGGATCTTCGTCTTTATAGTCTTCGTAGCTTTGAATGACCATCATGAATGTAAGAGTAACGGTCGCTGAGGTTAATGCTCATAATGATCTTGGTCGGTTATAGCCGTTGGTCATTAATGACATTGTTGTAACGCCCGAAAATTTCTAAGTAAGTATATTCTTCTAAGTTGGGAATGAATGTTAGTTTTAAAAGTTTCATCTAGTAACTAAATGAAGTATGTGTTATCTTATTTAATAAAAGGTTTTATTAAATAATATAAAATATGAACTAATATGTGTTTGGTTTGATTACAATAAGAAAAAGGAGAAAATGAAATATATGAATTATGTTTTTTAATTAAATATTTTATTGATTTAATTATATGAAATAATATTTATTGGTTAATTATTTGGATTTACGTAGTTATTTTGTTTAAGCTAAAATAAATAAATAAAAACATCATTATCTTATAACATGAATTACTTTTGATATTAAATTATAAGTTTCATTTATTAATTAGAAACTAATGTATTTATTTTTATGGAAAAATAAAGATGCCTTCTAATTGTTTATTAGGGTCATGGGTTTTCAAATGTATGGACCAAAATTCCATTGGAATGTGTAAGTTAGAATCCAAGGTCAAAATGGACCTAATATGAATTTGTGTTCCCCGGGAGTGAAAAATATTTCACGGGAGTGAAAAGTCCACAGCAAGCTATTAGTAAGCATACGGACAGTGGGGTCTAAGGAAAATTGAGTTTTCTTCCATTTATCTCATTGCTTTTCACTTTCTTCACTTCCATCTCTGTTCTCTCTACACTAAAATCCTTAGGGTTACATTTATGGTCATAAATATATCTTCTCTAAACATTTAATAACTACAAAACATTACGATTTCCAAGTCTCCGATCAAGATCCAACTTCATCTTCTTCACTTTCAAGAGTTTTGCCATTTTTAGGTTTTCTCCCAAAAAAAGGGGGAAAACCTATCAGGTGAGTGTTCTAACCTACCTTGAACTAGATCTATACTTATTACTTGTTATTTTGCTTATTTCTTCACCTTGTTGGGAAACCCTAATTTTGGGAAATGTGGTTTGTGACTTAATGAAAGTGTTCTTGGGTTATGGAACTATTGATGGGTTCTATATGTTGATACTATGACCTTTGTCTTAGTAAGTTTAGGATTCCACTCCTAAATGCTACAAATTACATTAATGGTATTAAGCATGTCTTAATGGTTAAGCTATTTCTAGCTATGTGATTTATTGAGTACAAATGACCCTACATGAGCTATTTATATCCTTATGTGTGAAACATGTATTAATGGATGGTGATTCATGTACTTCAATTGGAAGCTCTTATATTGATTGAGCATGTGGATATGATTTATGGCTAAAGTGGGTTTTGAATGAATCAAGTTAAGTGTTCACTAGGAGGACATAGTCTTGGACACCACCCTCCGGGTATGTGCCTAGACCCTCGCCACCATGGGGCAATGCCTTTGTTGTATCCCCGGTGTGCCGGGCCATTGGTGTCGCATTTATGCGGATGGCACTAAGGTATCTCGACTCTTTGGGTGGAACTTCTTGGTGTTATGGGTCTCCCCCATTGACTTCAAATATAATTGTGGAAACCATATGATGAATCTTACTTAACTCATGTGATTATGATTATGTGTCTTATTTGGAATTACTCACCAAGCCTTGTCTTGACACTTGTTTGATTGTTATCTTGGATCTCAGGTTTTAGTGGAGCCGTGATTAAGAAAGATTAGGTGGAGCATGTGAGCCTCGGGGAGATACTTTGGGGGACGTGAACCATAGAGGATTTATGCGCATAGAATATGACAACCCTTTTGTAATCTTACTTCCTTACTAGGATTTAGATTAGTTGGTTGTTATAACTTCATCTTCTACATGCAATTGTAATTTAAACAAATGTACTTAAAACTCCCTTTTTTGGGATGGCTCATTTATGTTCAATGCCGCTCTTTCGTATTTATGAAAGTTTTTGTTTATCCCTATTTTTAGGGTGTTACAATTGTCCCTACATTAAACAGTGAAAACATAACAGAAATGTCATATGTTAGTCAGTCGAGGTCGTAAGGTTCCTTACAACGGTCGAGTGTCGTGAGTAACTTTCGATTTCAACTTTGGTCAGACGATAAAGTGTTTATGATTTCATCTTATTATGGAAAAGTGTAATAAATGTTTTCCCTTATCTGGTCGTGGTCGAGACTGGTGAAATTTTACCCAAATAGTATGCATATAGCAGATACCGGTTTTTCCCACCTTGGGATGTCTTCCAAAAATTGTCTTATCTACTCAGCTTCCTCCCCACACTTATCGAGTGCTATAAATTCAGATTCCATAGTGGATCTGGCTATGACCGTCTGCTTAGACGATTACCAAGAAATTGCAGCACCTCCAAGTGTGAAGACATACCCACTAGTAGATTTCGAATCTTTTATGTCAGATATCCAATTTGCATCACTGTATCCTTCAATGACTGTAGGGTACCTAGTATAATGCAATCCATAATCTCGGGTGTACCTTAAGTATTGTAATACCCGGGTTATGCTCTTCCAATGTTCTGAACTAGGATTACTTGTATACCTGCTCAACCTACTTATTGCAAAGGCTAAGTCAGGCCTGGTACAACTCATCAAATACATCAAACTCCCAATAATTTTCGAATATTCCACTTGAGCAACACCTTCCCCTCTATTCTTAGATAGATGATGACTAGTATCAATCGGTGTTCTTGCAACTGTAGTGTCTTCAACATTAAACTTCTCGAGAACTTTGTCTATATAGTATCCTTGACTTAACACAAACCCATTTTGGGTTCTCGAAATTTGAATTCCGAGAATCACATTAGCCAAACCCATATCTTTCATGTCAAATCTAGTCTTCAACATATTCTTTATGGATTTGACCATATTATCATTACTGCCAATAATGAGCATGTCATCAACGTAAAGACATAAGATGACATACACATCATTTGTGTCTTTAACGTAGACACACTTATCACATTCGTTGATCCTAAATCCATATTTCAACATCACATGGTCAAACTTTTGATGCCATTATTTTGGTGCTTGCTTTAACCTATACAATGACTTCACAAGTTTACACACTTTTTCTCCTATCCCGGGGCAATTTAGCCCTTAGGTTGTTCCATGTAAATCTCTTCTTCTAGATCTCCGTTAAGAAATGCGGTTTTCACATTTATTTGATGTACTTCCAAATTTCTCAAGGCTGCTATGGCAAGTACCAACCTAATGGATGTGAGACGTGTTACTGGAGAGTATGTGTCAAAGTAATCTAGACCTTCTCGCTGATTGTAACCTACTAATCTGGCCTTGTATTTGTCAATGATCCCATTTGCCTTCATTTTCCTTTTGAAAATCCATCTATAACCTAGTGGTTTGCATCCGGTAGGAAGGTCCACTAGTTCCCAAGTATGATTTTGTAAGATGGAACCCATTTCGTACTTGATGGCTTCTTTCCATTGAGGTCCTTCAGAAGAAGTGACTGCTTCTTGAAAGGTTTGAGGTTCTCTTTCAACCATATAAGTATAGAAATCAGGACCAAATGATTTCTCAACTCTTGCCCTCTTACTTCGCCTAGACTCTATTACTTCTTCCTCAATATGTTCTTCATTTTCTTCTTGAGGTACCACTCTTGAGGTGCTTGTATCATCTTTATCGAGACACGGAAACACATGTTTAAAGAACGATGCATTTCTAGATTCCATTATTGTGTTCTTGTGAATATCAGGGATTCTTGACTCATGCACAAGAAATCGATAGGCACTACTGTTTTGTGCATACCCAATGAAGATGCAATCAATAGTTTTTGGACCTATCTTTACAGCCTTGGGTGGGGGTACTACAACCTTTGCTAGACACCCCCACACTCGTAAATACTTATACGATGGCTTTCTTCCCATCCACAATTCATATGGAGTTTTGTCTTGTTTCTTTCGAGGAACCTTGTTTAAGATATAGTTAGCTGATAAAACAGCCTCCCCCACATGTACGGGGGCAACCCAGAACTTAACAACATGGCATTCATAATTTTTTTAGGGTCCGATTTTTCCTTTCGGCAACCCCATTTTGTTGCGGAGAATAAGGTGCGGTGAATTCATGTCGAATGCCATTATTCTCACAAAGCTCGGAAAATGGTGATACATACTCACCTTCGCGATCACTTCTTAGCACTTTGATCTTTTTGTTATGTTGATTTTCGACTTCATTCTTGTACATTATAAAATTTTCTATTGCTTCATCTTTACTTTTAAGTAAATAGAGATAACAATATTTAGTACTATCATCCACGAAGGTGATAAAAAATTTATTCCCACCTCTTGATGGAATTGACTTCATATCACACACATCTGTATGAATCATGTCAAGGGGGTTTGTTGATCTTTCTATTGATTGAAATGACGACCTCATTAATTTTGCCTCAACGCATGTGTTACATTTATATTTATGGTCAATGTGAAACTTAGGGATGACGTCTAAATTAATTAAATGACGAAGGGTATCAAAGTTTACGTGACCAAGTATACCGTGCCACATATGTGAAGACTCAAGCAAGTAAGCAGAAGATTTCTTTATTTCATTAATTGAAGGCTTAATAGCCATTACATTTATTTTGAACATTCCGTCCAAAGCATACCCCTTCCCCACAAACATCCCCATCTTAGTTAACACAAACTTATCTGACTCAAAAACTAGACGAAACCCGTGTTTGTTCAACAACCATCCGGACACAAGATTCTTATAAATATCATGAACATACAACACATCTTTCAAGGTAAGCTCTTTCCCCGAGGTCATCTTGAGCACAACTCTTTCGCTTCCATTCATCTCAGCAGTGGCAGAATTTCCCATGAATATTTTCTCCCCATCTTCTACAGACTTGAACTCATGGAGCATCCCTTTGTCCGAGCAAACATGTCGTGTTGCACCTGTGTCTATCCACCATTCCCTTGGGGTTTGAACCCACAAGGTTCACTTCAGAGATCATAGCCGCAAGATCAAGATCGGACACATGTCGAGCTATGTCATCCACATAATTTGTTTGTTTAGCTTTCTCTTGTTTTGGCAACCTACAATTCACAGCTCGATGACCTGGCTTGTCACAATTGTAACAATTACATTGGAACCTTTTTTTACGATTCCACCCTTGGGTCCCAGATTGAACCCTCTATTTTTCTTTGAATCTCTCCCTTTCACAAACTTGGTTTTGTTGGCCCTTGATGCTTGACCATGTTCTACAACATTGGCCTTTGCAGATTTAGAGCCAAAGCCTTTCTTTTGTGCGATTTTGTTATCTTCTTCTATTCGAAGTCTTACAACGAGATCTTCAACACTCATCTCCTTCCTCTTGTGCTTGAGGTAGTTTTTGAAATCTACCCATGCCGGAGGAAGTTTTTCAATTATCGTGGCAACTTGGAAAGGTTCACTTACAACCATCCCCTCGGCATGGATATCATGCAACATGACTTGGAGTTCTTGGACTTGACTCATAACAGTCTTTGAATCAGTCATTTTGAAGTCAAGAAAACGGGCAACCACAAATTTCTTGGATCCCGCATCCTCGATTTTGTATTTATTTTCGAGAGATTCCCATAACTCTTTTGGTGTGTTAGATGCACTATAAACATTATAGAGTGCATCGACCAAACCATTAAGAACATATTTCCGACATAAAAAGTTAGAATGCTTCCACGCTTCCACAACGCTAATTACATGAATATCAGCTTGTCCTTCGGGAACTTGAGGGGCATCCTCGCTTAGGTAACGTGCCAAGTTCAACGTGGTTAGGTAAAAGAAATTTTTTTGTTGCCATCGTTTGAAATGCAACCCCGCTGTAACACCTCATATTTGCAAATTTCTGGAATAAATGGAAGTCTTGGGGCTAAAGTGAGAAAAATGGAACTTAAGGACTAAATGGCAAATCAAAGAATTTAAATAAGCTAAAACCCTTGCATTCTTCTTTGTGACGGCCATTCAATTGAGAAGTGGGGATTTGAGAAGATACTACTTTAGGGAAGATTGGATTAGGAGGATTTCATCAAGGGCATTGGAGGATTCATCTTCAAGGTATGGTTATCTCCTAATCTTCACTTTCTTGCTTGAATTGAGGAAATGGGTGTGTAGATTGTAGAAAACAATGATTCTTTCTACTTCTAAGTTTTGGTTAAAATCATTGGAAATAGAGGGATTAATGAATCTCTTTGTGAGTTGTGAGCTTCTCTTTAGGAGCTTGCACCATTCCAATGGAGGATTTTAGGTTTTGGACAAGAATGGGATTTTTGGCATTGAAAGAGATGATTCATTGGATAAATTTAATGGGGAATTGCATGTTTTTAGTTTGGGTTTTGATTCCTTAGGGTGTGTTTAGCTAAAACTATCGATTTTGAGAGTTTTCAAGCACTTGGGACCAATTTGGGGAGTTTTGGGTTTGAATTTCGGAGTGTTTGGAAAGTGCAGGTTTTGGAAGCCCCAAACAGTGGGTTGCGCGGCTTGGCCCGCGGCCTGAGGCCGCGAGGTAGGGGGCGTAAGTCCCTGTTTGGTGCACTTCACCGATTTGATTCGTTTCTCGTTAGGTATTGGTTCGGGGCATCGTTGGGGCTTATCTTAGGGGTTTGGGGAGAGTATTTTGGGGCATGTTTAGAGGGCTTAACATCTCTTCTATAACCCCCAATTCAGGTGTTCGGTTGGTTAAAAAGTGAGCTTCGGTTAGGGTGTCGAAAAGCCAAACTTCAGGTGAGTTCCCTTGACCCTTATTACTCAAAAGAATTGCCTCATGCAAGTTTTATTTATTGAATTTTTGGTATAAACTCATCCATATCACTTACATGCATACGAAGGTTGATTACGAATGTCATGAAAACATATGAAATTATGCTTGCATTGATTGGTTGATTTATTATTGGCATGATGTATGTGAGTCGGGTTGCACAACGAGCATAGGGTACCTTGGGGTATTACATATCCCATGGGAGTTGTAAAATGTTTCCATATGTGTGGAATCTGTTTCCTACATACGAGGTTTATGGGGAGTCTGCTTGGGCCCCGAAGGCGAGAGGGGAGTCAGCTTGGGCCCCGATCGTGGTTACTACCGTGTGGTAGGTGTGAGTTATGAACGTTGTGCAACTGCGATGTGTGTTATTACCTTGTTAAATGGGCCTTAGGGCGGTTGTGGTTATTACATGATGTTTTTCTGTGATTTAAACTGTTTGGTAGGAAATTCATTAGGCCTTATGGTCTAACCCTCTCTTTTCCAAAACCTAAAACCCATTTTCAGGTAAAGGCGTGTTAGGTGCATCCTCCAAGTGGAAGGAGAAGGATTGAAGTCTAGAGACGTCTAGCTAGAGACCTTTACCCGTTTCCTTATTTTATTTTTAGACATCTCGGTTGTATTCGTATGTGAACCGTTGTACTCTTGGAGTTTACTATTTAACTATTGAAAATGTGGGACCCGTATGGGCTTTTTGGTTATGATATTGCTTTTGGTTATTTTTTTGGGTTGTTACAAAGGGTATCAGAGCCGTAGTTTAAGGGATTTAGGCGACCGGATGGGCCTAAACTTAAACTATGAGGATAGGGACACAACCGAGATATAGGATGCCCATAGGAAATCTCTTAGGGAGGACACGCAGGATTGGGCGGCAAGAATCGTCATGTGAGGTAAATTGGGAGTTACATCTGGCCAATGTAATTCCGAATTTACAGGCACATGTGGATGCTTAACTTGCCTCATAGTATGAAGTTGTTGTATTAAGCGTTTATTTTGTGTGATTTGTTTTAGTTTCGTCATGTCTGAAAGATCAATGAGAAACACGTCGGTGCCCAGTGTGAGGGCAACCCCGACCAATGAGGTCCTTGCTGATGGACCAGTGTACCCTCCTAGGCTGACGGTTACTCGAGGGATGGGAAGAGGTCATGGTAGAGGACGTGGAACTGTACCGCGTAGGGCTACCACACTAGCAGGAGGAAACCGTGCAACGAAGAAGACCCCAGTTGCTCGTCGTGCAAAAAGTGTTGAGATACCGGTTGAGCGAGAGGGGTCTCACCAAGAGAGCTCGGCAACAGGGGGCCAAGCCTTTGTGACCCAAGAGGCCTTTGCCGCTGAAATGGGGAAACTGTAAGACACATTGAAACGTTGGATGACCAATCGTGACGGGTCGGGGTCGGAAAGCAAGGAGAAGAGTGAAAGTAAAGCGGGTTCGGATATGTCTAGCCCACCCATGATGGGGGTAGGTAGTCACCCGCAATCTACAACTCTAGTGGTGAATGAGTCGACTGCTAAAGGATGCAACTACAAGGCATTCTCTTCTTGCAAACCTCCTACTTTTAAGGGGGAATGCGATCCAGTTTTAGCAATGAAGTGGATTCGGGAGATGGAACTTGTCTTTGACACGTGCAAGTGTGCCGAGGGAGACAAGGTGGTTTTTGCATTATCTATGTTGAAGTCGGATGCAATCTTTTGGTGGGATGCCGAGACGGGGGGAATGGGATCTTCGGTGGCCCGAACTATGACTTGGGAGACTTTTGTGGGGAAATTCAAGGCGCAGTTTTGCCCACTAGCGGCAATCAAAAAGTTGGAAGAAGAGTTTCTGAAATTGGAACAAGGGGAAATGACTGTGAGAGAGTACACCACCAAGTTTTTGGAAAAAGGCTCGTTTCGCAGAGTTGAATGTGCCTACCGAGGAACGTTGGGTGGAGCGGTACATCTATGGGTTGAAGAGTAGCGTCCGGGAATTGGTATCGGCAAGGAATCCCAGTACTTTTCAAGCGACCATCAATACGGCCGAGCTGACCAAAAAGGAAAAGAACCGCCAAGTGGGTGAGAGAGGCGGGGATAAGAGGAAATGGGATAGACCGGGAGGCGATGTGAGGAAATGAAGGGCCTTTAGGCCGTAGCCCCGAGTGACTCGTGGGGCGAGCGATAGGCCGTGTGGGAAGTGTCACCGGATCCATCGTGGTGAGTGTATGACGGATTCGAGGTCTTGTTATCGGTGTGGATTGTCGGGCCATTTGTCGAGGGATTTCCCGAGTGGGAAGTCATGCTTTCAGTGTGGATCAGCGGACCATATGAAGTACGATTGACCACAATTGAAGAGATGAGGGTCGGTGTCCTCCGGGGGTCGTCATGTGAGCAAGGGAAATGAGAAAGGGGCGTAGCCGGCACGCGCGAAGGGGCGTGCATTCCACATGACTGCGGTTGAGGCGGAGGAGACTCCGGATGTCGTGACATGTACATTTTTGGTGAACTCTATCTGTGCCAAAGTGTTATTTGATTCGGGAGCGAATCGCTCCTTTGTATCTCCTGATTTTGTGAAGTGTTTGAGGGTGAAACCCAAGCGCTTAGAGCATGCCTTAGAGGTTGAGACCGCCGATGATAATCGAGTGTCTATTAGCGATGTGGTTGAGGGATGTTGTATAGATGTAGAGGGGAGCTTGGTACCGTTGCAATTGTACCTTATGCCAATGGGGGAGTTTGATGTAGTGTTGGGAATGGATTGGTTAGCGAAGAATAACGCTAACATTGTGTGTAATAAAAAGTTGATCCATATCCACCTACCAGATAGGGGGATGGTGGTGATATATGGAAATCGTCGAGATAGAAAGTCTAGCCTTATTTTCATGATTAAAGCCACCAAGTGTTTAAGGAAGGGATGTCAGGGTTATCTAGCCTATGTAGTGGACCCAAAGAAGGAAAAGCGTGGGGTAGAGGAGGTGTCGATAGTGGGAGAGTACCCGAAAGTGTTTATGGATGATTTGAGTGATCTACCTCCGGATCGCCAGATCGAGTTTCGGATCGACTTGGTGCCGGGAGCCGCACCAATAGCTCGCGCACCATATCGTTTGGCACCGTCGGAAATGAAGGAGATGATGACCCAACTTCAAGAACTATTGGATACGGGGTTTGTGAGGCCAAGTACCTCACCGTGGGGAGCACCGATACTCTTTGTGAAGAAGAAGGACAGAACTATGCGGATGTGCATAGACTACCGTGAACTCAATAAGGTCACCGTTAAGAACAAGTATCCTCTTCCCAGAATTGATGACTTATTTGATCAGTTGAAAGGGGCTAGCTACTTCTCGAAGATATATCTGAGATCAGGGTACCATCAGCTCAAGGTGCGTGAAGAAGACATTCCAAAGACCGCTTTTCGGACTCGTTACGGGCATTATTAGTGATGCCATTCGGACTGACGAACGCCCCCACCGCTTTTATGGATTTGATGAATAGGGTGTGTCAACCTTACTTGGATAAGTTTGTGATCGTCTTCATAGACGATATTCTTATTTAGTCAAAGTCGGAGGAAGAGCATGAAGATCATTTAAGGGCTGTGTTGGAATTATTGATGCGGGAAAAGCTATACGTAAAATTCTCAAAATGCGAATTTTAGCTTCGGGAGGTTCAGTTCTTAGGATACGTGGTGTCCCAAAGTGGAATCAAGGTTGATCCAGCGAAGGTGGAGGCTATCAGAAACTAGTAGCCGCCTAGGATGCCGTCCGAAGTCCGTAGTTTTCTTGGGCTAGAGGGGTATTACCGGAAATTTATCAAGGATTTTTCGCGGATTGCTACTCCGTTGACCTCCCTGACTAAGAAAAACGTCAAGTTCAGCTGGGCGGAGAGCCAAGAAGAACGCTTTCGGAAATTGAAAGAAATATTGAGTAGTGCTCCAATTCTGACCTTACCGGACGGAACCGAAGATTTTATGGTGTATAGTGACACATCTAAGTTGGGTTTGGGATGTGTTTTAATGCAGCGTGGAAAGGTGATTGCATACGTGTTGATGCCAAAAATCGCCTAAAAGAACAACTTAAGGTTGATGTGGACTTTTAACAACTAAAGAAACGTATCTCAAGACCAAGCAACACAATCGCGAAGAAAAATGTAAACAAGACAGAGGATTTGGTGACGCGAAAAACCCCAAAACGAGGGAAAAAACCGCGGTCGACCTGTAAGGGTCGACAGTGCACTATAGTCGCCAAACAGGGGAGAAAGTCCTTTTGTAACAGGTGTTTTGTGTACAACAGATTACAAATGAATGTAAAAATAGACTTAATCATGTGTATAAGTCGTGTGTCGTGTGTTAATCGTGCGAAAAGGTATGTTGTCGTGCGGTTCGAACTGTGGTCGTGCGAAGCTTGCGTCGGTGATGTTCGTTCGAATGCTCTGTAAATCACTGCGTTTCACATGTGTAATTGCTTAGAAAGTAGATGGAGCAGATGTAGATGAGATTGAATCAAATTACACCAGATTAACTTCAGATTGCTTTCTCGGTTGCAGCATAGGCCTTTATATAGCTTCCGTTGATCATTAAGGGTGTCTTTATGGCGCGCTTCGTAACCGCTGTCGGGCTTTGAATGCCATTGATGACTTGTCTGTTACTGGCCGTTTGCACCATGAATGCTTGTAGACCTGCATTAATGAACAAAAGAAACGGGTGTTTGACTGTTAACGGTTAGTATAATTGTACGACCGTCTTAAGTCTCATACGTCGGTCGTACGGAACGTACTGTAACACCCTCAAAATTGGAAAGAACAACTACTAAAACTACGACAAAATAACCAAATGAGGATAAAAATCCCTTCTACAAACCATCCTTGGAAACACCTCAAAATTTAAAACGTAACAACTCCCCCAATTGATAACTAAAGTCATACAACATGACCAAATAAAGTCGGGTGTTACTTAACCCAAATACAAGTTGCTATTCCCAAAATAAATGCGGAAGACTTCACTAAGCAATTCATCTCTCGAGTACACTACTAGCACTCATCTCTTCATAGTGTCACTAGAACTATTCTCAACCTGAACCTGTTGCACATGCCGACAAATAAAAAGGTTAGTAGGCTGACGCCTAGTGAGTTCAAGAGTTTTCATCATTTATATAAAACGATAAACTGAAATAATGTTATTTAAATAGCGATTTCTAAAATGAAGAGTATAAAATATGAACGTCACATTTTCCGCAAACCACCATTTTCGTGATGAAAACTATAATACAAAACATTAATTCAAATATAAATTCGAAACCCAATACTCACAAAAACATGAATAATAATTAATACACAATTACCGAAATTCAGGTAAAACTTTATTATTTAAGATACCAAAATATAAGTAAGACTCAATACACAAAATCATAACTTATGGAGAGTGCTCATACTCAAAACGTCACTGAAAAAAATGGATAAAACTCAATACCCAAAACAACACCTTTCGGTGACGGGGGAGACCCGATTTCCATGGTTAGTGGCGGAACACAAAAGTAGGCCACCATTCCACGTTATAGAGCTCATCCTAAGGATCAATGGCCCCAATGGGATCATTAATTCGCGATTCATAGAGCCCCCCCCCCCCCCCCCCCCCGATGATCCAAGGTACACTCATTCACTAGAAATTACACCATGTGGCCAATGGCTAGTATCCGGCTCCCATAAGACCGTACCAAGTTGCCCCCGATGACCCAATGCCTATTTCTAGCTACAACATGGGAACAACCATCCAATTTAAAACAATAAATACTGACTCCTATGCCTATGGATCCATTGCATTACAGTCTAAATTTACATGACCCAAAATGAATGACAACACACTCAAAGCATGTAACATTTCAGATAAATATGCCATAACTGCATATAACTTCGAAAGCCCGACACAAATCAAAATTAAACCGGACAAATGTTCCCCAAGACTTATTAAAATCAAAGTCGAATCAATAGCTCAACAACACCATTGACTATTATATAGAAGTCACCATAAGCAATAAAATGTATTTAACAAACGTTTATGCAATTACAATGCTCCAAAATATGATTTATGAGTTGTGATAAATAGTTTTCCAAATGAAACTATACCCTTTATAATTCCAAAATATTATATAACTCAAAAATATACATGTTCCACAAGTCTTATAAAACTAAATACACTAAACGTGCTTTTACATCAAATGACCTCCATTTTTACAATAAACCATTAAAAGACATATTAATATAATTTATTTATCAAAATGTTCAAAGACCCCAAATGAATGGCATTTTACAATATTTATAAATCAAATGTATCCACACCGTAAATTTCATCAAGTAAGCAACACATTTGATAAACACAAAGTAAACACTTTTAATACTTCAAAATGGACGTTTTTGGCATGTACAAAGTTTTCGCAAAGTAACTTGAACTCACCTTGCTAGGTTATGTTAAACCTAGTTTTTCATCCAATTTGCGTAATCCTCTTTCTACCTAGATAAACCATGTGTAATCACCAAATCAATAAAAGAACTCTAAATAAAATATTTATACACCCTCTTGAATTTTCCCAACTCATCAAAGGTCTCTCCCAAAGGATTTAAAATCCCTCAACCCATACTTCACATAGATTAACCCATCAAAATCCATCCAAGAGCTATAAGTTTAAGCTTTAAGATTTGAAACCCTTAAATCCCATATGAATTTGTCAACAAAAGAAACTTTCTCACCTTAATTAATCTATAAAATAATAAACAAACCCACTATTTACTATAAAAAGCTTACTTGAAACAAAGAGCCTTTAATATACATCAAAATCATAATATTTCTAGAACACTAAATTTCACCCCAACAATTAAACAAACTTGGATTAATGGGTTAAAGAGTTCAAACCTTCCAACTTCTAGAAATAACAAGCAACCAAGGAAATTTGGTTCTTTTTAATCTCCCCTTGAAGATCTCATCTTAAATCTCCATCAAATTCCTTAGCTTAGGTCTTCATAAGTTATTAAGTCTTTTTTTTAAAGAAAACAGGAACATAGCAGCTTCGGCTGCTGCTGAGCACTTGGGCCGAGCTACTCTCAATAATATGAAGAAAAAAAATTCTCTTGCGGTCCCAACATGATTCGACCTCAGGACCTACAACATAGAAAGGCAAACCTCAGCCAATCCGCCACAACTATTCTTTTGGTTGTAGTTGTCCAGTAAACTCTTTTATTGTTTCTTCAGCAAATTAATTATATACCCAACTTACCATAAGTTTTGGATTTGATACGACCCGGATTTGTAAAAACTCAAAACATAAAAATTGTACTTATGTGTTTTGAATTTTCAAAAGATATTTAACAACTTAAATCCGGCCTCAAATACGAGAGATATGATCGGAATGATACAACGCCGCACAAATGTACAATGTCTTATTTTTGCTATTCGTCGTTCCAAAGTGTTTTGAACCAAAAATCTGTGTGTTACAATCCTCCCAACCTTAAAAGAGATTTCGTCTTCGAAATCTAGTTCTCACTCGGAGCATAAAAATACTACATTCAATCACTCCTTGGATATCCTCGGTTCCCAAAATAGCTTAGTCCTTGGCGAAGAAATATCTCGTACATCAACGTCATATAACTACATGAAAAAATATTACCATGCCGGTTTCCATCTCGTCTCTCACAACCAAAATCTATTCCAATACATTACATCCATGCTAGAGCAAACATCTAATTTTGTTAGAGTAACTTCTAACCGTAAGACTTCAGTTGCCTCCCAACCTTATGTGACCCATACTACCCCAACAGTAGATCACGACTTCAACTACTCAGATCCACCACTGATGTTCCAAGTAATTCCACTCTTAAAGATTCTTATCAACCACTATCAAACGTAAACTCCTTTCTTTTGCACTTAACATTTCAATGTTTAATCGCCAAAGCTTATCCGACCGCAACCATAAACATTTTTTCTAAGGAAGTACTCACTAATACGTCGATATTTTAGCGTTTATACATTCATGCCTCCGCAATAATAGGTTCCCACTTAAGGTCTATCTAGACATTTGTACTAAGTTCCCATTAGGTATCACCATAAAATGTTCTTCATTTTTTTTTCCTTGACGAAATTTCTCAATAATTGCCTCAGTCCTGATCTACACGCTTCTAAACTCTTTCTCCAACCAACCCAAGGTACGATCACTAGAAATTGGCAAAATTCTTAATTCAATTATTCCCGCCACTGGACTATCATTTAACTTTAGCGAGTACAAATAGACTCTAAAACGGTTGGTCGTTTCTCGACCCAAAGATTATACAACTCCCAAAATATACCCAAGTACCAATCATTCAATTGACAAATTTCTTACCAGACACGGTCATTCAACTATATCCACTAACTACAACTTGAACTTTTGAAAGTCGCAACATGTGATACAAGTATCCTTTAGGATTGACGACAACACTCCAAGTACGTCAATGGTTCTTGGCCTCATAGTTCAAAAGTTAACACCTAACAATTTCACCAAAATTTGAACTATAACAGAGTTCCATACACTTATTTCATTCATCGAGTCTACCCACAATAAACCAAGGCTATTAACACGATATCTTATGGGTTCTACACATCCCCTATGCAATAACTGCCCAACGACCAATACAAGGGTTACCGAAACGAACGCTTAACTACAAACATTAACAGAAGATACCACGAGTCTAACCCTTCAGTTACTAAAAGTACGTCGACTTTACAAACGATACCACTCGGATTACAGTACCAATACGAGTTGGAATACCCAACCTTCCACTGTCAAGGATCTATATGTCGCCACCCTTATCAGGGTTGCTTAACCTCCAAAGTCCTAACGAGTTCAAGGTTTCACGTGTAAGACTCAACAAGTATGTCAATCGAAAATTTTATAAGTTTTTTTAACACGAAGACTTTATAACAATTAATCGTACGCGTAAAAAAAATTCTAGTACCGCTTACCCGATAATTGTGCAAAGTGGCCACACTTTTAAAACCATTTTGGAACCTACTTGAATTCTTTTCAAGTTACTAATAAAACGCAAAAGTATGCGCAATAAACTTTTCCAATGAACCTTTAGGGTCCTAACATGAAATTAATTTTGCCAAGTACGAAAAATAATCTTCTATACGTAATCGGTGTGCAACAAAACATTCGTATAAAGCCCCTAAAGATGAAATTCACATAATCATGTTCTAAAAATTTTATCATTTAATCATATAACGACATAGAATAAGATTCCCAACAAGACCCGCATGCATCGTTTATTTTCTCAAAATTTAGCAAACAATATGTGCATGCATTTTAGTCGTAACATGAAATAATTTAGATTGGCTTCAAATTCCAAGCCGCACCAACGATATGCATCTTTGTTCCAAAAATGGTGGCTATAATGCCATGCATTCCGATAATCAATATAATGCATGTGCGTGAAACGATAACAAAAGTACCAACAACCGAAAGTGCATAAAGCAAAACATTAAGATAAACTATCTTGGTACCCTTATATGCTTACTCAAGCCACAGATATAAATCAATCCGTGCACCAACAACGAAATATGCTATAACAAGACTCAAAAAAAGAAAACCATACGATATCAAAATTCCAAAACTACCCTTTTTGATTGCAATACGACATAGGGTAACATTTCTCTGCAAAACTCGCATGAGACAAAATGCTCAATAGTACCCATAACTTAACACACACAATAATTCAAGTATGCACATTACCAAGTTTCACCCATGCGCCGCAAAACATTGTAAAATAAAACTCCATAAGATTCAACAAAACTTCCATAAAATTCAATGAAACTCAATAGCACCCAAACAATAGAATGGTGCCAAAATTTTCGTTTACCATAATCAAATCGCATAAGACAAAGTTATGAAAAAATGTCACAATTTCAAAAAAAAAAATCTTTTTGGTTGCAATACAATATAAAACAAGACTTTTCAACAAGACACATGAATAATTCTCAATAAAGCTCAACACCAAAACAAGGGAATGTAACTCTCCGTCCAAACCTTAACATATGTGGAGGAGATCCAATGTTAAAGTTGTAGTCACAGTTACTTGTCCAAAACCATAAACGATATCAAAATATGGATATCACATTATCCGAAAGTAGCATTGGACAACAACAAAGAATAAAGCAAGTCTCGACAAAGTTTGCAATTACCTGCAATAAAATAATTTCATACATGCTAAAATCATGGTTTAAAACCTTGTGTGTGCTAAACGTTTTTCCAAAATTTCGTAATCATAACCCACTCACGATTTGAAACACAAGAAACAATTGATGCAATTTATTTTAAAAGTAAATTTCGTGCGTAAATTTAGCCGACACTCAGCATCTCAAAACCACACTCCTCGAATTCCTCCGGTCACACTATCGTCATCCGGATGCGCAAACATCTTAAGGGAACACTTGAAAATTTCATCGATTCACCTTATAATATCTCTTCGAAGAATGTTGATTCCATAACCCGATGGTTCTAATCCAACTAACAAGTCCGACCCGAAATGGTTCACCTAATGTAATCATCCTGCTTACTGTCACTCGAAGTGACGAAAGTTAAAATCACCGATCTCTTTTAGCGGCTACCCCTTAGTAACTTCTTTACTACCCCAACGATCATCACATCAAGGTAGTTCAAGTATACACATGTAACTTGTAGGTTCACCATAACACTGGCCAGGTGCAATTATGAACGTACCGTACATGATCATCCTTGCACTCTAGACGTGATTCCCGTTTCTAGTGACTCCATCGCCCTCAAAATATTCTATCTTAGAGTGCGTAATGGTGCAAGTTCGATCTCCTTCACTTAAAAGGACGCTAGTTTGAGTCTAGGTATCCAAAAAAATCAACACCTAAATCTCTCAAACTTATGCTCTGATACCAACTTGTAACACCCTCAAAACTGGAAAGAACAACTACTAAAACTTCGATAAAATAACCAAATGAGGATAAAAATCCCTTCTACAAACCATCCTTGGAAACACCTCAAAATTTAAAACGTAACAACTCCCCCAATTAATAACTAAAGTCATACAACATGACCAAATAAAGTCTGGTGTTACTTAACCCAAATACAAGTTGCTATTCCCAAAATAAATGCAGAAGACTTCACTAAGCAATTCATCTCTCGAGCACACTACTAGCACTCATCTCTTCATAGTGTCACTAGAACTATTCTCAACCTGAACCTGTTGCACATGCCAACAAATAAAAAGGTTAGTAGGCTAACGCCTAGTGAGTTCAAGAGTTTTCATCATTTATATAAAACGGTACACTGAAATAATGTTATTTAAATAGCGATTTCTAAAATGAAGAGTAAAAAATATGAACGTCACATTTTCCGCAAACCACCATTTTCGTGATGAAAACTATAATACAAAACATTAATTCAAATATAAATTCGAAACCCAATACTCACAAATACATGAATAATAATTAATACACAATTACCGAAATTCAGGTAAAACTTTATTATTTAAGATACCAAAATGTAAGTAAGACTCAATACACAAAATCATAACTTATGGAGAGTGCTCATACTCAAAACGTCACCGAAAAAAATGGATAAAACTCAATACCCAAAACAACACCTTTCGGTGACGGGGGAGACCCGATTTCCATGGTTAGTGGCGGAACACAAAAGTAGGCCACCATTCCACGTTATAGAGCTCATCCTAAGGATCAATGGCCCCAATGGGATCAATAATTCGCAATTCATAGAGGGCCCCCCCGATGATCCAAGGTACACTCATTCACTAGAAATTACACCATGTGGCCAATGGCTAGTATCCGGCTCCCATAAGACCGTACCAAGTTGCCCCCGATGACCCAATGCCTATTTCTAGCTACAACATGGGAACAACCATCCCATTTAAAACAATAAAGACTGACTCCTATGCCTATGGATCCATTGCATTACAGTCTAAATTTACATGACTCAAAATGAATGACAACACACTCAAAGCATGTAACATTTCAGATAAATATGTCATAACTGCATATAACTTCGAAAGCCCGACACAAATCAAAATTAAACCGGACAAATGTTCCCCAAGACTTATTAAAATCAAAGTCGAATCAATAGCTCAACAACACCATTGACTATTATATAGAAGTCACCATAAGCAATAAAATGTATTTAACAATCGTTTATGCAATTACAATGCTCCAAAATATGATTTATGAGTTGTGATAAATAGTTTTCCAAATGAAACTATACCCTTTATAATTCCAAAATATTATATAACTCAAAAATATACATGTTCCACAAGTCTTATAAAACCAAATACACTAAAAGTGCTTTTACGTCAAATGACCTCCATTTTTACAATAAACCATTAAAAGACATATTAATATAATTTCTTTATCAAAATGTTCAAAGACCCCAAATGAATGACATTTTACAATATTTATAAATCAAATGTATCCACACCGTAAATTTCATCAAGTAAGCAACACATTTGATAAACACAAAGTAAACACTTTTAATACTTTAAAATGGACGTTTTTGGCATGTACAAAGTTTTCGCAAAGTAACTTGAACTCACCTTGCTATGTTATCTTAAACCTAGTTTTTCATCCAATTTGCGTAATCCTCTTGCTACCTAGATAAACCATGTGTAATCACCAAATCAATAAAAGAACTCTAACTACAATATTTATACACCCTCTTGAATTTTCCCAACTCATCAAAGGTCTCTCCCAAAGGATTTAAAATCCCTCAACCCATACTTCACATAGATTAACCCATCAAAATCCATCCAAGAGCTATAAGTTTAAGCTTTAAGATTTGAATCCCTTAAATCCCATATGAATTTGTCAACAAAAGAAACTTTCTCACTTTAATTAATCTATAAAATAATAAACAAACCCACTATTTACTATAAAAAGCTTACTTGAAACAAAGAGCCTTTAATATACATCAAAATCATAATATTTCTAGAACACTAAATTTCACCCCAACAATTAAACAAACTTGGATTAATGGGTTAAAGAGTTCAAACCTTCCAACTTCTAGAAATAACAAGCAACCAAGGAAATTTGGTTCTTTTTAATCTCCCCTTGAAGATCTCATCTTAAATCTCCATCAAATTCCTTAGCTTGGGTCTTCATAAGTTATTAAGTCTTTTTTTTAAAGAAAACAGGAACATAGCAGCTTCGGCTGCTGGTGAGATGAAAACCTACTGCACTGCTACTTCTCAAAGTGTATTTTGGTTCTCTCATTAAAAAATATGACCCTAATGGAATAAAACTATTGCAACTGGGCTATGGAACCCAGCCTTTGGGCCTCGCCAGCACTTGGGCCGAGCTACTCTCTCAATAATATGAAGAAGAAAAAAATTCTCTGGGGCTCCCAGCATGATTCGACCTCAGGACCTACAACATAGAAAGGCAAACCTCAGCCAATCCGCCACAACTATTATTTTGGTTGTAGTTGTCCAGTAAACGCTTTTATTGTTTCTTCAGCAGATTAAATATATACCCAACTTACCATAAGTTTTGGATTCGATACGACCCAGATTTGTAAAAACTCAAAACACAAAAATTGTACTTATGTGTTTTGAATTTTCAAAAGATATTTAACAACTTAAATCCGGCCTCAAATACGAGAGATATGATCGGAATGATACAACGCCGCACAAATGTACAATGTCTTATTTTTGCTATTCGTCGTTCCAAAGTGTTTTGAACCAAAAATCCGTGTGTTACAATCCTCCCAACCTTAAAAGAGATTTCGTCTTCGAAATCTAGTTCTCACTCGGAGCATAAAAATACTACATTCAATCACTCCTTGGATATCCTCGGTTCCCAAAATAGCTCAGTCCTTGGCGAAGAAATATCTCGTATATCAACGTTGGATAACTACATGAAAAAATATTACCATGCCGGTTTCCATCTCGTCTCTCACAACCAAAATCTATTCCAATACATTACATCCATGCTAGAGCAAACATCTAATTTTGTTAGAGTAACTTCTAACCGTAAGACTTCAGTTGCCTCCCAACCTTATGTGACTCATACTACCCCAACAGTAGATCACGACTTCAACTACTCACATCCACCACTGATGTTCCAAGTAATTCCACTCTTAAGGATTCTTATCAACCACTATCAAACGTAAACTCCTTTCTTTTGCACTTAACATTTCAATGTTTAATCGCCAAAGCTTATCCGATCGCAACCATAAACATTCTTTCTAAGGAAGTACTCACTAATACGTCGATATTTTAGCCTTTATACATTCATGCCTCCGCAATAATAGGTTCCCACTTAAGGTCTATCTAGACATTTGTACTAAGTTCCCATTAGGTATCACCATAAAATGTTCTTCATTTTTTTTTCCTTGACGAAATTTCTCAATAATTGCCTCAGTCCTGATCTACACGCTTCTAAACTCTTTCTCCAACCAACCCAAGGTACGATCACTACCGAAATTGGCAAAATTCTTAATTCAATTATTCCCGCCACTGGACTATCATTTAACTTTAGCGAGTACAAATAGACTCTAAAACGGTTGGTCGTTCTCGACCCAAAGATTATACAACTCCCAAAATATACCCAAGTACCAATCATTCAATTGACAAATTTCTTACCAGACACGGTCATTCAACTATATCCACTTACTACAACTTGAACTTTTGAAAGTCACAACATGTGATACAAGTATCCTTTAGGATTGTCGACAACACTCCAAGTACGTAAATGGTTCTTGGCCTCATAGTTCAAAAGTTAACACCTAACAATTTCACCAAAATTTGAACTATAACAGAGTTCCATACACTTATTTCATTCATCGAGTCTACCCACAATAAACCAAGGCTATTAACACGATATCTTATGGGTTCTACACATCCCCTATGCAATAACTGCCCAACGACCAATACAAGGGTTACCGAAACGAACGCTTAACTACAAACATTAACAGAAGATACCACGAGTCTAACCCTTCAGTTACTAAAAGTACGTCGACTTTACAAACGATACCACTCGGATTACAGTACCAATACGAGTTGGAATACCCAACCTTCCACTGTCAAGGATCTATATGTCGCCACCCTTATCAGGGTTGCTTAACCTCCAAAGTCCTAACGAGTTCAAGGTTTCACGTGTAAGACTCAACAAGTATGTCAATCGAAAATTTTATAAGTTTTTTTTAACACGAAGACTTTATAACAATTAATCGTACGCGTAAAAAAAATTCTAGTACCGCTTACCCGATAATTGTGCAAAGTGGCCACACATTTAAAACCATTTTGGAACCTACTTGATTTCTTTTCAAGTTACTAATAAAACGCAAAAGTAGGCGCAATAAACTTTTCCAATGAACCTTTAGGGTCCTAACATGAAATTAATTTTGCCAAGTACGAAAAATAATCTTCTATACGTAATCAGTGTGCAACAAAACATTCGTATAAAGCCCCTAAAGATGAAATTCACATAATCATGTTCTAAATTTTTTATCATTTAATCATATAACGACATAGAATAAGATTCCCAACAAGACCCGCATGCATCGGTTTATTTTCTCAAAATTTAGCAAACAATATGTGCATGCATTTTAGTCGTAACATGAAATAATTTAGATTGGCTTCAAATTCCAAGCCGCACCAACGATATGCATCTTTGTTCCAAAAATGGTGGCTATAATGCCATGCATACCGATAATCAATATAATGGTGGCAAAGTGGTATGCCACGTGTCGCATGGGGAGAGGGTCTGGTCGAATTCCAACCGTCTTGGTTCGATTTGGATTGGAAGAAATGATAAGGTCGTGACGTCATGACGGCGTGCCAGAGATGAAAAGACATTCAGAGGACAGGTGTCGCCCATCGGCATGATGCATGCGAAAAGGCGCTCGACAGGTGTCGACCATCCAGAGGGTCGACCTGACACGATCTTTGCCATAAATAGCGCGATTCAGGGAATCGTTTCCTCTTTACGCTCACTTGTGTTTTTAAAAAAGATCTCAGAGAGATTTGCTTACCATTGTTACGTGCGTTTTCGAGCGTTTATAAACTTAGCAGAAATGTTTTCGTACTCTTCAAGTTTTAGAAAAGAATGTCGATAGAACCAGCGAGTACTATTGACGGTCAGGAGAGTTTAGAAGCTTTTAGGACCTTGTCTGGTGTTCCTGACGCTGTTCAGATATACTCGTCGGGTCAGTTCCGACCGGCAGATTGTCCGAATGGACTCTTTGTTCTGTACGAATACCCGTTTAAGGCTGGTTTTAAGTGGCCGTTTTCCTCTTTGGCCATAGATTTTTTGGCTAGGTTTTCCCTGTCTCCTGCCCAAATGATGTCGCAGTTCTGGCGGATCATTTTCGTGATTGACAGGGTCACCAACGAGTGGGTGTCGTCGTTCAATGTGGATGACTTGCTGGCGGCGTACACGGTGAAGGTGGATGGTTACCACCGTTATAGTTTATCTTCGAAGCACAAAGGTGCTTTGGTACTCGTGCAGAATACCCAGGTCAACGACCGCGGGTGGAAGGCGATGTATGTCTTCGGAAAGACACAATCTCTCGAGCTCCTGCAGGAGGATACGACGTGGGTCGTAGCTGGATGGAACACCGCTTGTAAGCTTTTTCTTAAGATCGTGTGTTTTTATTTAAATCGTGCGTTTTAGCTAATGTATTTGATTTTTGTTTCAGCCATCACGTTTCCTGACGCTGATCTTCTCGAATCTGCGGCGAAGATTGACAAGTTTCGGGACTATTCTCTAGAGGAGAGGTCCTTTCAGTGGATTTCTAGGGACGACGAGGTCGTCATCCTTGGGGGGACGGAGATCTCCGCCGAGGAAGAGTCGGAGAGAAGAGAAGAGGAAGATGAAGCGACAGGTAATAAATTGCTATTTTTTTGTCGTATGATTTTCATTATCTCCTCTTACTCTGGATTTTTGCGTTTTTCGTAGGTGGGTCAGGTGATACGCCTACCCATGGTTTATCAAAGAAGAAGTCTCAGGTCGTTTTGGCCCGTCAGGCCAAAAAATTGAAACGAAAGGTTGTCCCGTCTCCGTCGTCGGGGATGAAGAAACAACGGACGAATATCCGGAAGGGACCGTCGTCGAGGGGTGGTGACTCGTCTGGGGTCACCACCGCCGAGAAGGCAAAAACGCCACCGGTCATGGTTGACACGACACCGGTGAGCGTGGCCAATCCTCTGACAGGGGAGGTCGCTCCTTCCCCTTCATCAGCCGACAAAGGGAAGGAAAAAGAGGCGAAAGAGTCCACTTGCGTTATGTCAGTGAATTTCACCTTGCCGTCGGATTTTATGGTCGGGGAGGAGATGGACAGCGACAAACTCTTCCCTGACCTAGAGAAGTTCCTCCTTCCCTGCTTTTGGGAACGATTGGAGGGGGTTACGATCGACAACATGGGTTCGCACGTCGTAGGGTTGACCTTCAAGGTACGTACGATCCGTTTGTCTTAAGTACTTTTGTAGTTTTGTTTTTCTAACGTTCTTATGTATTCGTGCGCTACAGGCGTTCCAGATGTCTCTCTGTCTGTATGCCCATATGGAAAAAATCCACAGGGTTACACTCGCTGCCTTGGAGAAGATGCGCGAGGCGCAGGAGGAAACTCGCATGGCACGGGAGCAGGAGAAGACGGCGATGGAGAATGCGGAGGTCTTCTACGACAAATTCTGCGAAGTACAGGACTTGTATGTAGAGTAGGAGAGGGAGAAAGAAGACCTCTAGTATCGTCTGAGAGAAGCCCTCTGCGGCTGAGGCGGACTTGGGAGTGACTAAGGCTTCCCTGGCCAAGAGGGAAAAACAGGTCGTGGACCTTAAATCGCTCGTCGAGGCGAGAGAGAGGGAGATCGCGTCCTTAGAGGAGCGACTCCAATCGTTTGAAGCTCTGACCCGTCTGAGGGTACGAGTAGTGATTATGCGTCTCCATTTGCGGGGGTTAGACCCTATGGCCGGAGCCGAAGAGGAGGTCAAGACCTTCTTAGAGCAAGTTGTGGACGAGGATGAACTCGACCAGAAGACCAACTCGAAGAAGAGGACCCGGCGGACGCAGCAGTCGACGTAGATGGCGATGAGGAGGTCGCTGAGGACTCCCCTCTGCCTTAAATTCTTTAGTTTTCTTTTGATATGGGGCGACTATAATCGGTCGTGCCCTTTTACTTGTAATTGACAATGTGAATATAAGTATGTTTTTGTTATACTCTTGTCGTATACTTTATTTTATTGCCAATGAACAAAATAAGAAGACTTAATGAACGAGCGTAAAGTTGTATGACTGAGATACTTGTAATCGGGCGGCTGAGGCCGCAGGGGTACTCTAAGTATGGGATTTAAGTCATAAGACTTGTGTCCCCAATACTTAGTGTAAAAAGCACCTGTGATGGTCATAAGACCTATATGATGAATCATAGGATTCCTTTTTTGCAAGTCTCAGAGACTTTGTTCCTCACGATGAAGATTGTAATACTTTTATTTAAGTCGTAGAGACTTTGGTTTCTCATAAGACAAACCGTAAAACCTGTGTCTTAATCGCCATAGGACTTATGCTTTAAGTCGTAGAGACTTCATTTGAAGAATGACTTTGGAAGTGATCGGGTGATTGAGCCGAACATACATTCCAAATTATAGGGTTAAAGTCATAAGACTCAATTTTGAATGCACCTGTTGTGATCGTAAGATCCCTGTGTTGAATCGTAAGATTCGGTTTTCGAGTCATGAGTTATGGGTCATGACTTTGTCTTCTTACGATATAGATCGTAAGACTGATATTTGTACGATCCTGCGAACCTGTAATATAAGATCCAGGGGTGGTCGTTGGTTTGACCAACGACCCTTCGATGCTTAAGTCAGTAATCGTTTGTCGAAATAAATTGAAAGCAAAAAGGAAATAAAATGTGGTATAGTCCAGCTACGCGGGGTTGTAGTCGTAGTTGTGCCATTACGATCTCCAGACGTATGATCACTTGTGGATCATTGTCGTTCATGATTTCGAAAGGAATTCCGAATCTGCATAAAATGTTAGTCTGAATAGAAAAGATGACCTTTCAATCCCGAATCTGGGAGTAGGCGTCTACTTCTGTCCGTTCAGAGGAATAATTTGAAAAGACTAACAAGAAAATTTCTTGCCCTGGGGGCAGGATGTCTATTCCCTGCCTTTTGACGGGTCATGGGATTAAGAACGTAAGTAAAACTTTTTAGAAGTTTGGTATGTCGTACCTGAGTGTTATTGACGGGCGTACCTGGCGTTTATCGTTCCGTCGTGGGGTCCGATTGCCCCCCGAGTCGTGAGCTATATCTATGCCCACGATTGGTAGCTGAAAACTGTAGTGTCGTATGGGGTACAACAATCTGCCCCCGTGTGGTGACTGTAAGATGATACCCTGGATTTGCCTTTTTTGGTGTAAGGATAGATTAGATTATATCGTATACAGTCGCCACAATGTTGGTTTCACTTCTGAGGTTTCATTGTTGCTTTATAGCAATCATGGACGGTCTTCTGCTCGCTTTTGATTTCTTGCACTCCCCATGGCGTCGGGAATTTGATCGTCTGATGATAGGTCGAGGGGACCGCTTTCATGTCATGGATCCAGGGTCGACCAAGTATAACGTTATATGCTGATGAACAGTCAATAACGTTAAATATTGTTTGCTTATTGACCCCTTTAGCATACACCGGGAGGATGATCTCTCCCAAAGTGGTGGTAGAATCGCTATTGAATCCTATCAGAGTCGTCGATCGACGGGTGATCTCTGATTTATCGATTCCCATAACTTTGATAGTGCTTAGGAAAATGATGTTGGCCGAACTGCCCCCATCGACCAATACTCTTTTGGTCGAGCATAGGGATGGCAATTTGGCCCGACCCGGTGGGGAACCCGGTCCACCCGCCCCGACCGGGGCCGGGGATTCCCCGCCAAACCGGGTACCGGGGCCTGGGACGAGGAAACCCGCTTTCAGAAAATCGGGGCCGGGGCCGAGATGACCATCCCCCGACCCGCCTCGGACCCGGTATATATTATATAATAAAAACTATTTATTTTATATATTTAATTAATATATAATATATTTTAGTGCCAAAAAAGATAAACAAGAAGATGTTCTAGAGTCAATACTAATGCTTGTTATCATATTCTAAACTTCAGTTCGAAATTTATTTAGATGCGAAGAACCGTTCTTTAGACACGACACACAAATGTTGTAGAAGTGAGTTCCGTTATATTATTTTAAAATTGGTATACATGCTAAACCCACTTTATCTGCTCGTATAACTATATAATCATGAGTGGGCCATAATAATTTTATGTTTAGATGCATAATGCATGCGGCTATTGTATATTTATAAACATGTTTTAACAGCATAAACATATCAGGGATGATGTAAACAACCACCCTTCTATGCCCTCCAACTGTTTGACAAAAGGCCTCTTAGAACAGTCTTTCACTATCTACTGCCATGAAAATGTTATCTAAATAATAAAAACGGGTCGGGGAACCGGGTACAAATCGGGGACAGGTCTTGACCGGATCTTGACCAAAAGTTGACCGGGGACAGGATTGGAATCCCCGTACCCGCCCGGGGCCGGGGTCGGGGACGGGGGACGTTATCAAAAACCGGGGTCGGGGCCGGGGATGGGGAACCCCGCCCCGTTGCCATGCCTAGTCGAGCAGTTACCAATAGTGAGCTGGATGATCAAGCCATCGTGATATTTTTGCCAACTGTCCTGGAGGTCGTCTTGATCGAACGTTATTGGCATCGCCTCCAGTTCCAATTCTGGTTTCGGTCGGGACGACCGAGGAATGGGATATTCTCCCGACAATTGGCTGGCGTGCCGCTTGGCTGCCGAATAGGTTAAACCACAGACGTCCGATCCACCCATCACGCAGTTGACGACTTTTTCATGGACGGGGGAGGCCGGTCTTACGTTATCGACTGGCGTAGATTCTTTATTGATCAAGCCCTGCAGATGACCTTTGGGGACGATCCAGACTAACTCCTTCTGCAAAGCAAGGCAGTTATCCATCGTATGACCATGGTCGTTATGGAAGTCGCACCATTTGGTCTTGTCCTTCTTGTCGTCATCTTTATCACTCTTCTTGGGCCACCGGACAGACGATTGAATGTTTCTACGAGCGTCGACTGGCTCTTTCATCGTCCCTTTGAATCCATAAGAGGAGATCTTAGGATACTGAGGGAATCGTGATGTAGGATTGCTCTTGTTCTTATCGAACTGAACGTTCGATATTTGGCGTGATGGCTCTGACTTGACGCTCGGCTTGGGTTTGAAATCTGGTTACTTGATCCCAAGCGACTTTTTGTCAGTGGAATGCTTACGACGGAAGACTAGGTCATCTTCGACCCTCATGTAAGCTAGAGTTCTAGCCCATACGTCTTCGAAATTCTCAGGTGGATATTTCGTAAGATCGACGTACAATCCTGTAGTGATGTCGTCAAGACCACGCTTGTAGGCCTCGATGGCAGTCTTGACGTCTCAATTTCGAATGCTGACCATCTCTGCGTTGAAGCGATTGAAATAACTACGGATGGACTCTCCGGATTTTTGGACGACATAATACATGTCGCTTGTCTGTTTCTCCATCTTGCGACTACTGGCGAACTGTTGCGAGAATTGGTTGACCAATTTTGCGAAGTTGGTAATGGACTTGGGTTTGAGGTTGATCAACCACTGGAGAGCAGGACCTGTAAGAGTCGCCCCGAAGCTTTTGCACATGCACACCTCTTGATATTGTTGTGGGATTGATACTGTCCATGTCAACTATTTGTATTGTGCGATATGCTCTGTTGGATCAGTTATTCCTGAATATTTTGGAGTGAAAGCAGGAATGTTATACTTCTTTGGCACGTCGACAGTCGTTATCGTGTCAACGAAAGGCGACGCTTGAAATCCTGTGCGGGGCTCGACGTCGACGGGGACGGCGGCGCCTGGTAGCTTGGAAAGTAGCGACAACATTTTCTCTTTTTGATCTTCCAGTAACCTAAGTCGCTGGGCGACGGGGTCACTAGGGTCGGAATTTACGCCTGTTGGAGGGTTGACTCCTGAATTTGTGGCTGTCGTCGTACCGTTCCCGTATGAAGAGCCATTAGCGTCCCCGTTGAAAGGGACGAAGTATGGCATGGCTCCATTATGCAAAGGTGGCGGCCTCAAATACTGAGGGGGATATGGCTCTTGATGAGGGTTGTTGACAAACGACCCCGAACCTGGATTGTTGGCGAATGGCCCTGAACCTGGATTGTTGGCGAATGGCCTTGGACCTGTCTGGAATTGGGGTCTTATGATAGGTGCACCCATAAGTCGGGGACCATTCTGAGGTCCAAAGGAATTGCCCATGTTGGATTCCTCAGAGAAGCGATTTCCGCGGCTGCTTTCTGATTCTGCTCATGCAGGGCTCGAATCTGACTTTGAGTCGCATTTAATTCTGACTGGAGTTGAATAATGAGATCTTGATAATTTTCCATTTTGTAACGTCCCAAAAATTACAATCAAATTTAACCTTTAAAAATATCATTTTAATTAAATAAACCACACGTGATTAAATCCAAATACACGTTTTGTCCAAAACCTCGTTAAGTTAAAAACCAATTCAATTTAAAGCAGCGGAAAACATAATAATTTTTAAACATCAAGCCTCCAAAAGAAAATGGTGAAAGTCTTCTCAACACGCCAGTGTGTACCGTCACGTCTTACTGTCACTCGTACCTGAAACAACAATTCATAGGGAAAGGGTAAGCATAAAGCTTAGTGAATTCAAACACTTACGCACAATAGCAATTATATATACACCACTCATATCAACAGATAGACATAAATACTCATTACATACTGGTATGAGAATACGTCCTAAACAGGCAAACTCATGCAAGGACATAACAGTCCACCTCGGCACCCCGAGGTCTACATAGTCAATACAACCATCGGCCCCGCCGAACATCGGTCCAACCGAATCAATACAACCATCGGCCCCGCCGAACATCGGTCTAACCGAATAAATACAACAGTAAAGGTATTCTCCTAGACATTAATACAATTGGATATTACCCACAACCAAATCAACTAACACACACGTGCTACCGCAATGCATATATAATCCCTATCCTACGCAGTGAGAGAACTCACCTCGAAAGCGTTGCAGAAGTTCCCAACTGACCACACAAGCTTGCTAACTCCAAAATCACTTCTCGTCACCTAAAGAAGTGCTACAAAGTGTCAACGCGAAGCCCCAACCCTCAATTATAAATATAAGACTAAACGAGCGACATTTCAGAATTTCGGTCTAAACTGCAGGTCTGTTCGGGACCTGCTTATCCCCCTCTAGACCCACTAATCCAGAGATTAAGTCCCATAAACAGGAGGGTCTAGGTCTTAGCTTTCCAAGGACATATTATACGCGTTCTAACGATTTTCCTATAATTTTATACAATTATTCTAAGATTGAAACGTAAAGCTGGCAGATTCGGACCTGCTGCAAAAACGACCATTTTACACCTAGCTAGAGGCTTAACCAGGTGTTTGCTAAAACATGAAAAGTATTCCCGACACAGAATGTGAACCATGGGCACCGATTTCGCCTCAACCCGAGCTACGATGGAAAAGTTATGGACGAAATAAAACAGCGGCAGAAAAGGCGATTTCACATAAAATGACGACATGGCTTATCATTATTTCTCACCCCATTAAGCTACGACTTAATGCAATCAGACCTGGAGTTACATCTTAACAGTCCCAAAGAATACAAGTGCACCAGGTCGGTAAGGTTTTCTACCCCAACAAAGTGCAACGTCCGGAAGTAACTAACCAGGTTTTTAAAGGATTAAGGTTTAGGTTACTAAGGTTCAACCATACGCGCACCGCCCACTGCCGCCTCCGGCAGTGGTGGTCGTCGGCGGCGGCAGCAGCAGCTACCACCTGCGGTGGTGGTGGTTTGATGGGGAACTCCGTCGAACCCGAAAGGGACGGTTCCGCCACCCTTAAACGGCCACGCACCCCGCGTACACCTTAACACTCTCCGGTCACGTACGTCGCAACCACCGACTGGTGGTGCACGGCGGCCCTGCCGGCGACAGCCATAGCTGTGGCGGCGATGGTGGTTTTTGTGGGGATTCAACGACACAAGAAGAAAAGAGAGGGAGACTTACCTCTTGACGACAATACCGCAGAAACCACGACGAGATCCCGACCTTCACGTCTAGGCTGTCTCTATCTCCTCTCTCTCTCTCTCTCGCTCACTCTCTTGCTGAACCTCTCTCTCTCGCTGCACCTCTCTCTCTCGCTGCACCTCTCTCGCCGGCAATGATCACAGCGGCGCCGGCGGTGAGGTTCGACGGCAGTAGCAGCGGCAAGAAGGGAAGGGAAGGGTTGCTTAGGGTTTTTTTGGGTGCTGTTTGTGTGCGTAGCAGGAGAAAAACGAGAAGGGGAGGGAGGGTCGGTCCCTTATGGGCCGATCCACGCCCATATACATAAAAATTACATCTTTAGTCCTTGCTCTTTCCAAAACCTTGCAAAACAAGTTAAGGTTTGCCAAATAGCCTTTAACAACAAAAATCTTAACACTTTTGGTCTTCCCCGATAATCCCCGCTAATAAGAATTCGCTACGAGAAAATAATAAAATAATAAAATTAAATTAAAATAAATCCGTACCGGGACACGGGCTTTACAACTCTCCCCCGCTTGAATTAGACTTCGCCCTCGAAGTCTCTGCCCACGAATAGCTCTGGATAGTTCTCACGCATCTCAACTTCGGGTTCCCAAGTCCACTCGGAACCCTTTCTGCGTTGCCACTGGACTTTCACTATCTGGAATCTAAATTTCTCTATACGCTTGGCGACATCCCTAACTGGAATCTAAATTTCTCTATACGCTTGGCGACATCCCTAACTGGAATCTAAATTTCTCACACCGACTAAAAATTTCTCGAATACTTTTCTTACCAACAAAACTCCTTCAAGAACACTGACATTATGATCGGAAGAACACTCCAACAACTGGAATCATTCCTAGTCAAACGACTTCGGTGGTCTCCTAACCTTAGATATTCCATACATCCCGATATCAAACTCTAACCATTCTAAAGTTGCTCACCAATATACCCTACAGGATACTCGAATCCGATCATTCCTACCATTAACTGTCGATTAACTTCCACGAGTTCTACTAGACTCCCAAAATTTATTTCACACGAATCATCAAACCAGTAAATTTATAATCACCCACGAAGGACATTCCACCATAACCATTCATCACAAGTGAGCATTTCAGGGTTACTACTACCATCACCATAATTGTTTTAAAAACGGCTACAACTCTCCGATTACACTAAAGGTGTTTGGCCTCAAGCCCAAAAGTCGACACTTAAATATACCACCTACCTCAAAAAGGTTATTGTGCATTCATTCTCTTAATTACAAAGGGCATCATACCCTTAGCCGATACTATTCGACCTACAGTACCAACATGCGTGGAATACCCAACCTTCCACCATCTACTTATCCTCCACACTCGCTCTACGAAGCCTAGTTACACCGTATCGAGGATATACTTTGACGTCTACCTCTCATATAACGCCTCAAGGCCCGACACATCGGATCTACCTCCCAGGTAAGTGCTCAAGACTATATCCTCCTAGTGCCTACTGGAAAGTCAAGGCCATAACACATGAATACCGGGGTCCCACCCCGAGATACCCAACCGACCATTACCAACGACTGACTAACGTGTCCAAGGATCCAATGCAAAACAGTCTACCAACAACATGCCTATCCCGGAATGACTCACTCACCCAAACATGTAAATACTCAACGTGCAATAAATGCAAAACTGTGCAACAAAAACAACCCATCAACAAGACTCCACACTGAGCCACTAAAATCGGGCAATTGACCCATGACTATCTAAAAGTGACACATAACACTTGAAAGCGCATTTCCCAAATTGTTTACAAAAATCATTTACAAAATATTTTCAACACCAAGATTTTTCACCTCAAAAAGATCATATGCAATAAAACTACTATTACCAGGTCGGTAGTTACGCAAAAATGGACACGTTCGTCCCACATAGGAAAATCATGTTGAAAATCATTCCATTGCAGTTCAGTTTACTTACAAAACACAAAGCGTAATGAATAATTTCTTTAAAACGAACCACCACAGTTCTGGTATGGATTGACTCATGACATGCATGCAAGGTAACTGCTCAATTCAAACGGTGTGCAACAATTTTCACACGTACTTCAAAAGAAGCCCAAACGACAATTTACTCAAAATTATTTTCTGACCATCCAAATGATATGGAACAAAGTTTACCAATCAAAATTTGTACGCGTCAGTTTTTATACAAAACAAGGAAACGATTCATAATTATACCTCAATCAAAACACAAAATAGCTTGTGTAAGTTCCAAGTTTAAAGACAAGAAGGAACTAAAACATTTTCATGGAAATGATACTAAAACATTTAGCTGACTAAAAGCGCACCAAACAACTCATGATAAAATGTTACCAAAATATTCTTCCATGCATCATTTAAGTCACGTATGAATCAATCCATCCACTGAACTATTTGAAATAATATACTTAGTACACAAACTCATATTAAACAAATCACCAACAAAGTTTGTAACTCTCGTGATAAAAAGGTTTCATGCACTTTCAAAACCATAGTTCGAAATCTTGTGTGTGTGCTAAACATTTCCCAAAATTCCAAAACACAATCCATATAAGGATTGGAAACACAAGAATTAGTTAATGCGATTTTTATTTTCAAAATCAAACTTTGTGCATGACTTAGTCGGCATTCTACGTCTCGACTCAAATGGTCTACTTAAAACAAACATCACATCAGCAACCTTGACCCGAAATGGTCTACTTAAAACAAACAGCACATCAGCAACCTCAACCACAAGTGGACAGCCTAACCGTCCCATACTACGGCCCAAACGCTCACTAAAAGTGTGAGGCACGAAATAATGGGTAGCCCCGCTATCAAACATCGCCACAGCGGGCACCGAGTTAACTAAGAACGTACCTGTCACCGTTTTGAGCGTGGCCTGTGCCTCATCCCCATCAGTAGCCCTCGGATTCAGGCAGCTGGCCTTCACGTGACCCATCTGTTTGCAGTTAAAACATACCCTCTGTGGTTCCCTGCAGTCGCGACCGTAGTGCCCCACCTGGCCACACTGGAAGCATTTGTCATTTCTCCTTCCGCTACCATCCTTGGTTTTAAACCCACCGCTCCTTTGATTCAAGAGCGAGTCCGAAAACCTCGTTCTCTTTGGAACCGCCGATTCTAGTGCAACGGCCTGCGCCGTTTTCCTCTTCTTAGTTTGTTCCTCTAACTCGAGTCCATGTCTTCGACCAGCCTCCATCATCATTACTACCTCATCACGAACGGCGGTAATAATCTCGGGGATTGCCTCCCTAATAGCATGCTTTACTTCAGCCGCGATCAACTCACGTATCTGCTCAGTAGTGAGTTCAATACTAACATTTGGTTCAACATTGTTGTTCCTCCTTGTGATGGCCATCCTAGGTAATTAATACAACGAGCTATTAGCACATAATAACTCATACTAACAACGCTCACGCTCAACTCCTCGGATTCCTCGTGACTTTCCCCGACTCGAGCACGGATCCTGTGCTTCAGATAGTAGGAGCTCTACTACTACCTTCCACACCTATCCTTACTCGTTTCGAGTCCCATCCCGGAGTGCCCAAGTAGTTCCTTGCCGACAGTTTAACCCATATGCCCGTACCAGCATATGCCAACACTCATCCTAGCTCACTAGGAATTTCACCCCAAAACACTACCCTTGCTACAACGAAATCCCTACTGACCATAACGAGTTGCCTCGCGAATACCCCGTCACATGCAGCGTGAAACAAATAGACATTCGAATACAAGATTCTATCCTAGAACGGTTGGACTCAAACAAGAGCTGCGCAATAGAACTAAATCAAATATTCTAAGGCTATGTGACTCTTACTGCATACAACCTACAGGGCATTCACTTAACAACTTACCATGATTAGCATAAATTCCTACTAGCAAGCAACAAACAAACAGTACAGTGTAAATAGCACAGGCAATCTAGCATTCATACTCCTATGATCTAGAAAGCAATAAATACACTAAGTACTGTACCTTTTCCCTCGGCTCCGGCTGCGCCCTCGCTCACCGTTTCTCAAACGCATTTTCCTTTCTTTTATTTTCCAAAAACCTTAAAGAAAAATTTATCGCCGCAAACTTGAGATCAAACACACTGAGGTGTGTTTGATTCACTCAAGCTGTGCTCTGATACCAAGTTGTAACGTCCCAAAAATTACAATAAAATTTAACCTTTAAAAATATCATTTTAATTAAATAAACCACACGTGATTAAATCCAAATACACGTTTTGTCCAAAACCTCGTTAAGTTAAAAACCAATTCAATTTAAAGCAGCGGAAAACATAATAATTTTTAAACATCAAGCCTCCAAAAGAAAATGGTGAAAGTCTTCTCAACACGCCAGTGTGTACCGTCACGCCTTACTGCCACTCGTACCTGAAACAACAATTCATAGGGAAAGGGTAAGCATAAAGCTTAGTGAATTCAAACACTTACGCACAATAACAATTATATATACACCACTCCTATCAACAGATAGACATAAATACTCATTACATACTGGTATGAGCATACGTCCTAAACAGGCAAACTCATGCAAGGACATAACAGTCCACCTCGGCACCCCGAGGTCTACATAGTCAATACAACCATCGGCCCCGCCGAACATCGGTCCAACCGAATAAATACAACCATCGGCCCCGCCGAACATCGGTCCAACCGAATAAATACAACCATCGGCCCCGCCGAACATCGGTCCAACCGAATAAATACAACAGTAAAGGTATTCTCCTAGACATTAATACAATTGGATATTACCCACAACCAAATCAACTAACACACACGTGCTACCGCAATGCATATATAATCCCTATCCTACGCAGTGAGAGAACTCACCTCGAAAGCGTTGCAGAAGTTCCCAACTGACCATACAAGCTTGCCAACTCCAAAATCACTTCTCGTCACCTAAAGAAGTGCTACAAAGTGTCAACGCGAAGCCCCAACCCTCAATTATAAACATAAGACTAAACGAGCGACATTTCAGATTTTCGGTCTAAACTGCAGGTCTGTTCGGGACCTGCTTATCCCCCTCTAGACCCACTAATCTAGAGATTAAGTCCCACAAACAGGAGGGCCTAGGTCTTAGCTTTCCAAGGACATATTATACGCGTTCTAACGATTTTCCTATAATTTTATACAATTATTCTAAGATTGAAACGTAAAGCTGGCAGATTCGGACCTGCTGCAAAAACGACCATTTTGCACCTAGCTAGAGGCTTAACCAGGTTTTTACTAAAACACGAAAAGTATTCCCGACACAGAATGTGAACCGTGGGAACCGATTTCGCCTCAACCCGAGCTACTATGGAAAAGTTATGGACGAAATAAAACAGCGGCAGAAAAGGCGATTTCACATAAAATGACGACATGGCTTATCATTATTTCTCACCCCATTAAGCTACGACTTAATGAAATCAGACCTGGAGTTACATCTTAACAGTCCCAAAGAATGCAAGTGCACCAGGTCGGTAAGGTTTTCTACCCCAACAAAGTGCAACGTCCGGAAGTAACTAACGAGGTTTTTAAAGGATTAAGGTTTAGGTTACTAAGGTTCAACCATACAAGCACCGCCCACTGCCGCCTCCGGCAGTGGTGGTCGGCGGCGGCGGCAGCAGCAGCCACCACCTGCGGTGGTGGTGGTTTGATGGGGAACTCCGTCGAACCCGAAAGGGACGGTTCCGCCACCCTTAAACGGCCACGCACCCCGCGTACACCTTAACACTCTCCGGTCACGTACGTCACAACCACCGACTGGTGGTGCACGGCGGCCCTGCCGGCGACAGCCATAGCTGTGGCGGCGATGGTGGTTTTTGTGGGGATTCAACGACACACGAAGAAAAGAGAGGGAGACTTACCTCTTGACGACAATACCGCAGAAACCACGACGAGATCCTGACCTTCACGTCTCGGCTGTCTCTATCTCCTCTATCTCTCTCGCTCACTCTCTCGCTGCACCTCTCTCTCTCGCTGCACCTCTCTCGCCGGCAATGATCACAGCGGCGCCGGCGGTGAGGTTCGACGGCAGTAGCAGCGGCAAGAAGGGAAGGGAAGGGTTGCTTAGGGTTTTTTTGGGTGCTGTTTGTGTGCGTAGCAGGAGAAAAACGAGAAGGGGAGGGAGGGTCGGTCCCTTATGGGCCGATTCACGCCCATATACATAAAAATTACATCTTTAGTCCTTGCTCTTTCCAAAACCTTGCAAAACAAGTTAAGGTTTGCCAAATAGCCTTTAACAACAAAAATCTTAACACTTTTGGTCTTCCCCGATAATCCCCGCTAATAAGAATTCGCTACGAGAAAATAATAAAATAATAAAATTAATATAAAATAAATCCGTACCGGGACACGGGCTTTACACATTTACCTGAAAATAACAAAAACTTCACAAGATCGTTAGAGCGATATATGTGTTGGCTTGAGATTTTCTCTAGATGGGGTCCCACGGATGGCGCCAAGCTGTTGATGCCAAAAATCGCCCAAAAGAACAACTTAAGGTTGATGTGGACTTTTAACAACTAAAGAAACGTATCTCAAGACCAAGTAACACAATCGCGAGAAAAAATGTAAACAAGACAGAGGATTTGGTGACGCGGAAAACCCCAAAACGAGGGAAAAAACCGCGGTCGACCTGTAAGGGTCGACAGTGCACTATAGTCGCCAAACAGGGGCGAAAGTCCTTTTGTAACAGGTGTTTTGTGTACAACAGATTACAAATGAATGTAAAATAGACTTAATCGTGTGTAAAAGTCGTGTGTCGTGTGTTAATCGTGCGAAAAAGTATGCTGTCGTGCGGTTTGAACTGTGGTCGTGCGAAGCTTGCGTCGGTGATGTTCGTTCGAATGCTCTATAAATCACTGCGTTTCAGGTGTGTAATTGCTTAGAAAGTAGATGGAGCAGATGTAGATGAGATTGAATCAGATTACACCAGATTAACTTCAGATTGCTTTCACGGTTGCAGCATAGGCCTTTATATAGCTTCCGTTGATCATTAAGGGTGTCTTTATGGCGCGCTACGTAACCGCTGGAGGGGTTTGAATGCCATTGATGACTTGTCCATTACAGGTTGTTTGCACCATGAATACTTGTAGACCTGCATTAATGAACAAAAGAAACGGGTGTTTGACTGTTAACGGTTAGTATAATCGTACGACCGTCTTAAGTCTCATACGTCGGTCGTACGGAACGTACGACCAGCATAAAAACGTATGACCGAGCATACGTTTATAAACAACCTGTAAGATCGTATTTAAATGCAAGAGTGGTCTTATGGAAATGTTATCTGAGTTTTCTAGCGTCAGTCGTGAGGTGTGATTTTTTACCCAAACAATACGCATCTCGTCAATTGAAGGAGCACGAGAGGCGATACCCCACACACGATTTGGAACTGGCGACCGTTGTCTTCGCTTTAAAATTTTAGAGGCATTACTTGTATGGGACGAGGTGTCAAATCTTCACGGATCACAAAAGTCTTCATCACCTCTTCGATCAAAAGGAGTTGAATATGCGACAACGACGGTGGATGGAATTGTTGATTGATTACGACTGTGAGATCGAGTATCATCCCGGGAAGGCCAACGTGGTGGCCGACGCTTTAAGCCGTAAGGAGAGAGGTGAAGCTTCGAAGATCTTGGCTTTAAGAGCCGAAGTCACATTCAATCTATTGGGAGAAATAAAGAAATGGCAAGCGAAAGAGTTAACGGTCGAGAATCTCAAGAAAGAACGAACGGTTGGGAATGCAGCCTTATTAGTGGAGGATAGGCGAGGATTGAAATGCCTCGATGGTAGAGTCTGGGTTCCGAAGCTTGGCGATGTTCGAAAGGTGATATTGGAGGAGGCCCACAAGTCAAAGTACTCCATTCACCCGGAGACCAACAAGATGTTTGGGGAAGTAGCGTACAAGTTGGAGCTACCCGAAGAGTTGCGTAGAATCCACAACACCTTCCACGTGTCGAATTTAACGAAGTGTTTAGCAGAAGTTGACATGGCTATACTGTAACACCCTCGAATTGGGAAAGAGCAACTAAATAAATTTTTTGATATTACATCCGAAACAATAGGATTTCTTCCTATAATTCATATAGGTAAAAGACCTCAAATTACAAACTATGGATAACCTCAAGCACTATATAACACAAGTCTCATTTCAAGGACTAAAACTACCTCGGGTGATACTTAACCAAGTACAAGTTGCTAATACCACGGATGAATGCGGAAACATCACTTAAGCTATTCACCTCTCGAGCACTTTACTAGCACACGACCTTTCACACGTGTCACTAGAACTACTCCCAACCTGAGACCTGTTGCACATGGCGACAAATAAAAAGGGTTAGGTTAACGCCTAGTGAGTTCAAGAGTTTATAGCTCTTTAAATGAAAGTTTGCAATATAGTTTATGATTTTCAAAAGAGTTTACAAAAGGATATAAATGACTCATTTTCCAACGCACCCAAAATCCATGAGAAATATTCCCAAAAGGTATAAAGCGTTTTTCCAAAATGAATACAAGTCCCAACTCATCAAATACGTGAATAATCTCTATATTAGGCAAAACCTTCAAATATGGTTGACAATAAATGCGCAACCCATAAATCATGGAAAACCATCCATTTAATTATAACCTTTCATTGAAAACATAATACGAAGCAATACTCACGCAAACGTAAAATGTAACGAAGTTGCAAATACCGTAAATACGAAAATGACTTGCTTCATTTAGACTTTAATACACATGGATGGGAATCCAATATTAAAGTCATCCAACCGCAGTCAAACGTATAAGACCAACAATAATAATAAAAACCGGGACAATATAAAATCCCAAATAGGTTGGCCAACGACGGGGGAGACCCCTATCCATTGAGAGTGGATGAACATAAAAGTACGCCACTCATACAATGTTAGTCGTACGATACTTCACTGCATAAAAGCCCAAGTGTCCCATACGACTCCTTTCAAGTTACGACTAAGAGACAGCTGACCTTAGCAAAATATCCCTAAGAATACCGCCAATAGCCCGGCATAAGGGGGATACAACCATGGCATTGCCCCACATGGCGGAGGTCACATTCGCCCACCGTGCTCATCCATACTCAGCCCTCCTATCGTACCCTTGAAAGTAAAGGTCTTTTAGCATGGGGCCCGGTCAAACCCCGCGACACCCAGCAGACCGTCAAATAAAGACTGACTCACGTGCCTATGGATCCAATGCAACACAATCTACAATAATAAGCCCATCCTGGAATGACTAACGCACCCGGGCATGTAAATATTAATAGCGCGCAATAAATGCCATATGATGCAATATATGCAATATGGTGCAACAAAAGCAAACCATAAATAAGACTCCGCATTGAGCCATTAAAATCGGACAAATGTCCCCAAGACTAACTCAAAGTCAAAACCGAGCAAAGTGCTCCAAGCTTGCTAGACTCATAAATAACGGTCATCATCGCATAAAATGCGTTTAAACATGGTTTAGGTAAACAAGTACCACAAAATCATCATTAACCCCCAAAACTCAACACGGGTTAAACAAAAGGGTTTTCCCAAAGGACTCACACCCTTATTATTCTCAAAATGACCCATGACACTAAAAGTACATTTCCCAAATGGTTTATAAAATCAATTATACTAACATGATTAAACCATCAAATAAACATCATTTTGAACAATTAATCTTTTAAAGACATATTATGATTTCTATACATCAAAATATCCAAAAGCCCAAAATATGGGTGTTTTACAACATTTATGAAGATAAACACTTCAAAAGAGTTAAATTGTCCAAATAACTCAACCATAAATATTTTCAAGTAAAACACACAAATATTTGGAAAATACTATTTTTGGCATGTACAAAGTTTTCACAAATCAACTTGAACTCACCTTTGCTAGATTTAGGCTAAATCTAGAATTTCTCCAAACGTAAGCTCATTTGAAGAAGTTTGTATCCTCAAGCCAAAACCTCCAAAAACCTAAATCCATAATTTTCCAACCATCAATACCAAGGTCTAACCATGTAGAATCATTCCCCAAACATAAAACATAAAAACCCCCAACATATACCAAACCCTAGTTCTTATAGATGAAGAAACAAGGTTTCCTTAACCAAACACCATCAAAATCAACCAACAATACCCCAACTTAGAAAGAAGATGAAATCAACAATAGCCTAGTATTTAGGTAGAGAAATATTACCTTTATCACATGAATCTCAAACCAAAAGCTTCTAATCATCCACAAGAGCTCCAAGCTTCCATATCTTCAACAATGGTGGAAAGTGGGTTAGGTTTGGTGAAGAAATGAGGAAGAAGAGGTTGGGTTTGTGTTCTTGAGGGAAAATCGGCTGAGAGGGAGAGGGAGACATGAGTTAGGGTTTTGGGAGTGAATGAGGAGTGAGGGAGAGAATGTGGCTTAAAATATCTAATTTTTGCCATCAGACAGGTCGCGGACGTTCACAGGATTCTTCGCGGACGTCCGGCCTCGGCCGAACCCAAAACTCAGAAATTCTCTGTTGCTTCCGCGGATGACCCGCGGATGTCCGCACCTCGCGGACGTCCGACATGTCCCTTGCGGACGTCCGTGGATCAAACTTTCGTTCTCCAATTTTCGGGGTGTTACATATACCGTTTCATGAAGTGCAAGTGGATGAGAAGTTAAACTTTGTCGAGGAACCCGAAGCGATCACGGATCGCAAGGTCAAGAGGTTAAGGAACAAGGACATCAACCTGGTGAAGGTGCGTTGGCGATTCCACAAGGGGCAAGAAGCGACATGGGAAACCGAATCCGAGATGAGGATAAAGTACCCGCACCTTTTCAATGATGGAATTCTGAGGACAGAATTCTATTAAGGGGGAGGTGATGTAACACCTCATATTTGCGAATTTCTGGAATAAATGGAAGTCTTGGGGCTAAAGTGAGAAAAATGGAACTTAAGGACTAAATGGAAAATCAAAGAATTTAAATAAGCTAAAACCCTTGCATTCTTCTTTGTGACGGACATTCAATTGAGAAGTGGGGATTTTAGAAGATACTACTTTAGCGAATATTGGATTAGGAGGATTTCATCAAGGGCATTGGAGGATTCATCTTCAAGGTATGGTTCTCTCCTAATCTTCACTTTCTTGCTTGAATTGAGGAAATGGGTATGTAGAAAACAATGATTCTTTCTACTTCTAAGTTTTGGTTAAAATCATTGGAAATAGAGGGATTAATGAATCTCTTTGTGGGTTGTGAGCTTCTTTTTAGGAGCTTGCACCATTCCAATTGAGGATTTTAGGTTTTGGACAAGAATGATTTTTGGTATTGAAAGAGATGATTCATTGGATAAATTTAATGGGGAATTGCATGTTTTTAGTTTAGGTTTTGATTCCTTAGGGTGTGTTTAGCTAAAACAATCGATTTTGAGAGTTTTCAAGCACTTGGGACCAATTTGGGGAGTTTTGGGTTTGAATTTCGGAGTGTTTGGAAAGTGCAGGTTTTGGAAGCCCCGAACAGTGGGTTGCGCGGCCTGGCCTGCGGCCTGAGGCCGCGAGGTAGGGGGCACAAGTCCCTGTTTGGTGCGCTTCACCGATTTGATTCGTTTCTCGTTAGGTATTGGTTCGGGGCATTGTTGGGGCTTACCTTAGGGGTTTGGGGAGAGTATTTTGGGGCATGTTTAGAGGGCTTAACATCTCTTCTATAATCCCCAATTCAGGTGTTCGGTTGGTGAAAAAGTGAGCTTCGGTTAGGGTGTCGAAAAGTCAAACTTCAAGTGAGTTCCCTTAACCCTTATTACTCAAAAGAATTGCCTCATGCAAGTTTTATTTACTGAATTTTTGGTATATATCACTTACATGCATACGAAGGTTGATTACGAATGTCATGAAAACATATGAAATTATGCTTGCATTGATTGGTTGATTTATTATTGGCATGATGTATGTGAGTCGGGTTGCACAACGAGCATAGGGTACCTTGGGGTATTACATATCCCATGGGAGTTGTAAAATGTTTCCGTATGTGTGGAATCCATTTCCTACATACGAGGTTTATAAGGAGTCTGCTTGGGCCCCGAAGGTGAGAGGGGAGTCGGCTTGGGGCCCGATCGTGGTTACTACCATGTGGTAGGTGTGAGCTATGAACGTTGTGCAACTGCGATGTGTGTTATTACCTTGTTAAATGGGCCTTAGGGCGGTTGTGGTTATTACATGATGTTTTTCTATGATTTAAACTGTTTGGTAGGGAATTCACTAGGCCTTATAGTCTAACCCTCTCTTTTCCAAAACCTAAAACCCATTTTCAGGTAAAGGTGTGTTAGCTGCATCCTCTAAGGGGAAGGAGAAGGCTTGAAGTCTAGAGACGTCTAGCTAGAGACCTTTACCCGTTTCCTTATTTTATTTTTAGACATCTCGGTTGTATTCGTATGTAAACCGTTGTACTCTTTGAGTTTACTATTTAACTATTAACATGTAACATATTTATATGCACAATCTATATATTAATATCTAATTTATGTATGTCACCGTGAACACACGGTTCTCATACTAGTTTATCCTATAAAAGATAACAAATATTTTAATCGTTTTTACAATACAAAAGGGCAAAAGGCTACAACATTCAGTCGGTGGTTTGGGCTTATGAAATCCTAATAAAATTTAAATATAGGGCGAGTATGAACAATGTTTCATGGGGGTATATTTGCAATATATCTTTTTCCGTTAAATAAACCTCACGGCGACCACGCAGGTCGGCCTTTCCACATCTATCAACATTAGTTACATGGTCTCAACGGTCAGAAGTAGATCGATCGAAGGGGGGATCTAGGGTTCATAAATCGGACAGATCTCATCGTTATAGATCTGGTGAGTTTCACATTACATTCACAAAAATCTTATACATTCTTCGATTTACGTCTTCATTGATTTTGATTAGGTTTGCGTTGTGGGTGATTAAGTTTGCAATTCAATTTGAATTTATGATTGTATCCGTCCATGTACTCGCTAGAGAATTAAAATTTCAGAATTGATCTTAGATCTCACTGGAATTTTCTGTTTCTACTCGAGATGTTATAATTAGGGAATTATAATTGTTCTTGCCGATGTCAGTCGATCACGTTAAATCTAAAGATAGGAGTACTGCAACGAACGATCATGCTAGTTTGGTTTGTTCCCTATTAGACTGGAGTAGCAAAGTAAATTTGATACACACTTATCGATATATTGTTACAACTTGACTAGCAAGTAGTTGTTATGGTAACCGGCATATACACTAGAAAGATGATAGTTGGTCTTATTCGTTTTGGCCCTTCGACATTTGAAGACATAATTGTGAGTGTTGTTTGCTTGATGTTTGGTGGATGAGAAGATGAAACCCCAAAATGGATAGTGAAGAATGGAAGAAAATGAAGTAAACAATGACATCTAACAATCGGATTTGGCCATTTAACATTCTCATTATGGTCACATTTGTATAGTATAGAAGTGATGACGATTTGATCATGGTCCTATTCACTTGATGCTAGACAAAATAAAGGTATGCACAAAATAGGACATTTTGAAGAACTCGGACCTCTGGACCAAGTTATGTATCTTATATGGGAATTCTCTACTTCCAAACAATACATCACAGTTACAACAACTTGATCACAATGCCCATCTTGAGCCCATGCTCAACCCTTCTAAGGAGCATGAATTGCTTGGTGACATGCTCCAATTGGTGTGCATATACTCCCTCTTGGTTAAGCTGGTGTTTATGAAAGAATTGAACTGTTATGAAATGTTCCCAACTAATTGATCTCAAGTATTAATGTGCATAATATATATAAATATATAAACACACACCTTTATTTGTTAACTGTAATAACTTCTCATTCTCTTTTCAGACGTAGGAAATGATCATATCCTTGGGTCAAAAGTAAAATTTGCTATCTCTTTGTACCATCAACATGTCTTCAGCTCAAGATCCATTTTATATTGTGAAGGAAGAAATTCAAGATTCTGTAAGTTGGTTTTTCAAGCTTCATTTTGTTTATATTTATGACGAAACAGGTTATATAGTTTTTGTTTGTTTTCATTCTTTTGTTGCAGCTCTTGGTCATAGATCCATTATTTAGCTCTTAGTTATAGATCCATTATTTACTTCATCCGTACAGAAATGTTGATGTGCATATTCTGTTTTTCAGATCGATTCTTTGCAGGCTACTTATCACCAATGGGAACACATGCCTGTAGCCAGTGGGGAGCACACCCGACTCACAAAAGAACTCCTTTCCAATTGTGAAAGCATTGAATGGCAGGTATGCATCTCAAGATCAATCAAGTCCTTCCAACTTTTTGTTGCATTAAGATCAACAGAGTCCTTGATTGGAATCCAAGTGAAAAGATCTCGGTAAAATCTAGTATAAACATGCTGTTCATGTGCTTGGGTTCTGAAAATCTATTTTACTGATAGGAAGGTGGACGAATTGGAGAAAGCTATTTCTGTAGCAGCTAGAGACCCTGCTTTATACGGAATTGATCAAGCAGAGCTTGAAAGAAGGTTTAAATGGACAAGAACTGCTCGGACTCAGGTAAAAACACGCATATCTTATATTTCTTGACCTTACTACCCTTCTTTTTTCGGGTTTGATATTGTCAACATAAGTACGCAACCATAGAGATTCACACCATTCAACCAGGTGGGCAATATTAAGAAGCCAGTGACTGGCACAGGCTCTTCTACCCTGAGTGGTATGCGTCAAGAACTAATGAGACTGCCAAGCCCTCATCAGCAAGACAATGCCAACCATTACGTTGCTAAAGATAATGATGATTTCATTTCTTCAGAATCAGACCGACAGATGCTTCTAATCAGGTACCGTCTATTTGATTGGTTTTCCATTAAGTCCTGTATGAATAAAGTTGTCTGCCTGGATCAATCTGTAAATATTTTTGTTTGGGAGGGTTTTTTCGTAGATGGAGGAAGTGTGTTTTTTAATTGGGAGAGGTAGGTTTGGAAAAAAAAAACTTGGCTTTCTACATAAAGCTCCCTCCTAAAAGCTTATTGAATAAGCCACTTTCTATATCATTAAGCCACTACCAAACTGTCATGTATAGCTGAACGCATAAGCTGCGAGTCCCATTAAGCTCATTAAGTTTGCAAGTCCCATTAAGCTCATTAAGTTAAGACCCTTAGGGGCTGTTTGTTTTAAAAAAAACTCTTAATATCTCTGAAGTCTGAATCGGTCAGACGTTTTTACGTTCAGACCGTTTTTTTTTTCCAGATGTCAGAGGTTCTTAAATCTGATATACGTCTGAAATTAGAAGAGGTAACATAATGTCTTATAACCTCTTAAAACACCACCTCTTGTTAATCAGAAGTGAAATAAGACTTCAGACTTCAGACCTCTTAAAAAACAAACGCCACCTTAATTTTCTATCGATGTCAGATTGTTTGTATACACTTTTGCACAACTGAACAATGCTCAGTCTATCTTTATGTAATTGCTACCTTTAGACAACAAGACGAAGAGCTCGATGAACTGAGTGCAAGTGTGGAAAGGATTGGATCTGTCGGGCTTACCATACATGATGAACTCAATGCACAGGTACTAATAGAGTCATTATATCTTCACGTCACATTCACAAGAAGTTACTAAATGATATCCCTCGCTGCAGGAGAAACTTATAGATGAATTGGGATCGGAAATGGACAGTACATCCACTCGTCTTGATTTCGTTCAGGTTAGTCATCCTCTCATGTGATAAAGTTGGTTGTTAGCTGAAAACTAGTTGTTGGTTGATAAGCTGGCTGATAAACTGGTCATGTTCGTTAAAATCTAGCCGATAAACTTGATGACAATATAAAATGACTTAAAGAACATGTTAAAAAACTATTTGGAAAAATATAAGGGACATAATTGGAAAAGCTCATGGAGCTTATTGAAAAGTTATTTGTAGTAGCGTTTGAAAAAGTTAGCTTATTCCAAACTAAACGAAACTTTTTTAATAAGCTCAAAAAATAAGTTAGCTTATGGTTGTGAAACATGGCATAAATGTTGAACTTCACGGAGTACATGACTAAGTTTAATTACGATATTCAATCCGTTGCAGAGAAAAGTGGCGGTGGTTATGAAGAAGGCTAGCGCAAAGGGCCAAATGATGATGATCTTGTTCTTGATCGTTCTGTTTATCATATTGTTCGTGTTGGTTTTCTTCACCTAGGCTTATTAGAAGCCATTCGGCTGTGAGCTTTATCATAGAAGAATTTTGGTTTTGACAATAAAAGCACATTCTTTTATCTACGCAATTGTTTCCATTAGACCTGCGGTTGGGAATTTTCATCCCGACATTGTAACCATGAGCAAATTTTGAGACTGAAGAATTATTCTAATCGGTATTTTGGCTTCTAAAACACATCGAGAGGAAGCTTGCATATCAAGTAAGGGGGTGTTTGGGATTGCTTATTTAAAGGGCTTATTAACTTATTTCGTTTTGTAACCGCTGATAAGCAGTTTTTAGTAATTGGATGAGAGGAAAAAAACAGCTTATGCCGTTTTGTCACCGCAGATAAGTAGTTTTTAACAAGTGTTTCCATTCTAACTTGTCAACTTACTTGAAACAACTTATAAGTTTTTTGGTTATTTTACATGTATAGGCAATTCCAAACACCTCCTAAATAACAACTTATTAGCTTATTACGTTTTGGTACCACTATAAGCTAATCCAAACAATTTTTATAAAACTCCGAGTTGACACCACATAAGTTAATAAACACTTTTACATAAAAGCATAAGTTATTTTAAATAAGCAATCCCAAACACCCCGTGAGACGGAATGGAAATAATATACTCTACGTACATAAACACCTTTAGACATGCAAGAAAACACTGACAAAGGTGTACCGTAAGAGAATAAAAAGACGACCAACGTTCAGGGTTTACCGACAAGAACATCCTTGTATGGAGTTACATCTGGCTGCGGTGGTGGTGGAGCTTGTGGTTCTGGTGTGCTTTGTATGTTCTTCGGCCACTTTCTTCGTTCTTCTGTAAGAAACGGGGTTTGGTCTTCACGTACTCGTACGAGTCGCTCTTGTGCCCCACCTCGTAGTTTTTCCAACCTTAGCCTGTCCATCTGAAGCATCTTGAACACCTTAACTACATTCGCTAATCCTCCTATTAATAATAACAAACTTGCGAACGTACCCATCCAAACCCACGGACTTGTCTGCACACGACATGAAAAAAAACCGCATCAGCTTTAAGTTTTTCGACAAAGTATCATACCACTACAAAAAGAACCACCATTCCCGTTTGTGGTGAATCTTGTAACCTGGTTAACCGATACCAAGACTCTCTTAGCGGCTGTTTGGTTAGTTTTCCATCAAGTCATGTGTCGATAAAGTTGTTTGTGTGGATTAAGCGATCTGTATAGATTAGGAAGGTTTTTATTTGAGAGGGTTTTCTCATAGATGGAAGAAACATGTCTTTTAATTGAGAGGGACATGTTTGAGAAAAATAAAACATGACTTTTTTTTGCATAAAGCTTCCCTCTAGAAGCTTACTGAATAAGCTACTTTCTATATCATAAAACCAACTACCAATCAGTGACGAGTCTCATTAAGATGCAAAAAAACGGACTCTTATTGGTCCATGATGTTGACCGAGAAGCCGGCCAACTAGTAAGCCAAGGGAGGTCTCTTACTCGGTCAATTATTATTGTTGACCCAAACTACACTCTTACATGGTTAGTGTTTACCCAATTTGTGTTGGTAAACGGTTTCTTAAAGTCCATATTGAATATTGCATACCATGTATTACATTTTGAAAGAATTATAAAGCACATCAATACCCAGACAACAAAAGTTATAGATATGGTTTATGGGTATTTAATAAAAAGTTACTTGGCAAACTACGATACGTACCAATAGATACAGGCCATGCAGACCATGAAGATGGCTCGCAGAATGGGCTTGCTCACGAGTGTTAAAAATGGCACCCACCAATAACAATAAGCTTGCAGCCAAGAATGGGATGTGGACACTTTGTTGCAGGATTTGAACATGCCCATCGGCTCTCTCGTAGATCTGGCAAGAATTTAGAATCGAACCAAGCACCCATAACACGGCACCGGCGATAAGCATGTTCAACGCGTGTTCTTCGAGCCTCATGTTGTGCATGTAGCCTCCATTTCCCTACATTAAAGTAGAATATCAGGATACAAATAGTCATTTGGTACCCAAAATGATCCTCTAACAATGCATCTGCTAAATGTTTGAATTTTATATTTATACACCGGTAAATAACAACAACAGGAATTTCATCATCTCAAACATGGCTTAAGAAAAAGGTGCCAAAACCGCACATGTGAAACTAGTCACGGGCTCGTTCATGACATTTATAGGCCCTGAGCGAGATATATAAAAGGGCCCCAATAAGTACCATCTTTTTTTAATATATCATGTTAATCATAAGAAATAACATCGAATTCAAAAAATGCTAATAATTTATATAAAACCGTTTTGTCAAATATTCCTAGACATAAAATCAATCAATAATTATTCCTAAATTGATATTATATACCATATCATCTTTACATAGGATCATTAATCTATTCCACCGTAAAAAGACATTCTTATGATGATATACATTTAATATATAGATTGAAATTTTGGGTCACAATTAATGTTGACTATTTGAAATAACATTCTACATAAATCAATACAAAGCATTTGGGCTTCTACCTTAGGTTAACGTTTTCAATCAATCACTAGATTAAAACAAACTTTTTAAAACCATCAATCTTATAATAAAAAGTTAAAAACCCATGTTGGTTATAACTTGAGGTTTAATTATTGTTTTAAAGATAGGGCAACACTTAAGATTCATGCACTAATATTAGACCATCTCCAATGAGGTCACTAAATCTTACATTAAACATTAAATTTGGTGTAAATAACACTATTCACATCTGCAATGGGGACTCTACTTTTCACACTAAATTTAGTGTAATGAATAGTATTACACTATATTTGGTGTAACACTATTCATTTACGCTACTTTTTACGCTACTTTTGAAATTTGGTGTAAAAAATAGTGTTACCATTGGAGAAGATTTGTTATAAACACTAAAGTTTACACTATTTTTGAAATTTGTTGTAAAATATAGTGTAACCCATTGGAGATGCCCTTAGGTAATAAATAGTCAATAATGTTTGAAAAAAAGAGTATATATAAGTTGGACTTTTGATATTTTTTTTCCCAAAACGTATGAATTCTCTTAATTAATAAGAAGAAATATATTATACTCTAATACAAATATAGAGCGTATAAAATAAAAAAAGCTAATGGAAGATGAATGATAAATAAAATATTAAGATTTTGTATGTAAGTAATTTTGGCTATGTTTGGCAAACTAGCTAATAAACTAGTTGATAGATGATCTGATGAAGAAGTCCCGTTTGGCAAAAACTAGCTTATAAGCATGAAAATAACCAAAAAGAACATCTTCAAAAAGTTATCAATTACAATATTTAATTATATAATTAAAACAAATTTATAGCAATATAATATGTTAATTAATACAACCAATGTAGCAAACAAAAATTAAATAATACAACATGTTAATTAAAAGAATTTAAAATTTATTATTACATGTATACTATAAATTTTAAATTTGTTAAAACAAGTTTTAGAAAAAATATATATTAACGATTTTAAATAACCGTAACGATTTTAAATAACCGTTACATATAAAATGAAAAAAATAATCAAAAAGATAATAGTAATTGATAGTTATTTTTTTTATTAATATTAAAAAATATATAAAAATAATTTATATGATTAACAATAACTCTAAATAATAATATCAATGTATAATTAAAGTTTAATTTAATAATTTTTAGTTAATATTAATTAAATTTAAAAAATTAATATTTATTTATAATTATAGTTAATAAATAATAATTAATATTAATGAAAACAATATTGAAATATTCACAAAAAACTACTTCAAGTAGCGTTTCAAAAAACTAAAACTAAGCTTATAAGCTTAGCTTATTGCTTATGGTCATCCACAGCTGTACCAACAAAATAAGTTAGTTTTTTTTTGCCAAACAATGCCTTAGGCATCTCAAATGTAATTCTCTATTTTTTTTGGAAGGGTATCCGAGGACATTGCCCCGACTAATCCCGGCAAGGTGAGGCAATTGCCCCAGCTGCTAAAGCGTGCAACCTTTATCCCCAGTGGCCATAAGTTGGAAGAACTTGGGATAGATGGGTTACTAGCCACATCCCTCACAAGCCTTAACCAGTACGCCACAAGCCTTGTGGTTTTTTACTCTCTATTGTAGAGTAAAAAATAGAGATGGTGTTATGTATTACTCTATTTTCTACTTTAAAAGAGAATATTTAGAGTTTAGGGAATAGTGTTTGTTTATATTTAGAGAGTTATTATTCATTTATCTATTATGGAGAGTAAAATAGAGGACTCATTGAAGATGTTTTTGAGAGTAAATCAAAGTAAAATAGAGGGCTTATTGGAGATGATCTTAGACTTGGTACTAAATAAAAAAAATATATTAGAGAAACAATAAACAATCGACCAATTATTTTTTTAAATATTTTTTGTCGTATGCGGATTTTGTAATTAAAATGCCACATTTGCACTGTTGATTTGCGATTTAGCCCTAAATGTAAACGAACAGTAATGCATATGCTATTATAGTATTATTTTGTAACCATTAATTGTTAACCTGGACGAGAAGAAAAAGAATCCCCAAAAAGAAGAGAATCCCTCCGACGGCCTGAACCACCGGCACGGCAACCTCCACCAACGGAAGCTGAATATCCAACTCCAACAGCCCCAACCGGTAATCAATACCAGCCATATGTGCGATCAGATCGTGTATATTCACCGCCACTATCAACACCAACCCGATCAGCAGCAGCACCGCCCCCAATTTTTGCTGCCACGACACCAACGCCACAAATCCACATAGCAACACGATCGTCGAAAACACGTAAATTCCGGCGTTAATATACTCCGCTCGGTTCCGGCTCAGCCGCGGCCCGTACATTCTACTCTCACGCACCGTCGCTAGCTTTACCATTTTTTTTTGTCTAAACTGAATCAATTTCTGCGATTGGTCGTTTCACTTGGAGAAGAAGAATGAGACAGAAGAGATATAGAGTTGGTGAGTACGTGCCAGAGGGAGGGGTACGTGGCGGCGTGCATGGAGTCTGAATATTTTAAGGGACCGTATGAGACACGTAGTGGACTTATTTTTCGGATTTGGTCCTTGAACTATTCGGCTTTGACATCCTCCAGTTGAGGCACACTTATTTGGACAATTTCGTAAGAGGTCGTGGCCCGAAAAGCAGGCGTAATCTGTGCGAAAATTATCACGGAAGACGGGCAACTTATGGTGCCCACAAACTGTTTGATAAAATGTCTTAGTGAACTGTAGTGCTTTCTGAACAGTACTGAGTGACACAAATAAGATAGCTTTGTCTTCTGGGTTGAGTCCAAGCTGCGACAAAGAACCTTTACGCCATGGAGGGCCACTAGTTTTACTGCAACTGTACTGACGTAAATTAATTTTCTTGCTGCATTTGATCATTTTCTAGAATCATGTTGACCTTTGCGTTATTTGTTTTCATTTTATGTCGACCAACATATCATACACTACCGACAAACAAGGTTCTAAATGGCGTGAGACGCGTCGTGGCAGCAAGACCAAGTCTCAAGTCTTAGAAGCCACGGCGAAGCCATCACGTTTTCATGGCGTGACTTATGGCGTCAAATTTCGAATTCATATATAATATTATATATAATAACATATGTTTTGTAGTGTTACTCAATGAGTAAATAGTAATAAGTAAGTTAAATTAAGTTATGAATTAAAAAACTTGCAAATAAAACTTAAAAAATGTAAATAAAATCAAATATCGCATCACAAAAACTGTGCATTAGACCATGGCGTGTCACGGGCTTAACGTGGCCGTGAGACACAAGTCTTGGTGTCATGGCGCGCTATAACGAGTTTTTTGCAAAAATATGGAGGTTAAGAAAAAGTTTGGTAGAAATAAAGGTATTTTAAAAGTATTTGTAGAAATAGTGGTGTTTTGAGGGGCCCACTATTTTTAATATTTTCATTTTAAACCCTATATATTTATAGATTTAACCCTCTCACTTACATCTTACATTTTATTTATCTCTATTATTTTTAAAGAAAATTATTTTTAACCCTTATTATATATTATATATGAATTGATTTACTAAAAATATATAATTAAAATTTATATATTATTTGTAGCAAATTATATCATTAAATATATCTCATTAATACCTTCAAATTAATATCAATATTTAATATATTACGATTTTAGGAAAATACAATACAAACTAAACGGTAAATTAGAATACGAATATATTAAAATGTTACGAAATTACAAGAGCAAATACATACGATATTACAATAAAAATTAAAACACTAAATTAAAACATTTTTACAATACTAATTAAACACTAAATCACAACATTACAATACGAATTACATACTAATTAAATTAAAACATCAATTATAGAGATTATATAGTTCACATCTTATTGAATCTTGGTTGAGAATTTGGACAATTTCTTCTATTATGCCCAGGTTGGTGGCATAGTCCACATCTGCGAATCCGTCAAGATGACGAATGTCCATCTCATTACAAAATCGGTTTGCACGCCTCCGACCTCGATGCACAGAAAGTTTCGAGTAATCTGCTTCAATTTTTCAATCCGACTCCAACCAATAATCAACGTGAGAAATCAAAAAAATAAATCTCTACCGCTTTACCAAAATGCCCTAAACTTTCGCGGTGGGCCCCGCGATCGCGGGCCCACACCCACGTGTCCCAAAGTTTCGGCCAAAAGTCTCGCGGAGCCCCCCAACTATGCCCGCGGTGACAAGTTTGGTCCCTGTCTGCGTGAGCACGAGATTTTGGAGCTGCATTCGTGTCCGCAGGTCGCGCTCGCACACAAGTTCGACGATTTTAGCTTACGAAATCGCCAATCGGCACCCCCCCTGCGCGCGGGTAGGTGTTGGAGTAAAACCATGCAAAGAGCTTGTCAACTCCTCTCACTTCTTTGGTTATAAACCAAAGAAAGTTTACTCTCTCTTCCTATGTGAGACCCCTTCCCACACCCAACTTGGTTTTTGCTAATTTCATCCAATTACTCAACTTTGAGCATCGATATCTCATTCACACATACTCCGTTTTGGACGCATTATATATCGTTTCGAAGCTCTCATATAGGAGAACATAAACCCACTAAGAGTTAATTATATATACCATATATATATATATATATTTAAATGTGTCCAAAGTTTAGTAAAAATATGGAAAATGACAAGTTTAATCAACCAAATTTATAACACAAAAAAGTAATTGATTAGACAAGTCTTCTTATCAGTATTTTTGAATTCTCATGAAAATTGACAAAAATGTTTTTACTTTTGTAGACAATTGTTTTAATCAAGATGAGTATTAATAAATTGTGACATTTTTTTGTTGCTTTTGAGTTTGAAGATTATTTAACTTTTCTAGACAATTTATGATAAAGTTGTAGAAATTTATAATTTAATTATATAACTTGTCAAAAAATAATACATGAATTTTAACATATGAGATGTATTTAATAATACTAGAAGGGTACTCGCGCAATACAATACGATATATCTTGATTTTAATTTTTGTTTTACTTTTTATCATTGTCGATTTTATAAAACGGTTTGTGTAGTTTTGAGAAAATTATAATTTTTTTTATAAATTTGTACAAAGAATTACGTCTTTTGAGGGGTTCATGATTTGAGGACTTGAAAGTGGTTAAGAGATAAGAATTAGTTAGGTAACTAATGGGGATTAAAAAATGATGCTTTTTTAGAGGTTTACCATTTGAGAATTTGTAGGGAGTTAGAGATAAGGACTAAAATAAAGAAGTTAGAGATAAGGACTAATTAAATAATTAACATTAACAGTGGTACATAAAGCTTCGTTAGCTGTTTTTAAGAGATTTTAAGTAATCAACATTAAATAGTACATAAGGCTTTATGGATTGTTTTTAAGAGTTTTCCATAAATGCTTTATAATATAGTATAGATAATTCACTAAAAATAATATATAAATTTTAATTATATATTTTAAATAAATTAATTCATACTTAATATATAATAAGGGTTAAGAATAAAAAATTTAAAAATAATTGAGATAAATAAAAAGTAGAATGTAAATAAGAAGGTTAAATTTGTAAATATATAGGGTTTAAAATGAAAATATATAAAATCAGGAATTAAAAATAGTGAACTCTCTTCAAAACACCCATATTTCTACAAACACTTTTAAAACACCCCTATTTCTACCAAACTTTTTCTAAACACCCTTAGTTTTGCAAAAAAAACTCGCGCTATGACGACTGTGCGACGAGTTTTTTAGAACAATGCCGACAAAAGCTTATTTCCGACCGTTATCACCGACGGATTAAAAATTACCGAGGGATTAGCGAGGGATTTTTGCCTCGCTAATACTGGTTATTCTTGTAGTGATATGTATATATGGATATCTATATATCTATATCCTTGAAGCATAATGTACAACATTTAAAGCACAAATTTGAGAAATCTCTTAAGTACAAGTCATTAAACATGATGTACAAGTTGTCAATGCAACTTTTGTAACCTTCCTCTTTTATGATTCTATGTTTCTGCCTTTCTATTCTCCAAAACCTGACTTTCCTTTTGCCATTTCAATTTCAAACACAATATCCCATAATATTCAAATTCAAACACAATCAACAATACGGAATGGAGGTCTGAATTCAACATTTTAACACGTTTCACTTTTTGCTTTTAGAAACTGTATACACTATTCATAGGGATGGAGGTTTTAGTTTTAGACATTGTATACACCACTATTCATGAATTTTGAATTTGAATTACTTTTACCTCTATCTCCATGAATAGATATAGATATAGTTAGGAATTCAAAATTCAAATTCCACCATCGCTCCCTCCGAAGACAAAAATGTGTGTATAAATCTGGCTAGAAGGTTTCACATTCTCCATCCTCCAAACTTAGGTAAGACTTGATTTTGATTTTTAATTTGATTTTATAACCTGACTTTTCCGTGGCTTTTGTTCGATCTTCCACCTTTTTCTTCATACAGAGACGTTCAAGGAACATCTTCTCTTACTGTTTAAACTCTTCTTATCAAGATGCAAACTGTTGTTCGTGCTCGCCATGCTGAAAGATCGGCAGTTGAGGAGAAGGTAAGAAATAACATATAAAAGCTAATAATAGATCTGAAACCCATTAAATCACATAAATGTATCCATACAGAAGCTACTAAATAACAAGCTTGCTCGCCAGGTAATGCTTGAAACTCAATGTTTTTTATGACTTTTATATTTTATTTTCAACTGATGGTAAACACGTAAAGTAACGTTTTTTTTTCTTTCTTAAAAAGCTACTGGAATCAACAGCAAGGACCAAGCAAATCAACTTCAACTATGATCCTTTGAAATCTGATTCAGCTTGGAGTTGGATGGGGAGTTGAATGTTATTGTCTTCACCAAAAACCGTTAAGTCGCATGCCCGAGAACGGGATCAAGACCGGAAGAACATTTGGTTTCCCATGGTTCGAGGGTGGTTCTTAACGGTGGCTTAGAATGTGGGACGATTATCCATCTTTCCATTTCATTTTACGTGAAGTATTACTGCATACGACTCTCTGTGTAAATAAAAGTATATCTCTCCCTCTCTCACAATAAGATGAATATGTGTCCTTTAAACTATCTAACCCATTTTTGCTTCCATTTTTCTTATGGTACCTCCCTATTTTCTTCTCCAGATATTTTCGATGATGAAAGGTTTTTGTCAACAACGGACATTTTGAAGCCGGGATTGCGAACACATTGGAGAAGGAAGAAAGGTATTTCTCCTCATTTCCGGATGGCGTCTTCAAACAAGAGCAAGGTGTCGAGACCCATCGAATCATCGATAGGATAAGGTAGATGGAAATCATTGAGACCCATCTAATTTGTTCAACCTTCTCCGCTAAATTAAGGGGTGTCACGACCCTCTTTCGAGGCGACCATCGAGCCCGTCGAGAAAGAGAAGCGTCCGAGAGAAGTTTGTGGTCTGTAGCTCATCAAAAGTTAAGGAGTATATCGACCCTTGCCTGACCGATGGTGGTGACTGGTGAGGTAGAGATAGGATTCTTCGAAGATGATAAAGATCGACCCGCAAAATGTAAAGATCGACACGTGACACGTTGATTTCCCCCTATCACTATTTTACTTTTTAATTATTTTAATTATTATGCTACTGACATGCAAGCTGCATTTAAATCGTCAAGATTTTTTCGACTTTAATTTTTTTTATTTAAATTCAGTATACGACCATGTACATGTATTAACTTTTTATTATTTGTTGTTATTAGAACCCACAGACTTAATAAATTTAGAAACAAAATAATGTATAATATATTATACACTTTTACATTATTCAAAACAGAAAAAAAAACAATAATAGAAACTAAAAATGTATTCAAATTAACAATGAATTACATTGTTGTCAAAAAGTCCGTCGAAAACAATTTCAAGACAATATAATTTTTAGATTTTTATATTCTATCAAAAATTCATCAAAATTTATCGTCAAAAAGTTTCACTGAAAGTTGTCAAATAGTCAATGAGTGTTTGGTATATTACAATAATAATAATTTTAAATTGAAATAATATGAGTAAAAACAAGAACATAAATAGTAATAGTTAATAGATAAAATGAACAATAACAAAAGGTTAATGATATATTACAATAAAATTAATATAATAATAAAAAATAATACTAATGAAAATTACTCTTAGATTAGTGAGTGTTTGATGTGTTTTTATCATCAAACCTTTTATATTGTTGTTGTTGAGATGTCTCTCTAAATAGTTCCCAAAAAATATAAAAAAGAATAAAAAGTTTATATTTTTTAGACACAGTTTTAACATTAGTTAATTTGTTAATATAAAATACATTTAGGTGTCAAACACAACTCTTAAAACACTAGGTACAAACTTTTCAAGCATGATTTAAAAAGAAAAAAACTATGAATTATGAGTGTTTAAGCATAACTAGGTGTTAAACTTAAACTTTTGTTGGGTCGACAGACAGGGTGGAATAGTAAAAAGATTAGTAAAAAGAAATTCATACCATTTGGTACAATATCTTTCTACCTCAAATAATTATGTTTTTTTACAGGACATGCTAACAGTTTGACGCTTCACATATATTTTATCATATTATGAATTTACGTATGTGGTTTTTTATGTATGATTGTAATGTATGTTTTGTTCACTCATGCATTTCAAAATAAAATAAAATAACGAGTTGTGATTATATGGATTTGGAACCTCAACATTCTTGCGAATTGTTTCCTAAATATCTTGTCAATAAACTATATTTTATTTTAGTAATTGTTTTGCAATTAAACCAGACAATAATATAAATTTTGAGTGGGAATGAGAGAATAGTATGAACAAGAAACATGAGTGTCAAATAAGTAATTTGCTTCATAATTAAGATTCACCCGCGCTGCATCGCGCGGGTTCACAGCTAGTATATATATACACACGTATATGTAGAAGGCCAATTAAAAACAAACCTTGTACCCTTTACTGGTTAGTAAAGTAACACCATTTAAAATGTTGCCATGGTAAAAAGCTAATTACTGAAAAAATACAGAATATAACCAAATACTCATCCATTCTTTAATATAGTTACGTTACAATTTATTCGTCTCCTTCTCGAGACAATAGACAACCTTCTTACACATGAGAAGTTGTCTCATTGCAATAAAACTTAATTTTTATGACGATTTTATGATACTTAGGGGCTATTTGTTTAAAAAAAATACATCTTAAAACCTCTTAAGTCTGAAAGTTAAGAGGTTTTAAGATTTAAGACTGTTTGTTTTATTTTTAGAAAAATGTCCGAAAACCTTTTAATGTCCTCTGAAATTTTAGAGGTGCACCATCCACTTAATTTCTCTTAATTTTTTTTAGGGTTCAGTTCCTTCTACCTCCTCCTCAACTGCACGCATGCAGTGGCGTATCCATAAATTTTTATGGTTGGGGACATACTTAAGAGTGTCAAAACAATTCCGAAACCGAATAATTCATCTTAACCAAAACGGTTTCGTCTTATTTGTTTTCGCCTTACACAGTTCGTTAAATCGAATACAGATATCTTATTTAGTTCAATTTTCCGTTAATTTTTTAGTATCCTGGTTAAACCAAGACATTATACTACTATTTATATATTTTTCTTTTTTGTTTAAATTTGAAACAAATGAATCCATTGCATATTTATAATGCAAGTTAAACTAATTCATAGTAAACCAGATGGCTAAAAAAAGTAATTAGAATATTTATTTAATATTAGGGCCTTTAACTTTTATTTGTCGGGACTTTAACTTTTTTTTTTCTTCCAAATGTAGGTAAAAGAAAATAGAAAACTAAGTTGTTTGACATGATTTTGTTGGGGCCTGTGCCCCTACCACATGGCTATAGATAGGGGTGTTTACGGGTTAGGTTGGCCGGGTTGAAGGCACTTTAACAACTTAACCTAATAATTACGGTTTGAAAAATCTCAATTCAACCCAACCCAACCCAATCGAAAGTGCAACCCAACCCAACCCAAGAATTGGTTGGGTTGAAACTTTTATCAATCATTTCATCATTTAACTAAGTTATCGTGTCTAAACAAATTACTAAATGTTTCTAAATATTTAAATATTCCTAAATTGTCTAATAAAAGATTGCTTATAAATGTTTTGTTTATAAATGTGACATCAAGAATCAATAACATATTTTACTAAAGTAACAAGTGGCCAACAATTGTGTTTATAAATGTTCAATAGTAACAAAAATGACAATAACATGAATTCAAAATTAGATTTAAATGTTTTTCACGGGTTATCGGGTTGGGTCGGTTTGTTTTGGGCCTAATCCGTTATCAACCCAATATATGCGGGTTGGTAAAAAATAGTATCGATTATACATCGGGTTGGCTCGATTTGAGTTTTTTTTGCTTCGGATTGGGTTGGGTTGGCCGAGTTGGTCGGGTTGGTCAGAAATTTGAGCACCCCTAGCTATAGATCCGCCTATGCACTCATCAATCATCATTGATGGGTATGAATATGTGTGTTATTAAATAGTAGTCTCTTTCAAGTTAGAATTTAAAACATAATAGATAAAACTTGAAAATTTTCCAAGTTTAGACCATCTCCAATGGGGTCATTAAATCTTACACCAAACACTAAATTTAGTGTAAAAACACTATTCACATCTTCAATGAGGTCTCTATTTTTCACACTAAATTTGGTGTAATGAATAGTAGTATTACACTATATTTGGTGTAACACTATTTTTAACACTACTTTTACATCACTTTTAAAAAATAGTGTTACCCATTGGAGATGATTTACTATTAACACTAAAATTTACACTACTTTTTACACTATTTTTGAAACTTGGTGTAAAATATAACTCATTGGAGATGTCCTTAGAGAATTCTCTAAAATTTGATGGTAGGAGAAAGAATTAATTATTTTATTCAATCCACCAATGACATTAATTTTTTATCATTTTATATTATGTTTTTTTTAAAATGTATTGAGAAGATAAATTAATGAATACTATATTAATATAACTTGTGTTAAAATATTTAAAATAAAGAATCTGTTAAAAATGAATGTAAAACTCTATTTAAAGATTTTAATTTTTATTCTTTATTTTAAAAAAATTATAACAAATGTTAAAAATACCCTTAGATATCTATGAAATAATATTTATTCATATAAACAAAATTAACACATCTAATTTCTATCCCTGAGTAAAAATAATAATTTATTCACATGAACACATCAAAACAATTACGTCAACCAATTTAATGATATGATTAAATCCTCTCTCTCTCTCTCTCTCTCTCTCTCTCTCTCTCTCTCTCTCTCTCTCTCTCTCTCTCTCTCTCTCTCTCTCTCTCTCTCTCTCTCACAAATACATGTATGGAAAACAAAGGTCGTGGATTGTCGACTTGAAGATAAATGTGGTGAATTATGGGTTTTATATAGGGGTGAGTCATTGGGTACCTAGATTGAAGGAACCAGAATCGTTTACATCCGTTCTTTATATTTTGAAACCGGTTTCAAGTATTCGGTGTCAATTTTTTTTAAGTTTTTTAACATTTCATACAATAAAAATGTAACATTAAGGGGGTGTTTGGGATTGCTTATTTAAAACAACTTATGCTTATTTTTAAAGTGATTATTAACTTATATTATGATAAAAAGGAGTTGGAGGTAAAAATGTAATTTGAACAAATAAGTTATAAGCATTTTCAAATAAGTTAAAATGGATTAACTTATTAAAAACAACTTATTTGTGGTGGGGAAAAGTAATAAGCACTTTTCTTTTTTTTCAATCCAAACACTCAAAATAGCTTATTTGTGGTGAGGAAAAGCAATAAGCAAATAAGTCAAAAAAAATAAGCAATCCCAAACACCCCCTAAGTCTATTACAGTTTACAAAATACCACTTAAAGTAATAAATACAACAAATGGTGAAAACTAATTATTACACAAATAAACTAGAAACTCTTGAGTCTTGTCATCAACAAAACGACTTCCATATATTTAAATATATAAATAATTTCTATTAAAAAATAGCAGGAAGTTCTGGGTACCCAGCGAGACCGGGTACCCGGTCCCGGAATCGGTCCCGACGGGTACTCAGCGGATAACGGTTCCACAAAAATGAGAACCGGAACCAGAATCGGAACCGAAACCAGTCTTAATCGGTTACATATGCTAGGAACCGGAACCAATCACATCGGTTCCGGTTCCAGAACGGTTTCGGTTCTAAAGACGAGTACCCAGTTCCAAAGCCCACCCTAGTTTTATACACACAAATACACACCAATAAAGGTGATGAGTTAAGAGAGAGAGAGAGAGAGAGAGAGTTAGTTTTGATGGATGAGAAATAATTTCCAGATTTTCAAAAAGTCCATGGTTTTCATTTGAACAGTCTTAAACGGGTGTGTTTAGATCACAACCATAAATATTTTAAGAACGATTAAATCAAGTGTTTCATTTAGTTTACATGATAAATAACATTGAATAATAAAAGTTATTCATGCTATTCATGATAAATGTGGTAACAAATATTAATTAAAATACATGAAATTGATACACTACACCAAATGTTGTCTTAGACAACAAAGGTTAATTGCCTATGTTGCTTAAGATAAGCTCAGGCAACAAAGACTAATATATGTTGCCTAAGTTTCTTCTTAGACAAAGTGTAGTTCTATGTTGCCTAAGTGAGACCTTATGCAACGTATAAATAATTATATGTTGCCTCAAATATCTTAAGCAACATCTTCCCTTATGTTGCCTTAGTCGTATAATGTTTTTTTTTTTAAATTAATGAAAGTTATCTTAGGTAACATATTTTCTTGTTTCTATGTTGCCTAAGGTAAAAAATTAAATAAATATATATAGGTAGTTGAAAACTTAATAACTCATGTACAAATGATTTAAGGTTGACACATACTTTTACTTAGGCAACATATAATCTATTGTATTTGTTGCGTAAGATCTCGCTTAGACAATATATTTTTTTGTTTCTATGTTGCCTAAGGTAAAAACATAAATAAATATAGGTAGTTGAAAATGTAATAATTCGTGTACAGATAATTTAAGGTTGACACCTACTTTTACTTAGACAACATATAATCTATTGTATTTGTTGCGTAAGATCTCACTTAGGCAACATATTTTCTTGTTTCTATATTGCCTAAGATCACAATTATTAATATATATTGATAGTTCCCCCAATTCCAACATTTCATCTTCATTCCAAATTTCTTCTCCATTTCAAAAAAAATCGTTTCTAAAGAATTGAGACGTGATTTTGACGACTTTTGGCTTCCAACAAACGTTGTTTTCATCATCAAAGGTTATTTAAAGATTCTTAGGTAAATATTATTTTATTTTGTCTAATTTGTAGTTATTTCACGTTTATATCAATAAAATTTGGAACGTGATTTGGAGCAATTCTTGCTTCCAACAAACGTTTTCACCATCAAAAGCCATTTAGATTTTCTTAGGTAATTATAATCCTATTTTGTATATATAATTTTGTTGTATTTCACGTTTATCTCGTGTAAATTTGGATTACTACGTGTCTAAAAATACGTTGAACTCTTACTTTATTTTATTTTATATGATTTTGTAGTTATTTCATGTTTATATCATGTAAAATTAGAACGTGATTGGGAGCGATCTTGGCGACTTTTGACTTCCAACAAACGTTTTCATCATCAAAAGACATTTAAAGATTCTTAGGTAATTATTATCCTATTTAGTCTAATTTTGTTATTATTTCATGTTTATCTCATGTAAATTTGGATTGCTACGTGTCTAAAAATACGTTTAGCTCTTAATTTATTTTTGTATTTATTTTTCACATACTTGGTTTACATAAGAAAGGAGTCGGTCATAATTGAGATTTATCTCAATTTCTCTATTTTGAAGTCGGCTCAAGTGTGTAGGTAGAAACCTATTTTCCAACTCTTGTTTTCGGTAAGAAATTCGATTCTTCTCCAATTCAATTGCTTAAGATTGGATGTTCGTAAGTAATTTTGGTCTTGATTCGATTAATGAAACCAGTTGAGGGAAGGATTTGATTTGATTTCACGCAGACGCTCAATTTGAAACTCTTTAGGTGAGTTCATCTCACTTTTGAACTTATTGATATTGAAATTGGACGATTTCCATATTGTTGAATTGTCTAAGTGTTTTAGAAATACTTTAGTGGTAAGTACAGGGCCGGCCCTGGCCCATGGCAAATGTGGCTGATGCCATGGGCCTCAGGTCCAAAAGGGACATCACTCAAAATAAGTCTTTTATACATATAGTCATCAATTTTGGGCCCAAAGACAAAGACCATATTCCCGTTTGAAAAACAGCCGGCCGAGGGATTCGAGAAAGAAATAGGCATGCGATTCGATTTCGAGAAGAGTGTTGCGTGCGATTCGAATATCATCTCTCTCTCTCTCGTTCAGTCAATCGATTAAGGGGTGTTGTATATCAGAAGTGTTGTTGCGGTGCTGCCCTAATTCCTAATTCTTAAATCTTAAATCGTTGCTGCCCTCCCTAAATCAGAAGTGTTGCTGTTGGATTTCTTAAATCAGAAGTTCAGAACTAAGAAGAACTGAAGAAATAGTTGGATTTCTGCCCTAAATCAGGTGTTTTCTATTCTTTTTGAGCTTTGAACTTGCTGTGGTTTGCTTATTGTTGCCTCACTTGCGACTTGCCTGTTGGATTGTTCTTGTTCATTGTTTGTTTGATTTTGTTTGATTTAGCAACTTACGTCCATTAGAATGCAACAACCTGTTTTTCTTCTTCGTTCATTCATGTATGCTTGTTGAAATGTCTTCCAATTCTGTCTTCTTTAATTGGTTTTAGTTGGGTAATCCGTAATATTAATTTGCACACCAAGTGTTTGCAATAATGCTTAGCTTAAATTTAGAATTTTGTTTATTAAACAAGAATGTTATTGTCTTTAAAAACATCACTCACAAGAATTTTTGGAGATAGAAACATGCCATTAAGTTGATTAATCTTGTAGATTCTCCATATGCCTGTTTCTTACCATGTTTCTTGTGTTGGACTCATTTTTTTGTACCTCACCTGGTATGTATTAGACATATTTACATATACAATATATTAAGTTTTATACATCTTCATATATATATATATACATTTGTATTTATTAGCCTAGTGGTTTGAAGAAACTGAAGTGATAATTAGTGGCTCAAATAGTGTAGTGTCGAGTGGTTCAGAGTGGTACACAAAAATGCTTGGATTAATCAAACATTTTTTTTCAATGGCATGTATATTCGTGTATTTTTAATGACAAATGTTTATGTATTAATGTTTACACCTAGGCGCTAGTAAATAAAAGGATCAATTTACCTTTGTAGTAAAGTGGATATTTGAAATTCTTTGTAAGCATGAGAGCTCGTTAACTTCAGACTTTGAGGCATAGACACACTTAATTGATACTCATTTCGATAGTTGAAGCCTTGAAGGTGTATTGAGTCCATTGTCTATTAAAGTGTCATATCTCGTATGAAGCAATCTAAATAGGAAAAAAAACTGGGTGTTTTTTTTGGCTATACATACACTTCTATTTGTTAGTTAGCTGCAATGGAATGTTATATTTCATTGTTAGATGTTTAAAACTCTGAAATGTTCCATATTCCAAGCAATTAAGGCAGTTCTGGAACATTTTTTCTTGTTGTTTGTTCAACATTGCTCATAGACTTTATCTAGCTGTAGTATGTTTGTAACCAAAGCTATTTAAGGTTGTAATTGGATGCATTTGTGGAGACTGATTTGTTTTGTGAGTGTGTAGGTCTATGGTTTTGGTCCATAGATTTGTTGAGCTAAACTTTATCTTTTATTCTTTGGTCCTCAAAGTTCCTAGTTGGTGGGTTTTATAATCTTTTTATTCTTAGTTTGACTAGGTTACAAACCCCTTTAAATTGTCTTTCATTTGCATGAAATGGGCATTTTTCTGGCTTTTCGCCATGGGCATCCGAAATCTCAGGACCGGCCCTGGGTAAGTATATGCTTAGAATTGAATTTGCAGTGAGTTTTAAGATGGAAAATCGAAGTGCAGATCGAAGTGTCCGGGTAAGTAAGTTTTTCGGAAGTATACGGAACTTGGTGCTTTTCGGAAGAATCCGGAATAAATTTTATGAGTTATCTGGTAAACTATGTTTTTCGGATAGAAGTTCCGGATAATGTTCCCGGATTACTTTGGTTTTCGGACATTACCCGGATTGTTGGGTTTCCGGTATGTTTTCCGAAAGTATCCGGTAAGTGTGTTTTCCGGATACAAATTATTCCAAGGCCGTATTTGGGTGCCAAAGATTGGGGGAAACCGAGAGTTACTTCTTGAAGACGCCCACAAGTCCAAATATTCTATACATCCTGGGAGTACTAAAATGTATAGAGATTTGAAACTATACTATTGGTGGCCAGCTATGAAACTAGACGTGGCACAATGTGTAGAGAAATGTGTGACATGTTCGTTGGTGAAGGCCGAACATCAACGACCTTATGGGAGTCTACAATCTTTGGAGATTCCTGAATGGAAATGGGATAAGATTATCATGGATTTTGTGACTAAGTTACCAAGGACGTTAAAGGGCAACGATACTATTTGGGTAATCGTAGATCGTTTAACTAAAAGTGCTCATTTCTTAGCAATGAAAGAAGCTTCACCAATAGATAAGCTAGCCAAGTTATATATTGATGAAGTGGTGTCAAGACATGGTATACCTGTGTCTATAGTTTCTGACCGTGACAGCCAATTTACTTCAAGATTTTGGCAGTCACTACAAGAAGAATTGGGTACAAGAGTGAATTTGAGCACTGCATATCATCCACAAACGGACGGACAAAGTGAAAGAACCATTCAGACTTTGGAAGACATGCTCAGGTCTTGTGTAATCGATTTTGGAGGTAACTGGGATACACATTTACCCTTAGTGGAGTTTGCGTACAATAATAGTTATCATTCCAGTATTGGAAGGGCACATTTTGAAGCCTTATATGGACGGAAATGTAGAACTCCGGTATGTTAGTTGGAAGCTGGAGAAAAGCAATTTGCTGGTCCTTAAATTGTGCAACAAACGACCGATAAAGTGAAAGAAATTCGGAAACATATGAAAGCGGCTCAAGATCGACAAAAGAGTTACGCCGATCCGAAAAGAAGACCGAAAGAATTCCAAGTTGGGTAGTGGGTGGTGCTAAAGGTATCTCCGTGGAAAGGTATTATAAGATTTGGAAAACGTGGAAAGCTGAGTCCTCATTTTCTTGGGCCTTTCACTATAACCAAGAGAGTGGGACTTCAAGCATATCAGTTAGATCTTCCACCAGAGTTAGAAGGAATCCATAATACCTTTCATGTTTGTTACCTTCGGAAGTGTTTAGCCGAAGAAGAAAATGTTATACCACTTTCTGAAATAAAAGTGGATGAAAAGAGTCGTTGCGTGGAGGAACCTGAAGCAATTTTGGAAGAACGACTAAGAAGTTACGACATAAGGAAGTGATCATGGTTAAAGTACAATGGAAACATCATAGAGGTGCTAATGTGACCTAGGAAGCTGAAGAGGATATGAAGAATAGATATCCTCATTTATTTACCTAACCTTTATTTCGAGGACGAAATCATTTTCAAGTTGGGGAAATTTGTAACACCTCGATATTTCCATAATTTTGTACATGGAATGTTTAAAATAATGGAAAGAAGTTATTTGGAAGATTATGTTATAAATTAATATCAAAGGGCCAAAGTGTAGCTAGCCTTTTGTTTGGGGGGTTATTTTGTAAATGGGTAAAATTGGTTTACATAAGAAAGGAGTCGGTCATAATTGAGATTTATCTCAATTTCTCTCTTTTGAAGTCGGCTCAAGTGTGCAGGAAGAAACCCATTTTTCAACTCTTGTTTTCGGTAAGAAATTCGATTCTTCTCCAATTCAATTACTTAAGATTGGATGTTTGTAAGTAATTTTGGTCTTGATTCGATTATTGAAACCAGTTGAGGGAAGGATTTGATTTGATTTCACGCATGCGCTCAATTTGAAACTCTTCAGGTGAGTTCATCTCACTTTTGAACTTATTGATATTGAAATTGGACGATTTCCATATTGTTGAATTGTCTAAGTGTTTTAGAAATACTTTAGTGGTAAGTATATGCTTAGAATTGAATTTGCAGTGAGTTTTAAGATGAAAAATCGAAGTGCAGATCGAAGTGTCTGGGTAAGTAAGTTTTCCGGAAGTATCCGGAACTTGCTGCTTTCCGAAAGAATCCGGAATAAATTTTATGAATTATCCGGTAAACTATGTTTTCCAGAAGTATCCGGTAAGCTATGTTTTCCGGATAGAAGTTCCAGATAATGTTCCCGGATTACTTTGGTTTTCGGACATTACCCAGATTGTTGGGTTTCCGGTATGTTTTCCGAAAGTATCCGGTAAGTGTGTTTTCCGGATACAAGTTCCGGACTGTCCCCGGATTCCGATAGTTTCCGGATATGAGTTCTGGACACTTAGTCTGGATTGTATTCCGGAAGTGTCCGGTAACTAGTGAGTTTCCGGTAACTTTTGATAGGGACCATTCTTAATTATTTGGATGTCAATTTTAGCAGTACGTTATGATTTGATGAATGTTTTGATGTGATGCACGTATGCTAGTAAGGCTATGTTTGGCAAACTAGCTGATAAGGTAGCTTATGACTTATAAGTTAGCTGGTAGCTGATAAGCTAGCTGTTGACTTATAAGCTAGCTGATGAAAAAACCACGTTTGGCAAAAAGTAGCTTATAAGCATTTAAATGACCAAAAAGGACATATTAAAAAATAGTAAATAAATAATACTTAATATTAATGAGGGTATTTTTGGAAGAAAAAAAAATCAAAAGCTCAAAAGCTCTTGAAACGCTACTCATACTAGCATTTTGAAAAGCTAGCTTATAAGCATTAATTGATAAACGTAGCTTATAAGCTAGCTTTTTTTTGCCAAAAAATGCCTAAGTGTAATGGATCCATAGGCACTAGCATTAATTGATAAACGTAGAATAGGCAAGGTATAATTGCTATTCTCGTTTATATTTGGAATGAGGAATAGACAAGGTATAATTGTTATTCCCTTAATGTATCGTGATGTGAAACGGTGAAATAGGCAAGGTATAATTGCTATTTCCTTTTTCTATTGGGAGATGAGAAATAGGAAAGGTATAATTGTTATTTCTGCTTTTAATTGGGAGATTAGGAATAGGCAAGGTATAATTCCTATTTCTACTTCCATTCCAAGAAATAGGCATGGTTTAATTGTAATTTCTTGGACATGAGCTGTAATCTAGAATCTGTGGTGATTCGTAGTGGCGCTCTGGAACATGGGACTATGACTTACTTAGTGTTTGTCATACTCATGGAATCGGGTATGATTCCCGTCATCGAAAGATGCTATGTGTACGGTAAGAAAGTTGGGATTAGGTTAATTTATACGCTTTGTTTACAATTTTGGTTTTCAAAGCTTATAAAGATTTTGATTTGAAAATTTGATGTTCTCACTAGGCGTAAGCCTAATCTTTTCAAATTAAATTTTCTTACCAGGTACTAGCTCGGGAAGGGTCACAAAGGGATGAGTGAAGAGGGGCATTCGAGTTATGTTTTTGGAAGAGTAATGGAGAAGTTAGTGAATACGAAGATGTTTTGAGGGAATCGCCTAGACAATCCGTATAATCTGATCTTAATGTAAAGGATTAGATTAGTAGGTTGTTTTGGTAGTTCAGTTGTATATATGAATCTTCGTAACTAATACTCCATTTATGTAAGAAAGTGTTGGTAGCTGTTATAGAATATTTTGATTAATTCCAGGTTTAAATTTATTGTGATTTTTGGACGTTTCAGTTTGGTATCACAGTTGTAGTTTAAGTGAAATAGGTATGATCGTGAGATAGTAGACTTAAGCTGAGATGATTAAGTTATGATTTGTGAGAATGGGTAGAAATACTAAGACGGGATAGTCTTAGAGTCGACGGAAATACGTGAATTAAGAATTGTGATGATGGTAACGAGGATTCTTATGTATAGTATGTTCATAATTTCAATTAGCTATTGTTATTATGAATATATTGTTACGTAAGCATACTTGTTTTTAAATTGTTATGGTGATTAATGAACGTTAAAGTACGTTTCTTGTGTTTGGGTGCATATATCCATTTCTTATGGTTATCTTTATGTGTTATTCAGAATACGATGGTTAATACACCAACTAGATCTTCCACTTCTTCAGAAGAGAGGGCGGCAAATGAACTGGTGGAGAATCAGCCCGAAAGGGGTGGAACTAGTGTGAGTCCACCAAGGCCACCCATTCTGGGAGAAGGAGGAAGTCAAACGCATAGAACAAATGTCGGTACTTCCAACCCAATGACGACGGAATCCACTATGGAATCTCGTATGATGGAGAACATGAAGCTAGTTATGAATAATACACTGACTCAACAACAGGAGATGTTCATGAAAATGCTAAATGATCGAAATGTTGAGTCACAAAGACCGGAGTTGGGTACTGGTACTGAAAATCCACTTGTTAACCCAGTGATGAATGTTAACAAGAGGATGGAGAAAGTTTATAAGACGTTTTTGAGCTGCAAGCCACCTGAATTTCCTGGTTCTGACAATCCAATTGTGTGCATGAATTGGATTAAAGAGATGGAACAAGCATTTAGATGTAATACCCCGGAAAAGTTCGTTAGTGAAATTCTAGTTCCGTTAATATCATTTAACTCTAAAATTAAGGTTTAAGAGTAAGTTTGAATAAATTTATAAGTTTAGGGGTGTTTGGATTAATTAATAAGTTAAAAAGGTAAATTGGTCATTTTTGTTTAGCTCAAGGACTAAATGGGTAAAATGGGTTAGATATTATCCCTTTAGACTTCTGGATACTTTCATAACAACAGAATTCAGTAGGTGTTTGTGTGTGTTGAGAGCAAAAGGGGAAAAGAAGGTTTTGTGTCTAAGGGATTCAATTTGGAGTACTTGGAAGTGAATCTGAGGTATGTTCCTTTACATTTTATGTTCATAATTGCTATTAGGTAGTTCCCATCGGTGTACAAAAGTCGAATTCATGTCTGGTATCGAAACAGCAGATTTCTGGGTGAAAATGGGGTAAACCGACAGAGGTGTCCGGATAGAATGAATGTGTCCGGGTAGATTCTTGGGTAGTGTCCGGGTAAGTTGTTGATAGAGTCCGGACGATTGGATTGATGGTTTCCGGATGATCTAGAGTCCGGATGGCATCCGGATTCCTTTGTTGTCCGGATTAGTCTGTGGTGTCCGGATTCCTCGTGTTGTCCGGATTCTTTGTGTTGTCCGGATACTTTGAGGTTTCCGGATAACTTGGCTGTTTGGGTAAATTTTGAGGATAAAAGTTATGTAGATGTATCTAGAGTCCATAACCTGCTAGTAAGTCTTATACATAAGTTGGTAAGGAGATATTTGTATGTAAATGGTTTCAGATTCTGAGGTATTTGGATAAAGGATCGGATAGCTCGGAGAAAGGCTTGGAAGCGTATTTTAAACATTCAAGGTGAGTTTTGATGTAAAACGTTTTGAACTGGAATACATATGTGTATAAATATATATATATGAGATGATTATGTGGTATGAATATGATTATGTGTATATAAATGACAATATGATGTAATGAGATATATATTGTATTTATATAAGCTTTGCACTACACGAGTGCACTTGTTGCCGGGTTCCGATGAGCGGACCGGTTGTTGATTTATTAGTTGGCTTGCTACCAACTAATATGGCCATTTGTGGAGGAATAAGGTGAATGAGATGTACACGATGCATGAGTCTGGATTGGTATTTAAATACGTGTGGTATGTTTATATTTTACGAAAGGATTATCAAAGGTTTATCAAAGGTTTATCTAAACTATTTTGATACAAAGGATTTACATAAAAGGTTTTATAATGATTTTGGAAAGGACCGGGATTAACTCACTAGACCCGTTTGGTCTAACCCTCATTTTGTTTTCAAAAATATGTTTTCCAGGTTAAGGATCGGCAGGAGAGGATGAAGTGTAGGAAGCTTTTGATGGATGTTGATCAGGAGGCTTTTATATATATTTTTTGTAATTTATGAGACCGAAGGGACCGTACTTGGTTTGTTATGTAACTTTTGTTGTAAATTAATGAAGTTATGCAATGTATGTTATTTGTTGTATGATTGGGAAACCGGGTTGTTACAAATGGTATCAGAGCCCTAGTTTAAGGGATTTAGGTATTTGTAACCGTACCTAGACTTAAACTGCATGTGAAGTAGGATGTCCTTGATATATTAGAACCTTGGGATGCTAAGTATAAAAGGTAGAAGGAACATCATGTAAGGTAATTTCAGATTACACCTGGCCAGTGTAATTGTGATCTTACAGGTGCATGTTTGGACTGGGATACCTTATTATATGGGGTATGTGCTTATGTGTATATTAATCTTGTCTGAATCTACAGAATGGCAAGCGGTACTAGAAATACGACTAGAGAGGGAGGAAGAAATCCTAATAGAACGAATCCAACAGTCGGGACAAGGGGAAGAGGAAGAGAAAGAGGTAGGGGCAGAATCGGAGGTAGAGTTCAGGGGCAAGGTACGGAGTTTATTACAAGAAACGATCTGATGGCGGAGATGGGAAGACTTCAAGTAAATATCCAGACTATGTTCGACCAAGCTCGTCATACTGAAACACCAGATCCTGGTTTGGAAGACGAAATGCCCATTACACCTACGATCATACCAGTGTCAAGAAGGTGTGATTACAAGATGTTCTTAAACTGTAGACCTCCAACTTACTCAGGAGATAGAGACCCAGTGAAGGCGATGAGATGGTCAAAAGAAATAGAAGCCATCTTCAAGACCAGTAAGTGTGCGGATGAGGACAGAGTATTATACAGAACGACGATGTTGAAGGCAGAAGCTCTGTACTGGTGGGAAGCTCACATTGATTCCACAAGGTCGGATGTATACTCTACTTTTACTTGGGACGAATTCACAACAGCATTCAAAGGACAGTTTTGTTCTCAAGCAGCAGTTAGACAATTGGAAGAGGAGTTCATGAACCTACACCAGCGAAGTTTATCGGTTAGGGATTACACCGCTCTCTTTCTGGAGAAGTCTCGCTTTGCAGAGTACTATGTTTCCACGGAGGCTCTAAAGATGGAAAGGTTTATTTATGGATTAAATGCAGAAATTAGAAAGCTAGTGACTGCAAGGGGACCCGATACCTTCTCAGCCACAGTGGATGCCGCGGAAAATGTGGAACAGGATAACCGGAGAGACGTTGGTGATAAGAGTGCTGGGAAAAGAAAACTGGAAGAAACGATGTACGATTCGGAAGAATATGAATCCCCGCGGTTTGATAGTTATTCACCTTTCAGACCAGTTGAAAGACCGTGTCCAAAGTGCAACCGTGTGCATCAAAGAAATTGTTATGTTGATCCTAGAAGTTGTTACAAGTGTGGAAGGGCTGGACATGTCGCTAAGAATTGTCGCGCAAACCGATTATGTTTCGTTTGCAATTCCCCGGATCATATTCAGTCAGATTGTCCGCAAGGGAAAGCACAACAGGGTAGTATGGCGGTGAGACCAACGGGTGTTAGACCGGGAGAGAAACAAGGGCCTGAGGTACCGAAAGCAAAGGGTCGAGTTTTTCAGATGACGGAACAAGAGGTGGAAGAAAGTCCTGATGAGGTTACAGGTATATTTTTATAAACTCTATACGTGCTAAGGTGTTATATGACTTCGGTGCAAAATGGTTTTTGGTATTTTCGTGCTTTTGTTGCTTATCTGTGTTAGAGATATAGGTGGGTGTGGGGTGGCTATTCATTTAGTTTCTATGGTTTTGATTGAGTTCGAAGTAGTAGAGATAAGTGTAACAACCCAAACAAAAATAAAGCATGCGAAACATATTAACTGCAACAGTCCCAAAAACGGGTCCCAAAATTTCCTTACATAAGTCTCAAAATTTAGGTTGGCGGAATCAACCTATTACACAACTGAGAATTTCTAAATTTAAAAGATAATAGTGTCACTGGTTCTACTGCTTCTATCTTCTAACTGCTCTGTTCACCTGCTAGAGCCTTTCGCTACCTGCTTTCCTGAAAAGGGTTTTAATTTGAAAAGAGCGAGGGTTAGACCATGAGGTCTAGTGAGTCCCTCCTGACAGTTCTCAAAATCATTTAAAAACTTTTCATAACTTTCAAATGTATACAAGACTTTCAATAATAAACTTTCACATAGCTGAACAATAAAAATCTTTCACGGATAAATCCGCTCCCGTAAATGGCACCCTGAAGTCACCCGAGGGTGACAACGAGTCAGTATCACGCTGCCTTACTGGGACTCATTCCCATGGCATAAACGGAACCTCCCCCCGATGTGAGTACTGGCGGAACCTCCCCCCGACTTAGCCAATTTACGTCTACACAATGTATGCATACATCTCACATAAAACTTTAAACATCTTTCATGCAATTAAAGCATAATAAATAAAGCATAGCAATTCTCAACATTCAAAACACATTTTGAAAACACTTTAAAAGCCACACATTTTAGTTTAGAAAACTCACCCGGTACGCTCGTTTGCTCTTCCCTACTCTGCTCTTTACTTCCAAATTGTCTACCTGAATGAAGGGACAGATTTATAAGCTGACTAGAACTATCCGGACACTTCTCGCTTGCCACCCTACTCTTTTCCGGACAACCACTCTTTTCCGGATGACCACTCTTTTCCGGATGACCACTCTTTTCCGGATGCACAGAGGTTACCGGACAACTTATAGTCTCCGGATGGCATACCTATCCGGATGGCACACTTATCTGGACGACTAGACTTATCCGGACAACACAATATCCGGACACCTTCTACAACCCGACCAAGAACTATCCGGACACTCACCCGGACACCTTCAATTTGAAGGTTTCCGGACAAATCGCTGGACGAGTTTGTTGGTTGGAAATCCTAACACAAGCCTCTTAAACCCCAAGATAAGCAAATAAACTATCACTAAATGATCTGTAATCGATCCCTCATCAGTTTCACTATCAAAACGCATTTAACGAAGATTAAAACTCCCTAAAGGTCTCAAATGACTTAGAAAAGCTAAAACCCACCAAAACTCAGAAATCAATAGATTAAACTTGAAGGGAGTTATGGATTAGAGATTACCTCAGAGATTACTTGCAGATCACGAATTCCAATCCTTCCCTTCCTTCAGAAATTGAACTTGATGATTTCTTTCTTCCAAAAGCCCACAAAACACTCAAGAACCCTATTCTCCTTTCTCTCCTCAAAATCAGCCGTCAACAATGAATTTCAGTAATAGAATGTTCCTTCTAGGTTTTTGTGCCTTTAAATACCCTATCCCAAACTTACCAATTAGCCCCTCAACTTTTGCTCTTAATAAACTTTCCTTACAAGTGTTAAATCTAAACCGATTCGGTCACGGTCGTTACAACACTTCCCCCTCAAAAGAATTCCGTCCCCGGAATTCCATTTTCAAACAGGTGAGGGTATCTGATCCTCATATCAGATTCTACTTCCCACGTCGCTTCCCTTCCTTTGTGGTACCTCCACTGAACTTTAACTAAACGAACTTCCTTGTTCCTCGTCTTTCGCACTTTACTGTCTACGATCTCGATTGGTTCTTCCTCATACATCAATTTTTCGTCAATGCTGACATCTTCTAACGGAATAGCCACATCGGCCTCGGCCAAACACTTCTTTAGGTTGGACACGTGGAAGGTCGGATGAATCCTCTTCAACTCTTCTGGCAGTTCCAGCTTATAAGCCACCGCACCGATTCGCTCAATGATAACGAAAGGTCCAACATACCTTGGCCTCAACTTTCCTTTCTTCCCAAAACGTACCACACCCTTCCAAGGTGACACTTTAAGCATTACCTTGTCACCTACTTGGAATTCAATCGACTTCCTTCTTCTATTTGCATACTTCCTCTGCCGGTCCTGTGCGATTCTCAACCTTTCGCGGATCACTTCAATCTTATCCGCCGTTAGTTGCACAATTTCCGGTCCGGCCAACTGCCTTTCTCCTACTTCATTCCAGCACAACGGTGTACGGCACTTCCGTCCATACAAGGCTTCAAACGGTGCCGCTTGAATGCTTGCGTGGTAACTATTGTTGTAGGAGAACTCTATCAACGGTAAGTGCACTTCCCACGACCCCTTAAAGTCGATAACGCACGCCCGAAGCATATCCTCCAACGTTTGAATGGTTCTCTCGCTCTGACCATCCGTTTGAGGATGATAGGCCGTGCTCAACTTCAATTGCGACCCCAACTCCCGTTGCAAACTTCTCCAAAAGGCTGACGTGAACCGACCATCACGGTCAGACACAATGGATTGCGGCACTCCGTGCCTAGACACTATCTCGTTAATGTATAAACGGGCCAACTTCTCCAAAGAATCCGACTCTTTAATAGGTAAGAAATGCGCGGATTTGGTGAGTATATCTACAATCACCCAAATTGCATCATTACCCTTCGGGGTCCTCGGTAACTTTGTGACGAAATCCATGGTGATATTATCCCACTTCCACACTGGTATCACTGTGGACTGGAGTTCTCCTTGCGGTCGCTGATGTTCTGCCTTAACCTTCAAACATGTCACACACCGTTCTACAAAATGAGCAATATCCTTCTTCATTCCCGGCCACCAGTAAGATTGTCTCAAGTCTCGATACATCTTATTCGTTCCCGGGTGTATGGAATACCGCGACTGGTGTGCTTCTTCTAAGAGGCTTGCTCTCAGGTTGCCCAGTTTAGGAATCCACACTCGGTCTTTCATGCACCTCAGCCCACTCTTGCTGACTTCGAGCAATGATGCAACTCCGACTATTCTTTCGCTCTTTAAGTTCTCCTCTAACAGTGCTTCTTCTTGAAACCTCTTAGCTTCTTCAAGGAGATTCGAGGTTGCATCGATTCTGAAAGCCACGACCTTGATCTGTCCTCCCCGTTCCTTCCGACTCAGCGCGTCGGCCACTACATTAGCCTTGCCTGGGTGATACAGAATTTCGCAGTCATAGTCGTTCAACAGCTCCATCCATCTCCTCTGTCTCATATTCAACTCCTTTTGATCAAACAGGTGTCTCAGGCTTTTGTGATCGGTGTAAATCTGACACTTTACTCCATATAAGTAATGTCGCCAGATTTTCAGCGCGAACACCACCGCCGCCAACTCCATGTCATGAGTGGGGTAGTTCTTCTCGTGCTCCTTCAACTGTCGAGAAGCGTAAGCAATTACCTTCCCGTTCTGCATTAACACGCACCCTAACCCAAGCTTAGAAGCGTCGCTGTATATCACAAAACCCTCCGATCCGCTAGGCAACGACAAGACCGGAGCACTGCTTAAGCTTTCTTTCAGCTTCTCGAACGCCGATTCTTGTGCTTTAGCCCACACGAATTTAGCGTTCTTCCTTGTCAACGAGGTCAGCGGTGAAGCTATCCGAGAGAAATCTTGGATAAATTTCCGGTAATATCCTGCTAGACCGAGGAAGCTTCTCACCTCCGATGGGGTTCTTGGCGTTTCCCAGTCTTTAATGGCTTCAATCTTAGCAGGATCTACCTTGATGCCGTCCGCCGATACTACATGACCCAAAAACTGGACTTCCCTTAACCAAAACTCGCACTTTGAGAATTTCGCATATAACTTCTCACGCTTAAGCAATTCCAGCGCTGCTCGAAGGTGTCTCTCATGGTCCTCTCGGGTACGAGAATAGATTAAGATATCGTCAATGAAGACGATCACACACTTATCCAGCAACGAGCTACACACCCGATTCATCAAGTCCATGAACACCGCGGGCGCATTAGTCAACCCAAAGGGCATGACTAAGAACTCGTAATGTCCATATCTCGTACGGAAAGCCGTCTTCGGCACATCGTCCTCCTTCACCTTCAACTGGGGGTAACCCGACCTCAAGTCTATCTTTGAGAAGTAACTCGCACCTTGGAGCTGGTCGAAAAGGTCATCGATCCTCGGAAGCGGGTACTTGTTCTTCACGGTTACCTTATTAAGTTCACGGTAATCTATGCACATTCGCATAGATCCGTCCTTCTTCTTAACGAAAAGTACTGGTGCTCCCCAGGGCGATGAGCTCGGGCGAATAAAGCCTTTGTCGAGTAACTCCCGCAACTGGTTCATCATTTCCTTCATCTCCGCTGGTGCTAAGCGGTAGGGCGCACGGGCAATCGGTGCCGCTCCAGGTAACAGTTCTATTCTAAACTCCACTTGACGATCCGGGGGCAGACTCGTCAAATCATCCGGAAATACTTCCGGATACTCACTCACTACTGGCACCTCCCCCATACCCTTCTTTTCCTTCTTAGAATCTAGCACAACAGCTAAATATCCCAGACATCCCTTCCCCAAACACCGCCTAGCTTTCAACAACGAAATCAAACATGACTTCCTATCCCGGCGATCTCCGTAAATTACCACTTCTCTCTTATCGGGCAAGACAATACGGATCATCTTCTTATTACAAACTATGTTAGCGTCATTCTCCGCTAACCAGTCCATTCCTAGGACTACGTCAAATTCCCCCATTCCCATAGGATACAACCGTAATGGAAATAGATGACCATCCACGTCTATGCTACAACCCTCATAGACCTCCTTCACCCAGACTCGACTATCATCTGCTATCTCTACTTCAAACCCAAAATTCAACCTCTTGGGTTTCACTTGCAATTTTTGAGTAAACTTGGGCGACACAAACGAACGGTTGGCCCCCGAATCAAACAATACTTTAGCGAGAAACGAGTCTATAGGAAAGGTACCTGTTACCACATCAGGCGTGTTCATCGCCTCCTCAGCAGACATGTGGAAAGCCCTCGCCCTCGCACGAGCCGGCTTCACCTTCCTCTCCTCATTCTTTCCTCCGCTAACACCGCTTCCACTCCCAGCATAACCTTTCTTCCATTGCGGGCAATCCCACTTGACATGGTCTGGGGACCCACACTGGAAACATGACCTGGAACTGCGACAATCCCGAGCCATATGTCCTGATTTTCCACACTTGTAACAGCCGTCTTTGTCAGCCAAACACTCCCCCTTGTGCATTCGGTTGCACTTGCTACAAGGCTTCTCCCCTGCTCGGGGCCCCACCCGCAGCTCGGGTCTAGGCGCACCTGCTCTTTTCCCGTCTCTGGTTCGTCCTTCCCACTTTCGCTTGTCTCCAACCCTCTCGGTTAACTGTCTGGCTTTCTCCTTCTCAGTAAGTTCCGCGGTATCCACCGCTGCCTGGAAGGTAGACGGGTCCTTCACTTGTACCAACTCTCTAATGCTGCCTTTCAGCCCGTAAATGTACCTCTCGATCCGTCTTTCTTCAGTAGGCACGTACAACTCAGCAAACCTGGCTTTCTCGATAAACCTTGACGTGTACTCCTGAACTGACATGGACCCTTGTTCCAAACCCAGAAACTCTTCCTCCAATTTCTTAACTGCTGCCAAAGGGCAAAACTGTGCTTTAAATCTTCTAACAAACGTTTCCCACGACATGCCCTTAGATACCTCTGATCCCCTTCCTCCAGTCTCAACATCCCACCAAAAGATCGCTTCAGATTTCAACATCGACCTTGCAAACAGCACCTTATCCTCCTCGGCACACTTACTAGTATCAAATGCTAACTCCATCTCGCGAACCCACTTCACAGCCAGAACGGGGTTGCGTTCTCCGTTGAACGTTGGAGGTTTGCACGACACGAAAGTTTTGAACGAGCACCCTTTTTCTGCTTTCGGTTCAGAGACAACAATTGGAGTTGTCATCGAGTTGTTGCCGATCTCCGTCCGGGGCTCACTACCTTCCTCAGTCTTCCTTTCAGTACCACTTTTACTTGGTTCTCCAGATGCAGTCTTATTCTGATTATCCAACACCGCTTTCAAGGTCTTCTGCAGTTTATCCATTTCTGCTGTGAACTTATCTTCCGTCACGAAAGCCGGTGCAGTCTCAGGCTTACCCCTTTTCTTAGTCTTTGTTTTCTTCGCCGGTGCTGAACTTTCTTGTTCGGACAACTCCCGAACCTCAGGCTCTCCTACACTCTTTGCATTGCGCCTAACCGGCGCCTTCTTTTTCTTACCCTTGCCCTTAGTGGCTGCCGCCCCTACCTCTGTAACGGCCTTCCTCGGCATCGCCCCTCTGGGTCTCCCACGGCCTCTACCTCGCCCACGAGTGGCCGCCACTCTTGGCTGATTCACTGGTTCGTCCTCAGCAATTCCCTCAACTCTCATTGTCTCCTCGCGCAGGGTAGTACTCTTTGTCTACGCTTCTTCCACTAGCGGAATTGACCTACTCCTCAAAGCTCTTGTAGACATTCTGGTACAACAACAAAAGACTCATTTAATAATAAAAGCTCGTTTAGTGCTACAACAACGAAATAATAAGGAAATTCACCTGGTACGCTCGTTTGCTCTTCCCTACTCTGCTCTTTACTTCCAAATTGTCTACCTGAATGAAGGGACAGATTTATAAGCTGACTAGAACTATCCGGACACTTCTCGCTTGCCACCCTACTCTTTTCTGGACAACCACTCTTTTCCGGATGACCACTCTTTTCCGGATGACCACTCTTTTCCGAATGCACAGAGGTTACCGGACAACTTATAGTCTCCGGACGATTAACCTATCCGGATGGCACACTTATCCGGACGACTAGACTTATCCGGACAACACAATATCCGGACACCTTCTACAACCCGACCAAGAACTATCCGGACACTCACCCGGACACCTTCAATTTGAAGGTTTCCGGACAAATCGCTGGACGAGTTTGTTGGTTGGAAATCCTAACACAAGCCTCTTAAACCCCAAGATAAGCAAATAAACTATCACTAAATGATCTGTAATCGATCCCTCATCAGTTTCACTATCAAAACGCATTTAACGAAGATTAAAACTCCCTAAAGGTCTCAAATGACTTAGAAAAGCTAAAACCCACCAAAACTCAGAAATCAATAGATTAAACTTGAAGGGAGTTATGGATTAGAGATTACCTCAGAGATTACTTGCAGATCACGAATTCCAATCCTTCCCTTCCTTCAGAAATTGAACTTGATGATTTCTTTCTTCCAAAAGCCCACAAAACACTCAAGAACCCTATTCTCCTTTCTCTCCTCAAAATCAGCCGTCAACAATGAATTTCAGTAATAGAATGTTCCTTCTAGGTTTTTGTGCCTTTAAATACCCTATCCCAAACTTACCAATTAGCCCCTCAACTTTTGCTCTTAATAAACTTTCCTTACAAGTGTTAAATCTAAACCGATTCGGTCACGGTCGTTACAATAAGTATTCATACCTTTTCGCTTAATTAAATTCCGGGACGGAATTCTTTTAAGGGGGAGATAATGTAATACCCCGGAAAAGTTCGTTAGTGAAATTCTAGTTCCGTTAATATCATTTAACTCTAAAATTAAGGTTTAAGAGTAAGTTTGAATAAATTTATAAGTTTAGGGGTGTTTGGATTAATTAATAAGTTAAAAAGGTAAATTAGTCATTTTTGTTTAGCTCAAGGACTAAATGGGTAAAATGGGTTAGATATTATCCCTTTAGACTTTTGGATATTTTCATAACAACAGAATTCAGTAGGTGTTTGTGTGTGTTGAGAGCAAAAGGGGAAAAGAAGGTTTTGTGGCTAAGGGATTCAATTTGGAGTACTTGGAAGTGAATCTGAGGTATGTTCCTTTACATTTTATGTTCATAATTGCTATTAGGTAGTTCCCATCGGTGTACAAAAGTCGAATTCATGTCTGGTATCGAAACAACAGATTTCTGGGTGAAAATGGGGTAAACCGACAGAGGTGTCCGGATAGAATGAATGTGTCCGGGTAGATTCTTGGGTAGTGTCCGGGTAAGTTGTTGATAGAGTCCGGACGATTGGATTGATGGTTTCCGGATGATCTAGAGTCCGGATGGCATCCGGATTCCTTTGTTGTCCGGATTAGTCTGTGGTGTCCGGATTCCTCGTGTTGTCCGGATACTTTGAGGTTTCCGGATAACTTGGCTGTTTGGGTAAATTTTGAGGATAAAAGTTATGTAGATGTATCTAGAGTCCATAACCTGCTAGTAAGTCTTATACATAAGTTGGTAAGGAGATATTTGTATGTAAATGGTTTCAGATTCTGAGGTATTTGGATAAAGGATCGGATAGCTCGGAGAAAGGCTTGGAAGCGTATTTTAAACATTCAAGGTGAGTTTTGATGTAAAACGTTTTGAACTGGAATACATATGTGTATAAATATATATATGAGATGATTATGTGGTATGAATATGATTATGTGTATATAAATGACAATATGATGTAATGAGATATATATTGTATTTATATAAGCTTTGCACTACACGAGTGCACTTGTTGCCGGGTTCTGATGAGCGGACCGGTTGTTGATTTATTAGTTGGCTTGCTACCAACTAATATGGCCATTTGTGGAGGAATAAGGTGAATGAGATGTACACGATGCACGAGTCTGGATTGGTATTTAAATACGTGTGGTATGTTTATATTTTACGAAAGGATTATCAAAGGTTTATCTAAACTATTTTGATACAAAGGATTTACATAAAAGGTTTTATAATGATTTTGGAAAGGACCAGGATTAACTCACTAGACCCGTTTGGTCTAACCCTCATTTTGTTTTCAAAAATATGTTTTCCAGGTTAAGGATCGGCAGGAGAGGATGAAGTGTAGGAAGCTTTTGATGGATGTTGATTAGGAGGCTTTTATATATATATTTTGTAATTTATGAGACCGAAGGGACCGTACTTGGTTTGTTATGTAACTTTTGTTGTAAATTAATGAAGTTATGCAATGTATGTTATTTGTTGTATGATTGGGAAACCGGGTTGTTACATTAGAGCTTGTGAATGTGACGAGGAATCAAAGGTCAGATTCGAATCTCAGATGTTACGGGGAAATGCTTTGACCTGGTGGAATATCGTGACATCAACGGTGATGGCTCCAGTTTTGGCAGCAATGACCCAGGAGTCGTTCAAAAGGAAAATATTAGAAGAATATTGCAACGAGAATGAAATGGACCGAATTGAAGAAGAGTTCAGAACGCTTAAAAAGGGTACTTCATCAGTATGTGAGTACACTCGCGTCTTTTTGGAAAAGTTGAACTTAGTGGGGCATGTGACCCTAACTGAAAAAGAGAAGATTAAAGCCTACTTGAAGGGCTTACCGGCTGATATGATGTCAAGAGTTCGGAATTCCAAAGCTTTGACACTGAGGGAAACGATCGAGGAAGCCAAAATAATAGATGAAGTTTACGCCAGAGATAAGGAAAAGAAGACACAAGTGGGGGAGAAAAAAAATGGTAAGGTTGATTAGAATCTTCTCAGAAATCCAGGCCGTTTGTCATGAATCCTCGTTTTGAGCCTCGACGAGAACCGAATTGGTGCCAGAAATGCAGAAGTAAACATTTTGGCCCGTGTCGAGTGGTTCCAAATGAATGTTTTAAATGTGGAAAGAGTGGTCACCAAATTGGAAACTGTCCCATCCAAGGGCCGACCTGTTTTGAGTGTAAGCAGCCCGGTCATTACCGAAGAGACTGTCTAAAGCTAAAGCAAACTGGAAATCAAGAAAGGAAGCCGAATACTCCAAAGCCAACGGGCAGAGCATTTCATATGACGGCGGATGAAGCAAAAGAATTGAAGGATGTGGTTTCTTGTACATTTCTTGTTAATTCTATTCCTGCACGAGTATTATTTGATTGTGGTGCCAATATGTCTTTTGTGTCACAATCTTTTTACCAAAAGTTAGTTATGCCTCTCACAACCTTGGAAGATGCCTTAGTAGTTGAAATAGATAACGGGGGTCAAGTCTTAGTTCAAAAAAGACTTGAGAGTTGTACAATTATGATAGAAGGAAAGGAATTCCCGATTGATTTGATTTTGATGGAAATTGGTGGGTTTGATATAGTTATTAGTATGGATTGGTTGGTGAGCAATCAGACAGAAATTCTTTGTGCTAGGAAATTAATTCGGATCCGCATGCCCGAAAATGGTGCTGTACTCATGTATGGGGAAAAGAGAAAAGGGGAGGTTCCGTTGATTTCTATTGCCAAAGCGCGTAAGTGTCTAGTAAAAGGATGTTCATCCTATCTAGCATATGTTTTGGATGCTAAAGTAGAAAAGAAGCGAGTGGAGGATATAAAGTTAGTACGTGAATTTCTAGATGTGTTTCCCGATGATCTTCCAGGCTTACCACCAGAATGACAGGTAGAATTCAGAATTGATCTTGTTCCAGGAGCAGCACCGATAGCACGTGCACCGTACCGTTTAGCACCGGCCGAAATGAAAGAAATGATGTCACAACTGCAAGAACTGCTTGAAAAGGGTTTTTTAGGCCAAGTTCATCACCCTGGGGAGCTCCAATGTTATTTGTCAAGAAGAAGGATGACACTATGAGAATGTGCATTGATTACAGGGAATTGAATAAGGTGACCATTAAGAATAAGTATCCACTCCCAAGGATTGATGACTTATTCGATCAACTTCAAGGTACGAGATGCTTCTCAAAGATTGATCTAAGGTCGGGATATCATCAAGTAAGGGTAAGAGATGAAGATATACCCAAGACGGCGTTCAGAACAAGGTATGGGCATTATGAATTTCTAGTGATGCCTTTTGGATTGACAAACGCTCCTGCTGTGTTAATGGATTTAATTAATAGAGTGTGTAGACCATTCTTAGACAGGTTTGTCATCGTGTTCATTGACAACATACTTGTTTATTCAAAGAATGAAGCCGATCACGAATGTCACCTTCGTGAAGTCTTAGATGTTCTGAGAAAGGAGAAATTGTACGCAAAATTTTCAAAGTGTGAATTTTGGTTGAAAAAGTACAATTTCTTGGTCATGTGATTACTTCTGAAGGAGTCAAAGTGGATCCGACTAAAATAGAAGCAATGATGACTTGGGAAACCCCAAAGAACGCATCAGAGATTCGAAGCTTTTTAGGCGTAGCAGGCTATTACCGAAGATTTATAAAAGATTTCTCTAAGATCGTTTCGGCCTTGACAATTTTGACACAAAAGAATGTAAAGTTTGTATGGACTGAAAAGCAAGAATCAGCCTTTAGAACTTTACAAAAGAAATAATGTGAAGCACCTGTTCTTGAATTACCGGAAGGGACAGAAGCCTTAGTGGTATACAGTGATGCGTCAAAGATGGGTTTAAGGTATGTATTGATGCAACGTGGCAAGGTGATTGCTTATGTATCAAGACAACTAAAGAAGCGTGAAAAGAATTATCCTACCCATGATTTGGAACTGGCAGCAGTTGTATTTGCTTTGAAGCTATGGCGGCATTACTTGTATGGAACGAAGTGCACTCTATTTACTGATCATAAGAGTTTAAAGCATGTCTTTGATCAAAAAGAGTTGAATATGAGGCAACGACGTTGGTTAGAACTGCTTAAGGATTATGATTGTGAATTGCATTACCATCCTGGTAAAGCAAATGTTGTAGCTGATGCCTTAAGTAGAAAAGAATACATCGGATGTTTGAAAGCGACTAACAACAGGATTGATGTGATGTCGAGTCTTATTGTAAGAATCAAAGTGGCACAAACGGAAGCATTGTTAGAAGATAATCTGAAAGAGGAAGTAATGACTAAGCAACGTCTTCAACTGACTGAAGATAATCGCGGAGTCAAATTATTCCAAGGCCGTATTTGGGTGCCAAAGATTGGGGGAAACCGAGAGTTACTTCTTGAAGACGCCCACAAGTCCAAATATTCTATACATCCTGGGAGTACTAAAATGTATAGAGATTTGAAACTATACTATTGGTGGCCAGCTATGAAACTAGATGTGGCACAATGTGTAGAGAAATGTGTGACATGTTCGTTGGTGAAGGCCGAACATCAACGACCTTATGGGAGTCTACAATCTTTGGAGATTCCTGAATGGAAATGGGATAAGATTATCATGGATTTTGTGACTAAGTTACCAAGGACGTTAAAGGGCAACGATACTATTTGGGTAATCGTAGATCGTTTAACTAAAAGCGCTCATTTCTTAGCAATGAAAGAAGCTTCACCAATAGATAAGCTAGCCAAGTTATATATTGATGAAGTGGTGTCAAGACATGGTATACCTGTGTCTATAGTTTCTGACCGTGACAACCAATTTACTTCAAGATTTTGGCAGTCACTACAAGAAGAATTGGATACAAGAGTGAATTTGAGCACTGCATATCATCCACAAACGGACGGACAAAGTGAAAGAACCATTCAGACTTTGGAAGACATGCTCAGGTCTTGTGTAATCGATTTTGGAGGTAACTGGGATACGCATTTACCCTTAGTGGAGTTTGCGTACAATAATAGTTATCATTCCAGTATTGGAAGGGCACATTTTGAAGCCTTATATGGACGGAAATGTAGAACTCCGGTATGTTAGTTGGAAGCTGGAGAAAAGCAATTTGCTGGTCCTTAAATTGTGCAACAAACGACCGATAAAGTGAAAGAAATTCGGAAACATATGAAAGCGGCTCAAGATCGACAAAAGAGTTACGCCGATCCGAAAAGAAGACCGAAAGAATTCCAAGTTGGGGAGCGGGTGGTGCTAAAGGTATCTCCGTGGAAAGGTATTATAAGATTTGGAAAACGTGGAAAGCTGAGTCCTCATTTTCTTGGGCCTTTCACTATAACCAAGAGAGTGGGACTTCAAGCATATCAGTTAGATCTTCCACCAGAGTTAGAAGGAATCCATAATACCTTTCATGTTTGTTACCTTCGGTAGTGTTTAGCCGAAGAAGAAAATGTTATACCACTTTCTGAAATAAAAGTGGATGAAAAGAGTCGTTGCGTGGAGGAACTTGAAGCAATTTTGGAAGAACGACTAAGAAGTTACGACATAAGGAACTGATCATGGTTAAAGTACAATGGAAACATCATAGAGGTGCTAATGTGACCTGGGAAGCTGAAGAGGATATGAAGAATAGATATCCTCATTTATTTACCTAACCTTTATTTCGAGGACGAAATCATTTTCAAGTTGGGGAAATTTGTAACACCTCGATATTTCCATAATTTTGTACATGGAATGTTTAAAATAATGGAAAGAAGTTATTTGGAAGATTATGTTATAAATTAATATCAAAGGGCCAAAGTGTAGCTAGCCTTTTGTTTGGGGGGTTATTTTGTAAATGGGTAAAATTGGTTTACATAAGAAAGGAGTCGGTCATAATTGAGATTTATCTCAATTTCTCTCTTTTGAAGTCGGCTCAAGTGTGCAGGAAGAAACCCATTTTTCAACTCTTGTTTTCGGTAAGAAATTCGATTCTTCTCCAATTCAATTACTTAAGATTGGATGTTTGTAAGTAATTTTGGTCTTGATTCGATTATTGAAACCAGTTGAGGGAAGGATTTGATTTGATTTCACGCATGCGCTCAATTTGAAACTCTTCAGGTGAGTTCATCTCACTTTTGAACTTATTGATATTGAAATTGGACGATTTCCATATTGTTGAATTGTCTAAGTGTTTTAGAAATACTTTAGTGGTAAGTATATGCTTAGAATTGAATTTGCAGTGAGTTTTAAGATGAAAAATCGAAGTGCAGATCGAAGTGTCTGGGTAAGTAAGTTTTCCGGAAGTATCCGGAACTTGGTGCTTTCCGAAAGAATCCGGAATAAATTTTATGAATTATCCGGTAAACTATGTTTTCCGGAAGTATCCGGTAAGCTATGTTTTCCGGATAGAAGTTCTAGATAATGTTCCCGGATTACTTTGGTTTTCGGACATTACCCGGATTGTTGGGTTTCCTGTATGTTTTCCGAAAGTATCCGGTAAGTGTGTTTTCCGGATACAAGTTCCGGACTGTCCCCGGATTCCGATAGTTTCCGGATATGAGTTCTGGACACTTAGTCCGGATTGTATTCCGGAAGTGTCCGATAACTAGTGAGTTTCCGGTAACTTTTGACAGGGACCATTCTTAATTATTTGGATGTCAATTTTAGCAGTACATTATGATTTGATGAATGTTTTGATGTGAGGCACGTATGCTAGTAAGGCTATGTTTGGCAAACTAGCTGATAAGCTAGCTTATGACTTATAAGTTAGCTGGTAGCTGATAAGCTAGCTGTTGATTTATAAGCTAGCTGATGAAAAAATCACGTTTGGCAAAAAGTAGCTTATAAGCATTTAAATGACCAAAAAGGACATATTAAAAAATAGTAAATAAATAATACTTAATATTAATGAGGGTATTTTTGGAAGAAAAAAAAATCAAAAGCTCAAAAGCTCTTGAAACGCTACTCATACTAGCATTTTGAAAAGCTAGCTTATAAGCATTAATTGATAAACGTAGCTTATAAGCTAGCTTTTTTTTGCCAAACAATGCCTAAGTGTAATGGATCCATAGGCACTAGCATTAATTGATAAACGTAGAATAGGCAAGGTATAATTGCTATTCTCGTTTATATTTGGAATGAGGAATAGACAAGGTATAATTGTTATTCCCTTAATGTATCGTGATGTGAAACGGTGAAATAGGCAAGGTATAATTGCTATTTCCTTTTTCTATTGGGAGATGAGAAATAGGAAAGGTATAATTGTTATTTCTGCTTTTAATTGGGAGATTAGGAATAGGCAAGGTATAATTCCTATTTCTACTTCCATTCCAAGAAATAGGCATGGTTTAATTGTAATTTCTTGGACATGAGCTGTAATCTAGAATCCGTGGTGATTCGTAGTTGCGCTCTGGAACATGAGACTATGACTTACTTAGTGTTTGTCATACTCATGGAATCGGGTATGATTCCCGTCATCGAAAGATGCTATGTGTACGGTAAGAAAGTTGGGATTAGGTTAATTTATACGCTTTGTTTACAATTTTGGTTTTCAAAGCTTATAAAGATTTTGATTTGAAAATTTGATGTTCTCACTAGGCGTAAGCCTAATCTTTTCAAATTAAATTTTCTTACCAGGTACTAGCTCGGGAAGGGTCACAAAGGGATGAGTGAAGAGGGGCATCCGAGTTATGTTTTTGGAAGAGTAATGGAGAAGTTAGTGAATACGGAGATGTTTTGAGGGAATCGCCTAGACAATCCGTATAATCTGATCTTAATGTTAAGGATTAGATTAGTAGGTTGTTTTGGTAGTTCAGTTGTATATATGAATCTTCGTAACTAATTCTCCATTTATGTAAGAAAGTGTTGGCAGCTGTTATAGAATATTTTGATTAATTCCAGGTTTAAATTTATTGTGATTTTTGGACGTTTCATATAATTTATCATTTGAAAAATGTTGGTATAATGAAAAATTATACTGTGTGGGATCAACACGGTGTGGTTACAAATATACCTACTGCATCGCAATGAAGGCTGAATATGATACGCGATCGAGCTTCTTCGAGTCACAATGTCAATCCTGTTGTACAATTCGTGGAAGATGCATTTCCATTCCGTGAGCGATACAATGATAATGAATCAATCACCGAGTAGGGTACTCATGTTTGTGCACACTAATGATATTGATAATTAAATATATTGATTTGTATTAATTAAGGATCTTATTTTTCAAGCAACTTGGAGAATACAAGAAACATGTAACAAATACACGTTACCCCGAGCGTTGTATTGCTGAACGATACCTTATGCATGAGTGTGTGACGTTCATGAATCTCTATTTGAACAACAAATCGTCCGTACATAACAATAATTTGATGTCGGATTCATCTCGATGGAGCTTATCAGTCGTGTCTGATTATGTTATTCCGAATAGTCGCCTCTGGAATGCCACTTTGACTAGAGAAGGAATGGAAACATCTCGTTGGATGGTTATTATTAACTTTACAGAAGCTCAACCAGATATTGATAAGTTCAATGAACTTTACGCAATAAACTACCCAGAAGGTTGCTTCAAGCATCGTATCGCGACGTTCCATCAGACTTTTAAAACTTGGGTAAACATTTCGACCATAACTTTCAAAACTTGGATAAACATTAATTATGTTTTTTGTTCATTCATATATTTTATTATGCAGATGGCAGACGAACAACGTAATGTACAATAAGAACTAGAGATACTATCACGTGGCCCTCAACAAATCGTTGTATACCTACAGTGTAACGTGAAAGGTGTCAGATTTGTATGTGAACAACGAGATGAGAGTTGTAAGACACAAAATAGCGGGGTGATGATAGTGGTAGACGACGTGTCGTACTATGGGGTTCTACTACAAGTTGTAGAGCTAAAGTATCCCGAAGCAATGTCGGTCGTGTTGTTTAAGTGTAGGTGGTACGGCGAAGAAAATACAAAGTTAGATAGTGGTCTGATTTCGATTGATACAAAGACTGATTGCTACAAAGATATTCAATTTTATCTCGCCTTACATGCACAACAAGTATTCTACGTCGATGATCCAATGTTTGGTAACGGTTGAAAAATTGTTAATCACATGTTTCATAGAGGTACATACAAGACGAGTACACTTGCACGAAATACAAATGTCGGTCCACGGTATGAGGTAGAGGAACCATACCAAGAGCCCGTGACTACCACCATTCCCACATGTCAGATTTTTATTGACATTGGTCCTACACTGCGTATTGATATACCAAATGATGATGATGACGAGAACGATGAAGATTACAACGAGGAAGAGGGCGAGAACGACGAGTACGACAGTGATGACGAGGAAGAGGACGATGACGATGTGCTTGGAATCAACGATGGTACAGATTCAGATAATGATGTCAATGAAAGATTCAAGTCTTTTTTTAATCTTTTTTAATCGTTGCACGTTCCTTTTTCGCATACAACAACTTTCAGTTACTGTTTTGTATGGCTACAATCAGGTGCTGTTTGGGCCAGCTGCTCTGTTGTTTGATTCAACACAACTGCTGTTCCTGGACAGCAGCTTGATTTAGCAGAGCTGCTGTTTCGTCGGGGCTGCTGTAAGTGAGAATCGTTGCTGCAACATTTTTTGGTTCGTAGGTGCGGTTGGCTTTTCGGCGAAGACTGTTGCGGTGAGAGGTTTTATTTCGTATTGGTACTGTCTTTGTTTGGCTACTGTTTAATTCGACTTGCTTCTGTTTGTTTGAGGCGTTGCTTATGTTTTTGGTAGTTGTTTGTGTTTAGCTTTGGTTTGCATCTTGCAATCCTCTGCTGGTTTGGGCTGTTTGGCACTTTGGCCTTGTACTCGTGCTTTGTTTTTTGGTTGCTCGGTAATGGTATTGATTGCTTGCCTTTAAAAAAACATTAGCTTTAAATGAGAAATAATTATGGTCAGTCAAAAAGCATTAGCTTTAAATGAGAAAAAGCTTGTTGATTTTATTTAATTATGTTGATTTTTGATTTCGTTGCTGTTACAAACTGTTTTGGTCTGCCAAATGTGTATTTTATAAATCTATATATGTTTTTATATATGCATGAATTTTGAAGATCGATATGCCTCCAAAAAGAAGTAAAGCGTTCAATTTAGCAAAGGCATCGGTCTTGCAGAGAACTACCACAGGTTCAGAGGGTGATTCGGTGGATGTCTCGTTAGAGGTGACACTTTTCGTTTCCGTCCAACGCCGATTGTACCCTCCGACTTCGGGGTCACCAACTACACCGGTGTCACCAACTACGGATGTGACACTTTCGGACATCGAGACGAGCACGTCTACTAGTGGGCCACCGACTTTAGATATACGTATTAATTATCGCCGCACCCGCATCCATGTTGAACAGACGAAAGAGTCTGTGACAAAAAAGGAAAGACGGGGGATTATCACGGGAAAGACGATCAAGAGAGACATCGCGAACAATGAAAATAAACGCCTCCCTTCTAAGTGGAGCATGGATAAGGGTTTGCCTGACACAAACAGTGTTACTAGGATCGCAAAGCAAATCGGGAGCATTGTTCGTGAACATATTCCGATGTTGACCGAAAGTTATTTTAAGCTCACGAGAAATGATTTTATGATTGTAGTTGATAACTTAGCGTAAGTACATTTTTATCGTTAGTTCTTTTTTTATTTTATGATTTGTACATCTTATTAATAATGATTAAGGGACTGTTTGTTTATCACTTAATGGTTCCATTAAGAGGCAACCTCTGAATCGCTAAGAGGTAAATCCTGTTTAGCAAAAAAAAATGTCTGCCTCTTAATGGTTCAAAAACCCTCTGAATGATTTAGCATCATGGGCCTCACTTAACCATTCAACACCCTGATTTCATTCTAAATAATTACAAAACAACCATATTTCATTTTGAACTATATCATAAAAGCCTCTTAATCATTCTGACCACTTAATCATTCTGCACTAAACCATTCAGCAACTGCCAAACAACCCCTAACTTTTTATTTCATTTTGATTTGTATTTGCTTTTCAGGGTTTTTTTAGATTGATTTTGATGGACCTCTGGGTGAAGCCCTATTTGAGTGGATCCATGCAACTGCGCGTCGCACATACAATAGGTGGAAAACTGATTGCCACACGTTGTACAAGCATCAAGGTCGTCTCCCCATTCCGAAAAACTTTGTATCAGTGGGACTTTTTGTGCACGCTTTTTGAAGAAGAAACATGGAAGGTATTTAACGAGTAAATAATTAAATATACAAATTATTGTTGAGTTTAGATTGTAAAATAAGTGTTTCTCATGTCGTAGAATAAATCAAAAAGGATGTCGGAAACAAGATTGTCCAAAAATAGGATCGAGCATAAATCGGGACCGACTTTGTTCCGGTTTAGAGCTAATACACTTCAAGCTAACGGACACATGACTCCTTATCTCGGTACAATTGCCGAGACCACTAAAAGTGAAGATCGTAAAGTAAGTACATATAGTATGATGATTGTAAAGAAAATGATTAATGCACTTTTTATCCATATATAACTTAAACACTTGCAATAATTGTAATTAAAAACAACGTCGTTTATAGTTTTAAACATGTTAATAATTGTTTGAATCATATTTACAGAAACTTGTTGAGGAAGCTATTGAGAAGATAAAGAATGATTCTGATGACACTTCAGATTCTGTTGTTCCTCCAATGCGTTGCCCAATTGAAAAAGAAATATCAATAATTGAGCAAATAGTTGGTCCGTCGGTAGGGACGATTGTTCGAGGTATGGGTAGCTTGGTGGTTCGAGCTCCGAGGATGAGAGGTCCGGCAAAAGGAACCTCTATGTCGGTGTCTACGGTTAACGAGGATGATTTGCGGCGTCAACTTGCCGAGCGCGACGAGGAGATTCGCTTACTGAAAGAGGGACAAGAGGAGGCAAAAAAAGAAGCCACTAAACAAAGAAAAGAAGCCGCCAAACAAAGAGACATGATAGAATCTTTAATGCGTATGTGCGGTGTTGATAGTGATGCAAACTCCAACTCAACAACCCCGACGGACAATGATTTAGGTTAATTTTTTATTTTTATGTTTTTGAACTTGTTGCCTACTTTTGGACTTATTTAGGAAAAACGCTATCTTTCAATTATTGAATTTATTAGTTTTATTTGGTTATTGGAGTTGTTTGCCGACTCACACGAGTTTGTTTGTTTATGAAAGTTTGTAGAAATCATGAAGTAAAAAACTGTATCATGGTGCACAAAATGAGCAGTAATATTCTTTTTTATATAAAACTTCTTAGGCAACTTATCTATAAGTGTTTCCTAAGAGAAATGTTATATTATTTTATTCACATTTCAAAAGCAACATACGTAAATAGAGTATGTTGTCTAAGTTGATATCTTAGGCAACACATGTCTAAATTTAATGTTGCCTTAGTGTTTGTTTGGTGCAACATATGTTTTTTATAGGCTGTTGTGTGTTGCTTACGGAGTCTGCTTAGGCAACATATAATGTTTGCCTATGTTGTCTAGGTTCTTATGCAACATTGAGAAGGCAACACTGCTTAGGCAACATAGGCATGTTGCCTAAGCCTTAGGCAACACATAAACTCCTCTTAGGCAACATTTTTCATTTGTTGCCTAAGTGACATTTGGTGTAGTGTGATTAAATTGTGTGATATTCATGATTATTTAGTGATATTATCATAAATAATACGTGAAATAGTCCGTTTTTCAAATCTCAAAGCATTTATGGTTATTATATATATATATAGAGAGAGAGAGAGAGAGAGAGAGAAAGAGAGACTTGAGATCATGTGAGACCAATCTATTTTCGTAAGACCCGTGAGACCACAAAAATAACACTAAATGTTCACAGCAAAAAACTATAAAGGTATTGTGAAGGTAAACCTTCACAGTGTTTTTGTTGTGAATGTTCGCTGTTTTTCATACCTTCACAATGAATCGTTATGAAGTTTTAGTGTTATTTTGTGGTCTCACGAAACATGTTGGTCTCACGTGAACCCAACCATATATATATATATATATATATATATATATATATATATAGAGAGAGAGAGAGAGAGAGTCGAGTTTCAATGAGATTTGCAAATATTTTGAGAACCAGTGAACTTATTTTAATTTACTTATTGACAAAATACAAATACAAGTCAATATGTTCATCAATATATATATATATATATATATGGTCAGGTTCACGGGAAAACCTTAAAAAACGTAAAACTGAAGAACACCCTGGTAACCCTTCATCCGGACGGTATGCACTTGTACATACAAATAATTTGTAACATGCACACATGCATATGCACATGTGCATAAAAACCAAAAAAACAACATAATTTACCTGTATGCACAAGTGCATACCGTCCAGATGAAGGGCCACCAGGGTGGTCTTCAATTTTCCTTTTTTTAGGTTTTTCTGTGAACCTCTCTATCTCTCTCTCTCTCTCTCTCTCTCTATATATATATATATATATATTATATACACATTAGCAATATACATATTTTCATGATATTAATATAGTGTATATTTATCGGTGAATTAGTTAACGTAGGTTTTCAAGTTTATGGTTCTCATTAAATGAATCCAAATATATAGGTGTTTGATCAAACTTCATATATCGTAATAACCGTGAGAACGTTTATTTTAATGTATTGTTTCACATGATTTTTCGCATCCGAGACTAGCATTTAATGTATTGATGAACATATATTTGTTTCACAATGTGTTTGCTTCATATATATGTATTCGGTTCACAATGTGAAACTTTTTATGTGTAACTTTTAATGTTCACTTTATGAAACAAATATATGTTAATCAATATTCTAAAACCTAATATTCAATGAAAAAATCATATAAAATAACACATGATGCATTAGGTCTCAAGGTTATCACAATTTCATGGGTTCTCAAAATAATGGCCCATATATGATATTGAGACTTCTCGTATTCTCGCAAAATGTTTAACTTCTGCATTATCCTTTCTATATATATGGGTTGGGTTGAAATTGAGGTTAACATTAGAAGCGTGAGAAGTATCAACCGTCAGATCAGAAATGGACGTAAATTAGGATGAGATGCACCAGATCGATTCCCTTCTAAGACGCAATTCATGAGAGGACATGTGATTAAAAATGATCAACGGTTTAGATCAACTTCTCACACTTCTCATCTTAACCTCAACTTCTGATACGATCATTCACCTATATATATATATATATATATATATATATATATATATATATTTCCGTATATAGACTCGGGATCAAGTGAGATCAGTCTTTTTTGTGAGACCCACGAGACCACGTTTTTACACTTGAAACTCCACAACAAAATACCGTGAAAGTAACTTTCACAGTGTTTTTGCTGTGAAGGTTCAGATTTATTTTTACCTTCACAGTGTTTGTTGTGAAGTTTCAAGTCTAAAAACGTGGTTTCACGGGTATCACGAAAACAAGCTAGTCTCACGTGAACACAAAACCTTTTACTGGGTTGCAAAATAAACCACCTATATATATATATATAGCCATAGGTTCAAATGAGAAATGCTAAGTGTGTACGTGAGAAATAGAGAAGTAATCCTAATCATTCATCCGATCAAGATCAGCTTTGACCGGTCAAAAATTGCGGCTTTGACTGGTCAAGAATTACGGTTTTGACTGGTCAAAAGTTGTAGCTATTCCAAAAATAAAAGGACAATTTTTCGTAACTTTTACAAATACGCGGGACGAGTTTATATATGAACTTGTGTGATTCACAAATGAATTATATGTTTATATGTGAACCTGTGTAATTCACATATGAACTCGTTTTAACTGATTCATATATGAAGTAGAGAAATGATCTTGGCGCTTCATCTGGTCAACATTTGCGGCTTTGACTGTGAAGCACCGCATAATTCCTCGTGTGGTCTGTAGAAGATAGAGGGGTAGTTTCGTAAAATACGCGGACGAGATCATATGTGAAGTTGTGTGATTCACATATGAACTATACGTTCATATGTGAATCAGTTAATTAGTTCATATAACAATCAATTAATTAGTTCATATGCGAATCTGTTAATTAGTTCAACTAATTCACATATGAATTACAAAGGTTCATATGTGAATTAGTTAAAAAACGTTCAGATGTGAATTACATGGGTTCACATATGAACATATAGTTCATATGTGAATCACACAGGTTCACATATGAACTCGTCCCGCATATTTGTAAAAGTTACGAAACATTTTATTTTATTTTTGGAATAGCCGCAATTCTTGACCAGTCAAAGCCGCAAATTTTGACCGGTCAAATCCGATTCTAACCATATGAATGGCTATGAGTACTTTATTATTTCTCACACACTTAACATTTCTCATTTAAACCTATGGCTATATATATATATATATAAAGGTTCAAACGAGGAGCTTACCTATTTACGAGAACGCGAGGAGCATTCTCAACCACTAATTAGGAGTTTAATACAAATTCATTCGAAGCTTTCCACGGCCTTTCGTGCGCCACATTTTTTTTATTTATAATTTGAAATTTACAATTTCAACCCATATAATTAGTTACTTAATTTACTTTATACATTTTACTTTTCTAATTTTAATTTTACATCTTCATCATATTAACACATATAATCGTTTATTAACTAAAATACGTTAAAAAAATACGTTTTAATTTTAACAAGTTACACCATTGTAATCGTCTCTTCGATACCTTCGAAATGAACCTAATATTGAATATTTTTTGATTTAATTATTTTATTATATATCATATAAACTAGATAAAAATATTTATAATATTTATAATTCATACCCTTATAGTTTTGATGAAATGTTTGTTAGGAACACCTATCAAATCATATGTGATTAGGAAACAATAGTAAATCATATGTGATCTATAAGACTGTTATCTAATATCACTAGTTATTAATCATATATGATCTTGTTTTACATTCTGATATCACTTAGTTATTAATCATATGTGATTTTGTTATTAATCTATATAGAGAAAGGTTCAAACGATGAGCTTACCTATTTACGAGAACGCGATGAGCATTCTCAACCAACCATTTGATTTATTAAGGGAATTAAATGGTAAGGGTGAATAATTGAATTTTTTTTGCATTATTTATTTTCTTCGCTCTAATCATCCATTCATATAATCAAATTTGGTGTTAATCGAAATTATTTCGCATTTACGCAATTAATAACTTTAAAATAGTTTGCTAAAAATTATCCTTTTATTTACAATTTCTTAGATTTTTTTAACTATTTAAAATCGTCATTTTATGTAAATTTTTGATTGATATTTAGTTGACAAGAGGTGAGTTCATATGAGAACGCTAACTATTTATGAAAACAAGAAAACAACCGCTATGTATAAAATCATATATGATTTACGTACAAAATCAAATATGATTATGCGATTTTTCCCTCCACTTTAAGTCGCAACCAAAGTCGCGACTTAAAACAAAATCACATATGATTAATAACTAAGTGATATCAGATTGTAAAACAATATCATATATGATCACATATGATTTACTAAAACACAATCACATATGATTAATAACTAAGTGATATCGGATTGTAAAACAAGATATGATCACACATGATTTAATTACTAAAACAAAATCACATATGATTAATAACTAAGTGACATCAGATTGTAAAACAAGATCATATATGATCACATGTGATTTACCAAAACAAAATCACATATGATTAATAATTAAGTGACATCAGATTGTAAATAAGATCATATATGATTAATAACTAGTGATATCAGATAACAGTCTTATAGATCACATATGATTTACCAACTAAAATAAAATCACATATGATTAATAACTAAGTGATATCAGAATGTAAAACAAGATCATATATGATTAATAACTAGTGATATCAGATAACAGTCTTATAGATTACATATGATTTACTATTGTTTCCTAATCATATATGATTTGATAGGTGTTCCTAACAAAAATCTCATCAAAACTATAAGGGTATGAATTGTAAATATTAAAAAAAAATTATGTAGTATATATGATATATAATAAAATAATTAAATAAAAAAATATTCAATATTAGGCTCATTTCGAAGGTATCGAAGAGACGATTACAATGGTGTAACTTGTTAAAATTAAAAGATATTTTTAACGTATTTTAGTTAATAAACGATTATATGTGTTAATATGATGAAGGTGTAAAATTAAAATTAGAAAAGTAAAAGGTATGAAGTAAAGTAAGTAACTAATAATAGGAGTTGAAAGTGTAAATTTCAAATTAAAAATCACTTTTTGAATGTGGCGCACGTGGTGGAACAAGCTACCGCTATAATTACGTGGTTGAGAATTGTGTGGCTGAGAATGCTCCTCGCGTTCTCGTAAATAGGTAAGCTCCTCGTTTGAACCCACCTATATATATATATATATATATATATATATATATATAAGAGTTTGAGGTGGGTGATGATGTATATATATGTTAAAGTAAATGGAATTGAAAACGATCAATATAATCAAGTTTTAAGGACGATCAACACAAAAGTTAAACTAATCAACCAAAAATTCTTTTACCCGAGTTTGATAAGGATTAGGGTTTTGAGCTTTGTAGTCAACTAAGTCAAGAACAATCTTTGCCATTGCCTTTTTCTTTCTTTGTTTTTGTAGGCTTACACGTTGCCTTCTGACTGTTTCAACATCATGCCCGTCCGATACATTGGATCGGATATGCTATAACGTGCATCGGAAATGATCTCTAAACGAGAGAATTGTCACTGTAAAGGATCGGCCGGATGCAAAGATTCGAGATCGAAATGAACAAGATAGGTAAAGGTTAGCAGAATGAACGTTGAATGTGTTGAGCAAGTTCCTCTGCACTTAGCTGGCATTCAACTCCAATCTACAAAGAAAGCAAAGCCCATAAATCAATTAAACCATGCATAAAATCATTTTTTCTGGTCGTTCAAAAAAAATTATTTTTTCTGAACCAAAGAGTCAAATTTTGTTTTCTGGATGTCAAATTAGTGTTCTAAACAACGATAAAAATGATATGAGGTAATAATTTAAAGAATTTGTTTTAATTACTACCCATATATTGGGAAAAAAAACCAATAATTTTGATACATAGTCTAATAAAGATATTTTATATGATTTAAAAAGAATCAAAATAAAGGAAAATTATGAACCAAAAAATAAAATGTTAGTACTCATGGAAATTAAAAAGGGTAATTAAAATTGCCTTCAAAAATTTATAAGAAGTTGAATCTTTTTAGATATCCCAAATAAAATGGAAAAAAGTGGGATTTTAGCATTTTTGTTACTCCAAGAATTATGTTATCTTCTATGTTAAAATAGAGAAAAGAGGTGAGAAACCGTAAAAATTTCTAAATTTAGAGAAATCTTTAAATAGATAGTGAATATTTTAGTAATATAATAAAATAAATTGAATAGTTTAATAAGATAATTAATAACAAAGTTGTTAAAATAGCCGTTGAGTTGAATGCAATTTTTTTTATAGATTTTAAGTTTTTATACTCTATTTTAGAAAACTTTGGCATAACTGTTGGAAATTTTCTAATATTTTTTTTTCCTAAACTTAATTATATGATGTTAAAATAGATTAATTAATAACGAAACTAAAGTACTTATTTATAAAAACTAGATTAAATTTCCAGAAATTTATCTTTAACTAATTACCTCCATGAATTAAAGCATGCATGCAAATTCATATGAAAAATCAAAATCTTTGGCTTAATTAATTACCTTGATGGTAAAGTAGTTAACCATGGCTTCATCAACAATGCTAATGTTGGCCTGAAGAACTTCAAGAGACAAGTTTTCAAGAACCCTAATTACTTTAGTTGCTTGACCTTGTATCCTCTTTGAACAAGTCTTTAGAAGTAAATTACCACCCACCAACTTCACCTCAACTTCAACAATGGCCGACTTTAAATTCGCCATCATCTCATTATAACCACTATCTGAAGTTATGAAAGAATTAGCAGGTGACAAATGGTCAACTGAAGTTGACTTGGATGAAGATAAGTAAGAATTAGAAGTTGGCGGTAACCACGACCTGTATGGGGTTGCAGGTTGTGGGGTTCTGGGGCTAATGGGTAAGCTTGGTCTAGGGCTATGGGGGCGTGCAGATAAGGTCATGGGACTTGAAACAACAAGCCTAGGGCTTATCAGTACTTGATCACTGTAAATTTTTCTTTGCTTTTTTGCTTCTAGGGTTTGTAGAATTTGTTGCAATTCAGTGATGTAATCAACTACTCCTCCAATAATTGATGCTTGATCACCCTGCAAGTTTCATGAAACATATTCACATGTGATGATCAAGAAAGCAAGTCAAGAAACGGTCAAAGATTAATTACTCTTTTTGATACTAAGTTTTATGAATGGAAACGTCTAAAGGAATTGGGACCGAGGGGCATAAGTGAACGGAAGAACACTCAAGTGATGATCAACATATTCACATGTGATGATTTACCCTTTTGACATAGAAGCGAGGCATAAGTGAACGGAGAACACTCAAGTTCTCGTTCATCCGCTTTCTCCGGTTTCTCTCCACCGTCATGTGCGACACCTTCTGCCGCCCGTCGGAGTTGGGACCGCCGTCGACGTCCTCCACCGGAGACAGCTTCTGTCTCTTCTTTTTAGGCGATGAAAGATCCAGCTTAGGAGACATGGCCACCGGATTCTCACCTACCGGTGTGAGTTCACCGGAAACACCCTCCAGATGATCATCAGGTGACAAGAAAGTGGTTTCATCCCCAAACTTGTGATGGAAGAAATCAGGCAAGAAAGTAGCCATTTTGATATGAAGAAACAAACTAAGAAAGAGGAGACGTCAAATCTAGGTGTGGCAATAAAACAAACAGTTGATGTGCACTTCTCTACAAACTACAAAGGGTAGATTAGATCGATGCGATGGATGGATTCTATGAACAGCAATCGAGAAAAACGACCCAAAAAGATGTTGCGAGGAGAGAAATGCCAAAACCAGGAAATATTTAATGGAGTTCTGATCATGGATGGTGACCAGGCTACCAACATTATCTTGCGTCTTCCTCTGAGGACCGTTTTCTGTGGGCATCATACGATGATGATATATTAACCGTTAGATTCTTTTCCACTGGGCCACGGGCCAAGCTGAAAAAAAATTGAATACATATATGTATTTACGGTTGAGTTTCAGTGAAAAGTTGAGGTTAACGTGGTAGATGGTTATCAACGTTGGATGGAAAATGGACACACATTAGAATGCGATACATCAAGATAAGATGCACCGAGATGCACAAGATTAATTTCCTTCTAAGTCGTAATTCATGGGAGGGCATTTGATTAAAACTGATCAACGGTTTAGATACACTTCTCACATTTCTCACGTTAACATTAACTTCTCAAATGATCATTCGCCTAGATATGTATGTGTATATTAATTTATTTATACATGTGTATAAGTGTATTTTTTTTTAACGGCATTTAACACACACACGCTCCAGCGGTATCGGGCCTCCAATTGGGCAAACCCACTAATCCGTTGCGACACGGTCCAGCCTTTGGCTGAACCCGAACGGCCCGGAAGTGAATACCATAGACTGGATCCTCCGCAACCGTCCCCGGACCCGACCCCGAAGGACCCGACCCAGAGTCTGGATATCTCAGAAACTCCCCTCCCAGGATTCGAACTCGGGTAGCACGACTTTCACCCCGTGCCCCCCCAAGATTTTACCTAGCCACTGGGCTGGAAGCTCTTTGATTTTGTGTATAAGTGTATTTGTCTAGTGGATTTGGTTTTGGTGATAAGTTGAGTTAACGTGAAAAATGTGAGAAGTGGTTATCAACCTCCGGATGCACATTAGTATCAGATGCATCGAGATACTCCGAATCAATCCTCGTATCAAGTGTGATTCATGAGTAGCCTTAAAAGTAATCAAGGGTTTAGATTCATTTCTTACGCTTCTCACGTTAACTCAACTTCTCACATGTGATATATATATATATATATATATATATATATATATATATATAGAGAGAGAGAGAGAGAGAGAGAGAGAGAGGAGAGGTTCAAGGGAAAACCTCAAAAAACGGAACTAATTAAGGAACACCTTATAGTCTTTCATCTTCATGGTATGCATTTATGCATACAGGTAGATTAAGTTGTTTTTTGGTTTTTATGACACGAATTAGAAAAAGGAATAAAGATTACAAAAAGTATAAATCACCCTATGATTTTACATTTAGAAAATATAGGACTCATAGGAGAAGACATAAAAAATTCAAAAGTTAAACATATATGCAAATTTAAAATCAAAAATCCTGATATAACAATTCGAACTACCAATATAGCATACAGCCCTTTAGACAAAGAAGAATTTAAAAAACAGATACCAGAAATGATAGAACAAAAATTAATTAGAAAATCTGAAAGTCCTCACAGATCCGCATCATTTATGGTAAGAAATCACGGAGAAATAAAAAGAGGAAAAACCCGAATAGTATATAACTATAAAAGACTTAATGATAATACAGAAGATGATGGGTATAATATTCCTAATAAAGACAGTTTACTAAACCTTATACAAAAGAAAATAATATTTTCAAAATTTGACTTAAAGTCAGGATACAATCAGCTACAACTTGAGGAAACCTTCAAACCATGGACAGCCTTCACATGTTCAGAAGGACAATATGAATGGAATGTTCTTAGTTTTGGACTCAAGAATGCACCATCCATATTCCAAAGATTCATGGATAGTATATTTCTTAAATATGATTTCTGTATATATATATATAGGGAGGTTATTTTGTTAACCTCCCAAAGGGTGTTAACTTTACTAACCACTTTAGACAAATAGGATTTCACCTTTCTAGTTGGTTAGTGTCAAAGGGTACATTTGGTATTTTGTAAAAGAGTTTTTTGGTGGACTTTTAAAATGGGAGTTACAAAAGCAAATATTAATTGTCATTACATTGAGGAGTTACGAATTTGATATAGGTAATTTTAATTTTAAAAAAATAAGTTGTTGGTTTGAGGGAGCTCTCGTTCATCATAGTTCGGTTTGCATGAAAATGGATTTTCGTCGTCATCAAGAATATATATTCAACCCGATATGTTGGACTATTCTACTAATTCCGCAAAGTTCGACGTTGTTGTTGGAGTTTGTTGATTCATTTCTCACTTGATATTTTGTTAATGAGGGACATTTTTGCAAAACCATAACAGTTTGTGCAGAATTGATCTAACGGTCAACTGTGCACAGTTATGAACAATAAGAATGTATATTAGTTTTCGTATCCATATTATTTTTTGATACACATACTCGTTTCATACGTGTTCAATTTTCTCACATGTTCAATTTTCTTACGTGTTCAACTTTCATTTGCACAAACCATTTATTGCTTTTTAGTTGTTTCATACATGTTCAACGTATATCCGGGTTGAATGTTTTTTACTATTGTTACCATAAGAGTATAATTTGTTCATAACTGTGCACATTTATGAACAATAAGAATGTATATTAGTTTTCATATCTATATTATTTTTTTGATACACATACTCGTTTCATACGCGTTCAATTTTCTCACTTGTTCAACTTTCATTAACACAAACCATTCATTGCTTTTTAGTTGTTTCATACATGTTCAACGTATATCCGGGTTGAATGTTTTTTACTATTGTTACCATAAGAGTATAATTTGTTTCATACATGTTCAATATATTTGTTGTTCACGAATGTTCATAACACATGCACGACGACGATCATCACAAGAACACGTATAACATTTTTTAACGGAGTAGTTTAATATGAGTTTGTATGCTATGATTGTTTGTCCCACTAATTATTATGGAGTATTTTTTTTTAATGCAATATTTTAGTACAACCTATCTACAAGTACGAAATCAAACATCTACAAGTAACCAAATTGTGCTAATTGGACAGACGTTTCATATTTTGTTCATGAATGTTCATATGGGTTCTTTAATATGAAGTTAGGACCTTAATCTTCATGCATGTTCATGAACCTTTGTGTACGAACACATTTGTTCATAACTAGATATTTTGAGTTTTTTTTATGGAAACCTATATCAATATTGTAACTCCCCCATTAATTATTGATTTTTGTAACTCCCCACTTAAAAATCTTAGAAAAAAACTAAAAAAAACTATTTATGAAATACCAACTTAACCCTTATCACAAGTGTTCCTTTGATTTTTTATGTTTTGACCAATATTGTAATAAATGTCACACCAAGATTTCATCACAACCACTCATATATTTGATCAACGGCTACAAATAGGTTAACAAAGTTAATACCTTTTTTTTGGTTAACAAAATAACCTAACCCTATACATATGGTTTTGTAAAACAACTAGAACTCACTTTGTTAGATTTATGTCAAATCTGGAATTTACTCTAAACTTGAGTTTTCTTGGGTGAAACTTGAATCGCTAAGCAAAACCTCCTAAAACATAGATCCAACACACTCCCAAATGATCTATTTCACCTCCAAAGACCAATACCAAATATTCTTGAATCCACCAATAAATGTAGCTCTCTTGATCTACTCTTGAAGAGCTCTAAAAATCAAGAATATAACAACAGGAATCGCCCTAATCGGAGTTGTGGTGAAGGAGATACGAAAAAAGTGAGAAACCTCAAGAAAGATTGGAATTATGCACTTCGTAATGCTCCATGTGACTTAAATCGCATGCAAAGTCACTGTAATAACCGGGTAAGTTAGTGAACTAATTATTTTTATAGTTTAGGGTGAGTTGTGTCGGTTTATAAGTTTAACGGTGTATCCGTCATTTTAGTAAAGTTCAAACCCTCAATCGCAATTTGACATCCATATATATATAGAACCACCTCCTTCATATTTCCTTAATTGGAGTCGGTTCCCTTTTTGGTGTCTGTGTGTTGAACCAAAAGAAGAAAGAAAGCAGAAAAAGAGATAGATCATTTAGGGCTCAAAGGGGTTTCAATTGGAGTCGTTTTTGAGGTAAATTCCTTTCTATTTTGTGTTTATAATCGATGGTAGTAGAGTTCTATCGGTTTAGATTTATCAATTTCATGATTTTAGTAGTTTCGATCGAATCTGGGTTACGAACTGTTATCTGGATTTCGCACGAAGTTCGGATGTATGTATCCGGATTCCTTGTGTTTTCCGGATTGGAGTTTCCGTGCTAAGTCGCCGAAGAGGAACATTTGTGGATAAGGGTATGGTAGATTTATCTAGAATTCTTAGACTGCTAGAGAGTCTTATATGTTTGATTGGTAAATAGATATTGGTATTCAATTTATTTCAGATTCTGTGACTTTTGGTGAGAGATCGAATCATCGGTTTATTTAAGAAAAGCTTGGAAATATTTTGATAGCAATCAGGTGAGTTTTAGTTTAAACATTTTCAAACTGGAATACATATATAATGGATAAATATGTGGTAGTTATTGTGATGATGTGCTTATGATTGAAATATGATATATTGAGATGTATATTATATTTATATGAGCATTACACTACACGAGTGCACCTTGGCCGGACTTAGGGCCAGCGGAGTATTGGCTGTACGGAGGGGCAACGGAGTTGGTTGTATGTTAGTGCAACGGAGTAAATTGACTAGTTGGTTTAGCGCAACCAACTAGTATGGCCATGTGAAGGAGTTGTACATAGTGCAAGCAAGTCATGCTTGGTATTTAAATACTTGTTGTATATCTGTGTTTTATAAATGGATTACTAAACTGACATGGATTATCTCACTAGACCATATGGTCTAACCCTCATTTTGTTTTCAAAAATATGTATTCCAGGTCAAGAAACTTTTAAAGGAAAGGGAAAGGATAAGGTGTAATAGGAATACGAAGTCTGCATATCTATGAATATTTCTAAGATCATTTTGTATGTATAGTTTTTATGAATTGTAATGTAAATGGTTAGCGAAAAGTTTGTACCGCATTATGTAATGTACAATTTTAAGACTTTCGGACCTTATGTGATATAATAGGTATCTTTTGTTGTACCTTATGTCATCAATAAATATTTCAATGGACTTTTCAAGCATGTCAGAGAATATGGGCATCATGCATCTTTGGAAAGTAGCAGGTGCATTGCAAAGTCCAAAGGGCATTCTCCTAAAGGCAAAAGTGCCAAAAGGACAAGTGAAAGTAGTCTTCTCTTGGTCTTCCGGTGCTATGGCTATCTAATTGTAACTTGAGTATCCATCCAAGAAGCAGTAAAACTCTTTTCCAGCCAACATGTCCAACATTTGATCAACAAAAGGTAAAGGAAAATGGTCTTTTTGAGTAGCATTGTCTAGTCTATGGTAGTCCATGCAAATTCTCCATCCGAAGACTATTCTAGTTGGGATGAGTTCATTCTTGTCATTGGAAATGACAGTGATCCCTCCCTTCTTAGGCACACATTGGACTGGACTAACCCAAGAACTACTGGCTATTGGAAAAATAATTCCTGCGTCTAACCATTTTAAAATTTCCTTTTTCACTACCTCTTTCATGACAGGGTTCAGCCTTCTTTGAGGTTCAATGGACTTGAAGTTCTTTTCTTCTAAGATGATCTTATGTTGACAAATGGAAGGACTAATCCCCCTAAGGTCAGCAATGGTCCATTCTATGGCTTTGGTGTGCAACTTCAACATATCCACTAACTTCTTTTCTTGATGCAATTCTAGGGTAGATGATATGATGACAGGTAATTTGTCTTTTTCTCCTAGAAAGGCATACTTTAGATGGGTTGGGAGTTTCTTCAACTCCAGGTCAGCTGGTGAAACTATGGAAGGAATGGCTGGTTTTTGCTCAGTATTTTCCAACAGCTCAAATGCTGCAGCAACCAAAGGGACAGTCTCCTCTTTTATGGGAATTTCATCACCATCGTCACATTCCTCAATTTCGTCCTCATCCTCCTCTTCTATCCTACAGGTCTGTTTGACTTCTTCCTCATGACACAATGACTCAATGGTACCTAAACTTGAACAGTCTTCCATATCATTAGGGTACTTTAAAGAATTGAAAACATTAAATGTGACTTTTTGTAATAACCAAGACTAATTTTGGAAGGTTTTAAAGTCTTGTGTCATGTTTTAATAAAGGTGGAAGTTGAGGGGATATTTGGTTAATTAGGGATAGGGTATAAAAACCTAAGGATTGGCACAAAACCCTAGTTTTGCAATCATTTTGGGTGGAATGCGGCTTAGATAAAAAAGAAAGGGAGAAAGAGCAAGAAGGGAGAAAGAGAGAAAGAGCAAGAAGGAAGAAAGAAGAAAGAGTCTTCCAATTTAATTGGGGGAGAAGGAAAGTTTTCAGCATCCTCAAGCTTTCAGGTAATCTCTTCTCTTCATCTCTAATATGTGACTTTGCTGCTGAACTAGGCATTTGGAGGTTTTTGTTAAAAGTTGAGTTTGAAGCTTTATGGGAGAAACTAGGTGCCTTAAATGCGTTTTGGCAACTAAGATTTCAGTACTAGTTGAGCTTAGCAAATCAGAATACTGTTGCTAATCTAAGACTCATTGGAATATGAGTTATCAGTGATTTTCGGTCCCAAATGGGTTCTGAGTCGGCGTCCGGAAAGTCCTGTGGGTGTCCGGACACGATGACCCATTTGAAGGTTTCCGGATGAGGTGACTGTCCGGATAAGAAGGCTATCCGGATGGGAAAGTTGTCCGGTAAGTATAATTGTCTGGAAAGTGTAATTGTCCGGTAAGTGTGATTGTCCGGTAAGTGTGATTGTCCAGTAAGTATGATTGTCCGGTAAGTATAGTTGTCCGGTAAACAGTACCCAGAAGTAGCAGGTATCCGGTAAGTCGAATCCGGATGGTGTTTAGACTGTTGGTTTAGGCATCTGAGTAGTTTGTGTCTCATCTATTTCTCAGGTAATTCAATCGTAAGCCAGAAGCAAAGTAAGAAAGTATCTTTTAAGCATCAGGTGAGTTTTTCTAACTAAAATACGTGACTTTTAACGTGTTTTCTAAAGTAAGTACATGATAAGAAATGCCATGTTTTATTCCTATGCTTTTAACTGCATGAAAGTTTATTTAAAGTTTTATATGAGATGTATGCATACATTGTGGTAGACGTAAATTGGCTAAGTCGGGGGGAGGTTCCGCCAGTACTCAAGTCGGGGGGAGGTTCCGTTTATGCCATGGAAGGGAGTATCGAGTAACGCAGTGTGAGACTGACTCGTTTTCACTTTTGGGTGACTTCAGGGTGCCATTTACGGGAGCGGATTTATCCGTGAAGGTTTTATGTAAAGTTATATAATAGTTTCATGAAAAGTTATGTGAACGTTTTATGCAAATATATTTGAAAGTGATGAACTTCTTTTAAATGATTTTTGAGAACTGTCAGGAGGGAACTCACTAGACCTCATGGTCTAACCCTTGCATTTTCCAAACTAAACCTTTTCAGGTAAGCAGATAATAGGAGGCTCCGGTAAGCGAGCAAGAGCAGGATAGAGCACAGATGCAGTTAGAGATAGTGCCACTCATACTTTTAGTGGTAGGTATTCTCAGTTGTGTATAGGTTGTTTCCGCCAACCTAAGTTATGAGACAGATGTACGAAATTTCTGAGACCCAGTATTGTAATTCTTTAAATTTAAATGATGTATATGCTTTATTTAGACTGGGTTGTTACAATTGGTATCAGAGCCATAGTTTAAGAGATTTAGGTGACCGGACGGGCCTAAACTTAAACTTAGGGAGTATAAATCACAACTGAGAATCAGGAAATGCGTTAGGAGGACACTATGGTAGAAATAGGACTAATAGGGTATCGAGGACGGTCATGTAAGGTAAGTTTGGGATTACACCTGGCCAGTGTAATTGCGAACTTACAAGTACATGTATGTGCTTAATCTGCCTTATTATTCCGAAGTCGTAGTCTTATGCTAGCTTATATGTCGTATTCAAGTAATTTAGAATGTCAACAAGATCCCTAAAGGATAGATTGAAATACTTGTTTGGGGAAGTATCATGAGAGATCGTTTATGATGTGATGTATGTACACATCGTCGAGAAGAAATGTTGTATAGAATGTTATGAGTCGTCTAGAGGTAGATCTTCATGGATTCGAAGAGGATGAATGATTGATTTTTGAGTAAGACTCCTGTTTCTAGAGAGTCTCGGTTCTAGAAATCGGGGGATAGATCAGTTCGGATGGTAAGGAAGGACAGTGTCGAGATCTTGGAAGTGTCAATTCAAGAGCGAGCAGAGGATTAGAGCCCTGACTCTTTAGTCGAGTTGTTTAGTGGCAGGATCATTGAAGAGAGGTTCTGTAGAGGACTGAAAGTGTGTTGAGGTAGAATGTGAGATAATTGATCGAGACGAAAATAGTATGAAATGGTTGAGTAAGTGGACCGTTGAATGTATGTATAGCAAGTTGTTGCAAGGCCGAGAGGGCGACCACTGGTCGAAAGTAGAGTGCCAATGATAAGTTGCGTGAGTAAAGCGATTGACCTTGTTTGAGTGAGTAGCCTTCAATTGCAAGTAGAGTTCATGCATTGAGTTCGTATATGTGTACATGAGATTTTTCATAAGTAAAGTAAATGTGTAAATATCAAAGTTGATCGGATATGAGTCGGCGTGTGCAAGCGTATGTTTAAAGAAAAATACAAATCTATTTACATCGTACAATGAAGTATTGAGGTTTACGATTTGCAAAAATATTCCACTATTTCCATGATATGTCAAGAAAACGTTTGAATGCAAAACTTTTATAACCAAAATGAGTATTGACATATTGAAGTTATATAATTGAGTGGGAGAACCGACTGGTTTACTTCGTGTCGGTAATTCCTTTCAGAATTTTGTTGTATGAAAAGATTTTCATCCAAGTATATTTCTGTCGTAACAACATATTTTTGGTCGAGTAAGATTAAGTTTTACGGAAAGTTGCATGCAAACGATTCTCGAGATCGTTGTGCAGGGCATTGGAGTTATGAGAATGTTGGGGTCGTGTGTACCCAAGTTGTTTCTAAGTATTGTTCTTTAAAAATGATAAAAGTGTGAAATGATTCATTTATCGCGTTGTCAGGCATGAAGGCTATTAACTCACTAGGTCGTAGAGTACTACATTTTAAGCTAAGGAAGAACTCCTGGAGTGGAGAGGTGTTGGACAAATCAGGGGAAAATGTTTGTAGTTTTGGTATTTGTGTTCATAAGGAGAGGTGAGTAGTGGAAGAGTCGGAAGTGGACTTTAGTGTCGGTTGTATGAGGGTCTGTACCCTTGTGCGGTGACTGGAAATACAGTTGTCGAGGGACGGTTGTGTTCAGGGGAAGGACTATAAGTCATCAAGGTGTTGGTATTAGCAACTCATTATGAGTAGTGTGGTGAAGTAGGAATGAAATATCCTCGACGTCGGATAAGAGTTTTAAAGTGATCTTGTAATTTTGACGTTACACGAGTGAGTTTGAAATGAGGATGACGGGATGTGAATTTGATTATGATATGTTGGAAGGATTAGGTTCAGAAAGGGACCCTTGTTGAAGAATAGGTTAAGGAAGTATCAACAGGTCAACTATCGACGTTAAAGTCGACAGTTTTGTAAGGTGTGAGGCCGAAGACTTGAATCAGAAGGTTGAAAGTTGAAGGACCACCTTGTAGGGGTGTTAAGGTAGTGAAAGACTGATGTTTTAGATAAGCGTTCTACTTGCGAGGTGGATGGTTCGTAAAGGATGAAGTATTTAACACGAACGAAGTGAGTGTATCGATTATGTCAATCTGGGAGAGAATGTGCCTGTCGATGTAATGGTTTGGAATTGCAAAGAGCTAGCAAGAAAAGAGTATGTTAGTGTTAATCAGAAACTCGTGAGTTGTGGTTCATCTAGAGCTGGGAGAGACAAAGTAGAGAGATAGACTCGGTTATGTATGCGGGAGATCTTGAAGATAAGTTTGAGTTGTGTACGAATGACCATGAGAGACCTAGTCTGCAGTAAGATGTTATGGGTAGAGAATGTATGGATGAGAAGTGGCATCAATTGCCAAGATAAATGTGCCAGCCAGTGTGTGATGTGATGTTAGAAAGAGGAAGCATCAGATGGAAGCCTTTTCGGAGATTTCGGACGAGATGTACGATTTGTTAATCAAGTCGTTGGAGCACGTGGTTTGAAAATTGGTGTTGTGATATGGCTATTACTGGAATACAATGTCGGAGCGGTAGTGGGTGGTTACCCAGATGAGGAACCAAGTGTTTTTGGTTGTGTGAGTTGCTAAGTAAGTATGTTGTTGGAACCTTTGGAAGCTTAAAGGAGGCGATGGATGGTTTAGTAAAAAATGTGGTGTAGTAGATGCGAAATATTAAGGAATGTGAATCGTTTCTTCTGTGTGAAGGAATTATCCTAGAAGGTCATAGTTGGAGAGCAAAGAACGTGAAATAACTTTGAACGCTAGTGTCGTTTCAGGATGACTTGGTTGAAGGCCTTAAGTTAGAATGTTGGGGCAACTGTTGGGTTGTGTATATTCGAGAGAATGCTTTAGCATGTGAAAAGGTCGGAAGAGAGAGGCAAGTAATGTTTGAAAGGCGGTGCTTCACGCTAATGTGGAGAGGTGAAGATAGTATGTCGGGACAAATGAGTAGGATGGAAGCGGTAAGCTTGACAGTAACACCGAAAAGGTGGAGCAGTGTGTGTAGATTGTCATCCGTAAGTGTGCGAACTTCTGGAAAGAGTATAGAGGAAGGGGATTTGTGCATGGCTTTGTGCGGGAAAGAAGTGGAAAAGGGAAGTTGAATGAGTTGAGTTGGTGGTGTTGTGAGAAACGTTCAAACGAACTGATCGTTCAGTGTAAGCTATTGAGATCAGTAGGGCGTGATCATGGTTACTCCTCCTTGTTGTGTGGAGGTAACCGAAGTTATGTTATATGACTGGACGCTTGTGGCAAGTAGTGAGGAATTGATGAGCCTTCAGGATAAGTTCAATTCGGATAGGTGAGCACTCCAATAAGGAATTATGGAGGTTTCCTACTATTAGTCACGTTAAGTGTGAAATGATGAAGTGGTGAGAACATACAAACTAGTTTTTGAGTTGTAGCCGAAGTGAAGGGAATATGATCTGCATAGACGTAGGTCGGTTGGAATAAGTGATCTAGAATTACATGTAATCCGAGGAGGGAACTCTAAGTTGTGAGTTCGTCGGGATGTGCAAGGGTGGCCTTGTGCCAAGTGGTCAAGTGAGTGATTGTTCCTGGTTTTAGATTCTCGTTGTAGTGACGAGGAATTTCCGCCAAGTTCCTTCTTTTAAGGAAGTAAAGGGGTAAGAGAGACCGTAAGTAGACGTGTTGTAAAACCGTGAGTCCCGACGTGGGGACGGAAGCGAGCAAGTGGAGGCGCAGTTGGCCTTGGATTTTTCTAGTGGTGTTTGAGTGAGTATAGTATTCGTAGAGGTTACAAGCATATGGTACAAGAGGGCACGTTATAGCAAAGTGGTGGCTCTTGAGGGCGGTTCCAAGGTTTGGAGTGCGAATATGTTTTCCATTCGAACGGTTTGGGGCAATCGAGTAGAACTAAGTTGGTCGGACTGAAAAGCATAAGATTTCTGGACCCCGAGTTTGAGAAAGAGGCAGCTTGATGTGGGAGACGACCCGTATTTTGGAGTGACGCATTTAAGAGAAAAGGGAAGTGGACTACGTTCTTGGAACTGTCGAAGTTTTGGAAGTTGGATAGATAGTGTACGATCTTGTGGTGCCAGATGAGATTTTGGGAAGAAGTTCATAGTGTGATGCATGTCTCTTATGGAGATCCGAGGTGGGGAGTGAGTTAATGACGACCTTACAAGAAATGCAGACGGTAAGAAGTTGACATTTGTCAGTAGTGAGCGGGTTAGAGCAGCGGCATGCAAGTTAGACTTGCCGGAGGAACTAGAGGGAGTTCGTCCAACGATTCATGTCTCGAACTTAAAGAAGTGTTTGGCAGAAACAGTTGAGGCCGTTCCGTTAGAAGACGTCAACATCGATGAGAGACTGTCATACGAAGAAGAACCATTAGAGATTGTGGACAGTAAAGTACGAAAGACGAGGAACAAAGAAGTTCGTTTAGTGAAGGTTCAATGGAAGTATCACAAGGGATGAGAAGCAACGTGGGAAGTAGAATCAGATATGAAGTCCAGGTACCCTCATCCTTTTGAAAACAGAATTCCAGGGATGGAATTCTTTTGAGGGGGGAGTGGTTTAATAACCAAGACTAATTTTGGAAGGTTTTAAAGTCTTGTGTCATGTTTTAATAAAGGTGGAAGTTGAGGGGCTATTTGGTTAATTAGGGATAGGGTATAAAAACCTAAGGATTGGCACAAAACCCTAGTTTTGCAATCATTTTGGGTGGAGTGCGGCTGAGATAAGAAAGAAAGGGAGAAAGAGCAAGAAGGGAGAAAGAGAGAAAGAGCAAGAAGGAAGAAAGAAGAAAGAGTCTTCCAATTTAATTGGGGGAGAAGGAAAGTTTTCAGCATCCTCAAGCTTTCAGGTAATCTCTTCTCTTCATCTCTAATCTGTGATTTTGCTGTTGAACTAGGCATTTGGAGGTTTTTGTTTAAAAGCTGAGTTTGAAGCTTTATGGGAGAAATTAGGTGCCTTAAATGCGTTTTGGCAACTAAGATTTCAGTACTAGTTGAGCTTAGCAAATCAGAATACTGTTGCTAATCTAAGATTCATTGGAATACGAGTTATCAGTGATTTTCGGTCCCAAATGGGTTCTGAGTCGGCGTCCGGAAAGGCCTGTGGGTGTCCGGACACGATGACCCATTTGAAGGTTTCCGGATGAGGTGACTGTCCAAATAAGAAGGCTATCCGAATGGGAAAGTTGTCCGGTAAGTATAATTGTTTGGAAAGTGTAATTGTCCGGTAAGTGTGATTGTCCGGTAAGTGTGATTGTCCGGTAAGTGTGATTGTCCGGTAAGCAGTACCCAGAAGTAGAAGGTATCCGGTAAGTCGAATCCGGATGGTGTTTAGATTGTTGGTTTAGGCATCTGAGTAGTTTGTGTCTCATCTATTTCTCAGGTAATTCGATCGTAAGCCAGAAGCAAAGTAAGAAAAGATCTTATAAGCATCAGGTGAGTTTTTCTAACTAACATACGTGACTTTTAACGTGTTTTCTAAAGTAAGTACATGATGAGAAATGTCATGTTTGATTCCTATGCTTTTAACTGCATGAAAGTTTATTTAAAGTTTTATATGAGATGTATGCATTAGGGGTGCTCACGGGTTGGGTTGATCGGGTTGAAGGCATTTCAACACATCAACCCAATGTTGGCGGTTTGAAAAAATTTCAACCCAACCCAACCCAACCTGCTTGGGTTGATCGGGTTGGTCGGATTATGTTTAAACAAGATAAAATCAAAACTAGAAACATAAAAATAAAGAAAACATGTCTTTAAAATACAACCGATAATTCAGACAATATTTAGATACTACATATAAAAATGTCTATAACAAATATGATCAAATAGCTTGACGTCTCCATTTTGCATCTTTCTTAAATCTTAAACATATCGCCATCAACCGTTTTTCTCAATTTGCATATATATATATATATATATATATATATATGTTAACATTTACTATACATATATATATATATGAGTGTGTGTGAATGAGTTATATAGAGATGGATAAGGGACTGAATATGTATGTGTATGTATATATATATATATATATATATATATATCGGGTTCGTCGGGTTGGGTTGGGTTCAAATTCTCGTAACCCGATATCAACCCAATACACTCGGTTTGAAGATTTTACAACTCGATTGGACATCGGGTTGCTTCGGGTTGGGTTATTTCACGTCGGGTTGGGTTGGGTTGATCGGGTTTTTGAGCACCCCTAGTATGCATACATTGTGGTAGACGTAAATTGGCTAAGTCTGGGGTAGGTTCCGCCAGTACTCACGTCGGGGGGAGGTTCCGTTTATGCCATGGAAGGGAGTATCCAGTAAGGCAGCGTGAGACTGACTCGTTGTCACTTTTGGGTGACTTCAGGGTGCCATTTACGGGAGCGGATTTATCCGTGAAGGTTTTATGTAAAGTTATATGATAGTTTCATGAAAAGTTATGTGAAAGTTTTATGCAAATATATTTGAAAGTGATGAACTGCTTTTAAATGATTTTTGAGAACTGTCAGGAGGGAACACACTAGACCTCATGGTCTAACCCTCGCATTTTCCAAACTAAACCTTTTCAGGTAAGCAGATAATAGGAGGCTCCGGTAAGCGAGCAAGAGCAGGATAGAGCACAGATGCAGTTAGAGATAGTGCCACTCATACTTTTAGTGGTAGGTATTCTCAGTTGTGTATAGGTTGTTTCCGCCAACCTAAGTTATGAGATAGATGTACGAAATTTCTGAGACCCAGTATTGTAATTCTTTAAATTTAAATGTTGTATATGTTTTATTTAGACTGGGTTGTTACACTTTTTGGTCCTGAAGTCTCATGGTCAACTCTCCTTTCTGGACATCTATCAAAGTTCTACCCGTGGCTAGGAAAGGTCTTCCCAAAAGAATAGGAATATCTTTATCAGCCTCAAAGTCTAAAATGATAAAGTCAGCTGGGAAGATGAATTTGTCAACCTGGACTAACACATCTTCAATCTTACCCTTTGGATAGGCAATGGTCTTATCTGCTAAAATGAGTGTGACTGTGGTAGGTCTGGCTTCTCCTATGCCTAAGCTTTTGAAAATTGACAAGGGCATGAGATTGACACTGGCACCTAAATCACACAAAGCTTGTCCAACTTCTTTCCCACCTATGGACCAAGGAATGGTAAAACTCCCTGGATCTTTTTGCTTAGGGGGTATTTTGTTAGAAAATAGAGCACTGCAACCTTTAGTGAGGGCAACAGTCTCATACTCAGTCAGCTTCTTTTTCTTACTCAAAATGTTCTTAAGGAACTTGGCATAATTGGGCATCTGCTCAATTGCTTCAACAAGAGGTATGTTGATGTGCAATTGTTTGAAAACATCCAAAAACTTTTTAAATTGCAATTCTTCCTTCTCATTCCTCATCTTTTGGGGATAAGGGATGTAAGGGGGGACTGATTTGATAACGGCTTTGTTTGAAGGTTTTGAGCAAGATGGTTCCAATATGCTTTTGGTGTTGGTCACATTGGGTGGACTTTAACTTGTGATCTTAGGGTCTTGGTCTTCTTTTTGACTTGGTGGTTTTGGAATAACCTGAATTTCTGGTGTAGGATTGGCTTTGGAAAAAATTTCAAAATTTGTTTTGGTCAAAAGGCCAAATTCCTTTTCCACAACTTCAGGTAATTCTTTCCCACTCCTAAGAGTCATAGCTTTTACATGTTCCTTTCCTCGGGCCTTTGTGATTTCAGTGTTACTAGGTAAAGTGCCAATTGACTGATTTTTGTTTCTAAGTTCCTCAAAAGTGTGTTGTGTTGATTAAAAAGAGACTGATTTTGTTGTTGTTTAACTTGTGATTGTGCCATATAATTCTTGATCGGTGTTTCCAAAGAAGCATTGGGATCATCTTGTGAATGATTGTGGTTTTGAAAAGGTGGCTGAGTGTTTTGAAAACCTTGATTACGGTTATTCTGATGATGATTGCTTTGAAAATTTCCCTTGTTATGGTTTTGGGAACTGCTTACTTGATTTTGAAAATTAGAATTCCCTTGTGGTTTTTTTGTAGGTGGATTCAAACATGGACTAGTCCAAGAGAAGTTTGGGTGTTGCTTCCAACTGGCATTGTATGTGTTGGAGTGAGGATTAGGTCTGTTTTGAACATAGTTTACAGATTCAGAATTATGAGGACAGTGTTCATAAGAATATTCCTCACCACAACATACACATTGCACAGACACGACAGGTGCAGGAGGTTTAGTGACAGATGGATGTGCTCCTTGACCGGAAGTGATGTTTTTAAGCATATTAGTCATGGAAGCAAGCTGAGCTGTCAATGCAGTGTATGCGTCTACCTCATGCAATCCGGCAGTCTTCTTTTGAGTTGAAATTTGAGCCCTTGGATCAGCCCACTGTCCATTGTTTGCTGAAATCTTTTCAAGAATTTCATACCCGGTATTGTAGGTGTTAAAGGTAAAGGCCCCTCCTGAAGTCGCATCGAGCATTTGTTTTGCATTGGAATCAAGTCCATTGTAAAACGTCTCGAGTTGAATACAGTAGGGAATGCCATGGTGAGGGCATTTCCTTAACAGTTCTTTAAACCTTTCCCAAGCATCGGGAATTGCTTCATCGTCCATTTGTTTAAACATGCAAATTTCGTTTCTGGACTTAGCATTCCGGGTAGGTGGAAAATATATTTGCAAATATTTTTCAGCCATATCACTCCAAGATGGTACTGAACCTGGTGCTAATGAATTGAACCATACTCTTGCCTTATCCCGTAGAGAAAATGGAAACAACGTAAGCCTTAAGGCTTCCGGTGAAACTCCAGGGAGTAGAAAAACATCGGTGATCTCCATAAAAGATTTTAAATGGGAATGGGGATCCTCCGATGGTAATCCGGCAAATTGACCATTAGCTTGCAACATATGAAACATGATGGGTTTTGGTTCAAAATGTAAAGTTTCTAACTGTGGCCTAACAATCCCAGAATTTAATTGCTCAAAGTTCGGGATTGCATAGTCCATAATTCTTCCATCTTTCGAGTTTTCAAGATCAATGATGTTAAGTGGTTCAACATTACCAATAGATCCATTATCATCTCCATCCTCATTATTATGATTGTGAAGTGGTGGATTTTGTTGAAATGGTGGATTACCAAAAAGTGGTGGATTAAAAGTTGGCGGAGGCCGAATTGGATTTTCTAAAGGTGGTCTCACGGGATTTTCCAAAGGCGGCCGAACGGGATTTTCCAAAAGTAGTAGATTTGGTGGTCTATTTTCAAAACCGGGTGGGGGTCCGTCCATATTGAGAGTGATGTTCTTTGAATTCTTCTTCTTTGATGAAAAGTTCTCTCAATATCCGGATCTAACTCGAAAAGTTCCCCACGTGGAATTCTTGGCATACACCACTTTTGAAAACTCTTTTAAAATACCCAACGGTGTTAGAAAAATCAAATCTTTAAAAATACTTTTATAGACTTTTTAGCTTACCAATCCCCGGCAACAGCGCCAAAAACTTGATGAGTCAGTGCGTGGAATACACCTACAGACGTGTGCTAATAGAACCAATAAGCAAATATACTTATATAGAACTATGTCGTCTTATCGAGTAATAAAGTGGTAAAATACCGAATATCGTCCCACAGAGATTGGAGTTAAAATTGCCATTAAAGTATGATGAAAGAAATGATTTCAGAAGATGATTTGGAAGAAAATATCTTTGATGGGTTGGTTGATGATTATCACAGATTCTAATTAACAGTAATAAAAGAGAAGCAAGGGTGTAAGACTTGTGATGATACGTTAAACCAAATTCCAGCAGACTAATGCTACAGAACTGCTGAAGCAATGGATGCTAAAGGAATGCTGCAGCATAAAAGTGATAACAACTAGTTTTATTATTTATTTTAAGACACGTTCCTCTCGGACTCTCACCATCCCATGATTCCAGTAGCAGTGAGCAATCTCATCTCTGAGCAGAACCCAAGGTAAAGGAATTATGGGATGGAGTTCTTAAAATATACGGCAAAACAATTTTCTTTGTTAAAAGTTACTCTCTCGATATAACCATCGTACCTCCCAAGTTTATGTATTCCTAAGTAGCTTATCTCTAAGTCTACTCCATTTTAACCCTTTGAGAAAATAACAACTTATCAAGAATGAATCATTTTGGAAAACAAAAGTAACAACCCTCGTTGCAAATAACTCTCTCGATATTACCCCTTATGTCATCCAAATTGACGTGCTATTCAATGGCCTATCTCTAGGTCCATGACACTTTAACACTATCAAAGTGATCAATTTGTCAAGGGATTGTATTATCTTGATAGAACTTGGGTTGGAATAATAAAACGTCGTTTTTGCCACAAAAATGCCTACTTTCCTTTGGTTAACATATCACCCTTTGCCTCACACCCGAGCTTATGCGCTTAGCTACTCATGACAATAAATAAAAGAAAGCAAGTGTAAAAGACATGGAATGTAAACATGATGCTTGGTAAGTAAATGACTTGGAAATGTAAATGTCTATAACTAAAATGACAAGAAATAAATTACAAGGAAGTAAATGACAAGTATGTAAAGCGGAAAGTAAGTGCAAAAAATGTAAAGTACTGAAATGAAGTGCTAAAAATTAAAGACGTAAAGTAAATGACAAGATTAAAGATGAAAAACGGATTTAAAGAAAGCAATTTTAAAATGCCCAGTTCAGTGTTGCAGAGATGTTGCAAGTATTCATCTGGGTAGAGAGGGATTTAAGAAGAAATGCAAGTATTAAATGAAGAACAATGAAGAACATTAAAGAACACAAGCTTTCTGGAATTTAAGAGGGAATTGGAGCTGATTAAGATCAGCTTTTTAAGTACAAGAGTGAAGAGAGAGACTTCCAAAAGAAACCCACCTAAAGTGGTGTGTGAGACGTCTAATAACTACACCTTAACCCCATATTTATAGTGCAAAGGAAGGGTTAAAAGTGTAACATTGGCAACTAGTTTACTTAGGTTACAACTGAAAGTTAAAGAGTCTAACTAGAAAAGTACATAGTTCCATTACATTACAAATAGAAAGTGCACAAGCTGGATACTTGGAAGGACCATTGAACAATAAAAGCACTCCTTCCACTCCCACTTAATCACTTTCCAATTCCCCTTCTTCAAAAGATCGTTTGCCCCATGCTCCAGAGATGCTGCAGCATGACCTGTATGTAACAAGGATTTCCAAATCGATACAAACATTAGCCTTTTAGTCCAAATAACACAAGTAAACCATAAACCTTAGCTCCAACCTAATAAAAGAGAAAAGAAGTAAAAAAATGACTCAAATTGGGTTTTAGAAGTGCAAAATTATATCTAGAAAGACTAAAAAGGAAGTGCTTAAGTACTCAAACTTGAGCACTTATCAAGGCCTGCACGGAAGCAGTGTCCTAAGACAAAAATTCGCCTGTGGTATTGGTGTTTGTCCCGAGGATACAACAATCGTATTCAAGTATCAAACTCTAATCTAGCGAATTAAACGATGTTTGAAGATGGATATCGATGAGAGGCCGTTCAGTGGTTGCCTGCACCACACACACCTCGATCGATGAATCTCGACCTCAAGAGCCCCAAGGCCCAAGGCCCAATCTTTGACATTTAATATATATACTTATGTCAAAGAGAGCCCACCAAGAACACCACATTGCAAGCCCAAACAATTAAATGATTCATTTAAGCTCTATGGTTGGAGTTTATTAAGTGTTCTAAACATTGCCTTGGCTCCTATGTGGGACAAGGTTTCTCAAATTTTCACTAAGTTCCAACAATACCCCACGTTTTCTATTCAAACCCAAATAATACCCCACATTTGAATAGAAAATAAGCAATATTATGGAACTTATGTTTTTATCTCCAAGCTAGTTATAATATGCATTGGAAAAGGTGTCTTTTGGACTTGAACCGTTCCTAGTGAATACCTATCGGATTTACTTCGTGGATAGTGAACTAAGGTCTTGAACTAGCCACTTTTTGTAGTAAATCGAAACAATAGGCATCACACATATTATAGCTATACATAATTTAAATCTTACCGTTGTGTTCATTTCGGTCGTGAACATATCCTTTCTTCATGAGAGTTTTAGAAGACGTAGCCATCTCCGTCCTCAAAGATGCGACCCCACATCAGTCTCACATAGGTAATGTCGATCAAGAATAATTCGTTGTATTCTACTATGATAACTATCAACTTTATTAAGAATGTAATATTCAACCCTATATCATCAACGAAAAAACACAAAGGAAACATCATAGGAATAGGCATACCTTAGTTTGATTGTTGCTTGAGTTGTCCCCGACTAGTTTGCCTATTGAACCTAGACCATGGGATCTCCAATTTCGCTAGGTTAGGTTGCCGTCGAGGAAACTCATTGTGTTGGCTTTAAGACCATTCCCCTCGATGTGTAGGATACTTGTTCTCTACTTAGGCCTTTTGTCAAAGGATCGGCAATATTTTTCTTTGACTTTACGTAGTCAGTGGAAATGATTCCATTTTTCAGCAAGTATTTTATAGTGTTGTGGCGCCTTCGTATATGACGGGACTTTCCATTATAGATTTGATTCTTCGCTCTAGTGAGAGCGGCCATACTATCACAATGGATACCAATAGCAGTCACCGGTTTTGGCCACAACGAAATACCCTCTAGGAAGCTTTTTAGCCATTCGGCTTCTTCAACGGCTTTGTCTAAGGCGACAAATTCTGCTTCCATAGTTGATCTGGTATTCACGGTTTGTTTAGAAGATTACTCTCCGAATGGTTGGAAATCCAATTGGCATCACAATACCCTTCTAGAACGGGAAGGTATTTTGTATAGTGTAACCCATAACCCATTGTGTATTTCAAATATCGAAGCACCCTTACTAGTGCATACCATTGGTCTTTTCCCAGGTTATGTGAGTATCGACTAAGTCTACTCACACTATACGCAATATTCGGTCATGTACAGTTCATGATATACATCAAGCTTCCAAGAACTTGAGTGTATTCCAACTGAGCCACGCTTTCTCCTTGATTCTTATTTAATTGGCTTGAAGGACCAAATGGAGTCACAACCAGTTTGTCATCATAATGGCCAAACTTTCGCAGCACCTTCTCAACATAGTGAGATTGGGTAAGGATGTAACCATTTATGGATTCCTTTGAATCTTTATCCCAAGGATAACATCAGCAACTCCCATATCTTTCATATCAAATGCGGAGTTTAGCATCTTCTTGGTTTGGTTTATTACATCCAAGTTTGATCCCATAATGAGCATATCATCAACATATAGACATATGATAACATAAGCACTTTTGTATTGTTTCACATAAACACACTTGTCACATTCATTTATGTGAAAACCATTTGACAACATAGTGTTACAAAATTTCTCATGCCACTACTTTGGCGCTTGTTTAAGTCCATAAAGAGACTTAATCAACTTACAGACTTGTTCTCTTGGCCTTTTACAACAAAACCTTCCAGTTGTTGCATATATATCTCTTCTTCTAATTCACCATTCAAGAAAGCGGTTTTCACATCCATTTGATGCATCTCTAAGTTATGTATAGCCGCTATTGCAATCAACGTCCTTATAGACGTGGTCCTAGTAACCGATGAATATGTGTCCAAGAAGTCTTGACCTTCCTTTTGTCGGTACCCCTTGGCGACTAGTCGAGTTATGTATTTCTCAATAGTGCCATCGGGTCTCAATTTTCGTTTGAAGATCCATTTGTGGCCAATGACTTTATGACCTTGAGGCAAATCAACCAATTTCCATGTGTTGTTTTGCACAATGGAGTCAATTTCACCATGGATGGCCTCTTCCCACTAAGGTGCCTCGGATGATTCCATGGCGGCCTTATAAGAGAGAGGTTCTCCTTCACATTAAAGGCCATAAAGTCCGGTCCAAAGTCTTTGGCGATTCTTCCCCTTTTGCTTCTCCTAGGTTCCATCTCTTCTTGAACCTTAGAGGTTTCATCATTCCTCGATTGATCACTCTTAGTTGAATCAATGTTCACGTGAGAGTGTGTATCATCAATCGGTCGTTTACCTCGATTAGAGGTATCGCCCTCTTTTTCTTTGTATGGGAAAATCGTCTCAAAGAACTCAGCCTCAGCAGATTCTATAATTGTATTGTTGCTTATGTCATCCACATTCGATTTGTATACTAAAAATCTATATGCAACACTATTATAAGCAGGTCCTATATATACACAATCAACGGTTTTAGGTCCAAGTTTCGTCCTTTTAGATAAAGAGACTTGAACCTTAGCAAGGCAACCCCACACTTTCATCCTTTTGTAGGACGGTAATCTCCCTTTCCAAAGCTCATTAGGAGATTTATCACTCTTTTTGTGGGGGATCCGATTTAGGATCATATTTGCAGTAAGACACGCCTCACCCCATAAATAATGTGGAGCTCCGGACGTGATCAACATTGAATTCATCATGTTCTTCAATGTTCTATTCTTCCGCTCGGCCACTCCATTTTGTTGAGGAGTGTATGGAGCGGTTGTTTGATGCACAATGCCATGTGTAGCACAAAATTCTGCAAAGTCATGGGATTCATATTTTCCTCCCCGATCCGACCTTAGAATTTTGATTTTCTTGTCGAGTTGATTCTCGACTTCGGCCTTATAAGTTTTAAACATGGTTAAGGCCTCATCCTTTGTATGGATTAGATACACATAGCAATACTTACTGCAATCATCAATGAAAGAAATATAGTAGTTCTTTCCTCCTCTTGTAGGAGTTGCCTTGAAATCACACAAATCGCTGTGAATTAACCCAAGCACCTCATTTGATTTTTCAACTGATTTGTGTGGATGGTTTGTGTATTTTGCTGCTACACATACCTCACACTTAGATAGTTTATCAAAGGAACACTTGGACAACATGTCAAGTTTGATCATTCTTTGTAATGACCTAAAGTTGACATGTCCCAATCTCGAATGCCAAAGGTAAGAAGGATCAACGATATACATAGAACTAGCAGTGCTTGTGCCTGCCTTATTATTATTTACAATGGCGACATCAATGTCGATTACAATACATAATTTAAAGAGCCCCTCGTTGAGGCAGCCCTTACCCACATACACACCACCCTTGGTGATGACAAACTTGTCTGATTCAAATACAACTTTGAACCCTTTCTTACTAAGAATAGAGCCATAAATTAAGTTTTTAGTTAATGAGGGTACATGTAACACATCCGTCAACATCAAATCCTTCCCGAAAATCAGCTTCAATATGACTTTCCCTTTACCTTCAATCTTGGCAGTCGAAACGTTTCCCATGAATATAGATTCTCCATCATCCACCTTTTGATAGCTTGCAAACATCATTTGCCTTGTAGCCCCGGTGTCGATGCACCAATCAATATCATTTGAGACCATATGAGTCTCAATCACACCAACAAATTGGTTCGGAGATTGAGTGAGGTTGGCGTGGCTAGTAGATGCACCACCACCACCTCCATTACCCCCGGCACCACCGTGGTCTCTTTTGTATCGACAATCCTTGGCTTTATGTCCCGGCTTGCCACAAACCCAACATCACACCATCCATTTGAAAGGCTTTTTCTGTAGGGCTAAGGGACCCTTTCCGGAGTTGAAGGGCCTCTTAGATGCAATAGCCTTCCCTTTAAGTTTCATAAATTTTGATTTGGATGTGTATCCTCCAACCATGTTGGCGTGTGGCTCACTCGTGCTCGCATCGGCCCTTTCATTCATCTTGTTGTCCTCCTCCACTCGTATCTTGAGAAGTAATTATTCGAGAGTGATTTCCTCCGTCAAATGCTTCAAGTACAACTTGAAGTTCTTCCACGAGGGAGGCAACTTCTCGATCATCGATCCGACAACAAAGTTGATGTTTGTAACACCCTCGAATTGGGAAAGAGCAACTAAATAAAATTTTCGAGATTACATCCAAAATAATAGAATTTCTCTCTAATAACTAATGTGGGAAATACCTCAATTTAAAGTCTATGATTAACCTCAACAAGTTATAACCCAAATTTCATTACAAAGACTAAAACCACATCGGGTGTTACTTAACCCAAGTACAAGTTGCTAAATCCCAAAGATGAATGCGGAAAACTTCACTTAAGTTATTCACCTCTCGAGCACTTTACTAGCACACGACCTTTCACAGTGTCACTAGAACTACTCCCAACCTGAACCTGTTGCACATGCCGATAAATAAAAAGGGTTAGGCTAACGCCTAGTGAGTTCAAGAGTTTATAACATGATTTAAATAATTATTTGAATGAAAGTTTACGACATAGATTATGATTTCCAAAAGAGTTTATGAGAAGGATATAAATGACTCATTTTCCAACGCACCCAAAATCTATGAGAAAAGTTCCCAAAAGGTATAAAGCGTTTTCCAAAATGAATTCCAATCCCAACTCACTCAAAACGTGAATAAATCCATATTATGCGAAACCTTCAACACGGTTGATGAAAAAACACTCAACCCATAAATCATGGAAGAATAATCCATATAAATAAAATACTTCACCGAAAACATGATACGAACCAATACTCATGCGAACGTAAAATGTAATGAAGTCCAAATTCCATAAATATTGAAATGACCTGCTTCATTTAAACTTTAATATACATGGAGGGGAATCCAATATTAAAGTCAGTAATTGCAGTCAAACGTACAAGACCAACGATAATAAAACATGGACAATTATAAAAATCCCAAGTAAGGTTGGCCGACGACGGGGGAGACCCGTATCCATTGAGAGTGTAGGAACACAAAAGTATGCCACTCATACAATGTTAATCGTACGACACTTCACGACATAAAAGCCCAAGTGTCCCATACGACACCTTTCAAGACAACCCCAAAGAGACAACTGACCTTAGCGGAATATTACTAAGAATACCACCAAAGGCTCGGCACAAGCGGGGATACAACCATGGCATTGCCCCGACATGGCGAAGGTCATAAACGCCCGTCCATCATACCTGACAGCTCAACCGGACTCAGCCCTCCTAGTGTACCCTTGAAAAGTAAAGGTCATAAAACATGGGGCCCGGTCAAAATCCCACGACACCCAGTAGACCATCAAATAAAGACGGACTTACGTGCCTATGGATCCAATGCAACACAGTCTACATTAACATGCCCATACCGGAATGACTAAAGCACCCGGGCATGTAAATATCAATAATGTGCAATAATATGCAATATGTTGCAATAAATGCAAACCATAAATAAGACTCCACATTGAGCCATCAAAACCGGACAAAATGTCCCCAAGACTTCCTTAAAGTTAAAACCGAGCAAAATTCTCAAAACCCATTAGACCCATAAATAACGGTCCTCATAATACAAAATGCATTTAGGCATCGTTCAGGTAAACATATGCCACAAAATCATCATTAACCCAAAACTCGACGCAGGTTAAAACAAAGGGTTTCCTCAAATGGACTCATACCCTTATAATTCTCAAAAATGACTCATGACACTAAATTGTGCATTTTCCCAAATGGTTTATAAAATCAATTACACTAACATGATTAAACCATTGAATAAACTCCATTTTGAGCAATAAATCTTTTAAGGACATATTTATGATTTCTTCACATCAAAATATCCAAAATCCCAAATATGGGTGTTTTACAACATTTATGAAGTCAAACACTTCAAAAGGGTTAAACCCATTAAATAACTCAACAGGTGATAATTTCAAGTAAAACACACAAATACTTGGAAAATAACATTTTTGGCATGTACAACGTTTTCGCAAATCAACTTGAACTCACCTTGCTAGATTTAGGCTAAATCTAGATTTTCCCCAAACGTAAGCTCCTTTGAAGAAACTTGAATCTTCAAACCAAATCTTCCAAAAACCTAGATCCATAAGTTTCCAACCATAAATATTCATATCTAACCATAAGGAATCATTCTCCAACCATTTTACATCATAATACCCACTTATACCAAAACCCTAATTTCATAGATAAAGGAGAAGAATAACACCTCAATCAAACACAACCAAAATCACCCAATAATACCCCAAAATGGAAGAGGAAGTGAAAACAACAACAATCTAGCTTTTGGTAGAGAGAGATTACCTTCACCACTTGAATCCTCCAAATAAAAGCTCCTAGTCTCCACAAAAGCTTCAAGCTTCCATATCTTCAACAATGGTGGAAGTGGGTTTGATTTAAGTGGAGAAGATGAAGAAGAAAAGGAAGGATTTAGGGTTTTCTTGGGAGAGAATCGGTTTAGAGAGAGAGAGGAAACTTATTTGGGTTGAAGATGAAGTGAGGGAAGAGAGAGAGAAAAGTCTTAAAAAGGAAACCAAAATATCTCATCAGGCTTATCGTGGACGTCCGGCTGGAGGCCCATGCGGACGTCCGGTCACAACCTGATCCGAACCCTTCCAATTTGTGTTGCTTCCGCGGACGACCTGCGGACTTCCGCGCTGATGCGGACGTCCGGCCTTGCGGACGTCCGCAAGTCCAAACTTCGTTTTTCCAATTTTTGGGGTGTTACAATGTTTAAGCCCATGCCTTCCACATCAAGTTCATGGACAAGCACTTGCAATTCCTCAACCTGTTCACAGATTTATTATCAGTCATCCGGTAATTCAGAAATTTCCCTACCGCAAACCTCTTGGAGCACGCCACTTCGGTTTTGTATTTTGCGTCCAAGGATTCCCATATCTCCCTTGTCGTTCTGAACGAGGAGTATATGTCATATAGGGAATCATCGAGACCGTTAAGAATATAGTTTCGACAACTATATTCATTTGATCTCCAATTCTCGACAGATTTATGATGCGCGGACACTTGTATCTACGTTGGTGCAGCCCCGTCCGCTCCTACCGGTGGATTTTCCGGTGGTTCTTCTTCCGTGAGTACGTTGGCAATCTGAAGTGTTGTCAAGTAGAACAACATCTTTTGTTGCCAACGATGGAAGTCCGAACCCTTGAACTTCTCGGGTTTCTCCACATGATTCTTCATCAATGATTGATCCATTGCTCCTTAACAAAAAAATTGTCTTAGATTGTTAGGAGTAATCAATCATATAATTGATTTTGTGTGTAATCAACAAAGAAATGTGTAGAAATTAGTATTAAACAATTCTTTTACAATCGAATTGATATATCAAATACAACAAATTAACGTAAACCTTACTTGAATTTCGTAGATCGTTCTTGAAATCGAACCGATTGAGGCCTGCACGGAAGCAGTTTATTAAAAAGTTCGCCGGTGGTATTGGCGTTTGTACCGAAGATACAACAATCGTATGCAAGTATCAAACTTGAATCTAGCGAATTAAACGATGTTTGAAGATGGATATCGATGAGAGACCGTTCACTGGTTGCCTGCACCACACACACGTCGATCGATAAATCTCAACCCCAAAAGCCCCAAGGCTCAAGCCTAATATTTGACATTTAATATATATATTTATGTTAAAGAGAGCCCACCAAGAACACCACATTCCAAACCTAAGCAATTAAATGATTCATTTAATGTTCTATGGTTGGAGTTTATTAAGTGTTCTAAACATTGTCTTGGCTCCTATGTGGGACAAGGTTTCTCAAATCTTCACTAAGTTCCAACAAAGGGGTTATCAACCGTTGGATGAGAAATGGACGAACATTGTGATGAAATACACCGAGATAAGATGCACTCGATCAATTTCTTTACAAGCCACCAATTCATGGGAGAATATTTGATTAAAAAATGATCAACGATTTAAAAGTACTCCTCATACTTCTCACTAAAAATGACATTTGTTACATGATCCAATACTTATAAAGGTATAATAATATTCTTATTTGATACGTATTTAGGTTTCCACAACTTCCTCGTTCTCCCACATAAATACGAACCCTTCCTATGAAATGTCTTTTTCTATCTTTAGATATTTTATTTATACATGCCACTTGATCAAAATTTATGTAACAACCGCATGAATGACATGTTTGTACGTGTGTGCGATTGCAAGCCTATGTGTTTGTCTAACAAGTTTTATAAGACTAGCTTAATACAATTTACTTCATGTTTCTAAATCGACATAATAAGATCCAAAATTTCATATTAGAATATTTTTAGCTAATATATTTGTCATTCTGACACTTAAGGTTATATCTATAGACTTGAGATCATGTGAGACCATGTTATTTATATGAGACTGTAAGACCAAAAAATTAACACTAAACCTTCACAGCAATGGACTGTGAAGGTATTGTGATGGTAAACCTTCACAGTGTTTTTGATGTGAAGGTTCGTTGTTTTTCTTACCTTCAAAATGAATCACTGTGAAGGTTTAGTGTTAATTTTGTGGTCTCACAGCCTCACAAAAACATGTTGGTCTCACGTGAACCCAACCCTATATCTATCTATATACATACATATACCATCTTATAGTAAAAAAAAAAATTAAAAATCTCAAAGTTCAAAAATACAATATTTATGAAGTATTAAACACAAATCACTATAAATTAATTAAATAAAAACATAAAAATATGTCTTAACATAAATGGAGCAACAAAAAATGACTAGTCTCCATATATATAAAAAGAGTTAAAAACTCAATTTTATTTATGACGACATATGATTGTCAATTACACAAATCTTCATTTCATTTAAACATAAATTTTAGATTTTTTATGAGAAATTTTACGAAGTTTTATTTATCTGCAATAAACAAATAAAATTTTATAGTTTGCTATATAAGGGTTGGGTTCACGAGAGAACAACATGTTTTCGTGAGACCGATGAGACCAAGTTTTTACACTTGAAACTTCACAGTAAAACACTGTGAAGGTAATATAAGATACGAATCTTCACAACAAAAACACTGTAAAAATTACCTTCACAGTATTTTGCTATGAAGTTTCAAGTGTAAAAATTTAGTCTCACCGATATCACGAAAACATGCTGGTCTCAAATGAATCATGATCCCATCCCAAGTCTGCTATATAAATATAAACTAACGTATATACACATATAATATTTAGAGATATTAATTTTAGTTTCTTAAATAGTTAAATGTGCATAAATGCATGCATTATTCAGAAAAATGAAAAGAGGCATGGGACAGCGAAGCTTTGGGACTTTGATACCACCCTATCCTCACATGACTCCACCACATCTTATAAATTCCCACTTAATGGCAATGCCATTTTAATTCGAAACTACAATTTATTTTATTTTTAAAAAATATTTAAGAAAACTTATATTTATTCAAGATGAATATTAAAGAAATACGGATCACGTGTATCTTTTTTATCTATTTATACATACTTGAAAATCTATTTTATATATTATTCATTTATATGTATTATTTGTAGTTCATTTTTCATTAAAAAGTGTTCAAATGTAACAAGTATAGAAACTCTAAATTGGTATAAGAGACTTACAACTTAACGATTTTTATAAAATCCGATTTAATCATATTATTTTGTCAGACAGTTAATAATTTTAAGGGGACCAAGAAATATAAATTAATTGGTCAAAAATTAATGTCACTGTACATGCTTATTGTTCCCAAGGTCCCAACACTGTGAAGTCGATTATTCTTGTTAAAAGAATTTAATACTACTTGATATTTAGGGTCGATTATCCAATGTTTACCTGATAATTTTTGTTGATAATAGTCAACATTATCATCTAATTTACTCATTAAGATAGTTGTTCATTAAAACGGCATCTTATGCAACATTTTTATTGGGTAAAGTGGTGTTTGGCTTTTCAAAAAAAAAAATTAGTTGTCACTTATGTCTGACTCGATCAGACATAAGAGTATAAGACAATTCAAACCGTTTTTTCTCCTTTTCAAAGCATCTTAACCCTTAATGTCCTCTGATAAATTAAGTGATAGATGCACCCCGAATTTGCAAAAACGCAAAACACGAATATTATAGATATGTGTGTTAGTTTTCCAGAACATCTTGAGTCGAATAAATCGAGGCTTCGGTGTCAGAGATATGATTAAAATTCCAGTCTCGTAAATCTGCCAATATCCTTGTTTTTTTCGTTTTGTCCTTTGATCATCGATGCTCACTTCAATTGACGTATTTAAGTCAAGTTTTTAAAGGATAAAATAGACATTTATACATATTCAGACGTTTGTCAGTTTACAAAAACAAACAGTCTTAGTGATTCAGATTTCAGACTTCAACACCACCTCTTAAAAATCACAAGTGAAATCAGACTTCAACACTTTTTAAAAACAAATGTCACCTAAGAGTTGTCACCCTCACTTACCAGCAATGGCGGTGTAACGACCCAGACCATTTTGAAAGGTTTTATGTCTTATGTTAAGTTTGAATAAAAGTGGAAGTTGAGGGGCTAGTTGGTAAATATGGGATAGAGTATAAAAGGGCACAAAACCCTAGGTGAACATTCTATTTTCCGGATTGTGAATGTTGTTTGGCGGCTGATTAGAGGAAGAAGAGAGAAAGAACAAGAAGGGAAAGAAAGAAGAAAGAGTGATAGATCAAGTAAGAAGAAACAATTCCAGTTTATTGGAGAAGAAAGGAAGGTGTTCTTTATTTTGATCCAAGCAGGTAATCTCTTCTCCTCATCTCTAATCCTTGATTCTTGCTGTTGATTTAGTTATTTTGGGGTTTTTGTTGAAAAGTTGAGTTTGAAGCTAAATGGGAGAGATTAGACATCAAATAGTGTTTTCGCAGCTAAGATTTCAATATTTGTTGAACATAGTGGTCCTAATATTGTTGATAATCTTTAATCCGTGAGATTCGATCGTATATGTGATTTCTCGGACAAATTAGGAGTCAGGTCGGCGTTCGGAAAGTCCTCTGGACGTCCGGACACATCGAATCGTTTGAAGGTTTCCGGTTGCGGAAACTGTCCGGATGAGAAGAGTATCCAGTATGTAATTGTCCGGTAAGTATAAGCGTCCGGTAAGTCTAGTGTCCGGTAAGTAGGAAGTACCCAGGACTTAGTGTTGTCCGTAATGTTGCGTCGTCCGGAAAGGGTTGTGTCCGGGAAGTTGGGTGATTAGCTTATGATTTGTCTGTTCATTCAAGGAAATCGAGTGGGAGTCGAGAACAAACTAGAAAAGAGAAGTAAGAGCATCAGGTGAGTTTTCTAACTAAAATGTGTGACTTTTGATGTGTTTTCTAAAGTAAGTACATGATGAGGAATGCCATGTTTTATTCTTATGCTTGTAATTGCACGAAAGTTGTTAAAGTTTTATATGGGATGTATGCATACATTGTTTGAGTTGTAAATTGGCTAAGTCGGGGTGTGGCCCGCCAGCTCGTGTCGGGGGGTGTGTCCCGTTTATGCCAGGGAGGTGTGACCCTATACGGCAGCATGAGACTGACTCGTTGTCACCCTAGGGTGACTTCAGGGTGCCAATTTACGAGGGGCAGACCTTTATCCGTGAATGATTTTATATGAACAGATTTATGGATGATTTATGTTGAAAATTATAAACTGTTTTTAAATGCTTTGATAACTGTTAAGAGGGACTCACTAGACCTCATGGTCTAACCCTCGCATTTCTTTTCAAATTAAAACCTTTTCAGGGAAACAGGTAATGAAAGGCTCTGGCAAGTGAGCAGGGCGGTTAGCGAGGAAGCTCGATAGTGTAGCGACACTAGAGTTTCATTTAGTATTATTCTCAGTTGTGTAGGTTGTTCCGCCAACCAAATTTTTGGATATTAAGTAAGAAATTTTGGGACGCGATTTTGGGATGTTTCATTTTATATAAATTGCATGTTTAAAATTGTTTGGGTTGTTATAGTTGGTATCAGAGCCATAGTTTAAGGGATTTAGGTGACCGGATGGGCCTAGACTTAAACTGTGAGGAGTAGAAATCACAACTGAGAATCAGGAATGCGTTAGGAGAGCACTAATATAGAAATTGGACTAATAGGGTACCAAGGACGGCCATGTAAGGTAAGTTTGGAGTTACACCTGGCCAGTGTAATTGCGAACTTACAGGTACATGTATGTGCTTAAGTTGCCTTATTATTCCGTTGATGTAGTACTAAATGAGCCTTTAGTATTAAATGAGTCTTTAGTATTAAATGAGTCTTTCGTTGTTGTTGTTGTGTATCAGAATGTCTGCAAGAGTCTTGAGAAGTAGGTCGATGCCTATGGTGGAGGAAGCGCAAACCAAGAGTACTACGCCGCATGAGGAGGCGGTGAGGGTTGAGGAACTGGCGGAGGATGGACCAGTAGAACCTTCTAGAGCGGCGACTGTGATCCCAGAATATCATCAACAATTCAAGTAATTTAGAGAGATTGAGATACAAACGTCATCCTCATATTAGATTTAATCATGTTAGTACAATGGGAAGACTCTCTCTTTCTCTCACACTTTAGCTCTCACATTGTGCCACTCTATTACAAATGAGCCTCCTAACACTTTATATAGTCAAGCCTAAGGCCCACTAAGTGCTAAGCCCAAGCCCATTACAAACATAAGCCCTTTACAAAACTTTCATATAATTAGGACATTTTCGGTCCTAACATTCTCCCCCTAAAGTTTTGTAAAGCAAACGGACATGTCTTGTACGACTTTGATTGAATGAATAGTAACTGTCGTAGGAGTCTTGTACGACTAACTCAGGTGAACGGTAACTGTCGCATGGGTCTTGTACGACTAGCGCTAATGAACAGTCGTAGTCGTATGCCTCTTGCACGACTAGCGCAAATGAACAGTTGTAGTCGTATGCCTCTTGCACGACTAGCGCAAATGAACAGTCGTAGTCGTACGCCTCTTGTACGACTAGACCCAATGAATAGTAACTGTCTGACACGCCTTGTACGACAGTTATGAGTTTTAGTATCGTGCGACATTTATGAGTTTATGAATATAATATCGTACGACAGTTATGAATATATGAATGTCTATGTTGAACGACAGTTATAAGTATCATCGTGCGACAATTATGAACTTTTTCGACGAACACTTATAGCAGCCCAAAAAAATCGATTTCTTGCTGAATTTCACCCCAAATGATTGCAAACAGGTCGTTACGTCACACCGAACAGATCTGTGAGCATCTAAACATCAAAACTCCGGTGAAACTAGCAAATTCGGGCAAATCGCGTTTTCCGGCGAGGAGGCACTGTTCACTTCAGAAATTCATAATTCGCACATTTCTTCACCAAATTTGGATCTGATTGTTGGATTCTCTTCATAATCAATAGAGAAAATGATCTAAATGGCTAAAATCAATCCATGCACATCAAAATCTTCTAGATCTTAAGATTTTCCGAAAAACTCAAAAACTTTCTAAATCACCAAATTGTTCACGTTGATCGATTCTAAATATAGGAATTGATCTGGAATCGAACAACAAACATATCTTTAAAAGATCAGGTGATTAGAACATACTTACTTGAAGATCGAACTCCAAAATCTTCAAAATTCGGCACTTTTTCACTTGAATTGTCGAGATTCGAATGATCGTATCGAAGAAATATCTTCAATTCTGCTCTGATACCACTTGTGATCCCAGAATATCATCAACAATTCAAGTAATTTAGAGAGATTGAGATACAAACGTCATCCTCATATTAGATTTAATCATGTTGAGATACAAACAATTCTACTCTCTCTTTCTCTCACACTTTAGCTCTCACATTGTGCCACTCTATTACAAATGAGCCTCCTAACACTTTATATAGTCAAGCCCAATGCCCACTAAGTGCTAAGCCCAAGCCCATTACAAACATAATCCCTTTACAAAACTTTCATATAATTAGAACATTTTCGGTCCTAACAACGACCACTCGCGGAAGAGATAGAGGCCGCGGGAGGGGTAGAGGAACGGTACCGAGAAAGGCCGTTACTGAAGTGGGAGCAACAACCACCAAAGGAAAGGGTAAGAAAAAGAAAACGCCGGTTAAGCGCAAGGCAAGGAGTGTTGAGGAACCAGAAATTCAAGCGATATCCGAACAGGAAAGTTCAGCGCCTGTAGAGAAAACAAAAGCTAAGAAAAGGCGTAAACCTGAGGCCGCACCGGCTTTCGTGATTGAGGATAAGTTCACAGCGGAGATGGATAAACTGCAAAGACCCTTCAAGCAGTGTTAGACCACCAGAACAAGACTACGTCTGGGGAAAGAACCAAGAGCAGTACTGGGAAGAAGACTGAGGAAGGTAGTGAACCGCGGACTAAGATAGGACACAACTCGGTAACAACTCCGATCGTCACTAGTGAGCCAAAGACAGTGAAAGGGTGCTCGTTTAAGACATTCGCTTCGTGCAAGCCTCCAACGTTCAATGGGGAGAGCAACCCTGTTCTAGCTTTGAAATGGGTTCGCGAGATGGAGTTAGCATTCGACACTAGCAAGTGCGCTGAGGGAGATAAGGTACTTTTTGCAATGGCAATGATGAAGTCCGAGGCCATCTATTGGTGGGATGTCGAGATGGGAGGAAAGGGATCGGAGATAGCAAAGGGTATGTCGTGGGAATCTTTTGTTAAGAGATTCAGAGCACGGTTCTGTCCTTTGGCAGCAGTTAAGAAATTGGAGGAGGAATTTCTGGGGTTAGAGCAAGGAACAATGTCAGTTCAAGAATACACGTCGAAGTTCATTGAGAAGGCCCGGTTTGCTGAGTTGTACGTGCCTACTGAAGAAAGGCGGATAGAGAGATACATTTATGGGCTAAAGAGCAGCATAAGGGAGTTGGTGCATGTGAAAGATCCGTCTACTTTTCAGGCTGCGGTAGATACTGCAGAACTTACTGAGAAGGAGAAGACCAGGCAGATGACCGAAAGAGTCGGAGATAAGCGTAAGTGGGACGGGCCGAACCGAGACAGTAAGAGGCCGAATGCAGCCAGACCCGATCTGCGGGTGGGATCTAAGTCAGTGGAGAAACCTTGTGCAAAGTGCAACAAAATGCACCGGGGAGAATGTTGGGCTGAAAAAGAGGGGTGTTATAAGTGTGGGAAAATGGGGCACCTAGCTCGAGATTGTCGCAGCCCGAGGACCTGTTATCAGTGCGGATTGTCGGGTCATGTCAAATGATTGCCCACAACTAAAGAAAGGTTATGCTGGGGTGAAGGTGGCAGTAGCGGAGGAAGGAGTAATGAGAAAAAAGTGGAGCCGGCTCGCGCCAGAGCAAAGGCTTTCCACATGTCGGCTGAAGAGGCGGAGAACACGCCTGATGTGGTAACAAGTACCTTTCCTATAGACTCGACTTTTTCTAAAGTACTGTTTGATTCGGGGGCCAACCGCTCGTTTGTGTCACCCAATTTTGTTCAAAAATTGCAAGTGAAACCCAAGAGGTTGAACTTTGGGTTTGAGGTAGAGATAGCAGATGATTGTCGAGTCTGGGTGAAGGAGGTCTATGAGGGTTGTAGCATAGACGTGGATGGTCACTTATTTCCATTAAGGTTGTATCCTATAGGAATGGGGGAGTTTGATGTAGTTCTAGGAATGGACTGGTTAGCGGAAAATGACGCTAGCATAGTTTGCAATAAGAAACTGATCCGTATCGCCTTGCCCGATAAGAAAGAAGTGGTAATTTATGGAGATCAACGGAATAGGAAGTCGTGTTTGATATCGATGTTAAAAGCTAGGCGATGTTTGGGAAAGGGGTGTATGGGGTGTTTAGCTTGCGTGCTAGATGCTAAGAAGGAGAAGAAGAGTGTGGGGGATGTCCCGGTAGTGAGTGAGTACCCGGAGGTGTTTCCGGATGATTTGACGAGTCTGCCTCCAGATCGTCAGGTAGAGTTCAGAATAGAACTGTTGCTTGGGGCGACACCGATTGCCTGTGCGCCCTATCGGTTAGCACCCGCAGAGATAAAAGAGATGATGACCCAATTGCAAGAGTTGCTCGACAAAGGTTTTATTCGTCCGAGTTCATCGCCTTGGGGATCGCCGGTACTTTTCGTTAAGAAGAAGGACGGATCAATGCCAATGTGCATTGATTACCGTGAGCTCAATAAAGTAAATGTGAAGAACAAGTACCCGCTTCCGAGGATCGACGACCTCTTCGATCAGCTACAAGGTGCGAGTTACTTCTCAAAGATAGACTTGAGATCGAGTTATCATCAATTGAAAGTGAGAGAGGAGGATGTGCTGAAGACTGCTTTCCGTACGAGATATGGACACTATGAGTTCTTAGTCATGCCCTTCTGGTTGACTAACGCGCTAGCGGTGTTCATGGATTTGATGAACCGAGTGTGTAACTCATTGTTGGATAAGTGCGTGATCGTCTTCATTGATGATACCTTAATCTATTCTCGTACCCGAGAGGATCACGAGAGGCACTTTCGAGCAGCGCTGGAATTGCTTAAGCGTGAGAAGTTTTATGCGAAGTTTTCGAAGTGCGAGTTTTGGTTAAGAGAAGTCCAGTTTTTGGGTCATGTGGTGTCGGCGGACGGCATCAAGGTAGATCCTACTAAGATTGAAGCCATTAAAGATTGGGAGGCGCCAAGAACCCCATCGGAGGTGAGGAGCTTTCTCGGTTTAGCAGGTTATTACCGGAAGTTTATTCAAGACTTCTCTCGGATAGCTTCGCCACTGAGACCTCTTTGACAAAGAAGAACGTCAAATTCGTGTGGGCTGAAGCGCAAGAATATGCGTTTGAGAAGTTGAAAGAAAGTTTAAGCAGTGCTCCGATTCTGTCGTTACCTGACGGATCGGAGGGTTTTGTGATATACAGTGATGCTTCTAGGCTCGGGTTGGGTGTGTGCTGATGCAGAACGGGAAGGTAATTGCCTATGCTTCTCGACAGTTGAAGGAACACGAAAAGAACTACCCCACTCATGACATGGAGTTAGCGGCGGTGGTGTTTGCTCTGAAAATCTGGCGACATTACTTATATGGAGTAAAGTGTCAGATTTACACTGATCACAAAAGTCTGAAGCATCTGTTCGATCAGAAGGAGTTAAATATGAGACAGAGGAGATGGATGGAGCTGTTGAACGACTATGACTGCGAGATTTTGTATCACCCAGGTAAAGCAAATGTAGTGGCCGACGTGTAATACCCCGGGTAAGTTCGTTAGTGAAATTGTAGTTCCGTTAAATTTATTTAATTCTATAATTGATGTTTAGGGTAAGTTTGGGTTAATTTACAAGTTTAGGGGTGTTTTAGTCATTAGTGAATAATGCAAGGTTTGAAATGGTAATTAAGTTTGATATTATCACCTTAGACTCCAGATATTTTCATAACTCAGCAAACAATCAGTGTGTATGTGTGTATGGAGACTAAAAGAAGAAGAAGAAGAAGAAGAATTAGGTCAAAGCTTCAATTGGTGTACTTGGAAGTGATTTCAGGTATGTTTCCTTTATGTTTTATGTTCATAATTGCTAGTGGATAGTTCCTATCGGAGTAGAATAGTCGATTTCATGTCTAGTAGTAGTTTCTGTCGAATCTGGGTAAAATTGGGGTAAACCGACAGAGGTTTCCGGACAAAATATGGTGGTGTCCGGTAGTCTCTTTTGATGGTGTCCGGAAGTTGTTCTTATGGTGTCCGGACGAATCAACTACCCGGTAAGTTCCTCTTTTCCATGGTTTCCGGATGATATAAGTTACCGAACGAAATGGATACCGGATGGTATCCGGATACCTTGGTGTCCGGATGATGTTCGGATTGAAGATGTTATCCGGATTGTTTAGGTTGTCCGGAAAACTGTGATGTCCGGATAATTCTGTAGTATCCGGAAAGTGTAGCTGTTTGGTCATTTTTTAGGATAAAAGTCAGATAGATTTATCTAGAGCTCGTAGCCTACTAGAAAGTCTTATGTATTCGATTAGTAAAGAGGTGTTTGTATTTAATCAGTTTCAGATTCTGAGAATTTTGGGTAAAAGATCGGATAGCATTGGAGAAAAGCTTGGAAGGGTTTTGTTAAGCAATCAGGTGAGTTTTTACTTCAAAATGCTTTCAAACTGGAATACTTATATATATATATATGAGATGAATATGTGGTAGGAATGTGATGATGTGTTTATAAATAAAGTATGATATATTGAGGTGTAAATTAAATTTATTTATATGAGCTTTACACTACACGAGAGCACGTTAACCGGGCTTTGGACCGGTGGAGTTTTGGCCGTACGGAGGGACAATGGTGTTGGCTGTAATTTTAGTACAGCGGAGTAAATTGATTAGTTGGCTCGCAACCAACTAATATGGCCAGGGAAATGAGGAAAGGTACACGGTGCACGAGTCTTGCTTGATATTTAACTACGTGTTGTATATTTGAGTTTTACAAAAGGTTTACTAAACTGACAGGGATTATCTCACTAGACCGTTTGGTCTAACCCTCATTTTGTTTCCAAAAATATGTATTCCAGGTCAAGGAACTTTTATTAGCTAAGGGAAGGACAAAGAGTAGGATGCGGTTGTTAGCTGACGAAGATTAGGAGATATCTATGTTTTGTATTGTATGATTTTGAGACTATGGGACCATACGTGAATTATTATGTATATTTTGTTATGAATGTAACGACGTTATGTATAACATGTTAATTGATGTATATTATGTTTGTTTTGGGATACAAGGTCGTTACAGATGGTATCAGAACCCTAGTTTAAGGGATTTAGGTATACGGATCTATACCTAGACTTAAACTGCATGTGAAGTAGGATGTCCCTAATAGTCTAGAACCTGGGGATGTTAAATATAAAAAGGTAGAAGGAACATCATGTAAGGTAATTTCAAATTACATTTGGCCAGTGTAATTGTGAACTTACAAGTACATGTTTGAACCAGAATACCTTAATATATTGGGTATGTGCTTATGTGTATGTTAATCTTGTCTGAATCAACAAAATGGCAAGCGGTACTCGAAATACGAATAGAGAAGGAGGAGGAAATCCTAATAGAACGAATCCAACAGTCGGAACAAGGGGAAGAGGGGGAGAACGAGGTAGGGGCAGAACTGGAGGCAGAGTTCAGTCGCGAGGTAATGAATTTGTTACAAGAAATGACTTGACGGCTGAAATGGGAAGACTACAAGCAAATATACAAGCTATGTTCGACCGAGCTCGTCATACTGAAAACAAAATACCAGATCCTAGTTTGGAAGACGAGATGCCCATTACACCTACTGTCATACCGGTGCCAAGGAAGTGTGATTACAAGATGTTCTTAAGCTGCAAACCTCCAACCTACTCAGGAGAAAGAGATCCAGTGAAGGCGATGAGATGGCTAAAAGAAATAGAAGCTATCTTTAAGACCAGCAAATGTGCCGATGAAGATAGAGTACTATATGGAACTGCAATGCTGAAGGCGGACGCGTTATATTGGTGGGAAGCTCTTATTACTTCAAGGGGACCGGACGTGTATTCAACTTTCTCCTGGGAAGAATTTGCTAGCGTTTTTAAAAGGCAGTTCTGTCCTCAAGCGGACGTAAGACAATTGGAAGAAGAATTCATGAACCTGCATCAGGGAAGTTTATCGGTTAGGGATTATACTGCTCGTTTTCTGGAAAAGTCTCGTTTCGCGGAGTACTATGTGGCCACGGAGGCACTTAAGATGGAAAGATTTATCTTTGGATTAAAGTCAGAAATCAGAAGTCTAGTGATTGCAAAGGGACCAGAAACCTTCTCAGCCGCAGTAGATGTCGCGGAAAATGTGGAACGGGATAGAGGAAGAGATGCTGGTGATAGAAGTTTTGGAAAAAAGGAAATTGGAGGAAATTACGTATGATTCAACGGAATACGAATCCCCGAGGTTTGATAGTTATCTACCTTTCAGACCAGCTAAAAGACCATGTCCAAAATGCAACCGTGTTCATCAAAGAAACTTTTATGTGGAGTCCCGAAGTTGTTACAAGTGTGAGAATATTGGTCACATTGCTAAAGACTGTTGGGTAACTCGATTTTGTTTCTCTTGTAACTCCCTGATCATATTCAGTCAGATTGTCCACAATGGAAAGCACAACATGGTAGTATGACGGTGAGACCAACGGGTGTTAGGTCGGGAGAGATGCAAAGGTCTGAAGTACCGAAAGCAAAGGGTCGAGCCTTCCAAATGACAGCACAAGAAGCAGAGGAAATTTCGGATGAGGTTACAGGTACATTTCTAGCAAACCCTATACGTGCTAAGGTGTTATCTGACTTCGGTGCAAAATAATCATTGGTATTTCTGTTCTTTTGTTGTTTATCTGTGTTAGAGATATAGAGGGGTGTGGGGTGTCTATTCAGTTAGTGATAAGTATTCATACCTTTTTGCTTAAACCGAATTCCGGGACGGAATTCTTTTAAGGGGGAGATGATGTAATACCCCGGGTAAGTTCGTTAGTGAAATTCTAGTTTCGTTAAATTTATTTAACTCTATAATTGATGTTTAGGGTAAGTTTGGGTTAATTTACAAGTTTAGGGGTGTTTTAGTCATTAGTGAATAGTGCAAGGTTTGAAATGGTAATTAAGTTTGATATTATCACCTTAGACTCCAGATATTTTCATAACTCAGCAAACAATCAGTGTGTATGTGTGTATAGAGACTAAAAGAAGAAGAAGAAGAAGAAGAAGAATTAGGTCAAAGCTTCAATTGGTGTACTTGGAAGTGATTTCAGGTATGTTTCCTTTACGTTTTATGTTCATAATTGCTAGTAGATAGTTCCTATCGGAGTAGAATAGTCGATTTCATGTCTAGTAGTAGTTTCTGTCGAATATGGGTAAAATTGGGGTAAACCGACAGAGGTTTCCGGACAAAATATGGTGGTGTCCGGTAGTCTCTTTTGATGGTGTCCGGAAGTTGTTCTTATGGTGTCCAGACGAATCAACTACCCGGTAAGTTCCTCTTTTCCATGGTTTCCGGATGATATAAGTTACTGAATGAAATGGATACCGGATGGTATATGGATACCTTGGTGTCCGGATGATGTCCGGATTGAAGATGTTATCCGGATTGTTTAGGTTGTCCGGAAAATTGTGTTGTCCGGATAATTCTGTAGTATCCAGAAAGTGTAGCTGTTTGGTTATTTTTGAGGATAAAAGTCAGATAGATTTATCTAGAGCTCGTAGCCTACTAGAAAGTCTTATGTATTCGATTAGTAAAGAGGTGTTTGTATTTAATATGTTTCAGATTCTTAGAATTTTGTGTAAAAGATCGGATAGCATTGGAGAAAAGCTTGGAAGGGTTTTGTTAAGCAATCAGGTGAGTTTTTACTTCAAAATGCTTTCAAACTGGAATACTTATATATATATATGAGATGAATATGTGGTAGGAATGTGATGATGTGTTTATAAATAAAGTATGATATATTGAGGTGTATATTATATTTATTTATATGAGCTTTACACTACACGAGAGCACGTTGACCAGGCTTTGGATCGGTGGAGTTTTGGCTGTACGGAGGGACAGCGGTGTTGGCTGTAATTTTAGAACAGCGGAGTAAATTGATTAGTTGGCTCGCAACCAACTAATATGGCCAGGGAAATGAGGAAAGGTACATGGTGCACGAGTCTTGCTTGGTATTTAACTACTTGTTGTATATTTGAGTTTTACAAAAGGTTTACTAAACTGACAGGGATTATCTCACTAGACCGTTTGGTCTAACCCTTATTTTGTTTCCAAAAATATGTATTCCAGGTCAAGGAACTTTTATTAGCTAAGGGAAGGACAAAGAGTAGGATGCGGTTGTTAGCTGACGAAGATTAGGAGATATCTATGTTTTGTATTGTATGATTTTGAGACTATGGGACCGTACGTGAATTATTATGTATATTTTGTTATGAATGTAACGACGTTATGTATAACATGTTAATTGATGTATATTATGTATGTTTTGGGATACCGGGTCGTTACACGACGCGTTGAGTCAGAAAGAGCGAGGAGATCAGACCAAAGTACTGGCTTTTAGAGTTGAGGCAACCTCGAACCTCCTTGAGGAAATTAAGAAATTTCAGGAGGAAGCGTTGCTAGAGGAGAACATAAAGAACGAAAGAGTTGTCGGGGTCACGTCGTTGTTCGAAGTCAACAATGGTGGGCTGAAGTGTATGAAAGACCGAGTGTGGGTTCCTAAGCTGGCCAATCTGAGAGCAAGCATCTTAGAAGAAGCGCACAAGTCATGGTATTCCATGCACCCGGGAACGAATAAGATGTATCGAGACTTGAGACAGTCTTACTGGTGGCCGGGGATGAAGAAGGATATCGCTCACTTTGTGGAGCGGTGTGTGGCATGTTTGAAGGTTAAGGCAGAACACCAGCGACCATATGGGGAACTCCAGTCTACAGTAATACCAGTGTGGAAGTGGGATAATATCACCATGGATTTCATCACAAAGTTACCAAGGACTCTGAAGGGTAATGATGCAATTTGGGTGATTGTAGATATACTCACCAAGTCAGCGCATTTCTTACCTATTAAGGAGTCGGATTCTTTGGAGAAGTTATCCTAATTGTATATTAATGAGATAGTGTCTAGGCACGGAGTGCCGCGATCCATAGTGTCTGACCGTGATAGTCGGTTCACGTCAGCATTTTGGAGGAGTTTACAACGGGAGTTGGGATCGCAACTAAAGTTGAGAACGGCCTATCATCCTCAAACGGATGGTCAGAGTGAGAGAACCATTCAAACGTTAGAGGATATGCTTCGGGCGTGCGTTATCGACTTTAAGGGGTCGTGGGAAGTACATCTTCCATTGATAGAATTCTCCTATAATAATAGTTACCACGCAAGCATCCAAGCGGCGCCATTTGAAGCTTTGTATGGACGAAAGTGCCGTACGCCGTTGTGTTGGAATGAGGTAGGAGAAAGGCAGTTGGCCGGACCGGAAATTGTACAATTAACGGCGGATAAGATTGAAGTAATCCGTGAAAGGATGAGAATCGCGCAAGATCGTCAAAGGAAATATGCGAATAGGAGAAGGAAACCTATTGAATTTCAAGTGGGAGACAAAGTGAGGCTAAAGGTCTCGCCTTGGAAAGGAGTGGTGCGTTTTGGGAAGAAAGGGAAGTTGAGGCCGAGATTTGTTGGGCCTTTTGTGATCATCGAACGAGTTGGAGCGGTAGCTTATAAACTAGAATTGCCAGAAGAGTTGAAAAGGATTCATCCGACCTTTCATGTGTCAAACATGAAGAAGTGTTTGGCCGAGACCGATGTGGCTATTCCGCTGGAAGATGCCATCATTGATGAGAAATTAATGTTCGAGGAAGAGCCGATCGAGGTCGTAGACAGTAAAGTACGAAAGACGAGGAACAAGGAAGTCCGTTTGGTGAAGGTTCAGTGGAAGTATCACAAGGGACGAGAAGCAACGTGGGAAGTAGAATTCGATATGAAGTCTAGGTACCCTCACCTTTTCGAAAATGGAATTCCGGGGACGGAATTCTTTTGAGGGGGAGTGTTGTAACGACCCATACCATTTTGAAAGGTTTTATGTCTTATGTTAAGTTTGAATAAAAGTGGAAGTTGAGGGGCTAGTTGGTAAATATGGGATAGAGTATAAAAGGGAACAAAACCCTAGGTGAACATTCTATTTTCCTGATTGTAAATGTTGTTTGGCGGCTGATTAGAGGAAGAAGAGAGAAAGAACAAGAAGGGAAAGAAAGAAGAAAGAAGAAAGAAGAAATAGTGATAGATCAAGTAAGAAGAAACAATTCCAGTTTATTGGAGAAGAAAGGAAGGTGTTCTTTATTTTGATCAAAGCAGGTAATCTCTTCTCTTCATCTCTAATCCTTGATTCTTGCTGTTGATTTAGTTATTTTGGGGTTTTTGTTGAAAAGTTGAGTTTGAAGCTAAATAGGAGAGATTAGACATCAAATAGTGTTTTCGCAGCTAAGATTTCAATATTTGTTGAACATAGTGGTCCTAATATTATTGCTAATCTTTAATCCGTGAGATTCGATCGTATCTGTGATTTCTCGGACCAATTAGGAGTCAGGTCGGCGTCCGGAAAGTCCTCTGGACGTCCAGACACATCGAATCGTTTGAAGGTTTCCGGATGCGGAAACTGTCCGGATGAGAAGAGTATCCGGTATGTAATTGTCCGGTAAGTATAAGCGTCCGGTAAGTCTAGTGTCCGGTAAGTAGGAAGTACCTGGGACTTAGTGTTGTCCGGAATGTTGCGTCGTCCGGAAAGGGTTGTGTCCGGGAAGTTGGGTGATTAGCTTATGATTTGTCTGTTCATTCAGGGAAATCGAGTGGGAGTCGAGAACAAACTAGAAAAGAGAAGTAAGAGCATCAGGTGAGTTTTCTAACTAAAATGCGTGACTTTTGATGTGTTTTCTAAAGTAAGTACATGATGAGGAATGCCATGTTTTATTCTTATGCTTGTAATTGCATGAAAGTTGTTAAAGTTTTTTATGGGATGTATGCATACATTGTTTGAGTTGTAAATTGGCTAAGTCGGGGGGTGTGGCCCGCCAGCTCGTGCCGGGGGGTGTGTCCCGTTTTTGCTAGGGAGGTGTGACCCTATACGGCAGCATGAGACTGACTCGTTGTCACCCTAGGGTGACTTCAGGGTGCCAATTTACGAGGGGCGAACCTTTATCCGTGAATGATTTTATATGAACAGATTTATGGATGATTTATGTTGAAAATTATACACTGTTTTTAAATGCTTTGATAACTGTTAAGAGGGACTCACTAGACCTCATGGTCTAACCCTCGCATTTCTTTTCAAATTAAAACCTTTTCAGGGAAACAGGTAATGAAAGGCTCTGGCAAGTGAGCAGGGCGGTTAGCGAGGAAGCTCGATAGTGTAGCGACACTATAGTTTCATTTAGTATTATTCTCAGTTGTGTAGGTTGTTCCACCAACCAAATTTTTGGATATTATGTAAGAAATTTTGGGACGCGATTTTGGGATGTTTCATGTTATATAAATTGCATGTTTAAAATTGTTTGGGTTGTTATAGGCGGATCCAGTAATTTTAGAGATAGGGGTCGAAATTTAGGTAACATATAATTTGAATGAAAATGTATATAAGAGCATCGCTAACCAGCCCATTGTGCTCTTTTTCTGGTCGTTTCTCCAAACCAACCAATCAGTGGCGTAGCCAGTAGGGGGCTGGCTGGTGCTGAGCCCCCCCCTAACTGGCGAAGATCTTTATTATATATGTTAGGATAAATGACACAAGGTATCCGGTCAGCCTATTGGTTAGAGCATTTTTCCTAAATTATGCATGAGACTAGAGATCGAGTCTCAGGAGTGGTCTGTTTACTTTTGTTAATTGGATTCTTCTTTTTGAAAAGATATTTTCCAGTCTTTTATATTTTTATCCTCAATACTATATTTAAATTTATAAACGTTTTATAAAATTATTATATCCATGTTTTTATTACCAAAAACATTCTTAATTATATTTACATTTGCAAATGTTTTTAAGGAACCATCAAAAGTGAAATTAAATAAACTAATTCTAGATTAACATACCTATACAAAGTTTAAAACTTTAAAATTTTAAATCTTATAATGTTAATTTTCTATCGTAGATTTTTATGATGTCTTTTTTTGTCAAGGAGTTGTGAAATGTATTTTTCACTTATGAATATCATATGATACAATATTGATATTTAAATTGACGTTATTCATGTTATGGTTATAAATCAGATAAAATAATGTTAGCTTGATTATAAAAATATATTTCACAAACAAAAGACACAATATTCATGGTTTTTTTGTCTTCTTATACGCACATTTATCGCACCTAAAAGTTCCTTTCAAAATCTCATGAAATTTATGACAACAAACATTAAATCACATATCTCACATTAACATTTTGCTTGAATGCCTTAAGTCGACAAGTTAATTTGATTTCGTTTGTCATCTTCTAACCCCCTTTAATCTAAAATCCTGGCTCTGCCCCTACCACCAGTATAAAACCCAGTTTTGGCATGCATATTGAAAAACATGACGGGTTACTATTTACAGCCAAAGACTTTGCGTGTGATTGATTTTGGTGTTCTATTTTCAGTGACTATGCTTTTCTATGGAATAATTAATGACACAATAGATAATTAGTCACCAAAATAAATTAGATAACAATTGAGAATCAAAATTCAACAAACATTGTCTTAATAAGCAACTAGACAAGATTAACATTAAATAAAAACCGACTTTTAATAAACCCTAACTCAATTAATAAATGATAAAATTGGATTTGTAATAGAACAATTGATATAGAGAGAGCAAAAGTCGTCCATTCTCATTAACAATGAACCCTTTAAATAGGGATGAGCTTACAACAAAAAGGAAACATACAATATGGTAAGTCTCAATACATGGAAATTATCTCTTCAATCACTTCCTTATTGATAAAGGCACAATATTCTTCAACACTCCCCCTTGTGCCGAGTCAAAGGGATGATGGTGCATAACTCTTGCCTCATTAAAACCTTACGTCGGAAAAACAAAAACCCATTGGGAAAAATGAAAACCTTAGACGAAGGAAAGAGTACAAGGCACCACTAAACAATTTCTTTAGTTTAGTATCGTACTTGATTCATACATCAATCAAATAGGTTTGGAAAACGAGATGGTTTAAGACTGTTGCCTCACTAAAACCTTACACCAAGGAATAAAACCCGGTGGGAAAATTAAAACTTTGGGCAAAGGAAAGAGTACAACCCATCAATCGTACATGTGTAATAGACGCCTTCTTTAGTCCATTACTCCCCCTGATTCATACATTAATCAAGGGAGTTTGGAAAGTCTCCGCATTTCAATGTTTTCCACATGTTTCTCAAATGTGACCTTAGGCAGTGATTTGGTGAACAAATCAGCCACATTCTCATCAGACCTTACTTGATTCACTTGAATCTTAAGGAGAGTTTGTTGTTGCTGATTATAGAAAAACTTTGGTGATATATGTTTTGTATAATCTCGCTTGATGTATCCTACTTTCATTTGTTCGATGCAAGCTGCATTATCTTCATAAATGCATGTAGGATTTTTAGTGGTAGAACTTAAACCACTAGCTCCTCTGATATGTGTAATGACAGACCTTAGCCATATACATTCTCGAACCGCCTCATGTAGAGCAATAATCTCATAATGGTTCGATGAGGTAGCTACAAGGGTTTGCTTGGTTGATTTCCAAGAAATTGTCGTGTTCCCAATTGTAAAAACATATCATGTTTGGGAACGACCTTTGTGTGGGTCAGAGAGATACCCAGCATCGGCAAAACCTACTAATATATCATTTGGGGTTTCACTATACGGAATACCATTTTCTTTGTTAATATCTTTAACAGGTATTGTAACCCTAATTTTCTCTCTGTAAGGAAAGAATAAGCCCAAGTCAATGGTTCCTTTTAGATATCGAAATATATTCTTGATACCATTCCAATGACGTTGCATTGGCGCCGAGCTAAATCTAGCTAACAAGTTCACTGAGAATGAAATATCTGGTCGAGTACACTGTGCTAAGTACAATAATGCGCCTATTGCACTTAGATAGGGAATTTCAGCTCCTAACACCTCCTCGTCATCATCCTTTGGACGAAATGGATCTTTCTTTGTATCCAAGCTTCGACCGATCATGGGAGTGCTAGCCGGGTGCGCTTTATCCATATTAAATCGCCTGAGCATTTTCTGGATATAAGCGGATTGGTGGATAAGGATTCCACAAGCTCGATGTTCTAGTTCTATACCTAGACAAAATCGAGTTTTCCCAAGATCTTTCATCTCAAATTCAGATTTCAAATAGCTTGCAGTATCTCTTATTTCATCAAGAGTACCTATTATGTTCATATCATCAACATACACAACAATGATTGAAAATCCAGAACTTGTCTTCTTTATAAAAACGCAAGGGCACAATTCATCGTTCTTATATCCCTTTCCAATCAAGTATTCACTTAAACGGGTATACCACATCCGTCCAGGTTGTTTTAATCCGTAGAGTGAACGTTTTAGTTTAATTGCAAACGCACTTTGTGGTTTGCTTGAATCGGGAAGTGGAAAGCCATTGGGCACTTTCATGTATATCTCAGAATCTAGATCCCCATAGAGATATGCAGTGACCACATCCATAAGCTGCATTTCCAGTCCTTCGGAAACTACTAGGCTAATTAGATAGCGGAACGTTATTACGTCCATTACAATGTTTCCTCATAGTCAATCCCAGGGCGTTGTGAGAAACCTTGCGCCACAAGGCGAGCCTTATATCTTATGACTTCATTATTCTCATTACACTTTCTGACAAAGACCCATTTATGTCCTACAGGCTTTACACTTGGTGGGGTTAGCACTACCGGACCAAATACCTGTCTCTTTGCCAAAGAATCTAGTTCTGCCTGGATTGCTTTTTTCCATTTAGGCCAATCTGCTCTTTGTTGACATTCTTCAACTGAGCGTGGTTCGATGTCATCGTGCTCTATGATCTCATGAGCAACAGTATATGCAAATATATCATCAATGAACATGGATGATCTTTCCATTAACTCGTATGCATTCTCATAATTAATTGAGATTTCTTTGTTCTCTGGAATCAATATTGACTTCGGAGCGTCCTCCAGTAACGATTCATGGACATAACTGTAATCAGAGACAATCTCATGAGAAGGGTTTTCGGTATTGATGACAAGTGGATCAGATTGTGCCTTACTCTCCTTTTTCTTCTGGGGATGAGTATCTATCGAACCAAGTGGCCTCCCCCTTTTCCTTTTGGGAGCCATGGCCTCAACCACACTTCCACTATGTGTGGTTGCAACACTCTTTCCAGCGGTGTTGTGTCCCTGTTTGGGGACTTCTAACCTTGCGGGTACATTTGCAGCTGGTATATGTGATCTTGTCACTTTTGCAATATCAGTAAATGCATCAGATATCGAGTCTGCTACGTTTTGAAGATTTATTATTCGTTTCACTTCACTTTCACATTGTGAAGTGCGGGGATCAAAATGAGACAGAGTGGGAACACTCCATGACAATTCCTGTCGTTCCCTTGGAGAATCATTTTTCCTATCTCCCCCTAACGACGGGAAGACTGTCTCATCAAAGTGACAATCCGCAAGTCTTGCGGTAAATAGATCACCCGTCAAGGGTTCTAAATAGCGAATAATTGTTGGAGATTCGTATCCAACATATATACTTAATCGTCTTTGAGGACCCATTTTGGTGCGCTGTGGGGGCGCAATTGGCACATATACTGCACAACCAAATATGCGTAAATGTGAAATATCAGGCTCATATCCAGTTACCAACTGGTACGCAGAAAATGGTTGGCTAGCAGTGGGTCTAAAACGAATAAGTAGAGTTGCATGTAATATTGCATAACCCCAGGCATAAGTGGGTAAATTGGTGCGCATAACCAATGCCCTAGCTATCATTTGTATCCTTTTGATGGTAGCTTCTGCGAGACCATTTTGTGTATGCACATGGGGTACCGGATGCTCTACATCGATCCCAATAGACATGCAATAATCATCAAATGCTTGTGATGTAAATTCTCCAGCATTATCAAGTCGTATAGACTTGATAGGATAATCAGGGTGGTGAGCCCTTAAACGTATAATTTGTGCTATAAGTTTTGCAAATGCAGCGTTTCATGTGGACAATAGTGCGACATGTGTCCATCTTGTCGAAGCGTCAACCAGAACCATAAAATACTTGAATGGACCGCATTCTGGATGTATAGGTTCACAAATATCACCTTGTATACGTTGTAAGAATGGAATGTTTTGCTTTGTGTCTTTAGCATAGGATGGTCTCGATCCTGTTTTAGCTAAGGAGCAAGCTTTGCAAAAATTTGGGGCTTTCAAGGAGGCATATTGTGATGATCGTGTTGCTTCTTTTTCTTTAGAAGTCAGTGGTTGCAATTTGGTAGTTTCATGTAATCGCCTCATCTTACCTTTCATTCGAAAGAAAGGGTGTCCGTGTGTATTCTTCAGTACACGTATCATCATGTCACGGCCAGGGTGCCCCAGGCGATCATGCCAAAGCCTATATATGTCACTATCCCAAAGTTCATTATTGGTGACAGAATATGATTCAATGACTCGAATCGTGGTAAGATATAACCCACTAGTTTGACATGTTAATTTCTCTAATATACGTTTCCTTCCGTATTCATTAGAGGTGATATACATATATTCATTTCCATTCTCACAATGTGTTTCAATATGATAGCCGTTAAAGCGTATATCTTTGAAACTTAACAAGGTTCGGTTAGCTTTTGGAGCATAAAGTGCTTCTGTGACCGTTATTTTAGTGCCATTAGGCAACAAGAAAGTGGCAGTTCCTCGACCAATTATTAAATTGGATGATCCAATCATTGTGGTCATTGAGGAATTATAAGCGGTTATTTCAGTAAATAATAGTCTATTTCTTAGTATTGTGTGGGTGGTTCCACAGTCAACTAAGCACTCAAGTTCTCCTCGATACATTCCTACAAGGAACGAAGAATAATTTAGTTGTTTTGACGTGTTCCTTTACATCATGGGTTCGGATTGTGTATATATGAAAGTCAAAGTTTATTTAATAAACTTCAAAAGTAAATAAAAAAATCCATTAATCCAAACAGTAAAATAATAATCCATAGCAATAATATAATCTACTAATCCAAACAATGAAGTTGTAATCCACTAATCAAAGCAATAAATTGAGTTTACCAAACTATCGGATTTTTTTTTGAAAATTGTCTAAATAGCAACTGTCTTTGGGAAAAAGGTAAGGTAGATTAGTCAAAATCTGGGAGTGCTAGCGATGGATCATTGATGTTGATATTAGTGAAATCTCCAATTGTTAGGTTGACTTCTGGGTCATTGCTTATTTCTTCAAGGTAGTGAGTTTCCTGTTCTTTGGACTCCTTATATCTCTTGTAGGCGGCAGCTACATTTTTGTTTGCACGACAATTATTGTACCAGTGCCCAACGATGCCACACCTGTAGCAAGGTTCAGTTCCATCTCTTACTCTTTTGGTAGGTTCAGTCATTGGTGTTTTTCCTTTTGATTGCCCTTGGTTACTTGGTCCAGCAGTTGTATCCCTGCGCCATGTGTTGGAAAATCCACCACGACCATTGTCGCGACCCCGTCCACGACCCTGTCCACGACCCCGTCCACGTGATGAATAATTACCACGCGTGTGTGATTCATTATGCCTGGCTCCCTGTCCTTTGAAGTTCTTTCCACCTCTAACGCTTGCATGATTAGACTCGGGAATTTTCTTTGTCCCGACAGGTCTAGCGTTGTTATTCAAAAGAACCTCATTGTGTCTTTCAGCCACTTGCAGTAGGTTGATAAGTTTGTTAAAGGTTGTGATTCTTTTACTATCATACTCCAATCGATACTGATTCATTAGTATGATTGCAGATGTAGGAAAAGTGGAAAGTGTCTTTTGAATCATGTCGTCTTCCGTGAGTTCCTTGCCACAGAAGTTTAAACGTGCTTTGAGACGCAACATTTCTTTATTGAAATCATTTACCTTTTTGTAATCGAGTAAGCGGATTTCATTCCACTGTACGATCAGTTCAGGAAGTAAAGAGTCATGAATATTCCCGAATCTTCCTTTCAATGCATCCCACAGTTCTTTGAGGGTTTTCAGTTGAAGGTACTCCCACCGAAGGCTGGGATCGATATGTCGTCTCAAGAACATTAAGGCATTTGCTTGTATTTTCTCTGATGGTTTTTCTTTAGGGTCAGTAGTGGGGTTGATTGTATAGGTGTAGTCCTTTCCAATAAAGGTAGTCTCTACATCAGATACCCATCTGTGGTATTCAAGTCCTTCTGAATCCAGGATATCAAATTCGGGACGGGTTGGTTTGGCCATCTACATAAACAAGAGATAAGGTATATTATTTTATGAGGATAAAACTTATGAAAGTTCATTATCATGACAATATAGGATTTAAAATTTGGTATTTTTAAACATTTCTTATGCTAATAATTATATATTAGTGTTTCAATATCCGAAAATGAATCGCTAAACACTTTTGGATTTCCAGGTAGGAGGGGAACCACGAGGATTACTTGAGTCCCTACAAACCTTTAAGACTATTTACACCCGTTTTGACAAAAATCTTTTGGTGTCATGCGATCACTTTGTTTATGAAATACACTAATAACATTAACAATTTTGTTGATTTTGGCATGAGGCCAAAAAGTGAGATTCAATTAAAACCATTACGGTATTTTTAGGGCTTTTGGCAAGAGGCCAAAATATGTGTGTTTTAACTTTTAGAATGTAATTCTGATTTATGATAAACAATTAGAATTTCGATATGGCTTTTCTTAAAAAAAACTTTTAACAATTAAGTTTATAAGATTTTAATGAGATGAGGTCAAAATAAATTAGATATAAGGGAGTGTAACTCCCAAAATAAATTAGATATAATGAGTAGGAACTCATAATTAAGATAAATGTTTGAATTACTGCATTTAAGAACGGTTTAATATTATATGTTCTAAGATTTTAATATTTTTTTTCTTTTTTGGAGAGAATTATAAGTAGGAACTTATAATTAAGATAAGTATTTGAATATTAAGTGGATAAGGCAATTTCTAAACCTAAATCTATAAAGCGATTACTACACATTCTAATACCAAATTAAAACAGTTAACTTAAAATAAATGAAAATTAAGTTTCCTAATTTACATTATCAATAACAATAGACTGAAATAAGATTATATGAAAACATATTAATCAATTAAAACAATTAAAATAATAATGCTCCGATAGATATTGACAAACTTTATATTCAAATTCAAATTAAATCAATACCAAAACAAATTGTTAATCGGTCCAACAAAAACACGCATATCTTGATTAGAATCCAATCCAAATATATAAAATATTAAACAAATGAATTGGGTCAATCTTTTCCTTTTTTTTTCTTCAAAAAAAAATCGTAGTGAAACCCTATTTTTTTCCGACTATTCTATGATGAATAAAAAGAGAATAAGTAAATCTATCACAATGATTTACCAACTGATTGAGAACATTCTTCGATGAGCATGTAGAAGCAGAAAGTAAACAAATAGGTTTTAAGTCTTCAAATTCAATCTCTTTAGGGTTTTTGAGGTAGGTTTAAATAGGCAATTCAAAAACAAGTTTTGACAAGTGTCTTTTAACTTTTTGGGTTTATTTTATGTGTTTCTTCAGAAGCAAGTTTCAATTTATATGATGATTTTTTTTAAATATCTTTCATAGCGATATATACAATGCATTAGTGTTTGGGTTTTTTTTAACCAACGATTAATTTTGAAAATAGTGTGTAAATTATTGAAGAACAAACAATTAACAACGTAACACACCAAAAAAATTGTGATTTTAGCATGTGGGATAAGTGGCCAATTATTAATGTGGTGGAAAATTTTGGATGGCTGATTCAATAAGCAACAAGAGGTTTACAAAGAGTGATGAGGGGGATAAAATTATGAGGACATAGTAGTGGCTACAAAAATATGGCAGAAAGAAAAGTTTTCATAAACATAACAAAAAAAAACTAGAGCATACTATGTAACGTCGTTGCACGATATACAACCCACTTTTTAAACATAACAAAAAAAGTCTAGTAGCTTGAGAAAACTCAGTTAGGCCCACAGCCTACTTTTTAAATTTTTAATCCATTTGAATGCTTACTTGATTCGTGATGTCTGAAAGCAAAAAATTTCAGCGGCAACAAAAACGGATTCAATTGATCGAACTACGTGCTGATAACGTGTAATAGAACAATTGATATAGAGAGAGCAAAAGTCGTCCATTCTCATTAACAATGAACCCTTTAAATAGGGATGAGCTTACAACGAAAAGGAAACATACAATATAGTAAGTCTCAATACATGGAAATTATCTCTTCAATCACTTCCTTATTGATGAAGGCACAATATTTTTCAACAGGATTAACTATTTAACCAACATTAGTGAATATTTTTTTTGTCTTAAAGTAAGTTTTCACATTTTCTTTACATTTTAACAAAACAAATGTTCATTTTCAAAATTAATTGTCTAAATTCCTATTTACCCATAATTACGAGATGGAAAAGATATCTTTCTTTATTATTAAAGGGAGGAATCTCATTTGGTTAATTACACTCTTAAAATTGTATGACTTTTTCATAGTAGACATTTATTTTAGGACGAAAGAAGTAATAAACAAATGGATTGTTTGGCAGCTTCAGAAACATTTGATGCAGAATGATTAAGGGGCTGTTTGTTTTTGTCAAATAAGTGCTTATACACTACTTATCACTTTTTCGGTCAGTGATTTACCAAATAAGTGTGCTTGTTTTTTTGTTTAAACCATACCCACTTATTACTTATTTTCGTCTGACCGATAAAGTGGAAACCTAATCACTTTTTATTTTTCAGCCGCCTCATCTCAAAAACGCTCTCTCTCTCTCGTGTGCAACTCAAGAACAGACTCCATCTCCAGTCGATTGTAAGCTGCTCGATTTTTGCTGATTATAAGCTCCATCTCTGTCGATTTTTTGATGCTCATCTCTAGTTCGAAATCTGCTCGTTTTTTGACATTATAAGCTGCTCGATTTTTGGGTTTTTCTGCAATCTGCTCGTTTTTTTGATGCTCGAAATCTGCTCGTTTTGGTGCTCGAAATCTGCTCGTTTTTTTGACATTATAAGCTGCTCGATTTTTGGGTTTTTCTACAATCGATTTCTGCAATCGATTTCTGCAGATGGCTTTCTGCAATCGATTTCTGCATAAACAGCCCACAAATATACAAATCGATTTTTGGTTTTTGGTGAATGACCTTCTAAACATTTGCAGAAATCGATTTGCTTAATTGATTTGCTTAATTAAATTGCAATATGCATATGTGCAGTTTGTTTCTTTTCCTGCTGTGAACCATGTTTGTAACCATGTTTGTTTCTTTTCCTGCTGTCATAGGTTTGTAAGCATGTTTGTAACCATGTTTGTTTCTTTTCCTGCTTTAATCGATGAGAATGTATGATGAAATTGGTTATTGCATTACAAATTTGTTCTCATTTGTTATCCATGTTAAAAATAGGAAAACTTGATGCATACGTTTGTGCATAACAACTTGGTTTGCCATTTATTAAGCGAGAGTGTTTTGTATTGTCTAAAAAGTTTGAGATTGTTGAGAGTAACGACATTTACCAACCATTAGAAATTAAGTTTGTTTGCTAAAAATCAAAATGTTCCATTAGAAATTAAGTTTATTTACTTTTTTGTGATTTTTAGAGATGGACGAGAGTGTTCGTGTAAGGTGGACAAATGAAGCCATCAAATGTTTTTTAGAGAGTTGTATAGAAGAGATCAATAAAGTTGGTCGAAATGGGGGTAGTCTTCGAAAAGCATCGTGGATAAATGTGGCAGCAAAAATTGAGCAAGTGTGTCACATAAAGCTGACGCAAAAACAACTGAAAAATCACTATGATTATCTAAAAGGGAAGTACGCGAGATGGGTCTACTTAAGGAATCGGACAGGGAATATTTATGACCCGAAATTGAATATGTTCAAGTTATCGCCTCAGGAAGCTTTAACAGATGGTGCTATTGGTTTTCCATTCCCTCCTCCAGGTATACTAACGATTTTAGAGGTAATATATCTGCTATATTTATATTGATATTAATAACTATTCTTTTTTTATTGTTTTCAGATAAATATTATCTATGTGATACTGCATATACAAATACTCGAGGATTTATGGCACCGTTTCGTAATGTTAGATATTGGCTTGGAGATTTTCGTCGTCAACGCGCAATGAACAAGTATGAAAAGTTTAACATGCACATGCAAAGCTTAGAAATGTTATTGAATGTTCTTATGGCATATTGAAAGCACATTTTCCGATATTGAAAAGAATGGCACCGTTTTCACTTAGGTTCAAAGAGACGTTGTTATTGCATGTTTTGCGGTTCACAACTTCATACGAAAAGGAGGTTTAAGTAATGAGTTATTTTCTGAATATGATCAAACCAACGAGCAAGGGGATGATGGTGGTGATGAGGCCGAAGAGGTTCAATTGCATGGGAGTACCGCTGACCAAACATATATGGCTAGTTTAAGAGAAGAAATTGCGAGACAATTGATGCAAAACGGAAATTAATTTTAGTAGTTATGAGACTTTCATGTTTTCTATTGTATTTGAACCAATTAACGTATTTCAGTTGTTATGAAGAGTAATTTTAGTAGTATAATTTAATTTAATTCAACAGTACCACAGTTTCAGAGATAAAATAATCAGTAGTATGTATTCAGTTGTTTTCAGATTTCAGCTTACAAAAACAAACAGTCTTTCTGATTCAGATTTCAGACTTCAGCGCCACCACTTAAAAATCAGGACTGAAATTAGTGTTCAGACTTCAGCACCACTTAAAAAACAAACGCCACCTAAGAAACATTGTATGATTGGGGTCCATCATATTCACTAAGTTACATCGGTATGTTTGGAAGGAGCTTAAAATTTTAAAGAGCAACTTATTCACTGAACTTTGAGGCATATGCTTTATGGATACAGACTCAAAAGTCCTAGCCCTACCCTTTGTATAACACGCTTCCATCTTTTCTTGTCTTGGAGAAAAAAAATCTCCATTGCACCAAAACCCTCTCACTCCCCCGCTCGCACAGAACCCTCGACAGCAACCCTCTCTCTCGCCTGAGCATCTTGTCGCCGTCCTCTCTTCTCTTCTCAGAGCTGCTGTGAAAATCAAAAGGATGGGTTTTATTTTTTGAAAAATAGGAAGTAATCTCCCATCTTCTTAGGTTTACATTTGAAACTCTTAAATATTCTGATTTTAGATTTCAGGTTGTAGGTGTTTGACTGATTCAAAAAGAATGAAGATGATGTTCTAACTGAAAGTAATATGTTCTTCTCCTTGATGTCTTCTTGACGTTCTGCTTTTTTTTGTACAAATCTGGAGGCTCTCGAAAGGGATGTGTTATATGAAAAATTGGAAAGGGTATGTATTATTTTGAGGGGATGAGCATAGGTGGAGACCTTTGCTCGGGATTTTCTTATAAGTTGTTCAGATGTGGCAAAATTATGTGTGGAGAGGCATGGATGTCTAAGTGGCGTGTGGTATTGTTATCCGAAAATAAAATAATAGGGTGACAGTTGGTGACTAGCTAAGAAGGAAATTGTGTGCTTTGGATTGGTTAGTTTATGATGTTTCGTAGTAGATACGAAATCTTTGGGAATGTTGAGCTAATCCTTGTATGTAAAGGAAATGCAAAGGAGTGGGTTAATATCGTTTGAGAAACGAGAAGTGTGTGGTCGCTTCGAGCATTGGGTGTTATTTTGGATTGACTTGGTTGAATTTCTCGTATGAGATGTGGTGAAACTGTTGGTTAGGTATAGTAACCGTTGAGATTGCGTGTATAGGGTGGTCAATGTTGGATGAGGAATGTTACATACTAGCCTGAGGTAATTGGGACGGTAGGTTGGAATAAGTGAGTAAACGGGAGTCCCGAAGTTGTTACAAGTGTGAGAATATTGGTCACATTGCTAAAGACTGTTGGGTAACTCGATTTTGTTTCTCTTGTAACTCCCCTGATCATATTCAGTCAGATTGTCCACAATGGAAAGCACAACATGGTAGTATGACGGTGAGACCAACGGGTGTTAGGTCGGGAGAGATGCAAAGGTCTGAAGTACCGAAAGCAAAGGGTCGAGCCTTCCAAATGACAGCACAAGAAGCAGAGGAAATTTCGGATGAGGTTACAGGTACATTTCTAGCAAACCCTATACGTGCTAAGGTGTTATCTGACTTCGGTGCAAAATAATCATTGGTATTTCTGTTCTTTTGTTGTTTATCTGTGTTAGAGATATAGAGGGGTGTGGGGTGTCTATTCAGTTAGTGATAAGTATTCATACCTTTTTGCTTAAACCGAATTCCGGGACGGAATTCTTTTAAGGGGGAGATGATGTAATACCCCGGGTAAGTTCGTTAGTGAAATTCTAGTTTCGTTAAATTTATTTAACTCTATAATTGATGTTTAGGGTAAGTTTGGGTTAATTTACAAGTTTAGGGGTGTTTTAGTCATTAGTGAATAGTGCAAGGTTTGAAATGGTAATTAAGTTTGATATTATCACCTTAGACTCCAGATATTTTCATAACTCAGCAAACAATCAGTGTGTATGTGTGTATAGAGACTAAAAGAAGAAGAAGAAGAAGAAGAAGAAGAATTAGGTCAAAGCTTCAATTGGTGTACTTGGAAGTGATTTCAGGTATGTTTCCTTTATGTTTTATGTTCATAATTGCTAGTAGATAGTTCCTATCGGAGTAGAATAGTCGATTTCATGTCTAGTAGTAGTTTCTGTCGAATATGGGTAAAATTGGGGTAAACCGACAGAGGTTTCCGGACAAAATATGGTGGTGTCCGGTAGTCTCTTTTGATGGTGTCCGGAAGTTGTTCTTATGGTGTCCAGACGAATCAACTACCCGGTAAGTTCCTCTTTTCCATGGTTTCCGGATGATATAAGTTACTGAATGAAATGGATACCGGATGGTATATGGATACCTTGGTGTCCGGATGATGTCCGGATTGAAGATGTTATCCGGATTGTTTAGGTTGTCCGGAAAATTGTGTTGTCCGGATAATTCTGTAGTATCCAGAAAGTGTAGCTGTTTGGTTATTTTTGAGGATAAAAGTCAGATAGATTTATCTAGAGCTCGTAGCCTACTAGAAAGTCTTATGTATTCGATTAGTAAAGAGGTGTTTGTATTTAATATGTTTCAGATTCTTAGAATTTTGTGTAAAAGATCGGATAGCATTGGAGAAAAGCTTGGAAGGGTTTTGTTAAGCAATCAGGTGAGTTTTTACTTCAAAATGCTTTCAAACTGGAATACTTATATATATATATATGAGATGAATATGTGGTAGGAATGTGATGATGTGTTTATAAATAAAGTATGATATATTGAGGTGTATATTATATTTATTTATATGAGCTTTACACTACACGAGAGCACGTTGACCAGGCTTTGGATCGGTGGAGTTTTGGCTGTACGGAGGGACAGCGGTGTTGGCTGTAATTTTAGAACAGCGGAGTAAATTGATTAGTTGGCTCGCAACCAACTAATATGGCCAGGGAAATGAGGAAAGGTACATGGTGCACGAGTCTTGCTTGGTATTTAACTACTTGTTGTATATTTGAGTTTTACAAAAGGTTTACTAAACTGACAGGGATTATCTCACTAGACCGTTTGGTCTAACCCTCATTTTGTTTCCAAAAATATGTATTCCAGGTCAAGGAACTTTTATTAGCTAAGGGAAGGACAAAGAGTAGGATGCGGTTGTTAGCTGACGAAGATTAGGAGATATCTATGTTTTGTATTGTATGATTTTGAGACTATGGGACCGTACGTGAATTATTATGTATATTTTGTTATGAATGTAACGACGTTATGTATAACATGTTAATTGATGTATATTATGTATGTTTTGGGATACCGGGTCGTTACACGACGCGTTGAGTCAGAAAGAGCGAGGAGATCAGACCAAAGTACTGGCTTTTAGAGTTGAGGCAACCTCGAACCTCCTTGAGGAAATTAAGAAATTTCAGGAGGAAGCGTTGCTAGAGGAGAACATAAAGAACGAAAGAGTTGTCGGGGTCACGTCGTTGTTCGAAGTCAACAATGGTGGGCTGAAGTGTATGAAAGACCGAGTGTGGGTTCCTAAGCTGGCCAATCTGAGAGCAAGCATCTTAGAAGAAGCGCACAAGTCATGGTATTCCATGCACCCGGGAACGAATAAGATGTATCGAGACTTGAGACAGTCTTACTGGTGGCCGGGGATGAAGAAGGATATCGCTCACTTTGTGGAGCGGTGTGTGGCATGTTTGAAGGTTAAGGCAGAACACCAGCGACCATATGGGGAACTCCAGTCTACAGTAATACCAGTGTGGAAGTGGGATAATATCACCATGGATTTCATCACAAAGTTACCAAGGACTCTGAAGGGTAATGATGCAATTTGGGTGATTGTAGATATACTCACCAAGTCAGCGCATTTCTTACCTATTAAGGAGTCGGATTCTTTGGAGAAGTTATCCTAATTGTATATTAATGAGATAGTGTCTAGGCACGGAGTGCCGCGATCCATAGTGTCTGACCGTGATAGTCGGTTCACGTCAGCATTTTGGAGGAGTTTACAACGGGAGTTGGGATCGCAACTAAAGTTGAGCACGGCCTATCATCCTCAAACGGATGGTCAGAGTGAGAGAACCATTCAAACGTTAGAGGATATGCTTCGGGCGTGCGTTATCGACTTTAAGGGGTCGTGGGAAGTACATCTTCCATTGATAGAATTCTCCTATAATAATAGTTACCACGCAAGCATCCAAGCGGCGCCATTTGAAGCTTTGTATGGACGAAAGTGCCGTACGCCGTTGTGTTGGAATGAGGTAGGAGAAAGGCAGTTGGCCGGACCGGAAATTGTACAATTAACGGCGGATAAGATTGAAGTAATCCGTGAAAGGATGAGAATCGCGCAAGATCGTCAAAGGAAATATGCGAATAGGAGAAGGAAACCTATTGAATTTCAAGTGGGAGACAAAGTGAGGCTAAAGGTCTCGCCTTGGAAAGGAGTGGTGCGTTTTGGGAAGAAAGGGAAGTTGAGGCCGAGATTTGTTGGGCCTTTTGTGATCATCGAACGAGTTGGAGCGGTAGCTTATAAACTAGAATTGCCAGAAGAGTTGAAAAGGATTTATCCGACCTTTCATGTGTCAAACATGAAGAAGTGTTTGGCCGAGACCGATGTGGCTATTCCGCTGGAAGATGCCATCATTGATGAGAAATTAATGTTCGAGGAAGAGCCGATCGAGGTCGTAGACAGTAAAGTACGAAAGACGAGGAACAAGGAAGTCCGTTTGGTGAAGGTTCAGTGGAAGTATCACAAGGGACGAGAAGCAACGTGGGAAGTAGAATTCGATATGAAGTCTAGGTACCCTCACCTTTTCGAAAATGGAATTCCGGGGACGGAATTCTTTTGAGGGGGAGTGTTGTAACGACCCAGACCATTTTGAAAGGTTTTATGTCTTATGTTAAGTTTGAATAAAAGTGGAAGTTGAGGGGCTAGTTGGTAAATATGGGATAGAGTATAAAAGGGAACAAAACCCTAGGTGAACATTCTATTTTCCTGATTGTAAATGTTGTTTGGCGGCTGATTAGAGGAAGAAGAGAGAAAGAACAAGAAGGGAAAGAAAGAAGAAAGAAGAAAGAAGAAATAGTGATAGATCAAGTAAGAAGAAACAATTCCAGTTTATTGGAGAAGAAAGGAAGGTGTTCTTTATTTTGATCAAAGCAGGTAATCTCTTCTCTTCATCTCTAATCCTTGATTCTTGCTGTTGATTTAGTTATTTTGGGGTTTTTGTTGAAAAGTTGAGTTTGAAGCTAAATAGGAGAGATTAGACATCAAATAGTGTTTTCGCAGCTAAGATTTCAATATTTGTTGAACATAGTGGTCCTAATATTATTGCTAATCTTTAATCCGTGAGATTCGATCGTATCTGTGATTTCTCGGACCAATTAGGAGTCAGGTCGGCGTCCGGAAAGTCCTCTGGACGTCCGGACACATCGAATCGTTTGAAGGTTTCCGGATGCGGAAACTGTCCGGATGAGAAGAGTATCCGGTATGTAATTGTCCGGTAAGTATAAGCGTCCGGTAAGTCTAGTGTCCGGTAAGTAGGAAGTACCTGGGACTTAGTGTTGTCCGGAATGTTGCGTCGTCCGGAAAGGGTTGTGTCCGGGAAGTTGGGTGATTAGCTTATGATTTGTCTGTTCATTCAGGGAAATCGAGTGGGAGTCGAGAACAAACTAGAAAAGAGAAGTAAGAGCATCAGGTGAGTTTTCTAACTAAAATGCGTGACTTTTGATGTGTTTTCTAAAGTAAGTACATGATGAGGAATGCCATGTTTTATTCTTATGCTTGTAATTGCACGAAAGTTGTTAAAGTTTTTTATGGGATGTATGCATACATTGTTTGAGTTGTAAATTGGCTAAGTCGGGGGGTGTGGCCCGCCAGCTCGTGCCGGGGGGTGTGTCCCGTTTTTGCTAGGGAGGTGTGACCCTATACGGCAGCATGAGACTGACTCGTTGTCACCCTAGGGTGACTTCAGGGTGCCAATTTACGAGGGGCGGACCTTTATCCGTGAATGATTTTATATGAACAGATTTATGGATGATTTATGTTGAAAATTATACACTGTTTTTAAATGCTTTGATAACTGTTAAGAGGGACTCACTAGACCTCATGGTCTAACCCTCGCATTTCTTTTCAAATTAAAACCTTTTCAGGGAAACAGGTAATGAAAGGCTCTGGCAAGTGAGCAGGGCGGTTAGCGAGGAAGCTCGATAGTGTAGCGACACTATAGTTTCATTTAGTATTATTCTCAGTTGTGTAGGTTGTTCCACCAACCAAATTTTTGGATATTATGTAAGAAATTTTGGGACGCGATTTTGGGATGTTTCATGTTATATAAATTGCATGTTTAAAATTGTTTGGGTTGTTATAGGCGGATCCAGTAATTTTAGAGATAGGGGTCGAAATTTAGGTAACATATAATTTGAATGAAAATGTATATAAGAGCATCGCTAACCAGCCCATTGTGCTCTTTTTCTGGTCGTTTCTCCAAACCAACCAATCAGTGGCGTAGCCAGTAGGGGGCTGGCTGGTGCTGAGCCCCCCCCTAACTGGCGAAGATCTTTATTATATATGTTAGGATAAATGACACAAGGTATCCGGTCAGCCTATTGGTTAGAGCATTTTTCCTAAATTATGCATGAGACTAGAGATCGAGTCTCAGGAGTGGTCTGTTTACTTTTGTTAATTGGATTCTTCTTTTTGAAAAGATATTTTCCAGTCTTTTATATTTTTATCCTCAATACTATATTTAAATTTATAAACGTTTTATAAAATTATTATATCCATGTTTTTATTACCAAAAACATTCTTAATTATATTTACATTTGCAAATGTTTTTAAGGAACCATCAAAAGTGAAATTAAATAAACTAATTCTAGATTAACATACCTATACAAAGTTTAAAACTTTAAAATTTTAAATCTTATAATGTTAATTTTCTATCGTAGATTTTTATGATGTCTTTTTTTGTCAAGGAGTTGTGAAATGTATTTTTCACTTATGAATATCATATGATACAATATTGATATTTAAATTGACGTTATTCATGTTATGGTTATAAATCAGATAAAATAATGTTAGCTTGATTATAAAAATATATTTCACAAACAAAAGACACAATATTCATGGTTTTTTTGTCTTCTTATACGCACAATTATCGCACCTAAAAGTTCCTTTCAAAATCTCATGAAATTTATGACAACAAACATTAAATCACATATCTCACATTAACATTTTGCTTGAATGCCTTAAGTCGACAAGTTAATTTGATTTCGTTTGTCATCTTCTAACCCCCTTTAATCTAAAATCCTGGCTCTGCCCCTACCACCAATATAAAACCCAGTTTTGGCATGCATATTGAAAAACATGACGGGTTACTATTTACAGCCAAAGACTTTGCGTGTGATTGATTTTGGTGTTCTATTTTCAGTGACTATGCTTTTCTATGGAATAATTAATGACACAATAGATAATTAGTCACCAAAATAAATTAGATAACAATTGAGAATCAAAATTCAACAAACATTGTCTTAATAAGCAACTAGACAAGATTAACATTAAATAAAAACCGACTTTTAATAAACCCTAACTCAATTAATAAATGATAAAATTGGATTTGTAATAGAACAATTGATATAGAGAGAGCAAAAGTCGTCCATTCTCATTAACAATGAACCCTTTAAATAGGGATGAGCTTACAACAAAAAGGAAACATACAATATGGTAAGTCTCAATACATGGAAATTATCTCTTCAATCACTTCCTTATTGATAAAGGCACAATATTCTTCAACACTCCCCCTTGTGCCGAGTCAAAGGGATGATGGTGCATAACTCTTGCCTCATTAAAACCTTACGTCGGAAAAACAAAAACCCATTGGGAAAAATGAAAACCTTAGACGAAGGAAAGAGTACAAGGCACCACTAAACAATTTCTTTAGTTTAGTATCGTACTTGATTCATACATCAATCAAATAGGTTTGGAAAACGAGATGGTTTAAGACTGTTGCCTCACTAAAACCTTACACCAAGGAATAAAACCCGGTGGGAAAATTAAAACTTTGGGCAAAGGAAAGAGTACAACCCATCAATCGTACATGTGTAATAGACGCCTTCTTTAGTCCATTACTCCCCCTGATTCATACATTAATCAAGGGAGTTTGGAAAGTCTCCGCATTTCAATGTTTTCCACATGTTTCTCAAATGTGACCTTAGGCAGTGATTTGGTGAACAAATCAGCCACATTCTCATCAGACCTTACTTGATTCACTTGAATCTTAAGGAGAGTTTGTTGTTGCTGATTATAGAAAAACTTTGGTGATATATGTTTTGTATAATCTCGCTTGATGTATCCTACTTTCATTTGTTCGATGCAAGCTGCATTATCTTCATAAATGCATGTAGGATTTTTAGTGGTAGAACTTAAACCACTAGCTCCTCTGATATGTGTAATGACAGACCTTAGCCATATACATTCTCGAACCGCCTCATGTAGAGCAATAATCTCATAATGGTTCGATGAGGTAGCTACAAGGGTTTGCTTGGTTGATTTCCAAGAAATTGTCGTGTTCCCAATTGTAAAAACATATCATGTTTGGGAACGACCTTTGTGTGGGTCAGAGAGATACCCAGCATCGGCAAAACCTACTAATATATCATTTGGGGTTTCACTATACGGAATACCATTTTCTTTGTTAATATCTTTAACAGGTATTGTAACCCTAATTTTCTCTCTGTAAGGAAAGAATAAGCCCAAGTCAATGGTTCCTTTTAGATATCGAAATATATTCTTGATACCATTCCAATGACGTTGCATTGGCGCCGAGCTAAATCTAGCTAACAAGTTCACTGAGAATGAAATATCTGGTCGAGTACACTGTGCTAAGTACAATAATGCGCCTATTGCACTTAGATAGGGAATTTCAGCTCCTAACACCTCCTCGTCATCATCCTTTGGACGAAATGGATCTTTCTTTGTATCCAAGCTTCGACCGATCATGGGAGTGCTAGCCGGGTGCGCTTTATCCATATTAAATCGCCTGAGCATTTTCTGGATATAAGTGGATTGGTGGATAAGGATTCCACAAGCTCGATGTTCTAGTTCTATACCTAGACAAAATCGAGTTTTCCCAAGATCTTTCATCTCAAATTCAGATTTCAAATAGCTTGCAGTATCTCTTATTTCATCAAGAGTACCTATTATGTTCATATCATCAACATACACAACAATGATTGAAAATCCAGAACTTGTCTTCTTTATAAAAACGCAAGGGCACAATTCATCGTTCTTATATCCCTTTCCAATCAAGTATTCACTTAAACGGGTATACCACATCCGTCCAGGTTGTTTTAATCCGTAGAGTGAACGTTTTAGTTTAATTGCAAACGCACTTTGTGGTTTGCTTGAATCGGGAAGTGGAAAGCCATTGGGCACTTTCATGTATATCTCAGAATCTAGATCCCCATAGAGATATGCAGTGACCACATCCATAAGCTGCATTTCCAGTCCTTCGGAAACTACTAGGCTAATTAGATAGCGGAACGTTATTACGTCCATTACAATGTTTCCTCATAGTCAATCCCAGGGCGTTGTGAGAAACCTTGCGCCACAAGGCGAGCCTTATATCTTATGACTTCATTATTCTCATTACACTTTCTGACAAAGACCCATTTATGTCCTACAGGCTTTACACTTGGTGGGGTTAGCACTACCGGACCAAATACCTGTCTCTTTGCCAAAGAATCTAGTTCTGCCTGGATTGCTTTTTTCCATTTAGGCCAATCTGCTCTTTGTTGACATTCTTCAACTGAGCGTGGTTCGATGTCATCGTGCTCTATGATCTCATGAGCAACAGTATATGCAAATATATCATCAATGAACATGGATGATCTTTCCATTAACTCGTATGCATTCTCATAATTAATTGAGATTTCTTTGTTCTCTGGAATCAATATTGACTTCGGAGCGTCCTCCAGTAACGATTCATGGACATAACTGTAATCAGAGACAATTCATGAGAAGGGTTTTCGGTATTGATGACAAGTGGATCAGATTGTGCCTTACTCTCCTTTTTCTTCTGGGGATGAGTATCTATCGAACCAAGTAGCCTCCCCCTTTTCCTTTTGGGAGCCATGGCCTCAACCACACTTCCACTATGTGTGGTTGCAACACTCTTTCCAGCGGTGTTGTGTCCCTGTTTGGGGACTTCTAACCTTGCGGGTACATTTGCAGCTGGTATATGTGATCTTGTCACTTTTGCAATATCAGTAAATGCATCAGATATCGAGTCTGCTACGTTTTGAAGATTTATTATTCGTTTCACTTCACTTTCACATTGTGAAGTGCGGGGATCAAAATGAGACAGAGTGGGAACACTCCATGACAATTCCTGTCGTTCCCTTGGAGAATCATTTTTCCTATCTCCCCCTAACGACGGGAAGACTGTCTCATCAAAGTGACAATCCGCAAGTCTTGCGGTAAATAGATCACCCGTCAAGGGTTCTAAATAGCGAATAATTGTTGGAGATTCGTATCCAACATATATACTTAATCGTCTTTGAGGACCCATTTTGGTGCGCTGTGGGGGCGCAATTGGCACATATACTGCACAACCAAATATGCGTAAATGTGAAATATCAGGCTCATATCCAGTTACCAACTGGTACGCAGAAAATGGTTGGCTAGCAGTGGGTCTAAAACGAATAAGTAGAGTTGCATGTAATATTGCATAACCCCAGGCATAAGTGGGTAAATTGGTGCGCATAACCAATGCCCTAGCTATCATTTGTATCCTTTTGATGGTAGCTTCTGCGAGACCATTTTGTGTATGCACATGGGGTACCGGATGCTCTACATCGATCCCAATAGACATGCAATAATCATCAAATGCTTGTGATGTAAATTCTCCAGCATTATCAAGTCGTATAGACTTGATAGGATAATCAGGGTGGTGAGCCCTTAAACGTATAATTTGTGCTATAAGTTTTGCAAATGCAGCGTTTCATGTGGACAATAGTGCGACATGTGTCCATCTTGTCGAAGCGTCAACCAGAACCATAAAATACTTGAATGGACCGCATTCTGGATGTATAGGTTCACAAATATCACCTTGTATACGTTGTAAGAATGGAATGTTTTGCTTTGTGTCTTTAGCATAGGATGGTCTCGATCCTGTTTTAGCTAAGGAGCAAGCTTTGCAAAAATTTGGGGCTTTCAAGGAGGCATATTGTGATGATCGTGTTGCTTCTTTTTCTTTAGAAGTCAGTGGTTGCAATTTGGTAGTTTCATGTAATCGCCTCATCTTACCTTTCATTCGAAAGAAAGGGTGTCCGTGTGTATTCTTCAGTACACGTATCATCATGTCACGGCCAGGGTGCCCCAGGCGATCATGCCAAAGCCTATATATGTCACTATCCCAAAGTTCATTATTGGTGACAGAATATGATTCAATGACTCGAATCGTGGTAAGATATAACCCACTAGTTTGACATGTTAATTTCTCTAATATACGTTTCCTTCCGTATTCATTAGAGGTGATATACATATATTCATTTCCATTCTCACAATGTGTTTCAATATGATAGCCGTTAAAGCGTATATCTTTGAAACTTAACAAGGTTCGGTTAGCTTTTGGAGCATAAAGTGCTTCTGTGACCGTTATTTTAGTGCCATTAGGCAACAAGAAAGTGGCAGTTCCTCGACCAATTATTAAATTGGATGATCCAATCATTGTGGTCATTGAGGAATTATAAGCGGTTATTTCAGTAAATAATAGTCTATTTCTTAGTATTGTGTGGGTGGTTCCACAGTCAACTAAGCACTCAAGTTCTCCTCGATACATTCCTACAAGGAACGAAGAATAATTTAGTTGTTTTGACGTGTTCCTTTACATCATGGGTTCGGATTGTGTATATATGAAAGTCAAAGTTTATTTAATAAACTTCAAAAGTAAATAAAAAAATCCATTAATCCAAACAGTAAAATAATAATCCATAGCAATAATATAATCTACTAATCCAAACAATGAAGTTGTAATCCACTAATCAAAGCAATAAATTGAGTTTACCAAACTATCGGATTTTTTTTTGAAAATTGTCTAAATAGCAACTGTCTTTGGGAAAAAGGTAAGGTAGATTAGTCAAAATCTGGGAGTGCTAGCGATGGATCATTGATGTTGATATTAGTGAAATCTCCAATTGTTAGGTTGACTTCTGGGTCATTGCTTATTTCTTCAAGGTAGTGAGTTTCCTGTTCTTTGGACTCCTTATATCTCTTGTAGGCGGCAGCTACATTTTTGTTTGCACGACAATTATTGTACCAGTGCCCAACGATGCCACACCTGTAGCAAGGTTCAGTTCCATCTCTTACTCTTTTGGTAGGTTCAGTCATTGGTGTTTTTCCTTTTGATTGCCCTTGGTTACTTGGTCCAGCAGTTGTATCCCTGCGCCATGTGTTGGAAAATCCACCACGACCATTGTCGCGACCCCGTCCACGACCCTGTCCACGACCCCGTCCACGTGATGAATAATTACCACGCGTGTGTGATTCATTATGCCTGGCTCCCTGTCCTTTGAAGTTCTTTCCACCTCTAACGCTTGCATGATTAGACTCGGGAATTTTCTTTGTCCCGACAGGTCTAGCGTTGTTATTCAAAAGAACCTCATTGTGTCTTTCAGCCACTTGCAGTAGGTTGATAAGTTTGTTAAAGGTTGTGATTCTTTTACTATCATACTCCAATCGATACTGATTCATTAGTATGATTGCAGATGTAGGAAAAGTGGAAAGTGTCTTTTGAATCATGTCGTCTTCCGTGAGTTCCTTGCCACAGAAGTTTAAACGTGCTTTGAGACGCAACATTTCTTTATTGAAATCATTTACCTTTTTGTAATCGAGTAAGCGGATTTCATTCCACTGTACGATCAGTTCAGGAAGTAAAGAGTCATGAATATTCCCGAATCTTCCTTTCAATGCATCCCACAGTTCTTTGAGGGTTTTCAGTTGAAGGTACTCCCACCGAAGGCTGGGATCGATATGTCGTCTCAAGAACATTAAGGCATTTGCTTGTATTTTCTCTGATGGTTTTTCTTTAGGGTCAGTAGTGGGGTTGATTGTATAGGTGTAGTCCTTTCCAATAAAGGTAGTCTCTACATCAGATACCCATCTGTGGTATTCAAGTCCTTCTGAATCCAGGATATCAAATTCGGGACGGGTTGGTTTGGCCATCTACATAAACAAGAGATAAGGTATATTATTTTATGAGGATAAAACTTATGAAAGTTCATTATCATGACAATATAGGATTTAAAATTTGGTATTTTTAAACATTTCTTATGCTAATAATTATATATTAGTGTTTCAATATCCGAAAATGAATCGCTAAACACTTTTGGATTTCCAGGTAGGAGGGGAACCACGAGGATTACTTGAGTCCCTACAAACCTTTAAGACTATTTACACCCGTTTTGACAAAAATCTTTTGGTGTCATGCGATCACTTTGTTTATGAAATACACTAATAACATTAACAATTTTGTTGATTTTGGCATGAGGCCAAAAAGTGAGATTCAATTAAAACCATTACGGTATTTTTGGGGCTTTTGGCAAGAGGCCAAAATATGTGTGTTTTAACTTTTAGAATGTAATTCTGATTTATGATAAACAATTAGAATTTCGATATGGCTTTTCTTAAAAAAAAACTTTTAACAATTAAGTTTATAAGATTTTAATGAGATGAGGTCAAAATAAATTAGATATAAGGGAGTGTAACTCCCAAAATAAATTAGATATAATGAGTAGGAACTCATAATTAAGATAAATGTTTGAATTACTGCATTTAAGAACGGTTTAATATTATATGTTCTAAGATTTTAATATTTTTTTTTCTTTTTTGGAGAGAATTATAAGTAGGAACTTATAATTAAGATAAGTATTTGAATATTAAGTGGATAAGGCAATTTCTAAACCTAAATCTATAAAGCGATTACTACACATTCTAATACCAAATTAAAACAGTTAACTTAAAATAAATGAAAATTAAGTTTCCTAATTTACATTATCAATAACAATAGACTGAAATAAGATTATATGAAAACATATTAATCAATTAAAACAATTAAAATAATAATGCTCCGATAGATATTGACAAACTTTATATTCAAATTCAAATTAAATCAATACCAAAACAAATTGTTAATCGGTCCAACAAAAACACGCATATCTTGATTAGAATCCAATCCAAATATATAAAATATTAAACAAATGAATTGGGTCAATCTTTTCCTTTTTTTTTCTTCAAAAAAAAAATCGTAGTGAAACCCTATTTTTTTCCGACTATTCTATGATGAATAAAAAGAGAATAAGTAAATCTATCACAATGATTTACCAACTGATTGAGAACATTCTTCGATGAGCATGTAGAAGCAGAAAGTAAACAAATAGGTTTTAAGTCTTCAAATTCAATCTCTTTAGGGTTTTTGAGGTAGGTTTAAATAGGCAATTCAAAAACAAGTTTTGACAAGTGTCTTTTAACTTTTTGGGTTTATTTTATGTGTTTCTTCAGAAGCAAGTTTCAATTTATATGATGATTTTTTTTAAATATCTTTCATAGCGATATATACAATGCATTAGTGTTTGGGTTTTTTTTAACCAACGATTAATTTTGAAAATAGTGTGTAAATTATTGAAGAACAAACAATTAACAACGTAACACACCAAAAAAATTGTGATTTTAGCATGTGGGATAAGTGGCCAATTATTAATGTGGTGGAAAATTTTGGATGGCTGATTCAATAAGCAACAAGAGGTTTACAAAGAGTGATGAGGGGGATAAAATTATGAGGACATAGTAGTGGCTACAAAAATATGGCAGAAAGAAAAGTTTTCATAAACATAACAAAAAAAAACTAGAGCATACTATGTAACGTCGTTGCACGATATACAACCCACTTTTTAAACATAACAAAAAAAGTCTAGTAGCTTGAGAAAACTCAGTTAGGCCCACAGCCTACTTTTTAAATTTTTAATCCATTTGAATGCTTACTTGATTCGTGATGTCTGAAAGCAAAAAATTTCAGCGGCAACAAAAACGGATTCAATTGATCGAACTACGTGCTGATAACGTGTAATAGAACAATTGATATAGAGAGAGCAAAAGTCGTCCATTCTCATTAACAATGAACCCTTTAAATAGGGATGAGCTTACAACGAAAAGGAAACATACAATATAGTAAGTCTCAATACATGGAAATTATCTCTTCAATCACTTCCTTATTGATGAAGGCACAATATTTTTCAACAGGATTAACTATTTAACCAACATTAGTGAATATTTTTTTTGTCTTAAAGTAAGTTTTCACATTTTCTTTACATTTTAACAAAACAAATGTTCATTTTCAAAATTAATTGTCTAAATTCCTATTTACCCATAATTACGAGATGGAAAAGATATCTTTCTTTATTATTAAAGGGAGGAATCTCATTTGGTTAATTACACTCTTAAAATTGTATGACTTTTTCATAGTAGACATTTATTTTAGGACGAAAGAAGTAATAAACAAATGGATTGTTTGGCAGCTTCAGAAACATTTGATGCAGAATGATTAAGGGGCTGTTTGTTTTTGTCAAATAAGTGCTTATACACTACTTATCACTTTTTCGGTCAGTGATTTACCAAATAAGTGTGCTTGTTTTTTTGTTTAAACCATACCCACTTATTACTTATTTTCGTCTGACCGATAAAGTGGAAACCTAATCACTTTTTATTTTTCAGCCGCCTCATCTCAAAAACGCTCTCTCTCTCTCGTGTGCAACTCAAGAACAGACTCCATCTCCAGTCGATTGTAAGCTGCTCGATTTTTGCTGATTATAAGCTCCATCTCTGTCGATTTTTTGATGCTCATCTCTAGTTCGAAATCTGCTCGTTTTTTGACATTATAAGCTGCTCGATTTTTGGGTTTTTCTGCAATCTGCTCGTTTTTTTGATGCTCGAAATCTGCTCGTTTTGGTGCTCGAAATCTGCTCGTTTTTTTGACATTATAAGCTGCTCGATTTTTGGGTTTTTCTACAATCGATTTCTGCAATCGATTTCTGCAGATGGCTTTCTGCAATCGATTTCTGCATAAACAGCCCACAAATATACAAATCGATTTTTGGTTTTTGGTGAATGACCTTCTAAACATTTGCAGAAATCGATTTGCTTAATTGATTTGCTTAATTAAATTGCAATATGCATATGTGCAGTTTGTTTCTTTTCCTGCTGTGAACCATGTTTGTAACCATGTTTGTTTCTTTTCCTGCTGTCATAGGTTTGTAAGCATGTTTGTAACCATGTTTGTTTCTTTTCCTGCTTTAATCGATGAGAATGTATGATGAAATTGGTTATTGCATTACAAATTTGTTCTCATTTGTTATCCATGTTAAAAATAGGAAAACTTGATGCATACGTTTGTGCATAACAACTTGGTTTGCCATTTATTAAGCGAGAGTGTTTTGTATTGTCTAAAAAGTTTGAGATTGTTGAGAGTAACGACATTTACCAACCATTAGAAATTAAGTTTGTTTGCTAAAAATCAAAATGTTCCATTAGAAATTAAGTTTATTTACTTTTTTGTGATTTTTAGAGATGGACGAGAGTGTTCGTGTAAGGTGGACAAATGAAGCCATCAAATGTTTTTTAGAGAGTTGTATAGAAGAGATCAATAAAGTTGGTCGAAATGGGGGTAGTCTTCGAAAAGCATCGTGGATAAATGTGGCAGCAAAAATTGAGCAAGTGTGTCACATAAAGCTGACGCAAAAACAACTGAAAAATCACTATGATTATCTAAAAGGGAAGTACGCGAGATGGGTCTACTTAAGGAATCGGACAGGGAATATTTATGACCCGAAATTGAATATGTTCAAGTTATCGCCTCAGGAAGCTTTAACAGATGGTGCTATTGGTTTTCCATTCCCTCCTCCAGGTATACTAACGATTTTAGAGGTAATATATCTGCTATATTTATATTGATATTAATAACTATTCTTTTTTTATTGTTTTCAGATAAATATTATCTATGTGATACTGCATATACAAATACTCGAGGATTTATGGCACCGTTTCGTAATGTTAGATATTGGCTTGGAGATTTTCGTCGTCAACGCGCAATGAACAAGTATGAAAAGTTTAACATGCACATGCAAAGCTTAGAAATGTTATTGAATGTTCTTATGGCATATTGAAAGCACATTTTCCGATATTGAAAAGAATGGCACCGTTTTCACTTAGGTTCAAAGAGACGTTGTTATTGCATGTTTTGCGGTTCACAACTTCATACGAAAAGGAGGTTTAAGTAATGAGTTATTTTCTGAATATGATCAAACCAACGAGCAAGGGGATGATGGTGGTGATGAGGCCGAAGAGGTTCAATTGCATGGGAGTACCGCTGACCAAACATATATGGCTAGTTTAAGAGAAGAAATTGCGAGACAATTGATGCAAAACGGAAATTAATTTTAGTAGTTATGAGACTTTCATGTTTTCTATTGTATTTGAACCAATTAACGTATTTCAGTTGTTATGAAGAGTAATTTTAGTAGTATAATTTAATTTAATTCAACAGTACCACAGTTTCAGAGATAAAATAATCAGTAGTATGTATTCAGTTGTTTTCAGATTTCAGCTTACAAAAACAAACAGTCTTTCTGATTCAGATTTCAGACTTCAGCGCCACCACTTAAAAATCAGGACTGAAATTAGTGTTCAGACTTCAGCACCACTTAAAAAACAAACGCCACCTAAGAAACATTGTATGATTGGGGTCCATCATATTCACTAAGTTACATCGGTATGTTTGGAAGGAGCTTAAAATTTTAAAGAGCAACTTATTCACTGAACTTTGAGGCATATGCTTTATGGATACAGACTCAAAAGTCCTAGCCCTACCCTTTGTATAACACGCTTCCATCTTTTCTTGTCTTGGAGAAAAAAAATCTCCATTGCACCAAAACCCTCTCACTCCCCCGCTCGCACAGAACCCTCGACAGCAACCCTCTCTCTCGCCTGAGCATCTTGTCGCCGTCCTCTCTTCTCTTCTCAGAGCTGCTGTGAAAATCAAAAGGATGGGTTTTATTTTTTGAAAAATAGGAAGTAATCTCCCATCTTCTTAGGTTTACATTTGAAACTCTTAAATATTCTGATTTTAGATTTCAGGTTGTAGGTGTTTGACTGATTCAAAAAGAATGAAGATGATGTTCTAACTGAAAGTAATATGTTCTTCTCCTTGATGTCTTCTTGACGTTCTGCTTTTTTTTGTACAAATCTGGAGGCTCTCGAAAGGGATGTGTTATATGAAAAATTGGAAAGGGTATGTATTATTTTGAGGGGATGAGCATAGGTGGAGACCTTTGCTCGGGATTTTCTTATAAGTTGTTCAGATGTGGCAAAATTATGTGTGGAGAGGCATGGATGTCTAAGTGGCGTGTGGTATTGTTATCCGAAAATAAAATAATAGGGTGACAGTTGGTGACTAGCTAAGAAGGAAATTGTGTGCTTTGGATTGGTTAGTTTATGATGTTTCGTAGTAGATACGAAATCTTTGGGAATGTTGAGCTAATCCTTGTATGTAAAGGAAATGCAAAGGAGTGGGTTAATATCGTTTGAGAAACGAGAAGTGTGTGGTCGCTTCGAGCATTGGGTGTTATTTTGGATTGACTTGGTTGAATTTCTCGTATGAGATGTGGTGAAACTGTTGGTTAGGTATAGTAACCGTTGAGATTGCGTGTATAGGGTGGTCAATGTTGGATGAGGAATGTTACATACTAGCCTGAGGTAATTGGGACGGTAGGTTGGAATAAGTGAGTAAACGGGAGTCCCGAAGTTGTTACAAGTGTGAGAATATTGGTCACATTGCTAAAGACTGTTGGGTAACTCGATTTTGTTTCTCTTGTAACTCCCCTGATCATATTCAGTCAGATTGTCCACAATGGAAAGCACAACATGGTAGTATGACGGTGAGACCAACGGGTGTTAGGTCGGGAGAGATGCAAAGGTCTGAAGTACCGAAAGCAAAGGGTCGAGCCTTCCAAATGACAGCACAAGAAGCAGAGGAAATTTCGGATGAGGTTACAGGTACATTTCTAGCAAACCCTATACGTGCTAAGGTGTTATCTGACTTCGGTGCAAAATAATCATTGGTATTTCTGTTCTTTTGTTGTTTATCTGTGTTAGAGATATAGAGGGGTGTGGGGTGTCTATTCAGTTAGTGATAAGTATTCATACCTTTTTGCTTAAACCGAATTCCGGGACGGAATTCTTTTAAGGGGGAGATGATGTAATACCCCGGGTAAGTTCGTTAGTGAAATTCTAGTTTCGTTAAATTTATTTAACTCTATAATTGATGTTTAGGGTAAGTTTGGGTTAATTTACAAGTTTAGGGGTGTTTTAGTCATTAGTGAATAGTGCAAGGTTTGAAATGGTAATTAAGTTTGATATTATCACCTTAGACTCCAGATATTTTCATAACTCAGCAAACAATCAGTGTGTATGTGTGTATAGAGACTAAAAGAAGAAGAAGAAGAAGAAGAAGAAGAATTAGGTCAAAGCTTCAATTGGTGTACTTGGAAGTGATTTCAGGTATGTTTCCTTTATGTTTTATGTTCATAATTGCTAGTAGATAGTTCCTATCGGAGTAGAATAGTCGATTTCATGTCTAGTAGTAGTTTCTGTCGAATATGGGTAAAATTGGGGTAAACCGACAGAGGTTTCCGGACAAAATATGGTGGTGTCCGGTAGTCTCTTTTGATGGTGTCCGGAAGTTGTTCTTATGGTGTCCAGACGAATCAACTACCCGGTAAGTTCCTCTTTTCCATGGTTTCCGGATGATATAAGTTACTGAATGAAATGGATACCGGATGGTATATGGATACCTTGGTGTCCGGATGATGTCCGGATTGAAGATGTTATCCGGATTGTTTAGGTTGTCCGGAAAATTGTGTTGTCCGGATAATTCTGTAGTATCCAGAAAGTGTAGCTGTTTGGTTATTTTTGAGGATAAAAGTCAGATAGATTTATCTAGAGCTCGTAGCCTACTAGAAAGTCTTATGTATTCGATTAGTAAAGAGGTGTTTGTATTTAATATGTTTCAGATTCTTAGAATTTTGTGTAAAAGATCGGATAGCATTGGAGAAAAGCTTGGAAGGGTTTTGTTAAGCAATCAGGTGAGTTTTTACTTCAAAATGCTTTCAAACTGGAATACTTATATATATATATATGAGATGAATATGTGGTAGGAATGTGATGATGTGTTTATAAATAAAGTATGATATATTGAGGTGTATATTATATTTATTTATATGAGCTTTACACTACACGAGAGCACGTTGACCAGGCTTTGGATCGGTGGAGTTTTGGCTGTACGGAGGGACAGCGGTGTTGGCTGTAATTTTAGAACAGCGGAGTAAATTGATTAGTTGGCTCGCAACCAACTAATATGGCCAGGGAAATGAGGAAAGGTACATGGTGCACGAGTCTTGCTTGGTATTTAACTACTTGTTGTATATTTGAGTTTTACAAAAGGTTTACTAAACTGACAGGGATTATCTCACTAGACCGTTTGGTCTAACCCTCATTTTGTTTCCAAAAATATGTATTCCAGGTCAAGGAACTTTTATTAGCTAAGGGAAGGACAAAGAGTAGGATGCGGTTGTTAGCTGACGAAGATTAGGAGATATCTATGTTTTGTATTGTATGATTTTGAGACTATGGGACCGTACGTGAATTATTATGTATATTTTGTTATGAATGTAACGACGTTATGTATAACATGTTAATTGATGTATATTATGTATGTTTTGGGATACCGGGTCGTTACACGACGCGTTGAGTCAGAAAGAGCGAGGAGATCAGACCAAAGTACTGGCTTTTAGAGTTGAGGCAACCTCGAACCTCCTTGAGGAAATTAAGAAATTTCAGGAGGAAGCGTTGCTAGAGGAGAACATAAAGAACGAAAGAGTTGTCGGGGTCACGTCGTTGTTCGAAGTCAACAATGGTGGGCTGAAGTGTATGAAAGACCGAGTGTGGGTTCCTAAGCTGGCCAATCTGAGAGCAAGCATCTTAGAAGAAGCGCACAAGTCATGGTATTCCATGCACCCGGGAACGAATAAGATGTATCGAGACTTGAGACAGTCTTACTGGTGGCCGGGGATGAAGAAGGATATCGCTCACTTTGTGGAGCGGTGTGTGGCATGTTTGAAGGTTAAGGCAGAACACCAGCGACCATATGGGGAACTCCAGTCTACAGTAATACCAGTGTGGAAGTGGGATAATATCACCATGGATTTCATCACAAAGTTACCAAGGACTCTGAAGGGTAATGATGCAATTTGGGTGATTGTAGATATACTCACCAAGTCAGCGCATTTCTTACCTATTAAGGAGTCGGATTCTTTGGAGAAGTTATCCTAATTGTATATTAATGAGATAGTGTCTAGGCACGGAGTGCCGCGATCCATAGTGTCTGACCGTGATAGTCGGTTCACGTCAGCATTTTGGAGGAGTTTACAACGGGAGTTGGGATCGCAACTAAAGTTGAGCACGGCCTATCATCCTCAAACGGATGGTCAGAGTGAGAGAACCATTCAAACGTTAGAGGATATGCTTCGGGCGTGCGTTATCGACTTTAAGGGGTCGTGGGAAGTACATCTTCCATTGATAGAATTCTCCTATAATAATAGTTACCACGCAAGCATCCAAGCGGCGCCATTTGAAGCTTTGTATGGACGAAAGTGCCGTACGCCGTTGTGTTGGAATGAGGTAGGAGAAAGGCAGTTGGCCGGACCGGAAATTGTACAATTAACGGCGGATAAGATTGAAGTAATCCGTGAAAGGATGAGAATCGCGCAAGATCGTCAAAGGAAATATGCGAATAGGAGAAGGAAACCTATTGAATTTCAAGTGGGAGACAAAGTGAGGCTAAAGGTCTCGCCTTGGAAAGGAGTGGTGCGTTTTGGGAAGAAAGGGAAGTTGAGGCCGAGATTTGTTGGGCCTTTTGTGATCATCGAACGAGTTGGAGCGGTAGCTTATAAACTAGAATTGCCAGAAGAGTTGAAAAGGATTTATCCGACCTTTCATGTGTCAAACATGAAGAAGTGTTTGGCCGAGACCGATGTGGCTATTCCGCTGGAAGATGCCATCATTGATGAGAAATTAATGTTCGAGGAAGAGCCGATCGAGGTCGTAGACAGTAAAGTACGAAAGACGAGGAACAAGGAAGTCCGTTTGGTGAAGGTTCAGTGGAAGTATCACAAGGGACGAGAAGCAACGTGGGAAGTAGAATTCGATATGAAGTCTAGGTACCCTCACCTTTTCGAAAATGGAATTCCGGGGACGGAATTCTTTTGAGGGGGAGTGTTGTAACGACCCAGACCATTTTGAAAGGTTTTATGTCTTATGTTAAGTTTGAATAAAAGTGGAAGTTGAGGGGCTAGTTGGTAAATATGGGATAGAGTATAAAAGGGAACAAAACCCTAGGTGAACATTCTATTTTCCTGATTGTAAATGTTGTTTGGCGGCTGATTAGAGGAAGAAGAGAGAAAGAACAAGAAGGGAAAGAAAGAAGAAAGAAGAAAGAAGAAATAGTGATAGATCAAGTAAGAAGAAACAATTCCAGTTTATTGGAGAAGAAAGGAAGGTGTTCTTTATTTTGATCAAAGCAGGTAATCTCTTCTCTTCATCTCTAATCCTTGATTCTTGCTGTTGATTTAGTTATTTTGGGGTTTTTGTTGAAAAGTTGAGTTTGAAGCTAAATAGGAGAGATTAGACATCAAATAGTGTTTTCGCAGCTAAGATTTCAATATTTGTTGAACATAGTGGTCCTAATATTATTGCTAATCTTTAATCCGTGAGATTCGATCGTATCTGTGATTTCTCGGACCAATTAGGAGTCAGGTCGGCGTCCGGAAAGTCCTCTGGACGTCCGGACACATCGAATCGTTTGAAGGTTTCCGGATGCGGAAACTGTCCGGATGAGAAGAGTATCCGGTATGTAATTGTCCGGTAAGTATAAGCGTCCGGTAAGTCTAGTGTCCGGTAAGTAGGAAGTACCTGGGACTTAGTGTTGTCCGGAATGTTGCGTCGTCCGGAAAGGGTTGTGTCCGGGAAGTTGGGTGATTAGCTTATGATTTGTCTGTTCATTCAGGGAAATCGAGTGGGAGTCGAGAACAAACTAGAAAAGAGAAGTAAGAGCATCAGGTGAGTTTTCTAACTAAAATGCGTGACTTTTGATGTGTTTTCTAAAGTAAGTACATGATGAGGAATGCCATGTTTTATTCTTATGCTTGTAATTGCACGAAAGTTGTTAAAGTTTTTTATGGGATGTATGCATACATTGTTTGAGTTGTAAATTGGCTAAGTCGGGGGGTGTGGCCCGCCAGCTCGTGCCGGGGGGTGTGTCCCGTTTTTGCTAGGGAGGTGTGACCCTATACGGCAGCATGAGACTGACTCGTTGTCACCCTAGGGTGACTTCAGGGTGCCAATTTACGAGGGGCGGACCTTTATCCGTGAATGATTTTATATGAACAGATTTATGGATGATTTATGTTGAAAATTATACACTGTTTTTAAATGCTTTGATAACTGTTAAGAGGGACTCACTAGACCTCATGGTCTAACCCTCGCATTTCTTTTCAAATTAAAACCTTTTCAGGGAAACAGGTAATGAAAGGCTCTGGCAAGTGAGCAGGGCGGTTAGCGAGGAAGCTCGATAGTGTAGCGACACTATAGTTTCATTTAGTATTATTCTCAGTTGTGTAGGTTGTTCCACCAACCAAATTTTTGGATATTATGTAAGAAATTTTGGGACGCGATTTTGGGATGTTTCATGTTATATAAATTGCATGTTTAAAATTGTTTGGGTTGTTATAGGCGGATCCAGTAATTTTAGAGATAGGGGTCGAAATTTAGGTAACATATAATTTGAATGAAAATGTATATAAGAGCATCGCTAACCAGCCCATTGTGCTCTTTTTCTGGTCGTTTCTCCAAACCAACCAATCAGTGGCGTAGCCAGTAGGGGGCTGGCTGGTGCTGAGCCCCCCCCTAACTGGCGAAGATCTTTATTATATATGTTAGGATAAATGACACAAGGTATCCGGTCAGCCTATTGGTTAGAGCATTTTTCCTAAATTATGCATGAGACTAGAGATCGAGTCTCAGGAGTGGTCTGTTTACTTTTGTTAATTGGATTCTTCTTTTTGAAAAGATATTTTCCAGTCTTTTATATTTTTATCCTCAATACTATATTTAAATTTATAAACGTTTTATAAAATTATTATATCCATGTTTTTATTACCAAAAACATTCTTAATTATATTTACATTTGCAAATGTTTTTAAGGAACCATCAAAAGTGAAATTAAATAAACTAATTCTAGATTAACATACCTATACAAAGTTTAAAACTTTAAAATTTTAAATCTTATAATGTTAATTTTCTATCGTAGATTTTTATGATGTCTTTTTTTGTCAAGGAGTTGTGAAATGTATTTTTCACTTATGAATATCATATGATACAATATTGATATTTAAATTGACGTTATTCATGTTATGGTTATAAATCAGATAAAATAATGTTAGCTTGATTATAAAAATATATTTCACAAACAAAAGACACAATATTCATGGTTTTTTTGTCTTCTTATACGCACAATTATCGCACCTAAAAGTTCCTTTCAAAATCTCATGAAATTTATGACAACAAACATTAAATCACATATCTCACATTAACATTTTGCTTGAATGCCTTAAGTCGACAAGTTAATTTGATTTCGTTTGTCATCTTCTAACCCCCTTTAATCTAAAATCCTGGCTCTGCCCCTACCACCAATATAAAACCCAGTTTTGGCATGCATATTGAAAAACATGACGGGTTACTATTTACAGCCAAAGACTTTGCGTGTGATTGATTTTGGTGTTCTATTTTCAGTGACTATGCTTTTCTATGGAATAATTAATGACACAATAGATAATTAGTCACCAAAATAAATTAGATAACAATTGAGAATCAAAATTCAACAAACATTGTCTTAATAAGCAACTAGACAAGATTAACATTAAATAAAAACCGACTTTTAATAAACCCTAACTCAATTAATAAATGATAAAATTGGATTTGTAATAGAACAATTGATATAGAGAGAGCAAAAGTCGTCCATTCTCATTAACAATGAACCCTTTAAATAGGGATGAGCTTACAACAAAAAGGAAACATACAATATGGTAAGTCTCAATACATGGAAATTATCTCTTCAATCACTTCCTTATTGATAAAGGCACAATATTCTTCAACACTCCCCCTTGTGCCGAGTCAAAGGGATGATGGTGCATAACTCTTGCCTCATTAAAACCTTACGTCGGAAAAACAAAAACCCATTGGGAAAAATGAAAACCTTAGACGAAGGAAAGAGTACAAGGCACCACTAAACAATTTCTTTAGTTTAGTATCGTACTTGATTCATACATCAATCAAATAGGTTTGGAAAACGAGATGGTTTAAGACTGTTGCCTCACTAAAACCTTACACCAAGGAATAAAACCCGGTGGGAAAATTAAAACTTTGGGCAAAGGAAAGAGTACAACCCATCAATCGTACATGTGTAATAGACGCCTTCTTTAGTCCATTACTCCCCCTGATTCATACATTAATCAAGGGAGTTTGGAAAGTCTCCGCATTTCAATGTTTTCCACATGTTTCTCAAATGTGACCTTAGGCAGTGATTTGGTGAACAAATCAGCCACATTCTCATCAGACCTTACTTGATTCACTTGAATCTTAAGGAGAGTTTGTTGTTGCTGATTATAGAAAAACTTTGGTGATATATGTTTTGTATAATCTCGCTTGATGTATCCTACTTTCATTTGTTCGATGCAAGCTGCATTATCTTCATAAATGCATGTAGGATTTTTAGTGGTAGAACTTAAACCACTAGCTCCTCTGATATGTGTAATGACAGACCTTAGCCATATACATTCTCGAACCGCCTCATGTAGAGCAATAATCTCATAATGGTTCGATGAGGTAGCTACAAGGGTTTGCTTGGTTGATTTCCAAGAAATTGTCGTGTTCCCAATTGTAAAAACATATCATGTTTGGGAACGACCTTTGTGTGGGTCAGAGAGATACCCAGCATCGGCAAAACCTACTAATATATCATTTGGGGTTTCACTATACGGAATACCATTTTCTTTGTTAATATCTTTAACAGGTATTGTAACCCTAATTTTCTCTCTGTAAGGAAAGAATAAGCCCAAGTCAATGGTTCCTTTTAGATATCGAAATATATTCTTGATACCATTCCAATGACGTTGCATTGGCGCCGAGCTAAATCTAGCTAACAAGTTCACTGAGAATGAAATATCTGGTCGAGTACACTGTGCTAAGTACAATAATGCGCCTATTGCACTTAGATAGGGAATTTCAGCTCCTAACACCTCCTCGTCATCATCCTTTGGACGAAATGGATCTTTCTTTGTATCCAAGCTTCGACCGATCATGGGAGTGCTAGCCGGGTGCGCTTTATCCATATTAAATCGCCTGAGCATTTTCTGGATATAAGTGGATTGGTGGATAAGGATTCCACAAGCTCGATGTTCTAGTTCTATACCTAGACAAAATCGAGTTTTCCCAAGATCTTTCATCTCAAATTCAGATTTCAAATAGCTTGCAGTATCTCTTATTTCATCAAGAGTACCTATTATGTTCATATCATCAACATACACAACAATGATTGAAAATCCAGAACTTGTCTTCTTTATAAAAACGCAAGGGCACAATTCATCGTTCTTATATCCCTTTCCAATCAAGTATTCACTTAAACGGGTATACCACATCCGTCCAGGTTGTTTTAATCCGTAGAGTGAACGTTTTAGTTTAATTGCAAACGCACTTTGTGGTTTGCTTGAATCGGGAAGTGGAAAGCCATTGGGCACTTTCATGTATATCTCAGAATCTAGATCCCCATAGAGATATGCAGTGACCACATCCATAAGCTGCATTTCCAGTCCTTCGGAAACTACTAGGCTAATTAGATAGCGGAACGTTATTACGTCCATTACAATGTTTCCTCATAGTCAATCCCAGGGCGTTGTGAGAAACCTTGCGCCACAAGGCGAGCCTTATATCTTATGACTTCATTATTCTCATTACACTTTCTGACAAAGACCCATTTATGTCCTACAGGCTTTACACTTGGTGGGGTTAGCACTACCGGACCAAATACCTGTCTCTTTGCCAAAGAATCTAGTTCTGCCTGGATTGCTTTTTTCCATTTAGGCCAATCTGCTCTTTGTTGACATTCTTCAACTGAGCGTGGTTCGATGTCATCGTGCTCTATGATCTCATGAGCAACAGTATATGCAAATATATCATCAATGAACATGGATGATCTTTCCATTAACTCGTATGCATTCTCATAATTAATTGAGATTTCTTTGTTCTCTGGAATCAATATTGACTTCGGAGCGTCCTCCAGTAACGATTCATGGACATAACTGTAATCAGAGACAATTCATGAGAAGGGTTTTCGGTATTGATGACAAGTGGATCAGATTGTGCCTTACTCTCCTTTTTCTTCTGGGGATGAGTATCTATCGAACCAAGTAGCCTCCCCCTTTTCCTTTTGGGAGCCATGGCCTCAACCACACTTCCACTATGTGTGGTTGCAACACTCTTTCCAGCGGTGTTGTGTCCCTGTTTGGGGACTTCTAACCTTGCGGGTACATTTGCAGCTGGTATATGTGATCTTGTCACTTTTGCAATATCAGTAAATGCATCAGATATCGAGTCTGCTACGTTTTGAAGATTTATTATTCGTTTCACTTCACTTTCACATTGTGAAGTGCGGGGATCAAAATGAGACAGAGTGGGAACACTCCATGACAATTCCTGTCGTTCCCTTGGAGAATCATTTTTCCTATCTCCCCCTAACGACGGGAAGACTGTCTCATCAAAGTGACAATCCGCAAGTCTTGCGGTAAATAGATCACCCGTCAAGGGTTCTAAATAGCGAATAATTGTTGGAGATTCGTATCCAACATATATACTTAATCGTCTTTGAGGACCCATTTTGGTGCGCTGTGGGGGCGCAATTGGCACATATACTGCACAACCAAATATGCGTAAATGTGAAATATCAGGCTCATATCCAGTTACCAACTGGTACGCAGAAAATGGTTGGCTAGCAGTGGGTCTAAAACGAATAAGTAGAGTTGCATGTAATATTGCATAACCCCAGGCATAAGTGGGTAAATTGGTGCGCATAACCAATGCCCTAGCTATCATTTGTATCCTTTTGATGGTAGCTTCTGCGAGACCATTTTGTGTATGCACATGGGGTACCGGATGCTCTACATCGATCCCAATAGACATGCAATAATCATCAAATGCTTGTGATGTAAATTCTCCAGCATTATCAAGTCGTATAGACTTGATAGGATAATCAGGGTGGTGAGCCCTTAAACGTATAATTTGTGCTATAAGTTTTGCAAATGCAGCGTTTCATGTGGACAATAGTGCGACATGTGTCCATCTTGTCGAAGCGTCAACCAGAACCATAAAATACTTGAATGGACCGCATTCTGGATGTATAGGTTCACAAATATCACCTTGTATACGTTGTAAGAATGGAATGTTTTGCTTTGTGTCTTTAGCATAGGATGGTCTCGATCCTGTTTTAGCTAAGGAGCAAGCTTTGCAAAAATTTGGGGCTTTCAAGGAGGCATATTGTGATGATCGTGTTGCTTCTTTTTCTTTAGAAGTCAGTGGTTGCAATTTGGTAGTTTCATGTAATCGCCTCATCTTACCTTTCATTCGAAAGAAAGGGTGTCCGTGTGTATTCTTCAGTACACGTATCATCATGTCACGGCCAGGGTGCCCCAGGCGATCATGCCAAAGCCTATATATGTCACTATCCCAAAGTTCATTATTGGTGACAGAATATGATTCAATGACTCGAATCGTGGTAAGATATAACCCACTAGTTTGACATGTTAATTTCTCTAATATACGTTTCCTTCCGTATTCATTAGAGGTGATATACATATATTCATTTCCATTCTCACAATGTGTTTCAATATGATAGCCGTTAAAGCGTATATCTTTGAAACTTAACAAGGTTCGGTTAGCTTTTGGAGCATAAAGTGCTTCTGTGACCGTTATTTTAGTGCCATTAGGCAACAAGAAAGTGGCAGTTCCTCGACCAATTATTAAATTGGATGATCCAATCATTGTGGTCATTGAGGAATTATAAGCGGTTATTTCAGTAAATAATAGTCTATTTCTTAGTATTGTGTGGGTGGTTCCACAGTCAACTAAGCACTCAAGTTCTCCTCGATACATTCCTACAAGGAACGAAGAATAATTTAGTTGTTTTGACGTGTTCCTTTACATCATGGGTTCGGATTGTGTATATATGAAAGTCAAAGTTTATTTAATAAACTTCAAAAGTAAATAAAAAAATCCATTAATCCAAACAGTAAAATAATAATCCATAGCAATAATATAATCTACTAATCCAAACAATGAAGTTGTAATCCACTAATCAAAGCAATAAATTGAGTTTACCAAACTATCGGATTTTTTTTTGAAAATTGTCTAAATAGCAACTGTCTTTGGGAAAAAGGTAAGGTAGATTAGTCAAAATCTGGGAGTGCTAGCGATGGATCATTGATGTTGATATTAGTGAAATCTCCAATTGTTAGGTTGACTTCTGGGTCATTGCTTATTTCTTCAAGGTAGTGAGTTTCCTGTTCTTTGGACTCCTTATATCTCTTGTAGGCGGCAGCTACATTTTTGTTTGCACGACAATTATTGTACCAGTGCCCAACGATGCCACACCTGTAGCAAGGTTCAGTTCCATCTCTTACTCTTTTGGTAGGTTCAGTCATTGGTGTTTTTCCTTTTGATTGCCCTTGGTTACTTGGTCCAGCAGTTGTATCCCTGCGCCATGTGTTGGAAAATCCACCACGACCATTGTCGCGACCCCGTCCACGACCCTGTCCACGACCCCGTCCACGTGATGAATAATTACCACGCGTGTGTGATTCATTATGCCTGGCTCCCTGTCCTTTGAAGTTCTTTCCACCTCTAACGCTTGCATGATTAGACTCGGGAATTTTCTTTGTCCCGACAGGTCTAGCGTTGTTATTCAAAAGAACCTCATTGTGTCTTTCAGCCACTTGCAGTAGGTTGATAAGTTTGTTAAAGGTTGTGATTCTTTTACTATCATACTCCAATCGATACTGATTCATTAGTATGATTGCAGATGTAGGAAAAGTGGAAAGTGTCTTTTGAATCATGTCGTCTTCCGTGAGTTCCTTGCCACAGAAGTTTAAACGTGCTTTGAGACGCAACATTTCTTTATTGAAATCATTTACCTTTTTGTAATCGAGTAAGCGGATTTCATTCCACTGTACGATCAGTTCAGGAAGTAAAGAGTCATGAATATTCCCGAATCTTCCTTTCAATGCATCCCACAGTTCTTTGAGGGTTTTCAGTTGAAGGTACTCCCACCGAAGGCTGGGATCGATATGTCGTCTCAAGAACATTAAGGCATTTGCTTGTATTTTCTCTGATGGTTTTTCTTTAGGGTCAGTAGTGGGGTTGATTGTATAGGTGTAGTCCTTTCCAATAAAGGTAGTCTCTACATCAGATACCCATCTGTGGTATTCAAGTCCTTCTGAATCCAGGATATCAAATTCGGGACGGGTTGGTTTGGCCATCTACATAAACAAGAGATAAGGTATATTATTTTATGAGGATAAAACTTATGAAAGTTCATTATCATGACAATATAGGATTTAAAATTTGGTATTTTTAAACATTTCTTATGCTAATAATTATATATTAGTGTTTCAATATCCGAAAATGAATCGCTAAACACTTTTGGATTTCCAGGTAGGAGGGGAACCACGAGGATTACTTGAGTCCCTACAAACCTTTAAGACTATTTACACCCGTTTTGACAAAAATCTTTTGGTGTCATGCGATCACTTTGTTTATGAAATACACTAATAACATTAACAATTTTGTTGATTTTGGCATGAGGCCAAAAAGTGAGATTCAATTAAAACCATTACGGTATTTTTGGGGCTTTTGGCAAGAGGCCAAAATATGTGTGTTTTAACTTTTAGAATGTAATTCTGATTTATGATAAACAATTAGAATTTCGATATGGCTTTTCTTAAAAAAAAACTTTTAACAATTAAGTTTATAAGATTTTAATGAGATGAGGTCAAAATAAATTAGATATAAGGGAGTGTAACTCCCAAAATAAATTAGATATAATGAGTAGGAACTCATAATTAAGATAAATGTTTGAATTACTGCATTTAAGAACGGTTTAATATTATATGTTCTAAGATTTTAATATTTTTTTTTCTTTTTTGGAGAGAATTATAAGTAGGAACTTATAATTAAGATAAGTATTTGAATATTAAGTGGATAAGGCAATTTCTAAACCTAAATCTATAAAGCGATTACTACACATTCTAATACCAAATTAAAACAGTTAACTTAAAATAAATGAAAATTAAGTTTCCTAATTTACATTATCAATAACAATAGACTGAAATAAGATTATATGAAAACATATTAATCAATTAAAACAATTAAAATAATAATGCTCCGATAGATATTGACAAACTTTATATTCAAATTCAAATTAAATCAATACCAAAACAAATTGTTAATCGGTCCAACAAAAACACGCATATCTTGATTAGAATCCAATCCAAATATATAAAATATTAAACAAATGAATTGGGTCAATCTTTTCCTTTTTTTTTCTTCAAAAAAAAAATCGTAGTGAAACCCTATTTTTTTCCGACTATTCTATGATGAATAAAAAGAGAATAAGTAAATCTATCACAATGATTTACCAACTGATTGAGAACATTCTTCGATGAGCATGTAGAAGCAGAAAGTAAACAAATAGGTTTTAAGTCTTCAAATTCAATCTCTTTAGGGTTTTTGAGGTAGGTTTAAATAGGCAATTCAAAAACAAGTTTTGACAAGTGTCTTTTAACTTTTTGGGTTTATTTTATGTGTTTCTTCAGAAGCAAGTTTCAATTTATATGATGATTTTTTTTAAATATCTTTCATAGCGATATATACAATGCATTAGTGTTTGGGTTTTTTTTAACCAACGATTAATCTTGAAAATAGTGTGTAAATTATTGAAGAACAAACAATTAACAACGTAACACACCAAAAAAATTGTGATTTTAGCATGTGGGATAAGTGGCCAATTATTAATGTGGTGGAAAATTTTGGATGGCTGATTCAATAAGCAACAAGAGGTTTACAAAGAGTGATGAGGGGGATAAAATTATGAGGACATAGTAGTGGCTACAAAAATATGGCAGAAAGAAAAGTTTTCATAAACATAACAAAAAAAAACTAGAGCATACTATGTAACGTCGTTGCACGATATACAACCCACTTTTTAAACATAACAAAAAAAGTCTAGTAGCTTGAGAAAACTCAGTTAGGCCCACAGCCTACTTTTTAAATTTTTAATCCATTTGAATGCTTACTTGATTCGTGATGTCTGAAAGCAAAAAAATTCAGCGGCAACAAAAACGGATTCAATTGATCGAACTACGTGCTGATAACGTGTAATAGAACAATTGATATAGAGAGAGCAAAAGTCGTCCATTCTCATTAACAATGAACCCTTTAAATAGGGATGAGCTTACAACGAAAAGGAAACATACAATATAGTAAGTCTCAATACATGGAAATTATCTCTTCAATCACTTCCTTATTGATGAAGGCACAATATTTTTCAACAGGATTAACTATTTAACCAACATTAGTGAATATTTTTTTTGTCTTAAAGTAAGTTTTCACATTTTCTTTACATTTTAACAAAACAAATGTTCATTTTCAAAATTAATTGTCTAAATTCCTATTTACCCATAATTACGAGATGGAAAAGATATCTTTCTTTATTATTAAAGGGAGGAATCTCATTTGGTTAATTACACTCTTAAAATTGTATGACTTTTTCATAGTAGACATTTATTTTAGGACGAAAGAAGTAATAAACAAATGGATTGTTTGGCAGCTTCAGAAACATTTGATGCAGAATGATTAAGGGGCTGTTTGTTTTTGTCAAATAAGTGCTTATACACTACTTATCACTTTTTCGGTCAGTGATTTACCAAATAAGTGTGTTTGTTTTTTTGTTTAAACCATACCCACTTATTACTTATTTTCGTCTGACCGATAAAGTGGAAACCTAATCACTTTTTATTTTTCAGCCGCCTCATCTCAAAAACGCTCTCTCTCTCGTGTGCAACTCAAGAACAGACTCCATCTCCAGTCGATTGTAAGCTGCTCGATTTTTGCTGATTATAAGCTCCATCTCTGTCGATTTTTTGATGCTCATCTCTAGTTCGAAATCTGCTCGTTTTTTGACATTATAAGCTGCTCGATTTTTGGGTTTTTCTGCAATCTGCTCGTTTTTTTGATGCTCGAAATCTGCTCGTTTTGGTGCTCGAAATCTGCTCGTTTTTTTGACATTATAAGCTGCTCGATTTTTGGGTTTTTCTACAATCGATTTCTGCAATCGATTTCTGCAGATGGCTTTCTGCAATCGATTTCTGCATAAACAGCCCACAAATATACAAATCGATTTTTGGTTTTTGGTGAATGACCTTCTAAACATTTGCAGAAATCGATTTGCTTAATTGATTTGCTTAATTAAATTGCAATATGCATATGTGCAGTTTGTTTCTTTTCCTGCTGTGAACCATGTTTGTAACCATGTTTGTTTCTTTTCCTGCTGTCATAGGTTTGTAAGCATGTTTGTAACCATGTTTGTTTCTTTTCCTGCTTTAATCGATGAGAATGTATGATGAAATTGGTTATTGCATTACAAATTTGTTCTCATTTGTTATCCATGTTAAAAATAGGAAAACTTGATGCATACGTTTGTGCATAACAACTTGGTTTGCCATTTATTAAGCGAGAGTGTTTTGTATTGTCTAAAAAGTTTGAGATTGTTGAGAGTAACGACATTTACCAACCATTAGAAATTAAGTTTGTTTGCTAAAAATCAAAATGTTCCATTAGAAATTAAGTTTATTTACTTTTTTGTGATTTTTAGAGATGGACGAGAGTGTTCGTGTAAGGTGGACAAATGAAGCCATCAAATGTTTTTTAGAGAGTTGTATAGAAGAGATCAATAAAGTTGGTCGAAATGGGGGTAGTCTTCGAAAAGCATCGTGGATAAATGTGGCAGCAAAAATTGAGCAAGTGTGTCACATAAAGCTGACGCAAAAACAACTGAAAAATCACTATGATTATCTAAAAGGGAAGTACGCGAGATGGGTCTACTTAAGGAATCGGACAGGGAATATTTATGACCCGAAATTGAATATGTTCAAGTTATCGCCTCAGGAAGCTTTAACAGATGGTGCTATTGGTTTTCCATTCCCTCCTCCAGGTATACTAACGATTTTAGAGGTAATATATCTGCTATATTTATATTGATATTAATAACTATTCTTTTTTTATTGTTTTCAGATAAATATTATCTATGTGATACTGCATATACAAATACTCGAGGATTTATGGCACCGTTTCGTAATGTTAGATATTGGCTTGGAGATTTTCGTCGTCAACGCGCAATGAACAAGTATGAAAAGTTTAACATGCACATGCAAAGCTTAGAAATGTTATTGAATGTTCTTATGGCATATTGAAAGCACATTTTCCGATATTGAAAAGAATGGCACCGTTTTCACTTAGGTTCAAAGAGACGTTGTTATTGCATGTTTTGCGGTACACAACTTCATACGAAAAGGAGGTTTAAGTAATGAGTTATTTTCTGAATATGATCAAACCAACGAGCAAGGGGATGATGGTGGTGATGAGGCCGAAGAGGTTCAATTGCATGGGAGTACCGCTGACCAAACATATATGGCTAGTTTAAGAGAAGAAATTGCGAGACAATTGATGCAAAACGGAAATTAATTTTAGTAGTTATGAGACTTTCATGTTTTCTATTGTATTTGAACCAATTAACGTATTTCAGTTGTTATGAAGAGTAATTTTAGTAGTATAATTTAATTTAATTCAACAGTACCACAGTTTCAGAGATAAAATAATCAGTAGTATGTATTCAGTTGTTTTCAGATTTCAGCTTACAAAAACAAACAGTCTTTCTGATTCAGATTTCAGACTTCAGCGCCACCACTTAAAAATCAGGACTGAAATTAGTGTTCAGACTTCAGCACCACTTAAAAAACAAACGCCACCTAAGAAACATTGTATGATTGGGGTCCATCATATTCACTAAGTTACATCGGTATGTTTGGAAGGAGCTTAAAATTTTAAAGAGCAACTTATTCACTGAACTTTGAGGCATATGCTTTATGGATACAGACTCAAAAGTCCTAGCCCTACCCTTTGTATAACACGCTTCCATCTTTTCTTGTCTTGGAGAAAAAAAATCTCCATTGCACCAAAACCCTCTCACTCCCCCGCTCGCACAGAACCCTCGACAGCAACCCTCTCTCTCGCCTGAGCATCTTGTCGCCGTCCTCTCTTCTCTTCTCAGAGCTGCTGTGAAAATCAAAAGGATGGGTTTTATTTTTTGAAAAATAGGAAGTAATCTCCCATCTTCTTAGGTTTACATTTGAAACTCTTAAATATTCTGATTTTAGATTTCAGGTTGTAGGTGTTTGACTGATTCAAAAAGAATGAAGATGATGTTCTAACTGAAAGTAATATGTTCTTCTCCTTGATGTCTTCTTGACGTTCTGCTTTTTTTTGTACAAATCTGGAGGCTCTCGAAAGGGATGTGTTATATGAAAAATTGGAAAGGGTATGTATTATTTTGAGGGGATGAGCATAGGTGGAGACCTTTGCTCGGGATTTTCTTATAAGTTGTTCAGATGTGGCAAAATTATGTGTGGAGAGGCATGGATGTCTAAGTGGCGTGTGGTATTGTTATCCGAAAATAAAATAATAGGGTGACAGTTGGTGACTAGCTAAGAAGGAAATTGTGTGCTTTGGATTGGTTAGTTTATGATGTTTCGTAGTAGATACGAAATCTTTGGGAATGTTGAGCTAATCCTTGTATGTAAAGGAAATGCAAAGGAGTGGGTTAATATCGTTTGAGAAACGAGAAGTGTGTGGTCGCTTCGAGCATTGGGTGTTATTTTGGATTGACTTGGTTGAATTTCTCGTATGAGATGTGGTGAAACTGTTGGTTAGGTATAGTAACCGTTGAGATTGCGTGTATAGGGTGGTCAATGTTGGATGAGGAATGTTACATACTAGCCTGAGGTAATTGGGACGGTAGGTTGGAATAAGTGAGTAAACGGGAAGTAGAAAGTGTGGCAAGTGGCACGGAACGTGGGAAGCAATGTTGCAGAACGTCACCGTCGGGTGCATGAAATTCTAGTGGGAGTGTGAGAAAGAGGTCTGGTGTGTATGTGATTGGTTTAAGTGTTGAGGAAAACTAGCTTGTGTGATTGGTCAAGAGTGTGCACCTTCTAGTGAGTCGTTCTTTGGAAGCGTGTCTTATGTTTGAGAAGGAAGTGGAAGAAAGTAGTCGAATGTAGTGCTCGGGATGAAGGACCATTGGATTGGACTTTGTAGTAGTATGGGAGTGACGTTGTAGTAAAAGCGTGTGAATTGATTGTTATCAATGGATGGTGGTCAGCATAATTACTGTGAGATAGTGTTATCTGCATTAGACGTATTTTGTGTGAGGAAAGTGATTGTGGAATTGTATGTAATCTGTTGAAGAGAATCCTAACTGTGGGTTAAAGTGAAATTTAAGTTTGATCTTGTGATTAGTTGGCGAATTGAGCGTCGTTATTTTAATAAGGGATTCATGTTGTTGTGACGTTAACTTCGGTAGAATCTGTTCTTTTAAGAAGGTGAAATTGTGCGTGAAACCCTTGGTTTGACGCGTTTTAAAACCGTGAGTCTAGAAGTGTGGTTGACATTGGTACGGTTGGCCTGAGGCGTTTATTTTTTTTATGTTACGCGAACTTTTTGGGGTAAGAGTTGTAGTTAACCGAAAGTGTGATAATTCGTTGGAATACGCCCTATCGTTGAAGGGTTATGCATAGTGTGAGTGATAAAATTCTCAGAGAAGCAAAGAAATTGGCATGTGCAGCTGTCCGTGAATCTTCAAAGAATACATAGGTCTCGTGGGAAAGAGGCATTGGGTGAGACCGGAGGTCACGCGGTTGACCACCGGTAGGTCAAACGTTTCGTGAGAAGTTAAGCGTGGCTCGAGACCGCCACAGGGTATGTGAGCAGAAGGAAGAGATTGATCGAATTCTATGAAGAAGACAGTGTGATACTTATAGTTTCGTCGAGGAATGTATGATCGTATTGTTAGAAGACACTCGTGTGGACGAAAGTTAGATTATGTGTGGGAACCGTTATTCCTCGATTGCTCGAAGATCGAATTTCGGGGACGGAATTCTTTTGAGGAGAGGATGATGTAATAACCGTGTTCTTAATTTGAATAAATGAAAGTTTTGTGGTGCAAAGTGTGAAAAAGAGAAAGTTTAGTGTGTTGGTGGGAAAGTATAAAAGGTGAGAAACCCTAGGAATTCTAATTATCTCTCAGGAATTGTGTGTGTGTGCGGCTGAGGTGTGTTAGAGAGTGCGATTGCATCAAGAGGGAAGGCGATTGAAATTCTCCAGTTTGTGTGAAGATTCAGCTAGCAGGTAACTCTCTATCCTTTCTCCTCTACATCCTAATTTTAAGGTCTATTGTGAGAGAGTCTGGTGTGAGTTATTCATCTTGAAAGAAAGAAATAGGAGACTGTGTGTGTTCTCCTTTTGTGTGGGTTGAAATCGATTGGGTGAAATTCGAAGTTAATCGTTAATAACTCTTCCCTATGCTAATGATTAACATCGAAGAAGTTTTTGCATAAAAGAAGTCGAGTTAAGTCGAAACTGTTTCAAAGTTCGAAGGATCCGGAATTTGTGGTAAAAGGGATCCGGAATTTAGCTTAATTTAATTAGATCTGGAGTTGGGCTCGGTGGGATCCGGATATGGACCAAGTCCACAAGATCCGGAATTTGCCTAAATGGACCCGGAATTAAGAATGAGATCCGGAACCTGTTTTAGGCCAGATCCGGAAGTGGGGGGGGGGGCTTAGGATCCCGAATTTCCTTTGGGATCCGGAAGTTTCTTTGTAGACCGAAGTACCGGAAACACTAAAAGTTCCGGTGTGAATTTGGGCCTCATCAACTATGATCCGGAAACTTTGTAGTGTGGTCCTAATAGCAGAATTGGTATTGGACTAAACTTAATCTGGAATTTAAATTTTAGATCCGGTATTCTAATTGTTGGGCCTGAAACCGGTAATGATTTAAGGATTCGGTATTTCTTTAACTTGGACCCGGTATTATTTAATTTGGGCCGAAAGTTCCGGAGTTTATTAAATGGGTCCGGAAGTCACTTTACTTGGGCCGGTTATCCGAAATTAAATGGAAATTGGGCTTAGTCTAAATGAGGATCCGTATTGATTTGTTGAGATCCAGTAATTAATTAATAACCGATATTAAGATGGGCTAAGAAGATCCGGTATTTATCTATTGGATCCAGAATTATTATTTGGGTCGTAGGGTCCCGGTAATGTTTTAAAAGGTAATAATTAAAGATCCGGAATGGGTCGTGAGTCCGGAATTCATTTATAAGATCCGAAACTTAGTGTGTGGGCCGATTGATTCCGGAACTTGGGTATTTTCGGCTGAGACTTTTCCAGTTAGTAAAAGTCAGTAAAACCCAGTGTGTCTTACTGGGTATGTGTGTTGGGTTAAAATTGTAGGTGCGAGTAGAGACGATCGGTGCGAGTAAGAATTCGTAGCAAGGACCGCAAGTGAGTCTTTCTAAACCTAAATTTTATACAAGTGTGGTTGATGGTATTTTTATCTAACTGTGTGCTTTTCAACTGCTTTCTATTACGAAGCGAAGAGTAAGTGTGTGGCATAATGTGTGATTTAAATGTGTGTGAACATGCTTTGGCTTTGGTGTGAAATAGGGGGTGTGTCCCATAATAATTATATATGAATTTGTTTCATATATAGGCGGTGTGTGCCCTATTGATCTGTCACGGTGTGTGTGACTATAGTGTGTGTGCTCTATTGTGCTGTCACGATGTGTGTGACTATAGCGTGTGCCAGTAGCATGTGTCAATGTGTGCATATCTTTTTAAGTGTGCTTGTTATGATTGTATAAACTCTTTCATAACTATTTTTATAAATTGTGAAGTTTATGGTGTGACCTGGTGTGGAGGGAACTCTCTAGACCTCATGGTCTAACCCTCGCTTTTCAAAAATAAAACCTTTTTAGGTAAGCAGGTAGTTGAAAGCTTTGCTTAGAAGTTTGGCAGGGCGTGAGGCGAAGGTTGCGAGTAGAAGAATTAGAAGGCTTTCCTTTTTTATTTTGTAGTTATGATCTCAGCTGTAGTTAGGGTTATTTCCGCAAACCGAGTCTGTAATTCTTGATAGTGTGACTACGATGAGCCGTTTATGGCGTTATTAATTAAAGAGGTAGCTTCTGGCTTGTATGTTTGGTGTGGGTTGTTACAGCTGGTATCAGAGCGCTAGTTTAAGGGATTTAGATGACCGGATGGGCCTAAACTTAAACTGTGGAGTAGGAGGACACGGCTGAGATATAGGAAGCCTTTATGGAAGACCTTAACCACTGAGAATTTAGGACGATGGTAGTGAGGACTCTCATGTAAGGTAAATTCAAATCACATCTGGCCAATGTCATTATGAATTTACAGGTGCATAGGTGTGCTTGATTACCGTTGTTCTGATATTGGTAGTGTGTGGAGCGTGGTGGATTGAGTGTGGAGAGTAATAGAGGTGTATGGAGTGTGGTGATTAGTGTGTGGAGAGTAACAATAGTGTGTAAGGTTTTAACCTCGTCATGATGGCAACAGTTTAGTGTGTTGTGCAGATTATTCTTAATGTGATTGATGACACTATCTAGAAGGGTATTGTTTGAATGTGTGGGGTGAGTGTCCGTGTGAAGCAGAATCTTTAGGGTTCTTCAAGGAAATAGTTGGTTGGAGGTGAGCTCATAATCCCTGATGGGTCTCTATTCTGGGAGTTCCCGATGTCGGTGGATTGAGATCCTAAGAGTTTTAACTCAAGGATCGGTTAATAGAGATGTGCTTTCTTACACTCTAGTCAGTGGAAGAAGGACAAGGGTGGTCGAGAAATGATAGATGTATGGATTGGTAACACTAGTGTTGGTTAACCTATTTGGGGTCGAAGTGGAGCCGTATATTTTACAAACTAGTAGTCAGGCGGTAACTGTGAGGTTGGAGTATCCAAGTGTGTGGGGAAGTACCGGTACCGAAAGTTGTTTCAATTGTAAGGAATCTGATGGTTTGGTTGAAAGTAGAGTGTCGGCGTTGATTTGTTGTAACTGCAAAAGGTTGACCTTGCTTGAGCGAATAGCCTTCAATGTAAAGTGAGTCATGCATTGCATTTTCAAACAAGTTACATAAGTCCTTCATGTCAAAATGTGTGAGTGTGTGTGTGCCTTGTAAGCTTCTGGTTTTGAAAATGACTTGGCGTGTGCAAGTGTGTGCTTGAAGGGAAAAGATAAATTTATTTACATGGTGTGATAAATTTCGAACTTGGAGAAATAGTGAATTACTTCACTTCTTTTACGAGTGAGTTAAACCTTGTTGTAAAAATCATAACAATATTTGATCGCATGGTTTTATGGGTGAAAACGATATGAACACGCTATTGACATATCAGCGAGTGTGAGGGTCGATCGACTATCCAGTGTGGGTGATTTTGTTGTATTTTAAAATTTTGCACGAAGAGAGTTTCGGTGAATGCACTTTCAATTGATGGACAAGGTTGCGAGATATCATGGGTGGCGTGTGAGCGATCCTTGAGATCGGTGTGTGGGTGGTTGCTCTTTATGGAGGTGTCGTGTCATGCATATCAAACCTTGTTTTGTGGAATATTTCGAGTGTGTAAAAGAATTTAATCATTGTGTTGTCATGCATGAAGGCTATGAACTCGCTAGGTGGTAAGAGACATCGCGCTTAATAATGTGCAAAGTTCAGAGAGTGAAAAATGCGGTTGAGACGTCGATGGTCGATTCGTGACCTTGGTGTCACAGTTTAGGGAGGGCGGCATCTAACTGTAGTCTCAGTCTTTGACTTTAGAGATGCTTGTGTAAGGGTAGTCTTTGCTCTTGTTTGGTAAGTTGACGTGTGGTTGACGGCGGGGGGAGTGTCCCGGGTGATTTTGAAGAAGACAAAATACTTCGAAGGGTAGCGTTGTGGTATGTGGATGAAATGGTATCGGCGTGGAGCCGGAGTTGAGGAGAACTTGTATTTAGGCTAATTGTCAGGCATTGAGGTTGAAGTCAACAACAGGTGTGAGTCGTTGTCGGGAGATTTAAAATTGAAAGGTTAGCCCTGGTGTGTTTATTTTTGTCGGGTGTGTGCGCGGAGATAAGAGGTCGGTTGGGATAGGTGTGTATCTGTCAAGAGGGTGGACCGCCTTATGTGAGTATCCTTAAGGTGGAAAATTGATAGTTGGATAGGTGATTCGTCATATGTGGTTGATATGTCGTTTACGAATGAAGTAGTTAGCACAACCCATGTGGGACACGTGGTCTATGTTGGTTTGCAAGGGAGCGCCTTATCGTTTGATTTATTTGAGCGCGTCTCATGTGGATGCCGAAGAGTCGGTTGGGGGGGGGGGGTTAAGACTCGATCGAGTGAAGTAGACGGTCATAATTTGTGGTTCATCTAGTTTGGAGAAAGGCAAAGTTGTGAGTTTTCTAAATTAAGGCTTGATGGTACTTGTTTGTTACTTGTACATACGTATTTATTATTGTGTAATTGCATAAGGTTTATTTATGCATAAATCTCAGGTTGTTGGTGTGTTATTCATGGGGGGTGTCCCATATGGATTATTCGAACGAACTTGGTCTATTCCCAAGGGCGGGTGTGTGCCCTAGATCAGGTCACAGGTGTGTAGTGACCAGGCAGGAATTCCAGTTATATGTGGGTAGATGTTGATTTGCAAAACTAATTGTTTCATAATGATTTCGCAAACTCTTTCAAATTTACGTTGTGAAGAAAGCATGGCCTAGTGTGCGTACAAATGATCGTGAGGATTGAACCTCTAGTGTGTGGAGGTTGTGTGGATAAGTTGGTGGTAACTTATACTTAGTGAGCATGCGAGACATGGTGGGAATGAGTTGTTGTGAGGTTAAGTGGTGGACTAGCGTTGTTATGGGATGAGCGTACGTGGAGTCCTTTGCTCGGGATTTGCTTATAAGTTGTTCAGATGTGGCAAAATTATGTGTGGAGAGGCATGGATGTCTAAGTGGCGTGTGGTATTGTTATCCGAAAATAAAAGAATGGGGTGACAGTTGGTGACTAGCTAAGAAGAAAATTGTGTGCTTTGGATTGGTTAGTTTATGATGTTTCGTAGTATATACGAAATCTTTGGGAATGTTGAGCTAATCCTTGTATGTAAAGGAAATGCAAAGGAGTAGGTTAATATCATTTGAGAAACGAGAAGTGTGTGGTCGCTTCGAGCATTGGGTGTTATTTTGGATTGACTTGGTTGAATTTCTCGTATGAGATGTGGTGAAACTGTTGGTTAGGTATAGTAACCGTTGAGATTGCGTGTATAGGGTGGCCAATGTTGGATGAGGAATGTTCCATACTAGCCTGAGGTAATTGGGACGGTAGGTTGGAATAAGTGAGTAAACGGGAAGTAGAAAGTGTGGCAAGTGGCACGGAACGTGGGAAGCAATGTTGCACAACGTCACTGTCGGGTGCATGAACTTCTAGTGGGAGTGTGAGAAAGAGGTCTGGTGTGTATGTGATTAGTTTAAGTGTTGAGGAAAACTAGCTTGTGTGATTGGTCAAGAGTGTGCACCTTCTAGTGAGCCGTTCTTTGGAAGCGTGTTTTATGTTTGAGAAGGAAGTGGAAGAAAGTAGTCGAATGTAGTGCTCGGGGTGAAGGACCATTGGATTGGACTTTGTAGTAGTATGGGAGTGACGTTGTAGTAAAAGCGTGTGAATTGATTGTTATCAATGGATGGTGGTCAGCATAATTAATGTGAGATAGTGTTATCTGCCTTAGACATATTTTGTGTGAGGAAAGTGATTGTGGAATTGTGTGTAATCTGTTGAAGAGAATCCTAACTGCGGGTTAAAGTGAAATTTAAGGTTGATCTTGTGATTAGTTGGCGAATTGAGCGTCGTTATTTTAATAAGGGATTCATGTTGTTGTGACGTTAACTTCGGTAGAATCTGTTCTTTTAAGAAGGTGAAATTGTGTGTGAAACCCTTGGTTTGACGCGTTTTAAAACCGTGAGTCTAGAAGTGTGGTTGACATCGGTACGGTTGGCCTGAGGCGTTTATTTTTTTATGTTACGCGAACTTTCTGGGGTAAGAGTTGTAGTTAACCGAAAGTGTGATAATTCGTTGGAATATGCCCTATCGTTGAAGGGTTATGCATAGTGTGAGTGATAAAATTCTCAGAGAAGCAAAGAAATTGGCATGAGCAGTTGTCTGTGAATCTTCAAAGAATACAGAGGTCTCGTGGGAAAGAGGCATTGGGTGAGACCGGAGGTCACGCGGTTGACCACTGGTAGGTCAAACGTTTCGTGAGAAGTTAAGCATGGCTCGAGACCGCCACAGGTTATGTGAGCAGAAGGAAGAGATTGATCGAATTCTATGAAGAAGACATTGTGATACTTATAGTTTCGTCGAGGAAGGCATGATCGTATTGTTAGAAGACACTCGTGTGGACGAAAGTTAGATTATGTGTGGGAACCATTTTTCCTCGATTGCTCGAAGATGGAATTCCGGGGACGGAATTCTTTTGAGGGGAGGATGATGTAATAACCGTGTTCTTAATTTGAATAAATGAAAGTTTTGTGGTGCAAAGTGTGAAAAAGAGAAAGTTTAGTGTGTTGGTGGGAAAGTATAAAAGGTGAGAAACCCTAGGAATTCTAATTATCTCTCAGGAATTGTGTGTGTGCGGCTGAGGTGTGTTAGAGAGTGCGATTGCATCAAGAGGGAAGGCGATTGAAATTCTCCAGTTTGTGTGAAGATTCAGTTTGTGTGAAGATTAAGCTAGCAGGTAACTCTCTATCCTTTCTCCTCTACATCCTAATTTTAAGGTCTAATGTGAGAGAGTCTGGTGTGAGTTATTCATCTTGAAAGAAAGAAATAGGAGACTGTGTGTGTTCTCCTTTTGTGTGGGTTGAAATCGATTGGGTGAAATTCTAAGTTAAACGTTAATAACTCTTCCCTATGCTAATGATTAACATCGAAGAAGTTTTTGCATAAAAGAAGTCAAGTTAAGTCGAAATTGTTTCAGAGTTCGAAGGATCCGGAATTTGTGGTAAAAGGGATCCAGAATTTAGCTTAATTTAATTAGATCCGGAGTTGGGCTCGGTGGGATCCAGAATTGGACCAAGTCCACAAGACTTTAATCAAGTCCAATTTAAGAACACTAAAGAAAACAATGAAAGTAATTGACTGTTAAGTTTACATCAAACAAGACTTCAAATAACACAAACCTTGGGCATCGTTTGGCAAAAATAAGCTAGCTTATTTTTTAGGTACATGTTTGGATGCACATAAGCTAGTTTTTTTATAAGCTTGGAGTAGCATGTGATAAACCTTTTGTAACTTTTTCTAATGTCGCCTTCTATAATATTTATTATTATTTATTAACTATTAATTATAAATAAAATTAAATATTATTAAGTAATAATATGCAATTAACTTTAACTTAAAATTATCAATTACATTATACTTATACATTGATATTAATTTATAAATATTTTTAGAATTATTGTTAATCAGAAATTATTTTTATATATTTTTTTAGTATTAATTAATAAATTTTAGTTATCAATTACTATTATTTTTTAATTATTATTAAATTGTTTTTTTCATATTATATGTAACGGTTATTTAAAATCATTAGTCAATGTAAATTTTTTTCTAGAATTTGTTTTAACGAATTCAAAATTTATAGTATATATAATAATAGATTTTAAATTCTTTTAATTAACATATTATATTATTTAATTTTTCTTTAATACCTTGTTTGTATTAATCAACATATTATATTGTTAAAAATTTGTTTTAATTATATTATTAAATATTGTAATTGATAACTGTTTAAAATGTCTTTTTGGTCATTTTACATGTTTATAAGCTAGTTTTGTTTTTTGCCAAACATGACTTACTAATCAATTAGCTTATCAGTCACCAACTAGCTTATCAGCTATCAACTAGCTTATAAGTTATCAGCTAGCTTATCAGTCACCAACTAGCTTATTAGCTATCAACTAGCTTATAAGTTATCAGCTAGATCAGTCACCAACTAGCTTATTAGCTATCAACTAGCTTATAAGTTATCAGCTAGCTTATCAGCTAGATCAGTCACCAACTAGCTTATCAGCTATCAACTAGCTTATAAGTTATCAGCTAGCTTATCAGCTAGTTTGCCAAACATAACCTTGATCTCCCTAGTTTACGTTCACCTAATAAATTACTCCCTCGGTTCGAGTTACGAGTTTTCTTCGTAAATTATACACACAAAAATACCCATTCGATTCTATAAGGGATGGATTTAATACACTCTAACAACGATCTCCTTAACTTTTGATTGACCTATAAATTACTTCCTCGATGATTTTTGACGAGATTAATTACGAAACAAATGTCAAAGGAGATTAAAATACTTACAAAAATATGGAAGGCGATAATATGGAGTGGATGAAACTAGACATGATGGTGTGATTACTTCCTTCGTTGCTCGAATTAGAAAATCGGAGGGAACCAATGTCTTGTTATTCGAACGGGAAAAGTGAAGGGAGAAGAGAGCGCGGTAGATGGCAAATAGAAGATCCTTAGAAGGAAACATAACAAAACATATATGTAGAAGAAAAGAAATACAAAGAAACTGATCTAGGAATCTTGATCCCTGATGGTGGTGATCTTGGAAAAGAAAGCATCCTTGAAATCCCAATCGTTATCAACGATGAGGAGGGGTAATAGAGGAATATTGGCCTCTAAATAATATGTCCATGTTCAACAGAAGGGACGATGCATAGATCTGAAGGACGATTCAGATGCTTTATTTTTGTTTGCCAAACAAGACGTATCTCTGGTTGAATCAGAGGTTTGCCTTTGAATAGAACCATTAAAAGGTAAACAAACAACCCAAAATTAATATAAAGCAAAGTTGTAAGTGAATAAGGAAAAATGAAAAAAAAGTTATTTCCTTTAATTGAATATTGAGCCGGACAATTAGACTAAAGTAATCGATTCTTTGGTTGGGTGAGTTTAACAAAAATAAACACTTTTAACTGGGCCGCACTATTTTTATTGAGATTTCAAATTTGGGTGAAATTTTAGGGTCTAATAAATTTTGAATGGGTGTCAAAGGTTAAGTAGATTTAGAAAAAATTAAGAGTAAATTACATGATTGGTCCCTGTGGTTTACATAAATATGCATTGTTGGTCCCTAAAATGAAATAATTACGTATTTGGTCCCTGTGGTTTACATTTTCACGCGTCTTTGGTCCCTTTACCCTAACACTGTTAGATGGTTATGTTAAAGTGGGTTAATTTTAAGGGTATTCTAGTCTTTTTCATGTTTTCTATTTCCTATTAAAATTGATCTATATTATAATATAATATGATGTGTGTAATATATATATATATATAGAGTGAATTGCATTTTTGATCCCTGTGGTTATAGTATTTATTTGAAAGAGGGACCTAAACTTCAATATCTCAAGAAGTGGTCCCTCGGTTTCCAATTTTGCTCCAAAATTAGGACCCCAACACTAACTTCGTCTAAATGCTCCGTTAGTGCCAGGGGTAGTTTCGTCCATCCCCTTTCACGTGACCTACACCACCGCCGGCGACCACCGTCGGCGACCACCTTCGTCTGCTTGCACATCGCCCTCTATCTAGTTCTCTCCCATTCTCGTTCCTTCCCTCTCTCTCTCGCTACTTTGCCCTAGTCGACACCTGCACTCACACACACACCCTCGACCATGCCCTAATCGACTTCAGCGACCTGCACAGCGCCACCAGCGGCGCCCTAATCTCTCTCTCTGTCGCTATTTCACACAGACCTGCACTCACGCCCCACCACTTTCGATTTCACAATCGATTGATTGCAACAGCCTATCCCATCGATTTCAGACCTGCACATCTCCAGTTGATTCCGAGAAGAAATTGGGGGGATTCAAGCAAAATCGACCCGTGGATTTGGTGACTGCGCATGTGATTTTAGAAATTAATTTGAGTCATAAACTGAATGATTGCATTTTTTGGAAGCTTTCTTAATCGAAGAGTATTATTTACAGCTATGAATTTCAGCATTTGCCTTTGAAGCTTTGAAGCTTGGTTGGACTACTTTCTTTCACTTCACTCCCTCACAAATCTCCAAGTTTTCGTTTATTAATTAATCAATTAATTAATTCTTTAATAAAACCCACCACCACCACCATCATCATCATCAATTCATCATCATCATCGTCGACGTCCCAGTTCAATTCAGGCACAAAGATTTAGATACTTGGAACTCAAGTGGATGAGTTGAAAGAAAAGAGAAGACCACAGAGTTCAAAGCATAAAGTCGATTCCTTTTCCGTAAGATTTATCCACAAATTTCCATTGTTTCTTTCACTTTTCTCTCTATCTTTCATATTTGTAAGCACACACACACGCACACCAAGTGTTTGATATATATTTGCATCTAGTTTGGATCATTCTGGTGCGAGTAATTCGGGTAAAACTTGAGTCAATGGTGGTTTGATTTCTTATTAAGCATTCGGAAAAACTTGAGTCAATGGTGGATCATTCTGGTGCGAGAAATTAATTTGAGTCATAAACTGAATGATTGCAAAATCGACCCGTGGTCGCCGGCGGTGGTCGCCGGCGGTGGTGTAGGTCACGTGAAAGGGGTATGGACGAAACTACCCCTGGCACTAACGGAGCATTTAGACGGAGTTAGTGTTGGGGTCCTGATTTTGGAGCAAATACCAAAACTGAGGGACCACTTCTTGAGATACTGAAGTTTAGGTCCCTCTTTCAAAGAAATCAGATAACCACAGGGACCAAAAATGCAATTCACTCTCTCTCTCTCTCTCTCTATATATATATATATATATATATATTTATATAATTAATGTACTCTGACACACTTTGCAGCTTCATCTTCATGAACAATCCCTCAGGGCTCAGGTCCCCACCCCATCAGTGTCTTCATCCCCATCGCACTCCAGCTTGATTTTCTCCTCTCCTATCTCTATCTCTCGGTTTGTATCTCCATCCCCTTATCCGACTAATATGGGTGTAACTGAAGCTCCAGACCCGCCAAACCCATCTGGGTCATATGGTTTCTGACGAGGACTCACGAATCAGGCAGGGGTTGTTGTATGGGAGTAAAGAAGTCTGTGTTCTTATCTCTTTGTTTGTGCCACTCATCGCCATTAATGTCTCTTGATTAAATCCTAAAACATGCTTCATTAATAAATAGCAATAAATTAATACTCCGCAATCCCAAAGAAAAACACTATTTTAGATTTAAAACAAGAAACAAGCTTCTTTTTAATTCCTACACCAAGACACCTCTTAATTTGTTAATCTACCCACCAAAACCATACAAATTTGTTCGAAATTTTAGAATTGAGCTCAAATTACAACAAATTGCCACTGGTATATCAATTAACAGAAACATAAGTTTTATATTATTATATATACTATTTTCTTCACAAACACAATATAATTAAGATCAGTAGATTCAATCATTCCTTGAAATTTGAATATAGTCTTAAAAACACTCATCTTTGAAGTTAATAAACAACTCTTTTGAGAAGAACGATACATAAAGACAGATTGAACATTAAATTCTCAAATCTCAATAAAATTACGAAAATTCATGGTAAATACAAGTGAGCACAAATCTGATTTATGATTTGCAAAACCCAGAAACCATATTTATCTCACATGAATAGGATTTGTTGATGTGTTTAATTAGGGATCTTGAATGAAGAAGAGCAAGGTATACCTCAGAAGTAGTAGAAGTGGAAGAGAAAGACCCACCTAGGATATTTCATGAAGATGAAGCTGTGTCGCAGTACATTACATTATATTATAATATAGATAAGTTTTAATAGAAAATAGAAAACATGAAAAGACTAGAATACCCTTAAGTTTAACCCACTTTAACATAACCATCTAACAGTGTTAGAGTAAAGGGACCAAAGACGTGTGAAAATGTAAACCACAGGGATCAAACACGTAATTATTTCATTTTAGGGACCAACAGTGCAATTATATGTAAACCACAGGGACCAATCATGTAATTTACTCAAAAATTAATTAACCAATGAAGAAAAACACAAATTTAAAAATATTATGGGGCCTGTAGTAACCGGTGGGCTGGAAACCGGGCTTCAACAAGGCCAGGTCGGGCTGGGCTCTAGGCCTTCGTGGGCATGGCCGAAACCGGGCCGGTTTGGCCATCTCTATTACACACCCATCTCTTCAACATCGGTCCGTCCATGCTTATCGGGTAAAACTCTAGGTCGTTGTCATTGTTCTAAATAGGGTGTTCAAATATATCGTTGGACCGCTTAAACGGGTCGAACAAAGTCAAACCGGACCGTTTTTGGCGATTTAAAGTCTAGTGGTCCAACCCGGTTTGAAAAATAGTCAAACTGTTCGGTCCGGTCTGGTTCGGTCGGCGGTTTGGATGTTTTTTTGAGTGGTCTGGACCGAACCGACCGCCAAAAATATACGTATATTAATTATATTTAGTTTCATGTATGCTCAACTTTTATGACTCAATTAAAAAAAGTTCGTCTAAAATATTATGTATTTAGTTTTTTATTTTTAGTTTTCATTTCGCAATTGAACATGTTCTCTAAATTTGACAAAAACTTCGAAATCCGTCAAAAATCAAATCTAAACTTCTAAATCGTCGTTCGACTTGCTTAATGTCTATTCAAAATTCCAACTATTGTTGGTGGATTTGTTTAACTTTTTTTCAACTTGCTCAACATATTATTAATTTTAAAAATAGACATTTCTTTTATAATTCGGTATGCTATTTATTTAATAATGTTATATTGGTAGAAATTTCATTTTGAATGTAGTTTTTTGTTTTTTTTTAATTTAAAGCCATAAGAGGTTCAAACCGTCTAAACCGCTCAGACCAGACCGTCTTTTTATGGTCCGGTCTAACCGGTTTAGTCACTTGTTGTCAAACCGCTCGGTTTGGAGAATCTCTTAAACCGTCATTGCGGTTCAGTTTATGGTATTGTTGAGAATATGATATCCATCTAGCATGGTGTATGGAGTATATGACAAAAGTGAAGTGTTGGAGTATTTATATTGATCGGTCATGTCATATATGCCCGAATTGAACATCCAATTGTTGCGATTTGAATTATCTGGAGAATGCCTTATATACATATCCAATATATCAAAAAGAATGGACCATCAAACTTATTTCTCGATTGAATATAATCCTAAAGAGGTGAATAGGGTCCCATATATTGAGAGATATGTAAAAAGAAGGTTCGTAATATGAATCCACATAAAGACTCAGAGCATATAGAGCCGTCTTCTTATTTTTCTGTAAAAAATAAAAATGGTGGACTAGTTGATATTATATCAGTTAATGAAAGAGCCCAATGCACAAAAAAATGCATGTTGAGTCTTTGAAACAGTTCAGATCATTTTCGTAATAATAAGTTAGATCTGTTTTATCGAGAAAGCCTACAGTTCGAGTCCGTATAGCCCTAGAGCCTTATAAAAAAATCAAATGAATATTCAAATACAAAAAATTGTATCAATTTTCATTCGAATTTCCTCGTTATTGTTTTAACTTATTGATTGCTTCATCAAAAGACAATGATTCCTAATTTCCTATAAGCCATTCATGGGGATCGTTTAAAGTATATTATAAAACTAAAAGCAAAAACACATTTCATTTCAATTGACCCAATCGATCTTTTTCCAGTTGTGGATAAGCAAACCAACTTTTGTTCATTACTCTTTGTAGGAAAATTCCATATGAATTTTCCTTTTTTCCTTACCGAAATCAAGGAGTTAACTATACTACCCTTCTTTGGTATACCCAATTCTAGTGAAATTTGTATCATGACACGAGTCCGGTTAAAAACTCCAACCTAACCCAACCCAAGCCCAATAAAATATAATAATAATTTGCGTTGGAGTAAAACGTAAAAGCAACGGGTATTAACTAGTTTTTTCAGGCTTTGATTGGGTTTTCTTGTGTTTTAATCAGATCGGTTTTCGAGCAGCATCCGAGAATTTTTTAACAATTAAAAGCTTATCCAAAGTCCGGAATCTAGAACCAAAACTAACTTTCGTCTATAACTAGTTCGTGGGTTTAGCCGGTTTTTGAACCGGTTGTTGGTTCTAAATCAATTGAGTTTTTATCAAGGTTCTAAATGGCGTGAGGCGTGGCGTGGCGGCGAGGCCAAGCCTCAAGCCTTAGAAGCCACGGCGAAGCCATGACGTTTTCAAGGCGTGACTTATGGCGTTAGATTTCTAATTCATATATAATATTATATATAAAAACATATGTTTTGTAATGTTACTCAATAAGTCAATAGTTATAAGCGAGTTAAATTAGGTTATATATTAAAAAACTTGCAAATAAGACATTAAAACGTAAAAAAAATCAAATATCACATTACAAAAACTGCGCATTAAGTCAAGGCGTGCCACAGACTTAACGTGGCGTGGGACACAAGCCTTGATGTCATAGCACGCCATGACAGCTGTACGGCGAGTTTTTTAGAACAGTGGTTTTTATACATTGGTTAATTTTTATTTTTAAAACATGAAGAAAAAACCCTCATTAATAACTTTTCATTTATTGTTAATTTGTTATAATCATTTTGATTTCCATTTGAGTAATAACTTTTTATTTATTGCATTTAATTTAATATAAATGAAACGGTTTCTTTTTGGTGTTCGAAACTTGTTGCCTATTTTAACCAAACTTCACAGCAGTTAATTTGAGAGCCTGTTCTTCAACTTCATAAAAAAGTTCGGCGATCGCCGGCCGACGAAGCTATAACCTCACATTACATTTCAAAAAATCCGTCAACCGTCTTTATACTGGCAATACAAGCTTCAATTTCTTCGTAAGTTCACTTGATACTATTCGATTTAGTTCCTTCTAGTTATCGATCATTTTAAGAAATTTTTACGCCGTAATTCTCTACTTCACTCGGACGTATTGATGACATTGTTAAGTTTTGTGCAAATTATAACTTGTTTTGCATATTTCATAGTTTGATTCTCCATGTTTAGGGTTTCTGTTAGGGTTTACTTTTGTTGTTTGTTTGTTTATTGATTTTTTTTGGACTTGTTATTATTGTATTCGCTTGAATTTCTGGACCTAGGTTTCGTTGGAATGCGGGGATGGTGATTTTGGTGATGAAGGGAATTATTTAGAAACGTTGGAGTTATGAAAAATATGGCTTGTGGAACAGATTTAGCTATGGAATTGGAGAATTACAGGAAAAAATGCCTTGAATTGGAAGAGAGGAGCAAACACGATGAAATGAGGTGTTTGGTGTTGGAAATTGAGGTTGAAGAGTTGAAGAAAAAGAACAAGGAACTCGAGGGGGAGATCACAAGGATTCAGAAGGTCGCAAGCAATGGAGAGAAGGGGAAAGAGATGATAGTTGATTTGACGGATGATGAAAACGAAGGAGATAAGTTTCTTCAGTTGTTGATCGAAAACAAGGTTTTGGAATGTGAGAAAACAAGTGCTGAAATGCAGATTCGTTCTTTGAAGGAGAAGGTTAAGGAGTTGGTGTCGCGAGTGTGTGAATTGGAATTGAAGGCTAACATGAAGGGCAAGAATGAATCCTCCATGGGGATTGACGCCGAAATGGTGACTGGGAAAACACATTTGCACACAGATAGCTTTTTTATGAGCAAAGAGAAAGTTAAAGAGGACATTAATGTGGTCTCAACTCACAAAAGTACCGAAGTTAGAAAGCGGTTATTATTTGAGGAAGATGGATACCCCAATAAAAAGATGGCTCCATCTACTCCAGGTGTTGCTCAACCTCCCTTGTATGGTGTTATCGATATTAGTGATGAAGATGTAAACTATAATGAGAACCCAAAAGTTAAAAAGCTTTCTGATTCAATCAAATGTGGTACTTTGGCTAAAAGTCCATGTTCTTCCAAGAATGACCCTGATAGAACTAATCTAGATCATATTGATGAAGATGGTATAAATGGCTTTGAAGGGTATTCTCGAATTTCTGCAAGTGCTAAAAGGAAAAGGGCTGCCAGGGTCGTTACAAGTGATGATGATACGAGTGATGACGACAACGCTCCAATTTGTACGCTCATGAAGCAACGTAGTTCTAGGTTAAACACGGATTCTGAGGATGAAGTTAAAGAAGATGTAGGTAGGCGGCGCTTAAAGAGGTTGAGAAAACCAGGATTTAAAAACAGACAAGATAGAAGCACTCTTGACCTTAATAAAACTGTTTGCCTTCATGGATATAATTCAAGTGAGGATGAGGAAGACTACGAGAGTGAAGGTGAAAGTTTGGGTGGATTTATCGTGGACAGTTCTGAAAGTTGTTCTGAGGTTGCTCCTGTAAGTGGCGATAGCTGTGATGAATCCGAAGACGCATTAGATGACTTCAAATTAACTTTAGACAAGATCGGTAGAAAAAAGGTTTCGAATTTAAAGTGGGATCTAGAGGGAGATATGTTAGCTGATTTTGGCAAGGATCCTGAATTGTGTATGAGGGCCGTGTGTGCTCTTTATAGGCAACAAACAGCAGATGAGAAAGCATGTAAAGGAACTATACACCACAATGCTCGCGGGTTTAGCCAGCCTGATGCACCCAGGCGAGCCATTTTTATCTCCCCATGCATACTATTATTCTATTTAGTAAAAGTCAATGCTTCAAGAATTAGTTAATGACTTGTGTGCATTTATGTCATTTAACGTTTTCATTTTGTGCGACATATTTTCATCTTGTAGGGCTAGTAAGGTGGCGGAGTTTCTGACTGATGGTGATTCTGGCGGTGATATGAACAAAACGGTGGAAGAGCTGAAACAACATGATTCGAAGGGGATCAAACTGTGTATGGCACTTGCAGCGAAATACTCTAAGCAGTTATTCGAGATTTACCAGAACAACAAAGATCCATATTTCCTGCCATAATGCCAAGATATGTGAGTCTGTTTCATTTCCCTCTTTGTTTAAGTGAATATTATCTTTATGTAATGAATGATATGCAAACCATGGTAGATGCTGATAGATAATGACATAATGTCTTTTTTTGATGTAGAGTAGATGGATTTTAATATATCGTAATGTGAATATTTATATATGAATTGCATTTTGGATATGATCTCTCTCCAGAAGTCCTTGTATTCATATGTGCATATTATTCAAGATCTTGGGGTATATTGCATGTCTGTCTATTCATTTGTCGATTTTGTGGGATGATATATATTCGATTCCCTTCACTTCCACTTCTGGAACACGGATCCGATGATCATCTCAGTATCTGAGATGATGGATTCAGGATCTGAAGATCATGATTTTGGTGTTCCAAGGTCGGCTTTTAACGATGGTTTTGGTGTTCTAAAGATCCTTATTGCATTTGAAACATAAAAGAAACAATCACGAACTATACAAAATAAATTGCACACAAAAATTGGGTTCACAGTCATTAGTTCATAATTCACAAGTTTCAGGTAAGTAGTTATGGTACATTTTTTGGGATTTGACGATATTCATTTTGGATTTTCTAACGATTAAACAGTTGTAAAAATACGAAGACGGTAATCAAGTAGTAAAACAAATAAACAGAGCAACATAAGGTACATGTACAATTGTGAATGCGGAAAACCCCAACATCAGGTAAAAACCACAGGAGACATCGCCGACAATTACAAATCAATTTCGTTTATTAAACGCTTACCCAGTCTGAGTGAATAAACATGACAAAGATTGAGAATCTTACCTGGTAAGAGTGATGACACAGGCTAAGAGTTTTACCGGGTCTGACTGACAACTCTTATCATTGTTGCATACGATGTCGTTTTAATGAATTAAAATATTAAGTCATGGATTAATTTTCTTGCACGACTCTTCTTCCCAATACTGGAGGAAAACTAAGAAAACAAAAAATAACTTTTAAAAAGATTTGTAAAATTACATATTTATTTATCAATTACAAAACATTGTAAACTAAATGAAGGCTTATTAGTACAAAATACATAACATGAAATATATATATATATATATATATATATATATATATATATATATCTTTTCTTTATTTCTTCTCTCTCAATGATATAAAAGAAATATAAAAAATTATTTTTCTTTCTTTTTCCTTTATCTTTTTTATCTTCCAAGAACATATTACCTAGGGTTGAAAATTAGGAAAAAAGACTAAAAAGATCATATTACCTAAGGGTGAGCATCGAAACTGGGTACCCGTCTTTGGAACCGGAACCGCTTTGGAACTGCCGGTTCCAGAACCGGAACCGATGTGATCTGACTCCGGTTCCGGTTCCTAAAATACGGAACCGATTAAGACTGGTTCCGGTTCTGGTTCTCATTTTTTGGAACCGTTACCCGCTGGGTACCCGGTCCCGCTATCTTTTAATAAAATTTATTTATTTATTATATATTTATTATATTTAAATATTTAATGATGTGGTATTGGTTTTGTACCTTTATTAAGTGTTCTATTTGTTTCCATCCAAGTGTTTTATTTGAGGTGTTGACGTAAAGACGTGAATTGTTATGGAAATCGTTTTGTTGATGTCAAGACTCAATACTCGAGAGTTTCTAATTTATTTATGCAATAATTAGTTTTTATCGGATTAGTTTTCACCATTTGTTGTATTTATTACTTTATGTTGGTACTTTATAGTTTGCAATAGACTTAAAATTACAATTTTTATTGTATGAATTGTTAAAAAAAATTAAAAAAAAGTTGACATTGGGTACCCAGAACCAGAACCGACGGTTCCGGGACCGGTTCCAAAATATAGAGAACCGATGTAAGTGGTTCCGGTTCTTTCATTCTAGGAACCGCCGGTTCCGATTCCGATTCCGGTTCCATGAAATTTAGCCAGGTACCCGGTTATACTCACCCCTAGTATTACCTATATATTCACTTTAGAGACAAAAAGCGATATGCAATGAAAGCCAGTGACCGAAAAAGCAATTTTGAAATATTGAGGACGAAGATAGCTATAAAAACAAACCATAAGGACAAAAATCGTAGTTTACTCTTAATTATATATTTAACAGAAAGATTAGGAATAAATACATAAGATTGGTAACAATGAACATACATCAGAGTGGCGCAGCGGAAGCGTGGTGGGCCCATAACCCACAGGTCCCAGGATCGAAACCTGGCTCTGATAATATTCAGTGTGGCTTCCGTCCTTTTTTTTATCATCCAGTGCTTTTGTGCCACTTGTCCGTTTAACAAAGCTTTAGGCATCTCCGTTATTTTAACGACGTTTGTTCTTTGTTATTCCTTTTTCTTGCTTTGAATCTTGTAAATAAGATCAACACTAAAAAAGAAAAAGAAAATGCTTGAGTATTACAAATGTCAGTTTTATCACTTCTTTTTTAAACGATTAATTTAACCCTTAAAAAAGATCCAAGTTGTGGAAACGTTTGATAGTTGCTGAATGGTTTGGTGCAGAATAAGAGGTCAGAATGGTTAAGAGGATTTTTTGATGTAATGCAAAATGAAATATGGTTGTTTGGTATTTGTTTAGGATGAAATTAGGGTGCTGAATGGTTATGTGTGGCCCAAGATGCTAAATCATTAAGAGGGTTGTGGAACTATTAAGAGGCAGACTTTTTTTTGCCAAACAAGATTCACATCTGAACGATTCAGAGGTTGCCCTCTTAATGAAACTATTAAGAGGTAAACATTAAGATTTAAATGTTTCTATAACTGTACTTTACACTATTAAGTATTTTGAGAATTCATAAACATGTATTTTGTGCATGCAATATTCATATAAATAACATTGACGATGATGTCTTGATAAAATAAATGGTTAATGGGTTTTAGAAATATTTAAGATTCCTAAACAATCCTCGCTCATGTATCATGTTTCTATAAATGTAATGCTACATTAAAACAAAAGTTAAAGGTAATAGAAGGAGATGAATGAAGAAATTGTGATATATGAATATGATCCATTTCTGAACTCAAATGGGAATTGCATTTCATGAATGTGATGCCATATTTCAGCAACCACAAAGATGTGCAATTAGCATCATCATCAACAAATAAGTATTCATTCCAATACACGATTAACTAACGATATAAAAAAATCATAAAATCCTCCGCAACAACTTGTTAGGTTCGGTTCAAGGCCCTCCAAGTATAGCATTCTCGATATCTTCTCTGCTTAACGCATAGCTAAATCTCCTCTCGACATCTTTATCCAGATTTCCTGGACCGCTCTTTAGGTACCTGCATTTCCATCAAAATTATCATATCCATGATCGTTTCCAAGATTTTTATATCCAACATTAAATGATCTAAACATTTCACAAATTTGTATCTAAACTCAAAGATGGAAAAAACTTATAGCCATAAAACCCGACAACTTAACTACGATTTAACTTTGCAGGCACACATTTGCTACGAATCGCACATTGTAAGCCACAGGAAGACGAATAAAGCATAAACTCCGGAAGGATTCGCAGCCGAAAGTTATCAAGAATCCAAATACAGATGATGAATCTATGACTAATTCAATTTCCAGTGGCCAAACAACATAATAACATATACCCAGATTAAATAACAGAATGGAAGTTACTAAAGTTCTAATCTTGGATCATATGAACATCAAGAAAACCAAATAAATCAACATAACCGAATACCCAATTGGGATTTATACTCATAACTCACCTAGATTACGAAAGCTACCAACACATATCCAGTTAAGCAATCCAGGTCTTTAATTTTACGATTTAATCCATATCAATGATGCAATTGAATGGTGTTAAATTGGAAAGTTCCAAACTTTATCAGAAATCTTTAATTCATTGAATCAAACATCAAGAAACCAGAAGAAATGATGCCTTTTCTGCTGTTAATAAGCTTAATTAAGCATACAGAAAAGGACCCATAAGCAGATCAGCACTCATGAAACAGTAAGGGGCTGTTTGGCAGTTGCTGAATGGTTTAGTGCAGGAGTGGTCGGAATGATTAAGAGGCTCTTATGATATAGTGTAAAATGAAATATAGTTGTTTAGTAATTGTTTAGAATGAAATCAAGAAGCTGAACGGTTAAGAGAGGCACAAGATACAAAATCATTCAGAGTGTTTTAAAACCATTCAGAAAGAAATTTCATAGTTGTTTAGTAATTGTTTAGAATGAAATCAAGATGCTGAACGGTTAAGAGGCACAAGATACAAAATCATTCAGAGTGTTTTAAAACCATTCAGAAAGAGACTTTTTTTCCAAACAAGATTCACCTCTTGACGGTTTAAAGGTCGGCTCTTAATAGAACTATTAAATTGGTTTAATTAAGAAAGAAACCTGATATAAAGATCTGTGACATCAAGAGAGAGCTTTGCATGCCAATCAGGTTTTTCGATAAACCAAATAGCTCTATCATCATTGCTCTGAAAAAACCCTAATTGTTTCAACCATGACTCCACACTAGGCAAGCTGTGTGAGTATAATGGCTTCTTCTTATCGGGAAAATTCTTGAGCCGATCGTCTTCATCGGCGGAGATCTCTGTTTCTTCAGACGCCGATTTTGATAAAATTAGGGTTCTTCTGTTTCTTCTTATTCCTCTTGGTGTTGAAATTTTTGAACAAGGATATGAAATTGGGGAGCATGAACTGGTAAAACTTGGAGAAAATAAAGAAATTAGATAGAAATTTGTTCTGTTGAATCTCGTAGAACAACAAGGGGAGATTGAGGAAACCTTTAAAATGCCCATTTTTTTTCCAAGAAGTGTAAAAACACGATTTTGTTCAATGGAGGTTTGCAGATAAAGATGACGAAGGAGAGAAAGACGGACCAGTGAACGACGTCGTTGCGGGGGTTAGGGCTTGAGGATAAAGGGGTTCGGTTGGCTGGCTGCGTATCATGCTGGAAAATGGTCGAAGTTCTAACCCTTTTAAAACATGTGTTTGATTCAAGAGTAAATTGCATTTTTGGTCCATGTGGTATGTTGTTTTTCTCACTTTTGGTCCCCAGAAAATTTTTATTGCAAGAATAACCCTGGGATATGCAGAAGTGCTCGATTTTGGTCCCTCAAAACTAACACCGTTAGACTACCTCCGTTAAAGCCCCCCATGTGACTTGCACATGAGGGCATTTTAGTCCTTTCATTTTATTTCTTTTGTTTTTCACTAAAGATAAAATACCACAAGGACCAAAATTGAAACTTACTCAAATTAATAACAATAATAATATTAAATGGTATATATATATATATATATATATATATATATAGAGAGAGAGAGAGAGAGAGAGAGAGAGAGAAGCCTCCTCTTCCCCTCTGCGATCTCTCTCTCTCTCTCTCTCTCTCTCTCTCTCTCTCTCTCTCTCGTCGGCAGTGGTTTTTATGATACAATATTCATCATCTTCCTTTCCAATTCCATCGATGGCTAGATATCAAAATCCCATAAACGCATGGTTGGCTTGGCTACCTCAACTGTAACAACCAGTCTAAAATAGGACATGCATAACATTAAATCATAAGCATTACAATACTGGGTCCTAAAATTTCATTACATCTGATTCAAAATTTAGGTTGGCGGAAACAACCTATACACAACTGAGAATAACTAACTACTAAAAATATGAGTGGCACTGCTTCTATCTGCATTTATTCTCTAGTCCTGCCCTGCTCACTTGCCAGAGGCTCCTACTACCTGCTTACCTGAAAAGGTTTAGTTTGAAAAATGCGAGGGTTAGACCATGAGGTCTAGTGAGCTCCTTCCTAACAGTTCTCAAATCATTTAAAACAAATAATTTATAACTGTTGGTCCCAGCTATGGATTAGCAATGGTAAACAAGTATTGTAGAAAGGGGGGGGGGGGGTTTAATACAATACACAAAAGTTTTCACTTAATTAATTCTTTATTGATTTAAAATCAAGAATTACACATAGAAAACTTAAAGATTGTTGCGGGACAAAACAGATAAAATCTGCTTAAACAATCTAACACAAAGTCACACAGAGAATAGGAAAAATTGTAAAACACTAAGAAAACAAATGAACTTCTTGAGAGAGGAAAATGCCAACACTTGAAAACTTTTAGAGTCTGTAAACTGGTAAGGTTGCAAGGAAGGAGATGACCTCTTTATATAGTGCCTCATGCATTAAATGCATGGACACTTGTCAAGCAGAGCTTGGAAGGCAGGATGGAAGCAGGTCTTCTGAAAAGTACTGAGATGTACTTTTGTCTTTGCACATTTGTCTTGAAGCGTTGACCTGTTGTTGAAGCTGAACTTTCTTGAAAGAGATAAATAATCCAAAGAACCTTTTTCTGATCCTCGGATTATCTCTCTGTCATTGCAAGATATCCCAAATATATTTTGCAAATAAAGTGGAATATACCTGTTGTAACAACCCAAAAATTAACATACAAGCTAGAAGCTACCTCTTTAGTTCATAACGCCAAAAACGGCTCAACATGGTCCCTCTAACAAGATTTACAATACAGGGTTCGCGGAAATAACCCTAAATACAGCTAAGAAAATCTAACTAAACATTTCAAAGGAGGTTCTTCTAATTCCTTCTAGCGCAAGCTCCGATCCACGTCTTGCCAAAACTCTGAACGTGCCCTCGACTACTGCTTACCTGAAAAAGGTTTTAGTTTTGAAAAGCGAGGGTTAGACCATGAGGTCTAGTGAGTTCCCTCCACACCAAGTCACACCAAAATATTTCAGTTTATAAAATCAGTTATGAAAGCATTGTATAAATCATAACTAGCACACAAAGTTGATATGCACACATTGACACATGCTACTGGCACGCGCTAAAGTCACACACACCGTGACAGCGCAATCGGGCACACACCGCCCATGTCACACACACCGTGACAGCGTAATCGGGCACACACCGCCCATGTCACACACACACACCGTGACAGCGTAATCGGGCACACACCGCCCATGTCACACAAAAGCCAGAGCATGGTCACACACATTTAAATCACACATATAAGCCACACTTATGAATCGCACATTCATAACCTGCCTTGAAATAAAAGCAGTTGAAAAGCACACTGTTAAATAATAATCTTCAAACACACTGTTCCTTCATTTGAAACACATACTGTCACACAATTAATCATCGCTTGAAACAGCAGCAGTTGTATAACACACCGTTAGATAAAAATCCACACCACACACTTTTCATCGTTTTGCCATAAAAGTAATTGAAAAGCACACAGTTAAATAATAACCATGCCACACACTAAACCTTCAGTTTGTAATAAAAGCATTTGGAAAACCCACCATTAGACAATAATTGCCAACCACACACTTGTATAAAATTTAGGTTCAGAAAGACTCACCTGTCGTCCTGCTTAATCCTCTTACTAGATGGATTATCCCTTCAACTGCACCTATAAGGATACACACTACCAAAATAAGTCACCTGATTGAACTTCACACTCACACGGTTAACCCTTCGGACTAACAGACTGCACTACAGTGTCACACAACTTACTTTCTGGAAACTTTATCCGGACAGCCAAAACTACCCGGACACTACACCTCATCCGGACACCACAGAACTATCCGGACATCACACCTCATCCGGACACCACATATCTATCCGAACACTACATTATTCGGACGAAACGCTATCCGGAAACACTCTACCCGGACACCAACCCGTCCGAACACCTCCCACTTTTCGGACACTAACCTGACGAATTGAGGTTTCCGGACGCGGCGATTTGTGCTAAAATCACAGAATGTGATTACATTTCGCCCTAAATCTCACCATTACTTTCAGGGATTGAATATAGGTTGCTGGTTTACATAATACTCCACTCTAAAACACCCCTTAATCCGATTTAATGAGGAAGCACAAGAAATCCACAAAATCCAAGTTCTCTCCTCAAAACCCCAAAACATTTCACCCAAAACTAAAGAAGAGGAGGATTAATAGTTACCTGTAGATTCTACTGATCAATTCCAAGTTTCAGCTGCTACAACTTCTTTCTCCCTTCTCAATTGAAATTGCTCCTTTCTCCTGCACTCTCTCTTCCAGCCGCATACACACACACACACACACACACACACACACACACTTGACACAATTGCTAAAAATGAGAGAATTAGGGTTTTCCTCCTCCTTATATACTTTCCTCAATAAACACCAAACTTTCAATTCTTTACATTTGGACCACATAACTCTCTTAAATTTCGAATTTCTTCCAAGATTCCCCAATTATTGACTAACAGAAAACTCGGTTATTACAACATCCACCCCTCAAAAGAATTCCGTCCCCGGAATTCCATCTTCGAACAATTCTACTATCATCTCCCCACACAAAATACGTCTTAGGCAGATAACACTTTCTCACATTAATTATACTGGCCACATTCCAAGGATAACAATCAATCACACGCTTTCATCACAATATCACCCTCTACTACTACCATACCAAACCAACGGTCCTTCACCCCGAGCACTACATTCATCTACCTTCTTTTACTTCCTTCTCAAACAATATAACACGTCTCCAATGAACGGCTCACTAGAATATTTACACTTGTGACCACTCACACAAGCTACCTTTCCTCAACACTTATACCAAACACTTACACACCAGTCCTCTTTCTCACACTCCCACTAGGAGTTCATGCACCCATCGGCGACGTTCTGAAAAACATTGCTCCCCACTTTCCATAACACATGCCACGCTTTCTCCTTCCCATTTTCTCACTCCATCCAACCTACCGTCCCAATTACATCCAACTAGAATGGAACGTTCCCCATCCAACATTGACCACTCTAAACACGAAATTTCAACGGGTGTTATACCTAACCAACACTTCTACCACGCTTCAAACGAGAATTTCCACTAAGTCAAAGCGAAACAACACTCAATGCTTGAAACGGCCACACACTCCTCACTTCTCAACCGACATTAATCCACTCTTTACATTTCCTTTACACCTCCGAATTGTCTCAACATTCTCAAAGATTTCGTATCTACTACGAACATCATAAACTAGCCAACCCGAGAACATACAATTTCCTCCTTAGCTAGTCACCATTTGCCACTCCATTCTTTTACCCTCGGATAACGTTACCACATGCCACATAATCATCCCTACGTCCCCACACATAATTTTATCACATCTGAACAACTTATAAGCGAATTCCGAGCAACGACTTCCACTTATGCTCATTCCATATCGACACTAATCCACCGCTTGACCTCACAGCACTTATGACCACCAGGCCTCGCCTGCTTACTAAGTATAAGTTTCCACTATCTTGTCCACACAACCCCCATACACTAGATTGCTCCAACCTTACAGTTACCAATTGACCACTATTTTGCAAAATATACCGTTTCACTTCGACCCCAAATAGGTTAACCAACACTAGTGATGCCAATCCATACACCTATCATTTCCCAACCACACCTGTCAGTCTCCCAATACTAGAGAGCAAGCAAGCACATCTCTACCATTCTATACCTGGGTTGAAACTCTCAAGATCTCAATCCACCGACATCGGGAACTCCTAGAGTAAAGACTCATCAAAGGCTAGGGACTCACCTCCAATCACTTATTTTCTTTAAGAGTCCTCAAGATTGTACTTCACACGGACACTCACTCTGAGCATTCCAAAAATGCTTCTTCTAGGTAGCAACAACAATCACACCAAGAATAATTTCACATTACACACTAAGCCGTTGTCATCATGACAAGGTTAGAACTCCACACATACCATTACTCTCCACACACTATCCACCACACGCCGCACACTACTGTTACTCTCCACACACTAACACCTCCATCGACTATCAGAACAAAAGTGAGCAAGCACACCCATGCACCTGTAAATTCAAAATGACATTGGCCAGATGTGATTTGAATTTACCTTACATGAAAGTCCTCACCACCATCATCCTAGATCCTCGATGATTACGGTCCTCACTAAAGGCTTCCTATATCTCAGCTGTGTCCTTCTACTCCACAGTTTAAGTTTAGGCCCATCCGTTCACCTAAATCCCTTAAACTAGGGCTCTGATACCATTTGTAACAACCCAAAAATTAACATACAAGCTAGAAGCTACCTCTTTAGTTCATAACGCCAAAAACGGCTCAACATGGTCCCACTAACAAGATTTACAATACAGGGTTCGCGGAAATAACCCAAAATACAGCTGAGAAAATCTAACTAAACATTTCAAAGGAGGTTCTTCTAATTCCTTCTAGCGCAAGCTCCGATCCACGTCTTGCCAAAACTCTAAACGTGCCCTCGACTACTGCTTACCTGAAAAAGGTTTTAGTTTTGAAAAGTGAGGGTTAGACCATGAGGTCTAGTGAGTTCCCTCCACACCAAGTCACACCAAAATATTTCAGTTTATAAAATCAGTTATGAAAGCATTGTATAAATCATAACTAGCACACAAAGTTGATATGCACACATTGACACATGCTACTGGCACGTGCTAAAGTCACACACACCGTGACAGCGCAATCGGGCACACACCGCCCATGTCACACATACCGTGATAGCGTAATCGGGCACACACCGCCCATGTCACACACACCGTGACAGCGTAATCGGGCACACACCGCCCATGTCACACAAAAGCCAGAGCATGGTCACACACATTTAAATCACACATATAAGCCACACTTATGAATCGCACATTCATACCTTGCCTTGAAATAAAAGCAGTTGAAAAGCACACTGTTAAATAATAATCTTCAAACACACTGTTCCTTCATTTGAATCACATACTGTCACACAATTAATCATCGCTTGAAACAGCAGCAGTTGTATAACACACCGTTAGATAAAAATCCACACCACACACTTTTTATCGTTTTGCCATAAAAGTAATTGAAAAACACACAGTTAAATAATAACCATGCCACACACTAAACCTTCAGTTTGTAATAAAAGCATTTGGAAAACCCACCATTAGACAATAATTGTCAACCACACACTTGTATAAAATTTAGGTTCAGAAAGACTTACCTGTCGTCCTGCTTAATCCTCTTACTAGATGGATTCTCCCTTCAACTGCACCTATAAGGATACACACTACCAAAATAAGTCACCTGATTGAACTTCACACTCACACGGTTAACCCTTCGGACTAACAGACTGCACTACAGTGTCACACAACTTACTTTCCGAAAACTTTATCCGGACAACCAAAACTACCCGGACACTACACCTCATCCGGACACCACAGAACTATCCGGACATCACACCTCATCCGGACACCACATATCTATCCGTACAATACATTATCCGGACGACACGCTATCCGAAAACACTCTACCCGGACACCAACCCGTCCGAACACCTCCCACTTTTCGGACACTAACCTGACGAATTGAGGTTTCCGGACGCGGCGATTTGTGCTAAAATCACATAATGTGATTACATTTCGCCCTAAATCTCACCATTACGTTCAGGGATTGAATATAGGTTGCTAGTTTACATAACACTCCACTCTAAAACACCCCTTTATCCGATTTAATGAGGAAGCACAAGAAATCCACAAAATCCAAGTTCTCTCCACAAAACCCTAAAACATTTCACCCAAAACTAAAGAAGAGGAGGATTAATAGTTACCTGTAGATTCTACTGATCAATTCCTAGTTTCAGCTGCTACAACTTCTTTCTCCCTTCTCAATTGAAATTGCTCCTTTCTCCTGCACTCTCTCTTCCAGCCGCATACACACACACACACACACACTTGACACAATTGCTAAAAATGAGAGAATGGGGGTTTTCCTCCTCCTTATATACTTTCCTCAATAAACACCAAACTTTCAATTCTTTACATTTGGACCACATAACTCTCTTAAATTTCGAATTTCTTCCAAGATTCCCCAATTATTGACTAACATAAAACTCGGTTATTACACCTGTTGTAAACTGTTGGCCTAGGATCTCTTGAAAGATATCTTCAAGAATTCTTTATTAAGGAATTCTCTGCCGATCATGTCTTCAATATCTTCAAGTGATCCTGCCGATCATGTCTTCAACATCTTCAAGAGATCCTGCCGATCAAGTCTTCAAGATTATCCTTGCTCTTCAAGTGTACTGGCCTAAGACCTTAGGAAGTCTCAAGTAGCAGCTTAATCTTTGGTTAAGAAGTCTATCTTCAATCCGCTTTGAAGATATATTTCTACTTTGTTTTTTCGGTTGATCTTTGACTTCACCGAACATTTTTATACAATTAAGCTTCTTCTAAAGAACCTAAAAATTATTCTAAGTATGAACTGTGTAAAAATGAAAGACTGAGGTCATCTTCAAATCTTAAGTGACCCAACAATCTCCCCCTATTTGAGGATGACATCCATACTTAGAATCTGAGAAGTAAACACTGAATAATTCATTTTGACCCTTGTTTACTCTTTTTGGATTCTTTTCACATAGTCCATTCTTTTTGTTCTTTTTGGATTTTTTAAGTATATCCGACGTTTACAAGTATAATGAAAGAATAAGGTATATCTGTACACACTATTAACAAAAATGTACTTGTATTGAAAACTTGAAAGAGCAATAACTTAAGTTTACAAGTACATATCAGAAACATATAAAATAAAAAGATGATCAATTCTTCCTTTTCTGAAGTTCAGCTAGGATGGCATGATGTAGTGGAGAGGTGTTAGGAGCAATGACAAGGATGGCTTCAAGGAAGATAGAGTCAGCAATAGATATCTGCTCATGTCGAAAGAATTATTGTGTGCCTTGGTGTAACATCTCGATTTTTATAAAGGATTACGTTTGGTTTTATAAATAATTTGAGTATAATTATTTGATAAGTTATGATGGTTATTTGATAGATTAATTTTAGAGTTTATCCCCGATTAAGTTAAGTTAATTGTTTTGTGGAATAATAATTTAAGGGGTAAACTTTAATTTTAATTTATAAGTTGGAGGGTTATTTTTGCCAAGTGTTAATAGTTGAGGGGCTGTTTGGTTAAAGTGATGAAAGTTAACCACTTTCCACCGCCCGATTCTTTTAATCAGCTAGGTGTCATTTGGTTAGGATATTTTCATTTGGTGTCTTTTGGTGTGTGTGTGTGTGTGTTTTTGGTACGACAAAGAGATAAAAGAGAGAGAAAGAGAAAGAACCGAGAAAGAAGAGGAAGAAGAAAGCTGGATTTTTAGCAAGGGATTTAGTATATCAATTGATTGAAAACAAAGGTATGTTTTAATCACAACCTTGTTATGTTTATGTGTTTTTAGAGACGAATATTATTGGGTTAAAATTTGGGTTATAGAGTTTTGAAAGGTATGAAGAACTTGAACTGAAAAATATGTTTTATTGGTAACCTTAAGCATATATGCACTTTTGTAGAATTTATTATGGCTTAAAACTATAAATTTCTGGGTCAAATATGATTTCAGTTAGTTGAGATAGTTATGAACATCGCAGCAGTAAGTTGCGATAGTTATGAAGAGTTGCGATGAGTATGAATGTCGCAACCTTGGGTTGCGACAAGTTGGTTGTATCGCAACAGCTGGTTGCGATAAGAGGTATATTGCAACAGTTGGTTGCGATAAGTTGAGGATGTCGCAACAGTGAGTTGCGACAAGTACTGTGTCACAAGTAATAGGTTGCGATAAGGGTTATCGCAGCTAGTGGGTTGCGATAAGTGTCGTGAATTTTGGGTATTTTAGGATTCTTAGTTTTTAAGGGTCCTGTTCAGTAGATTAATACCAGTACAATATGTATATAGGTATTTCAGATCTCTGTGAAGTTGGTGACAGAAATTCATACGATATTAAGAAAGTAAAGTAAGAGAGTGACGTGACTACTATCAGGTGAGTTCATTCTTACCTTATCTTTTTATAACGTATTTAAATCACGGTAAGGTACATTTTATAAAAAGACATTTCTTGAATGAATTTTGGATGGACGATTATATGAGTTTTAACTAATTGTTCTAAATGGGCAATTGTGTATATATATTTACATCAAGGACCCGTGAGTGATGATATAAGTTGTTAGAATTATGTTATGAGGAATTGACATAATAAATATGATTTGCTCATACTGAATGCTATGAGGAATCTGTGTGATATTAAATATGATTTGCTCATACTGAATGCTATGAGGAATCTATGTGGTATAAATGTGATTTGCTCATACTGAATGTTATGAGGAATCCATGTTAAGCAATAACCTACACGAGTACGAATAAGTGTAATGGATCCATACGGCACTAGTTGTTATGAACACATGGAATAGGCGTGGATTAATTGTAATTCCAGTGTGTGAGAAATCATGGAATAGACGTGGACTAATCGTAATTCCCGATTTCTAAGGAAGAGAAGGGATTGGCATGTGTAATTGTAATCTCTACTTCCTTTCCAAGAAATTGGCATGTGTAATTGTAATTTCTTGGATATGAGCATTAATCTAGAATCCGTAGAGATTCTTAATGTGGGCTCTGGAATAGACAAAGTATATTTGCTATTCATATAGAAAGGAGGAATATACATAGTGTAATTGTTATTCCCGTATATCCTTAAAATGATTGGATAGGCAAAGTATAATTGCTATTCATATAGAAAGGAGGAATAGACATAGTATAATTGTTATTCCCATGTATCCTTGAAATGATTGAATAGGCAAAGTAGAATTGCTATTCATGTTGAATGATTGAATAGGCAAAGTAGAATTGCTATTTATGTTGAATAATTGAATAGGTAAAATAGAATTACTATTCGTAGAAATGAGGGAATAGGTAAAGTATAAATTGTTATTATAATAACTGAAGTGAATAGGCAAAGTATAGTTGCTATTCGGATTGGAGATGTGGAAATATGAACTAGACAAAGTGTAAGTGTTGTTCTTTTGCTTTTCGGCAGATTAAAATAGACAATATATATATAAGTGATATATCTGCCTCATTTCAAGAAGAAAGTATGGTGATTGAATGTAAGTCTGTAGGCTTGATTGATAAACTAGAATCTGTGATGATTCGTAGTAGGCTATTGAATATGGTGTTATGACTTTTGAAGGATAGTCATACTCATGGGATTGAGTATGATTCTGTTATTATGGGATGAGTATGAGTATGGTAAGAACGAGAGTAAGTCAAGATTGATAAACATTGTTTACATTGATTTAAAAGTATTATTTTTGAAACTGAATGTTCTCACTACGCGTTAGCCTAATCGTTTCAAATTATATTTTCTTACCAGGTATGAGCTCATGGAAGTAATGGGATGAGTGGAGAGGTTATGGTGGCGACAAGTTGATGTAAATTGACTCTTGTCATTTTTTTCACTCGTTGAGAATGTTTATGTTATGGATTTTAGATGAGTAAATCCTTTTATTTCTGGTTTAAATTTGCCCTGATTTTTAGGGTGTTACAATATGATATCAGAGCATTAGTTTAAGTGAACTAGGTATGATAGTGATATACATAGACTTAAGCTGAGATGAATTAAGATATGATATGTGAGAAATGGGTAGAAGTACTAAGACGGGATAGTCTTAGAGCCGACGGAAATACGTGAAATTAGTACTGTAACGATGGTAATGAGGATTCTCATGTATAGTATATTCACAATTTCAATTAGCTACTGTTATTATGAATATATTACTACACAAGCATACTTGTTTCTAAATTGTTATAGTGACTAATGAAAGGGTAAAATATGTTTCGTATATCTGGTTATGTGTAACCATTTCTTATGGTTATTTTTTTGTGTTATGTTAGAACGATGGTGAATACGCCACTAATGTCCCCTATTTTTTTCGAGGGATAGGGCCGTGATTGATTAGTCAGTGGAAAAGCGACCGGGGATAGTTGAAACACATGAAAGTCCGCCGAGGTTACCTTCTATGGGAGGAGCGGACAGTCGGGTACACAGAACGAGTACCGGTACCGTTAACACTGAGACGATGAAGTCTACGATAGAGTCTCGCATGATGGAGAATATGACACGAATGATGAATACGGCAATGGCACAACAAACAGAGATGTTCATGAAAGTGTTGAATGATCATACCGTTAAGTTGCATAGACCAGAGGTGAGTACCGGTGTTGTAACTCCACCTGTTAATCCAGTATTGAATACTGATGATAGAATAGAAGAAGTTTATGCTAGAAATAGAGTTGAAATAACTCAAGTGGGAGAGAAAAGAAAGTGGGAGGATAGATCAGAACCTTGCCAGAAGCCAGAAACTTTTGCTAAGAATCATTGTATTGAATCCCGTCGAGAAACCAAATTGTATATTAAATGTTTCAAGTGCGGAGAAGCTGGCCACACGATTAAAACTGTTCTATTCAAGGATCAACTTGCTATAAATGTAAGAAGCCTGGTCATTATCGAAAGGATTGCCCGATACTGAAAGATAGCGGGAATAAAGGGAAGAAACCCAACACCCCAACATCAACAGGTTGAACATTTCAAATGACGATGGAGGACGTAAGGAATGATTAGATGTAGTTATGATAAAGTCCTTGTTAATGCTATACATGGGTGTATATTTTGTGATCGTAGTGCTAACTTGTCTTTTGTATTTCAATCTGTAGTAAAAGTTAGCTTTACCAGCTATTATTTTGAAAGATCAAGTTATAGTTGGATAAAGATTTGATAATTGTATAGTTACCCCAAGGAGATCCGCAAATTTTTAAGTTGGGGAGTGGGAAATGTTGAAGGATATAAGATACAGAAAATGTGGAAAGTTGAGTCCTTGTTCTTCCTAGACTCTTAACTGTGATTAAGTATGTAAGACTAGAAATTGAAGGGATATATGACATATTTCATATTGGTATGATGTGATTCCATTTACTGAAGTAAGAGTGGGTGAGAAGAGTCGTTGTGTGGGGGAAACGGGAGCGATTTTAGAGAGATCGGTTTAGAAGTTACGACCTAAGAATATGGTTATGTTGAGAGTACGATAGAAACATCACCAAGGTGATTATGTGACATTAGAAATTGAAGTGGATATGAAGATTAGATATCCTCACTTGTTTACCTAGCCTTGATTTCGAGGACAAAATCATTTTCAAGTTGGGGAGTATTGTAACATCTCGATTTTTATAAAGGATTACGTTTGGTTTATTAAATAATTTGAGTATAATTATTTGATAAGTTATGATTGGTTATTTGATAGATTAATTTTAGAGTTTATCCCCGATTAAGTTAAGTTAATTGTTTTGTGGAATAATAAGTTAAGGGGTAAACTTTAATTTTAATTTATAAGTTCGAGGGTTATTTTTGCCAAGTGTTAATAGTTGAGGGGGCTGTTTGGTTAAAGTGATGAAAGTTAATCACTTTCCACTGCCCCATTCTTTTAATCAACTAGGTGTCATTTGGTTAGGATATTTTCATTTGGTGTCTTTTGGTGTGTGTGTGTGTTTTGGTACGACAAAGAGAGAAAAGAGAGAGAAAGAGAAAGAACCGAGAAAGAAGAGGAAGAAGAAAGCTGGATTTTTAGCAAGGGATTTAGTATATCAATTGATTGAAAACAAAGGTATGTTTTAATCACAACCTTGTTATGTTTATGTGTTTTTAGAGATGAATATTATTGGGTTAAAATTTGGGTTATAGAGTTTTGAAAGGTATGAAGAACCTGAACTGATAAATATGTTTTATTGGTAACCTTAAGCATATCTGCACTTTTGTAGAATTTATTATGGCTTAAAACTATAAATTTCTGGGTCAAATATGATTTCAGTTAGTTGAGATAGTTATGAACATCGCAGCAGTAAGTTGCGATAGTTATGAAGAGTTGCGATGACTATGAATGTCGCAACCTTGGGTTGCGACAAGTTGGTTGTATCGCAACAGTTGGTTGCGATAAGAGGTATATTGCAACAGTTGGTTGCGATAAGTTGAGGATGTCGCAATAGTGAGTTGCGACAAGTACTGTGTCACAAGTAATAGGTTGCGATAAGGGTTATCGCAGCTAGTGGGTTGCGATAAGTGTCGTGAATTTAGGGTATTTTAGGATTCTTAGTCTTTAAGGGTCATGTTCTGTAGATTAATACTGGTACAATATGTATATAGGTATTTTAGATCTCTGTGAAGTAGGTGACGGAAATTCATACGATATTAAGAAAGTAAAGTAAGAGAATGACGTGACTACTATCAGGTGAGTTCATTCTTACCTTATCTTTTTATAACGTATTTAAATCACAGTAAGGTACATTTTATAAAGAGACATTTCTTGAATGAATTTTGGATGGACGATTATATGAGTTTTAACTAATTGTTCTAAATGGGCAATTGTGTATATATATTTACATCAAGGACCCGTGAGTGATGATATAAGTTGTTAGAATTATGTTATGAGGAATTGACATAATAAATATGATTTGCTCATACTGAATGCTATGAGGAATCTGTGTGATATTGAATATGATTTGCTCATACTGAATGCTATGAGGAATCTATGTGGTATAAATGTGATTTGCTCATACTGAATGCTATGAGGAATCCATGTTAAGCAATAACCTGCACGAGTACGAATAAGTGTAATGGATCCATAAGGCACTAGTTGTTATGAACACATGGAATAGGCGTGGATTAATCGTAATTCCAGTGTGTGTGAGAAATCATGGAATAGGCGTGGACTAATCGTAATTCCCGATTTCTAAGGAAGAGAAGGGATTGGCATGTGTAATTGTAATCTCTACTTCCTTTCCAAGAAATTGGCATGTGTAATTGTAATTTCTTGGATATGAGCATTAATCTAGAATCCGTAGAGATTCTTAATGTGGGCTCTGGAATAGACAAAGTATATTTGCTATTCATATAGAAAGGAGGAATAGACATAGTATAATTGTTATTCCCGTATATCCTTAAAATGATTGGATAGGCAAAGTATAATTGCTATTCATATAGAAAGGAGGAATAGACATAGTATAATTGTTATTCCCGTGTATCCTTGAAATGATTGAATAGGCAAAGTAGAATTGCTATTCATGTTGAATGATTGAATATGCAAAGTAGAATTGCTATTCATGTTGAATAATTGAATAGGTAAAATAGAATTACTATTCATGTAGAAATGAGGGATTAGGTAAAGTATAAATTGTTATTATAATAACTGAAGTGAATAGGCAAAGTATAGTTGCTATTCAGATTGGAGATGTGGAAATATGAACTAGACAAAGTGTAAGTGTTGTTCTTTTGCTTTTCGGCAGATTAAAATAGACAATATATATGAGTGATATATCTGCCTCATTTCAAGAAGAAAGTATGGTGATTGAATGTAAGTCTGTAGGCTTGATTGATAAACTAGAATCTGTGATGATTCGTAGTAGGCTATTGAATATGGTGTTATGACTTTTGAAGGATAGTCATACTCATGGGATTGAGTATGATTCTGTTATTATGGGATGAGTATGAGTATGGTAAGAACGAGAGTAAGTCAAGATTGATAAACCTTGTTTACATTGATTTAAAAGTATTATTTTTGAAACTGAATGTTCTCACTACGCGTTAGCCTAATCGTTTCAAATTATATTTTCTTACCAGGTATAAGCTCAGGGAAGTAATGGGATGAGTGGAGAGGTTATGGTGGCGACAAGTTGATGTAAATTGACTCTTGTCATTTTTTTCACTCGTTGAGAATGTTTATGTTATGGATTTTAGATGAGTAAATCCTTTTATTTCAGGTTTAAATTTGCCCTGATTTTTAGGGTGTTACACTTGGGCATTGTTGAAGAAAATGCCCGGATATGGTCTGCCGATCATAGAAGAAGATTTTCTGATGGGGAATGAGGAGGGCTTTAGATTCAGGTTCTTGAGATCAGGAAGAATTCCTATTGCAGCAAGATCTTGGAAGATGGTTTGATGGAATTCTTTCCTTATCTTATTTAGATTGTCAAAAAGTCCTCTGATATACATGGTTGCAGAAAATTTGTTCGGACTTTTTGAACCTTGAAGACATTCATCAATTTCGTACCATTCTAACATACTATAAGAATCAAGGTCATGAAATCTTACCGGTGTGATGGAGTTGTCAGCCCGGGTAAGTATCACATAGACATCCTGTGATTCTTTGTGAGTAGCCAGTTTGGCTTCAACGATTTTAGAGATACTGGTCCTCCCAAGTAACTTCTTCTTGCACCATGCTAACTTTTGAGAGAACTCAGATTGCTCCCCCTCAACTAATGTACCTGCATGTTCAGTAGTTTGCTCCCCCTGAGCTGGTGGATCTAGTTGTGCGGATTTAGATGGGTCAGATGGACCCGACATGTCAGATTGACCCAGTTGGTCGCTGGAGAGTATTTCTGGACCTCTCTCCCCCTCAGCGGCTGACCGTTCACGAGACCGGACAACACCAGCAAAGTGAGTGAGGACCCGAGCCCGCACGGCTGGAAGAGCATCAAACCTTTGGTGAAGAGAAACAAGACCACCAAGGAGCTGATTATTTAGATTTTGTTGGCTTTGAATTGCTGACTGTAGTCTAATAATTTCTTGATCACGAGCGTCGGAAGCAACTTTCATAGCAGTCATAGAGAGGGTGACACTGGCATTGGAGTCTAGGAGAGACTGAAGCTGAGATTGTAAGCCATATAGGGAACCCTGGATGGATTCAAGTTGGCTTGTTGTGGAGGCATATATGGTGATGGGAGCTTCAGACCTGTGATGAGTAGGTGTAGGAGGATGATGAGGAAGATACCTTGAAGATGGAGGAGAGGATGGCACCAGCATGTCAATGATAGGGTCTCCAGAAGGTGGTATACTTGTAGATGAGTCAGCAACATAAGAGCTTGAATGCTCAATTTCTTCATGTGGAGTGGGGCCAGGAGGCGTGAAGACAAGAGGAGAAGGTGAGCCATGGAAGCTTGCAGAGGAGTTGTCATTGGAGGGAGACAACTGAACTTCTTCGGTGGTAGTCTGTGAGTGATGCCGAAATGCAGAAGCGGGAAGATCCTCTGGAGAATCTTCAACAAGAAAATCAAGTAAATATGTATGACCCTCATCGGGTCATGCAATAACATCGACCGTGGAACGATCGGGTGATAGGCCGTGCTGTGAGAAAGCAACATCTTGGGCTGGAGAGAGGCCCAAGTCATCTTCAACCACCAAGGAGTTGGTAGGAGAAGGAGCATTGTGGGTCTCCAAATTTTCAACCGAAACCTGTTGGGAGGAGACGGAGGAGCTAGCTAAGGGGTCAGCAGATTCCCTGGGCCTGGTAGGGACAATTTTAACAGCTTCAGATTGTGAAGAATCTGTTGCTGGATGGGTGGTTATGGCCCTCAAAGGATCCTTATGCCTCTTTGGATGAGACTTAAGGGGGGATGAGGAGTGACTCCGCTTCTTGGAGTGGGTGTTGACTTGGGTAGCCACCAAAGGTGATTTTGGTGGCATAGTCATAGAAGCGAGTGCGGAGCTACCGGAAGCTTTTGATTTTTTGGATTTGCTTGCCGGTTTCACTCGGGTAGGGGGAGGAGGGTCCACTACAGTGGAGGAAGCCACAATAGGACGAGGGTCCCGAGCATCTCCCCATTGCAGATTGGGAGAGTTAATGAAAGAATACGTACCTGAGAGAATGGTGGTTCCATCCTGTTCGCGTTGCAGAATTAGCTTGGTGACAGTTGGAGGAGAGAAACCAAACACAAATTTGGGAGTAGGTGACTTTTGATCAGCTTCAAGAATAGCAACCATCTTGTGGGAGATGATGAGAGATAGAAATCTAGGATAAGCTACATGTGGCCTCTTGGAATTGTCTATCACACTAACTATTTCATCAAAGAAATATTTGGCAAAATCTATCTGTCTTTGAAACATGATTGCATGGGCAAGCTTGGTGGCATAAGATGGAACTTGGTCATAACCGCTTGTTTTACAACTAAGGCACAAAAGAATATGAGTAAAGAAGAAGTTCCATACCGGACCCATATTTTTGCGCATAAGAGTGCCATGTCCTTTATCACCGTCTTTGTGTTCGTAGTGGATTGCACTTACCACCTCACCATGTTCAATGTCCAAGAGAGATGTAGCATGTTCTTTGCCTAGAGGAAACTTTTCATAAGAAGGAAAAGTTGGAAGATGTAGAGCAGACCGAATGTATTCAACCCCAAAGCTAAGATCAGGTTCAGCATCAGAAAGGATGGAAGCCTTGATTTGTGCAGTAGCGTCATCATAGAAGCAAGAAATCCAGAAATTACCGAGAAGCATTTTGCTCATTTTGATGCTTTTGGTGAAGGCATATTGTAGAGGAGACTTTTGAAGAAAAAAGGAGACTGGACTGTGTTCTGGATGTTGCGGGTCATTAGCAAATCTTGCAAGATGATTGCAAGTGTTGAAGACTAAGTCTGCATGAGTGAGTTTGGGAGGAGAAGAAGAGGATGCCATCCTAAGAAATGGAGAGAAGAGATGAGAGAAGATGGAGAGGTGTGGAGAAATAAGAGATGGAGAGGGGGTATTTATAGTGGGGTAGAGATGGGTAAGAAGGAAAGAAAATATATGTTGGGTAATAAGAGGGAGGATAAAGGGATGGTAGAGGTTAGGTTTAGGGTGTAGGATGAGATGTATGGGGAATAGAAAAAGTAGGAGAGAGAGAGAGGGAAGTGAGTCTTATAAAAAAAGAGGAGAGTTATGGGAATGGTGGGTTTCGGTGGGGGGGGGGGGGGTAGGGGATGGGGTTGTCTTCGGCCGAAAAGTGAAAGGGGAGGGAGGGGTGTCGGTGGCATGCAAGGAGGAAATGGGGGTGGTTCGACAGCTTAGGCGTCGGTGGGGGGGGGGGGGGTTGGAGCATGCACGTCGGTGGGGGGAGGGGGAGCATGCACGTCGGTGGGTGGGAGCATGCACGTCGGCGGTGGATTGGGATCTCGGTGTCGTCGGTAGGGAGGCAGCAGCGTCGGCGGCAATAAGCTGCTGTCGGCAGCCCTTGGCTTCAGCAGCAACAGCCGATGGCTGTTTGGGTGTGCGATGTGTTTGGTTTAGCAGGGAGAGATCGGTGGTGTCTTTGGAGAAGAGGGAGTATGTGAGAGATAATGTGAGAAGAGAAAAGAGATGGTATTTTATAGAAGGAAAAGGGGTAGGATGTAATTTAGGAGAGAAAAAAATGGTAGGTTGTGTTTGTATAGGGTAAGGTTTGAGGGTAGGTTGTTTTTGTATAGATGGAAAAAGTGTGGTGTGGATTAAAAGTAAAAATGGATGGGTAAGAAATGGATGGTTAGGATTGAGAGTGACTTGGATTGAGAGAGGTAAAAGAGATGTGTTTGTTGTGTGAGGGAAAGATGGTAAAAAAATAGGAAAGGTGGGTTAGAAAAAGAGGTTGACTTTTCTTGTAACTAGGAAATTATCAGTTATGGAACTTTTTAACTGATAAAATAATAAACACAGTATATAATATTTTTTAATTTTCTTTTTGACTTTTTAAAAAAACAAATTTCCTTTTTTTAAATGCCTAAATTTAACATACCAAGTTCTCCTAAGAGAAACTTGAACCGAGCTTCTTCTCGAGGCTTTGTGAAGAGATCCGCCAGTTGAAGATCGGTGGGGATGAAATGCAGTTCAATATCACCTTTGGAGATGTGATCTCTTATGAAGTGATACCGAATATCAATGTGCTTGGATCTGGAGTGAAGCACCGGATTGTTTGCAATGGCAATTGCACTGGAGTTGTCACACAGTATTGGGACTTGAGAGTAGATCTGATTGTAGTCCCTCAGTTGATTCTTCATCGATAGGATTTGAGCACAGCAGCTACCAGCAACAACATATTCAGCTTCAGCCGTGGAGGTGGAGACTGTGTGTTGCTTCTTGCTAGACCAGCTAACAAGTTTACCACCAAGGAGTTGGCAGCTTCCAGTAGTGCTCTTTCTATCAACCTTTGATCCTGCAAAGTCAGAATCTGAATAACCCATTAGATCAAAACCTGAGTCTTTGGGATACCAAAGACCCAGATTCATGGTACCTTTCAGATACCGAAAGATGCGTTTAACCGCAACCAAATGAGATTCCTTAGGATTGGCTTGGTAACGCGCACACAGACAAGTAGCAAACATAATATCAGGTCTACTAGCAGTAAGATAAAGAAGTGACCCAATCATTCCTCTAAACTTGGTGACATCAACAGACACACCAGCAAGATCAGCATCAAGTTTTAGAGGTGGTGCCATAGGAGTTTTCATAGGAGAGCATGTATCAAATTTAAACTTTTTCAAAAGATCACGAATGTATTTGCTTTGGTTTTTAAAGATACCTTCAGAATATTGTTTTACTTGGAGACCCAAGAAAAATGTTAGCTCCCCCATCATGCTCATCTCATATTGACTCATCATGAGAGAAGCAAACTCATCACACAGTGATTCATCGATGGCACCAAAAATGATGTCATCCACATATATTTGAACAAGAATAAGATTACCTGGGTTTTGTTTGATGAAAATAGTGTTGTCAATCTTACCCCGAGTATACTTGTTCTTCAGAAGAAAGTTAGCTAGAGTGTCATACAAGGCACGAGGAGCTTGTTTAAGGCCATAAAGAGCCTTATCGAATCTGTACACATAGTCAGGATGAAATGGATCTTCAAATCCAAGAGGTTGCTTCACATAGACTTCTTCAGCTAGCTCTCCATTCAGGAAGGCACTCTTGACATTCATCTGGAAAACTCTGAAGTTCTTGTATGCAGCATGAGCAAAGAAGATTCTGATTGCTTCAAGTCTGGCAACTGGAGCAAAAGTTTCGTCATAGTCAATTCCTTTTTTTTGCCTGTACCCCTGAGCAACCAGCCTCGCTTTATTTCTGATGACAGTGCCTTCTTCATCCATCTTGTTTCTGAAGACCCACTTGGTTCCTATGATTGTTTTTCTGGGAGGACGAGGAACCAATCTCCAGACCTTGTTCCTTTCAAACTGAGAGAGTTCTTCTTGCATGGCAGTGATCCAACATGGATCAGCTAGAGCTTCTTCAACCTTCTTAGGCTCTATAAGGGACAAAAAGTTCACATAGATACAGATGTTGCCTACTCGTCTTCTGGTTTGGACACCAACTTGTTGATCACCAATTATTTGATCAATTGGATGATCCTTGGTCCATTTTATGGCAGGAGGCAAAGCTAGAGGATAGGAAGGTTGTGGATGAGATGTGAAGGGTAGATCTTCAGGATGGAAGGATGGGAGATTCGGTGGATTTGATGATGGGAGATTCGGTGGATTTGATGAAGAAGGGATATTTGAGGGATGAGAGAGATTGGTGTTTTGAAAAGAATTTTGGTTTTGGGAAGTTTGGATCGGCAGAGGATTTTCTTCTTGGTTTGAGGAAGGGTTTGAAGATGTGGAAAGGTTATTATCTTGAGAGGTAGGATTTTGAGGAGATGGTATGGGAATAGTTGGGCTAGGTGGAGAAGGAGAAACATCACCAATGCAAGAGGTGATCCAACTATTTAATTCATCATCATCTGAGGAGATGGATGATACCTTGAGGTCATCAAACTTGACATGTATTGATTCATCAATACATTTTCTCCGAAGGTTGTAGACTGATAACGCCACTTTTTGGCGTTATTTTCGATCCTCAAACCAATGAGATTGACTTGTGTTCTAGCAAAAAGGCGGAACTTTATGGTTTATCGAGTGAAATGTGCAGGTAATCTAAAAGACGGCAATCATCGAGAAAAGAAGCGGAAAAGAGCCCAAAACGAGTACAAAACGAAGCCAACGAAAGCCCGAGACCCGTGCCCAAACCATGACCCGAACCTGACCCGAAGCACAACCAGAACCCGCGCGGTTTCTGGCACGGTTTGCAAGTCGCGGCAAAAACCGCGCAACCCCCTGTTCCAGTTTTATATTTTGGTGTTTTCCGGATTTTAGGTTATCATTCACGACACGCGCGACGGGAGGCAGCTGAGGGGCGATTTTCAGAGGCTTTTCGGAGACTTTGGAGCCACGACAGAGGATTAATCAAGGAGGAGTTCACGAAGATAATTGGATTAGAGCCGAGAGAAGGGAGTCCATCATCACATTCATCACGTCCACGTTCATTATGTTTACACACACCAGTTTTCTTCCCTTTTCTTTTGTTTTGTCCACCACCAACATGAACTAATCTTTAGATGTTGGGGGTTGGAATGAATTTGGTTTAAAGCGTATGAACATGTGACTTGAGACTTTTATCAGTTTTTCCTATTTTTAATGAAGCATGTGATTTGGATTTTAATGCTTTTGTGGGTTTGGCCAACTTTCAATTGTTTTGTTTGTTTTCAGTTAAGTTCGAGAGAATTAATTGTTAACTAGAACTAGAATTTGCATGCCTAAGGTGAGAAATTGGATAGAGATATACCAAGTAAGCCTTAGTCCCATTACAATCTCGATTTTAATGTGTTTTGAATTCCATAGGTGAGATCGAGAGATAAAACTTGTGTTTTTCAAGATAAAACCCGTTGTTGCTTGAGAAAGAACAACGGTGATTTTAGAGATTGGGTATTCATTATACGGAATAACTGGTAACTATTTTTAGTCAATTGTTTGTAAGTGAAAACCTTAGGATTTCCAACCCTCAACTGTTTTCTCTATCCGAAGTTTCCTAAGTTGTTTACTGTCCCGTTTGTGATTTGTTTTCTTGCAATTAATTAGTTTTATACCAACCACTCAAAATTGGAACCGTTCAGTTAATAGATCTTATAGTCATTGTGATACTTAGTTCCTAGTTCCGTGTGTTCGATACTCGTACTTTTGTACTATTACTTGATTTCGACCCGTACACTTGCGGTAAGATTTAGGGGGGTGTAAACCCGCCTATCAAGTTTTTGGCGCCGTTGCCGGGGAACTAGTTGCAACTGATACCACTACCAGCTATAAGCGCTATTACATTGAACATTTTTTTTATTTTGTTTCATCTCTTTCAGTTTTTGGATTGCTAATTTTGTTTACCTTCCGTTTCAGGTACTAATTGGTTTATGCCAAGGAAAACCCGAGGGAAAGGACTCGAACCACTCGATCCGGAAATCGAAAGGACCGTCTGTACGTTACGAAAAGAATCTAAAGCTAGAAGACATCTGAAGATGGGCGACGAAGCTCCTCCCGAGAGACGCCCTATGCGGTCGTTTGCCGATCCGAATGTGGCAGCCGCACGCATAGGCATCCAAGCACCTACCACTGCGGCAAATTATTTCGAGATCAAGCCGAGTACCATCGTGATGGTACAGAAGAATCAGTTTGGGGGAGCCCCAACTGAAGATCCCCATGCACACCTTCGTGCATTTGAACGGATCTGCAATACGTTCAAGATCAATGGGGTGGACGAGAATGGAATCAAGCTGAGGCTATTCAGTTTTTCTCTCAAGGGTAGAGCTGAAATATGGATAGAGGGCCTACCATCAGATCAGATCACTACATGGGCAGGCTTGAAAGCTGCGTTCCTCCAGAAATTCTTCCCACCGGGAAGAACCGCTCAACTGATGGCCGACATCACCCACTTCGCTCAATGGGACCAAGAGACTCTATACGAGGCATGGGAGCGATATAAAGACATGTTAAAAAATGTCCACGTCATGGGTTACACGGCTGGGTAATTATCCAAACGTTCTTTGGAGGCCTTCACCCGCAGTTCAAGAATGACATCACTACTGCAGCGGGTGGAGCCCTTATGAATAAGACGTATGAAGAAGCAGTTGACTTGATCGAGAACTTAGCCGAGCATATCTATGCCACTCCACGATCTTCTATCAGACGGGTAGCTAGTGTTCAAGAGTCAGACGAATTGAAGGTGATAAAAGCCCAATTAGCTGCTATCACGAATCATTTGAAGGGAGGAAATCCGGAAGTGTTCTGCGATGCTCAAGAACCTGAACAGGTTCAGTTCTTACAGAACCGGCATAACCAGCCGAGGAACGACCCTTTTTCGAACACCTATAATGAGGGGTGGAAACGACACCCTAATTTCTCATGGAGTCAACCACAAGGGCAACCCGGCCAGCAACAAGGTAACTATTCTAATTTTTCCAATTCTTCTAATGCTAACAATGCTTACCGTCCTCCAGGTTTCAACCAAAGGAAATTCGACGAAGGACCATCCGTAGAGAAGAAACCGGGACTGGAAGATACGATGATGAAGTTTATGAACAAGATGGATAGCACGGTTGAAGGTTTGGCAAGCACGGTGAGTACAGTGAAAGCTGCAACTGATCAGAACACCGCATCCATCAAGATCCTTGAAAGACAAGTGGTGCAAATTTCTGAAGTCTTACAAAACCGAGCCCCAGGAACGTTTCCGAGTCAGACTGAAAGGAAACCAAGAGAAGAGTGAAAAGCCGTTTATCTGAGAAGTGGCAATGAGCTGATCAATGAGCCTACACGAGAACCGTCATCAAAGGAAACCGAGCCCAAAAGGCAAGAGGTGGAGATCATAGATATGGATGAGTTGGAAGCCGATGAAGATATTGTGATTAAAGAGAACAAGAAGAGTGAAGAGAAGAAGCCAAAGCAACCACCGGTCAAGCCGACAGCTCCAAAAGTGCCCTATCCGAGCAGGCTTAAAGCGCATAAGGATGATGTTAATTTCTCTAAATTTTTTGATATATTTAAAAAGTTACATATTAACATTCCTTTTGCAGATGCTTTGGCACAAATGCCCTCATATGTGAGATTCTTGAAAGATATCCTTTCTAACAAAAGGAAGATTGAGGAGCACGCGACAGTTGCACTTACTGAGGAGTGCAGCGCGATCATTTAGAACAAGCTTCCCCCAAAGCTTAAGGATCCAGGGAGTTTTTCGATCCCTATTCAAATTGGGAATCTTTGTTTTGATAAGGTATTATGCGATTTAGGAGCAAGTATTAATCTAATGCCTTTATCTGTTTTCAGGAAACTTGGCTTGGGGGAAGTGAAGCCAACATACATGACACTTCAGCTTGCAGATAGATCGATAGTGTATCCATATGGAGTGATAGAGGATGTTCTCATCAAGGTTGACAAGTTCTACTTCCCGGTGGACTTCGTGGTGCTGGACATTGATGAGGATATAGAGGTCCCGCTGATATTGGGAAGATCCTTTCTGGCCACGAGCAGAGCACTGATCGACATGGAAGAAGGTGAGATGACATTGAGGGTTGGCGGCGAAAGGGTAACATTCAAGATGTTCGATAATGTACGAGGTCAAGTTGGAGAGGAGCCGAGTAATCACGAAAAGCCTAAGGAGTGATCAGAAGGAAGGTCGAGCCACGACCGAAACCAAGGCGCTGGGTGGGAGGCAACCCACCGAGGTTTGCGTGTTTTTTTATAGGTTTTTGAGTGATTTTATTTACAAATTTTTTTTTGGAACAGAGACTTACGCGGTTTTGGCCGCGGCTTCATGCCGCGCGCCAAGCCGCGGGGTTCTCTGAATACTTTGCGAAACAGAGAGTTACGCGATATGTTGCGCGGTTTGCAAACCGCAGCACAAACTGCGCGGTTCCCTGTTCACGTGCGGTGTGTTCCTTTTTCTTGCTTTGAGTCGTTTCGTTTCTTTGCTTTCCTTTTTTCTTTCTTTTCTTTTGTTTCTGTGTTCCCTCTTCATTTTCTCCGATGTCTCCCAACCATTCTCCTTAATGTCGCAAAAGAATCTCCTCCGTCCGGGCAAACAGGTATGCTCTAACTTTGTCTGTTAACGAGTGGTGTATGATGTTGTGTTTCCTTATCAGTTAAACGAGATGCAACAAACCTAAGTTTCACTTAGGTTTGGGGTGCCTCACCTTTCCACATCTACACACTCACTTTTAATCCTATGCAAACCTTGGTTTCACCGAGGTTTGGGGTTGGCTTTAGTTGGCAAACCTAGGCCACAGCCTAGGTTTGGGGTGGCCATATTTGAAAAACTTTGGACCCGCTTTTTGATATAATATGTTAATGTTTGTCCTTCATGTTTGATGACTGTAACAACTGCACAATGATTGGTGTCGCATCGCCTACAACTGACACTTGCACATTGAGGACAATGTGTGGGTAAGGTTTGGGGTTGCCCAATCGGGCCCACGTTTATGCACGTAGACTTCCTGCACTTCTGAATGCGTAGACCACATTAGCTAAATTTTTTGAATGATTGAAACCGACCATTGTGGGAAGAATCTTGTGATTGTAACGTGACCATTAGGGAAGGACCGGGAAAAGACATGACTAGGGACATTAGTGGAGACCACCCAATAGCGAGATTTGAGCCTAAATGACGTTCTTCACTTCGAGGGATTTAAACACAAAATTCATATACATTTTTCCGAATTCCTTGTCGTGATTATAGAGTGATCTCACTATAATATTGCATTGAGTAGCAAAGACGACCATCGGGATATTGGGTAAGGGTATAGTAGACCATATCGTGTGGACCTTAAGAGATGATTCTAGGCATTGTGTGAAATTTTAACCCGTTTTTATCTATCGTTCCTTTTTACCCATTGTGTGTAGCCATAACCTTTTTGCAGCCAAACACTCACCCTATTCATTTCATGACCCACCATTAAATCCTATCCAAAAGCCTTAGCCAACCCTTATCCGAAAGTGTGTCAATCAGAAGCAGTACAGGCCAGTCATGAAAATAGATAGAAAAGAGGGCCAATGCAGCCCCAATCAAATAAAGAGGACTAATGAAGTCCCAACTTAACAAAAAATTATTACAAAAAGAAAATAAATACAGTTGTTTAGATAGCTTTACCGCAGAAAATAAGAGAGTCAAAGCGACTCCAGCAGTGACAAAGAGGGCCAAATAATAGAAAGTGAAGTCAAGAAGTTCAGAACTACTAATGGTTTACACACCGAGGATTTTTGATCCGCTCAACCTTCGTTTCTTAGCCATAACCCTAGCCCCGTTACAACCCTTGTAAAGACCTGGAGGATCTTCTAGAAAATGTGTCAATACATTTTATCCGAAGGTTGTAGACCCTGAATGCTTTAGAGGTGAGAGAATAACCCATAAAGATGCCTTCATCTGCTTTGGGATCAAACTTGCCCAAGTTCTCTCTGTCATTTAATATATAGCATACACACCCAAAGACATGAAGAAAACTGATATTTGGCTTTCTACCATAAAAGACTTCATAGGGAGTCTTATTATGTCTTTTTACAATGATGGACCTATTTTGGGTAAAACATGCAGTATTAATTGCCTCAGCCCAAAAATAGGTCGGTAGGTGAGATTCACTCAGCATGGATCTGGCAGCTTCACACAGCGTCCTGTTCTTTCTCTCCACCACACCATTTTGTTGTGGAGTCTGCACAACTGAAAAATTCTGAGAGATGCCCTTCTCAGTGAAGAAGTCATCCAAAACACTGTTTTTGAACTCAGTGACGTTGTCACTCCTTACTGATCTCACCAGTTGTCCATTCATCACTTCAGATCTTTTGATGAACTTTATGATTTCTTCAGAAGTATCACTTTTATACCTGAGAAAAAAAATACCCAAGTGTAACGTGTAAATTCATCAATAATAACAAGAATGTACCTTCTTCCTCAAAGGCTTGGAGTGCTGACTGGTCCACATAGATCCATGTGCAGCATCTGAAGAGGTTGAGAAATGGAGAAGCATTTCTTGGATTTGAATGAGGATTTTGTGAGCTTTCCCTTCTCACAAGCAGCACACAGCTTTTCTTTCACAAACGTCAGCTTTGGCATTCCAGACACGAGCTCTTTAGAGGAGAGAGAGTTCAAGGTTTTGAAGTTGAGGTGAGAGAGACGCTTGTACCAAAGCCAACTGATCTTAGCAGGGTTTTCAGAGACAAAACAGATGTTTGTTCCAAAAGATGAACTCTGTCCCATGTCTATAACATAGACATTTTCTTTTCGGTACCCGGAAAGTACAGCTTTCATGTCTTTGTCAACCACCGTGCAAATGGACAGTTCAAAGATTACTTTATAACCGAGATCACACAGCTGGCTTATGCTCAAGAGGTTGTGCATCAAGCCTTTAACATACGCTACTTTATTAAAGGTGACGGAACCATTAGAGAGAGTTCCGTAGCCTTTAGTACTGCCACGAGAATTATCGCCGAAGGTAACAGATGGACCTTTAGCTGATACGAAGTTTACAAGAAGAGATTTGTTTCCAGTCATGTAACGCGAACATCCACTATCCAGATACCCGATCTGATGATGTCCATAGACCTGCAGTCACAGAAAAATTAGTTCTTTGGTACCCACTTGGAGATGGGTCCTTTTGGGTTAGAAGAAGAAGTAGGGAGATCTTTAGAGATCCTATCCATTCTTTCAAGAGGACAATCTTTAGCCATATGAAAAGTGTCACCACAGTTATAGCATTTTCTATAGATAAAAACCTTTTTAAGATTTTGACCACTTCCCTTGTTTTGACCTTTCACATTGATTTTTATGATCTTGGCTGAAGAAGATGAACCAAGAGGAGTGGATCCTAGAATTCCTTGGTAAGGGTTTAAGATGGGTGAATGTCAGGATTCTTTGGGATTTGACTTCTTGAGAAGCACAAATCGAGGAATGGGAAAAGTGGAAGAGTTACCAGAATATTTCTTTGCAGTTTTTCTTTTGGGATGGAAATCGACAACTGATTTCCCTTAGTCAGAAGTGGAAAATCTGTTTGAGGGAGGTTGAGGTTCTCTCTTAGGGATCTTTGAAGGCTTAGGTTCAGAGGAAGAGACTTCATCTATGTGTAAAGATTTCATCAGCTCATGAACAGATTTGGGAAGGTCATTAGAACCTTGGGCTTCTTCAACTTCAGAAGTTGAGACATCACCTTTAGCTTTAATGAACATTCCAAACTTCAAGGCTGTAGAAAGGTCAAGAGAGTTCATTGAATGAGTATCACTTGAATGGTGTTCAGAGGACGGAGGAAGCACAAAGGAAGTGGAAGCATGAATATTTGAGGAAGAGTCAATGTCCATTTTGCCAAAGCCAAGTCCAGATTTGTCATCACAGTTCATTTGGTCTTTAAAAATCTTTTCCAAATTCTTAGAAGCGTTAGTCCACTTTTCACAGTTTCTTGTTCCTCCTTAAGTCTTTTGAACAATTTATTTTTCACTTTAGCAAGTGTAAAGTTTATGGTTTTCAGATCTTCAAGCTCAGCTTTCATTTTGTCAAAATGTTTTAGTTGAGAAAGACAGATTTGAAGTTGAGAAGAAAGAGATTTTATCTGAGCATTTGCCTTTTTCTGTAACGTCCCAAAAATTACAAGCAAATTTAAATTTTTAAATAAACATTTCATTTATAACAACTCATTAAATGATCCCAACGTTTCGTTTGCAAACTCATAATTAATATCTTCATAATAAAAACCAGCGGAATAAACGTTTAATTATTAAAAACCATAAAGCAACCAGCTCTCCTCGCGCGCCAGTGTGTACTCGTCACGCCTTGGAGCCGCCCGTACCTGAAACCACAGTTTATTGGGAAAGGGTAAGCACGAAGCTTAGTGAATTCAACACCATAAGTAACACAGTTATTTCCACACCACCATAAACAGATAATTGCACATAAACAGCATACAAGTCTACGAACAAATCATAGACGTGCATACTCACACCAACCCACCTAATAGGCATACGTCGGTCCCACCGACCACGCGACAACCGTGCAAACGCAACCCGGCACCCCCGGGTTCATACGCCACCCGCGTATACAACCTTCGGTCCCACCGAATTACTACGCCACCCGCGTATGTGACCCTTGGCCCCGCCGAACTCCTACGCCACCCGCGTAGTCACAACAATAATGTCCGACTAAACACCCCACTATTTAACCCCGCATCAAAAGCAAATAGAACTACCACATACATACACGACGTAATGTAAAAATAACCGACATTAGTTATAGTGAGAGAACTCACCTCGAATGCGCGCCTAGCTCAACAATACAAACTCAAGCTTCCCAATTACGGTCACTTCCCAGCACCTAAACGCACGTTAAAACGTATCAATACGAGACCCGGACCCTACGACACGACACCCGCTTAAACTGTCACTAAAACTACTTCCCGGTCTCGCCAAACAGGTCTGTTCGGGACCTGTTTCGACCTCCTTAAACCCAGTAACTACTCAATATTATTACATGGTCAGAAAGTACTATGAGTTAGGGTTCCAAGGACATATTATACGCCTCCTAACGATTTTTCTACCATTTATTATGGATTTTACAAAAACAGTTCCCCGAACAGCGAAAATCAGCACCTTTCAGTATAAAATGACATTTTGACCAATGCTACGTCCCGAACTGGGCTTCGCACAAAACACAGAAAAGTTTATAGACTCAAAAAGGGAACTTTTGGCGCTGGTCTCACCCAGATACGAGTTACGAGCAAAAGGTTATGGTTTTCCCAAGACAATGGCAGATTCCAGAATTTTTCACATGAAATGACGAATCACTGAACTTACAACCACTTTTCCACCTAGCTAGAGGCCGAACCAGTTTTCCGCTAAAACACGGAAAACGTGTCCGACCCCGAGCTTGAACCGTGGGCGCCAGTTTCGGCTCAATCGGAGTTACGACAGAAAAGTTATGGCCGTCGCAAAAACAGTGGCTGAACAATTACTCACAAGAAATGACGACTCTAAAAACAACGGTTCGATCGGTTTGGCTTAAGCGATTAAGTTCTGGCTTAAAGGAGTCTACGGTGATTATTAGTAAGACATGGCCACGCACCACCCACTGCCCTCAAGCAGTGGTGGTCGCCGGTGGCGGCCGGCGGCGGTTCATCGACGAAGTGATAAAAACAACCCGCAAACCACCGCGAGATCACTACCCTCTCGATCACCATACCGCACGCACCAACGACTGACACCACCACCGCCACCCGACACCCAGCCACCACAGTGGCGGCGCGGCAGCGGCAGCGGCGGCCGGCCGGCGGTGGTCCTCCGGTGACGAAAACGAAAAGAAAAGAAACGTCGAGTGAAACCTTACCTCGATGACGACACAACGGCGAAACCCGACACCTTCACTCTCTCTCGCTACACCCTCCTCTTCGCCGGCAGAACCAGCAGCGCCGGCGCCGACTGCTTGTAGGTGGCTCACGGCGGCAACAGCGACTCCGGCGGCTTCAGCAACTCGGGCGACTTCCCTTCCTTCTTGTCTTCCTCTCTCTCTCTCGGAATCTTCGACGAACCAATGGTGACGGCGGTGGTGTCCGGCAGCAACAGCGGCGGCGACAGGAGGAGGGGCTACGGCCGTGGGTTTTATTTATTTGGGAGATAGCTTAGGGTTTGATATCTCTTCTTTTCTTATCTAAGCGTGATACACAAACAAGGAAAACGAGGGGGGGGGGGGGGGAAGGCTGCACCTCTTGGGCCGAACCCCATGCATGGGTTTAGGTGAATTGCAATAATGGTCCCTGTAGTTGCAGTTTCACAATTATCCAACACGGCCCCTCAACGAAACACCCAACGCGACTAACCTTTCCCGTTAAACCCGACTTTTAGCAATTAAGGTCTTTGATGTCTAACCTCGATAACTAACAACGTTAAAAGAAAAGATTTAATTTAATACCGTAAATCCTACCAGGACACGAGCTTTACAACTCTCCCCCACTTGAATTAGACTTCGCCCTCGAAGTCTACGTCCGCAAACAGCTCCGGATAGTTCTCCCGCATCCCGACCTCGGGTTCCCAAGTCTCTTTCGGTGTTGCCACTGGACTTTCACTCACTGGAATCTAAATTTCTCACCCCGTCTAGAAATTCTCGAATACTTTTCTTACTAACAAAACTCCTTCAAGGACACTGGAAATTATGATCGGAAGAACACTCCAACACTGGATTCATTCCTAACCAAGCGACTTCGGTTTCCCCCCAACCTTAGGTGTTCCATACATCCCGATTCAACTTTCAAGCTCTAATCATCCTAAAGGTGCTCACCAACATACCCTACAGGATACTCGAATCCGATTATTCCTGCCATTAACTGTCGATTAACTTCTACGACTTCTACTAGACTCCCAAAATTTACAATAAATCACATTAACAACATCGGCCCCCCGCCGAACATCGGTCCAACCGATTACAATAACAAACATCGGCCACCCGCCAAACATCGGCCACCCGCCGAACATCGGTCCAACCGATTACAATAACAAACATCGGCCACCCGCCGAACATCGGTCCAACCGATTACGATAACAAACATCGGCCACCCGCCGAACATCGGTCCAACCGATTACGATAACAAACATCGGCCACCCGCCGAACATCGGTCCAACCGATTACGATAACAAACATCGTCCACCCGCCGAACATCGGTCCAACCGATTACAATAAATCACATAAGCGTGGTATTATCCTAGACACTAACACAAATAGATATCCCCCACAATCAAGTCAACTAACACACACGTAGGTCATTCCCTTAACCGATACTACCCGACCTACATTACCAACACGCGTGGAATACCCAACCTCCCACCGTCGACGTATCCCCCACACTCGCTCTACAAAGCTAATTTATCTGAACCGAGGATACACCCTGACGCCTACCTCTCAGGTAACGCCTCAGGGCCCCTCACATCGGAATTACCTCCCAGGTAAGTGCCCACAACTATATCCTCCTAGCACCTACTAGAAAGCCTAGGCTATAACACCTGAACACCGGGGCCTCACCCCGAGATACCCAACCGACCACTACCAGTGACTGACTAACGTGTCTAAGGATCCAAAGTAAAACATCCTACCCACAAGTGCCTATCTCGGATTGTCTCCCTCACCCAAACGTGTAAATACTCGACGTGCAATGAATGCCAAACGGTGCGACAAAACAATTCATCAACAAGACTCCCCCTCGAGTCATTAAAACCGGGCAATTAGCCCATGACTAACTCCAAGTCAAAACCGAACAAAATGCTCCACGCTTGCTAGACCCATAAGTCGGTCAAAAACGCGTTTAAATAAAGTTTAAGCAAGCAATACTCTTAAATAACATTAGTCCCAAACTCGACACGAGTTAAACAAGAGTGTTTTCCAAAAGGACTCACACCCTTAAAATTATCAAAATGACACATAACACTTATAAACGCACTTCCCAAATGGTTTACAAAAACATTTACAAAATATTCTCAACGTCAAGATTTTTCATTTCAAAAAGACCGTAAGCAAGAAAACTACTATTACCAGGTCGGTAATTACGCAAAAATGGACACGCTCGTCCCACATATGAAAATCATGTTGAAAATCATCTCATTGCAGCTTAATTTACTCACAAAACGTAAGCGAAATAAATAATTTCTTTGAAAATGAACCGTCACGGTTCTAGTATGAATTGACCAATGACATGTATTTAAAGTAACCGCTCGACCTTACACCGGGTGCGACAAAAGTGTGCACATAATTTCAAAGTCAGTTCCACGACGTTTGACCCCAAAATTTCTCTTTTTAAACATAAAATGTCGTGGCATAGGGTTCACTAACAAATCTTACGCACGTCGGATAGTCATACAAAACGATAAAACGGTTTACAAATATATTTTTGTTAAAACACAACTGTCTCGTGTAAGTTTCAAACTTAAGATAAAAACCAATCCGTTTCCACCATTTGAAAATATCGACTAAAACCTCATAAAATCTCAAAAGGTGGGGTTCTTTAAATTGATTTCCATGATTTCCCCAAATGGTCACATGAACAAATAAGATATACACCACGTGAAATTAAACCCACACGACTCAACATGCCGTAAAACAGAACTTATCTTAACCAACTCACTCAAATAGCTTTATACAGACATCATGGAATGTAACTTTCCGCCTCAACTCTAACATATGTGGAGGAGTTCCAATGTTAAAGTCACAAGCCGTAGTCACTTGCCCGACATTTTAAACACCACAAAACACGGATATCATCTTACCCGTAAGAACCGTTGGAAAAATAAAGAAATGAGACAAATTCTAACAAAGTTTGCACCCCCGTAATAAAACGATTTCATACATTTTCAAAACCATATTTCAAAATCTTGTGCGTGTGCTAAACACTTCCCAAAATTTCAAAACACCATCCATAAAAATGATTTGAAACACAAGAATTTGTTAATGCAATCTATTTCAAAATCAAACTTTGTGCATGACTCAGTCGGCATTCTACGCCTCGACTCCTACTCCTCCAAATCTCTCCGATCCACTAACGTCATCCGGACATTTAAACCTCTTAGGCAAGTTGGGAAATTACGCCAAATAATCCCTGCGATTTTTCCTCAAATCAAAGTCGGCTCTATAAGCCTATGATTCTAGCACAATCATCCTCATCGCCACTCCAAGTGATTAATACTAGAATCGTCCTTTTATTCCAACGACTACTAATTTACAACCTTCGTCACTACCCCAACGATCATCCCATCAAAGCACATCAAGTACACACCTGTACCAGTGGATCTACTATAGTTGTCTCTCCTCGTGACGGCTATTCTGGGTAGATAATACAACGCGTTATCAGCACATAACAACGCACACTAAAAACACTCACGCCCAACTCCTTGGATTCCTCGTGACTTCACCGACTCGAGCATTGATCCTGTGCCTCTGGTAGTAGGAGCTCTACTACTACCATCCACACCTATCATCGCCCGTTCCGAGTTCCATCCCAAAGGGTCCAAGTAGCTCCTTGCCGATAACTATACCCATATGCCCGCATCAGCATATGTACACACTCTTCCTAGCCCCCTAGGAATTCCACCCCCAAACACTACCCTTGCTACAACGAAATTTCTACTAGTCATGACGAGTCGCCTCGCGAATGCACAGTCGCACACAGTGCAAACCAGATAGACATTCGAATGTAAGATTCTATCCTACAACGGTTGGACTCAAACAAGAGCTGCGCAATAGAACTAAATCCGACATTCTAAGGCTATTCGGTTCCTACCGCATACGACCTATAGTGCATTCACCTAACAACCTATCAAGGCTAGCATAACCTCCTATTAGCAAGCAACAAACATGCAATACAGTGTAATAAGCACCAAGCAATTTAGCATACATACTCCTATGTTCTAGAAAGCAATCTAGCACACATACTCATACATAAACACCCTTCCCAGCTCTCTAGGAACTTCCTCTTATCCTACTACCCTTGCTACTACCGAATCCCTACTAATTATAACGAGCGACCTCGCGAATACCCGATTATATGCAGTGCGAAATAAATAGACATTCGAATACAAGATTCTATCCTAGAACGGTTGGACTCAAACAAGAGCTGCGCAATAGAACTAAATCAAATATTCTAAGGCTATAAATCTCTTACTGCATACAACCTAGAGGGCATCCACTTAGTAACCTATCATAATTAGCATAAATTCCTAATAGCAAGCAGTACAACATACATCATAGTGTCCACAACAGGCAATCTAGCATGCATACTCTATGATCTAGAAAGCAATAAAACACTAAGTACTGTACCTTTCCCCTTTGGCTCCGGTTGACTGTACACACTGCGCCTCCGATCACCGTTTCTCAAACGGATTTTTCCTTCTTTTTATTTCCCAAAAACTTTAAAGAAAATTTTTATAGCCGCAAACTTGAGATCAAACACACCGAAATGTGTTTGATTCACTCAAGCCGTGCTCTGATACCATCTGTAACATCCCAGGCCAACCGTACCAGATATTGTCCGCTTTGTCCACACACCTGGACTCACGGTTTTAAAACGCGTCTGATAGAGGAGGTATCAAGTCCCTTATAAGGCAACATTTGTTCCCCACCCCAACCAATGTGGGATATTAGGCCAACTGTACCAGATATTGTCCGCTTTGTCCACACCTGGACTCACGGTTTTAAAACGCGTCTGATAGAGGAGGTATCAAGTCCCTTATAAGGCAACATTTGTTCCCCTCCCCAACCAATGTGGGATATTACAATCCACCCCCCTTGGGAGCCCAGCGTCCTCGCTGGCACACCAGTCCGGTTCCCGGCTCTGATACCAAGTTGTAACGTCCCAAAAATTACAAGCAAATTTAAATTTTTAAATAAACATTTCATTTATAACAACTCATTAAATGATCCCAACGTTTCGTTTGCAAACTCATAATTAATATCTTCATAATAAAAACCAGCGGAATAAACGTTTAATTATTAAAAACCATAAAGCAACCAGCTCTCCTCGCGCGCCAGTGTGTACTCGTCACGCCTTGGAGCCGCCCGTACCTGAAACCACAGTTTATTGGGAAAGGGTAAGCACGAAGCTTAGTGAATTCAACACCATAAGTAACACAGTTATTTCCACACCACCATAAACAGATAATTGCACATAAACAGCATACAAGTCTACGAACAAATCATAGATGTGCATACTCACACCAACCCACCTAATAGGCATACGTCGGTCCCACCGACCACGCGACAACCGTGCAAACGCAACCCGGCACCCCCGGGTTCATACGCCACCCGCGTATACAACCTTCGGTCCCACCGAATTACTACGCCACCCGCGTATGTGACCCTCGGCCCCGCCGAACTCCTACGCCACCCGCGTAGTCACAACAATAATGTCCGACTAAACACCCCACTAGTTAACCCCGCATCAAAAGCAAATAGAACTACCACATACATACACGACGTAATGTAAAAATAACCGACATTAGTTATAGTGAGAGAACTCACCTCGAATGCGCGCCTAGCTCAACAATACAAACTCAAGCTTCCCAATTACGGTCACTTCCCAGCACCTAAACGCACGTTAAAACGTATCAATACGAGACCCGGACCCTACGACACGACACCCGCTTAAACTGTCACTAAAACTACTTCCCGGTCTCGCCAAACAGGTCTGTTCGGGACCTGTTTCGACCTCCTTAAACCCAGTAAATCCTAAATATTATTACATGGTCAGAAAGTACTATGAGTTAGGGTTCCAAGGACATATTATACGCCTCCTAACGATTTTTCTACCATTTATTATGGATTTTACAAAAACAGTTCCCCGAACAGCGAAAATCAGCACCTTTCAGTATAAAATGACATTTTGACCAATGCTACGTCCCGAACTGGGCTTCGCTCAAAACACAGAAACGTTTATAGACTCAAAAAGGGAACTTTTGGCGCTGGTCTCACCCAGATACGAGTTACGAACAAAAAGTTATGGTTTTCCCAAGCCAATGGCAGATTCCAGAATTTTTCACATGAAATGACGAATCACTGAACTTACGACCACTTTTCCACCTAGCTAGAGGCCGAACCAGTTTTCCGCTAAAACACGGAAAACGTGTCCGACCCCGAGCTTGAACCGTGGGCGCCAGTTTCGGCTCAATCGGAGTTACGACAGAAAAGTTATGGCCGTCGCAAAAACAGTGGCTGAACAATTACTCACAAGAAATGACGACTCTAAAAACAACGGTTCGATCGGTTTGGCTTAAGCGATTAAGTTCTGGCTTAAAGGAGTCTACGGTGATTATTAGTAAGACATGGCCACGCACCACCCACTGCCCTCCGGCAGTGGTTGTCGCCGGCGGCGGCCGGCGGCGGTTCATCGACGAAGTGATAAAAACAACCCGCAAACCACCGCGAGATCACTACCCTCTCGATCACCCTACCGCACGCACCACCGCCACCCGACACCCAGCCACCACAGTGGCGGCGCGGCAGCGGCAGCGGCGGCCGGCCGGCGGTGGTCCTCCGGTGACGAAAACGAAAAGAAAAGAAACGTCGAGTGAAACCTTACCTCGATGACGACACAACGGCGAAACCCGACACCTTCACTCTCTCTCGCTACACCCTCCTCTTCGCCAGCAGAACCAGCAGCGCCGGCGCCGGCTGCTTGTGGGTGGCTCACGGCGGCAGCAGCGACTCCGGCGGCTTCAGCAACTCCGGCGACTTCCCTTCCTTCTTGTCTTCCTCTCTCTCTCTCGGAATCTTTGACGAACCAATGGTGACGGCGGTGGTGTCCGGCAGCAACAGCGGCGGCGACAGAAGGAGGGGCTACGGCCGTGGGTTTTATTTTTTTGGGAGATAGCTTAGGGTTTGATATCTCTTCTTTTCTTATCTAAGCGTGATACACAAACAAGGAAAACGAGGGGGGGGGGGGGGGAAGGCTGCACCTCTTGGGCCGAACCCCATGCATGGGTTTAGGTGAATTGCAATAATGGTCCCTGTAGTTGCAGTTTCACAATTATCCAACACGGCCCCTCAACGAAACACCCAACGCGACTAACCTTTCCCGTTAAACCCGACTTTTAGCAATTAAGGTCTTTGATGTCTAACCTCGATAACTAACAACGTTAAAAGAAAAGATTTAATTTAATACCGTAAATCCTACCAGGACACGGGCTTTACATTTTCTTAGCATCTTTAGCATCATGGAAGTCAACAGTTAAAGAGTCAAATGCTTCAATCTTTTCAGCATCAGTAAGAGAGTGAAAGGGATGTACCTGAGTGGATGAGGAAGAGCATCCTGTTGAGACTAGAGCAAGATTGGAAGGAGTTTCCTCACAGTCATTGATGTCATCAATCTTTGCCATGAAACAAATATTGGCCATGTTCTTATAACTGTCAGATGTGGGTTCATCTGCCCAATCATGAGACTCAGCTAGCAGACCTTTTCCCTTTTTGGAAAGAATTTCATTTCTCTCTTTCTCTCTTTTGTATTTAGCCTTGTACTTTTCAGCACATTCAGAGTTCTCAGAGGAAACAGATTGGCCAAATTTTTTAGAGGAAGAGAAATTTGAATCAGGTTTGGATCTGCTAGATTTTGAAAGAGAACGACCAAAAGAAGAGTTCTTAGATCTTTCAGAGAGTTTGCTTCTGCACTCAGAGGCAAAGTGACCTTTCTTCCCACATTTAAAGCATTCCTCATTTGATTTATCAGTTGAAGAGTTCTTGGGGAAAATTTGAGAAGATTTTCTAGAAAATTTAGATTTACCAGAAGAGAAATAGGATCTAGGTTTAGAGTAACCTGCCAGCATGGCCATGCCATCTGTCAGTTGGTCAACAGGGGTTTCCTCACCTTCATCATCAGCATCACTAAGATATGTATCCGAATGATCATTGGTATCTTCCTGACTATCATGGTCAGAATCAGAAGGATATGTGATTCTAGTAATGCACACAGATCTTTTAGAAGAGTCACTCACAAGAGCTAGAGAAGTGCTCTTGATGTCTTTAATGACATACTTCCTTTGGAGCTTGGTTTGTTCAAAGTTAAAGAGAGTACCATAAAGAACAGTGAGAGGCATATGATCAAGGTCCTTGGTTGTCTTAATGCATGTGCAGATGTTTTCCCAGAAATCAGGAAGACAGTCCAAAACTTGCATAAGACTTCCTCATTGTCATAAATGCGACCCAGCAACTTAAGATCATTAAGCAGACCGTTAAAACGGTTATAGTAGTCAGAAAGAGATTCTCCTTTTTCATGAGAAAACAGTTCATATTTTCGAACAAGAGCGATCTTTTTGCTCTTTTTCACTTCCGAAGTACCTTCATAAAGAACACACAGGGTGGACCACATTTCCTTAGCAGTAGAAAAGTTCACAAGAGAATGATAGACCTCATCAGGCAAAGAGAGGGCAACGATGGCTCTGACTTTAGTGTCAGGAGCTACAAGACGCTTGTCTTCATCAGTGTACTTATTGGGGTCCTTTACAATGTATTTCCCAGTAGCAGGTGTTCGTTCTTCCTCATCAGAAGAAGAATCATCACCATCCTCATCTTTGTTTTTGGCATTATAACGATCCCAAACTCTAGGGACAAGAGGTCCTTCATGGAGTATAGTAGGATATCTGCTGTCAACTCCTTCTAGGAAGAGCATCATACGACTTTTCCACAGAGAGAAGTTATTAGGGTTAAACTTTGGTGGTTTGGCTATGGAGCCATTTCCGTATGATCCAGCATTTAAATTTTGAGAAGAAACATTGTTTAAGGAAGAAGATGAATCCATTGCAGATCAAGTTTATTAGATTAAACTGACCTGCTCTGATACCACTTGTTGGTCCCAGCTATGGATTAGCAATGGTAAACAAGTATTGTAGAAGTGGGGGTTGAATACAATACTAAAATTTTTTCACTTAATTAATTCTTTATTGATTTAAAATCAAGAATTACACATAGAAAACTTAAAGATTGTTGCGGAACAAAACAGATAAAATCTGCTTAAACAATCTAACACAAAGTCACACAGAGAATAAGAACAATTGTAAAACACTAAGAAAACAAATGAACTTCTTGAGAGAGGAAAATGCCAGCACTTGAAAGCTTTTAGAGTCTGTAACTGGTAAGGTTGCAAGGAAGGAAATGACCTCTTTATATAGTGCCTCATGCATTAAATGCATGGACACTTGTCAAGCAGAGCTTGGAAGGTAGGATGGAAGCAGGTCTTCTGAAAAGTACTGAGATGTACTTTTGTCTTTGCACATTTGTCTTGAAGCGTTGACCTGTTGTTGAAGCTGAACTTTCTTGAAAGAGATAAATAATCCAAAGAACCTTTTTCTGATCCTCGGATTATCTCTCTGTCATTGCAAGATATCCCAAATATATTTTGCAGATAAAGTGGAATATACCTGTTGTAAACTGTTGGCCTAGGATCTCTTCAAAGATATCTTCAAGAATTCTTTCTTAAGGAATTCTCTGTCGATCATGTCTTCAATATCTTCAAGTGATCCTGCCGATCATGTCTTCAACATCTTCAAGAGATCCTGCCGATCAAGTCTTCAAGATTATCCTTGCTCTTCAAGTGTACTGGCCTAAGACCTTAGGAAGTCTCAAGTAGCAGCTTAATCTTTGGTTGAGAAGTCTATCTTCAATCCGCTTTGAAGATATACTTCTACTTTGTTTCTTCGGTTGATCTTCGACTTCACCGAACATTTTTATACAATTAAGCTGCTTGTAAAGAACCTAAAAATTATTCTAAGTATGAACTGTGTAAAAATGAAAGACTGAGGTCATCTTCAAATCTTAAGTGACCCAACAATAACTTTCAAGCAACTTTACATAAAAACTTTCACGGATAAATCCGCTCCCGTAAATGGCACCCTGAAGTCACTCAAAAGTGACAACGAGTCTGTCTCACGTTGCCTTACTGGGTACTCCCTCCCATGGCATAAACGGAACCTCCCTCCGGCATGAGCACTGGCGGGCCTACCCCCCGACTTAGCCAATTTACGTCTACCACAATGTATGCCTACATCTCACATAAATTTCAAACAAGTAAAATCATGTAAAAATAACATGGCATTTCTACTCATTTACTTTCTTTGGAAAACACGTATAAAATCACGTATTTTAGTTAGAAAAACTCACCCGGCGCTTTAGAAATTTCTCGCTTCAATGCTTCTTACTTAAGCTTCCGATCTCTAAATGGAACACCTAAAATTTAGGAAACGCATATCATAAATCTTTCAATTGTTACCCGGGATTGCATCCGAACATATCCATAATTATCTAAGTTCAATAAGTCCCACTTCTCAGTCCAGAAATCAAATTATCGGACTCTGCTTACCGGCCCAATGCATCGATTCCGGATCCTTACATTCCTAGCCAATACCGGATCCTTACATTCTAAGCCCAATACCGGATCCACAAATAAATTCTGGATCGGCCCAAATGTTTTAAGTTCCGGATCCATAATAAACTTCCGGATCTGTCCAATTGTTTTAGCCCAAGAATTAAACAATTCCAGATCACGTGGCTTTAGCCCAAGAATTAAACAATTCCGGATCACGTGGCTTTAGCCCAAGAATTAAACAATTCCGGATCCTTTGCTTGGACTCCGGATCCACAACCCACGTGAAACAAACTCCAGATCCTCATTTCCAAATTCCGGATCCATAAGATTCCGGATCTGTGGCCCAAAATATTACATTCCGGATCTCATAATTAAATTCCGGAACATCGACTCAAATTCCGGATCACTTTAAATTTTAATTCCGGATCTTATTAATTAAATTCTGATTCCGGATCTCCACTTCCGGACTCAAAAATCCGGACTCTCGTTCGTAACGACGATGCGATACAGATTAACATAGGGCCGAAGATTAATCCATTTAAATCGATTAATAAGTCTCTTTCCAACAAGATGGTTATTCTAACTCCACTAATCCACTTAACATGATTATTTAATTTCTTTTGAACATCTTAAATAGAGAATTCTCAAACAATCCAATCGATCCAGCTGAACTCAAAAATAAGGATTGGAATTAAGGATTACCTGTTAAAATCGTTGTAGAATCAGATTCCAATACTCTTTCCTCTTCCAAATTTGATGATTGCTGAACTTTCTTCTCCAATTGTTATTGAGACTAAAACTCTCTCCTTCTCTGCTCTTTATCTCTAAGCCGCCACACACACACTCACACAAAAAATGACTTGTTTCTAGGGTTTTGAGCCCAATATGAGAGCTCTTATACCCTCTTATAAAAAATACAAGTTAGACCCCTAGACTTTAAAATTATGCAACTTCCTTCACAAAACTTATTCTGTTCAACTAAAGATCTCGGTTATTACAACACTCCCCCGTCAAAAGAATTCCGTCCCCAGAATTCCATTGTCGAAAAGATGAAGTTCTTGAACCTCATGTCGGCGTCTACTTCCCAAGTCGCCTCTTGCCATTTTATGACACCCCCACTGAACCTTTACTAAACGGATCTCTTTGTTCCTCGTTTTATTGACCTTCGCCATGTCGGGGCAATGCCATGGTTGTATCCCCGCTTGTGCCGAGCCTTTGGTGGTATTCTTAATGATACTTTACTAAGGCCAGCTGTCTCTTTGGGTGTAACTTGTAAGGCGTCGTATGGGACACTTGGGCTTTTATGCAGTGAAGTGTCGTACGATTAACATTGTTAGAGTGGCGTACTTTTGTGTTCATCCAATCTCAGTGGGTACGGGTCTCCCCCGTCATTGGCCAACCTATTTGGGATTTTATATTGTCCCTGTTTTATTATTGTTGGTCTTATACATTTGACTGCGATTGGATGACTTTAATATTGGATTCCTCTCCATGTATATTGAAGTTTAAATGAAGCAGGTCGTTTCCATATTTATGGTATTTGGACTTCATTACATTTTACGTTCGCATGAGTATTGCTTCGTATTATGTTTTCAATGAAGTGTTATAATTAAATGGATGGTTTTCCATGATTTATGGGTTGAGTACTTTGTTGTCAACCGTATTTGAAGGTTTTGTCTAATATAGAATTATTCACGTATTTGAGTGAGTTGGGATTGGAATTCATTTTGGAAAACGCTTTATACCTTTTGGGAACTTTTCTCATAGATTTTGGGTGCGTTGAAAAATGAGTCGTTTATATCCTTTTGTAAACTCTTTTGGAAATCATAATCTATGTTGCAAACTTTCATTTAAAGAATTATTTAAATCATGCTATAAACTCTTGAACTCACTAGGCGTTAGCCTAACCCTTTTTATTTGTCGGCATGTGCAACAGGTCTCAGGTTGGGAGTAGTTCTAGTGACACTGTGAAAGGTCGTGTACTAGTAAAGTGCTCGAGAGGTGAATAGCTTAAGTGATGTTTCCGCATTCATCATTGGGATTAGCAACTTGGACTTGGGTTAAGTAACACCCGTTGTAGTTTTAGTCTTTGTAACAAGACTTGAATTATATTTTGTTTAAGGTTAACCATAGATTGTAATTTGAGGTATTTTACCTATTGGATTATAGGAAGAAATCCTATTATTTCAGATGTATTATCAAAAAATTTAATTAGTTGCTCTTTCTCAATTCGAGGGTGTTACAAGTTGGTATCATAGCATAAGTTTGAGAGAATTAGGTGTTGACTTCGGATACCTAGACTCAAACTAGCGTTATTTTAAGTAAATGAGAGTGAAATTCACCATTAGGCACTTTAAGATAGGATATTTTGAGGTCGATGGGGTCACTAGAAACGAGAATCACGTCGAGAGTAGCAAGGATAATCATGTACGGTACGTTCATAATGACACCTGGCCAGTGTCATGGTGAATCTACCAGTTACATGTGCGTACTTGAACTAATTTAATGTGATGATCGTGGGATAGTGAAGAAATTCTAGGCGAGTAGTCGTCGGAAAAGATTGACGATTTTAGTATTAGTCACTTAGGGTAACAATAAGCATGATAATTGCTTTAAGTGGACCGTTTCGGGTCAAAATTGATGGTTAGATTAGAACCATAGATTTATTGAATCGACCTTAATTCGAGAAGGAAACGTAAGGTTAATTGATGTAATTCCCAACTTTGCCTTAAGAGTTTTGAACATCCGGATGACAATAATGGACCGGAGGGATTTGGAGGAGCATGGGTTAAGACGTTGGGGTGCCGACTAAGTTATGCACAAAATTTATTTTGAAAATAAATTGAATCAATTATTTCTTGTGTTACAAATCCTTATATGGATTGTGTTACAAATCTTGGAAAATGTTTAGCACACACACAATATTTTAAATCATGGGTTTTGAACCTGCATGAAATTATTTTATTGTGGGAGTTGCAAACACCGTCGGAACTTGTTCTATTTTGTTGTTGTCCAACGTTACTTTCGGATACAGTGATATCCATATTTTTATGATGTTTAAGACGTTGGGCAAGTAACTACGGCTTATGACTTTAACATTGGATCTCCTCCACCTATGTTAAAGTTGGGACGGAAAGTTATCTTCCATAATGTCTATGTAAAGCTATTTTGGAGAATTTGTTTAATGTGGGTTTGTTAAACAATGTTGTTTATATGGTATTACAACAAGAAGGGGATTTTTGAAATTTTGGCGTTTTAGTCATGATTTTGCTTATTGCAATTTGACTTTTGGAAGCAACATGTTTGGTGTCATTTTATTGACTTGAGGTCATTGAGCCCATTGAATTTCATGGAGTTTTGTTTTACGACGTTTTGAGTCGTGTGAGTGCAATTTCACAATGTGCAAACTCCATTTATTTATGTGAAAAATTTATGAGTCATGTTGGGTATTTTGTCCCACTTGGGCTTTGTTGAGAAATATTATTTTATGCCATAAGACGACCAAAAGGAATGAGCTTTGAAACTTTGGTGTCGTATGATTTCTCTTTCAAAGATTTATGTTAGCACATTTTGTTACAACCTGTTCAGTATATGGATTGATTTATACATGGTGTAAGTGATGCATGAAAGAACACCTTGATAGCACTTCGTAACAATTTGTTTATTGCGCTTTCAGTCAGTTGATTGTTTTATTACCACTTCATGTAAACGCATTATATCGACCTCGGGGTATGTATAGCTTGGTAACCATTGTTTCTCGACACTTTGATAAACGAGTCGTGCGTGAAAATGTCTTAGTAGCTTATTGCATAAATGAAGACCTTTTGGTCAAAGTATGCTTTAGTGTTGAGGGGACCATGCATAGTTCACAATATATTACATTTTGAAAACACGAATGTGTGAGTCGTCGACCTTTGGTCAATTTTGGTTCGATGACATTTTGGAAAATGGTAAACCTTTTTTGTTTTGGAGAAAATGTGTATTTTGAGTATTTCTAACGAATAAACGTTTAAGCATTGACGTTCTAACGTTTTATGTTACGAGTACGAAACTTTTGATGAAAATGCTCCGTGATGAGGAATTTGGAAAATTATTTGCTTAAACCTAGGGAGCGTGGAATTATTTATGTTTCGAACATTGATGCGCACCGTCGGTGCAATTCGGGATTTGAAATAGGTTTGAACCTTTTGGTGTCAACAAATTACTAACACTTATTTTCTCCTAAGTTTTGGGAAAACACATTGGAGTGTGCGAACCTTGTCTGAAACGTTTTACTCATGTGTCGTTATATGGCCAGATGAGGAAATTTTAGAAATTTATTTAAAGGATTTCATCTTTTGAAATTTTGTCGTGAACTATTTAATGCATGTCATTTCATTTCAAGAAAACTACTAGGAAAGTGTTACAAGCTTGCATGCCTGCCCCAATTTGAGGTTCCCTCATGATGTTTTAGTCGATATTTTCAAATGATGAAAACGTATTGGTTTTGTCTTTAAATTTGGAACTTACACAAGTCGTTTTGTGTTTTGACTAAGGTGTATTTATGAATCGTTTCATCGTTTTTGTATAATAAACTGACGCGCGCAAATTTTGTTGGTGAACCTTGTTCCATGCCATTTTATGGTTGAAGAGAATTTTGGAGTCAAATGCCGTTTGAACTTCTTTTGAAGTACGTGCGAAACTTTTCGTTGCACACTATTTAAAGTGGCCAGTTACTTTACGTGCATGTCATGAACCAATCCATACTAGGACCGTAGCGGTTCATTTAAAAGAAGTTGTTTATTACGCTTTTGCGTTTTGTTGATAATCTGAACTGCAATGAAATAATTTTCAATATGATTTTCATATGTGGGACGAGCGTGTCCATTTTTGCGCAACTACCGAAATGATAGTAGTAGTTTTTATGCGTACGATTAATTTGATATGAAAATCTTTGTATTGAAAACTTCTATAAAAAGTTTTGATTGGCATATGTGTTAAATAATTCACTTGAAAACCTTGAACTCATTAGGACCTTGGAAAGGTTAAGTAACCCCGACTAAGAGTAAGTGTGTATAGAACCTCGACTATGAAAAGTTGGGTGTTTAGACACGTGATGTGGCTATAGGCCGAATGATATCGATGGCATTGTCGATGTATTTGCTGTAACCGAAGGGTTAGAATTGCGGTATCATATTTTGAGGTTAGTATAACCGGTTTTGTCGGCAACCCGGTTTTGGGTCTTGGACAATTTTCGCATGAAGGACCCTTTAGACACCGTATTGATAACCTTAGTTTTGTGGGAATGCTCGGCAAACGGAACTCGTGTGTGGGGTTCTGTTAGAGTTCAAAGCTTGGTGGTATGACTAGGTATCAACCTTTTAGGTTCGAAGTCGGAAACCGTTAGCGTATTCGAAGGGTGTAGTCCGATTTTAAAGAAATAATGATAACGGTTGTAGTAATCCTAAGATACTCAAGTGTGATGAGTAGAGTTGGTAGGGATGATTTCCTTGTGTGGTAAAGGAACCTGCCTGTTTGATGATTTTTGTTGGGATAGATACTTGGAGTCTATTAGGGCTCGTGGGAATTAAACGACAGTAAGTCGTAGGAACAATTGGAATTGGAGGTTTTGTTGGTTTCGGTAGTGAACAAGCCTTAGATTGACTTAGAGTCTAGACCGACAATCGGGGAAGTACGGAACATCTAATGTTGGGAGACAACCGAAGTTGTCTGATCCGGAGTCACTCCAATGGATGTAACGTTCACCCGGACATATGTACAGTGTATATAAGAGGACATTGTTGGTAAGAATCTGTTTGAGGTTTGTCTTCGCAGTTCGTGTGGGGAAAATTTAGATTTCAGTTAGGAGCTGATGGATTATGGTCGGCGTTGAGTCGGTTAGCCTTTGGTTGTAAGGGATCTAGATTTCGAGGACGAAATCATTCTAAGGTTGGGAGGATTGTAACACCCCAAAATTGGAAAACAAAAATTGGGGCTCACGGACGTCCGCAAGGCACAAGGCCGGACGTCCGTGATGTGCGTAAGTCCGCAGGCCATCCGCGGAAGCAACAAAGAAAATGGGAGTTCGGATCAGGTTGGGCCGGACGTCCGCAAAGGACCATGCGGACGTCCGCGATGCATCTGAGATATTTTCTTGTTTACTCTTAACCCTTTTCCCTCTCTCTTTCCTCTCACTTTCCCCATTTCTATTTCTCAACTCTCTCTCTCTCTAAAACCAGTCTCCCTCTCTAGAAACCGTAAACCTCCCCTCTCCTCTTCATCTTCTTCCCCAAATCAAGACCATCACCATTGTTGGAAACCTTAACCCATTCAAGAAATCTTCCACTTCATCTCCTTCATCAAGATTCTTGGGTTTTCACCCAACCCTTTTCACTTCATTTGAAGATTAGGAGTTTGTGGTTCATCTTGGTGGTTCTAGAGACATTTTGGTTGGTGGATTCAAGTATGGTTAAGGTGATCTTCTCTCCTCTTCATTTATGAAGTTGGGGTTTTGATATAAGTGGGTATTTTGGTGTAAAATGGTTGGATGATGATTTCACATGGTTAGATCTAATTAATGTGGGTTGGAAACTTATGGATCTAAGTTTTTGGAAGATTCGGCTTGAAGGTTCAAGTTTGTTCAAAGGAGCTTACGTTTGGGGAAATTCTAGATTTAGCCTAAATCTAGCAAGGTGAGTTCAAGTTGATTTGTGAAAACTTTGTACATGTCAAAAATGTTATTTTTCCAAATGTTAGTGTGTTTTACTTGAAATTACCAATTGTTGAGTTAATTGATGAGTTTAACCCTTTTGAAGTATTTATCTTCATAAATGCTGTAAAACACCCATATTTTGGATTTTTGGATATTTTGATGTGCAGAAATCATGATATGTCCTTAAAAAGATTTATTGCTCAAAATGAAGTTTATTTGATGGTTTAATCATATTGGTGAAATTGATTTTATAAACCATTTGGGAAAATGCACATTTTAGTGTAAATAGCCATTTTGAGAATTATAAGGGTGTGAGTCCTTTTGGGAAAACCCTTTTGTTTAACCCGTGTCGAGTTTTGGGTTAATAATGATTTTGTGGTACTTGTTTACCTAATCGATATTAAATGCATTTTTATGCTATGATGACCGTTATTTATGGGTCTAATGAGTTTTGAGCATTTTGCTCGGTTATGACTTTGAGATAGTCTTGGGGACATGTTGTCCAATTTTAATGGCTCGATGTGGAGTCTTATTTATGGTTTGCTTTTATTGCACCATATTGCATATTATTGCACGTTATTAATATTTACATGCCCGGGTGCGTTAGTCATTCCAGGATGGGCTTATTATTGTAGACTGTGTTGCATTGGATCCATAGGCACGTGAGTCAGTCTTTATTTGATGGTCTACTGGGTGTTGCAAAATTTGACCGAACCCCATGTTTGATGACCTTTACCTTCAAGGGTACACTAGGAGGGCTGAGTCCGGTTGAGCGGTCAGGTTGATTGACAGGCGTTTTATTGACCTTCGCCATGTCGGGGCAATGCCATGGTTGTATCCCCGCTTGTGCCGAGCCTTTGGTGGTATTCTTAATGATACTTCACTAAGGTCAGCTGTCTTTTTAGGTGTAACTTGTAAGGCGTCGTATGGGACACTTGGGCTTTTATGCAGTGAAGTGTCGTACGATTAACATTGTTAGAGTGGCGTACTTTTGTGTTCATCCACTCTCAATGGATACGGGTCTCCCCCGTCGTTGGCCAACCTATTTGAGATTTTATATTGTCCCTGTTTTATTATTGTTGGTCTTATACGTTTGACTGCGATTGGATGACTTTAATATTGGATTCCCCTCCATGTATATTGAAGTTTAAATGAAGCAGATTGTTTCCATATTTATGGTATTTGGACTTCATTACATTTTACGTTCGCGTGAGTATTGCTTCGTATTATGTTTTCAATGAAGTATTATAATTAAATGGATGATTTTCCATGATTTATGGGTTGAGTACTTTGTTGTCAACCGTATTTGAAGGTTTTTCCTAATATAAAAGTATTCACTTATTTGAGTAAGTTGGGATTGGAATTCATTTTGGAAAACGCTTTATACCTTTTGGGAACTTTTCTCATAGATTTTGGGTGCGTTGAAAAATGAGTCGTTTATATCCTTTTGTAAACTTTTTTGGAAATCATAATCTATGTTGCAAACTTTCATTTAAAGAATTATTTAAATCATGCTATAAACTCTTGAACTCATTAGGCGTTAGCCTAACCCTTTTTATTTGTCGGCATGTGCAACAGTCTCAGGTTGGGAGTTGTTCTAGTGACACTGTGAAAGGTTGCGTGCTAGTAAAGTGCTCGAGAGGTGAATAGCTTAAGTGATGTTTCCGCATTCATCATTGGGATTAGCAACTTGGACTTGGGTTAAGTAACACCGGTTGTAGTTTTAGTCTTTGTAACAAGACTTGAATTATATTTTGTTTAAGGTTAACCATAGTTTGTAATTTGAGGTATTTTACCTATTGGATTATAGGAAGAAATCCTATTATTTCAGATGTATTATCAAAATTTTAATTAGTTGCTCTTTCCCAATTCGAGGGTGTTACACCAATGCTGGTATCCTCCAAAGGAACAGCCACATCTGCTTCTACCAAGCATTTCTCTAAGTTCGAGACATGAAACGTTGGGTGAACACCCTTTAACTCCTCTGGCAAGTCTAGCTTGTAAGCTACTGCTCCAACTTGTTCGAAAATGACGAAAGTCAACTCCTTGTCGTCTGTATTTCTTGCAAGGTCGCCATCATCTCAACTTCCAACATCTGCTCTCCATAATAGAGACGTCCATCACACTATGAATTCTTCCAAAATCTCATCTGGCACCACAAGATCGTACTTTATCTACCCAACTTCCATAACTTCGACGGCTCCAAAAACGTAGTTCACTTCACTTTTCTCTCAAATGCACCACTCCAAACTACGGGTCGTCTCCCACATCAAGCTGTCCCTTTCTCAAACTCGGGGTCTAGAAGTCTTATGCTTTTCAGTCCGACCAATCTTAGTTCCATTCGATTGTCCCAAACCACTATGATGGAAAACATAACCGTACTCCATACTTCGGAACCGCCCTCGGTGAGTCACCACTTTGCTATATCGTGCCATCTTGTACCATATACTTGTAACCTCTCTGATCACTATACTCGCTTAAATACCACCTGATAAATCCAAGGCCAACCGCACCTCCATTTGCTCGCTTCCGTCCACACGCCGGGACTCACGGTTTTAAAACGCGTCTAAATACGGTCTCTCATACATTTTTACTTCCTTAAAAGAATGAACTTGGCGGGATTCCCCGCCACAACCACGAGAATCTTTTACCAGAAAATCACTCACTTGACAACTTGGCACAAGGCCAACCTTGTACATCCCGACTAACTCACATCCAAGAATTTATTCATTGGATTACATGCAATTCTAGATTACCTCTCCCAACCGACATTCGTCTGTGCAGATAACACCTCCTTTTCTCGAAACACATCGGCTACAGCTCAACAGCCAATTCATACGTTCTCACCACTTCATCAATCCACACTTATACGTAACTAAAAACAGGAAACCTCCATAATCCCTCATTGAAGTGTTCACCTATCCAAATTGAACTAATCCTGAAGACACATCAATTTATCATTGCTTGCCACAAGCGTCCAGTCATATATAACATAACTTCGGTTACCCTCACTCAACTAGGAGGAGTAACCATGGTCACACAAAACTATTCTCAATAGCTTATCACTGAACGACCAGTTCGTTTGAACATTTCTCACAACATCACCAACTCAAACCCATTCAACTGCATTTTTCCACTCCTTCCCGTACTTAAAACATACACAAATCCCCTTCCTCCATACTCTTTCCAGGAGTTCGCACGCTTACCGATGTCAATCTATACACACTACTCCCTCCTTTCGGTGTTACTGCCGAGCTTACTGCTTCTAACCTACTCACTTAGTCCGACGTACTATCTTCACCTCCCCACGTTAGCGTGGAGCACCGCCTCCCAAACATTACTTGCCTCTCTCTTCCGACCTCTCCACGTGCTGATAACATTTTCTCATTAATATACATAACCAAACAGTTGCACCCAAAATTCTAGCTTGAGGTATCCAACCAAGTTATCTCGAAATGACAACGGTGTTCGAAGTCACTACACGCTCCTTGATTTTCAATTGTCACCTTCTCGAATAATTCCTTCACACATAAGAAACAATTCACATTCTTTAAAGATTTCGCATCTACTACACTACATTTTTGACTAACCCATCCAACATCTTCTTTAAACTTCCAATGATCCCAAAATATACTTACTTAGCGGTTCACACAACCAAAAACACTTGGTTTCTCATTTGGGTAACCACCCGCTACCGCTCCGCCATTCAATTTTGATAATAGCCATATCACAACGCCAACTTACAAACCACGTGTCCCAACAACTTGACTAACAATGTGTACGCCTCATCCGAAATCCCCAAAAAGTCTTCCATCTGATGCTTCCTCTTTCTAACATCACATTACTACAACACTGGCTGGCACAGTTATCTTGGCAGTTGATGCCACTACTCATCCGTACATTCTCCACCCATAACGTCACATTACAGACCAGATCTCTCATGGTCATTTGTACACAACATCAAACTTGCCTTCATAATCATCCGCATATATAACCAAGTCTATCTCACTACTTTGTCTTTCCCAAACTCTAGATGAACCACAACTCACGAGTTCCCAAATAGCTCAAACATATTCGTCTCTTGCTAGTTCTTTGCGATCCCAAACCATTACATAGACATGGCACATCCCCTCACAGATCGATATAATCTATACACTCACTTTGTTTGTGCTAAATACCTCATCCTTTTACGAATCGTCCAAACCTCGTAAGTAAAACGCTTATCCAAAACAGCAGTCTTTCACCATCCATACAAGGTGGTCCACCACCATGCATGTACCTATCTTTCCTAGATGACCTCCTGCGTCTACACACCAGAGCGTTTTTCTCAACTTTCAACCTTCTGATTCAAGTCTTCGGCCTCAGACACCTTACACAGCTGCCGACTTCAACATCAATAGTCGACCTGTTGATACTTCCCTAACCTTTTCGTCAACAAGGCTCCTTACTGCACCTAATCCATCCAACATATCATAATCAACTTCATATCCTGCCGTCCTCACTTGGAGGGGAAATTCCAAGACTTACCCGCGTAATGTCAATATTACAAGACCACCTCAAAACTCATATTCGACGCCGAGGACATTTCATTTCTGCCTCACAACACTACTCATAACGAGTTTCTAATAACCACACCTTGATGACTTCAAGTCCTTCCTCCGGACAAAACCGTCCCTCGACAACTGTATTTCCAGTTACCGAACAAGGGTACAGACCCTCACACAACCGACACCAAAGTCCACTGTTCACCTCTCTTCTTGAACACAAATACCAAAACTACAACCATTCTCCCCTGGTTGTCCAACACCTTTCCACTCTCAGAATCCTTTCTTATATTAAAATGTAATACTCTACGACCTAGTGAGTTCATAGCCTTCATGCATGACAAAACGATAATTAAATCATTTCGCACTTTTTATCATTTTAAAGAAACAACACTTGGAAACACCTTGGGTACACATGACCCCAACGCTCTCATAACTCCAATGCCCTGTACAACGATCTCGAGAATCGTTCGCACGCAATCTTTCCGTAAAACTCGATCTTACTCATCCAAAACGACGTTGTTACGACAAAAATCTATTGAATGAAAACCTTCTTATACGGTAAAAATTCTGAAAGAAACTACCGACACGAATTAAACCAGTCGGCTCCCACACTCATTTATGTGACATCGACATGTCAATACTCATTTTGGTTATAAAGGCTTTGCAGCTAAACGTTTTCTTGATTTTTGCAACAACTTATCTTATCATGAAAAGAGTGGGATATTTTGCAAATCGCTAAGCTCAAAAAATTTCGTTGTGCGACGTAAATGGAATTGCCTTTTTTTTCTTTAAACATACGCTTGCACACGCTGACTCATTTTCGATCAAAACTGATATTTACACATTTACCTTAATCACGAAAATCTAATGTAACACATATACGGACGCAATGCATGAAACTCTACTTATAATTGAAGGCTACTCACTCTAACAAGGTCAACCGTTGTACTCACGCAACTTATCATTTGCACTCTATCTTTGACCAATGATCGCCCCCTCGTCCTTGCAACAATTTGCTGTACATGCGTTCCACAGTCAACCTACTCAACCATCCTTTACAATTTTCGTCTTCACCAATTACCCCACATTCTACCTCTACACGTTTTCAATCCGCCACTGAAAGCTCGACTAAAGAGTCAGGGCTTTAATCCTCTACTCGCTCTTGAATTGACGCTTTCAAGATCTCGACACTGTCCTTCCTTACCATCCCAACTGATCTACCTGTAATACCCCGGGTAAGTTCGTTAGTTAAAATCCCTTTCCGTTAAATAAAGTTAACTTTAAAAATTTGAGGTTTAGGGTAAGTTTAGGTAAATTTACAAGTTAAGGGTGTTTGGGTCATTGTTGAATAGTTTAAGGGCTAAAATGTAATTAGGGTTTGATATTACCCCTTGAAGAGTTCAGATATTTTCATTTTAGAAAATATCCAGATTTCAGTAGGTGTGTGTGTTTTGGGGAGAAAAGTAGCAAAAGAAGAAAGGAAGGGTTAAGGCTTCAAATTGGATTGTTGGAAGTGAATTCAAGGTATGTTGCTTTGTATTTTATGTTTGTAATTGCTAATAGATAGTTTCCATCGGAGTAGAATCGTTGATTTCACATCTGGGGTTAATTCAAGTCGAATCTGGGTAGAAAATACATAAACCGACAGAGGTTTCCGGACACTTTATGGTAGTGTCCGGTAGTCTTGTTGAATGTGTCCGGTAATTTCTATGGCTAGTGTTCGGACGAACAAGTATCCGGTAAGTATCTCTTTTCTATAGTTTCCAGATGATTTATGTTACCGGGTGGTATCCGGGTTACTTCGGTTTTCGGATGGCGTCCAAATTATTGATGTTGTCCGGAAACTTATGCTGTTCGGATTGGTCTTGTTGTCCGGATAGTTCTGTAGTATCCGGTAACCTTAGCTGGTTGGTCACTTTTGGAGGATTTAAGTTATCTCGAGTTCTTAGCCTAGTATGTCTTATGTGTTTATTTAGTAAGGGGATATTTGTATTTAATCTGTTTCAGACTCAGTGGATTTGGATTGAAAGACTGAATCTTTGGAAAAGACTTGGAAGAGTTGTAATAAAGCAATCAGGTGAGTTTTACTTTAAAAACGTTTTCAAACCGGGATACATATATATAAATATATATATGAGATGGATATGTGGTAGGAACGTGATGACGTGTTTATAAATAACAATATGATATATTGAGATATATATTGTATTTATATGTATATTGCACTACACGAGTATACGTTAGCCGAACTAATAGTCGGTGGAGTTTTGGTTGTAATTGTCGTACGGCGGTGTTGGTTGTAATTGTCGTACGGTGGAGTAATTGATTAGTTGGCTTGCAACCAACTAATTTGGCCATGTGAAGGATGAGTGGTACACGATGCACGAGTCTTGTTTGGTATATAAGTATTTGTGATATATGTGTGTTTTTACAAAAAAGGATTACTAAACTGACAGGGATTATCTCACTAGACCGTTTCGTCTAACCCTCATTTTGTTTTTAAAAATATGTATTCCAGGTTCAAGAAGGTATAAAGGAAAGGATAAAGTGTAAGATGCGGTTGATAGCTGACGAAGATTAGGAAAGGCTTATGTTTTGTATTGTATAGTTTTGAGACTATGGGACCGTACGTGAATTATTATGTATCTTTTCTTATGAATGTAACGACGTTATGTATAACATGTTAATTGATGTATATTATGTATGTTTTGGGATACCGGGTCGTTACACTACCCCACGATTTCTAGAACTGGGATTCACCAGAACCAGGAGTCTTACTCAAAATCAATCACTCATCCTCTTCGAACCCACGAAGATCTACCTCTAGACGGCTCATCACATTCCAAACAACATTTCTTCTCTACGATGTATACATACATCACATCATAAATGATCTCTCACGATACTTCCCCAACAATGGGTCTCAATCTACCCCTCAAGGATCTTGCTGACATTCTAGATTACTGGAACACGACATATAAACTAGCTTAAGACTATCGCTTCAGAATAATAAGGCAATTTAAGCACATACATGTACCTGTAAGTTCGCAATTACACTGGCCAGGTGTAATCCCAAACTTACCTTACATGACTGTCCTCGGTACCCTATTAGTCCTATCTCTACAATAGTGCCCTCCTAACGCATTTCCTAATTCTCAGTTGTGATTTCTACTCCCAAAGTTTAATTTTAGGCCAGTCCGGACACCTAAATCCTTTAAACTATGGCTCTGATACCAATTATAACAACTCAGTCTAAAATAGGACATGCATAACATTAAATCATAAGCATTACAATACTGGGTCCCAAAATTTCATTATATCTGATTCAAAATTTAGGTTGGCAGAAACAACCTATACACAACTGAGAATAACTAACTACTAAAATTCCGGATCCGTGGTCCAAAATATTACATTCCGGATCTCATAATTAAATTCCGGAACATCGGCCCAAATTTCGGATCACCTTAAATTTTAATTCCGGATCTTATTAATTAAATTCCGATTCCGAATCTCCACTTCCGGACTCAAAAATTCGGACTCTCGTTCGTAACGACGATGCGATACAGATTAACATAGGGCCGGAGATTAATCCATTTAAATCGATTAATAAGTATCTTTCCAACAAGATGGTTATTCTAACTCCACTAATCCACTTAACATGATTATTTAATTCCTTTTGAACATCTTAAATAGAGAATTCTCAAACAATCCAATCGATCCAGCAGAACTCAAAAATAAGGATTGGAATTAAGGATTACTTGTTAAAATCGTTGTAGAATCAGATTCTAATACTCTCTCCTCTTCCAAATTTGATGATTGCTGAACTTTCTTCTCCAATTGTTCTTGAGACCAAAACTCTCTCCTTCTCTGATCTTTCTCTCTAAGCCGCCACACACATACACTCACACACAAAATGACTTGTTTCTAGGGTTTTGAGCCCAATATGAGAGCTCTTATACCCTCTTATCAAAATACAAGTCAGCCCCCTAGACTTTAAAATTATGCAACTTCCTTCACAAAACTTATTCTGTTCAACTAAAGATCTCGGTTATTACATCAACCTCAACCTCAACCTCGTCCACTTTCCATGCCATCCATGGCCACTTATTCCTTCACCTTCTCATTACATTCTTCTTCTTGTTCTTCTTCTCCACCCGCCTCTAAATCCAAAATCAATCCCACAGATACTTTAATTTCCTCACTTCGCTTCCCTTCCAGAAACGAAATCTCTTTTTCTTCATCTTCCTCTTTTATCCTCTGTCCCGGAAACTCTCCTACTACTAGTAGAGAGGTTTTCACCGTTTCAGCACTTGTGGAAAATGAAAAACAACAGTATTCTTCTGAATCTGGAAATGGGTACAGCTTGCACAAGGATTTCGAGTTCAGGAATTTTTTTAAACCATTTCGACGCTACCCTTCATCGCCGAAAACTGTGGCTCTTCCCTGTGGATTTACGTACGTTTTGTGACACAGATCTGGAAGAACACCCAAATCTGATTTACTGCAAACCAACATCAATTTATAAACCAAAAGCCTAATCCAAAACTAATTTACTGCAACATTAAAACATAGAAAAAATTAAGGATCAAGTCCTAATTTTTCTGGTGGGTTATATTTGATTCGGAAGCAAATGAAGAAAGGGGAAATGGAAAACCCACAAAATGGAAAGAGAGAGATTGGAGATTGGGTTTGAGGATTGGATGCAATTGAAATTGGGGTTTTTTCTTGGTGAAATGGGGGATGGAATTGAAATTACAACTACAATTAGGGAAAAGAAAATTGGGTTTTGGAGTTGTGATTTTGTGAGTTTTGGTGGAGATGATATATATATATATATATATATAATATTTGTTAAATTATTAATTGGTAATTTATGTAAAAGGTTGTAATTTTGGTCCTTGTGGCTTTTTGTCAGTGAAACCCAAAAAATAAGCAAAATGACCAATATACCCTCATGTGCAAGACACATGAGAGGGTTTAACGGGAGAGTATCTAACAGAGTTAGTCTGAGGGACCAAAATCGAGCACTTTTGCATACCACAGGGTTATTCTTGCAATAAAAAAAAATTGGGGACCAAAAGTGAGAAAAACAACATACCACAGGGACCAAAAATGCAATTTACTCTTGATTCAATTAAAGATATAAGGGTAAATTATGGATTTTGTCCCCGTGGTTTGTTCAAAATTATGGATTTCGTCCCTAAACTTCATTTATTATCGAAATGGTTCCCGAGCAATGCACTTTCCATTGGATTTGGTCCCTGCCCCTAACGGCCGTCCAACTACTCCGTTAAGTCCAAAGGTATTTTCGTCAATTCCCGGTATTCATCTTCTTCATCATGTTCATCTTCATAAATCTTGAATGTTCATCTTCATAAATCTTGAATGTTCATCTTCATCATCAAGAACACCAACAAGTATCAATAAAATCATAGAAAACCTTAAATCAAGAACCATAAGTTAACACAAAATCACAAATCTGAATCAATCAAAACCCATGGATGTAAACCCAAAAGCAAAACTGAATCAATCAAAACTCATGGATGTAAACCCAAACCCAAAACTGAATCAATCAAAACTGTTCATTTCGATATGCATGCCTATTTTGGAAAAAAGGGATCCCACTTTGCATCTGAGAATCTAGGGTTTTCAAGTATAATTTCATGACTCCACAATCTAATTAAATCAACCTGTTAGATCTTTGTATATAAATACCAAAATTAGGGTATCGATTGTGGTTTCTTAGCCAATTAGTCCGTTGATTTGAAGCATTAATTCTCGATTAGGGTTTTTAGGTTATTGAAAGATGGTGGTAGAGGCTAGTGACGCTTCTGACTCTGAATCTAGAAATTCACCTGTTGAATCGACGCAAATTGGTTGTTATCATGAAGAGGATGACGGAAACTGGTTGGGCGCAGATCTCTTCTCTCAATCTCTTAGCTAACAACAACAATAATCCTCGGAACTGATGCGAATCCCCCTTTTTCTTAGTTCTAGATCTTCTCCTTGCACAGATCCATCGACGACTTGGTGTTCGGCTTAACGGAGGATGTGGATGTAGAAGAAGCGGTGGGAAGCAAAGAGGGGCAGGAGGAGGCGGATCTGACGGAGGCGTTTAAGGTGTTTAATGAGAACATAAACGGATTCATTTCGGCCAAGGAGTTGCAGATTGTGCTTGGGAAGTTAGGGTTTACAAAGGCCAGCGAGATGCAGAGAGTGGAGATGATGATCTCGTCGGTTGACTTTTTTGAATTCAATGATATGATGAAGGTCCTTCAGTAATTCCGATGTTTCATATGATATTGATTTAGGGTTTATTGTTGGAGAAGATGAACATGATGAACATTTACTTGTTCTTGATTTAAGGTTCTTAGTGTTCTTGATTTAGGGTTTATTGTTGGAGAAGATGAACATGATGAAGAAGATGCAAGAAAAAAAAATAAAAAAGAAAAGGAAAATGGTTAAATACTGAAAAGACAGAATTACCCTTGGACTTAACGGAAGAAATGGATGGCCGTTAGGGGCATGGACCAAATCCAATGGAAAGTGCATCGCTCAGGGTCTCATTTCCATGATAAATGAAGTTTCGGGACGAAATCCGTAATCTTGAACAAACCACAGGGACCAAATCCGTAATTTACTCAAGATATAAATTTGATGATAAATCACATTTAAATAAAATATAGAGTAAACTACGGATTTGGTCCTTGTGGTTTGTCCAAAATTACGGATTTCGTCACTAAACTTCATTTATTATGGAAATGGTCCCAGAGCTATGCACTTTCTTTTGGATTTGGTCCCTACCCCTAACGTCCGTCCACTTGGTCCGTTAAGTCAGCCCACGTGCAACGCACACGAGGGAAAAATGGTCATTTCACTTTGTTGGGATCATCTTCTCAAGATAATCCTTGATGACGTCAGCGTCATCATTACCAAAACCCATCATCACCGTCGGCTTCATCATATCCAAAAAAACCTTTAATTTTCCAATAAACCCTTTCATTCTTCAAGAAAACCCTCTAGTTTTGGTATATTTAAGGTGAACCTCCCCTCCCTCTCCTCACAATCACATCTCATCATCTTCTTCCCTTCCCTCTCCTCACAACCCTCCATTTCTCATCTTCTTCAATGGATCCTGCTTCACTTCTCCCCCCCCCCCCCCCCCCCCCCCGATGGTTGAAGAAACAGTATGGGTGTGTCCTGTTTCTTACCTCAACATCTTGCTCTATCACCAAGTTCATCTGATTGCTGAAATTCACGACCTTGAAGAAGCTGTCAAGGGTTTGTAGCGTGAAAGGAAAGAGTCTGAAGAAAAATACCATAAAGCACTCAAGGAGATTGATGAGAAGTACTAGAAATCAGTGGACGATATGATGCATGCCTTCTTGCAGAACCAGACTCTGAAGCACAGGTTCAAATGCATCAACGAAACCTGCACCTGTGGAGCTGTCCAAGCTTACCCCAATCCGTTTGAAATGGTCAGTGGGCCTGGTTTGAATGATGGTCAGTGGTGGTGATGGGTTTTTAGGTAGTATACATGGTTTTTTATGTGAATGGGTAGTGATGGGGTTTTTGGGTTGTGTTTGTGTTAAACTTCTACTGGTTTTTGTCCAGTAGCTTAGATATGACTGTTAGAAGCATGCATTTCCTCCTTTTGTTTAGTTAGGGGTTAAGCAATCATGTAACAGTTGGTTAACAGTTGGTTTTTAACGGAATCTTTTTATGTTTGGTTAATCTTTTTTCAAAGTGACCAGATTTAGGTGTTTTTGTGGGTTAATGTTTACTTAGATTAATGGTTTCTAAGTGACAGATTAAGAAGAGTGGGTTTTTTAGTGGATTAATTTTTTTTGTAATTTTTGTATTTTTGTATATTTTTGTGTTAATTTTTGTATTTTAGGGTTAATTTTTTGTGTGTTACAAAAGAAGAAGAAAAAGAAAGAAGAATGGTTTAGTGATTTTTTTCTGTAACAATTAGCCTTAATTTGTTAGTTTTTGTGAGGACGCCTTAAACCCCGATTTTTGACCCTTTAACCTTTCTTTTCAAGTTTTCTCAACTCTCTTTTCCTCTTTCCCTCCACATTAAATTAGTGGCCGGAAGCATTCAGTGGCGGAGCCACACCAGGACCAAAAGAAGCCTTGGTGCCTCCTGAATTTTTTTTAAAAAAAAATTGATACAAGAAAGAGCTTACATATTTGAATTTCTTTAAAAACAAAAAAAATATATATAGAAAGGTTCCTTTTAAATTATTGTTTTTTCATCTATTGAAAAGCCCAAACAATTATTTTTTAAGTATTGGATAATGGGAAACTTTTTATCCATAATTTCTATCGTATTATTTCTCTGTCGTTTAGTAAAAAAAATTAGGTTCGTGGAAAGTGCAACCATATCGTTTTAGAAGATGCAATCATACCTCGTAATCAACCAAAAAAACCCAAAAAAAACTCTTGAAATCAACGGAAAAAAACCCGAAAAAACTCTTAAATTATACTAAAAAACCGAAAAAAATTAACTTGAAATCAATAAAAGGAACTTAAAAATCCCTTAAAATCAAGAAAAAATGTTTAAAAATCCCTCGAAACGGTAGCATTAGACTAACATTGGACGATATGGAAAAAAATTAGATTCGTCAAAGAGAATTTTTTTCAAAAGAAAAAAAAGAGTTCAAGTTCAATTGGTGCTCCCCTCGTAAAAATTTCTGGCTCCGCCCCTGAAGCATTCAACGCATATTTCATCCAATGTGGTGATATGTTGATTTTGGGTGTTAACTTAGACCTAAATAACAAAATGGATCCTTGTTGGATGATTTACCTTGGTTTAATGATTTTGTGGTATGAAATCAAAGGGGTTTCATCTTTTGGATGTTTTGACTTCAATTTTAACTTATTTACTTTTCTTACCATTGATGATATTTTTGCACAAACATAGAAATAAAATGTCCTTGGAGGATATAGACCAACGTTAGATGTCTATCAAGTTTTTATGGTAAGCGCTGATTAAGATAAGAGGTCTAATTAAGATAAGTGTTAGATAGAAAAAGTTGTGTTTACCTGATATTTTAAATTAAGCGATAAAAATGACCGTTGTACCCTTTTATTTAAAATTAATTTTAACTATAAATAATTATTTGTCAAATATTTTCTATAAAATAATATTCACTTTATTCCTGTATGATTTTCATATTGATGTAAATATGATGCACATTTTCTAAAACTCTTAAGTTTAATGATATTAATGGTAACACCTTTTACATAAAATATTATTATTTATTGTAATATATATCAAGTACTTAATAAAAATAATATAATTTTAGTATATACTAGAAGTCTACTCGCACAATGTAGCGTGATATATCTCGATTTTAATATTATAGTTTATTTTAATTTGTGGTTTTGAGAAAATGGTCAAAGTTTTTTTATAAATTTCTTTAAAGAATGACGTTTTTTGTGGAGTTCGTGATTTGAGGATTTGAAAGTGGTTAGAGATAAGGATTAATTAATAAGAGTCCACGATTTAAGGATTTGAAGGTTGTTAGAGATAATATTAATCAAGTAATTAGCATTAAAAGCGGTGCATAAAGCTTCATTAGTTGTTTTTAAGAAATTTTAAGTAATTAACATTAAATAGCGGTACATGAAGCTTTAGGGGTTGCTCTTAAGAGTTTTTCATAAATGCTTTATAATATAGTACAGATATATACAATAATAATCTCTTCATATGTTAGGTTTGAATCCTAAATATGAAATAATCCACCATCACATAACCCACCTTTCCTATCCCCAAGTTAAGAACCCATTTTCCTCCTAATTTTGCTGCCTCAACCCTCATAACGTGGCCATCGCCACTAGCTGAACCGACTTCCCATGGACGAAGAAGAGGAGGAATTCAAAGTAAAAGGGGTGGATGTACAACTTCAAGTGCATAATATACACGTCATGTAATAATTTTTCTCATTAACAAAAACACGGGAGTAATCGCAGTGGCGTATGAAACAACGAAAGGAGAGTAAGGGATATGAGAACGAAAGTGAAAGAAGGATAGCGAGACCAAGAGAGTATCTTCGAGCTAATAGTGATTCTTGAGTTTGGAGGCTTGTGTTGATTATGATGGAAATAGGGGGCAAATGGAGGATAAAAATGAAAAACCACACTCAAAAGAGGATAATTGTTGACCCATTTTGATCTAGTAAAAGAAATAATAAGTACCCCTTTTCATGATAAATGACTACTAAACACATCTATTTTTATCAAGGTATCCGATAAGAGGCAAATAAACATCCCCTTTGAGCCATTAAACAAAATAAAAAACACTAAATCGGGAAATTGACTCAAATAACCAAAGGAATAAAGGGTATAGCTAAAATAGCCAAAACCTCTCATGGATCACTGAAATAGCCAATGGATCCGCACTCAGACCCGACCGGTGAGTGCAGACCGCAATCAAACACGTATCAATCTCTTATTACCCCTAGAAAATCGATTTTTCTTAAAAAAATAATTTTTTAACCCAGATTCCCAATTGCGGACATAGGTCTGCACTTAAAAAAAATTTAAAGAAAAATTGGCAGTGCGAGTGCGGACCTATGGGCTAATTGTATAAAACCCGAAGAAAAATGGTTAGAAGATCAATTTACCTTTTGCTATTTGAGTCAATTTCACCTTTAAATCCTTAAAAAAAACCTCTTAAAAAACATAAACAATAGAAAAACGTGTCAAATAATTGGTGACTTTCGTTATTAAACAACAAAAGGGGGAAATTCCTGATTGCGTGAAGCAGATGGTCACTTTCTTCTTCTTCCCCTGTTCACCCCCATTCTACCAGTAGGTCAACTCAGATCACCAACTGCACACACAGGGATGGCAGCAGCAGCAGCAGGGACTTCTTCTTCAATGGCGCAAGCTATGTTTGCACATCGATCATCCACGCAACCGCCCTTCTCTCGTCCTTCTTCTCTGCCTCGTCTTCCTCTTCTACCTTCTTCAGCTTCTTCTCGGTTAAAAACACCTTCTTTTAACCTCCGATTCTCAGGTAAAATAACTCTATTTGCCTCTTTTACTCCCAACAACAAAATAATTGAGTTATTCAGGATCATGACTAGTTTTTATGTGTTTCAATTTGCCAAGTTTGCTTCGATTGGATAGTTCTGTTGTTGTTACCCTAATTTTGTTAATGCATCTTGTCGTTCTGAATAATCTCAAATTATACTTCCTCGGTTTACAAAATAGACGATAAATGGAGTATGTAGAATTAGAGGATATACTAGATCATAGTAATTAAACTTGACTTATTACCAAGGATTGATGTTAATTGGCATCTCTCAATTTCGATCAGAGTACAAATTCATAGGATTTGTTTTGTGTTTTTGAATCTATCTGTAATTTTTGTTTTGGCCTTGAGATGGTAAGAGTGATGATTTGTTTTAATTTAGCCCTAGGGTTCCATCATACATATCCTGGATAAAGATATCATAATGGAGATCATCCCATTTCAAGGATTCATATATCTATATCTATATCTAGGGTTGGGTCGGGTCGGGTTCCGGTGAGAAGCGTGAGAAGTGGTTATCAACCGTTGGATGAGAAATGGACGAACATTAAGATGAGATGCACCGAGATAAGATGCACCGGATCAATCCCCTTCTAAGCCGCAATTCATGGCAGGGTATTTGATTAAAAGTGATCCATACTTCTCACACTTCTCACCAAAAATGACACTTCTCACATGATCTCATGCCTACATATCTATATCTATATTTATATCTATATCTATAGTGATTGAGACTTGTATGTCTGATATTCATAACACCACTTTGAATCAGGATCCAAGAAGTCGTTATCATATCGCATTAAGGCATCTTCAGAGGATACATCTGAAACTTCAGAAGTTGGAGAAGTATTCTCCAACTTAAAGGAAAAGGTGAGCCACTATGTACTACCAAAACGGTCATACACCACTTGTGAATTCAAGTGCTCCATGAGTACGTGTTTCTTCATTGAATGTAGTAATATAGTATGATTCGTGCTGTTGCAATCCATATAAGGGAGCTGGTTTTCCAAGAAAAATCAGCTACTTCTCCAAGATTAAGAACAATCTGAAGTTTTTTTGGTTAATATTACACTTTAATTCTTCATCTTTTAACAGTGGGATGCAGTTGAAAACAAACCCATGGCCGTTGTCTATGGAGGAGGAGCAGCTGTTGGCGTTTGGCTGTCTTACACTGCTGTTAATGCAATCAACTCAGTTCCTGTGGTAAGTGATTATATCATATCAGTCTTCGTATCCATAAAGACTTTGAACTGTTGTACCAGAATTTCATTGTCTGAAAAAATGTTGGAATTCTCTGCACATTTATCGACCAAATGCTATGTTTGTAATCTTATTTTCCAAGCAGGTCCCAAAGTTCATGGAACTGATTGGACTTGGATACACTGGATGGTTCATCTATAGGTATCTTCTCTTTAAGGTAAACATCTATCTTTTTTCCATTTCTTGGAAACTAATAAAAAAAATGTTTTTAATCTTTCTTATTGAAAAATGTTATCTTTAAGCATGAATGTAACAACTGTGCGGGTCTTTTTTACAGTCAGGTAGAAAGGAACTAGCTGATGATATCGAATTGCTGAAGAAGAAGATTATTGGAACCGAATAGAGGACAACAATTGGTAACATGCATTTAGCTTATATTATCGATCCAAAGTTGTTTATAACTATCATTCTGCCACGGCACTTCATAGGGATCGCATCCTGTGTTTGTTGTATCACATGTTTTTTTTCCTATATTTGATCTCTGTAAATTGTCTATATTTTATCGGAAATAAATCACTTCGTTGAATTGGCTATATTTTAGGGTTGAGACTTTTTTTCTGTCATGGTTAGGCACATCTTTTTTTTTATGTGCATATAACCAAACAAAATATGAACAATTGAACATTTTGATTTGCTGCCCAACATGTCACATTTTATAAGTCAGTTTAGTGTTGCAAATACTTGACCATATAATCCCAATTCAACCCCAATCCAAGCAAAGTCAAACTGAGCAGGAAAAGTCAACAACCCCAAGAACTAACAATTGAACATTAAATCATTTGTATTGTGGAAAGATAAAGAATTCTCAATGCAAACTACATAAGAAACTATAAAGTAGTAAACTTGGGGACATTTGGTTCGCGGAATGGAATTTGATGGAATTGGAATCCATCAAAAGAATTTTACTTTGAATAAATTGGAATGGAATTTGACCACACACTTTGATTGCGTTTGGTTGGATGGAACTGGAATGAAATCTCTAAAAATAATTGGAAGCTTCATCTTTATTTGGGGGAGGGAGGTGAAGGGGTGGGGTGTGGCAAGGATGGAGGCGGGGTGGGTGGGGTGGGTGGTCAAGGTGAGGAAGACAGGGGCACGTTGGGGGTGGGGTAAGGGGCACGGCTGGGTGGGGGTGGCCGCAGGAAGAGGTTGGCAGGGTGGGATGAGGGCGGTTAAATTGGATGCAAAGGTTTTTTTTGTCTTTCTAAAAACGAAATTATAAATTATGTTACATTTGCCACGAAATGGAATTCAAATCCTTCACATATGCTAAGGAATGATCAAATCCCTCAACCATGGAATTTGGTGGAATTCGAACCAAACATCACTAAGGAATTTGTCATTCCAATTCCCTCAAATTCCTTTGAATTCTGCGAACCAAACAACTCCTTGATGTTATTAAAAGTAAAGGGAAAAAATAAGAACACCAAATATACGTGGAAGTCCAAATTGGGTGAAAACCACGGGTGAAGGAGACCACTGATGGTAGTCCATTATCAACAATGACGAGTATAAGATTACAACAATGAAGTATAGAGAATACGATTCAGGGCTGAATTGATTTATGTATACATATACACACAAAGAAACTACAACTATACACATCAACAAAATTAGGAAACATAACCTAGACAATCCATACTTTCCTATCTCATTGTGATATGAAATTAATACTGACTGCTATGAAAAAGATATAAAATACATTTCTTTCTAACAGAGTACAATGCGTGGAAATGAAGAATCTATGGAGAAATTAGTCACAAGTTTCCAGTTCTAGTTCGTATCTAAGGTTTGGGAGCATTTTTAGAGTTGCAACAAAAGAATAAGAAAAATGTATTTAAGCCGTCCGAGGTCGCAAAGCCATCTATGCCCGATCATTGCACTCCTTGTGTGACACCATCCTAAAAAAAATACCAAAAGTTGAAATCTAGAACCTTGCTACGCAATCTATGCAAAGCGAGCCCATGTCACATGACCTAGGTCGCGTACCACTTTGGATGGAACAAGATGGTTGAGAAAGAGGTAGACGGGTGAAATAATTGTGCAAGGTTTTCGGGTTTCAATTTGATAAAGATAATTTAGTAGTTTATCGATCTTGTTTTATCTCCATGTTTTTTGTTCCATCTATTTACTTAGTCATATCATCTTGTTGTCTAAATGTCACACCAAACATAAGATAACAAGTTTTTGTTATGTTATATGTCGTCTACATGTCTCATATACCAAATGCACCTTAAAAGCCAGTAAGGTAAAGCCATGATAGACTAAATTACAAGTGATGACTTCAACTTAGGGTTAGGACAAAAGGAATGATAATATAAAGAAAAAGAATTTTCAAGGATCAAAAGAATAGTATTTAATATAAAGAATAATAATATTTTATTTATTTATTGCCGTCCCTTGAAGTATGGCGCAAGAATGGGCAGTTGAGCTCTTCACTTGCATGTGTGTAATGCCGTCTTAGTTTTGTCAAATTACATTAAGAGCATCTTCCAACAATTCTTTAAAATTAAGAAAATTAATATTTATTGATTTTTTTAAATTGAGAAAATGAGGACTTTAGACAGTTTTTTGCTTCAATACTCTCTGGAATAGGGAAAATAGGAGAGAGTGTGTAAAAATCTACAAATTTGGAGAACTTCTCAAAATTGATTACCACCAGAGATAAACATTTTTTTATCATATTCCGGGAATAAGAAATATTAAAAGTAAACGTTTATAAGAGAAGACCAGAAAAAAAATATTTTGGAGAACTTCTCAACAGTCAAAATCTTCAAAAAAGTATATATATTCATCTCCAACAGATTCTTTATTTTGAAAAACAAACATTGATTATAATATTAAAATATTCAATTCATGTATTAAAATATTATTTCTCTCTTCAAATATTTATTTTCAAAAATGTATATTGGTGCTTTCACTTAGTAATCATTTTTAGGGTTAACTCCATATTTAGAGAAAAACTCCTTATCTCTCCTACTTTCTTCATTTAGCTCAAAACCTCATATTCTCCATTTTCTCTAAAATGAGAAAGCTGTTGGAGATGTTCTTAACGGTTGTGGGGTCCGTTGACCCTCTCTTAAACATCTCATTTTTACCTTTCTAAATATTTCGTTACCCTAATTTTCTATAACCTTTTACCCTTGTGACCCCATTGGAGATCCCACCGACCCCCTAATTGTTGTTGTATATTTTTTGGTTTCTTATAAAATTGTTGTTCCATCTCAATTTCTTGGTTTTGTTTATTAGTTGTTTTGTTACTACCGGTTCTTTTATAACATTTTGTTAATTCAATCTAAACTTTTTATTATTTTAGTTTAGACATTAACCTGTTCATCATATATTAATTGTACCATATATATACTCAAACCAATTGTCAAGAAGTAAAATATATAAAATCTTAACATAGTTTGCTATTCAATTCAGTTTAAGTAAAAGATTAACTGTGACTAAACTGAATAAGGAATCATTATTCTATTAACCGAACTATTTAACCTGAAAACGTGAAACCATCTTGCCTCTGGTGGGTTATTCGATTTCGAAAATTTCTTGACACCCTGAAGTCTGACCCCAGTCAGCTAAATTTCTGGATCCGCCACTGGTTGAATGTATGGAATATTTTAATAATATAATGAATGTTGTAATCTCCAAAATGGGGAAACTATTAGGTGTTGTTTGTTTTTTAAGAAGTCTGAAATCTGATTTTACATCTAAAAAGTAAGAGATGGTGCTGAAGTCTGAAATCTGAAATATCAAGACTGTTTGTTTTTATAAAATGATAAACATCTTAATTGAATAAAAATATTATGTTTTAAAATTCCAACTTGAAAGATACCACTATTTGATAACACACACATCCATACCCATCAACCATGCATACAATTGAGGAGGAGGTAGAAGAAACTGAATCCTTAAAAAAAGGAATTAAGTGGATGTTGCACCTCTAAAGTTTCAGAGGACATTTGTAACGTCCCAGTTTCATAAACATACTATAACATAAATTTAGCATTCAGATTACAAATTAAGCTTGTCTTTAAACATCATCAAACTAAACTAGACAAAAATGACAGCGGAAGTCTCTACAATCCACAGTCGAGCACTAACTATAGGCATCAAAGTAAGACTAGAGTCTCTCTAATCTCCATGCCCTTCTTGCCTCCTCTCCTAATTCTTACTAGAAGATCCTGCTGAACGCTTACCTGAAAATGGTTTAGTTTTGAAAGCGAGGGTTAGACCAAAAGGTCTAGTGAATTCCCTCCATAAAACAACATGTATCAACAGTGAAATCATTTTGATGATAACATCGTAACTCATCACATAAGGTACTGCACTGTGTAATGGATCACATAACCATTTGCGATCGGGGCCCAAGCAGACTCCCCTTTCGCCCTCGAAGGTATCGGGGCCCAAGCAGACTCCCCTCCACCCGCCTAGGAGGAAACGAATTCCAACCAATAGGCTCATCATCCATAACCAAGGATCATCGGATCCCGAGGCTCACTGATCCCACAGTGCAGACCAACATCACATAGCATGCACATACGTTACATAAAGCATGTAATAAAACCTTACATAGCATGCCTTACATTTCATCATGTCAAACTTTCTTTTAGATATAAATAGGTACGTTCGTGAGAAACATGCATTTCGATTATAAACATTTTGTGCGCTTTAAGAACCATAATCAGTAAAGAAAACGTTTAACACTTTACGCCGTAAAAGGTTTAGGGAACTCACCTTGCTCGACGTACAACGCACTTCTTAAATACTTCCAAGCTAACCCAAACGAACACCTAAAGGGATAACATTCACATCAGAGTAACAGTTCTATTCTGCTGTCCGGATAATTCTTTTCGGACACAACCCCTTTCCGGACACGACCTATACGGACACGACCTATCCGGACGCCAAACTCTCCGAATAACACACCCGGACACCAAAGCTTGTCCGGAGACTCCTTTCATCCGGGAACCCTCTTGGAGCACTTACCCGGGCACGTGCAACCTATCTGGACACCACTGAACAATGGCGTCCGGAGACCACGGCTGTTTCGAACTAAAAAGCTTAAAAGTGATCATTAACCCGTTTTTAGCCAATAGTTTGATTAGATATACCTAAAGGTTCATCAACCCATCCTCAAATACTCACTTAATCTATTTACAACCCCTTAAATCGGTTTATTAAGACAAAAACCCATAAAACCCATTTTAAAGGAAAAAATGGTGAAAACTCAAAGAATCATCCAAATCAATCTTAAGAATCCATACCAATAAGAAAGAGAAGTACTACAATGATCAAGAGAACGGATTCATGATGTATTACCTTGCAGATTCTTCCTTGATTCCTCCTTTTCTCTTGATTTCTTCCCAAACCCTTCTTTCTTTCCCTTGTTCTCTCTTAGCCGCCAAACACTAACACAAAAATACTGATTTGTTGATAGTGAGGGCTGCCCTAGGGATTTGTGCCCTACACCCCTTTCACTAAATGACAAATTAGTCCCTCAAGTTAACTTTCATTTATTAGACAAATGGCACTAAACTTTTATATATACTAGAAGAAAACCCGGTTGTTACAACACTCATCCCTTAAAAGAATTCCGTCCCCGGAATTCCTTATTAGAATAGATGCGGGTATCTAGCTTTCATCTCCGATTCCAACTCCCAAGTCGCCTCCGGACCCTTGTGGTACCGCCATTGTACCTTAACCAGCTTAGTTTCCTTGCTCCGCGACTTCCTTACCTTAACATCCGTGATTGCTTCAGGTTCCTCTACAAAGTTCAATTTCTCGTCCACTTTTATGTCATTCAACGGCACCGCTTTGGTTACGTCGGCAAGACATTTCCTTAAGTTGGACACGTGAAACGCGTTGTGGATGTTGCGCAATTCCTCTGGCAGGTCCAATCTATACACCACTTCTCCAATTCGTTCGGTAATCTCAAACGGTCCTATGTAACGTGGGCTTAACTTCCCACGTTTCCCAAACCGTACAACTCCTTTCCACGGGGACACCTTTAACAACACGAAATCCCCGACTTGGAATTCTATGTCCTTTCTTCTCTTATTAGCATAACTCTTTTGTCGGTTGCGAGCGACCGTCAGCCTTTCACGTACCTGAACTATCTTGTCGGACGTCAGCTGTACCAACTCTGGTCCGGCTAACTGTCTTTCGCCCACCTCGTTCCAGCACAACGGTGTCCGACATTTTCTACCATAGAGTGCCTCAAACGGCGCTGCCTTGATGCTCGAGTGATAGCTGTTATTGTACGCGAATTCGATCAGCCGTAGATGCTTCTCCCATGAGCCTTGAAAATCTAAGGCACACGCCCTCAACATATCTTCCAACGTCTGGATCGTTCGCTCACTCTGACCGTCGGTCTGAGGATGATAAACGGTACTCATCTTAATCTGCGAACCCATTTCTCTTTGGAAGCTCCTCCAAAACTTGGAAGTAAATCTGCTATCTCGGTCGGACACTATCGACGTCGGCACCCCATGACGGGTTACGATCTCGTCGATGTACAACTTTGCTAACTGCTCCAACGAGTAAGATTCTCGTATAGGCAAAAACTGTGCCGACTTCGTGAGCCGATCCACGATCACCCAAATGGCGTCATAACCCTTTGGAGTTCTAGGCAAATGGGTCACGAAATCCATCGTGATCTGATCCCACTTCCACATCGGTATCTCTAACGACTGGAGCTTCCCGTACGGTCGTTGGTGCTCGATCTTTACTCGTGAACACGTCATACAGGTCTCTACAAGGTGAGCCACGTCCTTCTTCAATCCGGGCCACCAGTAGTCTCGTCGTAGATCTCCGTACATCTTGTTAGTTCTGGGGTGAATCGTGTACTTCGATTTATGAGCTTCTTCGAGAATCAGCTTTCGGAGCTCTCCGAGTTTCGGAACCCAAATTCTCCCATTGAGACATTTTACCCCTCGACTATCTTCCACTAACAAGGACGCTTGCCCTACCATTCTTTCCTTCTTAAGATTTTCAGCTTCGAGCGCTTCAACCTGACACTTCTTTATTTCTGCTAACAGATTGAATGTGACCTCGGCCCTCATGGCCACAATACTGGGGGTTTCACTTCGTTCCTTACGGCTCAAAGCGTCCGCCACCACGTTTGCCTTCCCCGGATGATATTCGATCTTACAGTCATAGTCGGTCAACAATTCAATCCATCTCCTTTGGCACATATTCAACTCTTTTTGATCAAAGAGATGACATAAGCTCTTGTGGTCCGTGAAGATATGGCACTTCTTCCCATACAGGTAATTCCACCAAATCTTCAGGGCAAAAACCACTGCCGCCAATTCTAAATCATGCGTAAGATACGAGCCTCATAATCCTTTAACTTCCGGGAGGCATAAGCGATGAATAAGTCCATGAATGCTGCTGGGGCGTTGGTTAGCCCGAACGGCATCACCAAGAATTATTAGTGTCCATACCTGGTCCTGAAAGCAGTCTTCGGCATATCCTCCTCCCTTACCTTGAGTTGATGATACCCTGACCTCAGATCTATCTTGGAGAAGTAGTTGGCTCCTTGTAGCTGATCAAACAGGTCGTCAATCCTCGGTATAGGATACTTGTTCTTGATAGTGACCTTGTTGAGTTCTCGGTAGTCTATGCACATTCGCATAGTATCATCCTTCTTCTTCACGAAGAGCACGGGTGCTCCGCACGGAGATGTACCCGGTCTAACGAATCCCTTGTCTAATAACTCCTGCAATTGAGTCATCATTTCCTTCATTTCGGACGGCGCCAATCTATACGGTGCGCGGGCAATAGGTGCAGCTCCGGGCATCAAATCAATTCGGAACTCGATCTGACGATCCGGAGGTAGACTTGTTAAGTCATCCGAAAATACTTCCGGGTACTCATTTACCACTCGCAAATCACCTACCCCACGCTTCTCTTTCTTGGCGTCCAACACGTACGCCAAGAATCCTCGACACCCCTTTCTCAAACACTTTGTAGCCCTTATCATGGAGATAAGGCTTGTGGTTTTATTACGGCGATTTCCATAGATCACTACGGTATCTCCGTCAGGTAACCGAATCCTGATCAGCTTTTTGTTGCAAACGATATTCGCATCATTTGCGGCTAACCAGTCCATACCCAACACTACATCAAACTCTCCCATTGCCATGGGATATAGCTTCATAGATACCATCCTCCCTTCTATATCTATGACACAATCCTCTACTACCTCCTTAACATACACCTAGTTATCATTGGCAGTTTCCACCTCTAGAGCTCTCTCCAAACGTCTAGGCCTCACCCCCAAACATTTCATAAAAGCATTCGATACAAAGGAGCGATTTGCTCCTGAATCAAATAACACCTTGGCACATAGAGAGTTCACTAGAAACGTACCTGCCACAACATCCGGAACTTCCTCCGCCTCTTCCGCCGTCATGCGGAATGCACGTCCCTTCGGACGCGCCGGTTCTGCTCCTTTATCACTGCCCTTTCCTCCCTGACGATTTCCATACTGAGTTGATCCATCCTTCTTCAATTGCGGACAGTCATACCGCGTGTGACCAGTAGCTCCACATTGGAAACATGATTTCCCTTTGGGACAGTCCCTTGACATGTGACCGGGCAATCCACACCGGTAACACGAATTAGAACCTACCATGCATTCTCCCCGATGCATCTTGTTACACTTACTACACGGCTTGCTAGTTGAATCCTTGCTAGCACGAGTTTCTGGTCGGAACACCTTCCCTTTCCTTGAATCATTACCCGGCCCTTCCCATTTGCGCTTATCACCACCCTTCTAAGTCGTTTGACGAACCATTTCCTTCTCGATCATCTCCGCCGCATTAATGGCCGCTTGGAAGGTAGTGGGGTTTCTTGTCAGAACTAGTTCTCGGATGCTACTTTTCAGTCCGTGAATGAAACGCTCCACTCGTCGTTCCTCCGTTGGCACATACAAATCCGCGAAACGAGACTTCTCGATAAACTTTGTGGTATACTCACGCACCGTCATACCTCCCTGATCCAAACCCAAAAGTTCCTCTTCCAACCTTTTCACTGCCGTGAGTGGACAGAACTGAGCTTTGAACCTGTCCACGAACACTTCCCACAACATTCCCTTAGCCATTGCCGAGCCTTTCCCTCCGGTCTCAGCATCCCACCAGTAAATTACCTCTGATTTCAACATGGATAGGGCAAACATTACCCAATCTCCATCAGCACACTTACACGTATTGAATACCAGCTCCATCTCCTTCACCCATTTCATTGCCATGACGGGGTCACACTCGCCCTTGAAAGTAGGGGGCTTGCATGAGGCAAAGACCTTGTAACTGCACCCCTTAGCTGCTGACTCATTCACCACAAGAGAGATTGACTTCGAATGACTTCCAGTACCAGTTTCTACCGGACTTGACAGTTCTACACTTTCCCTGTTATCGCTCGGCTCTTTACTTCCCGAGGCCGACTCATTTTGCTTAGTCGGGAGAGCTAGCAGAGTCTCCTGAATTTTACCCAGTTCAGCAGCTAGGTTCTCTCGAGTGACAAATGCAGAACCACGACCTCGACCGCGTACCCTTGACTGATTTACCCTTCTTACAGAAGCGGAACTCTCCTGATGAGAGCTTTCTTGATGAGCGGGTTCCGCACTTACTGCCCTTCGAGTCACACAGGTCGTTCTTCGAGTCGGATGTCCCCCATCCCCGACCACCGTAGTGGCGGCACGGCGGGGCGTCCTTCCTCGACCCCTTCCGCGACCCCTACCCCTGCCTCGATTTACCGGTCCATTCTCTAGGATCTCTTCCTCTTGATTCCTCGGTACAGCAGGCACCGATCTACTCCTCAAAGTCCTTCCAGCCATTACGCAAATACTGAAAGAAAACAACCATTAACCTTTGCTAGACATGACATTACATAGTGCTTTATAAGGTAATTTTAAGCACGCACATGTACCTGTAAGTTCGTAATTACACTGGCCAGGTGTAATCCCAAACTTACCTTACACGTTTGTCCTTGGCACCTTATTTCCTAGCGCGCTTAGTGATCGTTCCTAGAGGCAATCCTATGTCTCGGTTGTGTTCCTCATCTTACAGTTTAAGTTTAGGCCCGATTGGTCACCTAAATCCCTTAAACTAAGGCTCTGATACCATTTGTAACGTCCCAGTTTCATAAACATACAATAACATAAATTTAGCATTCAGATTACAAATTAAGCTTGTCTTTAAACATCATCAAACTAAACTAGACAAAAATGACAGCGGAAGTCTCTACAATCCACAGCCGAGCACTAACTATAGTCATCAAAGTAAGACTGGAGTCTCTCTAATCTCCATGCCCTTCTTGCCTCCTCTCCTAATTCTTACTAGACGATCCTGCTGAACGCTTACCTGAAAATGGTTTAGTTTTGAAAGCGAGAGTTAGACCAAAAGGTCTAGTGAATTCCCTCCATAAAACAACATGTATCAACAGTGAAATCATTTTGATGATAACATCGTAACTCATCACATAAGGTACTGCACTGTGTAATGGATCACATAACCATTTGCGATCGGGGCCCAAGCAGACTCCCCTTTCGCCGTCGAAGGTATCGGGGCCCAAGAAAACTCCCCTCCACCCGCCTAGGAGGAAACGAATTCCAACCAATAGGCTCATCATCCATAACCAAGGGATCATCGGATCCCGAGGCTCACTGATCCCACAGTGCAGACCAACATCACATAGCATGCACATACGTTACATAAAGCATGTAATAAAACCTTACAAAGCATGCCTTACATTTCATCATGTCAAACTTTCTTTTAGATATAAATAGGTACGTTCGTGAGAAACATGCATTTCGATTATAAGCATTTCGTGCGCTTTAAGAACCATAATCAGTAAAGAAAACGTTTAACACTTTACGCCGTAAAAGGTTTAGGGAACTCACCTTGCTCGACGTACAACGCACTTCTTAAATACTTCCAAGCTAACCCAAACGAACACCTAAAGGGATAACATTCACATCAGATTAACAGTTCTATTCTGCTGTCCGGATAATTCTTTCCGGACACAACCCCTTTCCGGACACGACCTATCCGAATGCCAAACTCTCCGAATAACACACCCGGACACCAAGGCTTGTCCGGAGACTCCTTTCATCCGGGAACCCTCTTGGAGCACTTACCCGGGCACGTGCAACCTATCCGGACACCACTGAACAATGGCGTCCGGAGACCACGACTGTTTCGAACTAAAAAGCTTAAAAGTGATCATTAACCCGTTTTTAGCCAAGAGTTTGATTAGATATACCTAAGGGTTCATCCACCCATCCTCAAATACTCACTTAATCCATTTACAACCCCTTAAATCGATTTATTAAGACAAAAACCCATAAAACCCATTTTAAAGGAAAAAAATGGTGAAAACTCAAAGAATCATCCAAATCAATCTTAAGAATCCATACCAATAAGAAAGAGAAGTACTACAATGATCAGGAGAACGGATTCATGATGTATTACCTTGCAGATTGTTCCTTGATTCCTCCTTTTCTCTTGATTTCTTCCCAAACCCTTTTTTCTTTCTCTTGTTCTCTCTTAGCCGCCAAACACCAACACAAAAATACTGATTTGTTGATAATGAGGGCTGCCCTAGGGATTTGTGCCCTACACCCCTTTCACTAAATGACAAATTAGTCCCTCAAGTTAACTTTTATTTATTAGACAAATGGCACTAAACTTTTATATATACTAGAAGAAAACCCGATTGTTACAACATTAAGAGGTTTTCAGACTTTTTTCTAAAAATAAAACAAACAGTCTTAAATCTAAAAACCTCTTAATTTTCAGACTGAAGAGGTTTTAAGAGGTATTTTTTCAAAAACAAACAGTCAGTCCCTTAGAGTTGAAACTAAGTTACGAGTTAAAAGTTATAACCTCGGGTGTCTACGTACACAATAACTGCGTGATAATAACTTGATTGTAATCTCGATAGTCTACCATTGATGTTGAAATGCTCTAAGGCCATCCGTAGCCGGCGCGGGATGGGGCTCGGGATGGGTTCGGGCTCAGCGGGAATGGGCTACGGGCTCTGCGGGATGCGGGGTGCGGGATGGATTCCGGGTTCGGGATCCCGATTCATCCCGAAGGTTTATTAAAAAAAATTATTTAATTTTTAAAAATAATGCCGTTGAACGGCTCTTTGTAAAAAAAAATTCTCAATTTAATCCCACTATATATTTAACCCTCAACCTCTTATTTCTCACACCTCTCAAACTCTCTCAAATTCTCTCAACCTCTTATTTTTCACACCTCTCTCATCATGAATCCAAACACAACACCTACATCCCGTCGTAACCGACCGAATACACCACAATCGCAAGAAGATTAAGAGCTTGGTTTCCAAGCGTTTACACAACAAGGTTATCATCCGCAATGGTCGCAACAAATTCCGCCACAATTGTCGCAACAAAATCCGCCACAATATCCGCAACAATTTCCCCAACAATTTCACCAACAATTTCCTTACCAATTTACACGTCCCGGTTTGATTGAACAAGGTTTTACTACGGCCAACTACAATCTTCCTTCACCCGCAATCAATCTCGACGACGACATTGTTCCGGAAACCCAACCTTCTACCCCGAACACACCACAATCTATCCCGACACAACAATCTAACCCGGAACCATCAAATCCGAGACCAACAAAAGCCGCCAAACAAACGTGGAGTAAAGCCGAGGAACTCGCGTTAGTGTCGGCGTGGGTTGACGTTTCGGAGGACCCCGTTATCGGTAACGCACAAAGCGGTGGTAATTATTTTTATTGTTATTATTATTATTATTATTATTATTATTATTATTATTATTCTTATACTTAATTTTACATAAATGTAGGAAGTTTTTGGGGCCGAATCGGGCATGTGTTCTTTACTCGCTTGGGTCGTCAACCAGGTTATAGATCAACCCATCAACTCAATAGCAAGTTCAACGACCTCAATAAAAGAGTTAATTCTTTTGGCGGCATCTACAACAACTTGCTCAATAATAGATCAAGCGGGATGAGTGAGGCCGATATATCCCGAACGGCACACGAACGGTATCTAGCACGCCATAAAGTTGCTTTCACTCACGAACAAGCTTGGGACGTCCTAAAAAAATGTCCAAAATGGGGAGCCGTTCCAACGATGACGACAACTTCATCGCGGGGTTCAAAACGTACCCAACCTTCCGATGATGACGATGACGAGCAAATTCAACGACCCATCGGGAGAAACAAGGCAAAAAAAACATCAACGAGTAATACGTCCTGGACGAATACGGACGAAAGTGTTACTCAGTTGTTGACGACGTTCAACGACAAGATTGATGATACAATGGAATACAAAATGAAAAAACTCGATCTCGAAATCGAACGCTCAAAACTCGAACGACATAGGTTGGAACAAGAACTCGAAATCGAACTCTCAAAACGATTTGAGAAAGACTTCGAGTTTTTCATGACCCCGCATGATCACCTTACGGGAAACGCTTTGAGGGTTACTTTAGCGAGAAAAGAGCAAATTCAAAAATTTCATAATTGGTAGTGTTTTGTATTTTGTAATTTTTATTTTTAATGAATGGTATGAATTTTTATTTTTATTATTTATCTTATTTTTATTTATTAAAAAATATATAAATATTTTTATTTTGTTAAATAGTTAAATGTATAAATAAAAGAATTAAAATAAATGAGGTGGCAAAAGGGTTTGAGGGAATGGGGTAAAGGTGTTTAGGGATTGTTAGGGATTGAGTAAGGGATGAAAGAAAAGCTGATGTGACGCTGATGTGGAGCTGAAATCTTTAAAAGATCCTCTCATAGGTATGATGGCCTAAAGCAACTTCTCGGGGTTAGGCTAAATGCACCCTAAATTTTGCTAAATGCACCCTAATCATTGAAATATGATTACTTTTTTTTGTTTTTTTTTGTTTTTTGTATTTTTGTTGTCTTTTCTTTTTCTATTTTATTTATTTATTTATATTATATATTTTGATTTATTTGTATTATATAGTTTAAAAATGTTTTTTTTCTTTTACTTTTCGGTTTTATTTAAAAATAAATAAATATTTAAAAATATAAATATTACTAATTTTTATAATTATATAATCTATAAAAATAAAACATAAACATTACGATTTAACATATAAATGAACGGTTATAATGGTATAATTTATAAAAAAAGTAAAACATATTTGTTTGATGTATTCTAGTTTATGTATGTTGATATGACTAATTATAATGATATAAAATGTAATTTAAAAATAAAAAACAATTTTATTTTTAATTATCATGTTGTACGTTATAGGTTTTAAAGCTTTTAAACTTGTACACGATGTATTAAGATTTGTACTTCTTAAAAATTCAAGAATAAACGTAAATAAAGTTATTTTTAAAGGAGTATATTAGATAAATATAGATAAGAACGTAAAATGTACAAAAAAGAATAACTATATATATATTTCTATATTTCTAATATATATATATATTACTTATATATATATAGAGAGAGAGAGAGAGGTGGGTTCAAACGAGGACGTCACCTATTTAAGAAAACACGAGGAGCATTCTCAACCACTAATGTCAAATTCGTAGCTTTCCACCCGTGCGGCACATTCAATGTTAATTTTTAATTTGAAATTTACATATGATTTACTATTGTTTCAGATAACAATCTTATAGATCACATATGATTTAATATTGTTTTCTAATCACATATGATTTGATAGGTGTTCCTAAGGCCTTCGGTAGCGGGGCTCGGGATGGGTGAGGTGGCAGCGGGGAAGGAGCGGGGTTGGGCTACGGCTCGGGATGGCATGCGGGACGGGATGGTTTTCGGGGATGGGATCCCGATCCATCCCGAGGATTATTATAAAAAAAAATTTATTCAATTTTTAGCCGTTGAACGGCTCTATTTTTCTCACCTATATATTTAACCCTCAACCTCTTATTTCTCACACCTCTCAAACTCTCTCAAATTCTCTCAACCTCTTATTTTACACACCTCTCAAACTCTCTCAAATTCTCTCAACCTCTTATTTTACACACCTCTCTCATCATGAATCCAAACAGAACACCTACATCCCGTCGTAACCGACCGAATACACCACAATCGCAAGAAGATCAAGAGCTTGGTTTCCAAACGTTTACACAACAAGGTTATCATCCGCAATTTTCGCAACAAATTCCGCCACAATGGTCGCAACAAAATCCGCCACAATATCCGCAACAATTTCACCAACAAATTCCTTACCAATTTACACGTCCCGGGTTGATTGAACAAGGTTTTACTCCGGCCAACTTCAATCTCGACGACGACATTGTTCCGGAAACCCAACCTTCTACCCCGAACACACCACAATTTTTATTATTTATCTTATTTTTATTTATTAAAAAATATATAAATATTTTTATTTTGTTAAATAATTAAATGTATAAATAAAAGAATTAAAATAAATGAGGTGGCAAAAGGGTTTGAGGGAATGGGGTACGGGTGTTTAGGGATCGTGAGGGATGGAGTGAGGGATGGAAGAAAAGCTGATGTGGCGCTGATGTGGAGTGGAATCTTTGAAAGATAGAAGGGATGGGGTACTGATGGCCTAACAAACATTTCATCAAAACTATAAGGGTATGAATTATAAATATTAAAAATATTTTTATGTAGTATATATAATATATAATTAAATAAAAAAATATTCAATATTAGGCTCATTTCGAAGGTATCAAAGAGACGATTACAATGGTGAAACTTTATCATTTTTCATTTTATACCCTTATCATATTAACATAAATAATCGTATATAAACTAAAATATATTAAAAATACATTTTTATTACAAATTATATCATTGTATTCGTCTCGTCAATATCTTCGAAATGAGCCTAATATTGAATATTTTTTGATTTAATCATATTCGAAAAAATAATTTTGTTTTATGTTCATATTTATTCGCTTTTAGATCGCATATCAGATGTATAAAATTAAAGGTCAATATGGTTAATTGGTCAAAAAACTTGAAAAAGAACGAATATTTTTCAAGTTTTTTGACCAATTAACCATATTGACCTTTAATTTTATACATCTGATATGCGATCAAAAAGCGAATAAATATGAACATAAAACAAAATTATTTTTTCGAATTCTCGGCTTTAAATCGCAATGTTTATGTTTTATTTTTATAATTATATAATTATAAAAAATTAGTAATATTTATATTTTTAAATATTTATTTATTTTTAAATAAAATCAAAAAGTAAAAAAAAAACATTTTTAAACTATATAATACAAATAAATAAAAATATATAATACAAATAAATAAATAAAATAGAAAAAAGAAAAAACAACAAAAAAGACAAAAAAAAACACAAAAAAACAAAAAAAACAAAATCATTGTTTTAATCATTTGGGTGCAAATAGCAAATCAAGGGTGCAATTAGCAGTGCCCTATTAAAAAGGTCATTCAAATTTTCATTAATAAACTGATTGTCAATGGTTTTAGCAGGCCTCATAAATTATTTGATTATGATATGATTGATGTGGTTATAAATATAAAACTGTGACTTATTCTATTTAAAAATAAAATAGTTTTTATTCAAAATACATAAATTTAATTTTTAAAATAATCTTAAAAAACAAAAACTGATCTGGACGTAACTGAATTTTCATATTTGAGTACTTTTCAACCCTCTTAAACATATAATTACGTCGTATTTATCATATTGTAATCCAAACTAATAAACTAAATGAAATATTGGAAAGGTTAATTAATAGATTATTAATTATTGAATGTGGAAAAAAACGTGGTTTAATTTTCATTTTTCACTTTTAAAATGTAACATCAACTATTTAAATAAGTTTTTATATCAATAGTTTCACACATTTCTATCATTTTTAAATCAATTATAAAATTTTATAATGTAGAGCCTAATTATATATATATATATAGGGGCTTAATCAAATAAGAACTATTTAGTTTGTGGTAACTGTAATAACCAATGTGAGCCACAAATTTAAGCTGATTAATATAAAATTTAAATAGATATTAAATGGTATTTTAGTAAAATGTTTTATTACTCTAATTTAATTAAAAAATCCTAAAATAGCACCTCTTATCTTATACGTCTCTCTCTCTCTCTCTCTCTCTCTCTCTCTCTCTCTCTCTCTCTCTCTCTCTCTCTCTCTCTCTCTCTCTCTCTCTCTCTCTCTCCATAACCCTAAAATCAAAGCATGGCCTCAAATCAAACACATGGATCTCCCAAGGAAGCTGCCGTGCGGGGAAGCGCCGGTGGGGTTGAGCAACGGAAGCAAACCAGGGGAAGCGCCGGTGGCCGGAAAGCAACAGTCGGTGATATCTTTCTTGAAGAAACACACACAAGATACGTGTAGCAGATGGGGATGGGTTCCCTTCAAAGGTGATATTCAATGGTGGCAGTGTAGCAGTCGGCGGCAGCATAGCAGCAGCAGTGGCGGTCGGCGGCAGCGAAGCAGCAGCGGCGGTCGGCGGCAGAAAACCCTATAAAAACGAACCAAAAAATTCCCAGATCTGAGACACAAATCAAGGATTCAGTTGCTAAACCTATAGGAAATTGATTAATCATGTCTACAGACCTCAATCGAGAAATATGATGAAACAATTCTATATCAAGTGTAATATCTATCTATATGACTTTAATAGCTAATCTTCGATCACCAACCCAATAAGCTTCAATATTTTTTTTTAAATTATCACCACTGTACCGAACACTAGTATTTGTTAAAAACGACAACCAATAAGGTCATAAAAATGGATTATATCTACATGTCTTTCTCATTTAGGGGTCATTCAAAAAGGTAGAAACGAAGCTCTTATCTCCTAACAAACGAACCGCTTTCTTTTTTACTTGTTGGCTCGAAAGCGTACTCATGGGCTAATTTTTACCCTTGCAGATAGCCTGGGGTGTTCAAAAAAATCGTTAGACTGCTCAAAATTGTCAAATCAAGTCAAATCAGACCGTTTTTGACGGTTTAAGTTCTTTAACGGTCCAGTCCTGCTTGCAGGGGCAAATCTACATGGGAGATAGTGGGGGAAAGGCCCCCATGAAAAAAAAAATCTTTATTTTAAAAGTTAAAAACAATTTTTTTAACTTTCTACTCGTCTGTGCCCCTACCAATAAAAAAACACCTGAAAATAAAAAAAAAAAACTGAAAAAGTATTTCGAAATTGACAAAAAAACTGAAAAGGTCTCTTGAAATCGACAAAAAAAACTTAAAAACTCCACAAAATAAACCAATCCTTTTTTAAAAATTCACCGAAAAAGTGGAATTAGGCTAAACCCACATCGGTTGACTATGCGGTGCGGGCCTTTAATATACCTTGAAGGTGAGCGCTCCCAGGAGACAAAAATTCTAGATCCGCCACTGCCTGTTTGGTCTGAAAATAGTCAAACCGCTCGGTCCAGTTCAATTTGCAGGTTATATGTTCTTTTGAGCGGTTTGGACTGAACTGGCCGCCAAAATACACATGTATTAATCATATTTAGTTTTCATGTTGTAGACTCAACTTTTATATGTAACTCAGTTAAAAAGAAATGAAGTTTTTATTTTTCACTTCTCAATTGTCTGCATTCCAAGAAATGAAGTTCTAATCCTTTTCCTCGACTTGCTTAATGTTTGTCCAATATTCCAACTATTGTTGGTGGACTTGCTTAATTTTTTTCAACTTGGTCGATATTTTTTTTTATAATTTTGGAGATAAATGTTTATTTCATAATTTTGTATAACATTTTTTTAATAATGTTAGATTAGTAAAAATTTCATGTTGAATATAGATGTACATTTTTTTAGTTTAAAGCCCATATTAGGCCCAAACAGCCACAACCGGTCAGACCATATCGTCATTTTGTGGTCTAGTTTAACGGATTTGATCATCTACCAAACTGTTCAATTTGCAAAAATTCTAAACCATCATTACGGTTTAATTTATGGGGTCAAAATGCTCAAATGGAACTGCAAACACCTTACTTGCATATAATCTTAGGGGCTGTTTGGTGGTTGCTGAATGGTTTGGTGCAAAATGATTAAGTGGTCAGAATGATTAAGAGGCTTTTATGATATAGTGCAAAATGAAATATAGTTGTTTGGTAATTGTTTAGAATGAAATTTGGGTGCTGAATGGTTAAGAGAGGCCCAAGATGCTAAATCATTCAGACGATTTTAGAACCATTAAGAGGCAGACTTTTTTTTTACCAGACAAGATTCACCTCTAAACGATTCAGAGGTTGTCTCTTAATGGAACTATTAAGAGGTAAACAAACAACCCCTTACTCTCTCACATGTAGGTCGACCACATGAACTTATAATAGAAGAACATACCAATATAGTAAAAATACCCCAAATTTTAACATCACATAGATTGAAAATTTCTCCTGAAAAAACAAATATTAAATTTGTTTTGAAAAACTAAAAAAAAATGTCAACTTGCGCTTAATGGTTGACCAAGTGATGGGCCAAAAAGCAAAATTTGTGTGGTAATGGAAGACTACTTCAAACCTCATTCCCATAACCAAAAAACTATTATATCCACAAGATCCATCAAATAATATAGTTGGTTGTTTATTATTTTCAAAATCAAGTGTCCAAACAATAAGAGAATCCTCAACAGCTTCCCTATTTTAGAAAAAATGAAGAATATGGGAATTTTGAGCTAAGTTTTTGTTCCAACAGATTCTCAAAACTATCCTCAAAATGAAGAAAGTAGAAGAGAAGAAGTTTTTCTCCAAATATGGAGTTAATCCAAAAAATGATTACTAAATGAAATCACTAATAGAAATATTTGAAAATAAATATTTGGAGAGATGAATAATATTTTAATAGATGAACTGAATATTTTTATATTATAATCAATGTTTGTTTCTCCAATATGAGAAATCTTTTGGAGATGAATATAATTTCTTTTAAAGATTTTGAATTTTAATTCTTTATTTTAAAGAAATTTTAGAAAATTAGTTGGATGTACTCTAATTAATTTGTAACAAAACCATATGACAAAATTCCACCTTTCGAACGTGGTATTTAAAAAAAAAATCTTGACTGGCTCCGATGAGCCAATGGAAGGAGGTTTTTGGTGGCATGGTGACTATGCCCACTTCCCATGGCGGCCGCCGGTGGTCACCTTTTTGCTTGCATTAAACAAGTCAACGAACCCACTTCACACCTTATTATAAATACACACCACCATCACTCCCTTTTCTTGCAACAACAAAAATGGCTTCTAAATCACATCAATTCAATTTCAACCCCCTCGTTTTCCTCCTCATCGCCGGAATCTATGCCGCCGGAATCTCCGCCGCTGGAACCGGTGGCATCGCCATCTACTGGGGCCAAAACGGTAACGAGGGAACTCTTGCCGCCACATGTGCCACCGGAAAATTCCCTTATGTTAACATAGCCTTCCTTAACGTATTCGGCAGCGGCTCCACCCCACAAATGAACCTCGCCGGACACTGCAATCCCTCTAGCGGCAGTTGTGTCTCGTTGTCCACCGACATCCGTAGTTGTCAAAATCGTGGCGTTAAGCTTATGTTATCCATTGGTGGTGGTATCGGTACCTATTCACTATCTTCGAAACTAGATGCCAGAAACGTTTCTTTGTACCTATGGAATGCTTTCCTAGGAGGTAAGTCGGCATCAGTGTTTCGCCCACTTGGCGATGCCGCATTAGACGGCATCGATCTAGATATCGAACTAGGATCATCACAGTTTTATGATGATCTAGTTCGATATTTAAAATCATATTGTAGGAGAGGTCAAAAAGTGTATATAACAGGAGCCCCACAATGCCCATTTCCAGATAGGCAAATGGGGTCCGCTTTAAATACTGGGCTTTTTGACTACGTGTGGGTTCAGTTCTATAATAATCCTCCATCCCAGTATACTTCTGGTAACACCACAAATTTGATAAAATCATGGAACCAATGGACGACGTCGATAAGGGCAAAAAAGATATTTATGGGGTTGCCGGCGGCGACACAAGCAGCCGGAAGTGGGTTCATTCCGGCGGAGGTGCTGACCTCTGAGATTCTTCCGGTGATTAGGATGTCACCAAAGTATGGAGGTATAATGTTGTGGTCTAAATTTTGGGATGACCAAAGTGGATATAGCTCATCAATTGTATCAGGGGTATAATTGGAATAATACTACTTCTGTGTGCTTTGTTGAATTATGGTTAATAGAAACCCTAAAGTACAATTAAAGTTTACTAGCAGTGTACCCGTGCAATGCGGCGGGATGTAATATTCAAATAAATATAAGAAAAGATGGTAACAATATAAATGTGTTTTTGCCATATAAACCAAATTGATTCGTGGATTGGATCGAGTGGTATTACCAATGTACTCAGTCGATGATATACAAATTTTACCAATGGTGGTATAAATATACATGATATAGAGATTTATCGTCATAAATAACACTTTAAAAAACGTTGTGGCTTATCTTGAAGCCTACGGCTTGAGGCTCATATCATTTATAACTTTAGTAATGAATTGTTTATTACATGACATTCAAACACATTTAAAAATATGTATTGAAATCTATGGAATTATATATGACTAATGTCAATTTTTTGTTTTTAACACTTCTACTTAAATATTTTCTAATTGAAAATCAGAAATGTTTTTTACGGAAATTATGTTTCAAAATTAATGCAAATGAAAATTAATGTTATTTAATTGAAATCAGTAATGTTTTTAAGAAAATTACGTTTTAAAATTAATGCAAAAGGAAATTAATGTTTTTTAAGACTATAAGACTTTATGCATAAATATGTTGTACTCTATGCTTAAAACTTTGTTTTTAAGATTTTAAGACTTTAAGCATAAATGCTTTATAAGATAGTATAGATTAGAAAAATTAGTATAAAGAATGATAACATATATTTAAAAATTTTAGTAAATTTAAAATAATTAATTGACTAACCAACTGCTGTATCTTCTGGAATAATCTTTGATATCACGTTTTGATATTTGACAAATGAAAAACCAAATAGAGAACCATTAAAATCCAAGCAGCTGGTAACCGAAATTTCCTTAAAAAACATATTAGAATGTAAGTCCCTACAAACTTTTAAGGCTATTTACACTCGTTTTGACAAAATCTTTTGGTGTCATGCGATCATTTAGTTTATGAAATACACTAATAATATTAACAATTTTGTGGGTTTTGGTATGAGGCCAAAAGTGAGATTCAATTAAAACCATTACGTTATTTTTTGGGCTTTTAGCCATTCAGGGATCGCGTTCAAAGTTCAAAAGCCATGTCGAGAAGATCTTAAACAAACAGATCGACTTGCTCTCTTCTGCTGTGGATATTCCTTCTACTCTTCCTCCTCAACAAAGAAAAGTCTCTGCTAAGGAAAAAAAAGTCTCTGAATCAGGTCCTCCTATACGAAATGAAACAGGTATTGGTTTCTCTCGTGCTGAAGTTCTTGGCCCTGATGCTGATCTCTCAGCGCTTGACACCTCCCTACCACCTGGAGAAACTTTCATTCCTGGCACAGTTGTAAGTGATCCCTATGGTATATTCTTTTTAGACTACTATGGAAATCATCACTTTCAACGTATCTCTGAGCTCCACCTTGCTCCCATCGAACAACTCAGAGATCTCATATACTGGTGTGGAGTCAGACGCGACATCAAAGCTAGACACCTGAAGCCCTTGATTTTTTAAGAAGCTCTGAAGAAAAAGAATCAAGGAGTAGATGTCCCTGACTGGATGATTCCCACATCAAAGACCCTCGAAGAACTTCTCATTAAGGAATAACCTTTTGACGGATAGGATCGCCTTGTAATTCTTTCTATCCTTATCTGTCTACATCTTTTGTACTTGTAATTTTATTCGATGTACTTGTAATTTTTCCACTTCCCTCTATAATCTTTACAAAGTTTAAAGAAAAATTTCAGCGAACGTACTTTACTCCATCAGTACAGAAAAGATCCCAGAAAATAGTAAAAGGGACAAATATTTTATGAGTTCTTTTTATCCTTATGTTTTCATTAAATAGCAATTTTCTCTGTTGCTATGTCATAATCAAATAGGGGGAGATTGTTGATCCAAACCCTCAGTGATTTGATAATGACCCTCTCTTATATACTTAGTGAAAATTGTAAGTAAACAATATGTATCAGAGTTTCACTATCGCTGATAAGTACTAAGATCTTCCAGTACCGCTGATAGGAACTCTCGCTCTTTAGATTAAACATTCAGCGAAACTGTTCACCATAATTCTCTGAGTCTGTTCAGTACTTATGGTGATCGCTGATAAGTTAGTTGTTTACTTATGATCCCTGAAGACAAGTTTCACGTCAACATAGGTTCTACGCTGAAGTCGAAGATCAAGCTCAAGAACCAGCGACAAGTCTCCTAATGAACTGATGCGGATCAGCGAAGACTCAGATTTGTCCACTCAACGTGAAGTATCAAGTACAAGACTTTGGCTATCGCTGAATTCTATCATTCGCTGATAAAGAATGATAGATCGCTGAATCAACGAAAAGCTGATCATGAAGTCCTCCATACAAAGTACTTTTGTCTAAACCACCCTTGCACATCTCCGTATGATATGTCAGAAAAAGAACCTCCTTATTGTCTGAATTCGTACAACCACTCTGATACTACACTGTTCATACATGCGGCTACTTAGGTTGTCAACAAAGGTCAATGACATGCAACCAATCAGCTGCTGCCACGTGTAAAGTGTAAACTGCAATGCATTAAATGCATGCAGTATATAAGAAGAAGAAATCACTTCATTTTGAAGTAACTTGCTAACTCTGGACAAGTTCATCCTTCTTATCTTGAGATAGGTTATTATTAGTAATTTCCTTCTCCTTCTTAGTGCAAGAAACTTAGGGGTTGTTTACTAGCTGCTGACCAGGCTGACTCGGTCAGCAGTCAGCGTGTTTACCAAATCCCGAGTCTGACCGAGATCTGACCGAGATCTGACCGAAACCGCATCAAAATAATGCTGACCCGGGTCAGTTTCTTCTTTTCCATGGTTGCCCCCTTTTTTGTTGACCAAAATTCGCCATAAAACACAAGATAACACAAAATTTTAACAGAAACCCACATAAAAAATCGAAAATTTAACAAGGGTTTTACATGGGTTCTTCAAGAAACAGTGAAATAAATCGATTTCAGGATTTCTACCAAGAAAAAAGTACAAGAAACTAGAAAAGATTTTGCCCCAAAAGATTGAAGCTTTTTACTGAACCCACAAAATTAGAAACAAAAAACAGGGTTTTGAATTGAAATAATTTTAGAAAAAGAGGAGGAAGCAAACCTGTGTGTACGAGGGTGAAGCAGGGTGTGTGTGTTTGTGGGTGTGAAAAGGAAACACATAAAGAGGAAGCAAACCTGTGTGTATGAGGGTTAATCAGTGTGTGTGTGTGTGTGTAAAACCCTAGATTTAAAATTGCAGATGAAAAATAAAGAGGAAAAATGAGTTTATGGAAAGAGAAAAAGGTGGGAGAATAAAGACAAAAGTGAATAGGGTTTGAGGTCTTCTGAGTTATTAGTTTATTACTACTCCAAATTCCACTACAAATGACAAAACCTTTTTTTTTCTTTCAATAGAGTAAATTACGCTTTTAATCCCTATAATTTATTAAATATTATATAAAAAATAGTATATTTTTGATAAAAAAATTATTTAAAGCATGAAGTTTATTTTTTTCTTCCATTAATGATTTGTAATAGAAATAATTACATTTAATTTAGCATATAATTACAAAAGGGTTAAAATGATAATTTTTTGTCGGTAAGCACTTAGCAAAAAACACTTGGTAAACACTCTTACCCGGATGGCACTTACCGGGGACATCATTTACCTGGGACAACACTCTTACCCGGACAGCACTTATCCGGAAAGAGTTGGTAAACGGCCCCTTAGTGTTCCAACTTGTTTAGATTTAGGATTTATCCTTAATCTTGTTTCCGCAACAAGCTATAAATTGTTAATGATTTATCAATAAACAATTTAGAAAAGTAAAATCTGTGTGTTTGTATTCAACCCCCCCCCCCCCTTCTACAAACTTGTATAGCCCTTCGGGACCAACAAGTGGTATCAGAGCGGATTTGTTTAATCTCATAAACAAGATCGAATCTATACTAAGATTTCTCTTCCTTGCTGTTTCTGAAAAATGGCCACCAACACAAACACAAACTATATAGACAATGGTTCTCTTGCAAAACCCCCTAGATTCTCCAGAGATAATTTTAATCTATGGAAAAATAGGATGACTCTCTTCCTAGAAGGTATAGACCCTACTATGCCTTATTATCTTGAAAACGTCCCATTTATTCCTGTAAGAATTGATGTCGCTGTACCTGCCGCTAAGAATAGACCTTTATTCCAGAAAGGCTGGTACCCAAAGAAGTTCATGCGTGGACTGACGAAGATAAGAAGAAAGTGGCCATCGATACAAAAGCCAGATCCATACTATCCATGGCTCTTCCCGACGAAGTCTACAATTCCGTCATGAACCTGAAATCCTCAAAAGCCATGTGGGACACTATATGTGTTCAGTATGAAGGTACTGCTGAAGTCCAGGACTCTCGAAAGATCAACCTGGTAAGACAGTATGAAAGTTTCATTTGTGGTAAGAATGAGACTCTCTCTGAAGTTCACCAACGTTTTAATTGCTTAATAATAGATCTGAAAACTGTTGGTAAGGAATATTCTAACTTTGAAGTACTGACAAAGTTTCTAGAATGTTTACCTGAAAGCTGGGACAGTTATTCTATGTGTCTCAAGCTGTCAAAGGATCTAAGATCAATGACCCTTGCTACCTTATATGGCACGATGCTGAATCATGAGCAATCAAGCCATCTTAAGAAGAATCTTGTAAAAGATTCCAAAAGCACCCCTGTTGCTTTAAACTCAGAGGAACCTTCTACTCAGCGACCCTCGGTCACTATCACTGAGTTAGAGAGTAACTCTGAAAGGTCATCAGACTCTGACTCTTCAGATGATGATGAATCTTTGGCTCTCCTACCTAAAAAGTTCAAGAGATTCGCCAAAAAGAAAATGTTCAGAAAGAACAAACCTCTTTCTATAACTGATAAGCCAAGATCATCAGCTACTGTTGATAAGGCTACTGCTACTTGTTTTAACTGCGAAAAGATTGGTCATTTCGCTAACGAGTGCAGGTCTAAGAAAGTATCGAGAAACTCAGCGTTTCCCAAGAAATCCTTTATTCCCAGGAATAAAGATGACAAATATTCTAAGCTGAAAGAAAAATATGCAAAGCTGAAAAGCTTCAAGAAGAAAGGCAAAGGCCTGATGGTTTACGATTGGGCTGCTTCTGAAGAAGAAGAATCATCATCTGATTCTGAGGATGATAAAGCCAATCTTTGTCTTATGGCAAAGATTGAAGATGAGGAAGAAAGTTCAGACATTCCCTCTACTTCAACATCTGCAATTCAGTAACACCTTCCTTCTTCACAAATATTGCAAATATTGATGAAGTTGATAGTCTCCGCAAAATCGATCTCTTGACTAGAAGCTTATATGAAGCCATTAATGGAAAAACTATAGTTGAAAACCAAAACCTTGATCTCGCTGAACAGCTTAAAAACTGTCACCTTCAAATAGAAAAGCTTTCTAAAATTGAAGAATATTTTAAAGATCAAGTGCATTTAAATCAGCTAGTCAAAATCGAACGAGCAGAATCTATCGCTGCTTTGAAAGCTGAAAAAGCTACTGTTGAAGGATGGTGTAACTCTTCAACAAAGATCACTGAGATAATTAAGTCTCAGATACCCCTGAGTGATAAACGTGGTCTTGGTTACAAATATGAAACTAAAGAACCAACCACTGATCGTTCCATGCTCTTATTTGGAACTTTCTTATCCTCAGTCGCTGACACTTCATCCTCTCAGTGTTCCTCGTCCAGACCGCCTATCCCTGAGGAAATCTCTGCCTCTTCAAAAGGTAAAGAGAAAATGGTTTATCTAAAACCTACCTCTGTCTTTAAAGATAAAGGTAAAGGAATTGCGTTGAACCAAAATCCTCAGAAGGGTACTTTAGTACCAAAGCTAAATGCTTCTAAAGCTTTAGTGATTTATTCCTCTGGATCAAGGAATCAGATCTCTGGATCTACTCAGTGTGGGTCTATTCAGCGATCTACTCCTAGACTCAGAGTGGATATCCTTGGTAAGAAATCTGAAGAACTAAATGTTCCTCCCATTTCTAAAACCAAAAGCTTATTTGGTGCTGGTCCTTCTATTTCAAAATCAAAAGCTCAGCATTCAAATGGTCCTAGAACTACTTTTAGTTATAGGAAATGTTATCACTGTGGACTCACTGATCATATTGCTAGTAAGTGCCCCTCAGCCACCAAAGCTGATAAGATAGCTAAGGTGAAGATTGCCCCCAAGGCAAAGAAGACCACTGAGGTTAAGAAATTAACTAAAGTGAAGACTGACAAAGCTGAATCTTCAAATGCTGCGAAGACTGCTGAACCTTCCATTCCAACTACTTCCACTGACAAACGTGTACACATGGTTAAGTGGGTACCCAAGAAAAACTAATCTTCCTTTGTGATGCAGGTTCAGAAGGGTATCTGGTATCTCGATAGCGGATGCTCTAGACACATGACTGGAAAGAAAAGTCTGCTCGCTGAATACAAGGAAGAGAAGGGTCCCTCTGTGACTTTCGGTGGAAATGGAAAAGGACATACCCGAGGGTTTGGTGTACTCTCTAATGGTACAACCACCTTCAGAAGAGTCGCATATGTTGAAGGGCTGAAGCATAATCTTTTAAGCATCAGTCAGCTTTGCGACAAGGATAACAAAGTAATCTTTACTAAGGAATCCTGCTTTGTCACTGACAAAAAGGAGAAGATAGCTCTCAGCGGTTATCGTTTGGAAAATGTTTATGTAATAAACATGGACTCAACCACCACTGAGAACTCCTGTTTCTTCTCAAAAGCCTCATCTGATGTCAACTGGTTATGGCATAAGAGGCTCTCCCATCTGAATTTCAAGACACTGAACACTCTTTCTTCAAAAGAGTTAGTTACTGGTCTACCTCAACACTCATACGCCAAAGAGTCTTTAAGTTCAGCGTGTGAAAAAGGGAAGCAGACCAAAGCAAGCTTTAAGTCAAAGCAAGTATCCTCAGTGTCATCTCCTCTACAACTACTCCATATGGATTTATTTGGCCCTGTTAACAAACAATCCATCGCTGGAAAGAAATATACGCTGGTCATAGTTGATGAATTCTCTCGTTATACATGGGTTATGTTTCTCCGTTCCAAGAGTGACACCCCTGAAGAACTCATCACCTTTGTTCGGAAGATGGAAACCCTGAACAATTTGACCGTTCGCTCAATAAGGAATGATCATGGGACTGAATTCAAAAACAGTTCTCTTGATTCCTTCTTTGAGAGTAAGGGTATTTCTCACAACTTTTCGTCAGTGAGAACACCGCAACAAAATGGAGTCGCTGAAAGAAGAAATAGAACAATTATTGAAGCTGCACGTTCAATGCTCAGCGATTCTCACCTGCCTACTCAGTTTTGGGCAGAAGCTGTCAACACCGCTTGTTTTACGCAAAACAGGTCGCTGATAGTCAAAAGATTCAATAAAACAGCCTATGAACTTTTTCATGGGAGAAAGCCTTCAATCAGCTTTCTTCACATCTTTGGATGTCAGTGTTTCATACTGAACAACAGAGATGCCCTTGGAAAGTTTGATCCTAAGGCTGATGATGGAATCTTTCTTGGATACTCCTCAGTTTCCAAAGCCTTCAGAGTCTTCAATCGAAGAAGACAAACTGTTGAAGAAACAATCCACGTCACGTTTGACGAGTCCCGTTCAGCGAACTCTAAACCGTCCGCTGATACTGAAGAACTGAATCAATGGATGTTTTCTCATCTTGGTGATTCAGAAGATATTCCCACTCCTCGTGCTCACACAGTTGAAGATGATGGTCCTACTATCATTCCAAATATGCAGAATAGTGAAGCTGAAACATCATGGGTCTCAGCAGTTCCTATAAACACTATACCTGCTTCTGAATCCAATATCTCAGATATACCATCTACTTCTCAGCAATCAGTGAATATAATGACAACTGCATCCATTCCTCTCTTGGCTGATACTCCAGACGTCGCTGAAGCTTCATCTTCAGCTTCTCTAGTTCAAGTTGAGTCAGCGTCTCACGCTCCGGCTCAGCGATGGACTGTAAATCACCCAATTGATCAATTTCTTGGTGATCCAAACGTTGGTATTCAGACTCGACAAAGTGCAGGTAATATCTGTTTATTTGTAAACTTTATTTCACTAACTGAACCAAAGAAAGTTGATGATGCCCTCAAAGATCCAAACTGGGTCAGCGCCATGCAAGAAGAGCTGACTGAATTCGAAAGAAACAAAGTTTGGAAACTTGTTCGAAGACCAACTGACAAAACAGTGATAGGCACTGAATGGTTCTATCGAAACAAGTTGGACGAACATGGAACTGTTACCCGCAACAAGGCTCGTCTTGTTGCTCAGGGATACAGACAAGAGGAAGGCATAGATTATGACGAAACTTTTGCTCCTGTAGCAAGACTAGAATCTATTCGTCTATTCTTAGCATACGATGTACACAAAGAGATCATGTGATGAATGGTGATATAGAACTTCACTTTATCCCAACTGATTATCAGTTAGTTGATCTGTTCACCAAACCTCTTGATGAGACAAGATTCAACTTTCTCATCAGCGAGCTTGGAATGCTGAATTTTGAAGGGTAAAATCTTCAACGGTTCACATTTGATCAGCGATAGGATAAAATCGACTTATATAACCCATTCTATCATTTTCTCTCTGAATAAACTTGATTCGCTGATATCAAGGTATGTTTTTTTTCTGACAAATCGCATGTAAATGCAAGATTTCAAAACAAATCACATCGTTGAATATCTCTTCCTTATCAGCGATACTTTGAAATTTCTAAAAACCTTCACAGATATTTCTAAATTCAGTGCTTCATATTTTCAAAAGTGTCCCTGAGTTTTTCAAAACCTCAGAGACAACCATGAATATGAAAGGACAGTTGTGACGTCATTACAACGGATAAGCCCTGGCACGTTCCTCTTTCTAACACACATTTGCACGTTTCGTTTACTCGCCAATCAAATGCAAACACGTGTCCGTGTCATGATGAAAATCTTTTCCCGCTCAAGATTTTCTCTTTCTAAAATCTCTCTATATAAACAAATTCTTCGTTTATATTTTTCTTTTACGCGAACAACTTCTCCTCCAAGCAAAGAAAGAATTCACTGTTGCATTTTGCTCTCGATTTTTTCAAGTACAACTGTTCATCTTCTTCAAGCATCAAAGGTTAATATGTTCTTATTATTTACCAAATGCAGATTACCTGTTTCTGATCTTCTCATTGTTTTAACAAGATCAAACAAAAGAACTTCTTAAGAATGAAATCATTTTCTTTCATGGTTTTATGAACACAACCATTTCATGGTTGTTCTTCAAGTTTAAATGCAAAAATCTTAAGCTTGTTCCTCATTCGTTTTTCCAGAATCCCAATCTTCAAAGAAAACTGGAAAACAAGATTTTTATTGGGTGCGCATTTCGTTTTTTTTTTAAACAAGAAAAACCCTAATCTTCATTAAGACATTTTGTCTGAATGAAATGGACAAAATTCGAAACATCTTATTGGAAAATCTTTCCACATTAAGATTATTCTTATTTGTTAATATTTGGTTGAACTGATAATACAGAAAATGGCATCTTCTGACATTCCCAAGAACACCATCGCTGAAAACAATGCTGCTGATGAAACTGCTGAGGAAGTGGACATCTTCAAGGCTCCTCAAGTCAAGTTTGCCCTTGACAAACTGGATTGGACTAAGGTAAACAACCTCTATGCGCTTCTCGAGTTTCCTCCTCGAAAGCAAGTCACACATCTAGATGATGCTGTGAAATTCCTCAAGAATTGCTACATCTCCACAGCCCTGACCATAACCCCTCCCGCACATCAGCTTTTGCTCTCACAATTCTGGTACTCAACCAGACACTCTCAGCTACCTTCAGCCAAAGACCCCTCCAAAACAATCGATTGCATCCTTTGCGATATCGAATATGGCACCATGAAGATCACCCCTGCCATCATTCGCAAAGCTCTCAGCCTTCCCATCGCCACCAAGGAAAAACCCTTCGTTCCCCTCCCTGACCCCAAGAAAAACTCAGACAGGGAAGCCATCATTGCATTTTTCGATGCAATGGGCTATGTATGGGAAATCGGCAGAGACATGAAGCCCGAGAAGAAGCTGACGATTATCAAGAAATCGAAAATGCCCAACGAGATGAATTTCATCTTCGCCCATCTAATCAGCTGCATGACTGCAAAGAGTGGCTCCTCTGACCAAGCCGCTAAGCCTCAGCAAGCAATGGGATATGCTCTGCTGAAAGGTCTCAACATAGACTGGGCATCGATCATCTATGATGACTTGGTGCTAAGAGTGGACACCGTCGCTGACAGACCTCCATGGGTCCCATATCATCGGTTCATCAGCGCCATTTTCCAAAAAGGCCTGAAGGAGAGCTACCCAACTGATGGTGACCTGAAACTCTCTCAGGTCGGCCCGAAGATACTCGACTTCAAACCAGTGGTGAATGAGGTACGTCTTTCTACACTCTTGACTCTTCTTAACCCTACTACTTCTTCTACTTCTGCAGCTCCTTCAGCGGACAAACCCACCGCTGATACCCCAGCTGCTACCTCCATTCCTCTTAAAAGGAAACATTCTGACACCCAACTTGGTTCCAAAAGAACTAAGATAACCAAGGAGCAACCCAAGCAATCTCCTGGTAAAGACTCCTCAGCTCCTCCTGTTGAGCTGAAGGAAAGTTCAGTGGTACGCTCTGCCACACCTGAACAAGCCATCCCTTTAATCCCGACCTCAGCGTCTCCAAACGTTGAGGTTACAAATTTGGAATCTACCCAACCTCCCTCAGTCTCTCAAAAGACTGATGAAGTGATTCTCAGCGATTCCAACGCTGAACTCGGTAACCAACCTCCATTCTTACCCTTCGCTTCTCCCTCCACTCATTTGGACACCACTCCAGTTATCACAGCTGCACCTGTCATTCCTCCAGAAGCTAAAGGAATGACGGAAGTAGGACCTGCAGAGCTGTCCATACGTTCGCGAACTCTCGCTGACGATATGGAACTTTACTTAGGAACTCGTGATTTTGATGAATTCACCAATCCTCCTGCAAGTACTCACCAACCCCTATACACTATTACTAAACCCCAAACTTCTGAGCTTTCCTCTGTTCACAAGTTTTTATATGTTACAGGTCCTAATTTGAGAGACATCAACGCCTCTCTGAAGACACTAGAGACGTCGCTGACATGTCTCACTACCACTCTTTCCGACAACTCTACAGCTGTAACAAACGCTGGAGAGAATCTTTTAAAGCTTACAACCGAAGTCGGAAAGAATGCCTCCAAAGATGATGTGGAGAAGGTTGACAAATCACTCGGTGATTTTGCAAAAGTTCTAGCTGACATCTACACAGACTACCTCGACATCAAGAAATCAGTTGACACCATGTCCAAAGAAGTAACAACGCTGAAGACATCGGTTGGCACACTCGAAGGTGATATGTCTGTTGTAAAGGCTGATGTCAGTTCAGTAAAAACTGATATGAGTTCTGTGAAGACTGATGTCAACACGATGAAGAATGACATCTCTTCAATTCAGAACTTGTTGAAGCAGATTCTGACAAACACGACCGCCCCTGCACCTCCATCTTTTACTACGGCGGATCGTGCTGAACTTGTGAAGATCAATCCTGGTATTTCTGGCATAGAAAACAGATTATCAGCGATTGAAATCTGTGTGGGGATCCCTGGCCAAGAAGACAGGGAAACCACACGTGCTGCTGAATCTTCTCATTCCTCCCCCAGTCATCATGAAAAAGAGGGGGAGAAGAGCGCTGAAGACCCTTCGAAGAGCGCTGAAGACCTTTCCCATGATGAATTTATCAGGGGATAGAAGAATGAAGACCTCACCTTCACTGAAGAGGGTGAGAAGACTCTTGAAGCTGAAGCAGCCACTGGACCTCAGGGAGATGAACACCCTGAGGGAACCGAGAAGCTCGCCTCTGTATCTGAGGGGGAGCAACTCGAAGAAGAAGCTGAAGAAACAGAGTCTGAAGCTGAAAATGAAGAAGCCATCGACTTATCTGATAATGAACCATCCTCTTCTCCAAAGAATGATGATGACGATGATGATGGTTCTTTTATCGTCAAGCCTGCTCTGAGATCTAAAGCTCTTAAAGGTATTCTGATAAATGAACCTACAGGGGAGCGGACAAAGACAACGCCATCAGCATCTGAAGCTGACAAGGGCAAAGGAAAAAGTGTCGCTGAAAATGAAAATCTGATGATCTTGCTTAACAAGCCGGTTTGTCAGGTACATTAATCTTACACAACATCCCTTCCTCTATACACTCAGTTCTACTCTCCACAAACCTATATACATTATCCCATACTCTCTCTGTCTCTCTCTGTTCTACCCATGTTCTTACTTGAAAGATCGCTGTGTTTCAGCCAGTCCTCTCCCCTGTTTGAGGATATCGCTGAAGTTCCTACAGCTGCGACTTCAACAATAATTCCAGCTCCCAACGCTGAAGCAATAATCCCAGTCTTGGATTTGATCTCTGAGACTGATGAACCTGAAGAACAGTCTCTCTCTCACAAAAACAGACCTTCCTTGGCTCCTCAAAAGCTAAGTGAAGAGGATCAAGAAAAGAGAGATGCAATGATCAAGAGACTCGAAGATCAGCGAATCATTCTAAAGCGTGATCAACTTCCTACTGTTCCTCCAAAGTTCAGAATTTCCCAAAAGGAATACAAGGAACACCTCAGATATGAACGCCTAATCGCTGAAAGAAAGGAAGCTGAAGAAAAAGACAGAGAATACGCCATCAGGCTTACTCAACGATCAATAAAAGATCCCAAGCTGAAAAGAGTTCCCATTGATGTTCAACGTCAGCTATGGGATGATGCTCAAGAGATCGTTAGAGAAAAGACTAAGGTCTCTGATACGACTTTGGAATGGGCTAAACAAATGCTGAACTATCGATCTAGACCATCCAAAATCATCAAAGTAAACATCAGAGGAAGACTGTACGCCGACGTTCCTGTTGTTGAAGTGGATGTCTACAGAGATGACAAAACCAAGCAAACCTTCTATGCTGCTACCTTAGAAAAGTTTGGTCTCTCTGAATGGTTAGAAACAAAATTAGCCATTCAGGGATCGCGTTCAAAGTTCAAAAGCCATGTCGAGAAGATCTTAAACAAACAGATCGACTTGCTCTCTTCTGCTGTGGATATTCCTCCTACTCTTCCTCCTCAACAAAGAAAAGTCTCTGCTAAGGAAAAAAAAGTCTCTGAATCAGGTCCTCCTATACGAAATGAAACCGGTATTGGTTTCTCTCGTGCTGAAGTTCTTGGCCCTGATGCTGATCTCTCAGCGCTTGACACCTCCCTACCACCTGGAGAAACTTTCATTCCTGGCACAGTTGTAAGTGATCCCTATGGTATATTCTTTTTAGACTACTATGGAAATCATCACTTTCAACGTATCTCTGAGCTCCACCTCGCTCCCATCGAACAACTCAGAGATCTCATATACAGGTGTGAAGTCAGACGCGACATCAAAGCTAGACACCTGAAGCCCTTGATTTTTTAAGAAGCTCTAAAGAAAAAGAATCAAGGAGTAGATGTCCCTGACTGGATGATTCCCACATCAAAGACCCTCGATGAACTTCTCATTAAGGAATAACCTTTTGACGGATAGGATCGCCTTGTAATTCTTTCTATCCTTATCTGTCTACATCTTTTGTACTTGTAATTTTATTCGCTGTACTTGTAATTTTTCCACTTCCCTCTGTAATCTTTACAAAGTTTAAAGAAAAATTTCAGCGAACGTACTTTACTCCATCAGTACAGAAAAGATCCCAGAAAACAGTAAAAGGGACAAATATTTTATGAGTTCTTTTTATCCTTATGTTTTCATTAAATAGCAATTTTCTCTGTTGCTATGTCATAATCAAATAGGGGGAGATTGTTGATCCAAACCCTCAGTGATTTGATAATGACCCTCTCTTATATACTTAGTGAAAATTGTAAGTAAACAATATGTATCAGAGTTTCACTATCGCTGATAAGTACTAAGATCTTCCAGTACCGCTGATAGGAACTCTCGCTCTTTAGATTAAACATTCAGCGAAATTGTTCACCATAATTCTCTGAGTCTGTTCAGTACTTATGGTGATCGCTGATAAGTTAGTTGTTTACTTATGATCCCTGAAGACAAGTTTCACGTCAACATAGGTTCTACGCTGAAGTCGAAGATCAAGCTCAAGAACCAGCGACAAGTCTCCTAATGAACTGATGCGGATCAGCGAAGACTCAGATTTGTCCACTCAACGTGAAGTATCAAGTACAAGACTTTGGCTATCGTTGAATTCTATCATTCGCTGATAAATAATGATAGATCGCTGAATCAACGAAAAGCTGATCATGAAGTCCTCCATACAAAGTACTTTTGTCTAAACCACCCTTGCACATCTCCGTACGATATGTCAGAAAAAGAACCTCCTTATTGTCTGAATTCGTACAACCACTCTGATACTACACTGTTCATACATGCGGCTACTTAGGTTGTCAACAAAGGTCAATGACATGCAACCAATCAGCTGCTGCCACGTGTAAAGTGTAAACTGCAATGCATTAAATGCATGCAGTATATAAGAAGAAGAACTCACTTCATTTTGAAGTAACTTGCTAACTCTGGACAAGTTCATCCTTCTTATCTTGAGATAAGTTATTATTAGTAATTTCCTTCTCCTTCTTAGTACAAGAAACTTAGTGTTCCAACTTTTTTAGATTTAGGATTTATCCTTAATCTTGTTTCCGCAACAAGCTGTAAATTGTTAATGATTTATCAATAAACAATTTAGAAAAGTAAAATCTGTGTGTTTGTATTCAACCCCCCCCCCCTCTACAAACTTGTATAGCCCTTCGGGACCAACAATAAGTTTAAAAAGTCTCATCAAACAAACAACAAAGATGAATGATAAGAATTTTCATAAAAGATTATGTCATAATTATTCAAATATTCTTAATATATATATATATATATATATATATATACATGTTTGAAAACAATAATCATTCTTGATTAATCAACAATATAATTCCCATTTTAATCTTCATTACCGATAAAACTTACATATAAACAATCTTAAATAGATAGTAATGGTAGCAAACTAAAACTACAATGATTTGAATGTATAACCCCAAATTAATGAAATCCAATAAAAAAAACTTAATTTGGTATTGTTTAACTATAATTTATAATTATTATTTTTTTGCATAATCAATAGCCCAATTAAAACTTTTTTAAGAACTTTTAGAAATTAAGTTAAATATTAAGTGTTATAGAAATTTAAAGCGGTTTTTTCCAAATATACCAGGCATAAAAGGGGGGAACTCCAAAATAAAAAAAAACTTTAAAAACTATAAATAAATTAATAATTACTTGAATAAAATATTCAATTTCTAAAAACATGTTATAAGTTGAGAATGAAAATATCGAACAAGGTAAGTATTTTTTTATTCAAATAATTATTAATTTATTTAGAAATTGAATATTTTATTCAAGGTAAGTATTAATCATTCAAAGATTAAAAGATCCTAAGATTGGCTTAAATAAGTAAATAACATTGACACAAATCAATTTGCCAAAAAAAACATGTTCAAATATGTAAATATTATTATATAAGGAAATCACGTTTTATGAAATATGATTCTTAATTAGATAATTATTAATCAGTAATAATAAAATATTATTTATGAACTTAATAATTAAGTAAAAGCATATTAACATCATGAATGCAAAAATACATGTATCATAAGTTTAAAAAGTCTCATCAAACAAACAACAAAGATGAATGATAAGAACTTTCATAAAAGATTATGTCATAATTATTCAAATATTCTTAATATATATATATATATATACATGTTTGAAAACAATAATCATTCTTGATTAATCAACAATATAATTCTCATTTTAATCTTCATTACCGATAAAGCTTACATATAAACAATCTTAAATAGATAGTAATGGTAGCAAACTAAAACAACAATGATTTGAATGTATAAACCCAAATTAATGAAATCCAATAAAAAAAACTTAATTTGGTATTGTTTAACTATAATTTATAATTAATTTTTTTTGCATAATCAATAGCCCAATTAAAATTAAGAAGCAGCAACCTAAGATATACGATTAAAACTTTTCTTTTCTTTTTCTTTTTCAAGGATGTATGGTGCCGACCAAAAACAATTTCTTTTTCTTAATTATTATAAGAAAATCAGTTTTTTTTGTTGATCCAACAATCAAGAACGTAGTGTTAAATCTAAAAAAACTAATTTTTTAACAACGGTATGAAGGTGTATGTCGAAATAGAATAAAAAAACTCTAATATTAAGAGAATACTCTAATAGATCAAATTTTATGTAAATAAAATTATCAATATGTAAAGAAAAACAGTTTAAGATGCATGCACATGTGGTTTTGTTGATGGATATTATTGCGTAAAAAGATCAATATAGATATCAAACATGTAACATAGCAATATTTACATACATCATATGATTATAAAAAACCGAGAGAGAAGGAGAATCATAACTGACCAGTTTGGTTCTTCGAAGAGCTTTTGGGGAGCACGTGCTGATAACGTGTAAAAGAAGATAATATTCTTCCCATCCATTATTCTGTAATACATAAAAGATTAATTAAATAAATGGTTAATCAATCCTTCATTTGGATGAAAGCTAAACAGTTCATAGAGGTTATAGCACATACAGTTAAAAAACAAGATTGTTATAGCGTATACCATAAAGAACATGCAGGCTGGAGCAAAAAAACCAAGCAGAAATAGAGAAACAAAAATCGTTGGAAGTTTAAAAATTGAGATCAGAAAACTTACATGTTGTGAAGCAAACCAGATTTCCAGAATTCGTTGGAGTATTGATGGAAGTGCTTACCAGATTTCCAGAATTCGTAATAGCCAAAATATTGTTTTTAGCCAAAATATATAGGAGGAAGAATGGGCTTATTTTTTGGGCTTAATGCAAAAATTAATGCAAATTAATTTCGAAATTAATGCAAAAACTTAATCAATTTGGAAAGTAATGCAAATATTAATAAATGTTGATTATTTAGTTTCCAAAAAAAAAATAGCTTTCTCTCCCTCTCATTATGGTTCCTGGTTTCCAAAAAAATTTCCTGGTTTCCATATAAAAATAATTAACTTTCTCTCTCTTTCTAGAAATTAAGTAAATATGCTTTAAATTGTAGTACATAGTGCTTAAATTGTTGTTTTTAAGAGTTTGGAGGCTTCATGCTTTATAATATAGTATAGATTTGTTTACTTAACCTTACTATTTTAAACAAATAATCATTAATATTAGATAAGTTGAAATAGCCAGTATTTGTCATATAAGTTGAATAAAACTAAACAACAATTATCTATACATATTATAAAACATTTATGAAAAACTCTTAAAAACAACCCCTAAAGCTTTATGTACTGCTATTTAATGTTAATTACTTAAATTTTCTTAAAAACAACTAATAAAGCTTTATGTACCGCTTTTAATGTTAATTACTTGATCAATACTTATCTCTAACAACCTTCAAATCCTTAAATCGTGGGCTCTTATTAATTAATCTTTATCTCTAACAACCTTCAAATCCTTAAATCGTGGGCTCCTTAAAAAATGTCATTCTTTAAACAAATTTATAAAAAACATGATCGTTTTCTCAAAACCACACATTAAAATAAATTAGAACATTAAAATCCAGATATATCGAGCTGCGTTGTGCTATATCACAGATATAAGAAACTGAAATATATTTTATAAACATATTATAATGTATTTGAAAATTTGAAATATATATTTAATAAAAAAGAAATTATTATAACTTTCTATATCACAGATATAAGAAACTGAAGTTTTATTCCTTGACCAGATAAAGCATCTATTTATACTAACCAATTATAAATAGAAATTACTATACTATCCTTGCACGTTAATATTATGATACTATATTCAAAATTAAATGTTTAAATGAAAAATACATATAATTTTAAAATTATGTAATTGTTATGCTTCTTAATTAATTAAAAGACTTCTTTATCATTAATTTAACAGAGAGAAGTATGTCTTTTTATACAAAAATGTTGATACCGGCAATTTCAACCGGTCCACAATCGGCTGTCTATCCATAATGTGGGGGGCATACCTGACTCACTTAGCGGTTGTGGCTATGGGAGTGTCTTGGATTCGAACCCGAAACCTTCTGTTTTTTGTACAAAAATATGTCTTTATCTCACAATTAAGGATACGTGAAAATATACACTTATTTTTGTTTGAAGTGAGACGAAGCGGAGTGAGTATCATTTTATGGGGAGACTTTTAAATCCAATATGTTATTTGGGCTGGGGTAAATGATTTATTGCCCAAAAGATATACCTCTAAATTCTAATGGGCCAAGCAAGTAAAGCCCAAATAAGCTATTGAAAGATCCAACCCAATAGCCCAAAGGAATCATACTATCCTGTATCCTCCTTGAAATAATGAATTCCTTTGAGGATCTTCAACAGTTTTTTTAAAATTATTCTAAAGTGGAGAATTAAAAGTTAAAAACTTTAAAAAAATTACAATTATTTTCAACAGATTCTTCATTTTTAAGAAACAAACATTGATTATAGTATTAAAATATTCCATTCATCTATTAAAATATTACCTTTTCCAAATATTTATTTTCAAAGATTTTTATTGGTGCTCTTATCTAGTAATCATTTTTAGAGTGATCTCAATATTTAGAGAAAAATTCATTTTCTCCTACTTTCTCCATTTTGGAGATAGTTTTGGAGAAATTGTTAGAGCAAAATTATAGCTGAAAATCTTCATATTCTTCATTTTTCTCCAAAATGGGAAAACTGTTGAAGATGCTATAGAAAACTGTATTTTTCTACAAGTAGTTGTTGATTGTGCCCTTTTATCTCTATTTTTCCTTAACTACATACTAACAAAACGTTCCCTTGCTTTTCATATTTTATGAATATTACAAGTTTATTTTCACAATGTATTACGATCAAATCCCAATTTTAAACTTACAAACTTGAATTCTTGATACTATTTTATGTTTCCTTTTATTCTATGTCCCTTAATTTTAGCAGTTTTAGATAATCATTGGTTGGTTATTAATTTTATGGATAATAATATTGTATTAATTGGTGTAATATTTATGATGTATTTATGTGTTTATCAGTTGGTTGTTTGTTACTTTTTTAAAATTCAAATATGAATTATTAAGAAATTTAATGTACGTGGTAGTAGTTAACGCTTAATGAGACTCACAATTTATACAATTAGATATATATGACGTTTTGATGATGGTTTGATAATATAAAAAGTGTCTTATTTAATAAGCTTCTAAAACAAAAGTTTATACATAAATCCAAGTTTTTTTTTCTAAACTTATCATAATTAATATAAACAAGACCCTTCCGTTTATGAAAAAACCTTTTCAAACAAAAACCTTTTCAAACAAAAACCTTTTTTATCTATTGAAATAAATTAATACACACTTACAATTTTAATCATACATTACTTAATAAAAAGTTAATCAAACAACCCTAATTTGTAATCTTGATTTTTTAATAAAATCATAAAAAGAGTAAGGCATTGTTTGCCAAAAAAAAACTAGTTTTAACTTTTTTTCTAGATCCATGTTTGGATAACCATAAGCTAGTTTATAAATTAGTTTTTTGAAACGCTACTTGAAATAGTTTTTCAATAGTTTTTTTGTGAATATTTCAATATTGCTGTCATTAATATTAATTATTATTTATTAATTATATTATAAATAAATATTAATTTTTAAATATTAATTATTATTAATTAATTAATATTAGCTGAAAATTATTAAATTTAATTTAATTATACATTGATATTAATTTTTAATTATTTAGAGTTATTGTCAATCATATAAGTTAATTTTATTTATTTTTAATATTAATCAATATATTTTAATTATCAATTACTATTATCTTTTTAATTATTATTTGATTATTTTTTTATATTGTACGTAACGGTTATTTATAATCATAAGTTAATATATATTTTTTCAAAAACTTGTTTTAACAAATTCAAAATTTATAGTATATCTATACCACTATATAAAGAGCCTTAAATAGTTTTTTTTCAACATTTCAAGGTTACCACATTTTATGCTTAATGTACCAATCTTTACAGCATAGGGTTGAAAATAGTTCAACTCTGGCCACGACCTCTCCCTCCCATCTCCTTCTCAGCGTGACCACGTCCCTTGATTTATCTCCTTCCCCATCACCACGATCCTGATTTCTCTCCTACCTCTCCATTCCTTTTCTACGAACACCATCATTATTATTTTTCATCTGGTTGTTCACAATAGCAGATGGAAAGATTTCAGCAGCAGCAGCCAGGTCTCATACCAGAAAATATAAATCCAAATCAGATTCCTCTTCCTCCGCTGGTGAGTTTCAATTTGATTGCTTCCAAACCCTAAATATCATGTTTTCAGAATCACAATTCCCTCCATATTCTCTCACCCTACTCGAACCGTAAAGAGCTTGTCATTGGACATCGAGGAGTTTACCGTTCAGTTGAACCTGGGACCAAAATTCTATGTTGCTGGATACTCCGTGGGTGGGCTGATCTTAGGTGGCAAAAAAATCGGGCCAGGTCGGGCCAGACCGGGCCTCGTGATGAACCGGGCCGGAACACTATTACAAAGCGCGGGCTTTGGTTGGGCCTGGGTCGGGCCGGACTTGAGCACAAATATCTGGGCCCGCTTAGGCTTTTATAAAATTGGGCTTTTAGGTCGGGCCTTAAATCGGGCTTTAACCGGACCTTCACAATTATTTTTAAATTTATAAATGTTATTTTAATTATCTAATACACTTAAAATGCGTAATTTGTAACACCCCGAAAACTTCGAGTAAGTAAAACTGATTCTATTCGCATTTGTATTTCCGGATTCTGAGGTTCCGTACTTGGGTTCCGTAGCTTTCGCATGCATGGCAATTGGTCCGTGACCGGCGACAATGCCATGGTCACAGTCGATTGGTCACTGTCGCGATGGGGGAATTCTGGCCGAAAAACAAACAGAAAGGTGGTGTTGGAGGGCGACTATGCCCGCGACATTGCATAGGGCATAGTCGCGGTGTCATAGTCGCGATCGGCCCCGAGAAGTGCAGCTACATAAATCGTTTTGGGGGGCTTTTATCTTCATTTCTCTTCTCACTTCTTTCCAGCATCAACCCACGATTCTTTCTTTTTACTTGGGGCGATTTTGCTCTCTTTCTCTCATTCTTTCACCTAATTTAATGTTAGGGCTCCAAGTTAATGGTTAGTAGAAGTTAGTTGGCATTTTGACATTTATTTCTTGTTAGCTACCTTCTCCTCCCATGATATCTTGAGAAAAGTTACTTGGAAATCTAGGGTTTCCTTATTTAGAGGTTTCTCACTTTCAACTCTCCAAAGTAAGCTCCATTTTAGTAATCTTACTACACTTTGCTTAAGAAATACCATTTTAAGGAGTTGTATCTCTTTTCTAGGGTTTCTCCAACCCTCTCCCATCTCTTTCAAGAAGTGAAGTTTAAAGTTCATATTGGCAAATCTAGAGGGTTTTTTGTGGTGGATTTAAGTTGTGGTTGAGGTAATCTTCTCTTCTCTTCACCTATGAAAAATTAGGGGTTTGGTATAAGTTGATAATGTTGATGAAAATGTTGGGGAAACGATTTTATATGGTAGAATATGATTTTGATGATTGGAAACTTATGGATCTAGGTTTTTGGAAGCTTTGGCTTGAAGATTCAAGTTTCTTCAAAGGAACTCAATTTGGGGAAAATCTAGATTTAGCCTAAATCTAGCAAGGTGAGTTCAAGTTGATTTGTGAAAACGTTGTACATGCCAAAAATGTTCATTTCCAAGTATTTATCTGTTTTATATAAAATTATCTATTGTTGAGTTATTTGGTGAGTCTTGATCATTTGAAGCAGTTAATTTTATAAACATTGTAAAATACCCATGTTTGGGATTTTTGGGAAATTTGAGAAATGAAACATAAATGAAAAGGTTGATGATTTAATTGCCTAAAGGGAAGTTATTTGGTGGAAATGCATTTCTGTATTTGTTGAAAATATGCATAGTTTGTGTTAAGGGATGTTCTGAAAATACCAACGTGTGGGTTATTGGATTTTGGTCATTCCCGACCTTGCGAACATTGGGAATTGAAAACCTTTTAATTTTGGGAGAAAACAGGTATTTCAAGTATTTAGAGGAGTAAACCTTGGATGTTGATATGTTCAACGATTTATTTTACGAGTGTAATTCTTTTGGTACAAATGCACCTTGATGGGTGTTTTGTAAAATGATTTATATGAATCTAGAGCTGTGGGGAGTTATTTATTTATTTTATGGAGCATGTTTCGCATAAACGTGTGGTATTTGTGTTTTATTTTATTTATGACTTTTAACAAGAAATCTTTTGATTAATTGAGCGTGTGTCTCGGTAATTGATTATGTTGGGTTTTGGGGACAATTGTCCAGTTGATAGCTCAACGTAGAGTTTTGGTCATGAATTCATAAGTATATGAGAATTACATGTTTTGAGTGCGCTAGTTCATTCGTTTGGAGTCATGTAATGTTTTAGGCCCTATTTGCTATGGATCCATATGCACTTGAGTTTTTACGTTCAATTGTGAGACGCTAGTTTCTCCCATTGTAGCACGGAATGGGCATCGATGGTAAGGTGTAAGACCTATGTGCTAATATATTGATTCGGGTATTATGCCAATGATGGGACGCTAGTTTTCCACATTAAGGCACAGTTAGGCATCGACGGTAAGGAATAAGTCCTACGTGATATTACGTTCTTGGATGTCGGCATTTTCATGGGTGTGTGTTTTAAGTAGCCACACTCGGCATCCAATACTTGAATCTCAATAACATCGATAAGTGACCTAACTTTGTGTGCCCGTCACATTCGATGGAACCGGGTCTCCCCCGTCACCGAAAGGTGTTGTTTTGGGTATTTGTCTTTATCCATGTTTTCGGTGACGTTTTATAATTGTATGGATTGTTTCCCACGATATATGAGTTGTCGGTCATGCTTCATCTGAGTTTGGGATGTTTTGAATAATAGCGATTTATTCATGATTTCAATCATTTTGGAAATCAAATACTATTACACTTTTCAAGTAAGTTTTGGGATGAGTCCATTATGAGAATTGTTTTATGTTAGAGCTTTCATCACGGAATTTGTGTGCGTTGATAAATGGGTGGTTCGCATCTAAAGCAAACTCTTTTTGAACTCATGATTTAAATTGCATCTCTCTCGTTTTATGAATTATATAATTATGATAAAACTCTTGAACTCACTAGGCGTTAGCCTAACCTTTTTATTTGTCGGCATGTGCAACAGGTTCCGGTTGGGAAGTAGTTCTAGTGACACAATGAAGAGTGGAGAGCTAGATGTGTGTACAAGGAGTAAGTGAATTGGCAAAGCCTTCCGCGTTGTGGAAATAGCAACTTTGGTTTGGGTTGAGTAACACCCGACTTCTGTAGTCACTTAGGTTAAGGATAATGTTGAAGTTATTACGTTTTAAATCTTGGAGTAATTCCATTAATGGTTTGTAGAATGAATTTCATCCTTAAGTGGTCATTTTATTGAAAATTTTATTTAGTTGCTCTTTCCAAATTTGAGGGTGTTACAAGTTGGTATCAGAGCATAAGTTTGAGGGATTTAGGTGTTGATTTTGGATACCTAGACTCAAACTAGCGTTCTTATAAGTGGATGAGAGCGAATTTACACCATTAAACACTTTAAGATAGGATGTTTTGAGGTTGATGGAGTCACTAGAAACGGGGATCTCGTCTAGAGTAGCAAAGATGATCATGTACGGTACGTTCATAATTGCCCCTGGCCAGTGTTATGGTGAACCTACAAGTTACATGTGAGTACTTGGACTACTTTGATATGATGACTGTTGGGGTAGCGAAGAAGTTTCTAAGTGAGTAACCGTTAGAAGAGGTTACTGATTTTTAGCATTTGTCATTTATAGCGACAATAGGCATGATGACTGCATTAAGTGGACAGTTTCGGGTCGAAATTGTTGTTTGGATTAGAACCATAGGCTTATGGAATCGACCATATTCGATGAGAAATTGTAAGGTGAACCGATGGAATCTTCGATGATTGCCTTAAGATGTTTGAACATCCGGATGACGATAGAGTGACCGGAGGAACTTGGATGAGTGTGGTTTGAGTTGTTGAGTGCTGACTAAAATTATGTACAAAGTTTATTTTTAAAATAAATTGCATCAGTTATTTCTTGTGTTTCAAACCCTCATGTGGATTGTGTTACGAAATCTCGGAAAAACGTTTAGCACTCACAAGATTTTAAATCATGATTTCGAACATGCATGAAATTATTTATCACAAGTAATTGCAAACTTTATTAGGACTTGTTTTATTTCGATGTTGCCCAATGTTATTTTCGGATACCATGTTATCCATATATTATTGTTGTTTAAGATTTTGGACAAGTAACGACGGCATACGACTTTAATATTGAATCTCCTCCACATATGTTAAGGTTGAACGGAGAGTTACTTTCCGCTATTTGGTGTTTGAGTTTTATTGAGAATTTTACCCCATGCGGGTTTTCTTTTAGAGTACCGCTTTATATTGTATTGCAACAAGTGGGAAATTTTGGGAGTTATGACATTTTAGTCATATTTTGCTTTATGCAATTTGGTATTTGAAAAAAAAAACGAAAATTTGTCGGCATGTGCAACAGGTTTCGGTTGGGAAGTAGTTCTAGTGACACTATGAAGAGTGGAGAGCTAGATGTGTGTACAAGGAGTAAGTGAATTGGCGAAGCCTTCCGCGTTGTGGAAATAGCAACTTTGGTTTGGGTTGAGTAACACCCGACTTCTGTAGTCACTTAGGTTATGGATAATGTTAAAGTTATTACGTTTTAAAGTTTGTAGAATGAATTTCATCCTTAAGTGGACATTTTATTGAAAATTTTATTTAGTTGCTCTTTCCAAATTTGAGGGTGTTCTATAATTGAGTCGCTCAAATATACTTAAAAATACGTTTTATTATAATTTGTTCGTTTGATACATCACCGCCTGCCATTTTAAGCGAAAAATGGAAGAACTGAGAGATCGGGAAGTTGCGAAAAACGAACACGTGGTAGCGAGAAATCGAGAATTGTGAGTGAGAATTGCGTTTTGTAACTGGTTATGTAACCCCATACACCTTATTTCCTATATATAGTGCTGAGGAACCATTAAAAACCAAAAAAATGCCACAAATCATCAAAAAATGGTCATATAGTCGTTATATAATGGTCAAATTTTCAAATTCAAAACGGGCCGGGCTTAGGTCCGGGCCGCAATCGGGCTTCGGATAGGGCCAGGCGGGGCCGGCGAAACCTCCCGGTTAGGCTCAGCGGGCCAAGGCCCGGGCTTTGGTCGGGCTGGGCCGGGCCGAGCTTTATGCGGGCTTCTAGCGGACCTGGCCGGTTCCGGGCCTTTTTGGCCATCTCTAGCTGATCATGAGGTCTTTTTCATTGTTTTCATTTTAATATGAAGTCAGATTGTTTCATATTGCATAACTTTCTAAATTATAGTAAATCAACTTGATTTTCATACATAATTCTATATGAAATACGAAAGTCCTTAAACAAAGTCATTAGACTCTTCAATTTATTTATCCCATTTTTTTTTGGAATTTTGTGTAACTCAATCTTTTCATCACAAAAGATATAGTTTTTAGACATTCTTACCATATTTTTCTTACAAATGTTTTTACGTTTGAATATGTATAAACATAAATTTCTATTTTTTCGTTTTTAATTACTAGTTGCAAAAAATACAAACTATTAATGCATAAGTCGGTCGTTAAAACAACCAATGTTTTAAGTTAGAAGACCTTATTATTCATCAATCTCATTTCAAAATCTTTGACCAATCGACCATATTTACTTTTGAACAAAAATAATTGCCGTTTTCAGTTCCCTACTTCGATTTCAGGATGCTTTGCGCCGCATCGCGCACGGGCACGTACTTAGTATGTAATAATAAATTTTAAATTCTTTTGATTAGCATGTTATATTATTTAATTTTTCTTTACTACATTGGTTGTATTAATTAACACATTATATTGCTATAAATTTGTTTTAATTATATAATTAAATATTATAATTGATGATTTTTTGAAGATGTTTTTGTGGTTATTTTATATGTTTATAAGCTAATTTTTGTCAAACGTGTCTTTTTCATCAGTTAGCTTATCAGCTGTCAGCTAACTTATAAATCAACAACTAACTTATCATACCAGCTAGTTTATCAGCAAGTTTGCCAAAGATAGCCTAAATAGTTTATATACTTGTGATTGAAGATTTTAAAAATCGATTACTTTAGAAGAAGAAAATTATAATAATTAGATATTTATGGAAGGAGGAAATCGGGGACGTGGAGGTCACTGGAAACAGCAGGAGAAGCGCATTGTAAAGTGTGAACGGCCCCGGGGCGCTGCCTATGCCAATTTGCTGACGTCACTGATGACGCTACGTAGTTCACGTTTCCCGTAAATTGGTGGCTGCAACCGCTTGTCTGTTACCCGAACCACCATCCACCTTTGCATACCGCCACAAACTCATGCCACGCAATTTGCAAAATCAATGAGGATTAAAAGCTTTTTAAAATAAGGAATTAAAATTAAAAAAAGGAGTAAACCTCACTTTTGGTCCCTGTGTTTTGTTAAAAATAACGAAAATCGTCCCTACAGTTCATTTATTCCAAATTTGCCACTGTGGTATGCGTTTTTGCCCGGATTTGATCCCTCTGACTAACGGAGGTTAACCCAATCCATTAAATGAAGGGTAAATCTGTCTTTTTATATATTTATTTATTTTAACATTATTTTTTTGTCCTTGTTGACGTTTTCTCTCCCAAACTCACCCCACCCCTACTCCCTTTCTCTCTCCTATCTTCTTTTTCCCAACCCATTCCTGCGGAAAAAAAAACACAGATAAACACACACACATGCACATATATATGCGCACACATCGTCTTCTTCCCCTTTCAACCAAATCAACAACCCATTTTTCCAGCCATCCTCCGACCACCTCCCTATATCGGCAAATCCATTTTTCCGGCCATCACATGGACCTAAGAAACATAAAAATCCTAACAGACGGAGATGATGGTGACACTTCTTTGCATCGCTGACTGATTCGGTTTTCTAAGTTTCATGAAACTTTTGTTTCTAAGCATGGGGTTGATGATGATTAAGGTGTGTTTATATATATATAGGCTCGAGCTCGAGATAAACGAGTTCGAGCTCGAGTAGCTCGTTAAAAGCTCGACTCGTTTACACCCCTATGTGTGTCTGTGTGTATTAAGTGTTCATATATATATATATATATATATATATATATATATATATATATATATATATATATATATATATATATATATATATATATATATATATATATATAGAGGCGGATTCATACGAGGAGCGTACCTATTTAAGAAAACGTGAGGAGCACCGTCCATGTACAAAATCATATGTGATTCACAACACAAACCGCGGGACAAGCCGCGCGCTTTCGCAAACCGCGTAACAAACCGCGCGTGTAATCACATATGATTTTAGTCCTTGTGTTATGAATCACATGTGATTTTGTACATGGGAGGTGCTCCTCACGTTTTCTTAAATTGTTACGCTCCTCGTTTGAACATTTCTCTCTCTCTCTCTCTCTCTATATATATATATATATATATATATATATATATATATATAGGGTCAGGTTCAAGGGAAAACCCTAAATAACCGGAAAACCGAAAAACCACAAAAATACGGAGGAAAAAGTATATCAATATGGATGTCAAATTAACGAGAAAAATATGATCATTTATTTGGTGTAATTTATTTCGTTCGAATTTTGTTTATTTTTCGTCTTTTTTCGAATAAAAAATAGGGGGGTGAGGTTTTTTTTATTTAATTAATATTGTTGTAACCGCCCGTCTAATCACATCCATCAGATCATCTGATCTAACGGTTGATAAAGTGTTTTTTAGTTTTCCATTTATTTGAGGTTTTCCCTTGAACCTCCCTCTATATATATATATATATGTGTGTGTGTGTGTGTGTGTGAATTTTAGTTAAGGGGGTGTTTGGAAGTGCTTTTTTAGTCCAAAAGTGCTTTTGGTCAAAAGTGCTTATTGACTTATTGCTTTTGGAAAATGAGTTTTTAAAAAAGTGTTTGGATTAGCTTTTGAGATAGAAAAAGTCAATAAGTTATTTTTAAAAAAGTATTTGGCTTAGCTTATACATGTAAAATGACCAAAAAGGACATGCCTTGTTATTTAATTATACAACGCAAAACAAGATATATTACATGATATTTTATTTAAATAATTTATTTTATTTTACAATAATTATTTTATTTTTCGTACCAAATTATTTATTATTAAATTATGGTAAACATATGTATTTATAGTTTTGTTGTTATATTTTATAGGATGAGGGTATTTCTGTAAATTTGCTACCAAGAAGTCATTTTCCAATCCAAAAGTCAGGTTTCCTTGACTTCTTAAAATCACGTTTCCAAGGCTTGGCCAAAAGCTATTTTAAAAGCACTTTTGGATTTGCCAAACACCATTTTTGACTTATTGACTTTTTGAAAAGCCAATAAGTCAATAAAGAGATTTAAAAAGCATTCCCAAACACCCTCTAAGTGTTATATATATATATATTCCATGGCTACCCAGTTGGGAAAATAGTATGTAACGTACATGTTGGTTGTATCACAATAAAACAAAAAGTCAAAATCCCTAAGAGATCTTGCAGTTCTTGAATACCCAGATGAGAAAAAAGTCCTCGGAGTTTCTTGAATACCCAGATGACAAAAACAAGAAAACCATGGATACGTGTGTGTATATATATATATATATATATATTGTGTGTGTGCTGTGTTTATATATATATATATATATATATGTGTGTGTGTTTGTGTGTTTATATATATATATATATGGTGGGTAAGTGATTGGGAAGAAGAAGAAGATGAGAAAGTAGGGGTGGATGGGTGGATGGGTCATGGTGGGGTAGGGGTTGGTCCCTGTGGTTTGTAAAAAATAAAAAAAAAGACAAAACTTAAAAAAGTAAAAATATTTAATATTATATTAGAGATATATAGAAAAAGACTAAAATACTTTTCATTTAATGGATGGGGGTTAACCTCCGTTAGTCAGAGGGACCAAATTCAGGCAAAAACGCATACCACAGTGGCAAACTTGGAATAAATGAACTGTAGGGAAATTAATTAAAATGCCACAAGCTTGACCTCAAGTTACCAAAATGCCACAAATCTCTCCAGGTTTACCAAAATACCACAAAAGCCCGCGATGGGCCCCGCGATCGTGGGCCCTAGGCCCACTTGCATATTCATGTTTTTGCTAGACCTTAACCTTTATCTGTTACATTGTTAAGAGTGTGTTTTCATTTCCGTGTCATTGATTTTTTTCCACTTGTATAAAGGTTAAAGTCTATGTCCATCCTTCTCCTTGTACCAATTGTCAGGTATATTCCCTGTAATTAATTAAAATACCCTAAGTCAAACCACGTTTTACTGAAATACCCAAAATCTCTCCCATGTTACAAAAATACCCCAAAAATCCGCGATGGAGCCCGCGATCGCGGGCTCCAGGCCACGTGTCACCAAAGTTTGCCCACTTTGCCCGCGTTGGTCCCTCAAGAATGCCCGCGGTCCAGCTTTCCCACCTCAAGAATGCCCGCGTGTGCAGTTTTGGTCCCTGCCCGCGTTTGACTCATTGACCCCCGCGATCGCGGGCTACACATGTCACCAAAGTTTGTCCACTTTGCCCGCGTTGGTCCCTCAAGAATACCCGCGGTCCAGCTTTCCCCCCTCAAGAATGCCCGCGTGTGCAATTTTGGTCCCTGCCCGCGTTTGACTTTCTTTGACCCCCGCGATCGCGGGCTCCTGTGCCACGTGTCGGCACAGGGTTAACCCTAAAATCACTTTGACGAACCCTAAACCCTAAATGTTACTTCGGCCGCACTATATAGGGGGGGGGACCAAAAACCGGCCACTCTCATTTTTTTAATAACTCTCTCAATTTTTAATCAAACTCTCTCAATTTTCTCCCACTCTCTCAATTTTGTCGTGTGGAATACGCGTTCGGGTTTTGTGAAGATGTCTCGTATTACCTCTGTGGTATGTTTTCCTTATGTTATTTGTTATTTTTTGTATGTTATTTTAAGTTAAGATATATGATTTGTAGGTTGTTATAGTGTTTATAACTTATGTTTGAATATGTTGTATGTTTAACATGATATGTATGGTTTTATGTTTGAATGTGATATTTGTATGTTATAATGTGTATGTTGTTATAGTGTGTTTTTTCATAAAAAAATTGTTAAGAGTGTTCTTTTATAAAAAAATGTTAAGAGTGAGTTTTTATAAAAAAATTGTTAACAATGTTTTTTTTTATAAAAACACACTCTTAACAATTTTTTTATAAAAACACACCCTTAACAATTTTTTATAAAAACAGTGTGTTTTTATAAAAAATTGTTAAGAGTGTGTTTTTATAAAAAATTGTTATAGTTTTATGGTTTTTATAATGTGTTTTTTTATAAAAAAATTGTTAATTTTTTTTACAAAAACAGTTTTTATAAGAAAATGTTAAAAATGTGTTTTTTTATAAAAAATTGTTAAGAGTGTGTTTTTATAAAAAAATTGTTATAGTTTTATGGTTTTATGTTTGAATGTGATATTTGTATGTTATACTGTATATGTTGTTAGAGTGTGTTTTTTCATATAAAAATTGTTAAGAGTGTTTTTTATAAAAAAATTGTTAAAAGTGTGTTTTTATAAAAAAAATTGTTAAAAATGTGTTTTTTTTATAAAAACACACCCTTAACAATTTTTTTATAAAAACACAGCTTAACAATTTTTTATAAAAACACACTCTTAACAATTTTTATATCTATATATAACACTATTATACGTTGAAATAAAATAAACCGCACTTTATCTATATATAACACTATTATACGTTGAAATAAAATACCACCGCACTTTATCTATATATAACACTATTATACGTTGAAATAAAATAAACCGCACTTTATCTATATATAACACTATTATACGTTGAAATAAAATACCACCGCACTTTATCTATATATAACACTATTATACGTTGAAATAAAATACCACCGCACTTTATCTATATATAACAATATGATACGTTGAAATAAAATACCACCGCACTTTATCTATATATAACACTAACTATAACATCTGTGAATGACTATGTAGAAGGATTTCTTTAACATCGACTTGACGGTAAGGTGCAAAGTTTCCTACATCGAGGAATTAGGAGCGCTCTTTAGGGGATTAGGTGATCGCGCGGATACCCTTGAGACCATCTATAGAGAGACACCGTTCGGGCCATGGATGGATGTGTCTTACTCTGGTGGCGACCCTACGCTAGTACACATGTTTCTACAGTTGGAGGTCGAGGGCGCCAACGCTGAGCCGGAGGAGATGCATTTTGATTTCTTCGGCTCTCAATTGCATTTTGGGCGTCGTGAGTTCTGTCTAATTACAGGACTACGTTTTGGAGAGGCTCCCCCCTTCCTCCCTTAGAAGACTGCTCCTTCGTTCCTAGGGTTTGGGGCATTTCAGCATCTCGTTTGAAGCTGAAGGCAGCCCGGGACATGATGAAAGAGGGCCTTAGTGCCCTAACCGACGACGATGCTGTCCGTGTATGCTTGGTGGTGATCGTGGATATGGGCTTCCTGGGCCGTGAGTATAGCCAGTATGCTTCCGAGACGGTCCTTAGGGCCGTCGAGGACCTTGAGTTGTTTAACAGCTACCCGTGGGGTAGCCATATCTGGACACATTGCTACTCTATTCTGCACCGAGCCATAGCCAGACGCGTTGATCGACATGCAAAGATGAATCTTTGTGGTTTTACATACGCCTTCAAGGTTAGATACGTAGTATAACAATTGTTAATAATACATACAAACTGTTTGGCTTTTCTTTTTACGTACTTGCTCTTCTTGTCTAATTTGAGATATGGATCTTGGAGATGTTTCCCACATCAATCCGATATTTCGTCAAGCGTGACGATCGAGTACTTAGGGGAACCCGTTGGGACAAGCGTGTTACCCTAAGTATGTCGCTTTGGTTTCAGTTCTTCAATGCGTCTAGAAATGTAAGTTCTTTTACTATGTTTACAATTTGCATACGTTAGTCCCGCTTATTAATTTCTTTTATGTTTTATCATATATTTAGCAGCCACTCTTGCCTTTCGATCGCCTTGTGCCTATTGTCGACGAGATGGGCACAGATTGGTACAGAGACAGCGTGGCCTTTATTGACGCAGAGGCGGAAAGGGCTCGACGTCCCTCTCCTTCCACATCTCACGAAGATGAGGAAGACGACGACAGGCCCCCTTCCGGTGGATACCAGCCGCCCCCTTCCTCCTCCTACCAGCCGGCCCGTTCCTCCTCCTACCAGCCGGCCCGTTCCTCCTCCTACCAGCCGCCCCATTCCTCCTCTTACAATCCATATGAGGCGGCCCCTTCCTACGAGCCACAACGTGGCTCTCATGAGCACCTGTGGGACTACGTCCACGGGCCGCTAGAGTCACGTGTACAGCTTCTGGAGGGATTCTACAGACAGTTTAGCGCTGTCAATGTTAGTGTTTAACTTAATTTGTTGGCCACGTTTATGTAGTTTGTATATTAATATTACGTTCTAAATTTGTTTTAGCTGTCGAGTACGACACCGATCCCCGCTCCGTTCGGACAGGGGGCACAGGCGACGTTTGCCACCACATCCTATCCGTCATTCCCTGAAAATGTAAGTGACATTGAGTAACCATTATAGTTATATGTTTGTTCCTAAGTTTGTAACTCTTATAATGATCAATGTCACGCAGGCCGAGATGTCGGGGGCCGGCATGTCGGAAACGCCGTTCGCCACCACATCCTATTCTACTATCCCGGAGAGTGTAAGTGACACTGAGTAACCATTATAGTTATATGTTTGTTCCTAATTTTGTAACTATTCTAATGATCAATGTCACGCAGGCCGGGATGTCGGGGGCATACACCTCGCAGATGCCGCCACCGTTCGCCACCACATCATATTCTACTATCCCGGAGAGTGTTAGTGACACTGAGTAACCATTATAGTTATATATCGATAATCCTAATTTTGTAACTATTTTAATGATCAATGTCACGCAGGCCGGGATGTCGGGGGCATACACCTCGCAGATGCCGCTGCCGTTCGCCACCACATCAATCACAAACATCTTTGGCGGTTCGGCCGATGACTATTACAGGCCGGGAATGCATACTATAAGTTATTTTGGTAGTTTTGGTTTAATTGTGAACATTTCCTAAATTGTACTTAAAACATTGAGTAACGTAATTTTCAGACGGGGTCTCCTATTATCCAGGATCACTTCTCGGAGCACTTCTCGGAGCACTTCTCGGAGCCTGACGATGACTCGATGGATGTTGTAGATCCACCACCACAGGTGACCCCGGTCCCTCAAAAGCGGTCGCATAAAATTTCACAATGGTTTCGTCACCCGTTTGGCCAACAAGGATCTACGACACCACCGCCCGCTAAAAAACAAGCAAAGAAAGCGGGGGGGGGGGGGGGGGGGGGGGAAGAAGGGAGGAAAGAAAAAGGGAAAGGTGCCTTCACCGGAGCCTCAACCGGCATCAGAAATATTGAGGATGTGCCGGACTGGTCGCCTCCCCAACTTGACATTCACCCCTTACGGGGGCTTAGAAATCAACCCCTCGTTTTTTGAAACATTGCTTGCGGATGACCCTGTGAACTCTGACTTAGACGATACGGTTAGTATGAAGTTAAATTATAGTCATATATAATCAAATATATTTATATTACATGTCTAACCATCTATTTTTTATGCATAGCACGTCGATTCTTGGGTTAGCCTGTTGCAAAAACATCGTGGCGTAGACACGAGGTGGACCATCATGCACACTATGTTCTTTCAGTGTATACTGATGGACCATCAAGATCCCGCCTCCGTGATCGAAATATGCAATGGCTCGGAAGGGACCTCTTGGACTCTCCTCGATAGGGTATGCAAATCGTTTTACTGTTATTTTATTTAATAACATATATGACATATATTGTAATATTTCAGGTGTACATCCCCATATGCTTGCATCCCAGACATTGGCTGCTTGGAGTGTTTGAACTAGACACTATGGTCATGACCCTATATGACAGCGAAAAGGACGGTCTCTGCAAACAACAATTGACAGAGCAGATGCAATCGTTTAAAACAAAACTATATACGTTCTTTTCATTGATCGGGGATCATAGACGTCGCGAAGTGTCAAGTATCTTTCGCACAAAGATGGCCGACCAAGTACCCCAGCAGACCGGGTTATATGCGGATTGCGGTGTATGGGTATGCCGTAATGTCCAAAAGTTGATAAATAACGAGGAGATATGGGTACCCCCTAACGAAACCGACGATGAGGCAATGAATTTCCGCCGACATATGGCGGAGTCAATTTATGCGCATTGTCTAATAGGGCCACATTAGGTTGTTTATGTAACATTAAATAATTGTTATTTTTAGTATTAACTTATTTTGTTAAAGTATTGTGATTGACTTACTGTTTACTTCATTTGGTTTTTGCTAATTTCATCCATTTACTCAACTTTGAGTATCGATATCTCTTTCACACATACTCTATTTTGGACGCATTATATATGATTTCGAAGATCTCATATAGAAGAACATAAACCTACTAAAAGTTAGTTATATATAACACATATATATAAATTTAAATGCGTCCAAAGTTTAGTAAAACCCATATTTAAACACATTCAAATAATAATAATTTAAAACGATTTAATGAATTAGTTAATATATGATTATTATGTTAATGCGATAGGAGTGTAAAACAAAATTGAAAAAAAAAATAAGAGATGTACCATAAATTAAATAATTAACTATAAGAGTATGAATTTTAAATATAAAAAATATTTTTTTTATGTAGTGTATAACTGTATATGATATATATTAAAATATATAAATCCAAAAAAATTCAAGATTGGGCTCATTTCGAACGTATCGAAGAGACGATTATAATGGTGTAATTTGTTAAAATTAAAACGTATTTTTTTAACGTATTTTAGTTAATAAACGATTATATGTTTTAAATGTAAAATTAAAATAATGAAAGTAAAAGGTATAAAGTAAATTTAGTAAATAAGTATAGGGGTTGAAAGTGTAACATTTCATTTTAAATTCGTAAAAATGGACGAAATGGGGTGAACAGTGCCAAAAATATCAAAATTTTCATAAATGGTCCCTGGAATTTTTCAAAAATGGTCCATTGCAATTGAAAAGTCACAAAAATAACCCCATCGCGGGATTCCATTTTTCAAAAATGGTCCCTGCAAGTTTAAAAAAGTGTCAGAAAGGTCCCTGGCCCGCGATCGCGGGCTCCCATCGCGGATTTTTAGGGTATTTTTGTAAAGTGGGAGAGATTTTGGGTATTTCAGTAAAACATGGTCAAACTTAGGGTATTTTAATTAATTTCCCAATATTATTTTATCAAATATACTTATATTATTAAAATATTATATATATTTGATAAAATAATATTTTTCCCTCCTAGATAATTCATTTCAAGTTTTCTTATAAGTTGAATATAATGAAAAATCATTTCTCATTCATGTTAATCATTTTCGAAGACTTATTCAAATTTGGAGAAATTTATATTATATTTTACTTTCTTCAGATTTGGAAAAGATTATCGGCAAAAGTTCGCTCCGCTCAAGCCTTTGGAGCCCCATCGTTAGGAAAATTGATATATATGTCATTATAAGAAACATATTAGGCTTAACTTCTACTAAGTTCAAACAGTTTTAAAATAAAGTTATAAAACATTAGAAACGAAAGAATGCTTTTAATCCAGACAATTAAACCATTTAAACCATTTTTATAATTGGAAAGGCTCAATTGTAACACCCCAAAAATTGGAACAAACAAAAACCTCCAAAAATGGAGATGTGGTATATAATGCTATAGCTAGGGGTAAGCATAACCGGGTACCCGACCAAAAGCTTCATGGAACCGGAACCGACGGTTCCTAGAAAAAAAGAATCGAAACCGCTCATGTCGATTCTCTTTATTTTGGAACCGGTCCCGGGTACCGTTGTCAATTTTTTTTAACATTTCATATAATAAAAACGTAATTTTAAGTCTATTTAGAAAGTATCAACATAAAGTAATAAATAGTTAAATACAACAAACGGTGAAAACTAATCCGATAAAAACTAGTATTACATAAATAAATTAGAAATTCTTGATTCTTGACATCGATAAAACGAATAAAACAAATGGATAACACTTCATGTCTTCCCGTCACTTCACGTCTTCACGTTAACACCTAACAAATAAAAACACTTGGGTTAAAGTCAAAACGGATAAAACACCTAACAAAACCAATTTTTTTTGAAAATCAAATCAATATATACCAAACCCATATGTACAGAATGTACAATAAGGATCCTAGCTAAAACAAGCTCCAACCAACATCTAGGGAGCAAGACCAAACAGCACACAAGCCACACACAACACAACACAACAGCATCAACAATAAGATGACCAAACAGCCTTACAGCCAAATGGCTTAATGACCAACACACAACACATAAACAAAGAGAAAAAAGGCCGCTGTCCCGAAACAGCCGCTATGCTTAATCGGCCAGCAGCTATCCCCAAACAGGAACCACTAAGAGTCGTCTCCTGCTTCCAAGGAGCAGTTAAACACGCGTCGATCGGCTGCAAGAGACTTACCCACAAACCGACATGGCCAAACAGTCCGCGACAGCGCCCATATCACCGCCTGCAGACCATTCAGTCGACACAGTAGGTACAACAATGTCTTATCGACATCCTGTTGGATCGATCAGCCACTTATTCCACTCCAGCTTGGTTCCACGATTTCTCTTTGCTATCCATTTGAAGCTTGTTCTCTGCAGCTCAAGAAGTCTGTCCTCTATCTTCCATTTGTCATTTATAAATACAATTTGATTGCGATGTGCCCAAATCAGATATGCCATGCTCCACACTGTTTCTAACCAGAAATTGACATGCGAACTGTTACTCGCTAAGTCTATTAAATCTTGCAAAGAACCTACAATTTCTTCTTTGAAGTTCCACCACCGCATTACCAATTTCCACACCGTTGCTACATCTTGACAACGTACCAATGCGTGATTCACCGACTCCACTTCACTCCCACATCTCGGGCATAATGTCGAGTCTAAATCTATGCCCAATTTGTCTAAAACCTCCTTACTCGGGAACATGTTCCCCCCACAAAGTCACACTCTCGTCGATTATTTCCTTAAATTCATGGACTGAGAACTTCCCATCCCCCCAACCCACTTGACATGATATTTTATGCCAACCTTCGGACTCCAACCTTCCAAGAGTTCCAATAATTCCAGCATTTCCCCCGCTTCCCTACCTCTCAACTCCCTTCTCCAACTCCATTTCCATTCCCAACCACCATTCCTCCAAACCCCCATCTCGGCTATTGAACCCTCCTTCCTCGTCTCTAATTGGAAGAGTCTTTTAAATCTAACGCCCAACTTCTCGTTTCCTACCCATCTATCCTCCCAAAACCTCGTGTCATCGCCGCTCCCTACTTCTATCACGAATAAAGAATTGACATTGATACCCACTTTCTCCAACTCCTTACCCACTCTAACGATGTTACCCCACACCGACGTCCCCCCCTTACCTCCACGCTATCTCCCTCGATACCCCCTTCCCTCCCGTATATGCTCTTAATCACCTTTACCCAAAGCGCGTCTTTCTCCGTGAGAAACCTCCACCACCACTTACCCAATAAACCACAATTCGAGGTTTGTAAGCTCCCCACATTAAGTCCTCCCCTATTGAATTTTCTTACCACCCTCTCCCATTTTACCCACACCACCCCTTTGTTTGGTTGAGAACCTTTCCTCCCTCCCCAAAAGAAACGAATTCTCACACTCTCGAGTTCTCGAATCACTCCTCTCGAGACACGAAAAAGCGAGAAATAGTACAACGGAAGACTACCTAATACCGATTTTACCAAAGTGTGTCTCCCACCGAACAAGATCAATTTCGCCTTTCATGATGCTAATTTGTTTTCCACCTTCTTTGTTGCTTCTTTCCAACTATCTATTTTACTAATGTCCCTCCCCACCGGAAGTCCAAGATAAATGAATGGTAGCTCCCCATGACCGTTGTATCCCTTTTTAATTATATTATAGCCGAAAGCGTATTGTTTATTGGTTTAGTTATCCACTTTCTTTTTACCCTTTTCCTTTGGTGTGGTTGAATGTGGGAGTATCACAGCTTGATCATCCATAGCCAAATCATCATCCGAATCCTCACTTGAATCACTAATCTCACCCTCCTCTCTTTCTATGATGGCTACACCCGCATCATCAATTTTTCTCTTTTTGATGGGTGTTACACTAGTCGTAGCCACTGCCTTACACCTACGAGTGTATTGGATCGGTGGTTTAGGTTGGGCAGTGGGTTTGGTGCTAGTGATGAGAGGTAAGGTGAGTGGTGGTACAACGGAGATGGGGTTTGGTGAGGAAGTGGGTGCGATGGCAGTGGGTTCGTTGAGGGTGGTTGATTGTGATGGTGGCAAAGTGAGTGTGGGGGAAATGATCGAGCTTGTGGGGATATTACTTCGGTGGTCGATCGGAACAGCCGTGGGTGCTATCGGTGGGTACTCGAGGTTCAGTCTTGGGTGTCGCCGGACTGGACGAAATGTCGATGGCCGACTCAAAATGGGCTCTCCATGGGAATTCAAGACGATCGCAGAGGCAAAAGTGGGAGGTGGGGATGAACGAGGTTGAGAGCTCGGAGACCCGTACCTTGCAATTAGAAACCCCAGTGGTGGTGGCGTCGCGACGGCGCGTTGAGTCGCCAAGAGGTACCTCTGAACCTCCGGTGGTGCTCGATGAAACTGAGCAGGCACCTCCCCTAGTCTGAGAAAATCTCGAGTAATCACATTTGGTGGGTTTCGTGGAGGTTGCGGTGATCACGATGTACTAGAGAGCAATCCAAACGGGTAATAGGTATTGGGGTTCTGATTTTCCATCTAGGGTTTTGGATGCGAGGGTTTTTCGATTGTGGCGATAGTGACGACAGTGTGGTTGTTGAGAGGGACGTAGGCGGGGTATGGGTGGTGGTAGAGAGATAGCACAGAAACTCGATGAAGGAGCTCGACGCTTCTGTTGATGATCGGAGGAATGACCGGAGATCGAAGGTGGATTGGGGTTTTCATTATTAGGCGTGGTTTGTTCATATAAGGGAGAAGACGAAGAGGGGTGAGGGAGTGGTCTTGGGAACAGAAAAAAGATGGCAGGTCTGGTGGCGACAGGGACAGTAGTCAGCGCTGGCGATGACGTGGGTGTCGTGAGTGGTCGAGAGAGACGAGTGCAGAGAGATAGAGAGATTGGGTTTGTTCAGTACGATGAAGTACCAAAAAAAATCTGCATTGTTCCTATTCTAGATACTGAGATACAATCTACAGTGTACTTGTTAAAAACTCACAAAATCTAAACATAGTTTAGTCATAACCAAACTGATTTAGTTTACCAAACCAAATCCATAATTCAGATTTAAAATCCTCATGGGCCGAAAATTTGAGATGGGTTTGAAATTAGACATGGGCCGAGATTTATGTAATCTTAAGATTGGGCCGAGGCTAATATCAAACAAACCAGAATCGTAAATTGTTTTTCCAATTGAAATGTTTTAATCTCGAGAGATCATTTTACCGTTCATGTCTGAATTATCTTTTTGTCTAAAACCCAAAAGAACCGTTTATAAATTTTTTGGCTATGGGCCGAATTTTTTTTATTTCCTTCGTTAAAAATGTGGCTCCTCATTCTTCCTCGTTTTAAATCATCTCATCTTATTTTTGTTCTTTTCCGTTTTCTTTAAAAATAACAAAACGGACCTAAAAAAATTAAAAATCTTTTTCTTGCTTTTAAAATGATATTTACAATCTCTTGGATCATGGAAAATCCAAGAGCTTTTAGGTTGCTTCTTAATTCAGGAGGTGAACAACCTCAAGAGGTTGTTGTATCAGTGCAGTAGGCTCGATGAAAGGTTTTACCCTTTGACCATTTACCTTGAAAGTGTCTCCCTTTTCTGGATTAATTAATTCGATAACACCATAGGGATAGACTTTTGCAATCTGATACGGTCCAGTCCACCTAGAATTCAATTTTCCAGGAAATAACCTGAGTCTAGAATTAAACAATAAAACTTGCTGACCTTCGAAGAACTCTTTTGGGACTATTTTCTTGTCATGCCATTTTTTGGTATTTTCTTTGTAAAGTTTGGCATTTTCGTAAGAAAAATTCTATGTTCCTCCAGTTCACAAAGTTGTAGAGTTCTCTTTCTTCCAGCTTCATCTAGACTCATGTTAAGTTCCTTAATAGCCCAGTAGGCTTTGTGCTCTAGTTCAATAGGTAGGTGACAGGCCTTTCCAAAAACCAATTTATAGGGGGACATTCCAATAGGTGTCTTATAAGCAGTCCGGTAGGCCCACAGGGGCATCATCCAATTTGGAGGCCCAGTCTTTTCTGTGTGGCTTAACTACCTTGGCTAAGATACCTTTGATTTCCCTATTGGACAGTTCCGCCAAACCATTGGTTTGCGGGTGATAAGCAGTTGCCACCCTATGATGAATGTTATATTTGTACAGGACTTCCTCTAATAAATTGTTAATGAAATGAGTGCCTTCATCACTAATTAAGGCACGAGGTGTACCAAATCTAGTGAAGATGTGCTTGTGAAGAAATTTGACAACTGTCTTAGCATCATTGGCATGGCAGACCATAGCCTCCACCCATTTGGACACATAGTCTACAGCTACCAGAATATAGGCACAGTTGTTGGACAGTGGAAAAGGTCCCATGAAGTCAATGCCCCAAACATCAAATAATTCTACTTCTAAAATTCAATTTAAGGGCATTTCATTCCGTTGAGAGATGTTTCCACTTCTCTGACACTCACCACAACTTTTTGCAAAATTGTGAGCATCATTGTTCAAGGTGGGCCAATAAAATCCTGATCGTAAGACTTTTGCAGCTGTCCTTTGTCCACTAAAATGACCACCACATGGTCCTGAGTGGCAGTGGTGTAAGATGGAAGTCACTTCTTCCTTTGGAGTGCACCTTCGTATTACCTGATCTGCATAAACTTTAAACAAATATGGATCATCCCACAGGAACTGTCTAGAATCACATATAAGTTTCTTTCTTTGATGTTTGTTAAGTTCCTTGGGAATGATCCCACAAGCTAAATAATTAACAATATCTGCAAACCAAGGTAATGCAGCATGTTGTACAACTAAAATTATCTCATCTGGAAAAACCTCACATATATCACTAACGTGTTCCTTTGTGTCCTGTTTTTCCAGTCTTGATAAGTGGTCAACCACTTGATTATTTATACATTTTCTATCAAAAATCTCCAAATCAAATTCTTGTAACAACAAGACCCACCTGATCAACCTAGGTTTTTCATCTTTTTTGGAAATAAGATACTTGATGGCTGCATGATCAGTGTGCACAGTTACTTTAGCACCCATCAAGTATGATCTAAAATTTTCAAAAGCAAAAACCACAGCTAATAATTCTTTTTCAGTGGTGGTGTAATTGATTTGAGCTTCGTTGAGGGTTTTACTAGCATAATATATGGAGTGAAAGACTTTATTCTTCTTTTGCACTAAAACAGCTCCAACAGCCCAGTCACTAGCATCACTCATGATTTCAAAAGGTAAGGACCAATCAGGCGCCACTATTACAAGAGCAGTGACCAATGCTTCCTTTAAGATTTTAAAAGCCTTTTTACAATCTTCGTCCAAGTTGAAAGCATGGTCGTGCTGTAATAGTGAGCATAGAGGTTTGGATATTTTGGAAAAATCTTTTATAAACCTCCTGTAAAAACCTGCATGTCCTAAAAAACTTCTGATCCCTTTCACAGTGGTTGGTTCAGGCAAATTTGCAATTACTTCCAACTTTGCCTTATCAACCTCAATACCTCTATTAGAAATGAGATGCCCTAACACAATGCCCTCTTTGACCATAAAGTGGCATTTTTCCCAGTTTAAAACCAAATCTGTTTCTTCGCATCTTTTCAGACTTTTTTCAAGGTTTTCTAAACATAGATCATATGATGTACCATAAACAGAAAAAGCATCCATGAAAACTTCCATGGATTGTTCAAGCATATCTGAAAAAATAGACATCATACATCTTTGGAAAGTGGCAGGAGCATTACAAAGTCCAAAAGGCATTCTTCTAAAAGCAAAAGTGCCATAAGGGCAAGTAAAAGTGGTTTTTTCTTGGTCTTCCGGTGCAATGGCAATTTGGTTATAACCTGAATAACCATCTAAGAACAATAAAACTCTTTTCCTGCTAGTCTGTCTAACATTTGGTCTATGAAAGGTAATGGAAAATGGTCTTTTTGGGTAGCTTGATTAAGCTTCCTGTAGTCCATACATATCCTCCAACCTGACACAATTTTAGTGGGTATAAGTTCATTCTTCTCATTTGTTATTACAGTTACTCCACTCTTTTTGGGTACACATTGCACTGGACTGACACACGTACTACTAGCAATAGGATAGATTATGCCAGCATCAAGCCATTTCAAAATCTCTTTTTTCACAACCTCTTTCATCATTGGATTTAGTCTTCTTTGAGGCTCAACAGAGGTAAAATTTTTGTTTTCTAAAATGATTTTATGTTGACAAATGGTAGGGCTTATGCCCTTCAAATCAGCTATGGTCCATCCTATGGCTTTGGTGTGTAGTTTTAACATACTAACCAACCTTTTCTCTTGATCAGATTCTAAGGATGCAGAAATGATGACTGGTAATTTCCCTGATTCTCCTAAAAAGGCATATTTCAAGTGTGAGGGAAGCTGTTTCAACTCTAAATCTAGAGCACATTCTAAAGAAGGAATAAGGGTTTTCCTATCCTTATTTTCTAGTACTTCAATAGCAGAAGTGACCTGTATGTCTTCTAAGTCATTAAAATCTGCTATATCATCTTCACTATCAGATTCTCCAATTCCCATCACCTCCCCAAAACTTTGGTCTTGACACCAAGATTCAATCAAACCTAAGGTAGAACATTCCTCTCTTTCTTCAGGGTATTTAAGGGAGTCCAACACATTAAAAGTTACCTGTTGGTCTTGTACTCTCATGGTCAGCTCACCCTTCTGGACATCTATCAGAGTTCTGCCTGTAGCTAGGAAAGGTCTTCCTAAGATAATAGGAATGTCTTTGTCAGCTTCAAAATCTAGGATGATAAAGTCTGCAGGAAAAATAAACTTATCAACTTGGACAAGGACATCTTCAATCTTACCTTTAGGCCAGGCTATGGACTTATCTGCTAATAAGAGAGAAACAGTAGTGGGTCTAGCTTCACCTATGCCTAAAGTGTTAAAAACAGATAAGGGCATAAGGTTTACACTGGCTCCTAAGTCACACAAAGCTTATCCTACTTCTTTTCCTCCTATGGAACATGGTATTGTAAAACTACCCTGATCTTTCATTTTTGGAGGGATTTTATTGGACAACATAGCACTACAACCTTCAGTCAGAGCTACCGTCTCATACTCATTCAACTTTTTCTTTTTGCTCAAAATGTCTTTCAAAAACTTTGCATAGGTTGGCATTTGTTCTATGGCTTCAACCAAAGGTATGTTTATATGCAACTGTTTAAAAACATCTAAAAACTTTTTGAATTGCAATTGCTCTTTCTCATTTCTCATTCTTTGCGGATAAGGAATGTAAAGAGGAACTGCAGTAGGATGTGTAGTCTTTTGAAGCGTAGGTGCTGGTGTTGTTGGTAAGTTGTTGTCTTTCCTAATATCACTAGGGACTTTGGGACTGTCACCAGCTTGTGACACATCCACAGCAGGCTTTTCTTTGGTTTGTGAATCATTCTTAGGTTCATCAGGGGTTAACAGTGGGAAAATAGGAATGGTAGTGGAACTATTGGGCACAATGAGGTTATTTGTTCCAATATTTCCACTAGCTTGAGCAGAGATTGAGACTGTGTTTTTCTTTTCTGGCTCTGCTTTGTTTGGGTTTTTAAAATCTTTTTGTAAATTTCCTGGTAAATCCTTACCACTCCTCAAAGTTACAGCTTTCACATGCTCTTTTTCGATTCTTGGAGGTGTTTCAGTATCACTGGGTAATAAACCGGGAGGACGTTTCCTCATTTTCAAAGCCATTTGACCCATCTGGGTCTCCAGATTTTTAATGGATGCCTGAGTTTGGGACATGAATCCCTTCATCATAGCTTCCAAAGAAGTAGATGATTCGGCATGATGGTTGGACTTTTGAAAAGCATGTTGATTGTTTTGAGATTTTGGGTGCTAGTTGTTTTGAGGTCTGTGCTGAAATTGCTGGTTTTGACCTTGCAATTTTGGTGGTGGTGGATTCAAAGATGGACTGTGCCATGAAAAGTTAGGATGGTTCCTCCACCCAGGGTTGTAAGTTTGGGAGAATGGACCTCCTTTGTTATTGTTATTATTATTATTATGACTATTATGACCAACATAGTTGATGCGTTCAGGATTTCCAGGACAATGTTCAAAATTATGGCCATCACCACAGTATGTGCATTGTATAGACTGGACAGTAGGAGGTGGTGCAACAGGGTTGATTGTCACAACATTAAGGTTTTTAATCAAAGATGTCAAGTCACTTAATTGCGTAGATATTAATGCGTAAGCATCGGGATCTTGCACTCCTGCTGTCCTTCTAACAGGTAATGCACGTGGATCAGCCCACTGACCATTGTTGTTTGAAATTCTTTCAAGGATGTCATATCCTTCATTATAGGTACAAGAGGTAAAAGATACGTTTGCAGTAGCGTCGAGCATTTGTTTTGTAGTAATATTTAAACCACTGTAAAACGTCTCTAACTGTATACAATACGGAATGCCATGATGAAGGCATTTTCTCAAAAGCTCCTTGTACCTATCCCATGCATCAGGAACTGCTTCATCATCCATTTGTCTAAAAGTACAGATTGCATTTCTGGACTTAGCATTCCTCGTGGGTGGAAAATATTTTTTTAAAAATTTCTCAGCCATTTAGGCCCATGTAACTATAGAATCTGGTTTCAAGGAGTTGTACCAAGATCTTGCACTGTCTCTTAAAGAATATGGAAAAAGTTTTAATTTCAGTGCATCATCTTCAACTCCCGGAATCTTAAAAGAATCTGTAATTTCCATGAAGGACCGCAGATGAGAGTGAGGATCTTCTGTTGCCATAACAGCGTATTGACCATTGGTTTGTAACATATGAAACATTATTGGTTTCAACTCAAAGTGGTGGGTTTGCAAAGTTGGTTTCAAAATTCCTGAGTGTAACTGAGTTAAAACAGGAATGGCGTAAGACATAATACCACCATCTTTAGAGTTAGCTAACCGAAAGATGTTTTGTTCCTCATCATCAACATTATTAATTGGCCGGTTTTCTGGTATTTCACCATTATTATTAGGACGCTCATTAGGACCAAACTGCAGATTTTCCTCTTCATCATCTGACAAAGAAGAATAATGTTCAGACACTTCGGGAGAATTTAAGACTGTGTTAGCTCTTTGAATTCTTCTTCTTTGTTTGAACGTTCTTTCAATGTCAGGATCAAATTCGAAAAATTCACCGTGAGACAACCTTGGCATACACTATATTTTTTTTGTGTTTTTTCTAAAAGATGGTAGAAAAACTTGCTTTTAAAAACTTTACTTTGAACAAAAGAAAAACTTCTAGCGTGCTTCCCCGGCAACGGCGCCAAAAACTTGTTGACTGATTTGGTGTATCCCTTTTTTAATTATATTATAGCCGAAAGTGTATTGTTTATTGTACCAAATCTTTTAATAAATAAACCTCAACGCAAGTATACATATTGGTTTACTATCGTCTCAAACAAGTAATAATGATACAAAAGTACCGGATATCGAACCCACAGGGAAGCGTGGAAAAGTTTCTCTTTAAAAGTCCAGTTCGTAAAAGCGAGTTTCAGATGACGAATTCGAAAACAGTATTTTGGGGGTTTGATTAACAACTAATGACAGAAATCAGTTATAAAAAGAAGCACAGGGTATAAAGATCCGTTGGGATGATACTAATAATTAAATATAGCGATGAGACTGCATTCCTTGGTTATCTCAAACGTCGACTATTTTATGATACAACGAACCGGGTGTCAATTGGTCAATTGTGATACACCACAAAATATAACATTGATTTAAATAACTTCGGACAATCATGCAGTACGCGACACCTTTCAATTTAATTATCAGTCTCGGTCCCAACTTCACTTCATACCCCGAACTAGGACGCTTAGCCCATCATCGTTCGGTTTCTAATTATAAAAGATGTGTAAAATTGGAAAGCAAATAATGGAGATGGACAGTGCATGAAAAAGACGTAACTTGTTATGCAAGTAACGGCGAATTTACCTAATGAGAAGTTAACGACAGCTTGGTAATTAAGTGGAAAGTCTTGTTTTAACTGTTAAACTTGAAATGGAAAGCATTGTTAACACTAACGACGATGTGATTAAAACTACTTGCATAGAAAAATAAGCGAACTTGAATTATAAAGCGAGATTAGCAATAATTAACTAAATTAACTATGAGTTTAAGGGAAGAGAAAAACGATGGGAATTAACAATTAAAAACCGTGAGTAGTAAAATAAAGCGAGATTAACAAACTATGATTGAAAGCAAGTAAATGAAATGGAAAACAACGAGATTATGAATGCCATAAGTAACGAGATTAACAAGATTAAGAGTAAACTAATAAAACCGTAAGCAATGAAAAGAGTTAGTATCGAGATTATGAGCTGCAGAAATGAAACCGTAAGTAAGCAAGTGAAACCGTATGTAATGGAACCGAAAGTAGAGTAAGAAAGCAAAGTGAAGGTAACGAGATTGTAAATGAAACCGTAAACAACAAGATTAGTCGCAAGATTAAAGTAACAAAGAGAGATTAGTAGATGAACTAGTAACAGACAAGTAACAAACTAGAGAGCTTCCAATATTGTAATCGAACCGAACCAATGGTTGAACCGAGAGGTTCGAACCATGAGCAAGAGCCACGGTTTATAACCGGCTCTAAGCTCACTTGCTAGCTAACTAACCAAACTAGTGGTATCTAACAATACATAGTATCAAGTATCAAATGGAGTAGCTATTTTTTTCTTCATTACATAGCATACATATATATAGCAGCAAGAATTCTTGGAGAAGAGGATAACAACCATGGGTTGTACCCATGGATCAAGAGATCCATGGGCCACAAGGCATAAGGGGCCGGTTCTTGTGAGGCCCATCCAAAAATTGCTCCAAGTCCAAAATGAGGTGTTAGTTTGCATGCTATGTTCTTCGGCCCAAGTGCTAAAATACGACCGGCCAAAAAATTCCATAAAATCCGATCCAAAGACGAGTGTATCCACAAACGCCAAAGCCCGGTCCTCAAAAGTTGGAGTCGTCAGTTTCATTCCAAAACTGTTGCTATCCGTTATCTTCTTGATTTACGAACTCCAAAAGACCGTCTTTATGCAACATGGAGTACACGAAATATAAAATAAGTGATTTTGGACGTTTTTCATGCATTTTTAAATGTTTTTGGCCAACTTTATACTTTAAGGCACCGATTGTTTATTTTACGCTAAATCTACTATAATTAACTAAAATTGACTTAATGGGATGACAAAATGGCTCAAAAATTGGAATTATATAGCTAAAATAGGGTTAAATAAATAACCCTATCAACCGCACCCCAAGCTAGATGCCCAAGCTTGTGTTTCCTCCCTTTCTACACCCACTCCGTAGAGTTTGCTTTTTCCGATGTTTATCTTTAGACCCGAACCCACTTGGAAGCATTGAAGTATCTTCATTAAGTTCTTGATATTGTTGATGGTCCACTTTCCAAAGAATACCACATCATCGGCATATTGGAGGTGGGTCAAGACTATGTCTTCCTTTCCGACCTACACTCCCTCGAAGACTCCTTTTTCTTTTGCTTCCAACATTAGCACATTTAAACACTCTGCCACCACTAGGAATAGAAAGGAGCCAAACCGGTCGCCTTGTCTTAGACCCTTTTCCATTTTGAACTCTCTTGTCGGTGATCAGTTGACAAGGACCGACACCGACGATGATTCCAAGCATGCTCTCACCCACGAGCACCATTTCTTACCAAACCCCATTGATTCCATCGTTCCAAGCAAACATGACCATTCGACACTGTCGTAAGCTTTCTCAAAGTCAACTTTGAACACCAAGCCTTTCTTCTTTGACCTTCGGATAAACTCCACCGTTTCATTCGCTATTAGCACGCCATCTAATATGAACCTCCCTTTAATAAAAGCCGCTTGGGTATCGCTTATAATTTTTCCCATCACCTTCTTGATTCTTTCCTTGATAGGCGGGTTTACACCCCCCTAAATCTAACCGCAAGTGTACGGGTCGAATCAAGTAATAGTACTGAAAGTACGAGTATCGAACACAAGGAACTAGGAACTAAGTATCACAATGACTATAAGATCTATTAATTGAACGGTCGTAATTTTGAGTTGTTGGTATGAAACTACTTAATTGAAAATAGTTAAATCAAACACGAGACAGTAGATAACTTAAGGAACTTCTGATAGAGAAAACAGTTGAGGGTTGGAAATCCTAAGGTTTTCACATACAAACGCTTGACTCAAGACAATTACCAGCTGTTAGGGTCGTTTTATGTTGAATTAAAGTTTAGGGTTTAAATTGTAATTCTTTAATTTGAGCTTTGTTAGTGAACGGGCCGTGGGCTTGTTAACCACGGGCCCGTCATATATAAAGTGCATTAGCCTTAGAAAATAGGCTAGTTGTCTTTTTGCTTTCCTTTCTGTATTGTAAAACTCTCTGAAAGCATAATAGAGATGACCAGTTGAAATCGTATACTACATTGCTTATTTGTTTGATTTGATTGTTCGTTGCACGGATCTGAGACTCGCAATTGGTATCAGAGCAGACGGACAAGATCGATTCAAAGTGCTCATATTGAATTCTGGTAAGTTTTTGACCTTTTCACGTATGTGTTCTTCTTGAAAATTCAATTCTTTGATTCTGGTAAAATTGATCAATTCTGCTTATTGGGTATTGTTAGCATTATTGTTTTGAGCGATTCTGCAACTTTTCATAACCTAATTCGATCGTTTGAGTGGTTTATTAAGCAAATTAAGTTCAAAAGTTTTGAGGGTGTTCTTCACTAAAAATCAAAATTTTACCATCAAAACTTGTTGTTTTTACTTCAAAATCGATTGGGTTAGTGTTATTTTTGTGTTTGGTAGTGTTTCTAATCTCTCAGGAACATTTTTGAGCAACCCTAATTGAGTTTCAATCGAATTGAAAGAGGCAGCCGCACTTTCCGGACAGTTACAAAACTTTACGGATAATTGTGTTAATCTCTTTCCGGGTACGTCTTCTTTCCGGGTAAGTCCTTTAATCTCCAATCTTTCCGGGTACTTTGTTCCGGAAACCCAAAGTTTCCGGTAAAGCATTTTATCCGGACAACTCTAGGTATCCGGTAATCATTTTCATCCGGAAACTCATCCTACCCGGTAAGTATCTTATCCGGTAAGTGTTTCATCCGTAAACTCTTTTCATCCGGTAAGTTCCGTGTTTGAGTTTTTCATTCGGAAACTAATTTCACCCGGTATCCTTCGTATCCGGTCACTCAAACTTGTCCGGACACCTTCAGTTCCGGTAAGTTATTCGGCAACTCTTTCACCGGTAAGCTCAGTTTTCCGGATTCCTTATCCGGAAACCACCCGGACACATAATCCGGGAGTTGTTTTGAACTCTCATTTAAGTATCCTTGATACTGTTCCACTTTGAATCGAACCATCGTCTGACGATCACTCCAGTGCAACATAAGATGTCTTATTCACCTCAGTCAAAGGAAAAGACAAGTCAGGTATGTGAATCTAACCAACAAGATCTCCTTAATCAAGTGCAATCACTTACTGAACGGGTAGATTCCTTTAAGGCCACATCTAAAGAACAACTGCTTGAGATTAGATCTTTAACCGAAAAGCTAGATGTTCAAAAGAGAATAACTGAAATATATAAGTCTGAAAATGCTAATCTAAAAGACAAATGCAAAAATCTCTCATTAGCACCTAAGGACTTAAAGGCCAAGTTATCTGAACTTCAGTCTCAGTTTGATCAGTGTCTGAATGAGAAAGCAGAATTTGTTTATCAATGTTCTGCTCTCCAAATTCAACACAAGGAATTTGTAGCTAAAATTCTTGATCTTGAAACCAAACTTCATAGGAGAGGTCAATCTGATCAGACCATTCATATGAATAAACCCAATGAGTTCACTTATTTTAATAATGAGTGGGGAATCGGATATGATAACCCACACTAATTGAAAAAGGGTTTTTACAACACACCTACTCTGTATGATTTTGGTTGTCTAGGACTAGACAAAAGTATCCGGAATATGCGATTAGATGGACTGGTCCTTTTGAACCTGAAAAGAAAGAGGAAACTGAGGAATATAAGCGAGCACACAAACGAGGAATACAACTTCTATTTTGCTATGAACCTTTAAATTATTCTTATCAAAAGAACAAGAAGTATCTCTTGAATGACTACTTCGATGGCTACAAGGTTGCAACGCCCAAGGATTCTTCCAAAAAGGATGAGGACCAAGCAACCGCAACCAAGACTGAGACGGACGAGTACAAGCTCTATGTTCCCCCTCTCATCTTGGAAGCAAAGATAGTCGAGTTGGAGGAGTCACTCGAGAAAGAAAGGTCTGTTTTTCAAATGGAAAAGCAAGCACTAATCTCTGAGCTTGAGAAACTCAAATCTAAAAAAACCGAAGTTGTGTCAAATGAAGAAAAGGAAACTCTTCAGTGTGAAATCAATAAGCTCTCATCGAGACTGTATGATATAACTAGAGAAACGATGAAAGAGCATATGATAAATGGTCAACTCCAAGAGCAGATTGACCTACTCCAATCTAAAAAGCAGATTTCAACTGATCTTTCCTCAAACTCATCTGACACATCCTCGTGTAAAGCTTTCATAGGAAATATCTCTTCACAAGAAAGTAAAGTTTCTCAAGATGAGTGTGTTATAAGGAATTTAAACTCTGATTTTTCAAACGCTTCCGCACCGAATTCCCCAACACACACTGACACAAAGTGTTCCTCGCCTTCCTCGACTGATCCAAATCCTGAAATTCCGGATGTCAATTTTTCAGAATATATGAACTCTGAAGGCCATTCTGATGAAGAGTTTGAATCGTTCCCTTTCGACAAACCTCTTCCAAGTCATTCTGACTTTTGGTCTCCAGTGGTTAATCGTCCGGTCAATTTTCAAAATGGCGACTGTTCTCAATCCAAGACTCCGGTTGTGATTAAGATTCTTAAAAATGCTTCAAATTCTCAAAAACAATCACGGCCGAAGCAAAAGACCGAACGACCGACCACTAAGATTCATGTTTCCTCAAAAGTCACTGACCGTACTGTCTCTGTTGTTTCGGATAAAACCGGTCGCGCCAAACAAGCAAAACCAAAGTGGCCAGCCAAGGAATCTGTCGAGGATGCTACATCAAAGTCTTTCAATACTGTCTTTGTCCCTAGAATGAACAAAAACGATTGTGCTTGGAATCATAGGAATAATTTTGTTAAAAGAGATGTTAATTTTCCGATGAAAATCTATTCCACTCAGCAATTGATTCAATTGTCACATGATTGTTTGTGTTGTTCTAGTTGTGGCTTGAATGACTTTGATGATATCAATAACAATGATTGGTTTGGGTCATATCATATATATAATCATACACCCAAACGCAAACCCCGTAAAAACAAAAAGAAACATCACTTTCAACGGGGGCCCCAATCAGAAGTTAAACCAAAGCAGGAGAGGAAACCTAATTCAAAACCAGTTCCTCCTACTAAGGTTAAAACTACACCTAAGAGGCAACCTGCGTCAAAACAGGCTCCTCCGAAAGGTGTGAAACCTAACCCTCCGGGACCCAGGCAAATCTGGGTACCCAAGGTCCGCTAAACTTGTTTTGCAGGACGGTCATGTGTGGTTCTTAGACACTGGATGCTCCACACACATGACCGGAAGGAGGGAGCTGCTCACGATCTACAAGGAACAATATTACGAAGACATGAGGTTTGTCTATACCTGAGCTTTCACGATTTGCTCATGTGTTTAGGGGGAGCATGATCACGTATCAAGTAAGTTTACTCACATGTTCAGGGGGAGCGTCACACACCGTTTTTTCTTTCTTCTGTCAAAAAGTTTTTGTGTGTGTGTGTGGGCACTCCTGTGTGTTTTTCAACTACTGTTCATCATTTGAGGGGGAGCGACACAATGTTTTTCTTTAAATGCTCAAAAGTTTTTATGTGTCGGGCTCTCCATTGCACCATTCGAGGGGGAGCAAAGCCATCCCCATGCTCAGTTTGAGGGGGAACAAGAGAAGGTTCTTTCAATAATTCAAATTGTCCCAGTTTTTCTTGAAAATGGAAGAACAAGGATCCTTTTATCAAAATCCCCAAAGTATCCGGACAGGTATCCGGACACCCATCTATCCGGATGGGTATCCGGATGTCCCATCCGGAAACTTTGTCCCATATATAAGGGGTTTGGAAAGATTCTTCATCATTATCCTGAATTTGTCAACTGAAGCCCTTCTGGCACACGCGGATCCCGCTGCACCGAGTGTAGTTGCTTATAGGCGAGAGTTAGGGAATCCCATGGTCCAGCCAGCGCCGGAGGGACCTCCCCAGGGACATAGAACCGAGGAAGTATTAGGTGATGAATTAGATCATGTGAAAAGGAGGGAACTGCATTCGAAAGCGAACCAGGAAAGATTGAGCCGTAAAGATAACGAGGCTCCTGAGCGAACCCAACCGAGTGATATCCGGGTAGCCACATGTACTATCCCGTCTCATTTGTTAGGACAGGATATTGAAGAAACCTCCGTGGAACCAGCGGAGCAATTGCACAACCCTCTTATCCACTTATCAGTCTCTCAAAAGACGGATGTTTCAGTTTCTCACGGGGATATAGCACAACTTCCATCGGTCTCTCACTCGGAGAGTGCTGGTGTTGAAATAAGCGACCAACAGCCCCCGGTCGTGACTTCTTTCAGTGCACAGTTGAGTCTAGAGCCACTTGATATTATTCATTCTTCGGCTAGGACACAAGATGAGGAACAACAAATCGAGGCTCTTCGTGACCCGATCGGAACGTCTGTAGTGTCTCCATCTGGTGGAACACGAGGATCGGACGGAAATCCTACCACAACTACTGAATTGCCAATTGTGAACGTAGGTGGCTCTGCCTCTATGGTAGATGCCTCAACGGGTAATCTAAGTGATCCCGGTGTTACGTTACCCGACTTTGTGTCACCAGGGTCCCTGGACAGCACATTTAAGGCTGTCCGCGAGGCAATGGAGCAGCACGTCGCCGCCGAGATCGACACCGTCAAACGATTAATCAAAGGCAAAGGGCATATCATCGACACTGAAACCGCACCTACACCTCCACCGGCTCCTGTTCAGCCTATCTATACGGTGGACACCCTAAAGACGATGCTTCTAGCCCAACTGCTCCAAGAATCCGAAACCAACGCCTCTACCGAAGCAGACCTGATAACAGTTCTGAAATCACAGGTCATTGCTCCTTCATCATCCATTACCACTCGATTGGATAACATTGACTCGACTCTCAAGGACTTCCAACAAGCGATGACAACGCTGTCCGAGAGAGTCCGTTCACTCGAAGATACCTGCAAGAGTCAAGCAGGCGGTCTAAAGCGCAAGCACGATGACCAGGATGATTCTGATCACCGTGAGGGGGAGAAAAAATTAAGACCTACCGAGACTGCCGCTATCCTCACCGAATCGACAACTGTGGTTCAACTGGAACAAACAACTACGACACCTACAACCGAAGACGTACCCGAAGCCGAGTTGCCATTAGCCGAGATGGTAATAGACATGGAAATTTCAGATGATGAAGACCCGATGGTTGAAAAGCCTGAGGGTTCAACACAGGAACTGATTAATTTCGACTCATCAGACCGACCGTTATTGGATATGATTGATCCAGACCGTGAGACCAACCCGGAAACTGAAGATGCATGGTATGAAAAAGCCGCCAGTGCCGCAAACTTCCAGGTAAATTTGGTCTTCCCTATTGATGAAGATGATAACGTAGACTACGATCAGTTCCTGCTCCAGAATTTATATGGAACCCCCGTTCACTCTGCTCAACCCGCTGAAACTTCAACAAGACCCGAAACTACTACTGCCGATATTCCGACATCTCCTCAGCAACCAACAACTTATGATCTTCCCCCTCCTCAACAGCAACAAATCCGTTGGGAGAAGATCCCGATATTTATTCCTCATCTGGAGGAATCCCTGAAGAAGTTGTTTATTCACAAGCTACGCCCAATCGAGCCGACCTTCTGCCTTGGTATTTACAACTTCAACCCCGAATACCGACGCCGGTACATCAGTGCAATGAAGCGGTGTCTTCCAGTCAGCCAAGTCAGAACCAAGCATAAGATCACTGAGGTACTCAACATCCATTCAATCCGCATTATGAAGATCGTTTATCCTGTATTCACTGTCCGACGTGAAGATGGGAATGAATGGAAATTTTCCGAAGCCGACTTCCAGTACCTCCGACCGTTTGACTTCCTGGCAATTCTGAAAGACCTTCGTTCAAGAACTATCCGACCGCTACTAGTTACAAAGGCGCTCGAAGCTGTTCGTCGATTTCTGGTCCGTAAAATTATGATGTCTTATCTAACGGATTTTCAAATGGCAATCGAGAACAGAGCAAAGAAGGTAAATCTGATAAAGCCGAATCTGCATGCTCCTGAGTTGAATATGTATCCCGAGAACGCTATGCTTCTAGAACCTGAATTTGGGATTGTCTACGTCAATGAACAGAAAGAGGAAAGATTTCTGCGATTCAGTCAAGTAGAAAGATTCTGCGACGGCACGCTCTTCAAATTTCAAGATGCTCTTCGAAAGATCATTCAGCACGAGTCTGAAAATCAAAGGCTTTCGTATCTTCCCAATCCGAATGAAACAACTACTCGGAATGCCTTGGAAATGGTTGAAGAACGCATCGACTATCGCCGTGCTATCAGATGGTTCGAGGTACACTTTGCACTCCGAAAAAGATATGTCGCGAACTGGCGCCAAATCGAACTTCAATTCAAAGGGGGAGATTGTTTGGGTCGTTTTATGTTGAATTAATGTTCAGGGTTTAAATTGTAATTCTTTAATTTGAGCTTTGTTAGTGAACGGGACGTGGGCTTGTTAACCACGGGCCCATCATATATAAAGTGCATTAGCCTTAGAAAATAGGCTAGTTGTCTTTTTTGCTTTCCTTTCTGTATTGTAAAACTCTCTGAAAGCATAATAGAGATGACCAGTTGAAATCGTATACTACATTGCTTATTTGTTTGATTTCATTGTTCGTTGCACGGATCTGAGACTCACACCAGCTAATCCCCTTAATGAATACCCAATCTCGAAAATCACCGTTGTTCTTTCTCAAGCAACAACGGGTTTTATTTTGGACGCACAAGTTTTATCTCTCGATCTCAACCTATGAAACTCAAAACGCATTAAAAGCAAGATTTCAACGGGACTAAGGCTTACTTGGTATATCTCTATCCAATTTCTCACCTTAGGCATGCAAATTCTAGTTCTAGCTAACAATTAATTCTCTCGAACTTAATTGTTCACAACAAATCAGATATAAATTGGCAAAATTCACAAAAGCATTAAAATCCAAATCATATGCTTCATTAAAAATAGGAAAAACTGATAAAAGTCTCAAGTCACATGTTCATACGCTTTAAACCAAATTCATTCCAACCCTCAACATCTAAAGATTAGTTCATGTTGGTGGTGGACTCAAACATAAGAAAAGGGGATGAAAAGTGTGTGCAAACATAGTGATCGTGAACGTGTTAGATGTAATGGTGAACCCCCTTCTCTCGGCTCTAATCCGCTTCACGTGATGAATGTCTCCTCAATCGATCCTCTATCGTGGCTCCAAAATACGTGAAAGTGCTCTGAAAATCGCCCCTAAGCTGCTGGCCGTCGTCGTGGGTGAATCATAACCTAAAATCCAGAAAACGCCAAGTTTATAAAACGAACAGAGGGTTGCGCGGTTTTGGCCGCGACTTGCAAACCGCGCCAGAAACCGCGCGGTTTCTGGTTGTGCTTCGGGTCAGGTTCGGGTCATGGTTTGGGCATGGGTCTTGGGCTTGGATCTCGGGCTTCCGTTGGGCTTCGTTTTGGCTCTCTTTTGGACTCTTTTTCGCTTCTTTTCTCGATGATTGCCTCCTTTTAGATTACCTGCACATTTCACTCGATAAACCATAAAATTCCGCCTTTTTGCTAGAACACAAGCCAATCTCATTGGTTTGAGGACCGAAAATAACGCCAAAAAGTGGCGTTATCAACAACCCCAAACCGAGCGTTGCTTGTCCTCAAGCAAATTAGCGATAAAATAGAATAAAAGCATACATATGTGAAATAATAACTGCACAACTCCCAATTGGTACCACGTAATGCACTGGTGATTTCCCATACCCGTGAATTCCTATCTCACTCTCGCCTCATCCTTATTTTGTTTGATCTATGGACTTCCATTGTGAGTTGAACTCGTGACTGCTCCGATTACATTAAGGTTGTACTACGTCCAAACATACTAGGGAAACCATTTCGCCTCGACCCTACCTCACGAGATACTCTCATTTCACTCGAACCTAGGTTGTCGCACATGTTGTCATGTATAGGAAGTTATGTACAAGAATACTCGAAAATCACATGAAAACTCTAAAGAAAGACGCACAAATGTCCAAAAAGTCGATCTCAGAAAGGAATTAAGTAGCAAGACAGGGAATATTGGTAAAGGTGGTCGTATACCCTAATCACATTTTCCAGAAGATCCTCCAGGTTTTTACAAGGGTTGTAACGGGGCTAGGGTTATGGCTAAGAAACGAAGGGTGAGCGGATAAAAAATCCTCGGTGTGTCAACCATTAGCAGTTCTGAACTTCTTGACTTCTCTTTCTATTGTTTGGCCCTCTTTGTCACTGCTGGAGTCACTTTGACTCTCTTATTTTCTGCGGTAAAGTTATCTAAACAACTGTATTTATTTTCTTTTTGTATATTTTTAAAGTTGGGACTTCATTGGTCCTCTTTATTTGATTGGGGCTGCATTGGCCCTCTTTTCTATCTATTTTCATGACTGGCCTGTACTGCTTCTGATTGACACACTTTCGGATAAGGGTTGGCTAAGGCTTTTGGCTAGGGTTTGATGGTGGGTCTGAAATAAACAAGTTGGTGAGTGTTTGGCTGCAAAATGGGTTATGGGTACACACATAATGGGTCGAAAGCAACGATAGACAAAAACGGGTTAAAGTGCATACAATGCCTGGAATCATCTCTCAAGGTCCACACGATATGGTCTACTATACCCTTACCCAATATCCCGGTGGTCGTCTTTGCTATTCAATGCAATATTATAGCGAGATCATTCTATAATCACGACAAGGAATTCTAAAAAGTGTATAAGAATTTCGTGTTTAAATCCCTCGAAATGAAATACGTCTTTTAGGCTCAAATCTCGCTATTGGGTGGTCTCCACTAATGTCCCTAGTCATGTCTTTTCCCGGGCCTTCCCTAATGGTCACGTCATTATCACAAGATTCTTCCCACAATGGTTGGTCTCGATCATTCAAAACTAAAATTTAGCTACTATGATCTAGCCATTCAGAAGTGCAGGAAATCTACGTGCATAAACATGGGCCCGATTGGGTAACCCCAAACCTTACCCACACATTGTCCCCAATGTGTAAGCAAAGTTGTAGGCAAAGCGACACACTCATTGTGCAGTTATTATAGTCATCAAGCAGGAAAGGTAAAACATTAACATATTATATCAAAAGCGGGCCCAAAGTTTTTTAAAAAGGGGCACCCTAAACCTAGGTCGTGACCTAGGTTTGCCAACTAAAGCCAACCCCAAACCTCGGTGAAACCGAGGTTTGCACAGGATTAAAAGTGAGTGTGTAGATGTTGAAAGGTGAGGCACCCCAAACCTAAGTAAAACTTAGGTTTGTTGCATCTCGTTTAACTAATAAGGAAACACAACATCATACACCACTCGTTAACATACAGATTTAGAACATACCTGCTTTCCCGGACGGAAGGGATTCTCTTGCAAAAGTGAGGAGAATGGTTAGGAGACACCGGAGGAGATGGAGAGGGAATGCAAAGACAAAGGAAATCAAAGCAAAAGACGAAAAACACAAAGAAAATGAAAACACAAGCAAGAAAGGAACAAAAACTGCACGAAAAACACATAGAAACATCAGGGGGACCCCCGCGGTTTTGGCCGCGGTTTGGTAGTCGCGGGATAAACCGCGCAACATTCTGTTTCGCAAAACAAACAGAGGCTCCCGCGGTTTGGAAACCGCGCAGGAACCCGCGTAAGTCTCTGTTCCCCAAATATTTTTTTTAAAAAAATAAAAAAAATAAAATCACTCCAACACATAACTTAAAAACAAAACACGCAAACCTCGGTGGGTTGCCTCCCACCCAGCGCCGTAGTTAAAGTCGTGGCACGACTATGTGGCTCTCAACTTGGCTCGGTATTCGCAGAATTGACTCGCCCACACTTACGGTCTTCCGCAGTTTCTTCCACAACTGGTTTTCCTTGATCATCGGACTCCTCTTCACTTCTATCTCTTACCCTCTCGAACATCTTGAATACTACCTTTTCGCCGCCAACCCTCATCGTCATCTCGCCTTCTTCCATGTCAATTAGCGCTTTGCTTGTGGCCATAAATGGTCTTCCCAATATCAACGGGACCTCTATATCTTCATCAATGTCCAGCACCACGAAGTCCATCGGAAAATAGAACTTGTCGACTTTGATGGGCACATCCTCTAACACTCCATATGGATACGCGATTGATCCATCTGCGAGTTGAATTGTCATGTATGTTGGTTTCACTTCCCCCAAGCCGAGTTTCCTGAAAATAGATAGAGGCATCAAATTAATACTTGCCCCTAAATCACATAACACTTTATCAAAACAAATATTCCCAATTTGAATAGGAATCGAAAAACTCCCTGGATCCTTAAGCTTCGGGGGAAGCTTGTTCTGGATGATCGCACTACATTCTTCAGGAAGTGCCACCGTTGCATTCTCCTCAATCTTCCTCTTGTTGGAGACGATTTCTTTTAAGAACTTCATGTATGAGGGCATTTGTGCCAACGCATCTGCAAAAGGGATGTTAATATGCAATTTCTTAAAAACTTTAAGAAACTTAGAAAAATTTAGATCAACCCTGTGGCTTTTAAGCCTGTTTGGATATGGCACTTTCGGAACTACCGGATTGACCGGTGGTTGCTTTGGCATGGTGGGCTGCTTTTGCTTCCTATCTTCACTCTTCGAGTTCTCTTCACTCATAACCTCTTCATCAGCCTCCAACTCCTCCATGTCTACAATCTCAACCTCTTGCCTTTTGGGCTCAGTTTCCTTTGATGACGGCTCTCGTGCCGGGTTTCTAATCAGCTCCTTGCCACTTCTCAGATAAATGGCTTTGCATTCTTCTCTTGGCTTTCTCTCAGTCTGACTTGGAAATGTCCTGGGAGCTCGGTTTTGTAGGACTTCAGAAATTTGTCCCACTTGCCTTTCAAGGAGCTTAATGGATGCGGTGTTCTGATCAGTTGCAGCTTTCACTGTACTCACCGTGCTTGCCAAACCTTCAACCGTGCTATCCATCTTGGTCATAAACTTCATCATCATATCTTCCAGCCCTGGTTTCTTCTCTACGGATGTTCCTTCATCGAATTTCCTTTGGTTGAAACCTGGAGGACGGTAAACATTGTTAGCATTAGAAGAATTAGAAAAGTTAGGAGGATTACCGTATTGTTGTTGCCCTTGAGGTTGACTCCATGAAAAATTAGGGTGTTTCTTCCACCCTTCATTGTAGGTATTCGAGAAAGGGTCGTTCCTCGGCTGGTTGTTCCGGTTTTGCAAAAATTGAACCTGTTCAGGTTCTTGAGGAGCGGGGAACACTTCCGGACTACTTCCCTTAAAGTGGTTTGTGATAGCGGCTAATTGAGCTTTTATTGCCTTCAGCTCATCCGATTCTTGAACACTAGCTACCCGTTTAATAGAAGATTGTGGAGTGGCATAGCTATGCTCGGCTAAGTTCTCGATCAACTCGACTGCTTCTTCATATGTCTTATTCATGAGAGCTCCACCCGCTGCAGCAGTGATGTCATTCTTGAACTGCGGTTGAAGTCCTCCAAAGAACGTTTGGATAATTACCCAGCCGTGTAACCCATGATGCAGACACTTTTTCAACATATCTTTATATCGCTCCCATGCCTCGTATAGGGTCTCTTGGTCCCATTGAGCGAAGTGGGTAATGTCGGCCATCCGTTGAGCGGTTCTTCCCGGTGGGAAGAATTTCTGGAGGAACGCAGCTTTCAGGCCTGCCCATGTAGTGATCTGATCCGATGGTAGGCCCTCTATCCAAATTTCAGCTCTACCCTTTAGAGAAAAACTGAATAGCCTCAGCTTGATCGCGTTCTCCTCCATCCCATTGATCTTGAACGTATTGCAGATCCGTTCAAATGCACGAAGGTGTGCATGGGGATCTTCAGTTGGCGCTCCCCCAAACTGATTATGTTGTACCATCACGATGGTACTCGGCTTGATCTCGAAATAATTTGCCGCAGTGGTGGGTGCTTGGACTCCTATACGTGCGGCCGCCACGTTCGGGTCGGCAAACGACCGCATAGGACGTCTCTCGGGAGGAGCTTCGTCTCCCATCTTCAATTGCCTTTTGACTTTTGATTCTTTGAGTAATCGACGAGCGGTTTTTTCGATTTCCGGATCGAGTGGTTCGATTCCTTCCCCTCGGGTTTCCTTGGCATAAACCAATTAGTACCTGAAACGGAAAGTCAGCGAAATTAGCAATCCAAAAACTGAAAGTGATGAAAACAAAATAACAAACATAAAAAAATGTTCAATGTAATAGCGCTTATAGCTGGTAGTGCTATCAGTTGCAACTAGTTCCCCAGCAACGGCGCCAAAAACTTGATAGGCGGGTTTACACCCCCCCTAAATCTAACCGCAAGTGTACGGGTCGAATCAAGTAATAGTACTGAAAGTACGAGTATCGAACACAGGGAACTAGGAACTAAGTATCACAATGATTATAAGATCTATTAACTGAACGGTCGTAATTTTGAGTTGTTGGTATGAAACTACTTAATTGCAAATAGTTAAATCAAACACGAGACAGTAGATAACTTAAGGAACTTCTGATAGAGAAAACAGTTGAGGGTTGGAAATCCTAAGGTTTTCACATACAAACGCTTGACTCAAGACAATTACCAGCTAATCCCCTTAATGAATACCCAATCTCGAAAATCACTGTTGTTCTTTCTCAAGCAACAACGGGTTTTATTTTGGACGCACAAGTTTTATCTCTCGATCTCAACCTATGAAACTCAAAACGCATTAAAAGCAAGATTTCAACGGGACTAAGGCTTACTTGGTATATCTCTATCCAATTTCTCACCTTAGGCATGCAAATTATAGTTCTAGCTAACAATTAATTCTCTCGAACTTAATTGTTCACAACAAATCAGATGTAAATTGGCCAAATTCACAAAAGCATTAAAATCCAAATCATATGCTTCATTAAAAATAGGAAAAACTGATAAAAGTCTCAAGTCACATGTTCATACGCTTTAAACCAAATTCATTCCAACCCCCAACATCTAAAGATTAGTTCATGTTGGTGGTGGACTCAAACATAAGAAAAGGGGATGAAAAAGTGTGTGCAAACATAGTGATCGTGAACGTGTTAGATGTAATGGTGAACTCCCTTCTCTCGGCTCTAATCCTCTTCGCGTGATGAATGTCTCCTCAATCGATCCAAAATCGTGGCTCCAAAATACGTGATGAATGTCTCCTTGGTTTCTGGTTGTGCTTTGGGTCAGGTTCGGGTCATGGTTTGGGCACGAGTCTTGGGCTTGGATCTCGGGCTTCCGTTGGGCTTCGTTTTGGCTCTCTTTTGGACTCTTTTTCGCTTCTTTTCTCGATGATTGCCTCCATTTAGATTACCTGCACATTTCACTCGATAAACCATAAAATTCCGACTTTTTGCTAGAACACAAGCCAATCTCATTGGTTTGAGGACCGAAAATAACGCCAAAAAGTGGCGTTATCAGCCATCACCTTTGACAAGATCTTGTAGAAGACCCCTATCAAGCTAATCGGTCGGTAGTCATTAAGGCCCGTCGGGTTTGGGATTTTTGGAATGAGGGCTATGAACGATGTGTTGCAACCGGCACTAATTTCCGCTTTTTCCCAAATGTTCTCGATGGCCTTTATGAGATCGTGTTTAATGATTGCCCAATATTTCTTTACGAAAGTAAACGTAATACCGTCAGGACCCGGGGATTTGTTACTTCCGCACATCTTATCTGCTTCCCACACTTCTTCTTTCGAGAACGATCTCTCCAAATTTTCCGCCTCATCCGATGAAATCTTCTTTAACTTGTCGCTACATGTTTTCAGCCTTGGCTCCATATTTGACTTGAATTTCTTCTTGAAGAAGTCCCACGTGAATTCTTTTATCCTCTTCGGATCTTCTGTCCACGACGCGTTTATGTTCAAACCTCGGATTCTGTTTTTTTCTTTCTCTACTCCTTATCGCCGCTTGAAAGAACTTTGAATTCTCATCGCCATCGACTATCCATTTGATTTTCTCCTTTTGTGATGCCATCTCTATTTTTTTCTTTTCCGCTTCCAACCAAATTTTCCGTGCTTCTACCCACCTTTTACTTTCCTCTTCGTTGATAAGTCTCATTCCAGCTTCTTTCTCTATCTTTAAAACCTCACTTTTGTTCTTTTCTAACCCTTCTTCAAGGTTCTTGAATTTGTCGGCACAACAAGTTTTCAAAGCATATTTAACCTTTTTAAGTTTTTCTTTGAAAATGCAATCCGACTTTTTCGTTCCTACCTCCTTAGCCCATTCTCTTTTTATTGTATCTTCTAAATCCTTACCTTCCAAACATGTATCGAAAAGTCTAAACGGCTTTGGACCGAAGTCAAGATTGGATTCACCTAGCATGATCGGGAAATGGTCCGACCATCTCCTTTCTAATGCCTTCACGCCTATATTCCTCCACGCCAATGTAAAATTCGGGGATACTAGAAATCGGTCTAGCTTGCTGAATTTCTTCCCATCATCACTTATTCTTGTAAATTTTTGTCCTCCCAACGGAATTTCCACCAAGTTGCAATCTTTGATGAACGAATTGAAGGTCTCGACTCCCTTTTCATTATTAAGGGAGTTTAACCTTTCGTGACTCGCTCTTACTTCGTTAAAGTCTCCGAATACACACCAATTTACCTCCCCTTTACCGCACAACCGTTCTAGATTTTCCACACCTCTGCCCTTTCCTTAGTGTCTCTCGGTCCATAAACGTTTACAAAGCCGAATTGTCCCTTTATCCTTTTCCAAGTGCCTATTGCCGCCACAAATCTCCTTTCAACAATGAAGAAATCACAAGTGAAGGTGTTTCGATCCCAAACTAAAATTAGTCCTCCCGAATTCCCCACCGATTGCGAATGAATGTAATCACCGTCATCGAGACCCCATAAATTGCTAACCTGCGAATCTACCGAATTCTTCTGTTTTGTTTCCTGTATTCCCAACATGTTTATCTTTTCTTTACCATACATCTCTTTAATCCATCTTCTCTTCTCTACTGCACCCAAGCCTCTAGCATTTAGTGAATGTATCTCCACCAATACTTGTTAAAATGATCGAATCAATTACCTGATCAATTCACGAGGTTTCCTTCGCTTTTATTTGCTGTCGATTCTGCCCCTTCCCAAACCAATCTGATGTTTGCGCCAAGTTCCTCCAGTCCCTCTCTTCCGTTCACACTGTTCAGTTCATTTGAAATCGAATTATAGTTTTCCGTAGGCCATATCTTCTTCCTTACTTTCCCCATCTTGGCTGTCTCCCCTGATCTAGTCGTTCGCTTTTGCGTGTGTTTATGGTTCTTCAATCGTGCCTTTTGTTTGAGAATGTGGAAGCTTACTTTTCCCCTCCCTACTCCCATTATCGATTCGTTCTTCTTTACCTTTAATTTCTCACTGAATCTTCATGTTTTTTCTCTTCCGATCGAAATTGCAATTTCCCCATTACTGCTCTTCTCTCCTTGCAACGATTCAGAATTTGGAGCTGGACTGACTCCTATTTAGGCCCTCCATTGTTTCCTATCAAGGTTCTCTTAGGTCCCCAAGAGTTGGGACTTGGGCCCCATAACGTTAGTTGGTTTTTTTTGGTCCAGTTTTCCGATTTGGGCCTGTTCCTTCCTTTGGTCCATGTTCCCCTCCCACATATTTGTTACTTTATTCCAAATTGTCATTTAACTGACATTGGCTAACCATGTTTTGGGATTTGATCCCTGTCGCACACCCCCATGCCGCGTCCTCCACTATCTCATCACCATCATTATGCTTTTTTAAATATCGAGGCCTTTTGAATTGGGTTTGATAGTGGCGTATCGTCTTCCTTCCTGAGCTCCGGTGCCGGTCGGTTTCCTGCATCGTTTATCGACGGGGAGTTGTTTTACTTCCGATTATCCTCTTCGCTCAAGTTACGTTGATCATCCGAACCTTCTTCCCCTCCTACCGTCTCTCCTGATTGTCTTTGGTCTTCGCTTCCGTCCTCCTTCCCTTCCAAAACACTTTCCTCCACGACCCATTCCTCATCTCCTTCCACGTCCTTCGTCCATTCCGACGGACACGGTGACTCTTCATCGTATGTAGAATTGTTTGCTTCCGTTTCTCCCCAAAATATAAGAGGATCCTCGTTCTCCTCCACCACCCTTATTCGATAGAATAGATTGTTCACCCTTATGCTTCTTAATTGATCGATCCTTGTTAGAAGTGACGTTGCTACCATCACCTTTGCAAATTCCATATTATTATTGGCTTCCCACTCGCAGTTAACGGTTTTCATCGGTCGTCTCCATTTGCCTGCGATTTCATTAAATACTCCAGTCTTCCAAATATGGAGAGGGACCCCATACACTCTTAACCACGCTACCCTTTCGGTCGAACGAAAGCCTTCCGACCACTTTCTCATGTCCTTAACCAAGCAATGTAAACCATGATTTTTGTTACTTAGGATGTTAGTCATCGTGTTTTCGTGATCAAACGTTAATAGTAGGTTCCTTCCACCCACATGCTTCAATGTGTAGTCCACTATATTCTCCGAATTACAAAAGGTTCTTATTGTCTTCAAATTGTTCAGTGAAGAGATGTGACCGATTACGCTTCTACCCAATCTGTCGCTATTTTCCTCCGTCGACTTCCACGTCCCGATGATTTCCTCCAGATGCTCCTTCCTATCTCCAACTGATCGGGAGCCATCCCCCCCCCTTTGCCACTTCGTTGTAAGATCTCAGTTGTGGTTTCAACTCATGCATATCTCGGTTTACTGTTTCTACCCTTCTCCCTATTTTTTTTCTGATCTTCCATGGGCCATGAACACCCTTAGTTTATACGATCCCATCCAGATTACCTTCAGTCTCCTTTCCATTTTCGCTATGTTTTTTACGTTTTTGAATCGCACAAAACCAAACCTCTTTCCGTTTGACATTCGCCTACTTGCCATATAAATGTCCCCTACGTCCCCGTATCGCTTAAAGGTTCTCCACAAGTGTTGGGCTTCCCAGTCCTCCGGGAAATTGAAAAATAGAAATGAAGTCATGTTACGGTGGTCGACGAAACCCTGGTTGTTCCGGTTATTGGCTGTCTCGCTGTACAATATCTCGCTTCTTCTCGCACCCTGCCTCCCCCACTCACCTGACCTCTCTGTCTCTCTTCCTCTCCGGCGCACTCTCTCCATTACCTAACAAAACCAATACCACACCATTTTATAAAGTGTCACTACAATAAATAAATTAGAAGATTACCTCAAAAAGAAATTAGTTGATGCTAACAAATGTCTCATCTAGATCAATACGACCAATTTTTAAAATGAAGTAACAAATAAAAAACACAAATTAGAATGCTAAATATTCTTCATATTATGATAACCAATCATATTTTATGAAAACCATCATATTTATGGAACAATAGATAATGTAAATCGAAAGTTGTGATGTAACAACAATAGATAACACTAGCACCCAACTCATGTTAGTTAACACAACATGTGCAAATAATGGAAACGAACAACAGACGAAAACGAAATAGAAATCGAAATCATGTTATTAACATAGCAAACAAACAGAAAATGAAATAGAAACTAACAGCTAACGTAACCGAACTTCGAACGGCAAACGAAATCGAACTTCGAACAACAAACGAAATAGAAATCGAACAACAAACTAAATAGAAATCGAAGAGCAAACGGAATAGAAATCGAACATTAATCGAATACCTGAGACTCTGAGGTGTTCAAACCCAGTGGTTCGTTCAATCGAGTGGAGGGTCGGCTGTGTGCGTTCGTTCAAACCACTGCCGACGGCTGTGTGGAGAGCTTTCGTTCGATACTTCGATCCAAATTTCCAAATGTGCGGCATCGCTGTGTAAGTGTGTATTAGTCTAGAGAAGATAACGTGTAATATAATTTTTAACCTAAAAGGTAAGTTTATTAATTCTTTGCTAGTTTGATTAAATATTTAAATCTAATAAATATTTAAATATTTTTTATTAAAATATAGAGGTACCTGACGGTTCCGGTTCTGGGTACCCAGTGGGACCAGGTACCTGGTCTCGGAACTGATCCCCGCAGGTACCCAACAGGCAACGGTTCCAATAAAAATTAGAACCGGAACCGGAACCAGTTTTAATCGGTTCCGTATTTTAGGAACCGAGACTAGAACCAATCACATCGGTTCCGGAAACCGACAGTTCCGGTTCCAAAGGTGGGTATCCAGTTTCGTTGCTCACCCTTAGCCATAACACGAGCCTCCCAAAAAGGGGAATTACAAACGCGTGTTTAATTACAAGTTTGTAATATAACGAAAAATAAACGACAACCAACTAATCTAATTTCTAAATCGAAATCAGAGTACAAAAGGGGCGTCGTCTCTACTTCAAACAAATCAAAATAGGTGTCCTAAAAGTATGCATCCCCAAGCTCATACTAAGTCCCGCCTAGACCTTCTTAGAGGTGGCACCGCTAGAACATGAGATACATGTCGATGCCAAAAAAATATTAGGCCAAAAATCGTAGTGAGTTTGAACAAATAATACTAACAGTTTATATAATGCAAGTATGACATTTTACCAAGAGACAATTTCATCATCGGAGTCAATGGGGGAGATCCATAGCACCAACCAAGTTCTACCCAAAGAGTCGATATACCTAAGTGTCAAGCTACCATGAGCGACACCAAATGGCCCGACACATCTGAGGACTACAACCATGGTATTACCTCGAAGGGTGGAGATCTAAGCACATACCCTCAAGGTGGCGTCCAAGACTATATCCTCCTAGTGTATACTTGACTTGGTTCGTCCAATACACAACTAAGCCATAAAACACTTTAATATTCACATGGAATAAAATCAACACCATCATAGGTGCACATAGTGGTTTAAATACCACATATCATGAAAGAGTTCGTACAAATACTTCTTCATGCTCCAAATCAACATATTCCCACATAAGTGCGTTCAAGTAATGATACTATAATTTTGTACATTTATATACACCATGACATATACCAAGACCATCCATGGTCATTCTAATACAATATAGAAGCATTTACCAAATTAGGCTAAAGCCCTAAAATGTATCTTATTCCTTCAAAATAGTCAAAACCACCACAACTTTATGAATAAGACCTCCATATGTTTCTAAACAACTATAAATCATCCCTTATCCAAAATAATCCATAAACCCTAAAATCATGAGTATATGAACAACTTGGTAAACATGAGAGATTAACATGAAAATGCAAGAATATAAACAAGGAACACATATAAACATGTATCTAGTTGACAAAAGCTTTATAAAACTCATAATCTAGGTTTTTGGCTAAAAACCTAGAAAAGTAACAAAACCCTAGGAATTGAGGGGATGAAGACTTGAGGCTTTAGTAACTTGGATTCTTGCTTGACTTTTGCAATAAATGCTCCAAATGATGAACTTGAACCCAAACAATAACCACAACTAACCTAGGTTTGCATTTAATGAAGAGAGGGTGACGGAGAGGTAGAAATCGCACCACAATGCTCAAAAATCGGGTTCCAAAACCGAGTAAGTGAGAAATGAATATAAAAAACGTCAAGGGTCAGCTTTTATACTTCCAGGCCCCGAGTGCGACATTGACCGGCGACTTTGCCAATGGCATTGTCGCTGGCGAAGCCAACTCATGGTACCAGTATGACGACTATGCTAGCCGACTTTGCCTTCGGGCATTGTCGCTGGCAATGTCGCCCCGTACTTGTCCATGTTTGAGTTTGGCGATTAAAATCCGGTTCCAATCACATAGGATTCTATGACACATATCCTAAAAAATTTAAATTAAAAAGAACCGAATTTATGAAGTTTTAAAGGGCGTTGACCCACCTACTCACCAAGATTTTTCGGGTGTTACATCAATACATTTTACGATAACGGGTGGAGACCCAATTTACCATTGATAGTGGTGGATCACAAAAGTAAGTCACATATCCAGGTTATATAAACATCACTTACGGACTAACAGTCATTAAGGTCAAAGTTTAATGAGTTAGCAAGTCAATTACTATAAGTCTATTGCTTTTGGAGTCACCGACTTCAACCACACTAGATATGTACCCCGAAAAACTCCCAAAATCCTAGTTAAGCTTGTTCAGTATGAAATTATATTTTGTTGATCATTGATCGATGCCCAACTCCAGAAACCGACACCTTATTGCCTATAAAGACCCAATGCATATTTCAAGTTGCAAATTGGGAATATCATCTTATACATATCACATAAACCGACTTCTATGAACATGGATTTGTTGCATTATAGTCATATAAATATATCTATTTGAATAGATCAAACTTTAACATCCAAACGTTTGTTCATAAATAGCCATCTAATAGGTAAAATACCAACTTCCTCATTAAATCCGACATATGAACAATATAAGGATAGTTCCCAATATTCATTAAAACTTTAAGTTACACATCTTTCATACATTTAAAAATTCATTCCCAAGACTTGAAATATTAAAAGGCATAAAATTCACAAAATTCTATCTCGACCTAAAATGGCCCAAAATCAACCTGGAAAGGAAACTTAGAGGAATTAAAAACATCATCTTAACTTTTTTTTAAAGGCAATAAGATTTTATACCACCAAAATAACCAAATAACGAGTCCACAACAACAAACCACCACAACCATAAAAGACATCATCTTAACATGTATATGGTTTTGGAGGTAGGATGAGAAAAACTCCCAAATCTAGCCCTTTTACGCGCTGAGCCGCTGACATCACATTGTTGGTCCCGAAGGGTTATACAAGTTTGTAGAAGGGGGGGTTGAATACAAACACACGATTTTTACTTTTCTAAATTGTTTATAGATAAATCAAGACAATTTACAACTTGTTGCGGAACAAGATTAAGGACTAATCCTAATCTAAACAAGTTAAGAACACTAAGTTTCTTGCACTAGAATAAGATAGAAAGGAGATAAGGAAATTACAAGTAATAACCTAACACACAGTAGTAAGGAAGAATAAGAAGATGGGTGAGCACACTTCATTTCTGAAGTAGGGTTCTTCTTATATACTGCATGCATTTAATGCATGGCAGTATTGCTTTACACATGGCAGCAGCTGAGTGGTTGCATGTCATTGACCTTTGTAGACAACCTTAGTAGCCGCATGGTGTACAATGTAGAATCAGAGTTTGTTGTACGATTCTAGACAGAAGGGATGTTCGTTCTGATATTTCGTACGGAGACGTGCAAGGGGGGAAAGACAAAAGTAACTTGTAGAGGATGACTTCATGATCATCTTTCGTTGAATCAGTACTTTATCAACGAATGATAAAGCTCAGCGATTGATGAAGTCTTCTACTTGTAACTTCACGTTGAGTGGACAAATCTTGGCTTCGCTGATATCCGAATCAGTTCATTAGTAGACTTGTCGCTGTTCTTGAGCTTGATCTTCGACTTCAGCGTAGAACATATGTTGACGTGAAACTTGTCTTCAGGGATCATAAGTAAACAACTAACTTATCAGCGATTATCACAGAGTCTGAACAGGCTCAGAGCTACTGGATGAATAATGTTCGCTGAACTTTAAACTTAAAGAGCGAGAGTTCCTATCAGCAGTACTGTAAAGTCTTAGTACTTATCAGCGATAGAGAAACTCTAATACATATTGTTTACTTACAATTTTCACTAAGTGTTTTAAGAGAGGGTCATTATCAATGTAACATCCCAAAAATCCACATGACAAACATAGCAATAAATCACACTCTTTACAATAAAACTAGGTCCCAACATTACATTACATTAATCATAAACTAAGGTTGGCGGAAACAACCTATACACAACTGAGAATATTCTAGTTTCTACGGGTGGCACTTGCACTGCCTCTATGCTGCAACTGTACTCTATCTTGTTCTTGCTCACTTACTTGAGCTTCTTACTACATGCATACCTGAAAATGGTTTAGTTTGAAAAGCGAGGGTTAGACCTAAATGTCTAGTGAATTCCCTTCATAAAACATTTATCACAGTATAAAGTCATTTCGTTAAAAATACATTCACATCTTTCTCATAAACATCATCCAAGGTTCAACACAGGGTTCAGGGATCGCATAAGCTACTCCGATCGGGGCCTAACGGACACCCTCTCGTCTACACCGGAATCCAAGTGGACCCCCTGTTCCTTCATGTAGGAGGAAACGAATTCCAACCTACAAGCTAACCTCCATATGCCCAAGGGATTAGAAATCCCAAGGTACCCTGACCCCACTGTGCAACCGACTCCACATAGCATACACATACATTTGAAAACATATTCATGAAAACCTTAAACATCACTTCATTTGCGAATAAACATGCAAAACATGGAAACATGCATAACTTTTATAAATCAGTTCATGCTCGAAAAAGGAACCATATTCAGTAAAACATAGTACGTCATAAAAAGGTTGAGAGAACTCACCTTTGGTTAATCGTAGAATGCACTTCTTAAATGTCTCCAGGCTAAACCAAACGAACACCTAAGGGCAATAGATTCATATCAGATTAAACCGTTCAATCCCACTGACCAAATGACACTGTCCGGACATTACACAATCCGGATGACCCACTTCCCGGATACCCCGACATTCCGGATATAAGGACCTTCCGGACACACCTGTTTACCGGATACTGACACCCGGAAACCTCTTATCCGGGAAGACATACGTCCGGAAACTACCAAGGCAACACTATCCGGAAACCTGCATCCTATCCGGAAACTACCGAAACCACAAGAACTCCCTCGTCCGGAAACCATGAACTGGCCGAAACCCTCAACTCCAAAACTGATTAAAACTCAGTTTTCTGAAGACAGCTCGATTAGACAAACCTAAGGGTTCATCCACTAGTCATAATCACTCAATTAATTCCATTTTAAACCACCAAAATCGACATGAAGACAACAAAACCCAAAATGCTCAACATAAGGGTTATTTAGGTGAAGAACCCATTAAACCCTACTGATTCTAGCCCCAAATCCTAGACAACAGAGGATAAGAAACTTGAAATCAACAGAATAAGATGTCTTAGATGATTACCTTGGCAATTTCTTCCTTAACAAGAGTTTTCCCACTTTAGCTTTCTTCTTCCTTTCTCTTCTTAGCCACCAAACACACACAAGGACCAAAACACTGATTTCTAAAATGAAACCCTAGGGAATTGGAGCTTTAAATACTTCCCAATAATTGCCAAAAGGCCCCTTATCCTAACTTGCATTCTTTAGACTTCGGCCACCAAACTTTCAATACATACTTAAAATTTCGGGTTGTTACAACACTCCCCCCTTAAAAGAATTTCGTCCCCGGAATTCCTTATTGGGAAAAGATGCGGGTATCTTGCCCACACCAAAACTGACACTTCCCCCAAGGTAAAACCACTTCTGACTCAGTCAACCACCTCATTAAATTCGAAACAAGAAACCTTGTGTGCACTTCCTTCAGTTCTTACGGTACTTCTAACTCGTAGGCTGCTGTTCCTACTCGATCGGTCTTGACAACAGAAGATTAACTAAGGCTTCTCAAGCATCTATACTTCCTTTAAGAAGGAACTTGGCTAAATCCTCCGCCACCACAAGAGGTTCAGTTACCAAGAGACAAACACCCACTTGACAACTTGGCACCTGGCCAACCCTGTACACCTCGACAACTCACCACCCAGAGTTTCTTCATCGTATCATAACTCTCAACCTTGTACCACCCAACAATCGTCTAAGCAGATAATATTTCTCCTTCTTGGATCACCTAGACCACGGTTCGTCAACCATTACACATATCCTCAACACTACACCACTCCATACTTATACGTAACTAAGAGTAGGAGCCTCCAACCCATTGCCGAAGTGTCCACCTACTCGAATTAAATCTATCCTGAAACACGACCATTTCTCGTTGACTGCCACGTTCGTTCAATCATAAAAACATAACTCCGGCTATCCTCACCCAACTGGGAGGAGTAACCATGGTCACATCATACTATTCTCGCTAGTTTAATCACTCCACGACCAATTCGTTTAAACCTTTCTCACAAAGTTACTAACTTACTCATTCAGTTGTCTCATCCACTTCTTCCCTACACAAAATCATACACAATTCCATTCCTCAATACTCTTTCCAAAAGTTCGCACACTTACCAGTGACAATCTACACAACACTGCGCCTCTCGGCATTACTGTCAAGCTTACTACTTCCAATTCATTCACTTATTCCAACATACCATCTTCACCTCCCCGCATTAGCGTGGAGCGCTGCCCACCAAACATTTCGTGCCCCTTTCTCCCGACCTTTCCACATGCCGATAACACTTTCTCATTACTTACATAACCAATCAGTTGCATCAATATCCTAACTTAAGGCATTCAACCAAGCCATCTTGAAACAAGACCAGTGTTCGACGTCACTACACATTCTTTAATCTCCAACTTTTACCTTCTCAGACATTTCTTTCACACATAAGCAACAATTCACATTCTTTAAGGATTTCACATCTATCCCACCACATTTTGACTAACACAACCCTCATCCTCTTTAAACTTCCAATGACCCCAAAGTGTGTTTCTTAGTAACGTCCCCTATTCACTCTAATAATCCACCCCCTTGGATTCCCTATTACAAACGGATCTATTAATTCAGGAACACCCCGAAACTTGGGTTCCACAATTCTTTCGATTAACCACCATGATCATAAAATCAGACAGATATATATATATATACCGTCATCCCGGATTTCTTTCTTAGATTTACCTTAAATAATTCTTTAACAATCAGTGTGTTAATCCCAATAACACTTCCCCAAGGATTGTAACACATCCTGAAATAACAAATGAACGTCATTACTTAACAAATCTAAAAAAATTTAATCAACCAACCAAAGGCTTATACCTCTATCATGACATTTCAAATCAACTAATGATCATACTACCACTCCGACCCCCAATCATCATCATGTCATTCCTTAAACATAACCAAAATTTCCAACTATTTCCTTCAAGGATCATTCCCTCACGCATAAGGAACAATTTTCATCTTCTTCTTCTTCTTTTTTTTCTACGATTTCTCATCTACTATACTACAGCTTGACTAATCTATTCATCATCTTCTTTAAACTTACTTTGCCTTCAAGAATATACTTAACAACATACATGACCACAAAGCTTGGTCTCACAGCTGGGTAATCACCCAATTCTGCCTCGACATTCCATTCTGATAACAGTCAAAATAAACACCAACATACAAACCATGTACTTCAACAACTGGGATTGCAAAATGTACACTCTACCCGAAATCCCAAAAGGACTTCCTTCTAATCCTTCATCTTTCTAACATCGCCTTACTACATCACCGGCTGACACAGATATCTTGGCAATTGAAGCTACTATTCGTTCGTACATTCACCACTCCTATCATCACACTACCGACCAAGTCTCTCATGGTCATTCGTACACAATTCACCCTTTCCTTCGTATTCTCCCGTATACTACAATCGAGTCTGTCTCTCTACTTAGTTCTCTCCCAACTTGTTGAACTATGACTCACGAGTTCACACTTAGTTCAAACTCAAACATCCTAGCTAGCTCTTTATGATCCGAGTCCTTTCTTAGACACGGCACATTTTGTTACTGGCTGGTATAGTCTACACTCACTCCGCTTGTGTTACACATCTTGTCCTTCTACGGACCCTCCTCACCTCGTAAATAGAACGCCTATTCAACATAAAAGTCTCTTACTAATTTAACACCTCTACAAGATATTCTATCAACTTACACTCATCTGGTTTGAGTCTTCGGCCTCGGCCAACATACACCGTTGCCGACTTCAACAACCAAAGACAACTCTTAACTACTTCCTTAACCTATCCTTTAACATGAGTTCCTTACGGAACCTATTCCTCTCTACACATCATAGTTAACTTTATAATCCATCGCCCCTATTTTGAAACTTACTCATGTAACATCAATATTACCAGCTCCCTTCGAAACTCATATTCCCACGCCACGGACACTTCATTCTTTCTCACCACACTACTCAAAAACGAGTTGCTACACCATCACCTTGAAGGCTTCAAGTCCTTCCTCCGGACACACCTGTCCCTAGACAACCGTACTTCTAGTTACCGAACAAGGGTGCAAACCCTCATACAACCGATACTATCATCCCATTTCTGACTCTTCCACTGTCCAAATCTCTTCTTGAACACATATATCACAACTACAAACGTCCTCCCCTGATTTGACCAACCCCTCTCCACTCTCGAAGTCCTTCCTTAGCTTAAATATAATACTCTATGACCTAGTGAGTTCATAGCCTTCATGCATGATGACGCGGTAAATAAATCATTTCGTACATTTTATCCCTTTTTTTATATAAACAACATTTGGAAACAACTTGGGTACACATGACCCCATTACTATTATAACTTCAATGCCCTGCACAACGATTCGAGAATCGCTTGCATGCATCTTCCCGTGAACCTCACTCTTGCTCAATCCGAACGATGTTATTACGACAGTAATATATTGCATGAAAATATTTGCATATGACACAATTCTGAAAGAATTACCAACACAAATTAAGCCAGTCGGTTCTCACACTCATTTGTATGATATCAATAGGTCAATAAGCATTTTGTTTATAAATGAATTGCAGGTAACCATTTAGGCCCATGTAACTATAGAATCTGGTTTCAAGGAGTTGTACCAAGATCTTGCACTGTCTCTTAAAGAATATGGAAAAAGTTTTAATTTCAGTGCATCATCTTCAACTCCCGGAATCTTAAAAGAATCTGTAATTTCCATGAAGGACCGCAGATGAGAGTGAGGATCTTCTGTTGCCATACCAGTGTATTGACCATTGGTTTGTAGCATATGAAACATTATTGGTTTCAACTCAAAGTGGTGGGTTTGCAAAGTTGGTTTCAAAATTCCTGAGTGTAACTGAGTTAAAACAGGAATGGCGTAAGACATAATACCATCATCTTTAGAGTTAGCTAACCGAAAGATGTTTTGTTCCTCATCATCAACATTATTAATTGGCCGGTTTTCTGGTATTTCACCATTATTATTAGGACGCTTATTAGGACCAAACTGCAGATTTTCCTCTTCATCATCTGACAAAGAAGAATAATGTTCAGACACTTCGGGAGAATTTAAGACTGTGTTAGCTCTTTAAATTCTTCTTCTTTGTTTGAACGTTCTTTCAATGTCAGGATCAAATTCGAAAAATTCACCGTGAGGCAACCTTGGCATACACTATATTTTTTTGTGTTTTTTCTAAAAGATGGTAGAAAAACTTGCTTTTAAAAACTTTACTTTGAACAAAAGAAAAACTTCTAGCGTGCTTCCCCGGCAACGGCGCCAAAAACTTGTTGACTGATTTGGTGTATCCCTTTTTAATTATATTATAGCCGAAAGTGTATTGTTTATTGGACCAAATCTTTTAATAAATAAACCTCAACGCAAGTATACATCTTGGTTTACTATCGTCTCAAACAAGTAATAATGATACAAAAGTACCGGATATCGAACCCACAGGGAAGCGTGGAAAAGTTTCTCTTTAAAAGTCCAGTTCGTAAAAGCGAGTTTCAGATGACGAATTCGAAAACAGTATTTTGGGGGTTTGATTAACAACTAATGACAGAAATCAATTATAAAAAGAAGCACAGGGTATAAAGATCCGTTGGGATGATACTAATAATTAAATATAGCGATGAGACTGCATTCCTTGGTTATCTCAAACGTCGACTATTTTATGATACAACGAACCGGGTGTCAATTGGTCAATTGTGATAAACCACAAAATATAACATTGATTTAAATAACTTCGGACAATCATGCAGTACGCGACACCTTTCAATTTAATTATCAGTCTCGGTCCCAACTTCACTTCATACCCCGAACTAGGACGCTTAGCCCATCATCGTCCGGTTTCTAATTATAAAAGATGTGTAAAATTGGAAAGAAAATAATGGAGATGGACAGTGCATGAAAAAGACGTAACTTGTTATGCAAGTAACGGCGAATTTACCTAATGAGAAGTTAACGACAGCTTGGTAATTAAGTGGAAAGTCTTGTTTTAACTGTTAAACTTGAAATGGAAAGCATTGTTAACACTAACGACGATGTGATTAAAACTACTTGCATAGAAAAATAAGCGAACTTGAATTATAAAGCGAGATTAGCAATAATTAACTAAATTAACTATGAGTTTAAGGGAAGAGAAAAACGATGGGAATTAACAATTAAAAACCGTGAGTAGTAAAATAAAGCGAGATTAACAAACTATGATTGAAAGCAAGTAAATGAAATGGAAAACAACGAGATTATGAATGCCATAAGTAACGAGATTAACAAGATTAAGAGTAAACTAATAAAACCGTAAGCAATGAAAAGAGTTAGTATCGAGATTATGAGCTGCAGAAATGAAATCGTAAGTAAGCAAGTGAAACCGTATGTAATGGAACCGAAAGTAGAGTAAGAAAGCAAAGTGAAGGTAACGAGATTGTAAATGAAACCGTAAACAACAAGATTAGTCGCAAGATTAAAGTAACAAAGAGAGATTAGTAGATGAACTAGTAACAGACAAGTAACAAACTAGAGAGCTTCCAATATTGTAATCGAACCGAACCAATGGTTGAACCGAGAGGTTCGAACCATGAGCAAGAGCCACGGTTTATAACCGGCTCTAAGCTCACTTGCTAGCTAACTAACCAAACTAGTGGTATCTAACAATACATAGTATAAAGTATCAAATGGAGTAGCTATTTTTTTCTTCATTACATAGCATACATATATATAGCAGCAAGAATTCTTGGAGAAGAGGATAACAACCATGGGTTGTACCCATGGATCAAGAGATCCATGGGCCGCAAGGCATAAGGGGCCGGTTCTTGTGAGGCCCATCCAAAAATTGCTCCAAGTCCAAAATGAGGTGTTAGTTTGCATGCTATGTTCTTCGGCCCAAGTGCTAAAATACGACCGGCCAAAAAATTCCATAAAATCCGATCCAAAGACGAGTGTATCCACAAACGCCAAAGCCCGGTCCTCAAAAGTTGGAGTCGTCAGTTTCATTCCAAAACTGTTGCTATCCGTTATCTTCTTGATTTACGAACTCTAAAAGACCGTCTTTATGCAACCTGGAGTACACGAAATATAAAATAAGTGATTTTGGACGTTTTTCATGCATTTTTAAATGTTTTTGGCCAACTTTATACTTTAAGGCACCGATTGTTTATTTTACGCTAAAGCTACTATAATTAACTAAAATTGACTTAATGGGATGACAAAATGGCTCAAAAATTGGAATTATATAGCTAAAATAGGGTTAAATAAATAACCCTATCAACCGCACCCCAAGCTAGATGCCCAAGCTTGTGTTTCCTCCCTTTCTACACCCACTCCGTAGAGTTTTCTTTTTCCGATGTTTATCGTTAGACCCGAACCCACTTGGAAGCATTGAAGTATCTTCATTAAGTTCTTGATATTGTTGATGGTCCACTTTCTAAAGAATACCACATCATCGGCGTATTGGAGGTGGGTCAAGACTATGTCTTACTTTCCGACCTACACTCCCTCGAAGACTCCTTTTTCTTTTGCTTCCAACATTAGCACATTTAAACACTCTGCCACCACTAGGAATAGAAAGGAGCCAAACCGGTCACCTTGTCTTAGACCCTTTTCCATTTTGAACTCTCTTGTCGGTGATCAGTTGACAAGGACCGACACCGACGATGATTCCAAGCATGCTCTCACCCACGAGCACCATTTCTTACCAAACCCCATTGATTCCATCGTTCCAAGCAAACATGACCATTCGACACTGTCGTAAGCTTTCTCAAAGTCAACTTTGAACACCAAGCCTTTCTTCTTTGACCTTCGGATAAACTCCACCGTTTCATTCGCTATTAGCACACCATCTAATATGAACCTCCCTTTAATAAAAGCCGCTTGGGTATCGCTTATAATTTTTCCCATCACCTTCTTGATTCTTTCCTTGATAGGCGGGTTTACACCCCCCTAAATCTAACCACAAGTGTACGGGTCGAATCAAGTAATAGTACTGAAAGTACGAGTATCGAACACAGGGAACTAGGAACTAAGTATCACAATGACTATAAGACCTATTAACTGAACGGTCGTAATTTTGAGTTGTTGGTATGAAACTACTTAATTGAAAATAGTTAAATCAAACACGAGACAGTAGATAACTTAAGGAACTTCTGATAGAGAAAACAGTTGAGGGTTGGAAATCCTAAGGTTTTCACATACAAACGCTTGACTCAAGACAATTACCAGCTGTTAGGGTCGTTTTATGTTGAATTAAAGTTCAGGGTTTAAATTGTAATTCTTTAATTTGAGCTTTGTTAGTGAACGGGCCGTGGGCTTGTTAACCACGGGCCCGTCATATATAAAGTGCATTAGCCTTAGAAAATAGGCTAGTTGTCTTTTTGGTTTCCTTTCTGTATTGTAAAACTCTCTGAAAGCATAATAGAGATGACCAGTTGAAATCGTATACTACATTGCTTATTGGTTTGATTTCATTGTTCGTTGCACGGATCTGAGACTCGCAATTGGTATCAGAGCAGACCGACAAGATCGATTCAAAGTGCTCATATTGAATTCTGGTAAGTTTTTGACCTTTTCACGTATGTGTTCTTCTTGAAAATTCAATTCTTTGATTCTGGTAAAATTGATCAATTCTGCTTATTGGGTATTGTTAGCATTATTGTTTTGAGCGATTCTGCAAATTTTCATAACCTAATTCGGTCGTTTGAGTGGTTTATTAAGCAAATTAAGTTCAAAAGTTTTGAGGGTGTTCTTCACTAAAAATCAAAATTTTACCATCAAAACTTGTTGTTTTTACTTCAAAATCGATTGGGTTAGTGTTATTTTTGTGTTTGGTAGTGTTTCTAATCTCTCAGGAACATTTTTGAGCAACCCTAATCGAGTTTCAATCGAATTGAAAGAGGCAGCCGCACTTTCCGGACAGTTACAAAACTTTACGGATAATTGTGTTAATCTCTTTCCGGGTACGTCTTCTTTCCGGGTAAGTCCTTTAATCTCCAATCTTTCCGGGTACTTTGTTCCGGAAACCCAAAGTTTCCGGTAAAGCATTTTATCCGGACAACTCTAGGTATCCGGTAATCATTTTCATCCGGAAACTCATCCTACCCGGTAAGTATCTCATCCGGTAAGTGTTTCATCCGTAAACTCTTTTCATCCGGTAAGTTCCGTGTTTGAGTTTTTCATTCGGAAACTAATTTCACCCGGTATCCTTCGTATCCGGTCACTCAAACTTGTCCGGACACCTTCAGTTCCGGTAAGTTATTCGGCAACTCTTTCACCCGGTAAGCTCAGTTTTCCGGATTCCTTATCCGGAAACCACCCGGACACATAATCCGGGAGTTGTTTTGAACTCTCATTTAAGTATCCTTGATACTGTTCCACTTTGAATCGAACCATCGTCTGACGATCACTCCAGTGCAACATAAGATGTCTTATTCACCTCAGTCAAAGGAAAAGACAAGTCAGGTATGTGAATCTAACCAACAAGATCTCCTTAATCAAGTGCAATCACTTACTGAACGGGTAGATTCCTTTAAGGCCACATCTAAAGAACAACTGCTTGAGATTAGATCTTTAACCGAAAAGCTAGATGTTCAAAAGAGAATAACTGAAAAATATAAGTCTGAAAATGCTAATCTAAAAGACAAATGCAAAAATCTCTCATTAGCACCTAAGGACTTAAAGGCCAAGTTATCTGAACTTCAGTCTCAGTTTGATCAGTGTCTGAATGAGAAAGCAGAAATTGTTTATCAATGTTCTGCTCTCCAAATTCAACACAAGGAATTTGTAGCTAAAATTCTTGATCTTGAAACCAAACTTCATAGGAGAGGTCAATCTGATCAGACCATTCATATGAATAAACCCAATGAGTTCACTTATTTTAATAAGGAGTGGGGAATCGGATATGATAACCCACACTACTTGAAAAAGGGTTTTTACAACACACCTACTCTGTATGATTTTGGTTGTCTAGGACTAGACAAAAAGTATCCGGAATATGCGATTAGATGGACTGGTCCTCTTGAACCTGAAAAGAAAGAGGAAACTGAGGAATATAAGCGAGCACACAAACGAGGAATACAACTTCCATTTTGCTATGAACCTTTAAATTATTCTTATCAAAAGAACAAGAAGTATCTCTCGAATGACTACTTCGATGGCTACAAGGTTGCAACGCCCAAGGATTCCTCCAAAAAGGATGAGGACCAAGCAACCGCAACCAAGACTGAGACGGACGAGTACAAGCTCTATGTTCCCCCTCTCATCTTGGAAGCAAAGATAGTCGAGTTGGAGGAGTCACTCGAGAAAGAAAGGTCTGTTTTTCAAATGGAAAAGCAAGCACTAATCTCTGAGCTTGAGAAACTCAAATCTAAAAAAACCGAAGTTGTGTCAAATGAAGAAAAGGAAACTCTTCAGTGTGAAATCAATAAGCTCTCATCGAGACTGTATGATATAACTAGAGAAACGATGAAAGAGCATATGATAAATGGTCAACTCCAAGAGCAGATTGACCTACTCCAATCTAAAAAGCAGATTTCAACTGATCTTTCCTCAAACTCATCTGACACATCCTCGTGTAAAGCTTTCATAGGAAATATCTCTTCACAAGAAAGTAAAGTTTCTCAAGATGAGTGTGTTATAAGGAATTTAAACTCTGATTTTTCAAACGCTTCCGCACCGAATTCCCCAACACACACTGACACAAAGTGTTCCTCGCCTTCCTCGACTGATCCAAATCCTGAAATTCCGGATGTCAATTTTTCAGAATATATGAACTCCGAAGGCCATTCTGATGAAGAGTTTGAATCGTTCCCTTTCGACAAACCTCTTCCAAGTCATTCTGACTTTTGGTCTCCAGTGGTTAATCGTCCGGTCAATTTTCAAAATGGCGACTGTTCTCAATCCAAGACTCCGGTTGTGATTAAGATTCTTAAAAATGCTTCAAATTCTCAAAAACAATCACGGCCGAAGCAAAAGACCGAACGACCGACCACTAAGATTCATGTTTCCTCAAAAGTCACTGACCGTACTGTCTATGTTGTTTCGGATAAAACCGGTCGCGCCAAACAAGCAAAACCAAAGTGGCCAGCCAAGGAATCTGTCGAGGATGCTACATCAAAGTCTTTCAATACTGTCTTTGTCCCTAAAATGAACAAAAACGATTGTGCTTGGAATCATAGGAATAATTTTGTTAAAAGAGATGTTAATTTTCCGATGAAAATCTATTCCACTCAGCAATTGATTCAATTGTCACATGATTGTTTGTGTTGTTCTAGTTGTGGCTTGAATGACTTTGATGATATCAATAACAATGATTGGTTTGGGTCATATCATATATATAATCATACACCCAAACGCAAACCCCGTAAAAACAAAAAGAAACATCAATTTCAACGGGGGCCCCAATCAGAAGTTAAACCAAAGCAGGAGAGGAAACCTAATTCAAAACCAGTTCCTTCTACTAAGGTTAAAACTACACCTAAGAGGCAACCTGCGTCAAAACAGGCTCCTCCGAAAGGTGTGAAACCTAACCCTCCGGGACCCAGGCAAATTTGGGTACCCAAGGTCCGCTAAACTTGTTTTGCAGGACGGTCATGTGTGGTTCTTAGACACTGGATGCTCCACACACATGACCGGAAGGAGGGAGCTGCTCACGATCTACAAGGAACAATATTACGAAGACGTGAGGTTTGTCTATACCTGAGCTTTCACGAGCTGCTCATGTATTTAGGGGGAGCATGATCATGTATCAAGTAAGTTTACTCACATGTTCAGGGGGAGCGTCACACACCGTTTTTTCTTTCTTCTGTCAAAAAGTTTTTGTGTGTGTTTGTGGACACTCCTGTGTGTTTTTCAACTACTGTTCATCATTTGAGGGGGAGCGACACAATGTTTTTCTTTAAATGCTCAAAAGTTTTTATGTGTCGGCCTCTCCATTGCACCATTCGAGGGGGAGCAAAGCCATCCACATGCTTAGTTTGAGGGGGAACAAGAGAAGGTTCTTTCAATAATTCAAATTGTCCCAGTTTTTCTTGAAAATGGAAGAACAAGGATCCTTTTATCAAAATCCCCAAAGTATCCGGACAGGTATCCGGACACCCATCTATCCGGATGGGTATCCGGATGTCCCATCCGGAAACTTTGTCCCATATATAAGGGGTTTGGAAAGATTCTTCATCATTATCCTGAATTTGTCAACTGAAGCCCTTCTGGCACACGCGGATCCCGCTGCACCGAGTGTAGTTGCTTATAGGCGAGAGTTAGGGAATCCCATGGTCCAGCCAGCGCCGGAGGGACCTCCCCAGGGACATAGAACCGAGGGAGTATTAGGTGATGAATTAGATCATGTGAAAAGGAGGGAACTGCGTTCGAAAGCGAACCAGGAAAGATTGAGCCGTAAAGATAACGAGGCTCCTGAGCGAACCCAACCTAGTGATATCCGGGTAGCCACATGTACTATCCCGTCTCATTTGTTAGGACAGGATATTGAAGAAACCTCCGTGGACCCAGCGGAGCAATTGCACAACCCTCTTATCCACTTATCAGTCTCTCAAAAGACGGATGTTTCAGTTTCTCACGGGGATATAGCACAACTTCCATCGGTCTCTCACTCGGAGAGTGCTGGTGTTGAAATAAGTGACCAACAGCCCCCGGTCGCGACTTCTTTCAGTGCACAGTTGAGTCTAGAGCCACTTGATATTATTCATTCTTCGGCTAGGACACAAGATGGGGAACAACAAATCGAGGCTCTTCGTGACCCGATCGGAACGTCTGTAGTGTCTCCATCTGGCGGAACACGAGGATCGGACGGAAATCCTACCACAGCTACCGAATTGCCAACTGTGAACGTAGGTGGCTCTGCCTCTATGGTAGATGCCTCAACGGGTAATCTAAGTGATCCCGGTGTTACGTTACCCGACTTTGTGTCACCAGGGTCCCTGGACAGCACATTTAAGGCTGTCCGCGAGGCAATGGAGCAGCACGTCGCCGTCGAGATCGACACCGTCAAACGATTAATCAAAGGCAAAGGGCATATCATCGACACTGAAACCGCACCTACACCTCCACCGGCTCCTGTTCAGCCTATCTATACGGTGGACACCCTAAAGACGATGCTTCTAGCCCAACTGCTCCAAGAATCCGAAACCAACGCCTCTACCGAAGCAGACCTGATAACAGTTCTGAAATCACAGGTCATTGCTCCTTCATCATCCATTACCACTCGATTGGATAACATTGACTCGACTCTCAAGGACTTCCAACAAGCGATGACAACGCTGTCCGAGAGAGTCCGTTCACTCGAAGATACCTGCAAGAGTCAAGCAGGCGGTCTAAAGCGCAAGCACGATGACCAGGATGATCCCGATCACCGTGAGGAGGAGAAAAAATTAAGACCTACCGAGACTGCCGCTATCCTCACCGAATCGACAACTGTGGTTCAACTGGAACAAACAACTACGACACCTACAACCGAAGACGTACCCGAAGCCGAGTTGCCATTAGCCGAGATGGTAATAGACATGGAAATTTCAGATGATGAAGACCCGACGGTTGAAAAGCCTGAGGGTTCAACACAGGAACTGATTAATTTCGACTCATCAGACCGACCGTTATTGGATATGATTGATCCAGACTGTGAGACCAACCCGGAAACCGAAGATGCATGGTATGAAAAAGCCGCCAGTGCCGCAAACTTCCAGGTAAATTTGGTCTTCCCTACTGATGAAGATGATAACGTAGACGACGATCAGTTCCTGCTCCAGAATTTATATGGAACCCCCGTTCACTCTGCTCAACCCGCTGAAACTTCAACAAGACCCGAAACTACTACTGTCGATATTCCGACATCTCCTCAGCAACCAACAGCTTATGATCTTCCCCCTCCTCAACAGCAACAAATCCGTTGGGAGAAGATCCCGATATTTATTCCTCATCGGGAGGAATCCCTGAAGAAGTTGTTTATTCACAAGCTACGCCCAATCGAGCCGACCTTCTGCCTTGGTATTTACAACTTCAACCCCGAATACCGACGCCGGTACATCAGTGCAATGAAGCGGTGTCTTCCAGTCAGCCAAGTCAGAACCAAGCATAAGATCACCGAGGTACTCAACATCCATTCAATCCGCATTATGAAGATCGTTTATCCTGTAGTCACTGTCCGACGTGAAGATGGGAATGAATGGAAATTTTCCGAAGCCGACTTCCAGTACCTCCGACCGTTTGACTTCCTGGCAATTCTGAAAGACCTTCGTTCAAGAACTATCCGACCGCTACTAGTTACAAAGGCGCTCGAAGCTGTTCGTCGATTTCTGGTCCGTAAAATTATGATGTCTTATCTAACGGATTTTCAAATGGCAATCGAGAACAGAGCAAAGAAGGTAAATCTGATAAAGCCGAATCTGCATGCTCCTGAGTTGAATATGTATCCCGAGAACGCTATGCTTCTAGAACCTGAATTTGGGATTGTCTACGTCAATGAACAGAAAGAGAAAATATTTCTGCGATTCAGTCAAGTAGAAAGATTCTGCGACGGCACGCTCTTCAAAGTTCAAGATGCTCTTCGAAAGATCATTCAGCACGAGTCTGAAAATCAAAGGCTTTCGTATCTTCCCAATCCGAATGAAACAACTACTCGGAATGCCTTGGAAATGGTTGAAGAACGCATCGACTATCGCCGTGCTATCAGATGGTTCGAGGTACACTTTGCACTCCGAAAAAGATATGTCGCGAACTGGCGCCAAATCGAACTTCAATTCAAACGGGGAGATTGTTTGGGTCGTTTTATGTTGAATTAAAGTTCAGGGTTTAAATTGTAATTCTTTAATTTGAGCTTTGTTAGTGAACGGGCCGTGGGCTTGTTAACCACGGGCCCATCATATATAAAGTGCATTAGCCTTAGAAAATAGGCTAGTTGTCTTTTTGCTTTCCTTTCTGTATTTTAAAACTCTCTGAAAGCATAATAGAGATGACCAGTTGAAATCGTATACTACATTGCTTATTTGTTTGATTTCATTGTTCGTTGCACGGATCTAAGACTCACACCAGCTAATCCCCTTAATGAATACCCAATCTCGAAAATCACCGTTGTTCTTTCTCAAGCAACAACGGGTTTTATTTTGGACGCACAAGTTTTATCTCTCGATCTCAACCTATGAAACTCAAAACGCATTAAAAGCAAGATTTCAACGGGACTAAGGCTTACTTGGTATATCTCTATCCAATTTCTCACCTTAGGCATGCAAATTCTAGTTCTAGCTAACAATTAATTCTCTCGAACTTAATTGTTCACAACAAATCAGATATAAATTGGCAAAATTCACAAAAGCATTAAAATCCAAATCATATGCTTCATTAAAAATAGGAAAAACTGATAAAAGTCTCAAGTCACATGTTCATACGCTTTAAACCAAATTCATTCCAACCCTCAACATCTAAAGATTAGTTCATGTTGGTGGTGGACTCAAACATAAGAAAAGGGGATGAAAAAGTGTGTGCAAACATAGTGATCGTGAACGTGTTAGATGTAATGGTGAACCCCCTTCTCTCGGCTCTAATCCGCTTCACGTGATGAATGTCTCCTCAATCGATCCTCTATCGTGGCTCCAAAATACGTGAAAGTGCTCTGAAAATCGCCCCTAAGCTGCTGGCCGTCGTCGTGGGTGAATCATAACCTAAAATCCGGAAAACGCCAAGTTTATAAAACGAACAGAGGGTTGCGCGGTTTTGGCCGCGACTTGCAAACCGCGCCAGAAACCGCGCGGTTTCTGGTTGTGCTTCGGGTCAGGTTCGGGTCATGGTTTGGGCATGGGTCTTGGGCTTGGATCTCGGGCTTCCGTTGGGCTTCGTTTTGGCTCTCTTTTGGACTCTTTTTCGCTTCTTTTCTCGATGATTGCCTCCTTTTAGATTACCTGCACATTTCACTCGATAAACCATAAAATTCTGCCTTTTTGCTAGAACACAAGCCAATCTCATTGGTTTGAGGACCGAAAATAACGCCAAAAAGTGGCGTTATCAACAACCCCAAACCGAGCGTTGCTTGTCCTCAAGCAAATTAGCGATAAAATAGAATAAAAGCATACATCTGTGAAATAATAACTGCACAACTCCCAATTGGTACCACGTAATGCACTGGTGATTTCCCATACCCGTGAATTCCTATCTCACTCTCGCCTCATCCTTATTTTGTTTGATCTATGGACTTCCATTGTGAGTTGAACTCGTGACTGCTCCGATTACATTAAGGTTGTACTACGTCCAAACATACTAGGGAAACCATTTCGCCTCGACCCTACCTCACGAGATACTCTCATTTCACTCGAACCTAGGTTGTCGCACATGTTGTCATGTATAGGAAGTTATGTACAAGAATACTCGAAAATCACATGACAACTCTAAAGAAAGACGCACAAATGTCCAAAAAGTCGATCTCAGAAAGGAATTAAGTAGCAAGACAGGGAATATTGGTAAAGGTGGTCGTATACCCTAATCACATTTTCCAGAAGATCCTCCAGGTCTTTACAAGGGTTGTAACGGGGCTAGGGTTATGGCTAAGAAACGAAGGGTGAGCGGATAAAAAATCCTCGGTGTGTCAACCATTAGCAGTTCTGAACTTCTTGACTTCTCTTTCTATTGTTTGGCCCTCTTTGTCACTGCTGGAGTCGCTTTGACTCTCTTATTTTCTGCGGTAAAGTTATCTAAACGACTGTATTTATTTTCTTTTTGTATTTTTTTAAAGTTGGGACTTCATTGGTCCTCTTTATTTGATTGGGGCTGCATTGGCCCTCTTTTCTATCTATTTTCATGACTGGCCTATACTGCTTCTGATTGACACACTTTCGGATAAGGGTTGGTTAAGGCTTTTGGCTAGGGTTTGATGGTGGGTCTGAAATAAACAAGTTGGTGAGTGTTTGGCTGCAAAATGGGTTATGGGTACACACATAATGGGTCAAAAGCAACGATAGACAAAAACGGGTTAAAGTGCATACAATGCCTGGAATCATCTCTCAAGGTCCACACGATATGGTCTACTATACCCTTACCCAATATCCCGGTGGTCGTCTTTGCTATTCAATGCAATATTATAGCGAGATCATTCTATAATCACGACAAGGAATTCTAAAAAGTGTATAAGAATATCGTGTTTAAATCCCTCGAAATGAAATACGTCTTTTAGGCTCAAATCTCGCTATTGGGTGGTCTCCACTAATGTCCCTAGTCATGTATTTTCCCGGGCCTTCCCTAATGGTCACGTCATTATCACAAGATTCTTCCCACAATGGTTGGTCTCGATCATTCAAAACAAAAATTTAGCTACTATGATCTAGCCATTCAGAAGTGCAGGAAATCTACGTGCATAAACATGGGCCCGATTGGGCAACCCCAAACCTTACCCACACATTGTCCCCAATGTGTAAGCAAAGTTGTAGGCAAAGCGACACACTCATTGTGCAGTTATTATAGTCATCAAGCAGGAAAGGTAAAACATTAACATATTATATCAAAAGCGGGCCCAAAGTTTTTTAAAAAGGGGCACCCTAAACCTAGGTCGTGACCTAGGTTTGCCAACTAAAGCCAACCCCAAACCTCGGTGAAACCGAGGTTTGCACAGGATTAAAAGTGAGTGTGTAGATGTTGAAAGGTGAGGCACCCCAAACCTAAGTGAAACTTAGGTTTGTTGCATCTCGTTTAACTAATAAGGAAACACAACATCATACACCACTCGTTAACATACAGATTTAGAACATACCTGCTTTCCCGGACGGAAGGGATTCTCTTGCAAAAGTGAGGAGAATGGTTGGGAGACACCGGAGGAGAGGGAATGCAAAGACAAAGGAAATCAAAGCAAAAGACGAAAAACACAAAGAAAATGAAAACACAAGCAAGAAAGGAACAAAAACTGCACGAAAAACACATAGAAACATCAGGGGGACCCCCGCGGTTTTGGCCGCGGTTTGGAAGTCGCGGGATAAACCGCACAACATTCTGTTTCGCAAAACAAACAGAGGCTCCCGCGGTTTGGAAACCGCGCAGGAACCCGCGTAAGTCTCTGTTCCCCAAATATTTTTTTTTTAAAAAAAAAATCACTCCAACACATAACTTAAAAACAAAAGACGCAAACCTCGGTGGGTTGCCTCCCACCCAGCGCCGTAGTTAAAGTCGTGGCACGACTATGTGGCTCTCAACTTGGCTCGGTATTCGCAGAATTGACTCGCCCACACTTACGGTCTTCCGCAGTTTCTTCCACAACTGGTTTTCCTTGATCATCGGACTCCTCTTCACTTCTATCTCTTACCCTCTCGAACATCTTGAATACTACCTTTTCGCCGCCAACCCTCATCGTCATCTCGCCTTCTTCCATGTCAATTAGCGCTTTGCTCGTGGCCATAAATGGTCTTCCCAATATCAACGGGACCTCTATATCTTCATCAATGTCCAGCACCACGGAGTCCATCGGAAAATACAACTTGTCGACTTTGATGGGCACATCCTCTAACACTCCATATGGATACGCGATTGATCTATCTGCGAGTTGAATTGTCATGTATGTTCGCTTCACTTCCCCCAAGCCGAGTTTCCTGAAAATAGATAGAGGCATCAAATTAATACTTGCCCCTAAATCACATAACACTTTATCAAAACAAATATTCCCAATTTGAATAGGAATCGAAAAACTCCCTGGATCCTTAAGCTTCGGGGGAAGCTTGTTCTGGATGATCGCGCTACATTCTTCAGTAAGTGCCACCGTTGCATTCTCCTCAATCTTCCTCTTGTTGGAGAGGATTTCTTTTAAGAACTTCATGTATGAGGGCATTTGTGCCAACGCATCTGCAAAAGGGATGTTAATATGCAATTTCTTAAAAACTTTAAGAAACTTAGAAAAATTTAGATCAACCCTGTGGCTTTTAAGCTTGTTTGGATATGGCACTTTCGGAACTACCGGCTTGACCGGTGGTTGCTTTGGCATGGTGGGCTGCTTTTGCTTCCTATCTTCACTCTTCGAGTTCTCTTCACTCATAACCTCTTCATCAGCCTCCAACTCCTCCATGTCTACAATCTCAACCTCTTGCCTTTTGGGCTCAGTTTCCTTTGATGACGGCTCTCGTGTCGGGTTTCTAATCAGCTCCTTGCCACTTCTCAGATAAATGGCTTTGCATTCTTCTCTTGGCTTTCTCTCAGTCTGACTTGGAAATGTCCTGGGAGCTCGGTTTTGTAGGACTTCAGAAATTTGTCCCACTTGCCTTTCAAGGAGCTTAATGGATGCGGTGTTCTGATCAGTTGCAGCTTTCACTGTACTCACCGTGCTTGCCAAACCTTCAACCGTGCTATCCATCTTGGTCATAAACTTCATCATCATATCTTCCAGCCCCGGTTTCTTCTCTACGGATGGTCCTTCATCGAATTTCCTTTGGTTGAAACCTGGAGGACGGTAAACATTGTTAGCATTAGAAGAATTAGAAAAGTTAGGAGGATTACCGTATTGTTGTTGCCCTTGAGGTTGACTCCATGAAAAATTAGGGTGTTTCTTCCACCCTTCATTGTAGGTATTCGAGAAAGGGTCGTTCCCCGGCTGGTTGTTCCGGTTTTGCAAAAATTGAACCTGTTCAGGTTCTTGAGGAGCGGGGAACACTTCCGGACTACTTCCCTTAAAGTGGTTTGTGATAGCGGCTAATTGAGCTTTTATTGCCTTCAGCTCATCCGATTCTTGAACACTAGCTACCCGTTTGATAGAAGATTGTGGAGTGGCATAGCTATGCTCGGCTAAGTTCTCGATCAACTCGACTGCTTCTTCATATGTCTTATTTATGAGAGCTCCACCCGCTGCAGCAGTGATGTCATTCTTGAACTGCGGTTGAAGTCCTCCAAAGAACGTTTGGATAATTACCCAGCCGTGTAACCCATGATGCGGACACTTTTTCAACATATCTTTATATCGCTCCCATGCCTCGTATAGGGTCTCTTGGTCCCATTGAGCGAAGTGGGTAATGTCGGCCATCCGTTGAGTGGTTCTTCCCGGTGGGAAGAATTTCTGGAGGAACGCAGCTTTCAGGCCTGCCCATGTAGTAATCTGATCCGATGGTAGGCCCTCTATCCAAATTTCAGCTCTACCCTTTAGGGAAAAACTGAATAGCCTCAGCTTGATCGCGTTCTCCTCCATCCCATTGATCTTGAACGTATTGCAGATCCGTTCAAATGCACGAAGGTGTGCATGGGGATCTTCAGTTGGCGCTCCCCCAAACTGATTATGCTGTACCATCACGATGGTACTCGGCTTGATCTCGAAATAATTTGCCGTAGTGGTGGGTGCTTGGACTCCTATGCGTGCGGCCGCCACGTTCGGGTCGGCAAACGACCGCATAGGACGTCTCTCGGGAGGAGCTTCGTCTCCCATCTTCAATTGCCTTTTGACTTTTGATTCTTTGAGTAATCGACGAGCGGTTCTTTCGATTTCCGGATCGAGTGGTTCGATTCCTTCCCCTCGGGTTTCCTTGGCATAAACCAATTAGTACCTGAAACGGAAAGTCAGCGAAATTAGCAATCCAAAAACTGAAAGTGATGAAAACAAAATAACAAACATAAAAAAATGTTCAATGTAATAGCGCTTATAGCTGGTAGTGCTATCAGTTGCAACTAGTTCCCCAGCAACGGCGCCAAAAACTTGATAGGCGGGTTTACACCCCCCCTAAATCTAACCGCAAGTGTACGGGTCGAATCAAGTAATAGTACGGAAAGTACGAGTATCGAACACAAGGAACTAGGAACTAAGTATCACAATGATTATAAGATCTATTAACTGAACGATCGTAATTTTGAGTTGTTGGTATGAAACTACTTAATTGCAAATAGTTAAATCAAACACGAGACAGTAGATAACTTAAGGAACTTCTGATAGAGAAAACAGTTGAGGGTTGGAAATCCTAAGGTTTTCACATACAAACGCTTGACTCAAGACAATTACCAGCTAATCCCCTTAATGAATACCCAATCTCGAAAATCACTGTTGTTCTTTCTCAAGCAACAACGGGTTTTATTTTGGACGCACAAGTTTTATCTCTCGATCTCAACCTATGAAACTCAAAACGCATTAAAAGCAAGATTTCAACGGGACTAAGGCTTACTTGGTATATCTCTATCCAATTTCTCACCTTAGGCATGCAAATTCTAGTTCTAGCTAACAATTAATTCTCTCGAACTTAATTGTTCACAACAAATCAGATGTAAATTGGCCAAATTCACAAAAGCATTAAAATCCAAATCATATGCTTCATTAAAAATAGGAAAAACTGATAAAAGTCTCAAGTCACATGTTCTTACGCTTTAAACCAAATTCATTCCAACCCCCAACATCTAAAGATTAGTTCATGTTGGTGGTGGACTCAAACATAAGAAAAGGGGATGAAAAAGTGTGTGCAAACATAGTGATCGTGAACGTGTTAGATGTAATGGTGAACTCCCTTCTCTTGGCTCTAATCCTCTTCGCGTGATGAATGTCTCCTCAATCGATCCAAAATTGTGGCTCCAAAATACGTGATGAATGTCTCCTTGGTTTCTGGTTGTGCTTTGGGTCAGGTTCGGGTCATGGTTTGGGCACGAGTCTTGGGCTTGGATCTCGGGCTTCCGTTGGGCTTCGTTTTGGCTCTCTTTTGGACTCTTTTTCGCTTCTTTTCTCGATGATTGCCTCCTTTTAGATTACCTGCACATTTCACTCGATAAACCATAAAATTCCGAATTTTTGCTAGAACACAAGCCAATCTCATTGGTTTGAGGACCGAAAATAACGCCAAAAAGTGGCGTTATCAGCCATCACCTTTGACAAGATCTTGTAGAATACCCCTATCAAGCTAATCGGTCGGTAGTCATTAAGGCCCGTCGGGTTTGGGATTTTTGGAATGAGGGCTATGAACGATGTGTTGCAACCGGCACTAATTTCCGCTTTTTCCCAAATGTTCTCGATGGCCTTTATGAGATCGTGTTTAATGATTGCCCAATATTTCTTTACGAAAGTAAACGTAATACCGTCAGGACCCGGGGATTTGTTACTTCCGCACATCTTATCTGCTTCCCACACTTCTTCTTCCGAGAACGATCTCTCCAAATTTTCCGCCTCATCCGATGAAATCTTCTTTAACTTGTCGCTACATATTTTCAGCCTTGGCTCCATATTTGACTTGAATTTCTTCTTGAAGAAGTCCCACGTGAATTCTTTTATCCTCTTCGGATCTTCTGTCCACGACGCGTTTATGTTCAAACCTCGGATTTCGTTTTTTTCTTTCTCTACTCCTTATCGCCGCTTGAAAGAACTTTGAATTCTCATCGCCATCGACTATCCATTTGATTTTCTCCTTTTGTGATGCCATCTCTATTTTTTTCTTTTTCGCTTCCAACCAAATTTTCCGTGCTTCTACCCACCTTTTACTTTCCTCTTCGTTGATAAGTCTCATTCCAGCTTCTTTCTCTATCTTTAAAACCTCACTTTTGTTCTTTTCTAACCCTTCTTCAAGGTTCTTGAATTTGTCGGCACAACAAGTTTTCAAAGCATATTTAACCTTTTTAAGTTTTTCTTTGAAAATGCAATCCGGCTTTTTCGTTCCTACCTCCTTAGCCCATTCTCTTTTTATTGTATCTTCTAAATCCTCACCTTCCAAACATGTATCGAACAGTCTAAACGGCTTTGGACCGAAGTCAAGATTGGATTCACCTAGCATGATCGGGAAATGGTCCGACCATCTCCTTTCTAATGCCTTCACGCCTATATTCCTCCACGCCAATGTAAAATTCGGGGATACTAGAAATCGGTCTAGCTTGCTGAATTTCTTCCCATCATCACTTATTCTTGTAAATTTTTGTCCTCCCAACGGAATTTCCACCAAGTTGCAATCTTTGATGAACGAATTGAAGGTCTCGACTCCCTTTTCATTAGTAAGGGAGTTTAACCTTTCGTGACTCCCTCTTACTTCGTTAAAGTCTCCGAATACACACCAATTTACCTCCCCTTTACCGCACAACCGTTCTAGATTTTTCCACACCTCTGCCCTTTCCTTAGTGTCTCTCGGTCCATAAACGTTTACAAAGCCGAATTGTCCCTTTATCCTTTTCCAAGTGCCTATTGCCGCCACAAAGCTCCTTTCAACAATGAAGAAATCACAAGTGAAGGTGTTTCGATCCCAAACTAAAATTAGTCCTCCCGAATTCCCCACCGATTGCGAATGAATGTAATCACCGTCATCGAGACCCCATAAATTGCTAACCTGTGAATCTACCCAATTCTTCTGTTTTGTTTCCTGTATTCCCAACATGTTTATCTTTTCTTTACCATACATCTCTTTAATCCATCTTCTCTTCTCTACTGCACCCAAGCCTCTAGCATTTAGTGAAAGTATCTCCACCAATACTTGTTAAAATGATCGAATCAATTACCTGATCAATTCACGAGGTTTCCTTCGCTTTTATTTGCTGTCGATTCTGCCCCTTCCCAAACCAATCTGATGTTTGCGCCAAGTTCCTCCAGTCCCTCTCTTCCGTTCACACTGTTCAGTTCGTTTGAAATTGAATTATAGTTTTCCGTAGGCCATATCTTCTTCCTTACTTTCCCCATCTTGGCTGTCTCCCCTGATATAGTCGTTCGCTTTTGCGTGTCTTTATGGTTCTTCAATCGTGCCTTTTGTTTGAGAATGTGGAAGCTTACTTTTCCCCTCCCTACTCCCATTATCGATTCGTTCTTCTTTACCTTTAATTTCTCACTGAATCTTCATGTTTTTTCTCTTCCGATCGAAATTGCAATTTCCCCATTACTGCTCTTCTCTCCTTGCAACGATTCAGAATTTGGAGCTGTACTGACTCCTATTTAGGCCCTCTATTGTTTCCTATCGAGGTTCTCTTAGGTCCCCAAGAGTTGGGACTTGGGCCCCATAACTTTAGTTGGTTTTTTTTGGTCCAGTTTTCCGATTTGGGCCTGTTCCTTCCTTTGGTCCATGTTCCCCTCCCACATATTTGTTACTTTATTCCAAATTGGCATTTAACTGACATTGGCTAACCAAGTTTTGGGATTTGATCCCTGTCGCACACCCCCCATGTCGCGTCCTCCACGATCTCATCACCATCATTATGCTTTTTAAATATCGAGGCCTTTTGAATTGGGTTTGATAGTGGCTTATCGTCTTCCTTCATGAGCTCCGGTGCCGGTCGGTTTCCTGCATCGTTTATCGACGGGGAGTTGTTTTACTTCCGATTATCCTCTTCGCTCAAGTTACGTTGATCATCCGAACCTTCTTCCCCTCCTACCGTCTCTCCTGATTGTCTTTGGTCTTCGCTTTCGTCCTCCTTCCCTTCCAAAACACTTTCCTCCACGACCCATTCCTCATCTCCTTCCACGTCCTTCGTCCATTCCGACGGACACGGTGACTCTTCATCGTATGTAGAATTGTTTGCTTCCGTTTCTCCCCAAAATATCAGAGGATCCTCGTTCTCCTCCACCACCCTTATTCGATAGAATAGATTGTTCACCCTTATGCTTCTTAATTGATCGATCCTTGTTAGAAGTGACGTTGCTACCATCACCTTTGCAAATTCCATATTATTATTGGCTTCCCACTCGCAGTTAACGGTTTTCATCGGTCGTCTCCATTTGCCTGCGATTTCATTAAATACTCCAGTCTTCCAAATATGGAGAGGGACCCCATACACTCTTAACCACGCTACCCTTTTGGTCGAACGAAAGCCTTCCGACCACTTTCTCATGTCCTTAACCAAGCAATGTAAACCATGATTTTTGTTACTTAGGATGTTAGTCATCGTGTTTTCGTGATCAAACGTTAATAGTAGGTTCCTTCCACCCACACGCTTCAATGTGTAGTCCACTATATTCTCCGAATTACAAAAGGTTCTTATTGTCTTCAAATTGTTCAGTGAAGAGATGTGACCGATTACGCTTCTACCCAATCTGTCGCTATTTTCCTCCGTCGACTTCCACGTCCCGATGATTTCCTCCAGATGCTCCTTCCTATCTCCAACTGATCGGGAGCCGTCCCCCCCCCCCCCCCCCCCCCTTTGCCACTTTGTTGTAAGATCTCAGTTGTGGTTTCAACTCATGCATATCTCGGTTTACTGTTTCTACCCTTCTCCCTATTTTTTTTCTGATCTTCCATGGGCCATGAACACCCTTAGTTTATACGATCCCATCCAGATTACCTTCAGTCTCCTTTCCATTTTCGCTATGTTTTTTACGTTTTTGAATCGCACAAAACCAAACCTCTTTCCGTTTGACATTCGCCTACTTGCCATATAAATGTCCCCTACGTCCCCGTATCGCTTAAAGGTTCTCCACAAGTGTTGGGCTTCCCAGTCCTCCGGGAAATTGAAAAAGAGAAATGAAGTCATGTTACGGTGGTCGACGAAACCCTGGTTGTTCCGGTTATTGGCTGTCTCGCTGTACATTATCTCGCTTCTTCTCACACCCTGCCTCCCCCACTCACCTGACCTCTCTGTCTCTCTTCCTCTCCGACGCACTCTCTCCATTACCTAACAAAACCAATACCACACCATTTTATAAAGTGTCACTACAATAAATAAATTAGAAGATTACCTCAAAAATAAATTAGTTGATGCTAACAAATGTCTCATCTAGATCAATACGACCAATTTTTAAAATGAAATAACAAATAAAAAACACAAATTAGAATGCTAAATATTCTTCATATTATGATAACCAATCATATTTTATGAAAACCATCATATTTATGGAACAATAGATAATGTAAATCGAAAGTTGTGATGTAACAACAATAGATAACACTAGCACCCAACTCATGTTAGTTAACACAACATGTGCAAATAATGGAAACGAACAACAGACAAAAACGAAATAGAAATCGAAATCATGTTATTAACATAGCAAACAAACAGAAAATGAAATAGAAACTAACAGCTAACGTAATCGAACTTCGAACGGCAAACGAAATCGAACTTCGAACAACAAACGAAATAGAAATCGAACAACAAACTAAATAGAAATTGAAGAGCAAACGGAATAGAAATCGAACATTAATCGAATACCTGAGACTCTGAGGTGTTCAAACCCAGTGGTTCGTTCAATCGAGTGGAGGGTCGGCTGTGTGCGTTCGTTCAAACCACTGCCGACGGCTGTGTGGAGAGCTTTCGTTCGATACTTCGATCCAAATTTCCAAATGTGCGGCATCGCTGTGTAAGTGTGTATTAGTCTAGAGAAGATAACGTGTAATATAATTTTTAACCTAAAAGGTAAGTTTATTAATTCTTTGCTAGTTTGATTAAATATTTAAATCTAATAAATATTTAAATATTTTTTATTAAAATATAGAGGTACCTGACGGTTCCGGTTCTGGGTACCCAGTGGGACCAGGTACCTGGTCTCGGAACTGATCCCCGCAGGTACCCAATAGGCAACGGTTCCAATAAAAATGAGAACCGGAACCGGAACCAGTTTTAATCGGTTCCGTATTTTAGGAACCGAGACTAGAACCAATCACATCGGTTCCGGAAACCGACAGTTCCGGTTCCAAAGGTGGGTATCCAGTTTCGTTGCTCACCCTTAGCCATAACACGAGCCTCCCAAAAAGGGGAATTACAAACGCGTGTTTAATTACAAGTTTGTAATATAACGAAAAATAAACGACAACCAACTAATCTAATTTCTAAATCGAAATCAGAGTACAAAAGGGGCGTCGTCTCTACTTCAAACAAATCAAAATAGGTGTCCTAAAAGTATGCATCCCCAAGCTCATACTAAGTCCCGCCTAGACCTTCTTAGAGGTGGCACCGCTAGAACATGAGATACATGTCGATGCCAAACAAATATTAGGCCAAAAATCGTAGTGAGTTTGAACAAATAATACTAACAGTTTATATAATGCAAGTATGACATTTTACCAAGAGACAATTTCATCATCGGAGTCAATGGGGGAGATCCATAGCACCAACCAAGTTCTACCCAAAGAGTCGATATACCTAAGTGTCAAGCTACCATGAGCGACACCAAATGGCCCGACACATCTGAGGACTACAACCATGGTATTACCTCGAAGGGTGGAGATCTAAGCACATACCCTCAAGGTGGCGTCCAATACTATATCCTCCTAGTGTATACTTGACTTGGTTCGTCCAATACACAACTAAGCCATAAAACACTTTAATATTCACATGGAATAAAATCAACACCATCATAGGTGCACATAGTGGTTTAAATACCACATATCATGAAAGAGTTCGTACAAATACTTCTTCATGCTCCAAATCAACATATTCCCACATAAGTGCGTTCAAGTAATGATACTATAATTTTGTACATTTATCTACACCATGACATATACCAAGACCATCCATGGTCATTCTAATACAATATAGAAGCATTTACCAAATTAGGCTAAAGCCCTAAAATGTATCTTATTCCTTCAAAATAGTCAAAACCACCACAACTTTATGAATAAGACCTCCATATGTTTCTAAACAACTATAAATCATCCCTTATCCAAAATAATCCATAAACCCTAAAATCATGAGTATATGAACAACTTGGTAAACATGAGAGATTAACATGAAAATGCAAGAATATAAACAAGGAACACATATAAACATGTATCTAGTTGACAAAAGCTTTATAAAACTCATAATCTAGGTTTTTGGCTAAAAACCTAGAAAAGTAACAAAACCCTAGGAATTGAGGGGATGAAGACTTGAGGCTTTAGTAACTTGGATTCTTGCTTGACTTTTGCAATAAATGCTCCAAATGATGAACTTGAACCCAAACAATAACCACAACTAACCTAGGTTTGCATTTAATGAAGAGAGGGTGACGGAGAGGTAGAAATCGCACCACAATGCTCAAAAATCGGGTTCCAAAACCGAGTAAGTGAGAAATGAATATAAAAAACGTCAAGGGTCAGCTTTTATACTTCCAGGCCCCGAGTGCGACATTGACCGGCGACTTTGCCAAGGGCATTGTCGCTGGCGAAGCCAACTCATGGTACCAGTATGACGACTATGCTAGCCGACTTTGCCTTCGGGCATTGTCGCTGGCAATGTCGCCCCGTACTTGTCCATGTTTGAAAATCTGGAGTTTGGCGATTAAAATCCGGTTCCAATCACATAGGATTCTATGACACATATCCTAAAAAATTTAATTTAAAAAGAACCGAATTTATGAAGTTTTAAAGGGCGTTGACCCACCTACTCACCAAGATTTTTCGGGTGTTACATCAATACATTTTACGATAACGGGTGGAGACCCAATTTACCATTGATAGTGGTGGATCACAAAAGTAAGTCACATATCCAGGTTATATAAACATCACTTACGGACTAACAGTCATTAAGGTCAAAGTTTAATGAGTTAGCAAGTCAATTACTATAAGTCTATTGCTTTTGGAGTCACCGACTTCAACCACACTAGATATGTACCCCGAAAAACTCCCAAAAACCTAGTTAAGCTTGTTCAGTATGAAATTATATTTTGTTGATCATTGATCGATGCCCAACTCCAGAAACCGACACCTTATTGCCTATAAAGACCCAATGCATATTTCAAGTTGCAAATTGGGAATATCATCTTATACATATCACATAAACCGACTTCTATGAACATGGATTTGTTGCATTATAGTCATATAAATATATCTATTTGAATAGATCAAACTTTAACATCCAAACGTTTGTTCATAAATAGCCATCTAATAGGTAAAATACCAACTTCCTCATTAAATCCGACATATGAACAATATAAGGATAGTTCCCAATATTCATTAAAACTTTAAGTTACACATCTTTCATACATTTAAAAATTCATTCCCAAGACTTGAAATATTAAAAGGCATAAAATTCACAAAATTCTATCTCGACCTAAAATGGCCCAAAATCAACCTGGAAAGGAAACTTAGAGGAATTAAAAACATCATCTTAACTTTTTTTTAAAGGCAATAAGATTTTATACCACCAAAATAACCAAATAACGAGTCCACAACAACAAACCACCACAACCATAAAAGACATCATCTTAACATGTATATGGTTTTGGAGGTAGGATGAGAAAAACTCCCAAATCTAGCCCTTTTACGCGCTGAGCCGCTGACATCACATTGTTGGTCCCGAAGGGTTATACAAGTTTGTAGAAGGGGGGGTTGAATACAAACACACGATTTTTACTTTTCTAAATTGTTTATAGATAAATCAAGACAATTTACAACTTGTTGCGGAACAAGATTAAGGACTAATCCTAATCTAAACAAGTTAAGAACACTAAGTTTCTTGCACTAGAATAAGATAGAAAGGAGATAAGGAAATTACAAGTAATAACCTAACACACAGTAGTAAGGAAGAATAAGAAGATGGGTGAGCACACTTCATTTCTGAAGTAGGGTTCTTCTTATATACTGCATGCATTTAATGCATGGCAGTATTGCTTTACACATGGCAGCAGCTGAGTGGTTGCATGTCATTGACCTTTGTAGACAACCTTAGTAGCCGCATGGTGTACAATGTAGAATCAGAGTTTGTTGTACGATTCTAGACAGAAGGGATGTTCGTTCTGATATTTCGTACGGAGACGTGCAAGGGGGGAAAGACAAAAGTAACTTGTAGAGGAAGACTTCATGATCATCTTTCGTTGAATCAGTACTTTATCAATGAATGATAAAGCTCAGCGATTGATGAAGTCTTCTACTTGTAACTTCACGTTGAGTGGACAAATCTTGGCTTCGCTGATATCCGAATCAGTTCATTAGTAGACTTGTCGCTGTTCTTGAGCTTGATCTTCGACTTCAGCGTAGAACATATGTTGACGTGAAACTTGTCTTCAGGGATCATAAGTAAACAACTAACTTATCAGCGATTATCACAGAGTCTGAACAGGCTCAGAGCTACTGGATGAATAGTGTTCGCTGAACTTTAAACTTAAAGAGCGAGAGTTCCTATCAGCGGTACTGTAAAGTCTTAGTACTTATCAGCGATAGAGAAACTCTAATACATATTGTTTACTTACAATTTTCACTAAGTGTTTTAAGAGAGGGTCATTATCAATGTAACATCCCAAAAATCCACAGGACAAACATAGCAATAAATCACACTCTTTACAATAAAACTAGGTCCCAACATTACATTACATTAATCATAAACTAAGGTTGGCGGAAACAACCTATACACAACTGAGAATATTCTAGTTTCTACGGGTGGCACTTGCACTGCCTCTATGCTGCAACTGTACTCTATCTTGTTCTTGCTCACTTACTTGAGCTTCTTACTACGTGCATACCTGAAAATGGTTTAGATTGAAAAGCGAGGGTTAGACCAAAAGGTCTAGTGAATTCCCTCCATAAAACATTTATCACAGTATAAAGTCATTTCGTTAAAAATACATTCACATCTTTCTCATAAACATCATCCAAGGTTCAACACAGGGTTCAGGGATCGCATAAGCTACTCCGATCGGGGCCTAACGGACACCCTCTCGTCTACACCGGAATCCAAGTGGACCCCCTGTTCCTTCATGTAGGAGGAAACGAATTCCAACCTACAAGCTAACCTCCATATACCCAAGGGATTAGAAATCCCAAGGTACCCTGACCCCACTGTGCAACCGACTCCACATAGCATACACATACATTTGAAAACATATTCATGAAAACCTTAAACATCACTTCATTTGCGAATAAACATGCAAAACATGGAAACATGCATAACTTTTATAAATCAGTTCATGCTCGAAAAAGGAACCATATTCAGTAAAACATAGTACGTCATAAAAAGGTTGAGAGAACTCACCTTTGGTTAATCGTAGAATGCACTTCTTAAATGTCTCCAGGCTAAACCAAACGAACACCTAAGGGCAATAGATTCATATCAGATTAAACCGTTCAATCCCACTGACCAAATGACACTGTCCGGACATTACACAATCCGGATGACCCACTTCCCGGATACCCCGACATTCCGGATATAAGGACCTTCCGGACACACCTGTTTACCGGATACTGACACCCGGAAACCTCTTATCCAGGAAGACATACGTCCGGAAACTACCAAGGCAACACTATCCGGAAACCTGCATCCTATCCGGAAACTACCGAAACCACAAGAACTCCCTTGTCCGAAAACCATGAACTGGCCGAAACCCTCAACTCCAAAACTGATTAAAACTCAGTTTTCTGATGACAGCTCGATTAGACAAACCTAAGGGTTCATCCACTAGTCATAATCACTCAATTAATTCCATTTTAAACCACCAAAATCGACATGAAGACAACAAAACCCAAAATGCTCAACATAAGGGTTATTTAGGTGAAGAACCCATTAAACACTACTGATTCTAGCCCCAAATTCTAGACAACAGAGGATAAGAAACTTGAAATCAACAGAATAAGATGTCTTAGATGATTACCTTGGCAATTTCTTCCTTAACAAGAGTTTTCCCACTTTAGCTTTCTTCTTCCTTTCTCTTCTTAGCCACCAAACACACACAAGGACCAAAACACTGATTTCTAAAATGAAACCCTAGGGAATTGGAGCTTTAAATACTTCCCAATAATTGCCAAAAGGCCCCTTATCCTAACTTGCATTCTTTAGACTTCGGCCACCAAACTTTCAATACATACTTAAAATTTCGGGTTGTTACAACACTCCCCCCTTAAAAGAATTTCGTCCCCGGAATTCCTTATTGGGAAAAGATGCGGGTATCTTGCCCACACCAAAACTGACACTTCCCCCAAGGTAAAACCACTTCTGACTCAGTCAACCACCTCATTAAATTCGAAACAAGAAACCTTGTGTGCACTTCCTTCAGTTCTTACGGTACTTCTAACTCGTAGGCTGCTGTTCCTACTCGATCGGTCTTGACAACAGAAGATTAACTAAGGCTTCTCAAGCATCTATACTTCCTTTAAGAAGGAACTTGGCTAAATCCTCCGCCACCACAAGAGGTTCAGTTACCAAGAGACAAACACCCACTTGACAGCTTGGCACCTGGCCAACCCTGTACACCTCGACAACTCACCACCCAGAGTTTCTTCATCGTATCATAACTCTCAACCTTGTACCACCCAACAATCGTCTAAGCAGATAATATTTCTCCTTCTTGGATCACCTAGACCACGGTTCGTCAACCATTACACATATCCTCAACACTACACCACTCCATACTTATACGTAACTAAGAGTAGGAGCCTCCAACCCATTGCCGATTCGGATAGATCCTATCCGACAATGGGTTCTTCCTTAATGAGAAGTTCATCAAGGGTCTTTGATGTGGGAATCATCCAGTCAGGGACCGTTACTCCTTGATCCTTTTTGTTCTTTGCTTCTTCAAAAATCAAGGGCTTAAGGTATCGAGCCTGAAGGTCGCGTCTGAATTCACACCAGTAGATGAGGTCTCTGAGTTGTTCGATGGGAGTGATGGGAAGCTCAGAGATGCGTTGAAAGTGTTGTCTTCCATCATAGTCTAAAAATAAGATACCATAGGGTTCGCTTAAGACTTTTCCAGGGATGAAAGTTTCACCAGGAGGCAGAGAGGTGTCAATCGCTGAGAGGTCAGGGTCAGGACCAAGTACTTCAGCACGAGAGAAACCAATACCTGTTTCGTTTCGTATAGGAGGACCTGAACCTGATGGTTTCAGATTTTTCTTTGCAGAGGCCCTTCTTTGTTGAGTTGGAAGAGGAGAGGGAAGAGGAATATCCACAGCAGAAGAAACCAAGTCGATCTGAGAATTTACAATCTTCTCGACATGGCTCTTGAATTTTGACCGAGATCGCTGAATGGCTATTTGTATCTCCAACCATTCAGAGAAACCAAACTTCTCTAATGAAGTAGCGTAAAAGGTTTGCTTGGTCTCGTCTTCTCTGAATACGTCAACTTCAACAACAGGAACGTCTATAAACGTTTTTCCTCTGATATTTACCTTGATGATTTTGGATGGTCGAGATCGATAGTTCAGCATTTCTTTACACCATTCCAAAGTCGAATCAGATACCTTAGTCTTTTCTTCAATGATCCTTTGGGCATCATCCCATAGCTGACGTTGGACATCAATGGGAGTTCTTTTCAGCGCGGGGTCTTTCACCGATTGTTGGACAAGCTGGATGGCGAGAGCCTTATCTTTTTCTTCAGCTTCCTTCTTTTCGGCGAGTAATCTTTCAGCTCTTAAATGATCCTCGTATTCTTTCCTTGATATCCTGAACTTTGTGGGAGCAGGGATTTTGTCACGAGGAAGAATTATTCGCTGATCTTCAAGCTGTTTGATCATTGCATCTCTCTTTTCTTGATCCTCTTCACTTAGCTTTTGAGGAGCCAAGGAAGGTCTGTTTTTGTGAGAGAGCAGCTGTTCTTCAGGTTCATCAGTCTCAGTGGTTAAATCCAAGACTGGGATTATTTCTTCAGCTCTTATGGCTGGGATTATTGTTGGTGTAGTTGTAGGAGCTTCAGCGGGATCCTCAAACAGGGGAGAGGACTAGCTGAAACACAGCGATTGTTTAAGTAAGAACATGGGAAGAAAGAGATAGAGAAAAGAATGGGGTTTAAGTGTATAAAGGTTTTATGGATAGAAGGATTGAGATTGAGAAGGGATAGAGGAGGGATGCAGTATAAGGGAAGAGAAGATATTGTACCTGACAAGCTGGCTTAATCTGAAGGATAGCCAAATTTCCTTCTGCAGCGAGGCCTTTGTTTTTGCCTTTGTCAGCTTCAGACGCTGCAGGCTTTGTCTTAGTCGTCTCCCCTGATGGTTCATTTATCGAAATCCCTTTCTCAGGGGCCTTCTTGGGCTCAACGAAGAATAAGTCATCATCATCATCATCGTCATTATCATCATCTTTAGGGGATGATGATGGTTCTTCATCATCAATATCGATGGGTTCTTCGTCTTCGTCTTCATCTTCTCCTTCTTCAGACTCGACCTCATCAGCGTAAGGTTTGGTCACATCAGCAACGGCTTCTTTGTGTTGCTCTTCAAGTTGCTCCCCCTCAGATACAGAGGGAGGTTTCTCGGTTCTCTCAGGGTTTTCAACTCCCTGAGGTTTTGAAGTAGAAGCAGCAGTTTCATTTTTCTTCTCCCCCTCATCATTATGGGGAAGGTCTTCAGCTCTCTTCTCCCCCTCTTCCACATGGTGAGGAGGGGAGGCAAGAGGAATATCAGCAACATCAGCAGCGTCATCAGTATAAGAATCTCTGTCTTCTTGGCCAGTGAGTCCCATACAAAGTTCAACCACTGCTAATCTGTCGGCGAGGCCAGATATAGCAGGGGCGAGTTTTCGAAGATCCTCTCTATCGGCCTGAGTAAAGTGAGACTTTGGGGCATCTAGGCGATTGAGTATCTGCTGAAGGAGATCTTTGACCGTGGTGACCTCACCCTTAAGAGTACCAACCTCTGTCTTCAATGATGTGACTTCATTAGACAGAGTGGTGAAGTTTGTTGCGAGGGTGGTGTTGGTGAGGTTGAGATTATTGACGTTGGTGGAGGTTTCAGCGAGGGTGGTAGCAAAAGTTCCTATGCTGCCATCCACCTTCTCCATATCAGCTTTAGAGGATTTCGTTTCAACAACCTCGGTAAGCTTTTTGAGGTTCTCTCCAGCGTCTGTAACCGCTGAAGAGTTTTTGGAGAGAGTGGTGTTGTAAGATTCCACCTTTGTTTCCAGGGCCTTCAGGAAGGTGTTGATATCCCCCAAATTAGGACCTGAAACAGTTATTAACTTATGAACAGAGGAAAGCTCAGAAGTTTGTGGTTGAGAGAGAGAAGTGTTTGGGATAATGTGTATACCTGCAGGCGGGTTGGCGAAGTTGTCGAAGCCTCGTAACCCTGAGAAAGTTTCATAGTCGTCTTCAATAGTTCCCTAACGACTGGAAGTACCTGCAGGTCCTGTGTTTTGTCCTATCATCCTCTGAAGATGTTCAGCAGTAGTGTCGCTGAGGATGATGTTTGTTGAGGAGAATAGGGGAAGAGTTTGAGTGACCAAAGGAGAGGTGGGAGGAATGAGGGTTGAGAAAGTGGGTTGGGTGCGGGGTTCAACGTTGGATCCGCTGTCAATCACTTCAGTCACTAGAGGGACTGAAGGAGGGGGGTTCTGTTCCAAGTTTATAACTTCAGCGTTTAGAGACGCTGAAGCTGGGATGGAAGGGGTGGCTTGATCAGCTGTGGCAGAGCGTACCACTGAACTATCCATCAGCTCTTCAAGATGAGCTGTGGAGTCTTCAGCATGTGAATGCTGGGGGAGTTGCTCCTTGGTTTTCTTGATCCTTTTGGAACCAAGTTGGGAAGTAGATTGTTTCCTTTTTCGAGAAAGAGTAGAGGGTGCAGCTTGGGTATCAGCGGTGGGGATTTCCATTGAATGAGCCGCAGAAGTAGAAGAAGGAGGATTAAGAAGAGATAAAAGAGTAGTAAGACGTACCTCGTTTGCCAGCGGCTTGAAGTCGAGCACCTTAGGGCCAACCTGAGAGAGTCTCAGATCACCCTCTTTTGGGTACTTGTCCCCAAGTCCCTGTTGAAAGACGGCGCTGATGAATCTGGGATATGGAACCCATGAAGGTGATAGGCGGGTTCACACCCCCCTAAATCTTACCGCAAGTGTACGGGTCGAAATCAAGTAATAGTACTAGAAAGTACGAGTATCGAACACAGGGAACTAGGAACTAAGTATCACAATTACTATAAGATCTATTAACTGAACGTCTTAATTTTGAGTGGTTGGTATAACTAATTAATTGCAAGCAAAATAAATCAAACACAAAACAATAGACAGCTTAAGAAACTTCAGATAGAGAAACAGTTGAGGGTTGGAAATCCTAAGACTTTCACGTACAAACATTTGACTTAAAACAGTTACCAGTTATTCCCTTTAACGAATGCCCAATCTTTAAAGTCACCGTTGTTCTTTCTCAAGCAACAACGGATTTTATTCTGGAAACACAAGTTTTATCTCTCGATCGCAACTTATTAAACTCAAAACACATTAAAAACAAGATTTAATGAGACTAAGGTTTAATTTGATATCTCTATCCAAATTTCTAACCTTAGGCATGCAATTTCTAGTTCTAGATTAACAATTAATTCTCTCGAACTTAATTGTTCACAATAAATCAATTGTAAATTGGCCAAATTCATCAAAAGCATTAAAATCCAAATCACATGCTTCATTAAAATAGGAAAAACTGATAAAAGTCTCAAGTTACATGTTCATATGCTTAAATAAAATTCATTCCAACCCCCAACATCTAGAAATTAGTTCATGTTGGTGGTGGATTCAAACATAAAGAAAGAAGATGGAAAAACGTGTGCAAACATAATGATAATGAACGTGACAAGTGTAATGGTGGACTCCCTTCTCTCGTGCTCGAATCTACTTGCATGGTGAATGTCTCCTCGATTGATCCTCTACCGTGGCTCCAAAACCTCCGAAAAATCTCTGGAAATCGCCCCTCCGCTGCTCTCGGTCGTCGTGTGTGAAGTATGACCTAAAGTCCGGAAAACACTAAATTATAGGGCTGAAACAGAGACTTACGCCACTTGTCCCGCCACTTGCAAACCGCGGGACAAACCGCGCGTGTCCCCTGATGTGTCCGGATCAGGTTCTGGGTCAGGTTCGGGTCCTGGTTCGGGCACGGGTCTTGGGCTTGGATCTCGGGCTTCCGTTGGGCTTCGTTTTGGCTCTCTTTTGGACTCTTTTTAGCTTCTTTTCTCGATGATTGTTGTCTTTTAGATCACCTGAACATTTCACTAGATAAACCATAAAATCCCGCCTTTTTGCTAGAACACAAGCCAATCTCATTGGTTTCAGGACCGAAAATAACGCCAAAAATTGGCGTTATCAACAACCCCAAACCGAGCGTTGCTTGTCCTCAAGCAAATTACCGATAAAATAGAATAAAAGCATACATCAGTGAAATAATAACTGCACAATTCCCAATCGGTACCATGTAATGCACTGGTGATTTCCCATACCCGTGAATGCCTATCTCACTCTCGCCTCATCCTTATTCTGTTTGACCTATGGCCTTCCATTGTGGGTTGAACTCGTGACTGCTACGATTACATCAAGGTTGTACTAGGTCCAAACATACTAGGGAAAACATTTCGCCTCGACCCTACCTCACGGAATACTCTCATTTCACTCGAACCTAGGTTGTCGCACATGTCGTCATGTATAAGGAGGTTATGTACAAGAATACTCGAAAATCACATGACAACTCTAATGAAAGACGCACAAATGTTCAAAAAGTTGATCTCAGGAAGGAATCAAGTAGCAAGACAGGGAATATTGGCAAAAGTGGTAGCATACCGTAATCATATTTTCCAGAAGATCATCCAGGTCTTTACAAGGGTTGTAACGGGGCTAAGGTACCGGTTAAGAAATGAAGGGTAAAATGGTTCAAAGATCCTTGGTGTATCAATCATTAGCAGTTATGAACTTATTGACTTTACTTCCTATCACTTGGCCCTTTCGTCATTGCTGGAGTCGCTTTGACTCTCTTATTTTTCAGCTGTAGATAGCTGTCTAAACTAACTGTTTTTTTTCTTTTTTTTCGTGGGGCGTCATTGGCTCTCTTTATTTGCTTGGGGCTGCATTGGCCCTCTTTTCTATTTATTTTCATGACTGGCCTGTATTCTTTCTTTTCTGCTCTACATTTCGTAGTCCATTACCACCTCTGTTTGACACACTTTCGGATAAGGGTTGGCTAAGGCTTTTGGCTAGGGTTTAATGGTGGGTCTGAAATGAACAAGGTGAGTGTTTGGCTACAAAAAAGGGTTATGGGTACACACAAATGGGTAAAAAAAGGTATGATAGCTAAAAACAGGGTTAAACATACACACAATGCCTGGAATCATCTCTTAAGGTCCACACGATATGGTCTACTACACCCTTACCCAATATCCCGATGGTTGTCTTTGCTACTCAATGCAATAATATAGCGAGATCATTCTATATTCACGACAAGGAACTCAAAAAAGTGTATATGAATTAAGTGTTTAAATCCCTCGAAATGAAAAGACGTCTTTTAGGCTCAAATCTCACTAATGGGTGGTCTCCACTAATGTCCCTAGTCATGTCCCGGTCCTTCCCTAATGGTCACGTCACTATCACGAGATTCTCCCCACAATGGTTGGTCTCAATCATTCAAAACAAAATTTTGGCTAATGTGATCTAAGCATGCAGAGGTGCGGGAAATCTACGTGCATAAACGTGGGCCCGGTTGGGCAACCCCAAACCTTACCCACATATTGTCCCCAATGTGCAAGTATCGGCCTGAGCGATACTAAAAACAAGTATCGTTGTGCAGTTATTACAGGTATCAGACACGCAAGATATAGCATTAAAGAAAAACCATCAAAAAGCGATTTCATTAAAATTGGGCCACCCCAAACCTAGGCCGTGGCCTAGGTTTGTCAACTAAAGCCAACCCCAAACCTCGGTGAAACCGAGGTTTGCACAGGAGTAAAAGTGAGTATGTAGATGCTTGCAAAGTGAGGCACCCCAAACCTAAGTGAAACTTAGGTTTGTTGCATCTCGTTAACTAATAAGGAAACAAACATCATACACCACTCGTTAACACACAGAGTTAGAACATACATGTTTGCCCGGACGGATGAGGTTCTCTTGAAGAATTGGTGCGACCTCGTTGGAAGACATCGGAGAAGCGAACACAGAAAAACAAAGCAAACAAAACACAAGACGAAAAGAAACAAAGAAAACGGCGAAGGAAAACAAAGAAACGAAACACACGAAGCAGGAAAGGAAAAACCAAACAGGGACCTGCGCGGTTTGGCGCGCGACTTGGAAACCGCGGCCAAACCCGCGTATGTCTCTGTTCAAATTTATATATATATATATATATATATATATATATATATTTAAAACACTCAAAAACGCAGTTCCTAAAAAGAAAAATGAAAACGAACAAACCTCGGTGGGTTGCCTCCCACCCAGCGCCTTGGTTTCGGTCGTGGCTCGACCTTCCTTCTGATCACTTCTTCTCGAACATCTTGAAAACTGCTTTCTCACCACCGACCCTTAAGGTCATCTCGCCTTCTTCCATGTCAATCAGCGCTTTACTCGTGGCCAGAAAAGATCTTCCCAATATCAGCGGGACTTCTTCGTCTTCATCTATGTCGATCACCACGAAGTCCACCGGAAAGTAGAACTTGTCGACTTTGATCAATACGTCCTCTACTACTCCATACGAATATATTATCGATCTGTCTGCGAGCTTAAGGGTCATGAATGTTGGCTTCACCTCACCCAAGCCAAGTTTCCTGAAAACAGATAAGGGCATTAAGTTAATACTAGCTCCTAAATCACACAACACCTTATCAAAAGAAAGCTTCCTAATTTGAATAGGGATCGAAAAACTCCCTGGATCCTTAAGCTTTGGGGGAAGCTTGTTTTGAATGATCGCGTTGCACTCCTCAGTGAGTGAAACTGTCGCATGCTCCTCAATCTTCCTTTTGTTGGAGAGGATTTCTTTTAAGAAGTTCATGTATGAGGGCATTTGTTCCAACGCATCTGCAAAAGGGATGTTAATATGCAACTTTTTAAATACATCAAGAAATTTAGAGAAATTAACATCATCCTTATGCGCTTTCAGTCTGTTTGGGTATGGCACTTTTGGAACTGTCGGCTTGACTGGTGGTTGCTCTTGCTTCTTCTTTTCACTCTTCAAGTTCTCTTCCATCTCAATATCTTCATCGGCCTCCAACTCATCCATGTCTTTAGTCTCAACCTCCTTCTCTTTAGGATCGGTTTCCTTTGATGGTGGTTCTCGTGTAGGCTCCTCGATCAGCTCATTGCCACTTCTCAGATAGATGGCATTACATTCTTCTCTCGGTTTCCTTTCAGTCTGACTCGGAAACGTTCCTGGGGGTCGGTTTTGTAAAACTTCCGAAATCTGTCCCACTTGTCTTTCGAGGATCTTGATGGATGCGGTGTTCTGTTCAGTAGTCGCCTTGACCGTGTTAACCGTGCTCGCTAACTCTCCAACCGTGTTGTCCATCTTGGTCATGAACTTCATCATCATATCCTCCAGCCCCGGTTTCTTCTCCCCAGATTGTCCCTCATTGAAATTCCTTTGGTTGAAACCTGGAGGACGGTAAACATTGTTAGCATTAGAAGAATTAGGAAAGTTCGAGTTATTACCTTGTGGTTGTTGACCGGGTTGACTCCATGAAAAGTTCGGGTGTTTCTTCCACCCCTCATTATAGGTATTCGAGAAAGGATCATTCCTCGGTTGGTTGTTCCGGTTTTGAAGAAATTGAACCTGTTCGGGTTCTTCCGGACTAGCTCCCTTCAAATGGTTCGTGATTGCAGCTAGTTGAGCTTTTATTTCCTTCAGCTCATCCGATTCTTGAACACTCGCAACTCTTCTAATGGCTGATCTTGGAGTAGAAAAACTATGTTCAGCCAGATTATCGATCAGCTCGCATGCTTCCTCATAAGATTTATCCATTAGGGCTCCACCCGATGCAGCTTTGATGTCGTTCTTGAACTGCGGGTGAAGTCCACTGAAGAAGGTTTGGATGATGACCCAACCTTGTAACCCATGATGAGGGCATTTCTTGATCATGTCTTTGTACCTCTCCCAAGCTTCATATAGTGTCTCTTGATCCCATTGAGCAAAATAAGTGATCTCGGCCATGAGCTGGGCGGTTCTGCTTGGTGGGAAGAATTTCTGAAGGAACGTCGCCTTCAGTTGTGCCCAGGTGGTGATTGAGTCCGGTTGGATACTCTCGGTCCATGTTTCGGCTCGGCCTTTGAGAGAAAAACTGAATAACCTTAGTTTTATGGCATCCTCGTTCATCCCATTGATCTTAAACGTGTTGCAAATCCTCTCAAATGCACAGAGATGTGCATGAGGATCTTCTGTCGGTGCTCCTCCATACTGAGTTTGTTGTACCATCACGATGGTACTCGGTTTAAGCTCAAAAAAGTTCGCCCCAGTAGTGGGCGGTTGGATGCCTATGCGTGCGGCTGCCACATTCGGGTCGGCAAACGACCGCATAGGACGTCTCGCGGGAGGTGCTTCGTCGCCCATCTTCAATTGCCTTTTGACTTTTGATTCCTTGAGTAGTCGACGGGCGGTTCTTTCGATTTTCGGATCGAGTGGTTCGACTCCTTCCCCTCGGGTTTTCCTTGGCATAAACCAATTAGTACCTGAAAAGAAAGTAGACAAAGTTAGTAATCCAGAAACTGAAAGTGATGGAACAAAATAATAAAAATAAAGAAAAATGTTCAATGTAATAGCGCTTATAGCTGGTAGTGCTATTAGTTGCAACTAGTTCCCCGGCAACGGCGCCAAAAACTTGATAGGCGGGTTCACACCCCCTAAATCTAACCGCAAGTGTACGGGTCGAAGTCAAGTAATAGTACAAAAGTACGAGTATCGAACACAGGGAACTAGGAACTAAGTATCACAATGACTATAAGTTCTATTAACTGAACGGTCGCAAATTGAGTTGTTGGTATGAATTAATTGATTGCAAGAAAACAGATCACAAACGGGACAGTAAACAACTTAGGAAACTTTGATAGAGAAAACAGTTGAGGGTTGGAAATCCTAAGGTTTTCACGTACAAACAATTGGCTCAAAACAATTACCAGTTACTCCGTATTATGAATACCCAATCTCTAAAAATCACCGTTGTTCTCTCTCAAGCAACAACGGGTTTTATTTCGAAAACACAAGTTTTGTCTCTCGATCTCAACTCATGAAATTCAAAACACATTAAAAGTAATATTTAACGGGACTAAGGCTTACTTGGTATATCTCTATCCAATTTCTCACCTTAGGCATGCAATTTCTAGTTCTAGTTACAATTAATTCTCTCGAACTTAATTGGAAACAAACAAAACAATTGAAAGTTGGCCAAACTCACAAAGGCATTAAAAACTCAAATCACATGCTTCATTAAATTAAGAAAAACTAATAAAAGGTTCAAATCACATGTTTATAAGCTTAAACCAAATTCATTCCATCCCCCAACATCTAAAGATTAGTTCATGTTGGTGGTGGACAAAAACATAAGAAAAGAGGATGAAAAAGTGTGTGTAAACATGGTGATTGTGAACGTAAAGAATATCCTAATAAACTCCCTTCTCTCGGCTCTAATCTACTTGCGTGGTGAACGTCTCCTCGATTGATCCTCTACCGTGGCTCCAAAACATCCGAAAAACCTCTGGAAATCGCCCCTCCGCTGCTCTCGGTCGTCGTGTGTGAAGTATGACCTAAAGTCCGGAAAACACCAAATTATAGGGCTGAAACAGAGACTTACGCCACTTGTCACGCCACTTGCAAACCGCGGGACAAACCGCGCGTGTCCCCTGATGTGTCCGGATCAGGTTCTGGGTCAGGTTCAGGTCCTGGTTCAGGCACGGGTCTTGGGCTTGGATCTCGGGCTTCCGTTGGGCTTCGTTTTGGCTCTCTTTTGGACTCTTTTTAGCTTCTTTTCTCGATGATTGTTGTCTTTTAGATCACCTGCACATTTCACTAGATAAACCATAAAATCCCGCCTTTTTACTAGAACACAAGCCAATCTCATTGGTTTCAGGACCGAAAATAACGCCAAAAATTGGCGTTATCAGAAGGTTTATCAGCCATATCTACTTTGAATGCAAGGTCGTCATAGATGATCGAGGCCCAGTCAACATGTAGACCTTTCAGCAATGCATAGCCCATTGCTTGCTGAGGTTGACCAGCTTGATCAGAGGAGCCACTCTTCGCTGTCATGCAGCTTATCAGGTGTGCGAAGATGAAGTTCATCTCGCTTGGCATTTTGGACTTCTTGATCAGGGTCAGTTTCTTCTCAATCTCCTTGTCCCTCCCTGTGTCCCATGCGTAACCCATTGCATCAAAGAATGCAGTGATGGCTTCCCTATCAGCATGGTTTTTGTGGTTTGGGAGAGAGACAAAAGGTTTTTCTTTGGTGGCAGTGGGTAGGCTGAGTGCTCGCCTGATAATGGCAGGGTTGATTTTGGTTGTGCCAAATTTGGTGTCACAGAGAATGACATCAAGGAGTTTCTTAGGGTCTTTGGATGAAGGAACCTGAGTGTGTCTGGCAGTATACCAGAACTGAGATAGAAGGAATTTATGGGCAGGGGGTGCGAAGGTTAAGGCTTTGAATAAGCAGTAGGTTTGGAGAAATTTTACAGCTTCATTCAGATGCTTGACTTGCTTTCGAGGAGGAAAATCGAAAAGCGCATAGAGGTTGTTTGATTTCGAAAAGTCTACTTTCTCAAGCGTAAACTTTACCTGAGGAGCCTTTGGTAGAGTCAGTTTCTCCGTTGCAGGAGATTTCTCAGCGGTAGGAGCAACAGTTGAAGATGCCATTTCTCTTTAACATATATAAACATGAAGAAGAGATGAAGAACAATGTCTTAATGTGGAAAGAACTTCCAATAAGATGTTGTCGAATTTTGTCCATTTCATTCAAACAAAGATGTCTTAATGAAGATTAGGGTTTTCTTTGTTTTGAATAAGAAATACAAAACAGTAAATGCCTTGTTTCCCAGTTTCCTTTAGAGAGAAGGATTCTGGAAAAAACATATGAAGAACAAGTTTAAGATTTTGAGTTTAAAACTTGAAGAACAATCTCGAAGATTGTGTCCATAAAACCATGAAAGAAATGATTTCATTTTAAGAAGTTCATTTGTTTGATCCGTTAAAAGCAATAATAAGATCATAAACAAGGTAAAGTAGGTAAATAATAATAATATTAACCTTACAAACGTTGAAGAAGATGAACAGTTTTCTGGAAAACTTGAGTTCAAAATGCAACAGTAGTTTTTCTTGCTTGGAGAAGAAGTTCACCTAAAGGAAAAATGTAAACTCGAAATAGTTTATATAGAGAGAATAGAAAGAGAAAATCTTGAGCGGGAAAAGATTTTCATGATGACACGGACACGTGTTTGCATTTGAATGGATGGTAAACGATACGTGCAAACGTGTGTCAGAAAAAGAACGTGCCAGGGTTTATCCGTTGTGATGATGTCACAAACGTCATTTCATATTTTAGGATGTCTCTGAGGTTTTGAAAGCTCAGGGACAATTTGAAAACATGAAGCACTGAATAGAAATATCAGTGTTAGTTTTAGAAATTTCAAAGTATCGTTGTTAAGAAAGAGATATTCAGCGATGTGATTTGTTTTGAAATCTTGCATTCATTTGCGAACGTCAGCGAGTAAAGAGAGACATACCTTGATATCAATGAATCAACTTTGTTCAGAGAGAAGATGATAGAATGGGTTATATAAGTTGGTTTTATCCGGTCGCTGATCAAATGTGAACCACTGAATATTTTACTCTTCAAAGTTCAGCATTCCAAGCTCGCTGATGAGAAAGTTGAATCTTGTCTCATCAAGAGGTTTGGTAAAAAGATCAACTAACTGAAAATCAGTTGGGATAAAATGAAGTTCTATATCACCATTTATCACATGATCTCTGATAAAATGATACCTGATTTCGATATGTTTGGTCGTTGAGTGTAGCACTGGGCTGTTGGCTATAGCGATGGCACTTGTGCTGTCGTAATAGATTGGAATTTTCGAGAGATGAAGGTCATAGTCTAGTAGTTGATTTCTCATCCATAAGACCTGAGAACAACAGCTTCCAGCGGCTACATACTCAGCTTCAGCAGTTGAGGTGGACACTGAGTTTTGCTTTTTACTTGTCCAACTCACCAGCTTTCCACCCAGGAGCCGACAGCCTCCTGTGGTGCTTTTCCTATCCAATTTGCAACCTGCAAAATCACTATCTGAATAGGCGATTAGATCAAACCCTGAGTCTTTGGGATACCAAAGACCTAGGTTGGGAGTACCCTTAAGGTAACAAAATATTCGCTTTACAGCGATCATATGAGATTCCTTAGGTTCAGCTTGATATCGTGCACACAAACAAGTTGCGTACATAATACCAGGTCGGCTAGCTGTAAGATGCAAAAGAGAGCCAATCATCCCACGGTATGTCGTGACATTAACAGGTATTCCAGAAGAATCCTTGTTTAGTGTCAGCGGCGGTGCCATAGGGGTTTTCATAGCTGAACTCTTAGTTAAATCAAATTTCTTCAGCATATCTTTAACATACTTTCCCTGATTTATGAAAGTTCCTTTTTCATTTTTCTTTATCTGAAGACCAAGAAATATGTTAGCTTACCCATCATACTCATTTTATACTCTGCTTTCATTCTATCAGCGAAACGAGTACAAAGGTCAGGGTTAGTAGAACCAAATATAATGTCATCAACATATATCTGAACAAGAATAATATGACCTTTTACCTTCCTGAAGAATAGAGTCTTATCGATTTTACCACGCTCAAATTGTTCAATATGGAGATAAGTAGAGAGACTGTCATACCATGCGCGAGGAGCTTGCTTTAAGCCGTAAAATGCCTTATCCAGTTTATAAACATAACCTGGATGCTTAGGATCTGAGAATCCTGGAGGTTGTTCCACATAGACTTCTTCATTCAGCTTTCCATTAAGAAATGCTGACTTAACATCCATTTAATACACTTTGAAGTCTTTGTGTACAGCGTAGGCTAAGAATAGACGAATAGATTCTAGTCTTGCTACTGGAGCAAATGTTTCGTCGTAGTCTATACCTTCCTCTTGTCTGTATCCCTGAGCAACAAGACGAGCCTTGTTGCGGGTTACAGTTCCATGTTCGTCCAACTTGTTTCGATAGACCCATTTAGTGCCTATCACTGTCTTGTCAGTTGGTCTTCGAACAAGATTCCAAACTTTGTTTCTTTCAAATTCTGTCAGCTCTTCTTGCATAGCGCTGGCCCAGTTTGGATCTCTGAGGGCATCATCTATTTTCTTTGGTTCAATCAGAGAAATAAAGTTAACAAATATACAAATATTACCTGCACTTCGTCGAGTCTGAACACCAGCGTTTGGATCACCAAAAATTTGATCAATAGGGTGATTGATAGTCCATCGCTGACCCGGAGCATGAATCGCTGACTCAACCTGAACTGGAGTGGCTGAAGATGAGGCTTCAGCAACTTCTGGAATATCAGCCAAGAGAGGAGTAGGTGCAGATGTCATTACATTCACTGATTGCTGAGAAGTAGATGGAATGTCTGAGATATTTTGTTCAGAAGCAGGCATAGTGTTTAGAGGAACAGCTGAGACCCATGAAGTTTCAGCTTCACTATTCTGCATATTTGGGATGATAGTAGGACCATCATCTTCAACGGTATGAGTATGAGGAGTGGGAATATCTTCTGAATCACCAAGATGAGAAAACATCCATTGATTCAGTTCTTCAGTATCAGCAGAGGGTCGAGAATTTGCTGAACGGGATTCGTCAAAAGTGACGTGAATAGTTTCTTCAACAGTCTGTCTTCTTCGATTGAAGACTCTAAAGGCTTTGGAGACTGAGGAGTATCCAAGAAAGATTCCATCATCAGCTTTAGGATCAAATTTTCCAAGGGCATCTCTGTTGTTCAGTATGAAACATTGACTTCTAAAGATGTGAATAAAGCTAATTGAAGGCTTTCTCCCATGGAAAAGTTCATAGGCTGTCTTGTTGAATCTTTTGACTATCAACGACCTGTTTTGCGTGAAACAAGCAGTGTTGACAGCTTTCGCCCAAAACTGAGTAGGCAGGTGAGAATCGTTGAGCATTGAACGTGCAGCTTCAATGATAGTTCTATTTCGTCTTTCAGCGACTCTGTTTTGTTGCGGTGTTCTCACTGAAGAAAAGTTGTGAGAAATACCCTTACTCTCAAAGAAGGAATCAAGAGAACTGTTTTTAAATTCAGTCCCATGATCACTCCTTATTGAGCGAACGGTCAAGTTGTTCAGGACTTCCATTTTCCTGACAAAGGTGATGAGTTCTTCAGGGGTGTCACTCTTAGAACAGAGAAACATTACCCAGGTATAGCGAGAGAATTCATCAACTATGACCAGTATATATTTCTTTCCAGCGATGGATTGTTTGTTAACAAGGCCAAACAAATCCATATGGAGAAGTTGTAGAGGAGATGACACTGAGGAAACTTGCTTAGACTTAAAGCTTGCTTTGGTCTGCTTCCCTTTCTCACACGCTGAACATAAGGACTCTTTGGCGTATGAGTGTTGAGGTAGACCAGTGACTAACTCTTTAGAAGAAAGAGTGTTCAGTGTCTTGAAGTTGAGATGGGATAGCCTCTTATGCCATAGCCAGTTGACATCAGATGAGGCTTTTGAGAAGAAACAGGAGTTCTCAGTGGTTGTTGAGTCCATGTTTATTACATAAACATTTTCCAAACGATAATCGCTGAGAGCTATCTTCTCCTTTTTGTCAGCGACAAAGCAGGATTCCTTAGTAAAGATTACTTTGTTATCCATGTCGCAAAGCTGACTGATGCTTAGAAGATTATGCTTCAGTCCTTCAACATATGCGACTCTTCTGAAGGTTGTTGTACCATTAGAGAGTACACCAAACCCTCGGGTATGTCCTTTTCCGTTTCCACCGAAAGTTACAGAGGGACCCTTCTCTTCCTTGTATTCAGAGAGCAGGATTTTCTTTCCAGTCATGTGTCTAGAGCATCCGCTATCAAGATACCAGATACCCTTCTTAACCTGCATTATAAAGGAAGATTAGTTTGTCTTGGGTGCCCATTTAACCATGTGTACACACTTGCCAGTGGGTTTAGAAGAGGAGGTGGAAGGTTCAGCAGTCTTCGCAGCATTTGAAGATTCAACTTTGTCAGTCTTCACTTTGGTTAATTTTTTAACCTCGGTGGTCTTCTTTGCCTTGGGGCAACGATCTTCACCTTAGCTATCTTTTCAGCTTGGGTGGCTGTGGGGCACTTACTAGCAATATGATTGGTAAGTCCACAGTGATAACATTTCCTATAACTAAAAGTAGTTCTAGAACCATTTGCATGCTGAGCTTTTGATTTTGAATTAAAAGGACCAGCACCAAGTAAACTTTTGGTATTTGAAATAGGAGGAACATTGAGTTCTTCGGATTTCTTACCAATGGTATCCACTTTGATTCTAGGATTAGATCGCTGAATAGATCCACGCTGAATAAATCCAGGAATCTTATTCTTTGAACCAGAGGGATAAGTCACTGAAGCTTTAGAAGCATTCAGCTTAGGTACAAAGGTACCCTTCTGAGGATTTTGGTTAAAAGCAATTCCTTTACCTTTATTTTTAAAGACTAAGGTAGGTTTTGGATAAACAATTTTCTCTTTACCTTCGAAGTTAAGGTAGAGATTTCCTCAGGGATAGGAGGTTTTGAAGAGGAACACTGAGATGAGAAAGTGTCAGGGATTGAGGATACGAACATTCCAAACTTAAGCATGGAACGGTTAGTGGTTGGTTCTAGAGTATCAACTTTGTAACCAAGACCACGTTTATCACTCAGGGGAATCTGAGACTTAATTATCTCAGTGATCTTTGTTGAGGAGTTATACCATCCATCAACAGTAGCTTTTTTAGCTTTTAATGCAGCGATAGCTTCTTCGCGCTCGATTTTGACTAGCTGGTTTAAATGAACTTGATCTTTAAAATCTTCTTCAATTTTAGAAAGCTTTTCTATTTGATGGTGACAGTTTTTAAGCTGTTCAGCGAGATCAATGTTTTGATTTTCAATAACAGTTTTGCCATTCATGGCTTCATATAAACTTCTAGTCAAGAGATCGATCTTTTGAAGACTATCAGCTTCATCAATATTTAAAATATTGGTAAAGAAGGAAGGTGATACCTTAGTAGCAGAGGTTGAAGTAGAGGGAATGTCAGAATTTTCTTCCTCATCTTCAAGTTTGGCCATGAGACATAGATTGGCTTCATCATCATCTTCAGAGTCAGATGATTCTTCTTCGTCAGAGGCAGCCCAATCATAGTCAGCCATCAGGCCTTTGCCTTTCTTCTTAAACGTTTTCAGCTTTGAATACCTTTCTTTCAGATTTTTGTATTTTTCATCTCTAGTCCTAGGAGTAAAGTTTTTCTTGGGAAAAGCCGAGGATCTAGAGACTTTCTTTGACCTGCACTCGCTAGCAAAATGTCCTATCTTTTCACAGTTATAGCAAGTAGCAGTATCCTTATCAACAGGGGTTGATGATCTTGGCTTGTCAGTAATAGCAAGAGGTTTGTTCTTTCTGAAATTACTCTTTCTAGCAAATCTCCTGAACTTATTAGCCAGGAATGCCAGAGTTTCATCATCATCTGAAGCGTCAGAATCTGATGAACGTTCAGAGTTAGTCTCCAACTCAGTGACAGTGATAGTAGATCGCTGAGTGGAAGGTAACTCTGAGAGTAAAGCAACAGGGGTGCTTTTGGAATCTTTACAAGATTCTTCTTAAGATGACTAGATTGCTCATGATTAAGCATCGTGCCATATAAGGTAGAAAGAGTCATAGATCTTAGATCTTTTGACATCTTGAGACACATTGAATAACTGTCTCAGCTTTTAGGTAAACATTCTAAGAACTTTGTCAGTACTTCAAAGTTAGAATATTCCTTACCAACAGTTTTTAGATCTATTATTAAGCAGTTAAAACGTTGGTGTACTTCAGAGAGAGTTTCATTCTTACCACAAATGAAGCTTTCGTACTGTCTTACCAGGTTGATCTTGCGTGAGTCCTGGACTTCAGACGTACCTTCATACTGAACACAGATTGTGTCCCACATGGCTTTTGAGGTTTTCAGGTTCATGACGGAATGGTAGACTTCGTCAGGAAGAGCCATGGAAAGTATGGATCTGGCTTTGGTGTCGATAGCCACTTTCTTCTTATCTTCATCAGTCCACATATGAATTTCCTTGGGAACCAACCTTTCTGGAATAGCAGCTCTATTCTCAGCGGCTGGAACTTCAAGATCAATTCTTACAGGAATATATGGGCCGTTTTCAAGATAGTAAGGCATAGTAGGATCTACACCTTCTAAGAAGAGAATCATCCTATTTTTCCATAGATTTAAGTTATCTCTGGAAAATCTAGGGGGTTTTGCAAGAGAACCATTGTCAATATAGTTAGTGTTTGTGTTGGTAGCCATTTTAAGAAATAGCAAGGAAGAGAAAAGATTAGTATAGATAAGATCTTGTTTATGAGATTAAACAAATCTGCTCTGATACCACTTGTTGGTCCTGAAGGGTTATACAAGTTTGTAGAAGGGGGGTTGAATACAAACACACAATTTTTACTTTTCTATATTGTTTATTGATAAATCAAGACAATTTACAACTTGTTGCGGAACAAGATTAAGGACTAATCCTAATCTAAACAAGTTAAGAACACTAAGTTTCTTACACTAGAATAAGATAGAAATGAGATAAGGAAATTACGAGTAATAACCTAACACACAGTAGTAAGGAAGAATAAGAAGATGGCTGAGCACACTTCATTTCTGAAGTAGGGTTCTTCTTATATACTGCATACATTTAATGCATGGCAGTATTGCTTTACACGTGGCAGCAGCTGAGTGGTTGCATGTCATTGACCTTTGTAGACAACCTTAGTAGCCGCATGATGCACAGTGTAGAATCAGAGTTTGTTGTACGATTCTAGACAGAAGGGATGTCCGTTCTGACATTTCGTACGGAGACGTGCAAGGGGGGAAAGACAAAAGTAACTTGTAGAGGAAGACTTCATGATCAACTTTCGTTGAATCAGTACTTTATCAGCGAATGATAAAACTCAGCGATTGCTGAAGTCTTCTATTTGTAACTTCACGTTGAGTGGACAAATCTTGGCTTCGCTGATATCCGAATCAGTTCATTAGTAGACTTGTCGCTGTTCTTGAGCTTGATCTTCGACTTCAGCGTAGAACATATGTTGACGTGAAACTTGTCTTCAGGGATCATAAGTAAACAACTAACTTATCAGCGATTATCACAGAGACTGAACAGGCTCAGAGCTACTGGATGAATAGTGTTCGCTGAACTTTAAACTTAAAGAGCGAGAGTTCCTATCAGCGTTACTGTAAAGTCTTAGTACTTATCAGCGATAGAGAAACTCTAATACATATTGTTTACGTACAATTTTCACTAAATGTTTTAAGAGAGGGTCATTATCAAATCACTGAGGGTTTGGATCAACAATCTCCCCCTATTTGATTATGACATAGCAACAAAGAAAATTTGAATTTTATTTTAAGTTTTTTATATCATAGAGAATAAGACAGCAAAGTTGTTGAAAAAGTTTAGAAAATAAAAATTCTATTTTTCTATTTTAATAATTACAAAATATAATCTAATTATTTTGGACTTCAATTCTCTAATTTGTAAATTTTGTAGAGAATATGTCAGATATGTTTTTATTTAAAAGAAAAAAGGTTAAAGATAAATTACACGGAGGAGGGAGAAACACGTGAGACGGATGCAGAGGATCGAAAAACACACGTGGAAACCACCGTGCACCTCTTTCTTAACATGCGCGCATCCTTCCTTATTAATTTCCCTCTCACTTTCTCCTCCTCTTTCTCTTTCTCCACCTCCTCACCACTCAACAAATCTCTCCGCCCTCCCTCGGCGTCGCCGCCACCTCTCCCAACCCTAAACACATCATTTCATTCATCAATCCACCCACCCCTAATAATCATCACTACTTTTCAGGTATCTTCCGATTTACAGTCGTTTACTCTTCTGTTTTTTATTATTATTATTATTATTATTCCAGAGAACAAGAACCAAACTTATGTTTTTTTTTTTTTGGTATAGATTCTTCATATAAACTGGTTCTGATCTTCAAATTGCTAGAATTCATCATCTTTTTTGATTCTTGTTTGTAAATTAAGTAATCTTTATGAATTGGGTGTGTTCTTGTTGCTTATCTGATAGAGGTGTATCTGTTTGAACTGATGAATTGGTTTCAGATTCTTCAATTTATTTGGTCTAATTGAATTGATTTAGATTGAATACGAATATACGATTGCGATCTTTTTCTCGGTTAAACGACCTTTCTTAGTTTATGTGTGTACTCAAGTTGCTGATTTCTATTTTTTTGAGTTCCAAGAAAAGGAAATTTTGTTGTTCTTATGGTTGCTAAGATGAAATCTTCATCATTTATGTCGGAAAAGGGTTTAAAATGCTGAAAATGATTCTTAATTTTCGTGAGATTTTATATGATTAAGGTTTATGTTCGTCTCAATTCATCATTGAATGCTCCTTTTCATGTCTGTCTCCCTCATTCAATGCTCTGATACTACATTATCACCACCTGATGAAGATGAACTCATTTGATTTGAAACAGGAGAGGCTTATTTAGTCGATAAAACCTCAATATTACTGTTATGATCAGGTTATTCAAGTAATGGATCGGGTCGACACATCCGGGTTTGTAATTGGGGGTCAGATGTATTGAAGAAAGTTGTGTTCTTGTTCTTGAATTATTGAATCCACATGGCCGATACCCCTCAATATTTCCCTTCGATTTCACCTTCAAACTCCTGCAAATGTGTTAGAAAAGTTGTTAATGGCGGAATCAGTTTTCCCTCAACTTTTTACCCCCCAAACTCGAATGAAAGCAAGAAAAACCCGAGTTTCATGGATGCGGGTTTAGATTTGCAAGATGGGTCCTCGTTATCTCTCGGGTTGGGTTGTTCTATGAACTCTGGCGTCACCACATTTTCCGGCAAAGAAACCGAAGAGGATTCTTTGGGCAATCTTGGTCTTACGATGAACTTCCATCCCCTAAATGACCCGAAAGTTGACCCAAATTATGGTGCTTTCGAAGGACCGAAAGTGGATCTCGAGTTAAGTCTCGCGGCTGGCTCTGTTGAATCCGAAGTCACTGCCGTTAGTCAACCATCGTTTCCGTTCAGTTTGACCATGACCACCGGCGGAGTTCAACTTGTGGACGAAGGCTCCACGTCATCTCGATGGAAATTACCTCTTTTTACGGAGCCGTTAACTCCGTTTCACCATGTTAATGGACTTAACGGGCCGAATTTGGTTATTCACGGTGGCTCGGTTTCGTTTGACTCCGGGTTAGTCAATCCACAGCAGCGGCGTAACGCTAACGTGAAAGATTGTCGGTTTATTGGGTGCACACGTGGCGCAAGAGGTGCTTCCGGATTTTGCATCGCCCACGGCGGCGGGTGGCGGTGTCAGCGCGACGGCTGCCACAAAGGAGCTGAAGGCAGAACCGTGTTCTGTAAAGCCCATGGTGGTGGTCGGCGGTGCGAGTTTCTCGGCTGCACGAAGAGCGCCGAAGGCCGTACAGATTTCTGCATCGGTCACGGTGGCGGTAGGCGGTGCAGCCACGACGGCTGCACCCACGCCGCCAGGGGAAAATCAGGTTTATGTATACGACACGGTGGTGGGAAAAGGTGTAAAACAGAAGGTTGCACCAAGAGCGCGGAGGGTGTCTCCGGTCTCTGCATCTCTCACGGCGGCGGCAGGCGGTGCCGCTACCCGGCGTGCACGAAAGGTGCTCAAGGGAGCACAATGTTTTGTAAGGCTCACGGTGGCGGCAAAAGGTGCACGTTTTTAGGGTGTACAAAGGGAGCTGAAGGTAGCACGAATTTTTGTAAAGGTCATGGTGGTGGGAAACGGTGCACATTTGAAGGCGGTTGTTCGAAGAGTGTTCATGGAGGCACTCTTTTTTGCGTTAGTCATGGTGGTGGAAAGCGGTGTGCGGTGGTGGAGTGTACAAAAAGCGCCAGGGGGCGAACTAGTTTCTGTGTTCGTCATGGTGGCGGCAAAAGATGTAAACAAGAAGGATGCGGGAAAAGCGCACAAGGCCGAACTGAATTCTGCAAAGCCCATGGTGGCGGCAAGCGGTGCTCGTGGGGTCAAACGGAACTTTCCGGCGGTCAAATCTTGATTCCGTGTGATAAGTTTGCTAGAGGCAAAACTGGTCTATGTGCTTCTCATAGTCAGTTGGTTCAAGATAACCATGAAGGTGGGTTAGGTAGACCGGTTGAGATGGTGGGGTACTCGCTGCCGGAAGGGAGGGTTCACGGCGGTGGTTTGATGGCGATGATGCTTCAAGGGTACTCCGGTGGGCCATCGGAAAGTCAACCTGTGGTAGGCGGTCAATGGGTGTAAGTGAAACTTGCATTTTGTTGAAAGGTATAGTTGGTTTGTTAAAAAGTGAATGTAGATAGGTAAGGTTAGTGTTAAATATATAGATATGTTGGTTTGGGTGTCATTGTAAATATATGTATATATATATATTATGTATTAGTATACTGTAGATAATTAAGTTTCTTTTATACCAAATGTTGTACCAATCTTTCTATCTTTTTTATCATCATCAACATCTATATTATCTATCAATATGTATAAGGGGAAACAATTGAATATTTATAAATATTATTCATCATGAATAATACAATACGACTCAAGAATATTATGAAAAGGACAACAAAGGAACCTATGTGTGGTTAGTTTTATTGGCAATGAGGCTTGGGTCGTTAAGGATTCTCCTAGCCTGGTTAGTTTTATTGGCAATGAGGCTTGGGTCGTTAAGGATTCTCCTAGCCTGGTTAGTTTTATTGGCAATGAGGCTTGGGTCGTTAAGGATTCTCCTAGCCTCACTTCCACGTCCCATGGCCGTCACTAGCCTCAAACGCCATCATGGGTCTTTCTCTTTTTCTTGATCAAATCGACATTGAATCTTCTGATTCGTTTTTGACCTCTTCACCTGGCCGATCGGAGGCCTGGTTTGATCTCAAGAATCGTGCTTTATTTTACAAAGGCATCTTTTGGCTAGACCATTTTGGCTCATAATGCAAGGAGTCAAGAACTTCAAAAATGGAGTTGCGTTTGGTGATACTCGACGTAGATCTTGGGACTCCGAGAGCTTGATTCATGACGTTGTTCTTCATTGCAAGAAAACCATTGCAAACAAGCCCATCAATAAACAGTTTCAAGAAAGTTTGTTTGAAAGACAATAATAGATTCTCTAACAGCTATGTTATATTGTATGCTAAAATAGTGAAAAGAATAGAGAAAAGATAAAAATCTTCAAATTTGGAGAAATATCTAAAACCCACAATTTAAAAAAGAGAAATAATATTCTAATCTTTTCACCAATAAGAGTCGTTGAAATAAAATGTTTAAGAGGGAGAAATAACATTTTATTAATATAGTGATGATTTTAGTAATATAATCAATGCTAGAATCTCTAAAATGGAATGACTATTGGAGTTGGAAGCAATTTCTTTTAGATATTTTGATTTTTGATTCTCTATTTTAGGAAAAATATAGTCTAGTTGTTGGAGATGCTCTAACAATGGTTGATCAAATTCAATATTTTGAGGTTGATTATACAGATGTTTGGCCACATCGAGCGAACCGATCAGTTTTCAAACGTGTCATTGCAACCAGTTATTCCATGATTCCTCTTTTAAATGAGAAAATGAAGTTTGTTTTTCCGATCTCGAGTTTTGGTTGTAAGAATAGGCCTAATTAGGCTTTTTCTAAAACCATGCTCAATCAAGTTCTCAAGTCTAGTCTGGGCCTGGTGTGACGATCTGCCAAGCATGGGACATTTTACTTGATAGTTCTAGAATGCTCCTTGTACATATCTAGATAGTTCTTTTATAGAATGTTCTTTTGAGTAGTATAAATAGGTGGCGGCCTCATTTTGTTTTTTGTTTTTTTAAGTATATGATATTCATATACGGCAAATACAATAATTAAACTCACACACCCTCCTTACCTTTAGTGAGGTTTGAACCCCTGACCTCCTACGAGGACAAATGTTCTCATACCGCTAGGCCAAAGGCCCTTTGGTGTGGCCTCATTTTGTTCTTTTGATCTATCTTGTAATAGTTCTCTCAAGCAATACAAGTTTCCTTCGCATTCCAATAATCTATTGTGTTCTTTTTACTTGCCTAATCGTTGGTTGTGCTGGGAGTTTGGCTGATTTTTTTGGAGAAATAAGACCGCACACAATCTTTTAGAGACAAGTTTTGACCATTGGGCTTCAAACTTTCTACGTTTAGACTTAAACGGGGCTTTGGCTTTTGTATAATTGTATATCTTTGCTTTAGAGTCATGGGGTGTTATTTGTAAGGTTACAATGTGTACCAAACTAAATCAGTCAATATGTGTACCACCCGTGCCAATTAAATTGATATCATTTACAATTGGTTGGTAGTATCATACCAAGTATACAAATTTAGTTGGTAAATCTATTAGATGTCGTGCACCAGCAGAGGCGGACCCATAAATTTTTTCTTACGGTGGCACCTTTGACGAACCTAAAAATTTTCCACATCGCCCGATGTTGTTTTAGCCTAATTCCACTGCTTTGAGATTTTTTTTTTAATTTTTTTCTCGATTTCGAGGAACTTTAAAAAAAAATCAATTTCGAGAGAACTTTTCGGGGTTTTTTGGTTGATTTTAAGATTTTTTTGGGATTTTTGGTTGATTTTAAGAGTTTTTTTGATATGGTTGCACTCTTCATACAGGTACAAAATTTTACCCTTCGCCGGACAAACGATACGGTGGCACGTGCCACCGTATGCACTACTCTAGATCCGCCACTGTGCACCGGGTAGTTTCATGATACCAACTTATTTAATTACTTATTTCTCTTTGTATTTTTGATGTATTAAATATTAAACATTTCTAGCATTCAAATATTAGCAAGTGTTATTACTTACATTTAAAAAGTCTAAAACATGACATGCTACCTGCAAATCTCAAAATGCCACCCATATTTGAGCAAAGTAATAAACCTTTATATATGTAACTTAAAGTTGGTACAAAATTAATATAAATATATACCAATAAAAAAGTTATACCAATCAAATTGGTATCACAGTTAGATGATATATGGAATATAATTTTATGGAGTAAATCATATTTTTGGTCCCTGTGGTTATCACTCACTATCAACTCTAGTCCCTCTATTAAATTAATTACAATTTTGGTCATTATGGTTGTCAATTCATTTCATTTTTGGTCCCCCTAACTAACTTTTATTTAAAAAAGTCCATTAATTCATGGACCTTTTTGTCTTTTCAATATTACTTTAATTTTCAATTATTTTATTTGAAATTTTGCATGGTTTTCGTATTTGCGTTTCTTCAAAATTTCTTTTATAACATTGGGAATTTAATTAAAATATCCAAAGTTTGACTTTGACTTACCAAAATACTCATTTTCTCGTCAGAATTGCCAAAATACCCAAAAATCCCGCAGTGAGTCCCGCGATCGCGGGACGTGGCACCACCTGGCACCATCTTTGGCCAATTGTCCCGCTATGGCCCCTCAAGATACCCCGCGGCTGCAAAAATGACCCATGTCCCGCGATTTCATCCCGCGATCGCGGGATCTACTGGACACGTGTAGGGCTGAGGTTGAAACCCTAATTTTTAATAAATGTTTCCAACCCCCCACCCTCCAATGTCGGCTATAAGATGAGAGGTGGGGGACCATAATCCAGCCACCATACCCATTTTAAAATTTTCTCCCAACTCTCTCAACATTCTCGTGTCGATTACGCGTTTGGTTCGAAGATGTCACGTGTTAGGAATGTGGTAAGTCAATTTTCTTAACTTTTTGTAGTTTTTTGTTGTTATCTTAAAATTTTAAAATATATGATATGTAAACTTTGTTGTTTAAACTTTGTTGTTTGAATGTTGTTGTTAGTTTCTTGTTGTTATCTTTAATTTTTGAAATATATGATATGTAAACTTTGTTGTTTGAATGTTGTTGTTTAAACTCTTAAGTTTGAATGTTGTTGTTTAAACTTTGTTGTTATCTTAATTTTTTGAAATATATGATATGTAAACTTTGTTGTTATAAAAAAATATGTTAGTGAAGTATTTAAAAAAAAAATAAGTTAGTGTTTTTTTGTTATAAAAAGATGAGTGTTTTTTTATAAAATTAGAGTGTTTTTTATAAAAAAAACAAGTTAGTATTTTTTTGTTATAAAAAGATGAGTGTTTTTTATAAAATTAGAGTGTTTTTTATAAAAAAAAAATAAGTTATTGTTTTTTTGTTATAAAAAGATGAGTGTTTTTTTATAAAATTAGAGTGTTTTTTATATAAAAAAAATAAGTTAGTGTTTTTTTGTTATAAAAAGATGACTGTTTTTTATAATATTAGAGTGTTTTAAAAAAAAATAAGTTAGTATTTTTTTGTTATAAAAAGATGAGTGTTTTTTTTATAAAATTAGAGTGTTTTTTATAAAAAAAAGTTAGTGTTTTTTTGTTATAAAACGATGAGTGTTTTTTATAAAATTAGAGTGTTTTTTATAAAAAAAAATAAGTTAGTGTTTTTTGTTATAAAAAGACGAGTGTTTTTTATAAAATTAGAGTGTTTTTTATAAAAATTTAGGTTAGTGTTTTTTTGTTATAAAAAGATGAGTGTTTTTTATAAAATTAGAGTGTTTTTTATAAAAAAAAGAGTAAATTACATAAATCGTCCCTGTGGTATGGTCACTTTTTGGATATGGTCCCTAAAACGAAGAAATTACACTGAGCGTCCCTGTGGTTCGACTAACCGCACGCAGAGGGTCCCTCCCTCTAACGGAATCTGTTAACCCAGTTAACTCAAGGGGTATTTTTATCTTTTTACCCTCTCTTTTGTCCTTTTCCTAATGAAAAAAAATTAACAATTAATAAAGAAACCATACCCCTACCCCCACTACCCCCCCTCCTTCTTCTTCCTCACGACGTCCCCCCTCCAACCACCCTCTGCTTTTAAATGGATTATTATGTGTTTCTTGAAGAATTTGTTACTACTTATCTATGCTTTATGCATTTAGAAATCTTGAATTTTGCAGATAGAAAGGAAAAGAAATCTTTATTACATCATAGAAGTAGTAGGTTTCCATCAAGATACATTCACAATGATTAAGCAAGAAAATGTATACTTTTAGCAGTATTCGAAAAGCAAACTACATAAGTATCGTGTGTGTGTGTGTGTGGAACTTTCTAATTTAGAGTTCATCTCTGGGAGATGATGTAGGATATGATTTGGGGTTGACAGCAGAATTCTTGATAGGATAAGAAGCTTCCATTGCTATGCCACAAAGTCCTCTCTTATCAGATATTCCTCTTTGCATCCTAATGTATCCCTTCTCTCCCCATTCGGATCCCCACAAGTTCTTCACGATCCAGTACTTGGTTCCATCTAGAGTTGTACCATATCCGACAGCTGCCACCCCATGATCCAACTCCGTTCCACATTCTCCAGTAAAAACTCCCTGTTACATCATACAAAAAAACCATTTTTTCCATTTGAATTCTTTGATCAAATATCTTTTAGTTTTCAAGAATCTGTCCGATCCTTGCATTCATTTCTTAGATTGGATTGTGTTCTTCAAGCTGAAAAATTCGTTCTTAAAAAACCCGTTTTTCATCGAAATATGTTCCTTCAAGTATCAAGAATACGTTTATCTTGTTCTGTTCAGTGTTTACCTCCGAATAGAACTGAAAATCGGGATCTCCAGCATCCATGTGTATCGCCGGAAAATGGGGAAGAAAGGGGAGGATGGTCGGAGGATGTCGTGAGGAAGAAAAAGGAGGGGGGGGGGTAGTGGGGGTAGGGTATGGTTTCTTTATTAATTATTTTTTTATTTTTTTATTAGGAGAAGGACAAAAGAGAGGGTAAAAAGACAAAAATACCCCTTGAGTTAACTGGGTTAACAGATTTCGTTAGAGGGAGGGACCCTCTGCGTGCGCTTAGTCGAACCACAGGGACGCTCAGTGTAATTAATGCGTTTTAAGGACCATATCCAAAATATGACCATACCACAGGGACGGTTTATGTAATTTACTCTAGAAAAAAAATAAGTTAGTGTTTTTTTGTTATAAAAAGATGAGTGTTTTTTATAAAATTAGAGTGTTTTTTATAAAAATTTAGGTTAGTGTTTTTTTGTTATAAAAAGTTGAGTGTTTTTTATAAAATTAGAGTGTTTTTTATAAAAATTTAGGTTAGTGTTTTTTTGTTATAAAAAGATGAGTGTTTTTTTATAAAATTAGAGTTTTTTTATAAAATTTAGGTTAGTGTTTTTTCTAACAAGGGTATTTATAGCTACAAGCACCAAATGGCTCAACAGAATCCTTCTACTTTTCAGGCGAATCTTGCATCAACTTTTCAGACAAATCTTGCAGTTACTTTTGCAGATGAATCTTGCATCAACTTTTCAGACGAATCTTGCAGTTACTTTTGCAGACGAATCTTGTTACTTTTCAGACTTCCTTTTGCAGACGAATCTTGCAGTTACTTTTTCAGTCGAATCTTACAGGCTCTTTTCAGACGAATCTTGTAGTGAACTATTCAGACGAATCATGCAGGCAACTTTTCAGACGAAATCTTTGACCATATCCACATCCCTGATGAAGAACAAACATTTTCACGGCTATAAGTAGATGGCATGATGAAGTAGTAATTCACAACTTGCTATCTATCTTTTATACATTCTTTTACACCGTTTACAAACATTCTCTCGCTTTTCTTAACACTATGGCTAGAGGTTCAAGATCAAGGGGGAATAGGCCGGCGAATGGGGCTGGAACTTCATGTTCGGCATCCTACCAACCACTGAACGATGGAGCTCGCCGGAGTACCTGGAAGGTACCGGAAACAGACGAGGAGTGGAGAAACCATGGGCGAACTGCGACCGATTATCCATTCACGGCTGAGGAAGCAGAAGAATGGGAGATGGCATGGGAGAATTACCACTTCGATAATGACAGGAACAGCCCACCAATGTATCATTGTACCCAACCGACGGGTCTTCCACAAAGTCAACGAATTACTCCCTTAGTGCAAAAATCCATTGATAAGGCGAACGCCGATATCGAAAAGGTAAAAGGTATGTGGAACCATAACAGGGGGATTCAGCAGGGGAAAATGGAGTATCTAGCGGAGAAGAAACGAGAATTGGCCATGACTAGGGCTCACGTTCGGGAGGTGCAACGACAGATTAAGGAAGTAGAAGAGGAACTACAAGAAATCGAAGACGACTACATGGGAATGGAGGACGTCATCAAGGAAAAGGTTAACTTCATCACCGGAATCCATGACGCATTCCAGTCATAGATTTCTTTGTTTACCTGCACTGTATCCGTTTCGGTTGGGAAGATGATTTGCAATAACTGATCTTTTAATTAATTTCCTTATTAAATAACTTAAAATGGGGAAAACATTTTCTTTAATGAATTTCTATATTAAATACATTAAAATGGAAAGGAAACAATACATTAAAAACCTTAACTACATAAAATGATAGCCTAAAAATTATAGGGACCATTTATGTTTTTTTAAATTTGCCCCAAACTGGAGGGACCAAAACTGTAAATTTAGTAAAATCGCGGGATTACCGCGGGATGAGATCGCGGGACAGGGGCCAAAGGTGGTCCCGCGGGCATACTTGGGGGGTCATTTTTACAGTCGCGGGGTATCTTGAGGGGCCATAGCGGGACAATTGGCCAAAGATGGTGCCAGGTGGTGCCACGTCCCGCGATCGCGGGACCCACCGCGGGATTTTTGGGTATTTTGGCAATTCCGGGGAGAAAATGAGTATTTTGGTAAGTCAAAGTCAAACTTTAGGTATTTCTTTAACATTTTTTATTATATCATAATATTACAATTATAATTTTATAATATATTATTGTTATATTGTAATGTACATTATTATGGTATATTTAATTGGAAAATTATAGAAAACTAACTTTATTGGATGGCCCTTTTCTTGTTTCCTTCCGGAGTGGTTCATGAAATAGAATCCCTCTTCCGTAATTTCCTTTGGTCTCAAGGAGATAGCTCGAAAGGTCGTTGCCGTATAGCATGGGAGGATGTCTGCAAACCGTTGGATTGTGGTGGTTTGGGTTTCAAACGGCTTGGCACGTGGAACCGTGCCCTCCTTGCCAAACATTTGTGGGTTCTTTTGAGAAGACGAAATACCTTGTGGGTCCAGTGGGTTGACTGGTTTTGTATCCGTGAATCACATCTTTGGGTGGTTCGTAAGTCCACCTCTTGGTCTTGGATACTTCGAAAGTTAATGGATCTACGGCTGCATTTGCGTCGTTATTTTGTAACTCGGATTGGAAGGGGTACGATGGCAAATGCATGGGAAGACGCGTGGTTACCGTGTGGTCCGTTGGCTTCCTTTATCTCGTATCGATTTGTGCACGCGGAAGGCTTTACGGTTAAGACAACGGTACGTGATCTTGTGCTTTAATTTAATGGTGGATGGCCGAACTCATGGGTGCAGAGGTATGATGTGCTTACATCCAACCCTATACCTCTTCTCAATGATGCGATGGAGGATGGTGTGGGGTGGTTGTACATCCGTCAAGTAGTTGTGGACTTTTCGGTGAGGGTGGCGTCTACCACCCTTGAGGGGCCGATGGATGTTGTGCCTTGGAGGAATTTGGTTTGGTTTTCAGGATTTATTGTAACGACCCAGACCATTTGGAAGGTTTTATGTTTTATGTTAAGTTTTGATGATAAGTGGAAGTTGAGGGGCTAGTTGGTATTTTTGGATGGAGTACTTAAGGGCACAAAACCCTAGGTGACCCTTTTATTACCTTATTGTTTTGTGTGTGTGGCGACTGTTAGAGGAAGAAGAGAGAAAGAACAAGAAGAAAGAAGAAAGAAGAAAGAAGATAGAAGGGAGAGTGTTAGATCAAGTAAGAGGAATCAATCCCAATTTATTGGAGAAGAAAGGAAGGTGGTCTTTACTTTGATCCAAGCAGGTAATCTCTTCTTCCCATCTATAATTCTCGATTCTTACTGTGATTTAGTTATTTTTGGAGTTTTGTTGAAAAAGTTGAGTTTGAAGCTATTTGAGAGAGTTTAGTCATCATATAGTGTTTTCGCAGCTAAGATTTCGTTATTTGTTGAGCTTAGTGACCCTAGTGTTGTTGCTAACCTTTTAGCTGAAAGACTTGATCGTATCAGTGATTTCTCGGACCCAATAAGAGTCAGATCGGCGTCCGGAAAGCTTCCTGGACATCCGGACACCTTAATTCATTTGAATGTTTCCGGATGCGGAAACTGTCCGGGTGAGTGTCCGGGAAACTGCTTAGCCGTGTTGTAGAAGGTGTCCGGACATAGTGTTGTCCGGAAAGAGTGTGTCGTCCGGATAAGTGTTGTCGTCCGGAAAACCTGTGTCGTCCAGATAAGAGTTGTTGTCCGGGTACTTAGCAGCATCCGGAAAAGTAGGGTTATTCGGTAACCTGTCCGGAAAAGTGGGGTTACCCGGTAACCTGTCCGGAAAAGAGTAGGGTGGCAAGTGAGAAGTGTCCGGATAGTTCTAGTCAGCTTATAAATCTGTCCCTTCGTTCAGGTAGACAATTGGGAAGTAAAGAGCAGAGTAGGGAAAAGCAAGCAAACGTACCAGGTGAGTTTTCTAACTAAAATGCGTGATTTTGACGTGTTTTCTAAAGTGAATACATGATGAGAAATGCCATGTTTTGTTTTGTTGCTTTAATTGCATGAAAGTTGTTTAAAGTTGATTTGGGATGTATGCATACATTGTGGTAGACGTAAACTGGCCAAGACGGGAGAGTAGACCCGCAAGTGCTCGTGCGGGAGAGTAGACCCTTTATGCCAGGGGAAGTGGCCCCAATATAAGGCAGCATGAGACTGACTCGTTGTCACCTTAGGGTGACTTCAGGGTGCCAATTTACGAGGGGCGGACCTTTATCCGTGAACGATTTTATATGAATGGATTTACGAATGATATGTTCTGAAAATGATAAACTGTTTTAAATGCTTTGATAACTGTTAAGAGGGACTCACTAGACCTCATGGTCTAACCCTCGCATTTTTTCAAATTAAACCTTTTCAGGTAAGCAGATAGTAGGAGGCTCACGTAAGTGAGCAAGAGCATGATAGAGGACAGATGCAGATAGAGACAGTGCCACTTATACTTGTAGTAACTAGTTCATTCTCAGTTGTGTTTAGGTTGTTTCCGCCAACCTATTTTTGAGACTTATGTAAGAAATTTTGGGACCCATTTTTGGGATGTTCTAATTTATATGATTTGCATGCTTATTTTAGGCTGGGTTGTTATAGTTGGTATCAGAGCCATAGTTTAAGGGATTTAGGTGACCGAACGGGCCTAAACTTAAACTTGAGAGTAGAAATCACAACTGAGAATCAGGAAATGCGTTAGGAGGGCACTATTGTAGATACAGGAAATGCGTTAGGAGGACACTATTATAGAGATATGGCTAATAGGGTACTGAGGACTGTCATGTAAGGTAAGTTTGAGATTTCACCTGGCCAGTGAAATTACGAACTTACAGGTACATGTATGTGCTTAACCTGCCCTATTGTTCCGAAGTGGTAGTTAGAAGCTAGTGTTTATGTCATGTTCCAGTACTTCAGCATGTCGGCAAGATCCCTGAGAGGTAGAATGAGACCCCTTGTTGGGGAAGTTTCTTGAGGAGTCCTGGTGATGTGATGTACGTATACATCGTAGAGGAGAAATGTTGTATAGAGTGTTACGAGTCGCCCAGAAGTAGCTCTTCGTGGATTTGGAGAGGAAGAATGGTTGATCTTTGAGTAGGACTCCTGTTTCTAGAGTGTCTCGGTTCTAGAAATCGGGGGATAGATCAGTTTGGTTGGTAAGGAAAGACAATGTCAAAACCTTGAAGGTATCAATGGAGCCCTGGCTTCTTGGATGAGTTTTCCATTAGCAGGATAAATGAAATAAGATACCTATAGTGAAATGAAGCCCTGTGGAAGTGGAAAGTGAAGTAGTTGATCAAAATGAATTAGTATGAATGGTTGAGTAAGTGGACCGTTGAATGTATGTATATCAAGTTATTGCAAGTGCGAGAGAGCGACCATTGGTCGAAGGAAGAGAGTCAATGATAAGTTGCGTTAGTAAAGTGACTGACCTTGTTTGAGTGAGTAGCCTTCAATTGCAAGTAGAAGTTTCATGCATTGAGTTCGTACATGTGTACATGAGTTCTTTTTTTTATAAGTAAAGTAAATGTGTAAATATCAAATTGGATCGAATATGAGTCGGCGTGTGCAAGCGTATGTTTAAATAGATAATACAAATCCATTTACATCATATAATGAAGTCTTGAGGTTTACGATTTGCCAAATATTCCACTATTTTCATGTTGAAGTTATATAAATGAGTGTGAGGACCGACTAGTTTACTTCGTGTCGGTAATTTTCTTTCAAAATTTTGTTGTATGGGAAGATCTTCATCCAATATTTATTTCTGTCATAACAACATATTTTGGATTGAGTAAGATTAAGTTTTACAGAAAGATTGCATGCAAACGATCCTCAAGATCGTTGTGCAGGGCATTGGAGTTATGAGAATGTTGGGGTCGTATGTACCCAAGTTGTTTTCAAGTGTTGTTTCTTTAAAATGATCAAAAGTGTGAAATGATTCATTTATCGCGTTGTCATGCATGAAGGCTATGAACTCAATAGGTCGTAGAGTATTACATTTTAAGCTAAGGAAGAACTCCTGGAGTGGAGAGGTGTTGGACAAATCAGGGGAGAATGTTTGTAGCTTTGGTATTTGTGTTCTAGAGGAAAGGTGAGCAGTGGAAGAGTCGGAAGTGGATTTTTAGTGTCGGTCGTATGAGGGTCTGTACCCTTGTGTGGTGACTGGAAATACAGTTGCCGAGGGACGGTTGTGTTCAGGGGAAGGACTAGAAGTCATCAGGGTGTTGGTATTAGCAACTCGGTATGAGTAGGGTGGTGAAGTAGGAATGGAATATCCTCGGCATGAGTAAGAGTTTTAAAGAGATCTTGTGATACTGACAATGCTCGAGTGAGTTTGAAATGAGGACGGCGGGGTGTGAGTTTGATTAGGATAAGGGACCCTTGTCGAAGAAGTAAGTTAAGAAAGTATCAACAGTTCAACTATTGACGTCGAAGTCGACAGTTGTGTAAAGTGTATGAGGCCAAAGACTTGAATCAGAAGGTTGAAAGTTGAAGGAACACCTTGTGGGAGTATTAAGTTAGTGAAAGACTGTTGTTTTAGATAAGCGTGTTACTTACGAGGTGGATAGTTCGGTAAGAATGAAGTATTTAGCACAAACGAAGTGAGGGTATAGATTATGCCGAAGTAAGGGTTTGGTATTGCAAAGAGCTAGCGAGAAACGAGCATGTTAGAGTTAATCAGGAACTCTGGTGTTGTGGTTCAACTAGAGCTGGGAGAGAGACTATGTAGTGAGATAGACTCGGTTATTTATGCGTGAGGTCTTGAAGATAAGTTTGAGTTGTGTATGAATGGCCATGAGAGTTTTGGTCTGCAGTGTGATGTTATGAGTGAGGAATGTACAGTTATGTAGTGGAAATAATTGCCAAGTTAAATGTGCCAGCTAGCGTCGTAGTGATGTGATGTTAGAGAAAGAGAAAGCATCAGATAGAAGCCTTTATGGGGGTTTCGGAAGAGGTGTTCGAGTGTTAACCAAGTTGTTGGAGCACGTAGGGTGTAAGTTGACGTGGTGAAATGATTGTGTTCGGGATAGCATCACGGAGTGGTGGTGGGTAGATACCCAAAGGAGAAACCAAGTGTCTCTAACTGTAAGAGTCGCTAAGTAAGCATATTTTGGGATAATTGGAAGTTTAAATAAAATGATGGATGTATTAGTCAGAATGTGGTGGAATAGATGTGAAATCCTTAAAGAATGTGAGCTATTGCTTATGTGTGAACGAATTGTCTGAGAAAGTAAATGTTGGAGTTTAAAGAATGTATAGTGACGTCGAACTCTGGTGTCAATTCGAGGTGATTTGGTCGAAAGCCTTAAGTTAAAATGTTAGTGCAACTGTTTGGTTATGTTTAGTGATGAGAAAACTTTTGCAGCTTGGGGATTTGTCGGAAGAGAGGGGCGAGTAATATTGGTGGCAGTGCTCCACGCTAACGTGGGGGAGGTGAAGACAGTATGTCGGATTAAGTAAGTAAATCGGAAGTAGTAGACTTGTCAGTAATGCCGATAGATGCAGTGTTGTGTAGACTGTCCTTGGTAAGTGTGCGAACTTTGGAAAGAGTATTGAGGAAGGAAATTGGGTATGATTTTGTACAGGAAGAAGTGGGTAAGACGACTGAATGAGATAAGTTAGTGACTTTGTGAGAAACGTTCGAACGAACCGATCGTTCAGTGTAAGCTATTGAGAACAGTAGAGTATGATCGTGGTTACCCCTCCTAGTTGAGTGGGAGTAACCGAAGTTATGTTATATGACTGGACGCTTGTGGCAAGCAGTGGGAAATTTATGAGCCTTCAGGATAAGTTCAATTCGGATAGGTGAGTACTCAAATAAGGAATTATAGAGGTTTCCTCCTATTAGACACGTTAAGTGTGAAATGATGAAGTTGTGAGAACGTACGATTTAGTTGACGTGTTGTAGCCAATGTGATTCGGGAAAGGAGTATGATCTGCATAGACGAATGTCGGTTGGAAGAAGTAATCTAGAAATTTCAGGTATACCAAGGAGAGGCTCATGGGTGTGAGCTTGTCGGGATGTACAAGGTTGGCCTGGTGCCAAGTTGTCAGTGGGCGAGTTTTCCTGGTAGAAGATTCTCGCTGTTGTGGCGGGAAATTTCTGCCAAGTTCTTTTCTTAAGGAAGTATAAATGTATGAGAGACCTTAATTAGACATGTTTAAAACTGGGAGTCCCGATGGGTGGACGGAGGCGCGGTTGGCCTCGATTTTATTAGGTACTTTTAAGCAAGTAAATAGTGCAAGATGACACGTTTTAGCAAGTGGTGTCTCGCCGAGGGCGGTTTCAAAATATGGGGTGCGGTTATGTTTTCCATCTGAACGGTCTGAGGCAACAGGGTAGAACTGAGTGGTTGGATTGAAAAACATAAGGCTTTGAACCTTGAAGTTTGAGAGGAAGGTAAGGTGGACTAAGTCTGCGGATTCGTTGAAGCATGAAAGTTGAAAAGATAGTGCGCGATCTTGAGGCACTAGATGAAATTTTGGGGGAATTCGTAGTGTGTTGTGCGCCTCTGTTATGAGGAACAGATGAGGGAAGATGTAGTAATGTCGACCTTGCAAGAATTACAGGCGATAAGAAGTTGACTCTTGTCTTTAGTGAGTAAGTTAGAGCAGCGACATAAAAGTTAGACTTGCCGAAAGAAGCAAGAGGAGTTCATCCAACTTTTCTTGTGTCAAATCTGAAGAGATGTTTGGCCGAGACCGATGTAGACATTCCAATAGGGAATGTTAGCATCGATGAGAGACTGTCGTACGAAGAAGAACCAATACAGATTGTGGACAACAAGGTCCGGATTTCTAGAATAGAGAAATTCGACTAGTAAAAGTTCAGTGTAGGTATCATAAGGGGACGAGAGGCAGCGTGGCAGGTAGAATCCGATATGAAATCTAGGTACCCGCTTCTTTTTGAAAGTGGAATTCCGGGGACGGAATTCTTTTGAGGGGGGAGTGTTGTAACGACCCAGACCATTTTGGAAGGTTTTATGTTTTACGTTAAGTTTTGATGATAAGTGGAAGTTGAGGGGCTAGTTGGTATTTTTGGATGGAGTACTTAAGGGCACAAAACCCTAGGTGACCCTTTTATTCCCTTATTGTTTTGTGTGTGTGGCGGCTGTTAGAGGAAGAAGAGAGAAAGAACAAGAAGAAAGAAGAAAGAAGATAGAAGGGAGAGTGTTAGATCAAGTAAGAGGAATCAATCCCAATTTATTGGAGAACAAAGGAAGGTGGTCTTTACTTTGATCCAAGCAGGTAATCTCTTCTTCCCATCTATAATTCTCGATTCTTACTGTGATTTAGTTATTTTTGGAGTTTTGTTGAAAAAGTTGAGTTTGAAGCTATTTGAGAGAGTTTAGTCATCATATAGTGTTTTCGCAGCTAAGATTTCGTTATTTGTTGAGCTTAGCGACCCTAGTGTTGTTGCTAACCTTTTAGCTGAAAGACTTGATCGTATCAGTGATTTCTCGGACCCAATAAGAGTCAGATCGGCGTCCGAAAAGCTTCCTGGACGTCCGGACACCTTAATTCATTTGAATGTTTCCGGATGCGGAAACTGTCCGGGTGAGTGTCCGGGAAACTGCTTAGCCGTGTTGTAGAAGGTGTCCGGACATAGTGTTGTACGAAAAGAGTGTGCCGTCCGGATAAGTGTTGTCGTCCGGAAAACCTGTGTCGTCCGGATAAGAGTTGTTGTCCGGGTACTTAGCAGCATCCGGAAAAGTAGGGTTATCCGGTAACCTGTCCGGAAAAGTAGGGTTACCCGGTAACCTGTCCGGAAAAGAGTAGGGTGGCAAGTGAGAAGTGTCTGGATAGTTCTAGTCAGCTTATAAATCTGTCCCTTCGTTCAGGTAGACAATTGGGAAGTAAAGAGCAGAGTAGGGAAAAGCAAGCAAACGTACCAGGTGAGTTTTCTAACTAAAATGCGTGATTTTGACGTGTTTTCTAAAGTGAATACATGATGAGAAATGCCATGTTTTGTTTTGTTGCTTTAATTGCATGAAAGTTGTTTAAAGTTGATTTGGGATGTATGCATACATTGTGGTAGACGTAAACTGGCCAAGACGGGAGAGTAGACCCGCCAGTGCTCGTGCGGGAGAGTAGACGCTTTATGCCAGGGGAAGTGGCCCCAATATAAGGCAACATGAGACTGACTCGTTGTCACCTTAGGGTGACTTCAGGGTGCCAATTTACGAGGGGCAGACCTTTATCCGTGAACGATTTTATATGAACGAATTTACGAATGATATGTTCTGAAAATGATAAACTGTTTTAAATGCTTTGATAATTGTTAAGAGGGACTCACTAGACCTCATGGTCTAACCCTCACATTTTTCCAAATTAAACCTTTTCAGGTAAGCAGATAGTAGGAGGCTCAGGTAAGTGAGCAAGAGCATGATAGAGGACATATGCAGATAGAGACAGTGCCACTTATACTTGTAGTAACTAGTTCATTCTCAGTTGTGTTTAGGTTGTTTCCGCCAACCTATTTTTGAGACTTATGTAAGAAATTTTGGGACCCATTTTTGGGATGTTCTAATTTATATGATTTGCATGCTTATTTTAGGCTGGGTTGTTATATTTATCCTAAAACATGCGTTTTGCTTGTGGGTCGCTTGCCACAAAAGATTGCCCACTCAGGATCGAATTGCAACATGGAAACACGACCCACCCGATATGAAATGTGCTTTATGCTCCCTATGCATGGATTCGCATAACCACCTTTTTTTCCAATACCCTTATGCAAAGGAAGTTTGGCGCTCAGTGATGGCTAAGGTGGATTGGAGTGGCTTCCCGGATACATGGGATGAGATATTGATGGAGATGGCGGATACGAGGTATGCCCCAAAACGTTTGCTTCATAGATTAGCGCTTGCGGCTTTGGTTTACTTTGTGTGGCAAGAAAGGAACAAAAGAACAAAAGAACCTTTTCGGAGAAAAAACGTACTGAAGATCAACTTGTTAAAGATATTATGGGAGTAGTTTCTCTACGGGTGACGTGGAAGATGAAGAGAAAAGATTCGTGCCCCCCCTATTGATGGATTGTGATCGGTGCTTTTGGAGAGTGTTCTGAGATCGTTTGGCTATTATTATTTTTTCTAGCTTGTTTAGTTCGTATAGCCTTTGTTTGTTTTTGCTGGTTGTTGCTTGGTATGGTGTGGTTACCAAGTTTTTTTGTTTTTTTGTTTTGGCTTTGGTGTGGGCTCTGCCTTGAATTCTTGTAATTCGTTTTTTCTATCTTTTTATGATATTGCCTGGAGTTTTTCCACTAAACAAAACGTTTTTTTCATTTAAAATAATTAAGTTCCTCAAATTTTTTAATAAATAAATCATTGAACTTTAAAGGTACTCAAAGCACCAACCAAGCATTGTGTCTGTGCACTACCCTCAGTACTTGAGTGGTATTTTCAGTACTTTTTTGATTAAATCATGAACAGTTTTTTTAATTAATAAGTTATTACTTTTAAAAATTGGTTAACTACATTCTTTTAGGCCAAAGAAACAACTAGTAACCGGTAAGAAAAAGATTTAAAGTAAAAAAAAAAATTCAATCAATTTTACCGTTCCTAAAATCTACACCGTTCAAACCCCCTTGCACCTAACATCATTACTCCCCTCGTCACCCCACGCTAGTTGCTCCATCGTCGTGTACTCTTTATCACCGTCCATCCTCATCGTAGGCCCTCTGCCACCGATCTATAATTAAGAAAGATAATCGAAAAAAATAAAAACGATAATAAAGAGATCGATGGCACAGGTCAACAGTGGTGATGGGCGGTGATAAAACTTTCTTACCGGTTACACGTAGCTATTTTGGTTTAAAAAATGTAGTTAACTAATTTATAAAGTAATGATTTATTAATTCAGAAAAAATGTTCATGATTTAATAATTCAAAAATAAGAAAGTTTAATCACATTTTTATTTAAAAAATTTCAAGAACTTAATCATTGGAAATGAAATACGGTGCTTTTCTAAATTTTTCCAATTAAATATAATACAATAATAATGTACATTATAGTTTAATAGTAATATATTATTATATTATAAATGTTAAAGTAATATGTATTAAAGAAACGTTTTAAAAGAAATTTAAAGAAATGCAGTTATGGAAACCATGCAAAATTTGGACAAAAACAATTGAAAATAAAGTAATATTGAAAAGACTAAAAGGTCCTTGAATTGATGAACTATTTTAACAAAAGTTAGTCAGAGAGACCAAAAACGAAATAGATTGACTACCATAATGATTAAAACTGTAATTACTTTAATAGAGAGACTAGAATTGATAGTAAGTGTTAACCATAGGGACCAAAAATGTAATTTACTCTAATTTTATGTACCAATTTAGTTGGTATAACAAGTTCACACCTAATGGTTGGACTTGGTATTGGCTTTTTGACAAGATATTTCCATGTGGGCCAAGCCTATAACCCAACTTATTCAATTAGATCAGCTATTGCCTTAAATTTGTGTGAAGTAGTTGAAACTTGGTAAGTTGGCATAGCTCCTAAAGCCCATAACTAATTGAAGCCTAATTCAAAAAGAAAAACTAATTGAAGGCTTGAAGCCTAATTCAAAAATAAAATTAAAAAAATCAATACTTAAAAAGGGACCATTAACTTTCTAGTATTGTTTTGAGTATCTTGAAATTCATTACTCTTGCCATATTCAAAAAGTTCAAGTATGAACATTTTAGGGTTTCATAACGCAAAATGTTCAAATATACAGTTGTAGCAATTTCCCAACATCACGCGATAAAACGTTTAAGCAATACAACTAAAAGTTCATTTCAAAGTGTCTTAAGGTTTTCAATACCAAATGTACTCCATGTGTAAATAATCACAAAAACCCAATTAGAGCATCTCCAACAGATTTGCTATAACTTTTCTAAAACAGAGAATCAAAAGTTAAAATCTCTAAAATGAGTTGCATTCATCTCCAACAGATTCTCTATTTTAGAGATTTTAACACAAGTTATATTAATATAATATTCTCTAATTTATCTTCCCAATACACTTTTTAAAAACAGTTAATATAAAATGATGAAAGTTTAGTGTCATTGATGGAATTGAATAAAATAATTATTTATCTCTCCTACCATCAAGTTTTAGAGAATTCTCTATACTTGGAAAATTTTCAAGTTTTCTATATTATAGCAAACAAGATAGCAAAGCTCTTGGAGAGGTTCAGGAAACAAAAACTCATTTTTTTCTATTTTAGCAAAGCTGTTGGAGATGCTTTTATATTTGCAATAAATCCATAAAAATGTATTCAACCCCCAAAATAAGAATATTTGATAGGTATATAATTCTACAAAGCAATGAGTACTTGTTGGGTATTAAACTAGTTTCTAGTCCCACATAGGAAAACCTTTACACTTTCGGGGTTTATAAAGCTAAATCCACATTAGTTATCAAAATGGAGAAAACTCTAAGGGTGCGTTTGGTTCGCAGAATGATTTCTGAAGGAATGGAATCCGTCAAAGGAATTGGAATGGAATGTTGTCAGGTTTGACCACCTGTTTGGTTGACAGAATTGGAATGAAATCTGTCAAATGAACTGGAATCTGTCTGTTTGGTTCACAGAATGTAGCTTTGGAATTGGAATTAATTTTCAGCAAATGACCAAAATACCCTTTTTTATAAAACAATTATTGAATACTTTAATGTGTAAAAAATATAATATACACAACCCAAAAAAAAAAATAAAAAAAAAACTAAATGTATTAAATTATATTAATAAAAAATTAAAATTAAAATAAAAAATAAAATTAAAAATAAAAATAAAAATAAAAATAAAATAAAATAAAAAACTAAAATATTAAATTAAATGAGGGTATTTTTGTCATTTAGGCAAATTTGGATGAAATGGAATTCAATTCCATCCATTTTGTAAAAGAATGGTGAAATCCACCAATGAAGGAATTTAATTCCATCCATTCAATTCAATGGGTAACCAAACATGCCATTGGAATTCGGTCAACAGAATTGACCATTCCAATTCCATCCAATTCTGGCGGAATCCGACGAACCAAACGCACCACCCTAAGTAATTAGTTTGCATTGGGCTTTCATGAGGTGCATGATAATATTTAATGGTCACAAGATTGGGCCTTGGAACTCTTGGGCTCTATTGACCTTGAAATCAAGTTTTTACTTAAACCAAAACAAAGGACAAAGCGAGATACCACGCGCCAAAACTCGTAGTCTCTGGCAATTTTTTTTCTCCATATTTCATGATTAACGAAATTCCTCACTTTTCCTTTAACTTTCTCTCTTGTAGTATCAAGGACATATTATCATTTCGATGGGACTGAATTGATGTGCAATAATTCAATCACATAGTTGTAGCCTCTAGGCGATGTTCGGAACCAAACATGATTGGGGACATAATTTCGTATTAGTGCATCGACATGCCTATCCTTTTATCATCATCCAATTAGAGTTTCATCATTGAAAAGAACACCTTCTTATTAAGTAATTTCATTTAATTTTTGTTTGTTTTATGCTATTGATCAATTGGCATAGCCCTAAAGTCCATAACCAATTGAAGCCCAATTCCAAAAACCATATGTATTCTAGCATTGTTTTGAGCAACTTCTAGTTCATCAAACTCTTGCCACATATAAATGTTTCTTATAATAGTGTTATTATTAGGTTTAATAAACCGAAAAAATAATACTAAAAACAATACATACCAAAGGGTCAACTACCTTTTTTCTCTTTTCGTTTTCTTCTAGCCCTTGGTCATCAATCACATAATTGAGGATGACCCGCAAATGTTTGGCCGTTGGCGTGCAAGCAAGATTAACAACTTTCCATTCTTACACGATCCGAATCTCGGATTCTTTTAGACCGACTTGCTTCAAGGTACTTGATAACCGACGTGGTCGTGCTTTTTGAAGCGAAACACTTTGTATATTTTAATAAAGATTAAAATTTAGAAAAATAAAATAAAAAAGCTTTGGTGTGGGGCCAATAGCTTTGTTGATTCAATGCATATGTAGCCACAAAAGAAGAGTTGGTAACCCTCATGTGCAATTTTCAGCTTTTTGAAGTTGAAGGTTCATTTCTTTTAACCTTTATTCTTAATTATTTTCAGTCCATAAATTATTTAATACATTAGGTTCAAATGGCATGACTTAATAATGTAACAATTAACAATAATGTTTTGTTTGACACATAATTTAAAAAAAAAAGTTTTTTTTATTTGTCAGTCATTTAAAATATATTATAATAAAGAAAAAAAACTTACAGAAATCTTGTATAGCGAAATAAATGTCGTGTATTGATGCATTTGAAAAAATATCATAATATCAATAATAAATGAGAGAGGTCTCTCGCGTGTAGCTCAGTTGGCAAATGGGTGAAGTGACCTTGCCCAAATACATAATAGGTTCTGGGTTCGATCCCAGATCCCTCCACTAGCCTCAGTCTATGAGTGGGCCAAAAAATGCCCCTCACATTGGTGTTCTTGAAGGCAGGTTCCATGTGGGGCCGGTTAGGGTTGCCGGTAATCAATTTTTTATTTCCCAAATAATAAATGAGGGAGGATCTCTATAGTATTATAAATTAATAAAACCCATATCTGATGTCTTAAAAAAAACCATATTTGATATTTGTTTTGGAAGGATAGAATTTTGTATAATACAAATCAAAATGACGTTTTATATGAATCTTGTAAAGGCTAAAAGATATTGATACATATCTTTATATACATAAAAAGGAAAATCCAAGAGTAATGAGATGGCATTATGAGAATCAATTTTTCAATAAATGGTGAATTGTGGTTGATTCCTCATTGTCGCACATTTGTGACAAAAGTGAAAAGTTGGAAGTGTGAGTGGCTATATAAAGGATAAGATATGACTTGAAGGTTCATACAAAATTTCATCTATTTTTAGGTTAAATAGTTATTTTTTATTTACATGACAAAATATTTCATGTAATAGTTAAACATTTCATATCCTTAAATCTTTATATATATAAAAGAAAACCCCAAGAGTATTGAGGTGGCATCATGAGAATGAAATATTCATCAAATGATGAGTGGTTGATTCTTCATTGTCCCACATTAGTGACAAAAGTGAAAAGTTGGAAGTGTGAGTGACTATATAAAGGATAAGATATAGCTTGAAGGTTAATACAAAATTTGATTCATTTTTTGGGTAAGTAGTTATTTTTTATTTACATGACAAAAAATTTCATATAATAGTTAAACATTACATATCTTTAAATCGATAAAAGGAAAACCCAAAAGATAACGAGTTAGCACGATGAGAGTTGAGTATTATCAAATATTGGATTGTGGTTTAGTTGTAGCTATCCCACAATGGTGAGAAGTCGAAACAATGGAATAAAAATGTGTGTATAAGAAAGATGGATGTGATGACATTGTGTCAATTCTCATAGAGTTGTATTATTTTGGAACAACCACGGGTATTTGAGGTGACATTTTGATAATGAAGTATTCTCAATTGATGGATTATGGTTGAGATTAGGTTGTCCCACATTGATGACTAATTGAAAGATTGGAATAATTAAGGTTGTATAAGGAAGGACGATGAGATATCTTTGTGTCAACTCATACTCATAAAGTTGTCTTATTTTGAGTAACCCTCATTTTGGGGGAAAAAGTCGTATAAAAGTTAATTTGGAAAATTGATCATAAAGAATATATATATTAAAGGAACAATGGTAAGATTTGAGTATTTTCAAATATTGAATTGTGGTTGTGTAACAGCCCAATTTTCACTAAATAAAACTTATAACAATACAACCAAAAATGGTCCCCAAAGTACACAATTAAAATTTCTTCTACACTAAATTCGCAGCGGATAACACACTCACAACTGAGATGCTACAGGAAAGCCAATGATAATCTACAAGTCTTCATTAGACTCTAGCTCTTCTACAACTCCACAACCTTCCATCATCAGCAGATGAAATTCCAAACACGACAGTCACCTGAAAATGGTTTTAGGTTTTGGAAAGCGAGGGTTAGACCATGAGGTCTAGTGAATACCCCCTAAAACATGTTCACAAACCATTTAAAGAAAAAAACATATACTTACAATCAACACAGTAACATTTCAACCATGTTCTCAAACAAGGGTGTACACAGTGGCATGGACCATTATCACCTTACAAAGCCAGGCACGGCAACTCGACACCTTACAAAGCCAGGCACGACAACTCAACACCTTACAAAGCCAGGCACGGCAACTCAAGGAGTCTTCCACTGTGCAACCCGACTCTACCATAGCAATAATCATACCAGCATGTAATCAACATTCACGCATAACTGTACGTATAAACAACTTGTGTGCAATTGTAAACATTTCCATGTCATGCACAATAAAACCTTTCCAAAACGTTTAATCATGTCATCATGCTTGCAAACATAATCAGTTAAGAAACCTTTACCAAAACATTTCATTTGCACCAAAAAGGGTTAAGGGAACTCACCTGATACTCGGCTTAACGACACACTAACCGGAGCTCACTTAAACACCAACCGAACACCTGAATTGGGGTTAACAAAGGAGGTATTAGACTCCCTAATTATGCCCTAAAACATCCCTCAAAAACTCATAAGACAATCCCTTAAACATCGTCTCGATTCCAGCCCCAAACGACGTACGAAACAGAAATCGAAAAACTCCCAACAGAGGGATACGCGGTTTGTGCCGCGGTTTACAAACCGCGCAGCAAGCCGCGTATGTCCCTGGTCGAGCATCCTCAATTCTGCACAAAATCTCAGTCCGAAAACTCACTCTTTCTCAACTCCAACTCGTCCCAAATCGATTTTAAGCTCCCAAAATAAAATAATGAATGTTCTAAACCTTTCCCCATAATTACCAAACATCAAAACATCATTTAATCTAATGAAACTCAACCAAAAAGCCAACCATTGATTCATGATTCAAAACTCAAAAGCTCAAACTCAAACCATAGCAAGTATGGAGGTTGCTTAACAAATATGAAGAGATTTCCCAATGTTCTGATCCAAAACTTAAGGGAATCACTCCCAAAATCAATTGTTTCTTATTCCATTGATTAGAAATCACAATCCCAAAGATTACAAAAACCCCAAGCTACAAAACACCACACCCAACTATGAAGAAGAAGAAATAGGGTTCATACCTTGAAGGAGATGAAGTTTCAAATCTTGAATTCTCATAGCACCAAGCTCTAATGAAGAATTAAGCCTCTTTCTCTTTGATTTCCTCTCAAGCCTCCACAATATGTTCATATCATAAGAATGGAGAAGGGTTTAGGGTTTTACCCTTTTTTTTTTAATTTTCCAGCTTTTGCTACTTAGTCCAAAAGTTACGTTTTTCACACTTTGGCCACCAACTTCCCATTTCATTCCAAAATACTACAAACAGGGAATATAGGACGTTACATCACCTCCCCCTTATTAGAATTCCGTCCTCGGAATTCCATTGCCGGACACATGCTAAAAGTTGGAGTTAACCTCTGACTTCCAGTACTTACATTGTCCAAAATTTTCTTAAGGAGCTGCAAATATGTCTCTACAAGATCAACTTCTCTGCCTTTCAATTCTTGACCATTCCGCCCCAACGAGTGTTTTCTAGAAATACCACAAAATCCTACTCCTCCATTATTCGCATTGATTGCGAAGATACAACATATTGTCTTCCGACCAGCACTCCCTAAACAAGGATTGAGTCACACCAAGAATGTTCCATACTTCCCGAGTACCTTTAATTCATTCACTAACTCTCCAATTCTTTCTATATCTGCTATTACTTCATCACCATGTGACCTAACTCGCATCCTTCTTGAAGCACACTACTTCAATTCCCTGGGAAGGTTTTCCCCGACTTGAAACTGCAATTACTCATGGCTTTCAATCCAATCGTTTCAGTCCCATTCGCTTAGCCCTCCCTTTCTGATCATAACCGACAATGCACAACATTCTTAGACAATGCTCCTCGGCCAACTACCACATCCTCAGGTCGGTAACGTGCCGAACCATACACACTTGCAATCTCTTTGATCAATCACACTACTCACACCGAATTACTATCTTTAAAAGAAAGCTACCCCACCGGAGTCAACACCGATCACACGTGCCCCAACAGTTACAAACCAACGGTCCAAACTCACAACAATCACTAAGCCATAATTCAATTCTATACACAAATTATATTTCTCGCCAAATCCACCGAATGGTTCCACCAAATAGGAGCTACCACCAAAAATCACTTGCCCTCCACGAAGAGGAGTGACCAAGCTCACTCAAACTATCTCGCTTAATCGAACACCGGACAACACGCTCATGTGAAACATTCTCCTCGACAATACCGCATCTAATCCCACGGCCTCTCAACCAAAGCACCACATTCGACCACCTGTTCCCATTCTAACTTGACTACATTAAGATGCTTTATAAAAAAAACGACTCGCTAACATGTGCCAGTTTTCCAGACTGTCCGCATGAACTTAGCTTTCACAACTCTTTAATCATGGCATACACAACGATCCCTTTTCTTACGCCTTTCCAATAACAACCCTCTAATTATAGTCTGTCCTTCCAGTGTCCCACGACATCTTCTTACTGCAATCCGGTCTATACTTGATTTGTCATACCGTCATCATTTTCTTTCGTGCCTACCCGGAACGCCCATCACACCACTACAGTCCAAAAGAACGGTTTCTCCTAAATTGTCAGTCAAGGCCTTTAGCCTAATCCTCGTAAAGTACTTAGCACCAAGAACTACTAAGAGTTCCTAACTCTCCAAAACAGTCGACCCACCCATTGTATTTCATTACATCCACGGAATACTCCAACGCTCCTGACTAAACTTCACGACGAAGCACTACAGCTTAACGGGTACAATATCCTGATCGACAATCAAGTGAAGTATGAAAACTCACCCAAAATCCAATGGGATCGAGAAGAACAAGGGTTCTCCTTTCATCCCGTTACCAACCGCAACTTAATCTCTTGATCTCAATCTAGTATTAACGTATACCGTCTGCAAAACCACACACTTCAACCAAGCATACTCACTATCTTTGACTACTCCATTATTACGGCAATTCATCATTACATCTAAAACTTACGTGTTTCTTCGGTACCAAATACTACCACTTCCTCACGCCACTATCACACCCCGCGACTACACGCGACAAGCTAACATGATGCCTTTACATACTTAGAAGATATTACTTTCTTCATGCCACCCATAACCCAAATTCAGACGAAGCCAAAAACGTTGCCCGACTTTGCCTTTCCCGGGTCTAGACGAACCACATGTCAAGGTCAACTATTCAAAGTACACCTGATTCGATTTCCCTAACCTTTCGTTCTTATATGGATCATCATACCCCATAAGAAACTCACTTAAGCAATCACGATCTCTTACTTTTGTACACTCACACAAGGTGGTCAAATGTCATGTCGGATACCTACCTTTCTCCAAACAACTTCTTATATCTTTGCAAGAAAACTCAACAAGATAACCACACTATAGTTACTTCTCCAATACCAACCTCCTGACAACTATCCAACTGAACGGTCACTGATTCAACCTCGACAATCGACATGCAATTGTCCAGTCGCCTCACGACAGACAAGGATTCTCGAAGGAATCTACTTCTCTTAACTCCTCGAACAAGTTTTCGTTTCTCGTCAACTCCTCGCGACCCATCTCTGCTATGCTAAACACCTTACGCACAAGCGAATCATCAAACTTCAATGGACCTCACATCCACATTGGTGATCTTCTGTTTCCCCTAATGCCCTCACAAGGAATTCCTATACCATCTCATTTACACATTCTCGAACGACCTCACTCGTTCATACCCAACGGGTTCACTCTCACGTTTTAATCTCCTGACATCACCCCTAACTTGAGACATGTTAAATAGTCGCAACCTTCTATACCAAGGGACTACGTGATGATAATTCCATTCCTCCCTGACAATCTAGGATTCCTAACAGAACCCACTACATTCAACGCATCATAACCAACTTATACCCCACCATTCCCACTTGAGAGAAAACAAACACAAGATCTTTCTTAGCGCGAGATCTAATTGCCAAACCAACTCAGTATTCCAACTCAAAACCGAAAACATTACATTAAGTAACGTAACGCTACTGATTACTATTCCACCAACAGAAACACTAAGGTCATAACTTGACCACATCTTATTCAACTAACAATTCAACTCCCAAAGCCTTTCCTTGACCTCAATCGTAATACCCTTCCCGACCTAGCGAGTTCATAGCCTTCATACACAATAGCACAACGATTGAAATCATTTTGCACTCTTTCAAAAACGCAATAGATACAAAATCATAAAACAAGCTCGAATACGCATGAATCAACACCACTCAAGATGAATAGTAAAACACAACGACTGCAAGGATCACTCACAGTTACTCTTACGATAAATCGTAATCTTGTCCATCCAAATCGATGCCGACACTACGGTTGTCTCCAATGAGACCTTTTCACATGTGACTGAAATTTTTTCGAACGGAATCACTTACCCAAAGTGGGCCTGTTAACTCCAACACTCATTTTGTTTATAAAACAAAACCTCGCAATAAAACATTTTCAATATTTTCGGAACGAAGGTTTTCTTCCACAAATAAAAGCGTGAAATAATTCGTGGATCACTAAGTTCAAAGCTTTTTCGTATAATGAAAACAAGGTTGTCCTTTACTTTAAAGAAAACACACGCTCGCACGTGTCAACTCATTTTCCAAACAAGAAACCTGTCATGCACGTACATGCTTTAAACATGAAAGAACTCGTGTAATAAGTTTAATGACATAATGCATGAAATTTAATATGCAATTGAAGGCTATTCACTCTAACCAAGTCAACCGTTGCACTCACTTCAACTCTTCACTGATACCTCACTAAGACCAACAACCGCTTTCTTACTTATGCTACAACTTGTAGCACAAGTGCTCCATAATCCTCCTGATCAACCGCTCAACATGGTTTAACAATTGACCACTTATCTCACCTTCTACTCTTATACATTCCTCAAAACAACACTGATCTCTTGCAATCAATAACCTTGCCGCTAAACCGTTTGACTAAGGAATCCAAGACTAGATTCCCTCACTCGATCTTGAATTGAAGGTTTTCAAGATGCCAACATAATTCTCACTTCCTATCCCGGAGAGTTTACCTCTAGACAGCTTATTAACATTCCAGACAACACTTCTTCTAGAAGCTACAAACCTCACATCTCAAGGGGTCTCCCATGACACATCAACTCTTTGCTATCAAACACGAGGTTAGAACCTTCTACGTACTGCCACACTCACCACTCATCTCGACAATAGTGATTGATTACACTCATGAACCTGTAGATCCATAATAGCATTGGCCAGATGCTATTTGAATTTACCTTACATGAGGGTTCTCACTACCATTGTCAAGACATCCTACGATTAAGGTCTTTCCTAATGGCTTCCTATATCTCAGTTGTGTCCCACTCTACTCCACAGTTTAAGTTTAGGCCCATCCGGTCACCTAAATCCCTTAAACTATGGCTCTGATACCATTTGTAACAGCCCAATTTTCACTAAATAAAACTTATAACAATACAACCAAAAATGGTCCCCAAAGTACACAATTAAAATTTCTTCTACACTAAATTCGCAGCAGATAACACACTCACAACTGAGATGCTACAGGAAAGCCAATGATAATCTACAAGTCTTCATTAGACTCTAGCTCTTCTACAACTCCACAACCTTCCATCATCAGCAGATGAAATTCCAAACACGACAGTCACCTGAAAATGGTTTTAGTTTTTGGAAAGCGAGGGTTAGACCATGAGGTCTAGTGAATCCCCCCTAAAACATGTTCACAGACCATTTAAATAAAAAAACGTATACTTACAATCAACACAGTAACATTTCAACCATGTTCTCAAACAAGGGTGTACACAGTGGCATGGACCATTATCACCTTACAAAGCCAGGCACGGCAACTCAACACCTTACAAAGCCAGGCACGACAACTCGACACCTTACAAAGCCAGGCACGGCAACTCAAGGAGTCTTCCACTGTGCAACCCGACTCTACCATAGCAATAATCATACCAGCATGTAATCAACATTCACGCATAACTGTACGTATAAACAACTTGTGTGCAATTGTAAACATTTCCATGTCATGCACAATAAAACCTTTCCAAAACGTTTAATCATGTCATCATGCTTGCAAACATAATCAGTTAAGAAACCTTTACCAAAACATTTCATTTGCACCAAAAAGGGTTAAGGGAACTCACCTGATACTCGGCTTAACGACACACTAACCGGAGCTCACTTAAACACCAACCGAACACCTGAATTGAGGTTAACAAAGGAGGTATTAGACTCCCTAATTATGCCCTAAAACATCCCTCAAAAACTCATAAGACAATCCCTTAAACATCGTCTCGATTCCAGCCCCAAACGACGTACGAAACAGAAATCGAAAAACTCCCAACAGAGGGATACGCGGTTTGTGTCGCGGTTTACAAACCGTGCAGCAAGCCGCGTATGTCCCTGGTCGAGCATCCTCAATTCTGCACAAAATCCCAGTCCGAAAACTCACTCTTTCTCAACTCCAACTCGTCCCAAATCGATTTTAAGCTCCCAAAATAAAATAATGAATGTTCTAAACCTTTCCCCATAATTACCAAACATCAAAACATCATTTAATCTAATGAAACTCAACCAAAAAGCCAACCATTGATTCATGATTCAAAACTCAAAAGCTCAAACTCAAACCATAGCAAGTATGGAGATTGCTTAACAAATATGAAGAGATTTCCCAATGTTCTGATCCAAAACTTAAGGGAATCACTCCCAAAATCAATTGTTTCTTATTCCATTGATTAGAAATCACAATCCCAAAGATTACAAAAACCCCAAGCTACAAAACACCACACCCAACTATGAAGAAGAAGAAATAGGGTTCATACCTTGAAGGAGATGAAGTTTCAAATCTTGAATTCTCATAGCACCAAGCTCTAATGAAGAATTAAGCCTCTTTCTCTTTGATTTCCTCTCAAGCCTCCACAATATGTTCATATCATAAGAATGGAGAAGGGTTTAGGGTTTTACCCTTTTTTTTAATTTTCCAGCTTTTGCTACTTAGTCCAAAAGTTACGTTTTTCACACTTTGGCCACCAACTTCCCATTTCATTCCAAAATACTACAAACAGGGAATATGGGACGTTACAGGTTGAGTCTAGTTATCCTACATTGGTGATAAGAGTCATATATTAGAAGATGAAAATATATAAAATTAGAAGTTGTCATGCAAAATTAAAAAGAGGTTGATGATTGATGGAATAAAGTTTGATTATACAAACATCAATAAACATATTTATATAAAACAAAGATATAACATGCCATGACATGGCATGAAGCCATAAGATTTTGGTATTTTCAAATAGTGAATTGTGATATATTAGAAAATGAGAGTGTATATAATACGAGATGGTGTCGTTGAAAATTAAAAAGAGATTAATGATTGTTAAAACGAAGTTTGTTTACAAACACAATTAAACAATCAATAAGGTACGACCCAAAAGCCATAAGATTTGTCTTTTGACTAATACGTCAATAGATATTTTACAAAAGATAACATAAATATTTATATAACATATTTATATATATATATATATAAATTGAAAAATCTTTACATTTTCTATCTTTCTTTATTTATATGTATAAAAGAAATAACCAAGGGTATTTGAAGTGACATTGTAAGATTTTTTATTCAAAGCATGACTTATGACGTCAAATTTCTAATTGATATATAATATTTTATATAAAAACATATGTTTTGTAATGTTACTCAATGATTCAATAGTAATAAGCAAGTTATATTAGATTATATATATATATATATATATATATATATGTATATATATATATATATATATATATATAAACTTGCAAATAAGACACTAAAAACATAAAGAAAAAAATATTGCATTACGAAAACTGTGCATTAGGCCATGGCGTGCCACAGGCTTAACGTGACGTGAGACACAAGCCTTGGTGCCATGACGACTGTGAGGCGAGTTTTTAGAACAATGGTTAAAAGTATTTAAAGGTTTGTGAAGCAGTCACGGGCTCCTCCTAGTGCTTGGGAGCTTAGAGCATCTCCAACAGCTTTTCTATAATTTTTCTAAAATAGAAAATCAAAAGTTAAAATCTCTAAAAAGAGTTATATTCATCTCCATCAGATTTTCTATTTTAGATTTTAACACAACTTATATTAATATAATATTCTCTAATTTATCTTCTAATACCTTTTAATAAAAAAATTATTATAAAATGATAAAAGTTCAATCTCATTGATGGAATTGAATAAAATAATCATTTCTCTCTCCTACCATCAAGTTTTAGAGAATTCTCTAAACCTGAAAAAATTTCAAGTTTTCTTTATTATGGAAAATAAGATAGCAATGCTGTTGGAGAGATTTAACAAACAAAAACTCAATTTTTCTATTTTAGCAAATATGTTAGAGATGCTCTTACGGTTTAATGTTCTATTTCACTCTAGAAATGAAAATGAAAGTAGACAAAAGTTCATTTGTTTGTCGCTTATCAATTGAAAGTTAGTTGTAGATCTACGTTGTTTTTGTGTCATTAGATAAAAAATATCAACTATTTCAAAAGCTCATAAGTGTTTCACAACTCTCACTAACATGATACATACAATACATACATACATACATATACAGAGGTGGGTTCATACGAGAACGCTAACTATTTAAAAAAACAAGAAAACAACCGCAATGTACAAAATCATAGATGATTCACGTACAAAATCATATATGATTACGCGACTTTTCCCGCCACATTAAGTCGTGGCCAAAATCACATTTTTGCAGGTAATGTAAAATCACATGTGATTTTGCACATGATTTTCCGTTTTCTTGTTTTCTTAAATAGTTAGCGTTCTCGTTTGAACCTTCCTCTACATATATATATATATACACACACACATATATATATATATACATAGAGAGAGAGAGAGAGAGAGAGTTTGGGTCAAACGAAAATAATGATCAAATAAAAGAATACGAGAACGACCAAATTGTGTGTGATTTTACACTAGAATCATGTGTAAAGTTACATGTGATTCATGCGGCTTTCGCTGCAGCCTGTCGTCGTGGGCCAAGGCGCCGGCTCATATTTGTATTGATCGTGTTCTGTAGTCACATATAATTTTAATACAAATCACATGTGATTTGGTCATTTTGTGTCCTTTTTATTTTGACTATTTTATCGCTTGATCCTCCATATACATATACATATACATACATATAGACGAAAGGTCGTGTGAGAAGAAGAGTTAAGGTGAGAAGGTAAGAAGGGATTTGGATCCTTGATCACTTTTAATCTCACCTCCATGGCTCTATCCCATGAATCACACTTGATACATAAATTGATCTGATCATCTTGGTGCATCTCATCTAATGTGTATCCAACAATGGACATCCCTTCTTACCCTTCTCAGTTCTCACTATAACTTTCATTCTCACCGGAACCCAGATGAAGGATCGTGTGAGAAGTTGAGTTAACATGAGAAGCATGAGAAGTGGATCAGAACTCTTGATCACTTTTAATCTTAAGCGCACCCATGAATCACACTTGATACGGGGATTGATTCGGTGTATCTCATCCTAATGTAAATCCAACGATTGATAACCACTTCTCACGTTAACTCAACTTTTCCCTAGAACCCAACCCCCGAAATCCAACCCCATACATATATAGGCTTAATCAAATGATAAGTATGTAACTTGTGAAATCCAATGTGAGCGCTCATTTTAATTTAGATATTTTATAGTTTAATTAACTATTGGAAGTGCATTTAGAGCATACCCAACAACTATGTTATAAATCTTCATATATATAAAAACAACCAAGAAGAGTTGAGGTGGCACCATGAGAATTGAGTATTTTCAAATGGTAGATTGTAGTTAAAATTTGAGTATCCCACATTGATAAAAAAATTATATAACAATAGAAGAGTTGAATATATAAAGGATGAGGAGAAGTCTTTGAAAATTAAGAGGGTCATTTGGCTAAGCATATCATTTTTAATCTCTAAAATTTTAATAAAAAATAATTATTTTTGTCTACATGTTGAACCTTCAATATATCAATAAAGATTGATAAGAAAATGATATATCAATAGAAGAGTCGGTATATAAAGGTTGTGGAGAAGCCTTTTGAAAACTAAAGGTCGTTTGGCTACACGTCATTTTTAACCCCAATTTTTAATAAAATATATTATTTTTAGTTTATATGTTGAAACATCAATGTGTCAATATCTCATTAACATATCGATCAATTAATTAGTATATATTTATATAAATAATAACAACAACCATAGAGAATGAGGTAGCAACTCCTAAGCTTTAGAAGATAGAAATCATATTTTATTTTATTTTCTCATGTTTGCATCCCACATTGGATGAACGAGTGATATAGGCATGAAGTATGTGGATATATAAAGAAAATGGTCAACTCTTTGTTTTTTAATATTGTTTGCATCCCACATCGGATGATGGAATCAAAGTGAAAAAAGCGAGACAAGTACAAAAAAATTGGCAAGCATGGAAGTTGGAACAAACATATATTTTCTCTAATCTCGACGTTTTGGTCAAAATCAAGTATATTATATGTTTTTCATAGTTTAACATACATATTCCGGTTCTCGGCCTTTTGGTTATCAAGTATAATATTTATTTATTTTGTTTCTCACATCATTGTTTGTATCCTAAAATGGGATGTAGATATAGATACAAGAAAAATGCTAAGTTTTTTTTCAATATCATTTGCATCCCAGATCAGGTGATGGAATGAATGTGGCAAAACGGAAGCGAGTACAAAAAGATATGACTAATAATAGAAGAAACACATCTTTCCCGAATCTCGATCTTTTGGTTAAGATAATGTATAATATACGTTTAGTTTAATATCCAATATCTTGGTCATCCGTCTACTTGGTATTTTATCTTTTATCATGTGACACTAATTTTTTAGTTCATGTTTTGTAGGTTATTAGATACACTTAATATATCTTTAAATAATCAACATAAGGTACTATTGAAAAAAATGAAACACAAACAAGGATGTATAAACATATATACACCATCTTGCATAATAAATAACTAAGCGCGTGCGCGCACGCGCACACACACACACACACACACACACACACACACACACACACATATATATATATATATATATATATATATTATTTTCAATAACGATGATATGATTGTGGGACATGTTGTTCGGGTTATATTAACATAAAAACATAATTATTACATGCTGCATCTTAAACATAATTATATTAATTTTAATATTTTTCACTGTTTTTTTCATCCCTGTTGTTTCTATTTCACTTCCATTTTCGTCCCTCCATCCAATTTAGTTAAAATTAGACGTTAACTCATGCAAAAATGATTGAGTAAATTACATATTTGGTCCTTGTGGTAAAATTCTTTTACATTTTTATCGTCAATATAAATAGTTTTAAATTTTTACTTTCTACTTTTTTTTTATCTTTTTTTATATTTTCTAGATACATTGATTTTTATATTAATTATATTGTATATTTTCAAAATTATTATAACTTTAATTATAAAAATAATCAAATAATTTCATCAAAATTATTGATAAGTACATAAAGTTTTTTTTTCATAGTTTTTGGTTGAAATCTCTTAAAATTAATATATTTTATTTATTGATTTATTAAAACTTTATATTTACTTTAAGTTTCCATTGGAAGAAGTTTAAAGAAATTGTTAGAAAAAAATAGTTTTATTTTATAACAATCGGTTGCTTTATTTTATTAAATGCAATTTACTCTCACTATTCCATATTTTCATTTAAATTTTATTTTTTATCAACTAATTAAATTTGTTTAATATTAAATTAAGTGTGCGCGCGCACATACACACACATATAGGGTTGGGTTCCAGTGAGACGTGCTAAATTTGGTGAGAAGCATAAGAAGTGGTTATCCACCGTTGGATGAGAAATGGACGAACATTAAGATGAGATGCACCGAATAAGATGCACCAGATTAATTCCCTTTTAAACCGCAATTCATGGGAGAGTATTTGATTAAAAGTGATCAATGGTTTAAAAGTACTTCTCACAAAAAATGACACTTCTCACATGATCCCGTGTCTATATATATACATATACAAAATCAAGTCAACGTTATCAAATCATTTTAGACAACAGAGGCATCGACATAAAATCTTTTCGATAATTTGGAGGCCCATAAGTTTTCGATAAGAGATGAAACAAATATAAAATAGCAAAAAGAAGTAGATAAATATTAGTTTACTTTTGTTTATTCTAATTTTTATTATGGGTTAAATAATTAAAATTCTAAAAGTATTCTCACATTTTCCTAGAACAGATGTGTTCTCGTTCTAATTTTTATTACGGGTTATCTCTCTCTCTCTCTCTGTGTGTGTGTGTGTGTATGTGTGTGTGTGTGTGTGTGTGTGTGTGCACTCACACATGCTTATTATTAATATTAGAAATGTACTCGCCCAATAAGACAATAAATAAAAAATATTAATTTTAAGAGATTTCAACCTAAAGCTCTGGAAAAAAGATTATGTATTTTATCACTAGTTTTATTGAAACTATTTGATTATTTTTATAGTTAAAGTTAAAATATTTTGAAAATATAGAATATATTTAATAGAAGAATAAATGTCTTGATAAAATATAGTTAAGAAAGAAAAAGTAATAAATAGAGTAAATTACACTGCAGGTCATGTGGTTAGCTCAGAATCTGGATTTGGTCCCTAATATGAAATATTTACAGCAGACCTCACTATGGTTGACATTTTGTCACAACGGGTCCCTCTCACTAACTCTGTTAATGTAGTCGGTTAAATCAAGGGCAAAATGATCACTTTACCTTTTTGTTTCCTGCACAAAAAAAACCCACTTGCATCCCTCTCCCTCCTTCCTCCTCAACCATGACACTACACCTCCAACATATATATATATATATAAAACCTGCAACTAAGACCATCCGTACCGCCATCGGGTACGGGATCGGGTTCATCGACGTGGCACAGCGGGTAAGGGAAGGGTTGATCGGGTAGGGGTACGGGGGGGGGGGGGGGGGGGGGGTCGGGTAGCAATCGGGTTCGGCTACCGGGTTCACCAACCCGATGATACCCGTTGCATATTTAATTTTTTTTTTTTTTAATTTTTTTAAACAATACCGTTTACCAACGGCTATTTTACAATTTTTTTTTAAGTTTTTTTTTCAAATTATACACACTATATATATTAACCTATACCATCTTATTTTTTCACACCAAAACATACTTTCTTCCATTTCTTTCAAATTTCATCATGAATTCAAACACCACACCTACATCCCGTCATAACCGATCGGATACACCGCAACAAGACCCGGACCTTGGCTTCCAAGCGTTTCCTCAACAAGGTTATATTCCGCCAATTACCAACTTCCTCAACCCGCGGCTTTCAACGCCGCAATCGATCTCGAAGAGGACTTTGTTCCTGAAACCCAACAACCGCAAACACCACAATCGATCTCCACACAACAATCAATCCCGGAACCATCAAACCCGACACCAACGCAAAAAGGAAAAAAGAAAAAATTTGAAAATAGAGCCACCCGACAGGTGTGGACTAAAGAGGAGGAAGTGGCGTTAGTGTCGGCGTGGGTTGACGTTTCGGAGGACCCCGTTGTCGGTAACGCACAAACCGGTGGTAATATTATTTTTATTATTATTATTATTATTAATATTGTTATTATTATTATTATTATTATTAATATTCATATTATTATTCTTATACTTGAATTTATATAAATGTAGACAGTTTTTGGAACCGAATCCAGAAGGTGTTCTATAATTCTATGGGTCGCCAAGATTATAGAACATTTCATCAACTGAACACCAAGTTCAAAGACCTCAACAAGAAAATTACGTGTTTTGCCGGCATCTACAACAACTTGGTCAATAATAGATCAAGCGGAATGAGTGAAGCCGATATTTTACGAATGGCACACTTCCGGTACCAAGGGGATATTGGGGTTGCTTTCACCCATGAACAAGCTTGGGATGTCCTCAAAAAATGTCCAAAATGGAAACCGGTTCCAACGATGTCGACAAATACATCCCGAGGTTCAAAACGTACCAAACCTTCCGATGATAACGATGAAGATGTTCTGGTCGACGAGGTAGAGCAACTTCAACGACCCATCGGGAGAAACAAGGAAAAAAAAGCATCAACGAGTAATACGACCGGGTCGAATCCGAACGAAAGTGTTACTCAGTTGTTGACGAGCATAAGCTCGTTCAACGAGCAGATTGAGGTACAATGGAGTACAAAATGAAAAAACTTGAACTCGAACAACAACAACAGTTGCAACTCGAACGAGAACAGTTGCAACCCGAACGGGAAAAACGATTTGATAAAGACTTCGAGTTTTTCATAGCCCCACATGATCACCTTGAGGGAGATATTTTGAGGGCTACTTTAGCGAAGAAAGAGAGAATTAGAAAATTACATAATTTTTAGTGTTTTGTATTTTGTAATTTTTAATTTTTTAATGAATGATATGATTTTTTATTTTTATTACTTATCTTATTTTTATTATTTATCTTATTTTTATTTATTAAAAAATATATAAATATTTTTATTTTGTTAAATAATTAAATGTATAAATAAAAGAATTAAAAAAGATGAGGTGGCAATTGAGTTCAGTGGGTTAGCGGTACTCCAGTTTTGGGTAAGGAGGGTAGGAAAGAGAAAACCTGATGTGGCGCTGAGGTGGCAAGTGGGTTCATTGGGTTCATTGGGTAGTGGTACTCATGGCCTAAGAGTAAACTACACTTCCTGCAAAAAAAAATCACTTACATCCCCCTCTCTCTCTCCTTCCTCTCAACCATGACACTACACCTCCAACATATACATACATACATACATACATACATATATATATATAAACCTGCAACTAAGAGTAAACTACACTTCCTGCAAAAAAAACCCACTTCCATCCCTCTCTCTCTCTCCAAAATTCTTCATCCATTTGAGTTCCAACCTTGTCTCCAAAAAAACACATGCAATTCCTTTACTCTTCTCACCCACATCTTCTTCCTCTGCCTCCACCTCAATCAGCTCTGAATCATGGGTTCAGATCAAAAACCCATTTGCAGAAACCTCCATGGAAGCAAAACCTATGACACTACACCTCCAATATATATATATATCGGAATTATCTGTTGCAAACCAGTTAGTTTGTGCAAACTTTGCAAACCAAATCTAAGCCATTTACTCTTTTGATCTACGGTTAAGGAAAAAGTGATGGCATGAATGTAATTAAGTAAAAATTTTAATTTAATTATATAGAGATGTGAGACATTTAAGGGTATATTGGGTAAAAAAACCAATCTCTCTCTCTCTCTCACGGTTACAGGCAGGTTTAGGGTTTCTTCAATGGCCTCCATTTTCAATCCTCATATGCCCCATGAACATGAAGGCGTCTCGATCACTCCGGTGACGGATCTGAAGACGAAGACGACGACAACCGATGTACTTGAAGACGACGACGACAGATCCGTCATTGCAGACGACGACGGCCGGATAAATCCCAATCTTCGCTGTTTTCAACAAAACCAAACCATCTTCTCGAAAACCCCTCTCATAATCTCAGCAGACAAAGAAAAATCGAAGAACGATCACAAATCATTGACGATTTCGAAGGTGCGAAATCATCTGAAGAAATGATCAAAGCATTTGAATCAATGGATGCTTCCTTCGATCAACAGGAACTCGGCTTAGCTTGCTTGAAAATCGGGCTTAAACTCGACGAAGAAGGTGAGTATCCAGAAAAGGTTATCGATTACGCCATTAAAGACGACGACGGCAGATCCGTCATTGAAGACGACGACGGTCGGATAAAGGTTATCCAGAAAAGGTTATCGAGATTCGATGATCCATTCATATTTTTTTCTGGGATGTGCGTTCGATGGGTTGTGAATCGTTTCCGACGAGGTGGGTTTTATTTTCCGGTGGGAAGAGGTGGGTTTTTTTTCTGGGTTTCATTTTTTCTGGATTCATGATTTTACCTGGATTCATTCTATTCTGGATTCATGATCTTATCTGATTCATGATTTTCTGGATTCATGCTTATATCTGGATTCATGATTTATATATGTGTTGATGATTTTGTCTTCATGATTTCGATCTTCATCAAGATTGCAAATGGATATTCTTCAGATCTGAATTCTATTTTTTTCCCATTTCTCCGATGAATAACATTTTGATGATCAGTTACAAAAGAAATAATATATTTAAAAAAATAAAATAATAGGTAAAAACCCTAAAATACCCTCTATAAATTAAATGTGTATAAAAAAGAAAAAGAAAATAAAAAATTACGTGATTGGTGGAGATTGGTTTGCAAAGTTTACACAAACTAACTGGTTTGCAATGGATAATGACCCTATATATATATATATATATATATAAACCTGCAACTAATTCCTTTCCCTAAAACTACACCCATTTGCAGAAACCTCCGATGCAGAAGAAACAGTGTTGGGTTAATCGGGTTTTGTTTACGGGTCACGGGTCGGTATCTTGTTAATCGGGTTTTATGACTTGGTGTTGTGTTGACCAAGTCTGGTGGAGAATCATGGGTAGTGGGTTTCCTATAGTCTAGGAATAAGTGGGTTATTGTTTCCTTCATTATTTCAAGTTTTTTAGGACAGTTTTTAGCTTTAAATAGGAGTAGCCGTTCTCTTTTCCATTAAGCACTTTGTATTTTCAGTCAAGAAATAAAGTTCAGAAAATTGGCCCAACACCAAAACTCTGTTTTTTTGCTTTACGTATTGTGTGATTCATTCCTGGGCAGACCTGATTCCAACAGTTGGTATCAGAGCACCACCCAGGTTCGGTTGAAGGGGGTGTGAGCATTTTTGATCGCAGCTTGAAGCATCTCAACAGCAGCCCCGATTTCTCTTGATCGGGCTTGTTCCAACGATAGCAAGAGACTAACCGGAGGTGCGTGACATACGGACAGGAAGACATCAAAGCAGGTGGCTTTGATTCGGTTCGTTTTTACAGGTGACGGAAGACGGTAAAGGTGGGTGTGACCTTGTTTTCTTGATCGGTGGAAGAGTACTCTCGGAACAAGCTTGATTAAAGAGGTTGGGGTTGTCACAAGAAAAAAATGGCGTTGGTACCCGCAAAAGAAGGAGGTTCGATGGCATATCAGACTCCGGTTTTGACCCCAACCAATTATCCGGTGTGGGCGGTCAAAGTTAAGTCGATTATGGATGCACATGGCATATGGGAGACGGTCGAACCGAGGGTTTTAGGTGAAGAACCGGATCCAAAGAAGAAGAAACAAACCCTTGCTTTCTTGTTTCAAGCTATACCCGAACATATGGTTTTGCAAATGGCTAGTTACACCGATCCAAAACAAGTGTGGGATGGATTGAAGACACGGTATTTGGGTGTGGATCGAGTGAGAGAGGCTCGACGGGCAACATTGAAGAGGAAGCTTGAAAGCTTGCGTATGAAGGAGGGTGAAATGGTTGATGATTTCGTGACGAAGTTGACCGGTCTAGCCTCAAAAGCAAGAACTCTTGGATATGAGCTTGAAGAAGCGGAGTTGGTGAAAAGGTTACTAGACTCGATGCCTAAATCGTTTCTTCAAATCGTGGCTTCAATAGAGCAATGTTTCGAGTTGGATTCAATGCTATTCGATGAAGCCGTTGGAAGATTGAAGGCGTACGAGGAGCGTTTAAAAGGAACGGAGAAAACGGAGGACATTCAAGGTAGTTTATTGTTGGTTAATCAAGAAAAATCGCACGGTTGTAAGCATTGTGGCAATAGAGGTTCAAATCGGGATGACTTCGGACGTGGCTGGGGAAGAGGTCGTGGGTTCGGGAAGAGTCGAGATGGTAATGAACGCGTCCGGGATAAAAGCCATGTTAAATGTTACAAGTGTGGTGAATTTGGTCACTACAACAATGAGTGTCCTAAGTGGGAGAAGCAAGAGGCAAATCTGATCGAAGAGGAACCGGCACTGCTGTGAACGAGTGGTATGAACAAACCGATTAAGGGGGTGATTGTTGGGTTAATCGGGTTTTGTTTACGGGTCACGGGTCGGTATCTTGTTAATCGGGTTTTATGACTTGGTGTTGTGTTGACCAAGTCTGGTGGAGAATCATGGGTAGTGGGTTTTGTTTAGGCAAAATTTCACCAGTCTCAACCACGACCAAAACTCTAAAAACATTTACTTTACTTCACTTATAAACAAAGTCAAATCGTAAACCCTTTGTCCTTTGACCAAAGCTGAGATCTTACGTACCTCTCGACCCTGACCGTCGTGTAGAAACACACGACCTCGACCAACTAACGTATGATTCCTCTGTTATGTTTTCCTCATTTAATGCAGGTCAAAAGACATTTATGACCAACAGACGAAACCGATAGAGCAGTTATGAACATTAAACAACAAAGACCGTTGCGACCGTTAGTAGAAGAATTCATGGAGTCATTAAATGCATTCGAAGACTATAAATATGAAGGCAAAATCATCATTTGGGGGGACCGAACTTTGAAACACACATTGCGTACTCAAGAACATCTGAAGCAAAGAAATCTCTATCAATTGATCAGTCTCGACGCACGACTTGCACACTCGACCAACAGTCTTAGCATACGACACATTAGTTTTACATTCGATACACTTGTTATTTTTACATTTCAAGTCATTTGTATTATAATCACCGTATCCCCGACACTTGAAACAAAGGATATCGCCCCTATTTGGCGATCATAGTGTAGTGACGACTTCCACAGTCGTCCGCGGGTTTTTTCCTCGTTGAGGTTTTTCCCGCGTCACCAAAATCTTTGTCTCTTTTACATTTTTTCTCTTTGTCGCAAGATTCCTTTGTTTAGTTGTTAAGCTCCACAATCAACCTTAAGTTATCCTTCTAGACGATTTTTGGCATTAACAGTTTGGGGCCCACCGTGGGGCCCCATCTAGAGAAAACCTTCGACAAACCTGCGTCTTACTAACATTTTCTTGGAGTTCCCCTTCTTTTCTTTGAAAAGAAAATGGCAGGTGATGGAAACCTAGAACAAGCCGCTACCCAAATGCATGAGGAGCTGGAGAATGCACAAGACTCCCCTACGATAGTTGACGACTATCGCCTAGAGGAAATCATCCTGGATCAGAGCAAGCATGATAAAAAAGTCTTTATAGGATCGTCCCTCGATCCCTGCATTAAAGACAAGCTAATATCTTTCTTGCAGGAGTATGCCGATTGTTTTGCCTGATCGCATGAAGACATGGTCGGAATCGATCCTGACGTCATTTCTCATAAGCTCAATGTCGACCCGTCATTCAAGCCTATCAAGCAGAAGCGGCGAAAATTCTCTCCTGAGAGGAATAAGGTAATAAATAACGAGGTCGACAACCTCCTTAAGACAGGGAAAATTCGAGAAGTAAAGTACCCCGGCTGGCTTGCTAATGTCGTGGTCGTGGCAAAGAAAAATGGCAAACGGAGGGTCTGTATCGATTTTACAGATCTCAACAAAGCCTGTCCTAAAGACCCTTTCCCACTGCCACATATCGATGCCATGGTCGACGCGACAGCTGGGCATGAACTATTAACGTTCATGGATGCGTATTTTGGATACAATCAGATCCTGATGCACGTCGAGGACCAGGAGAAAACCGCGTTCATGACAGATCGAGGTATTTATTGTTATAAGGTTATGCCTTTCGGACTAAAAAATGCAGGTTCTACCTACCAGCGTCTGGTGAACAAAATGTTCAAAGATCACATCGGCGACACAATGGAAGTTTATATCGACGACATGCTCGTCAAGTCGAAGCAAGCGATCGACCACGTCGAACATTTAAGGCAGTCGTTCGACACCCTCCGAAAATATAGCATGAAGCTCAATCCGACGAAATGCTCCTTCGGTGTCAGCGCTGGAAATTTCTTGGGCTACATGGTCACTCGTCGCGGAATCGAAGCCAATCCCGACCAAATCAAGGCCATTGTCGAGATCAAATCTCCAAGGAATTTCAAGGAAGTCCAAAAGCTCACTGGTCGAGTGGCAGCCCTGAACATATTTATCTCTCGATCCTCAGATAGATGTCACTTATTTTACAATGTCCTCAGGAAAAACAAAGGCTTCGACTGGACCGACGATCATGAGCAAGCACTACAAAAATTAAAAGAGCACATGGCATCACCGCCCTTGCTATCGAAGCCTCGCGATCATGAGACCTTGCAGCTATATCTAGCTGTCAGTCCAAATGCAGTAAGTGCCGTCCTGACACGAGAAGTTGAAAACCAACAATTGCCGATTTACTATGTAAGTAAGTCCCTTTTAGACGCCGAAACCAGCTATTCCTCGATGGAAAAACTACTCTTGTCGCTTGTTACAGCCGCAAAGAAATTGCGACATTACTTCGAATCACACCCGATTATTGTCGTTACTAACTACCCCCTTAAGTCTGTCTTGAGAAAACCTGAGTTGACAGGTCGATTGGCGAAATGGAGCATATATCTCAGCAGCTACGACATCGATTTCAAACCCAGGACAGCGATCAAGTCGCAAGCTTTAGCTGATTTTATCGCCGACTTTAGTCCCGAATTGGGGAAAGAAGCAGAGCTCGAAGTGTCTACTGTGGCGACTCACGACGACATGCCTTGGACCCTACACGTCGATGGGTCATCCAACGTTAGGGGTTCGGGACTTGGCGTAGTCTTAAAGTCGCCACAGGGGGGCAAGATGGTGTACTTCGTACGATGCGATTTCAAAGCCACCAACAACGAAGTTGAGTACGAAGCCCTGATCGTGGGAATGGATATGGCCTACGACTTGGGGGCAACTTCGCTGCATCTGAGAAGCGATTCTCTCTTGGTCGTGAACCAGATGAATGGAGAATTCGTAGCCAGGGATTCAAAGATGACATCGTACCTGAAGATAGCAAAAGGAAAATCAGAAAAAATCAAATCATTTTCTATCGAACAGATCCCGAGAGATCACAATACTCAGGCCGACGCTTTAGCAAACCTTGGATCCGCTCTAGTCGAACCAGTATTCGATAGTATTCCTTTGATCCACCTGGCGACATCATCCATCGAAAATGACGATGTCGTCCAGATCGAAGAGCAAGAAGATGATTGGTCGTGCGACATTCGAAATTTTCTTGTGCACGACCAACTCCCGGAAGACAAGATGGAAGCTCGAAAGATCAGATTCAAGGCATCCAGGTATGTCATGATCGGAGATGGACTTTATCAACGATCATCGACAGGCTTAAACCTGAGATGCGTCGTTAATAAGAATCAAATTAAGAAGATCCTCCAAGAAATGCACGATGGGGAGTGTGGCAATCACTCCGGAGGTCGCAGTCTAGCTAATCGTATCTCTCGGCAAGGCTACTTTTGGCCGACGCTACGACAAGACGCCGTCAGGTACGTCCAGAATTGTGATCCTTGTCAACGGCATTCAGGTACGCCTCATAAGCCATCTGAACCCTTACATTCAACACTGATCCCATGGCCCTTCATGAGGTGGATATTGTCGGCAAGTTGCCACCTGCCCCTGGGCAAAAGGTATTTCTCCTCGTACTTACAGATTATTTCTCCAAATGGGTAGAAGCAGCTGCCTTTTCCCAAATTCGGGACAAGGAAGTCGTGTCTTTTATCCAGACTAACATTATATGCAGGTTTATGATTCCATCTGAAATTGTCTGTGACAATGGATCCCAATTCATAAGCGACAGGACTCGACAGTTCTGTGAGGACCGCAACATCAAGCTAACGACCTCGACGCCCAGGTATCCCCAAGCAAATGGACTTGCTGAATCGAGAAATAAGACCATCATTGCTTCAATTAAGAAAAGGTTGCAAGCCGCAAAAGGAAGATGGGCCGAAGAACTTCCTTCAGTCCTGTGGGCGAATCGCACGACGCCTCGTACGTCCACAGGACAAACCCCTTTCTCTTTGGTCTATGGTTGTGAAACAGTTTTGACGGTCGAGTCTCAACTCCCGACCTTAAGACATACCTCTGTCGACCACAATCTGGTCGACCTAAGTTATGACCTAGACGCCCTCGAGGAATTCAGAGAATTAGCATTGATCAAGATGGCATCGCAAAAGCAAGTGGTCGAACGACACTTCAACAAAAATGTTAGAATTAAAATCTTTCAAGTAGGCGACTACGTCCTCCGACGAGTGTTCCAAAACACTCAGGAGCTTAATGCCGGTAAACTTTCCACTAAATGGGAAGGTCGTTATCGTATCTCAGAAGTCGTGGGTAAAGGTGCCTATCGGCTCCAAACCCTTGACAATCAAGATATCCCACGTAGCTGGAATGCAACACACTTAAAAAGGTATTTCTTTTAAGTCTTTTTCCTTTTCTCACACGATTTTTACCATGACGATTACTAACTTAAGCATCGGAGGGTCGTTGGCAAGCCAACGACCAACCTCTGACATCATTTTATCGCAGACCGCATGACATCGTAAAGTCTATACGACTTTAATCTCGCAAAATCACGAGACATAAGTAATCAGGTCAATAACCTGTCTACTCTATCGCAGTGACGCACGAACCCAGGACGTCGTACGATTTATCTGTACGATAGTAAGTTCTAAATGACCATTCGATCTAAGTTTCCAGACTTGGAAAAATTTGTATGTTATGAATAAACACATCGATTGCATATATTTGTGTTTATCAATACGATTCAAATGTATGACTTATGTCTCAATCATTATATCACAATGGATGCCTAAGTTGCATGTTTTCTTCCACGATTGAAATTCGCAATTAAACGTTGTGTTTACTTATGAAACATATAGATACGCAAAACAAAATTTTCATTCATTAGATCGACCATTACATCAAATAACTCGATCACCAACGATCAAGCCTGAAAACAAAAATTATAAAATTTATCCAAAGGCTGAGGAGGAGTGTCAGTCGCATCTTTACCCGAGGCCTCGACCTTGGAGCCTTCATCTACCTCTTCCTCTTCGACTTCCTTCTCGTCATCGGAGTCAAGATCTCTTGTAGACCCAACCTCTTGCAAGAAGTAAGCAAGCTCGACCGACGCCAGGGCCAGAGGGTTCTTTCCCAACAAGTGTTGCCTCATTATGGCAGCACGAGCGGTCAATCGAGCCAGGGCAAAGCTAGACGCGGCCTCGTCTTTTAGCTTTCCCACCTACGTCTCCAGACTGACCACCTTGGCCTTGGAATCCTCAACTTCCCTCTCCTTCGCGACTAAGGACTTCCTCACCTTGTTCAGCTCCTCCCTATGACCGTCGATCATCGACAGACTGCTTTAGACGACGATTCGCATCGTACTTCGCATGACCGACGACCTTCAACTCTTTTTTGGCCTCGTCGAGCTGTTTGGACATAGCCTCTTCGCGTTCCAAAGCGACCTTCTCCCGGTCCAACGATGCGTTCCCCCTCTCATGAGCAGCAGACACCAAACCCTTGATCTTCTCTGTCTCCGCACGCAGAGCAAGAGAAGATTGAAACGCTTGTAAAACACAAAAGAAACTGTTGATAAACATTCGACAGAAGCTAAGAAAACATCGAAACACAAAGTTTTGAAAGAAAAACTTACAAGGAACGCCAGACCGACAACATGGGATCCCGTCTCCTCGATTGGGAATCCCTCAAAACGCTCTCTGAAAGAAGGGAGCAAATACTTCCCCAGATGAGGAAACAAATCCGTCCCGGACAGGACGTTATCGACCATAAAGTCCGAAGGCAACGTAAAGTTAACCTCTGTGACTTTAACCCCTCCCGTCGCATGCTCCTTGCCCTTGTCGGCCGACGAAGGGATCGACATGGTAGTGGGGGACTTTGCCGACTTCGCCGTTTTCATTGGTGGCACAGAACTAACGGGTGTCGCAGCAATCGCGCTAGAAGACGTATTCGTCTTCAAAGGCGATGCGACCTTCGCCTTCTCAGGCGTAACGACTCTCGACGAGTCATCAACCTTCGAAGACGGTTCCCTCGGGATCGTCGTCCTCATCTTCGGTAAAGCCCCCGATTCAGTTGTCGAGGCCTTTAGTCTCCTCTCCTTACCCTTGCGGGCGAGCTCGAGTTGAGCTGCTCTTTTAGCCGAGATCGTCGGCACCTTCATCTGAGATTCGCCTAGAAGCGGAATAAGAGAGAAATGTTACGCGACGAACATAAAAGGATCATAGCCGAGCAATTAGAAGGTACATTTACCAGTCATCTCTTCTTCTCCCCTCGACTCTTCCTCCTCTGTCTCCTCTTCTTCCTCTGCTTTCTCTCCCAGATTCTCTCCTAGGTATACCAGATCTTCGTCGTCGTCTGCCAAATGTCGAGTGACAAACGATCGCTCGACAGTACTAAACTCTAGAAACGCGTCAACCTTCGCTTGAGAGTTAGCATAAGGCTTCACGTCTTCGAATTTTATAGTTGTTGACACATAAAAACAGGTTAGAAATCAGTCAAAAAATTACAAACGACGTACGACAATGAAACTACAAAATCTCACCCGACGTATTCCAACCAGCCCTAATCCAGTTGCTCTCAAAGTCGAGAGTCGACTTACGCCCAAGCGCATACCTAGTCTTCCACTTACGATCGTTTACAGCGGTCTGTAAGACTAAGGTTCGATCACCCTTATACCTAGAGAACAAACTATAGCGATGACATTTATCTTTCTTGACTTGATAAGCCAAGAGAAGATCGCGCACATTCATGGGAGATTCACATTGTTCGGTAAGTCGCTCGATGACCTGTATTACCCTCCAGAATTGGGGCATTATCTGGGTCGACGCTAAGTCGAACTCGGTCATAAAGGCCTTGGCCAAAGGCGAGTAAGGCCATTCGAATCCTATCTTAAAAGGGTATTCGTAAATGACCACAAACCTATCGGGACACGAGTCAGGTCGGATTTGACCTGCTGTAACCAATGTAATCCCCGCAGGGATTTTTGCCAAACTTCTAAAATCATTGAGATCTTCAATAGAACTAGCAGGCTCTATCAACATTACTAGACCTAAAAGTTTTTTCAAAGTTTTCTAGTAATCGACTTATGAAGAACCAAGAGATCGTACCTTATATAGGCGCTCTAAACCTCGAATCTCTAACAAGTCGAAGATCTATCGCAAGTTTAGAAAAGATTCGGCGAAGAGTAGCAAGCAAATTAAAGAAAATATCTCTTAAAATCTCTCTGAAATCGTAAAAGGAAAAGATCCATCGCAGGTCTCTATTTATGTAAACGATCGTGTCAAGTCGAGCCTCTCGATATTCGACACGTGTCCTCGCCTTTTCGAATGTTCGACAGATCGTCGACACCTGGCAAATACAGCTGTTATGCACGATCGCGCGTCAGCATGACGTCACGACCTTATCCCCTTTTCGACTTCCCATTCAGTTAGAGTTGGACCGATCCAGTTCCAAGGCAACTGAAAAGGTTTTTTACACCTGTCACGACCCTAGACGTCCGACTAGCAAAATTTAAAAAACTTTTGAAATTAGAATTTGCCACTCCACTTTTTTAAATTTTGGGGGCAAACTGTTTAGGCAAAATTTCACCAGTCTCAACCACGACCAAAACTGTTGATCCAAACCCTCAGTGATTTGATAATGACCCTCTCTTGACACTTAGTGAAAATTGTAAGTAAACAATATGTATTAGAGTTTCACTATCGCTGATAAGTACTAAGACTTTACAATACCGCTAATAGGAACTCTCACTCTTTAGATTAGATATTCAGCGAACACTGTTCATCATCATATAGCTCTGAGCCTGTTCAGTTCTATTGATGATCGCTGATAGTTTAGTTTGTTTACTTATGATCTCTGAAGACAAGTTTCACGTCAACCAAAGTTCTACGCTGAAGTCGAAGATCAAGCTCAAGAACCAGCGACAAGGCTACTCATGAACTGATGCGGATATCAGCGAAGCAAGACCTGTCCATTCAACGTGAAGTATCAAGTAGAAGACTTCAACAATCGTTGAACTTTATCATTCGCTGACAAAAATCTGACTCAAACGAAAGCTGATCATGAAGTCTCCCTGCATGTTACTATTGTCTTACCTCCCTTGCACGTCTCCGTACGAACTATCAGAACGGACATCCCTTTTTTCTGTAATCTTACAACAACTCTGATTCTACACTGTGCACCATGCGGCTACTAAGGTTGTCTACAAAGGTCAATGACATGCAACCACTCAGCTGCTGCCACGTGTAAAGCCATACTGCCATGCATTAAATGCATGCAGTATATAAGAAGAACCCTACTTCAGTTTTGAAGTGTGCTCGGACCATCTTCTTATTTCTCTTTTATTGTTAAGTTATTATTCGTAATTTCTTTAACTCTTTCTAGTGCAAGAAACTTAGTGTTCTTAACTTGTTTAGATTAGGTTTATCCTTAATCTTGTTCTGCAACAAGTTGTAAATTGTCTTGATTTATCAATAAACAATTTAGAAAAGTAAAAACGTGTGTTTGTATTCAACCCCACCCCCTTCTACAAACTTGTATAACCCTTCGGGACCAACAAGTGGTATCAGAGCAGATTTGTTTAATCTCATAAACAAGATCTGATCTATACTAAGATTTCTCTTCCTTGCTATTTCTGAAAATGGCCACCAACACAAACACTAATTATATTGACAATGGTTCTCTTGCAAAACCCCCTAGATTCTCCAGAGATAATTTTAATCTATGGAAAAATAGGATGATTCTGTTCTTAGAAGGTGTAGACCCTACTATGCCTTACTATCTTGAAAACGGCCCATATATTCCTATAAGAATTGATCCTGCAGTTCCAGCCGCTGAGAATAGACCTGCTATTCCAGAAAGGTTGATTCCCAAGGAAATTCATATGTGGACTGATGAAGATAAGAAGAAAGTGGCTATCGACACCAAAGCCAGATCCATACTCTCCATGGCTCTTCCTGACGAAGTCTACCATTCCGTCATGAACCTGAAAACCTCAAAAGCTATGTGGGACACAACCTGTGTTCAGTATGAAGGTACTTCTGAAGTCCAGGACTCTCGAAAGATCAACCTGGTAAGACAGTACGAAAGCTTCATTTGTGGTAAGAATGAAACTCTCTCTGAAGTACACCAACGTTTTAACTGCTTAATAATAGATCTGAAAACTGTTGGTAAGGAATATTCTAACTTTGAAGTACTGACAAAGTTCTTAGAATGTTTAGCTGAAAGCTGGGACAGTTATTCTATGTGTCTCAAGCTGTCAAAGGATCTAAAATCAATGACCCTTTCTACCTTATATGGCACGATGCTGAATCAAGAGCAATCGAGTCATCTTAAGAAGAATCTTGTAAAATATTCCAAAAGCACCCCTGTTGCTTTAATCTCAGAGTCACCTTCCACTCAGCGATCGACTATCACTGTCACTGAGTTGGAAACTAACTCTGAAAGATCATCAGACTCTGACGTTTCAGATAATGATGAAACTCTGGCATTCCTAGCTAATAAGTTCAGGAGATTTGCTAGAAAGAAAAATTTCAAAAGGAATAAACCTCTTGCTATTACTGACAAGCCAAGATCATCAACCCTTGTTGATAAGGCTACTGCTACTTGCTATAACTGTGAAAAGATAGGACATTTTGCTAGCGAGTGCAGGTCAAAGAAAGTCTCTAGACCCTCAGCTTTTCCCAAGAAAAACTTTACTCCCAGGACTAGAGATGAAAAATACAAAAAGCTGAAAGAAAGGTATTCAAAGCTGAAAACCTTTAAGAAGAAAGGCAAAGGCCTTATGGCTGATTATGATTGGGCTGCCTCTGACGAAGAAGAATCATCTGACTCTGAAGATGATGATGAAGCCAATCTATGTCTCATGGCCAAACTTGAAGATGAGGAAGAAAATTCTGACATTCCCTCTACTTTAACCTCTGCTACTAAGGTATCACCTTCCCTCTTTACCAATATTTTAAATATTGATGAAGCTGATAGTCTTCGAAAGATCGATCTCCTGACTAGAAGTTTATATGAAGCCATGAATGGCAAAACTGTAGTTGAAAATCAAAACCTTGATCTCGCTGAACAGCTTAAAAACTGTCACCTTCAAATAGAAAACCTTTCTAAAATTGAAGAAGATTTTAAAGATCAAGTTCACCTAAATCAGCTAGTCAAAATCGAGCGCGAAGAAGCTATCGCTGCATTAAAAGCTGAAAAAACTACTGTTGATGGATGGTATAATTAGTCAAAAAAGATCACTGAGATAATTAAGTCTCAGATTCCCCTGAGTGATAAACGTGGTCTTGGTTACAAAGCTGATACTCTAGAACCAACCACTGACTGTTCCATGCTTAAGTTTGGAATGTTCGTATCCTCTATCCCTGACACTTTCTCATCTCAGTGTTCCTCTTCTAAACCGCCTATCCCTGAGAAAATCTCTACCTTAACTTCTAAAGGTAAAGAAAAAGTTGTTTATCCAAAACCTACCTCAGTCTTTAAAAACAAAGGAAAAGGAATTATTTTTAATCAAAATCCTCAGAAGGGTACCTCTGTACCAAAGCTGAATGCTTCTAAAGCTTCAGTGACTTGTCCCTCTGGTTCAAAGAATAAGATCCCTGGATTAATTCAGCGTGGATCTATTCAGCGATCTACTCCTAGAATCAAAGTGGAAATTATTGGTAAGAAATCCGAAGAACTGAATGTTCCTCCCATTTCAAAAGCCAATAGCTTACTTGGTGCTGGTCCTTCAAATTCAAAATCAAAAGCTCAGCATGCAAATGGTCCTAGAACTACTTTTTGTTATAGGAAATGTTATCATTGTGGACTTACCAATCATATTGCTAGTAAGTGCCCCACAACCACTCAAGCTGAAAAGATAGCTAAGGTGAATATCATTGCCCCCAAGGCAAAGAAGACCACTGAGGTTAAGAAATTAACCAAAGTGAAGACTGACAAAGCTGAATCTTCAAATGCTGCGAAGACTACTGAACCTTCCACCTCCTCTTCTACCCCCACTGACAAGTGTGTACACATGGTTAAGTGGGTACCCAAGAAAAACTAATCTTCCTTTGTAATGCAGGTTAAGAAGGGTACCTGGTATCTCGATAGCGGATGCTCTAGACACATGACTGGAAAGAAGAACCTGCTCACTGAGTACAAGGAAGAGAAGGGTCCCTCTGTAACTTTCGGTGGAAACGGAAAAGGAAATACCCGAGGGTTTGGTATACTCTCTAATGGTACAACAACCTTCAAAACAGTCGCATATGTTGAAGGGATGAAGCATAATCTTCTAAGCATCAGTCAGCTTTGCGACATGGATAACAAAGTAATCTTTACTAAGGAATCCTGCTTTGTCGCTGACAAAAAGGAGAAGATAGCTCTCAGCGGTTATCGTTTGGAAAATGTTTATGTATTAAACATGGACTCAACAACCACTGAGAACTCCTGTTTCTTCTCAAAAGCCTCATCTGATGTCAACTGGTTATGGCATAAGAGGCTCTCTCATCTAAACTTCAAGACACTGAACACTCTTTCTTCTAAAGAGTTAGTCACTGGTCTACCTCAACACTCATACGCCAAACAGTCCTTATGTTCAGCGTGTGAGAAAGGCAAGCAGACCAAAGCAAGCTTTAAGTCTAAGCAAGTTTCCTCAGTGTCATCTCCTCTACAACTTCTCCATATGGATTTGTTTGGCTCTGTTAACAAACAATCCACCGCTGGAAAGAAATACACGCTGGTCATAGTTGATGAATTCTCTCGCTATACATCGGTAATGTTTCTCCGTTCTAAGAGTGATACACCGGAAGAACTCATCACCTTTGTCAGGAAAATGGAAGTCCTGAACAACTTGACCGTTCGCTCAATAAGGAGTGATCATGGGACTGAATTCAAAAACAGCTCTCTTGATTCCTTCTTTGAGAATAAGGGTATTTCTCACAACTTTTCTTCAGTGAGAACACCGCAACAAAACGGAGTCGCTGAAAGAAGAAATAGAACTATTATTGAAGCTGCACGTTCAATGCTCATCGATTCTCATATGCCTACTCAGCTTTGGGCAGAAGCTGTCAACATTGCTTGTTTTACGCAAAACAGGTCGCTGATAGTCAAAAGATTTAATAAAACAACCTATGAACTTTTTCATGGGAGAAAGCCTTCAATTAGCTTTCTTCACATCTTTGGATGTTAGTGTTTCATACTGAACAACAGAGATGCCCTTGGAAAGTTTGATCCTAAGGCTGATGATGGAATTTTTCTTGGATACTCCTCAGTCTCCAAAGCCTTCAGAGTCTTCAATCGAAGAAGACAAACTGTTGAAGAAACTATTCACGTCACCTTTGACGAATCCCGTTCAGCGAATTCTCGACCTTCTGCTGATACTGAAGAACTGAATCAATTGATGTTTTCTCATCTTGGTGATTCAGAAGATATTCCCACTCCTCATACTCATACCGTTGAAGATGATGGTCCTACTATCATCCCAAACATGCAGAATAGTGAAGCTGAAACATCATGGGTCTCAGCTGTTCCTTTAAACACTATACCTGCTTCTGAACCAAATGTCTCAGACATTCCATCTACTTCTCAGCAATCAGTGAATGAGATGACATCTGCACCTACTCCTCTCTTGGCTGATATTCCAGAAGTTGCTGAAGCCTCATCTTCAGCTCCTCCAGCTCAATTTGAGTCAGCGATTCATGCTCCGGCTCAGCGATGGACTGTAAATCACCCAATTGATCAAATCCTTGGTGATCCAAACGCTGGTGTTCAGACTCGACGAAGTGCAGGTAATATTTGTTTATTTGTTAACTTTATTTCTCTGATTGAACCAAAGAAAATAGATGATGCCCTCAAAGATCCAAACTGGGCCAGCGCTATGCAAGAAGAGCTGACAGAATTTGAAAGAAACAAAGTTTGAAATCTTGTTCGAAGACCAACTGACAAGACAATGATAGGCACTAAATGGGTCTATCGAAACAAGTTGGACGAACATGGAACTGTAACCCGCAACAAGGCTCGTCTTGTTGCTCAGGGATACAGACAAGAGGAAGGCATAGATTACGACGAAACATTTGCCCCCGTGGCTAGACTAGAATCTATTCGTCTATTCTTAGCATACGCTGTACACAAAGACTTCAAAGTATATCAAATGGATGTTAAGTCAGCATTTCTCAATGGAAAGCTGAAGGAAGAAGTCTATGTTGAACAACCTCCAGGATTCTCAGATCCTAAGCGTCCAGGTTATGTTTATAAACTGGATAAGGCACTTTATGGCTTAAAGCAAGCTCCACGTGCATGGTATGACACTCTATCCTCTTATCTCCTAATTGAAAATTTTAAGCGAGGTAAAATCGACAAAACTATATTTTCAGAATAGTAAAAGGTCATATCATTCATGTTCAGATATATGTTGATGACATTATATTTGGTTCTACTAACCCTGACCTTTTACTCGTTTCGCAGATAGAATGAAAGAAGAGTAAAAAATGAGTATGATGGGTGAGCTAACATATTTCCTTGGTCTTCAGATAAAACAGAATGAAAAAGGAACTTTCATTAATCAGGGAAAGTATGTTAAAGATATGCTGAAGAAATTCGATTTAACTCAGAGTTCAGCTATGAAAACCCCTATGGCACCACCGCTGACACTAAACAAGGATTCAAATGGAATACCTGTTAATGTCACGTTGTACCGTGGTATGATCGGCTCTCTCTTGTATCTTACAGCTAGCCGACCAGATATTATGTACGCAACCTGTTTGTGTGCACGATATCAAGCTGAACCTAAGAAATCTCATATGATAGTTGTAAAGCGAATCTTTCGTTACCTTAAGGGTACTATGAACCTAGGTCTTTGGTATCCCAAAGACTCAGGGTTTGATCTAATCGCTTATTCAGATAGTGATTTTGCAGGATGCAAATTGGATAGGAAAAGCACCACAGGAGGCTGTCAGCTCCTGGGTGGAAAGCTGGTGAGTTGGACAAGTAAAAAGCAAAACTCAGTGTCCACCTCAACTGCTGAAGATGAGTATGTAGCCGCTGGAAGCTGCTGTTCTCAGGTCTTGTGGATGAGAAATCAACTACTAGACTATGACCTTCAGCTCTCGAAAATTCCAATCTATTGCGACAGCACAAGTGCCATCGCTATAGCCAACAATCTAGTACTACACTCAAAGACCAAACATATCGAAATCAGGTATCATTTTATCAGAGATCATGTGATGAATGGTGATATAGAACTTCATTTTATCCCAACTGACTATCAGTTAGCTGATCTGTTCACCAAACCTCTTGATGAGACAAGATTCAACTTTCTCATCAGCGAGCTTGTTATGCTGAACTTTGAAGAGTAAAATCTTCAGTAGTTCACATTTGATCAGCGATCGGATAAAACCAACTTATATAACCCATTCTAGCATCTTCTCTCTGAACAAAGTTGATTCGCTGATATCAATGTATGTCTCTCTTTACTCGCTGACATTCGCATGTAAATGCAAGATTTCAAAACAAATCACACGCTGAATATATCTTCCTTAACAGCGATACTTTAAATTTCTAAAACTAACACTGATATTTCTATTCAGTGCTTCATGTTTTTTTTAAATAGTCCCTGAGCTTTCAAAACCTCAGAGACATCCTAAAATATGAAAGGACGTTTGTGACATCATCACAACGGATAAACCCTGGCACGTTCTTTTTCTGACACACGTTTGCACGTTTCGTTTACCATCCAATCAAATGCAAACACGTGTCCGTGTCATGATGAAAAACTTTCCCGCTCTAGTTTTTCTCTCTCTCAAATCTCACTATATAAACTATTTCGAGTTTATATTTTTTCTTTACGCGAACTTCTTCTCCAAGAAAGAAAAGATTTACTATTGCTTATTGAACTCGTGTTTTTCCAGAAAACTGTTCATCTTCTTCTTCGACAACCAGGTTAATATTCTCATTATTTACCTGTTTTAACTTGTTTCTGATCTTCTTGTTGCTTTTAACACATCAAACAAAAGAAACCTTTTCTAAAATGAAATCATTTCTTTCATGGTTTTATGAACACAACCTTTTCATGGTTGTTCTTCAAGTTTAAAACTCAAAATCTTAAACTTGTTCTTCATTCGTTTTTCTTTTCAGAATCCTTATCTAAAGGAAAATGGAAAACAAGACTTTTACTGGGTTTGTTTTTTTTTAAAACAAGAAAACCCTAATCTTCATTAAGACATTTTTGTCTGAATGAAATGGACAAAATTCAAAAACATCTTATTGGAAAATCTTTCACATTAAGACTATTCTTTATCTATGTTCATGGTTGATATGTTAAACAGAAATGGCATCTTCTACTCCTGCTCCTACCGCTGAGAAATCCACTGCTGCAAAGAAACTGACTCTCGTCAAAGCTCCTCAGGTCAAGTTCAAGCTTGAGGAAGTCGATTTTTTAAAATCGAACAACCTCCATGCGCTTTTCGAGTTTCCTCCTCGAAAGCAAGTCACACATCTGGATGATGCTGTGAATTACCTCAAAACATGTTGCTTATCTACAGCCCTGACTATTACACCTCCTGCTCATCAATTCCTACTATCTCAGTTCTGGTATACTGCCAGAAGAGCTCAGGTACCCCATGCCAAAGACCCAACGAAGATCATTGACTCCATTCTGTGTGACACCAAATTTGGCACCACCAAAATCAACCATGCCATTATCAGGAAAACACTGAGTCTTCCTACCTCTACCAAAGAAAACCGCTTTGTCCCTCTCCCAAACCACAAAAACCATGCTGATAGGGAAGCCATCACTGCATTCTTCGATGCAATGGGTTACGCATGGGATACTGGAAGGGACAAGAATCCTGAGAAGAAACTGACCATGATCAAGAAGTCCAAAATGCCCAGTGAGATGAACTTCATCTTCGCACATCTGATAAGCTGCATGACAGCGAAGAGTGGCTCTTCTGATCAAGGTGCTCAACCTCAGCAAGCAATGGGCTATGCATTGCTGAAAGGTCTAAATGTTGACTGGGCCTCAATCATCTACGACGACCTTGCGTTCAGAGTGAATATGGCTGAAAGACCTTCATGGGTTCCTTATCCCAGATTCATCAGCGCCGTCTTTCAACAAGGACTTGGTGAGAAGTACCCAAAAGAGGGTGATCTGAGACTCTCTCAGGTTGGCCCTAAGGTGCTCGACTTCAAGCCGCTGAAAAACGAGGTACGTCTTTCTACTATCTTATCTCTTCTCAATCCTCCTTCTTCTACTTCTGTAGCTCATTCAGTGGAAATCCCCACCGCTGATACCCACACTGCACCCTCCACTCCTTCTCGAAAAAAAGAAACACTCATATTCCCAACTTGGTTCCAAAAGAATCAAGAAAACCAAGGAGCAACCCCCCCAGCATTCACACGCTGAAGACTCCACAGCTCATCTTGAAGAGCTGATGGAAAGTTTCGTGGTACGCTCTGCCACAGCTGATCAAGCCACCCCTTCCATCCCGGCTTCAGCATCTCTAAACGCTGAAGTTATAAACTTGGAAATGAACCCACCTCCTTCAGCCTCTCTACAGACTGAAGTGATTGTCAGCAGATCCAACGCTGAACCCCGCACCCAACCCACTTTCTCAACCATCATTCCTCCCACCTCTCCTTTGGTCACTCAATCTCTTCCCCTATTCTCCTCAATAAACATCGTCCTCAGCGACACTACTGTTGAACATCTTCAGAGGATGATAGAGCAAAGCACAGGACCTGCAGGTACTTCCAGTCGTCAGGGAACTATTGAAGACGACTATGAAACCTACTCAGGGTTACGAGGCTTCGACAACTTCGCCAACCCCCCTGCAGGTATACACATTATCCCAAACACTTCTTTCTCTCAACCCCAAACTTCTGAGCTTTCCTCTGTTCATAAGTTAATAACTGTTTCAGGTCCTAATTTGGGGGATATCAACACCTCCCTGAAGGCCCTGGAAACAAAGGTGGAAAATTACAACACCATTCTCTCCACGAACTCTTCAGCGGTTACAGACGCTGGAGAGAAACTCAAAAAGTTGACCGAGATCGTTGATAACAAAAGCCTTCAAAGCTGATCTGTAGAAGATGGATGGTAGCATTGCTCAATTTGCTACCACCCTCGCTGACAATTCAACCGCCACCACCTCTCTTTCAACAAACTTCACCACTCTGTCCAATGAAGTCACATCATTGAAGACAGAGGTTGGTTCTCTTAAAGGTGAAGTCTCCACGATCAAGACTAAGGTCTCCGCCGTCAAAGAAATTGTTCAGAAAGTACGCGATCGCCTGAACGCTCCAACCTCTCATTTTACTCAGGTCGATCGAGAGGATCTTCAAAAGATCAATCCTACTATAACTGGCCTGGAAATCAGATTAGCAACGATTGAGAACTGTGTTGGGATCTCTGGCCTAGAAGACAGGGACCAAATACACACTGCTGCTGCTGAACAATCTGTTACCTCCCCAAACCATAATGTGGAAGAAGAGGAGAAGACTAAAGAAGACCTTCCCCATAATGCTGAGGGGGAGGGTATTGAAACTGCTGCTGCTGCTACTTCTACTTCACGACCTCAGGGAGTTGAAAACCCTGAGGAAACTGAGAAACCTCCCTCTGTATCTGAGGGGGAGCAACTCGATGAGCAACTTAAGGAAGCTGCTGCTGACGTGATCGAACCTTATGCTGAAGAGGTCGAGTCTGAAGAAGAAGCTGAAGACGATGAACCTGTCGACATCTCTGATGAAGAACCATCATCATCCCCCAAAGATGATGATGATGACGACTTCTTCTACGTCCAGCCTGTTGCAAAAGTCCCAGCTCAAAAAGGGATCGAGATAAAAGAACCTTCAGGGGAGCGGACCAAGACAAAGCCTGCAGCGTCTAAAGCTGACAAAGGCAAAAACAAAGGCCTCGCTGAAGAAGACAATCTGACGATCTTGCTTTAAAAGCCAGTTTGTCAGGTACACTACCTTCTATTCCCTTACACTGCATCCCTCCTCTATCCCTTCTCAATCTCAATCCTTCTATCCTTAAAACCTCTATACACTTAACCACATTCTTTTCTTTATCTCTTTCTTCCCATGTTCTTACTTAAACAATCGTTGTGTTTAAGCTAGTCCTCTCCCCTGTTTGAGGATCCCGCTGAAGCTCCTACGACTACACCAGAAATAATCCCAACCACAAGAGCTGAAGAAATAATCCCAGTCTTGGATTTAACCAATGAGACTGATGAACCTGAAGAACAGCTGCTCTCTCACAAAAACAGACCTTCCTTGGCTCCTCAAAAGCTAAGTGAAGAGGATCAAGAAAAGAGAGATGCAATGATCAAACAGCTTGAAGATCAGCAAATCATTCTTCCTCGTGACAAAATCCCTACTCCCACAAATTTCAGGATATCAAGGAAAGAATAAGAGGATTATTTAAGAGCTGAAAGATTACTCGCCGAAAAGAAGGAAGTTGAAGAAAAAGATAAGGCTCTCGCCATCTAGCTTGTCCAACAATCGGTGAAAGACCCCGCGTTGAAAAGAACTCCCATTGATGTCCAACGTCAGCTATGGGATGATGCCCAAAGGATCGTTGAAGAAAAGACTAAGGTATCTGATTCGACTTTGGAATGGTGTAAAGAAATGCTGAACTATCGATCTCGACCATCCAAAATTATCAAGGTAAATATCAGAGGAAAAACGTTTGTAGACGTTCCTGTTGTTGAAGTTGACGTATTCAGAGAAGACAAAACCAAGCAAACCTTCTACGCTACTTCATTAGAGAAGTTTGGTTTCTCTGAATGGTTGGAAGTGAAATTAGCCATTCAGCGATCTCACTCAAAGTTCAAGAGCCATGTCGAGAAAATTTTAAATTCGCAGATCGACTTGGTTTCTTCTGCTGTGGATATTCCTCCTTCCACTATTCTTCCACCTCAACAAGGAAGGACCTCTGCAAAGAAAAAGAAAACCTCAGACTCAGGTCCTCCTATACGGAATGAAACATGTATAGGTTTCTCACACGAAGAAGTACTTGGTCGTGACCCTGACCTCTCAGTACTTGACACTTCCCTGCCTCCTAGTGAAACTTTCATCCCTGGAAAAGTCATAAGTGAACCCTATGGCATCTTCTTTCTAGACTACTATGGAAATCAACACTTTCAACGCATATCTGAGCTTCCAATCACTCCCATCGAACAGCTCAGAGACCTAATACACTGGTGTGAAGTCAGACGCGACATTCAGGCAGGTCACCTCAAACCCCTGATCTTTGAAGAAGCAAAGAACAAAAAGGATCAAGGTGTAACGGTTCCTGACTGGATGATTCCCACATCAAAGACCCTTGATGAACTTCTCATTAAGGAAGAACCTTTTGACGGATAGGATCGCCTTGTAATTCTTTCTATCCTTATCTGTCTACATCTTCTGTACTAGTAATTTTATTTGTTGTACTTGTAATTTTTCCACCTCCCTCTGTAATCATTACGAAGTTTAAAGAAAAATTTCAGCGAATGTACTTTACTCCATCAGTACTGAAAAGATCCCAGAAAACAGTAAAAAAGACAAATACTTTATGAGTTCTTTTTATCCTTATGTTTTCATTAAATAGCAATTTTCTCTGTTGCTATGTCATAATCAAATAGGGGGAGATTGTTGATCCAAACCCTCAGTGATTTGATAATGACCCTCTCTTGACACTTAGTGAAAATTGTAAGTAAACAATATGTATTAGAGTTTCACTATCTCTGATAAGTACTAAGACTTTACAGTACCGCTGATAGGAACTCTCACTCTTTAGATTAGATATTCAGTGAACACTGTTCATCATCATATAGCTCTGATCCTGTTCAGTTCTATTGATGATTGCTGATAGTTTAGTTTGTTTACTTATGATCTCTGAAGACAAGTTTCACGTCAACCAAAGTTCTACGCTGAAGTCGAAGATCAAGCTCAAGAACCAGCGACAAGTCTACTCATGAACTGATGCGGATATCAGCGAAGCAAGACCTGTCCATTCAACGTGAAGTATCAAGTAGAAGACTTCAGCAATCGCTGAACTTTATCATTCGCTGATAAAGATCTTACTCAAACGAAAGCTGATCATGAAATCTCCCTGCATGTTACTATTGTCTTACCTCCCTTGCACGTCTCCGTACGAACTGTCAGAACGGACATTCCTTTTTTCTGTAATCGTACAACAACTCTGATTCTACATTGTGCACCATGCGGCTACTAAGGTTGTCTACAAAGGTCAATGACATGAAACCACTCAGCTGCTGCCACGTGTAAAGCCATACTGCCATGCATTAAATGCATGCAGTATATAAGAAGAACCCTACTTCAGTTTTGAAGTATGCTCGGACCATCTTCTTATTTCTCTCTTATTGTTAAGCTATTATTCGTAATTTCTTTAACTCTTTCTAGTGCAAGAAACTTATTGTTCTTAACTTGTTTAGATTAGGTTTATCCTTAATCTTGTTCCGCAACAAGTTGTAAATTGTCTTGATTTATCAATAAACAATTTAGAAAAGTAAAAACGTGTGTTTGTATTCAACCCCCCCCCCCCCCCCCCCCTCTACAAACTTGTATAACCCTTCGGGACCAACAAAAACTCTAAAAACATTTACTTTACTTCACTTATAAACAAAGTCAAATCGTAAACCCTTCGTCCTTTGACCAAAGCTGAGTTCTTACGTACCTCTCGACCTCGACCGTCGTGTAGAAACACACGACCTCGACCAACTAACGTACGATTCTTCTGTTATGTTTTCCTCATTTAATGCAGGTTAAAAGACATTTATGACCAACGAACGAAACCGACAGAGCAGTTATGAACATTAAACAACAAAGACCGTTGCGACCGTTACTAGAAGAATTCATGGAGTCATTAAATGCATTCGAAGACTATAAATATGAAGGCAAAATCATCATTTGGGGGGACCGAACTTTGAAACACACACTGCGTACTCAAGGACATCTGAAGCAAAGAAATCTCTCTCAAGTGATCACTCTCGACGCACGACTTACACTCTCGACCATCAGTCTTAGCATACGACACACTAGTTTTACATTCGATACACTTGTTATTTTTACATCTCAAGTCATTTGTATTATAATCACTGTATCCCCGACACTTGAAACAAAGGACAACGCCTGTAACGACCCCGACCTTTTTCGAAGTGTTTTGCGTTTGGTGTGGAGTTCTTAATAAAGAACTGAAGTTGAGGGGCTAGTTTGTAAGATGGGTCAAGGTATAAAAACCCAAATGATTGGCACAAAACCCTAGTTTTGGTCAATCAATTGGTGGATGTCGGCTGAGGTATTTGAGAGAAAAGAAGAAAAAGGGGGGGTTTGGAGTTCTTGTACAAGTAAAGAGGAAGACCACCAATCAGTAAGGAATCAGAAAGAAAGGGCGTGTTAGGATTCGTTTTCTACAAGGAATCCTCCAGGTAATTCCTAATCTGAAATCTCATCTAAGTGTTTGATGATTATTGGGAATTTGTGAGTTTCTTACTAAAGTCATTTTAAGACCCTTAAAGGAGATTTAAACACCTTTAAATCGAGTTTAATCAGTAAAGTTTATGGAGAAATGATTAAAGATGCTTAAGTAAGTGATTTGTCGCATTATCTTACTGATTTCGGAGTGTTTAGCAAGTTTTCGAACCATTAAGTTCACCCAGCAGTCGTCCGGAAACCTTCAAGCTTGAAGGTGTCCGGGTGAGTGTCCGGGAAGGTTCTTGGTCGTGTTGTAGAAGGTGTCCGGATAAGTTTAGTCGTCCGGAGAACCTGTGTTTTCCGGATAAGAGTTGTTGTCCGGGTGAGTGTCCGGGAAGGTTCTTGGTCGTGTTGTAGAAGGTGTCCGGATAAGTTTAGTCGTCCGGAGAACCTGTGTTGTCCGGATAAGAGTTGTTGTCCGGGTGAGTGTCCGGGAAGGTTCTTGGTCGTGTTGTAGAAGGTGTCCGGATAAGTTTAGTCGTCCGGAGAACCTATGTTGTCCGGATAAGAGTTGTTGTCTGGGTACTATGCGGTATCCGGAAAATCGGGGTTACCCGATAACCTGTCCGGAAAAGCGGGGATTACCCGGTAACCTGTCCGGAAAAGTAGGGTGGCTAGTGAGAAGTGTCCGGATAGTTCTAGTCAGCTTATAAATCTGTCCCTTCGTTCAGGTAGACAATTTGGAAGTAAAGAGCAGAGTAGGGAAAAGCAAGCAAACGTACCAGGTGAGTTTTCTAACTAAAATACGTGATTTTAAAGTGTCTTTCTAAAGTGAATACATGATGAGAAATGCCATGTTTTGTTCTTATGCTTTTATTGCATGAAAGTTGTTTAAAGTTTTATGTGAGATGTATGCATACATTGTGTAGACGTAAATTGGCTAAGTCGGGGTGAGGTTCCGCCAGTACTCACGTCGGGGGGAGGTTCTGTTTATGCCATGGGAATGAGTCCCAGTAAGGCAGCGTGATACTGACTCGTTGTCACCCTCAGGTGACTTCAAGGTGCCATTTACGGGAGCGGATTTATCCGTGAAAGATTTTACTGTTCAGCTATGTGAAAGTTTATTATTGAAAGTCTTGTATACATTTGAAAGTTATGAAAAGTTTTTAAATGATTTTGAGAACTATCAGGAGGGACTCACTAGACCTCATGGTCTAACCCTCGCTCTTTTCAAATTAAAACCCTTTTCAGGAAAGCAGGTAGCGAAAGGCTCTAGCAGGTGAACAGAGCAGTTAGAAGATAGAAGCAGTAGAACCAGTGACACTATTATCTTTTAGTCCTAGCAATTCTCAGTTGTGTAATAGGTTGTTTCCGCCAACCTAAGTTATTTAGACAGATGTAATGAAAATTTGGGACCCGTTTTTGGGATGTTTCATTTATATGAATTGCATGCTTTATTTTTAGACTGGGTTGTTACAATTGGTATCAGAGCCATAGTTTAAGGGATTTAGGTGACCGGACGGGCCTAAACTTAAACTTGGGAGTAGAAATCACAACTGAGAATTAGGAAATGCGTTAGGAGGGCACTATTGTAGATACAGAAAATGCGTTAGGAGGACACTATTATAGAGATAGGACTAATAGGGCACTGAGGACTGTCATGTAAGGTAAGTTTGAGATTCCACCTGGCCAGTGTAATTGCGGACTTACAGGTACATGTATGTGCTTAACCTGCCTTATTATTCCGAAGTGGTAGTCAAAAGCTAGTGTTTATGTCGTGTTCCAGTACTTTAGAATGTCAGCAAGATCCCTGAGGGGTAGACTGAGACCCCTTGTTGGGGAAGTTTCATGAGAAGTCATGGTGATGTGATGTACGTATACATCGTAGAGAAGAAATGTTGTATAGAGTATTACGAGTCGTCTAAAGGTAGCTTTTCGTGGATTCGGAGAGGAAGAATGCTTGAGTTTGAGTAAGACTCCTGTTTCGGGAGAGTCCCAATTCTAGAAATCATGGGATAGATCAGTCAGGATGGTAGGGAAAGACAGTGTCAAAACCTTGAATGTATCAATGGAGCCCTGGGTTCTCGGTCGAGCTTTCCATTTGCAGGATAAATGAAATAAGTGAAATGAAACCATGTAGAAGTGGAAGGTGAGATAGTTGATCAAAACGAAATAGTAGGAAATGGTTGAGTAAGTGGACCGTTGAATGTATGTATAGCAAATCGTTGCAAAGCCGAGTGGGCGACCAATGGTCGAAGTAGAGTGTCAATGATAAGTTGCGTGAGTAAAGCGATTGACCTTGTTTGAGTGAGTAGCCTTCAATTGCAAGTAGAGTTTCATGCATTGAGTTTGTATATGTGTACATGAGATTTTTCATAAGAAAAGTATAAACGTGTAAGTATCAAATTTGATCGGATATGAGTCGGCGTGTGCAAGCGTATGTTTAAAGAATAAATAAATAAATAAATAAATAAATACAAATCCATTTACATCGTACAATGAAGTCTTGAGGTTTACGATTTGCAAAATATTTCACTCTTTTCATGATAAGCCAAGAAAACGTTTGAATGCACAACTTTTATAACCAAAATGAGTATTGACATGTCGAAGTTATATAAGTGAGTGTGAGGACCGACTAGTTTACTTCGTGTCGGTAAATTTCTTTCAAAATTTTGTCGTATGGGAAGATTTTCACCTAATATTTATTTCTGTCGTAACAACATATTTTTGGTTGAGTAAGATTAAGTTTTACGGAAAGATTGCATGCAAACGATCCTCAAGATCGTTGCGCAGGGCATTGGAGTTATGAGAATGTTGGGGTCGTGTGTACCCAAGTTGTTTTCAAGTGTTGTTTCTTTAAAATGATCAAAAGTGTGAAATGATTCATTTATCGCGTTGTCAGGCATGAAGGCTATGAACTCAATAGGTCGTGGAGTATTACATTTTAGGCTAAGGAAGAACTCCTAGAGTGGAGAGGTGTTGAACAAATCAGGGGAGAATGTTTGTAGCTTTGGTAATTGCGTTCTAGAGGAGAGGTGAGCAGTGGAAGAGTCAGAAGTGGACTTTAATGTCGGTTGTATGAGGGTTTGTACCCTCGTGCGGTGACTGGAAATACAGTTGCCGAGGGACGGTTGTGTTCAGAGGAAGTACTAGAAGTCATCAAGGTGTTGGTATTAGCAACTCGTTATGAGTAGTGTGGTGAAGTAGGAATGAAATATCCTCGACGCCGAATAAGAGTTTTAAAGTGATCTTGTAATATTGACATTTCACGAGTGAGTTTGAAATGAGGACGACGGGGTATGAATTTGATTATGATATGTTAGAAGGATTAGGTTCAGTAAGGGACCCTTGTTGAAGAATAGGTTAAGGAAGTATCAACAGGTCAGCTATTGACGTTAAAGTCGGCAGTTGTGTAAGGTGTATGAGACCGAAGACTTGAATCAGAAGGTTGAAAGTTGAAGGACCACTTTGTAGGGGTGTTAAGATAGTGAAAGACTGTTGTCTTAGATAAGCGTTTTACCTACGAGATGGATGGTTCGTAAAGAATGAAGTATTTAGCACAAACGAAGTAAGGGTATAGATTATGTCGATCGGTGAGAATGGTTTGGTATTGCAAAGAGCTAGCAAGAAGCGAGTATGTTAGAATTAATCAGAAACTCGGGTGTTGTGGTTCAACTAGAGCTGGGGAGAGACAATGTAGTGAGATAGACTCGGTTATTTATGCGTGAGGTCTTGAAGATAAGTTTGAGTTGTGTATGAATGGCCATGAGAGTTTTGGTCTGCAGTGTGATGTTATGAGTGAGGAATGTACAGTTATGTAGTGGAAATAATTGCCATGTTAAATGTGTCAGCTAGCGTCGTAGTGATGTGATGTTAGAGAAAGAGGAAGCATCAGATAGAAGCCTTTTGGGGGTTTCGGATGAGGTGTTCGAGTGTTAACCAGGTTGCTGGAGCACGTAGGGTGTAAGTTGACGTGGTGATATGATTATGTTCGGGATAGCATCACGGAGTGGTGGTGGGTAGTTACCCAAAGGAGAAACCAAGTGTTTTTAGTTGTAAGAGTCACTAAGTAAGTATATTTTGGAATCATTGGAAGTTTAAAGAAGATGATGGATGTATTAGTCAAAATGTGGTGGAATAGATGTGAAATCCTTAAAGAATGTGAGCTGTTGCTTATGTGTGAACGAATTGTCTGAGAAAGTAAAAGTTGGAGTTTAAAGAATGTATAGTGACGTCGAACTCTGGTGTCAGTTCGAGGCGATTTAGTCGAAAGCCTTAAGTTAGAATTTTAGTGCAACCGTTTGGTTATGTATAGTAATGAGACAGCATTTGCAGCTTGAGAATTGTCGGAAGAGAGGGGCGAGTAATGTTGGTGGGCAGTGCTCCACGCTAACGTGGAGAGGTGAAGACAGTATGCTGGAATAAGTAAGTAAATCGGAAGTAGTAAACTTGACAGTAATGTCGATAGGCGCAGTGTTGTGTAGTTTGTCCTTGATAAGTGTGCGAACTTTTGGAAAGAGTATTGAGGAAGGAAATTGTGTATGATTTTGTGCAGGAAAGAAGGGGATAAGACAACTGAATGAGTTAAGTTAGTGACCTTGTGAGAAACGTTCAACGAACTGATCGTTCAGTGTAAGCTATTGAGAATAGTAGGGCGTGATCGTGGTTACCCCTCCTAGTTGAGTGAGAGTAACCGAAGTTATGTTATATGACTGGACGCTTGTGGCAAGCAGCGAGAAATTTATGAGCCTTCAGGATAAGTGCAATGAGGATAGGTGAGCACTCTAATAAGGAATTATAGAGGTTTCCTACTATTAGACACGTTAAGTGTGAAATGATGAAGTGGTGAGAATGTACGAATTAGTTGTCGAGTTGTAGCCGATGTGAATCGGGAAGGGAGTATGATCTACATAGACGAATGTCGGTTGGAAGAAGTAACCTAGAAATTTCAGGTATACCGAGGAGGGGACTCCTGGGGGTGAGCTCGTCAGGATAAACAAGGTTGGCCTTATGCCAAGTTGTCAGTGAGGGAGTTTTCCTGGTGGAAGATTCTCGTTGTTTTGGCGGGAATTCCCGCCAAGTTCTTTCTCTTAAGGAAGTATAAATGTATGAGAGACCTTATTTAGACGTGATTAAAACTGTGAGTCCCGATGTGTGGACGGAGGCGAGCAAATGGAGGCGCGGTTGGCCTTGGTTTTATCAGGTAATTTTATGCGAGTATAGCGATCGAAGAGGGTACAAGTAAGTAGTGCAAGATGGCATGATTTAGCAAGTGGTGTCTCGCCGAGGGCGGCTTCAAAGTATGGGGTGTGGTTATGTTTCCCATCTGAACGGTCTGAGGCAACCGAGTAGAACTGAGTGGTTACAATTGAAAAACATAAGGCTTTGAGCTTTGAAGTTTGAGAGAGAGGTAAGGTAGACTAAGTCTGCGGTTTTCGTCGAAGCATGAAAGTTGAATAGATAGTGCGCGATCTTGAGGTACTCGATGTGAATTTGAGAAGAAATTCATAGTGTGATGCACGTCTCTTTTGCGGAGATCCGATGTGAGAAGTGAGATGATGGCGACCTTGCAAGAGATGCAGGCGATAAGAAGTTGACCTTGTCATTAGTAAGCAAGTTAGAGCAGCAGCATACAAGTTAGACTGGTCAGAAGAATTAAAGAGTGTTCATCCGACATGTCATGTCTCAGATTTAAAGAAGTGTTTGTCAGAGGTCGTTGTGGCTGTTCCTTTGAGGAGACATCAGTATAGATGAGAGGTTGACTTACGTAGAAGAACCGATAGAAATCGTGAGCGGTAAGGTTTGCTAAACGAGGAACATAAAAGTTTGACTAGTAAAGATTCAGTGGAGATATCATAGGGGACGAGAGACAACGTGGGAAGTAGAATCAGATATGATGTCCAGATACCACACCTTTTCGAAAACGGAATTCCGGGGACGGAATTCTTTTGAGGGGGGAATGTTGTAACGACCCCGACCTTTTTCGAAGTGTTTTGCGTTTGGTGTGGAGTTCTTAATAAAGAACTGAAGTTGAGGGGCTAGTTTGTAAGATGGGTCAAGGTATAAAAACCCAAATGATTGGCACAAAACCCTAGTTTTGGTCAATCAATTGGTGGATGTCGGCTGAGGTATTTGAGAGAAAAGAAGAAAAAGGGGGGTTTTGGAGTTCTTGTGCAAGTAAAGAGGAAGACCACCAATCAGTAAGGAATCAGAAAGAAAGGGCGTGTTAGGATTCGTTTTCTACAAGGAATCCTCCAGGTAATTCCTAATCTGAAATCTCATCTAAGTGTTTGATGATTGTTGGGAATTTGTGAGTTTCTTACTAAAGTCATTTTAAGACCCTTAAAGGAGATTTAAACACCTTTAAATCGAGTTTAATCAGTAAAGTTTATGGAGAAATGATTAAAGATGCTTAAGTAAGTGATTTGTCGCATTATCTTACTGATTTCGGAGTGTTTAGCAAGTTTTCGAACCATTAAGTTCACCCAACAGTCGTCCGGAAACCTTCAAGCTTGAAGGTGTCCGGGTGAGTGTCCGGGAAGGTTCTTGGTCGTGTTGTAGAAGGTGTCCGGATAAGTTTAGTCGTCCGGAGAACCTGTGTTGTCCGGATAAGAGTTGTTGTCCGGGTGAGTGTCCGGGAAGATTCTTGGTCGTGTTGTAGAAGGTGTCCGGATAAGTTTAGTCGTCCAGAGAACCTGTGTTGTCCGGATAAGAGTTGTTGTCCGGGTGAGTGTCCGGGAAGGTTCTTGGTCGTGTTGTAGAAGGTGTCCGGATAAGTTTAGTCGTCCGGAGAACCTGTGTTGTCCGGATAAGAGTTGTTTTCCGGGTACTATGAGGTATCCGGAAAAGCGGGGTTACCCGGTAACCTGTCCGGAAAAGCGGGGATTACCCGGTAACCTGTCCGGAAAAGTAGGGTGGCTAGTGAGAAGTGTCCGGTAGGGGTGTTATTCGGTCGGTTAAATCGGTTTTCGGTTTATTCGGTTCGGGTTAATCGGTTTTTAAGTTTTTATAAAACTAACCGATAACCAAACCAAATAAGGTTCGGTTTAATCGGTTTAGGTTTATTCGGTTTCGGTTTATTCGGTTCGGTAACCGGTTAAACCGAATAAGAATTTGTATTTTTTCGTTGGACACTTTCTCAAATTAATTGTCCGTTGTTTTTAATATATTATTGTATTATACAATAATACTCGGTAAATGACTTATTATATAAGTAAAAACGTCATCTATCAACCAATATCTACCGAATGATATATATATATATATATATATATATATATATATATATATATATATATATATATATATATATAAATATATATATATATATTCAATGCGACGTTGTAAATCAAAGAAAAAAACGTAATCTAATAAAAACTTTATCTAGTATCGATAAAATATATTATATAGCAATAAAATATGTAAAATAATAATAGTATAACATGTATTTGGATTATTTTTTATAAACACGAAATATATAAAATATTAGTAGAGTGTGAAATTCGGGTTATTCGGTTTAACCGAATTAGAAAAAAAAACCGAAAACCGAACCGAATAAGAATTCGTATTCGGTTAACCAAACCGTTTAACCCGAAAACCGAATAACCCAAAACCGTTTAACCCAAATTTCATTCGGTCCGGGTGGGTTATTCGGTTTCGGTTATTTTTGACACCCCTAGTGTCCGGATAGTTCTAGTCAGCTTATAAATATGCCCCTTCGTTCAGGTAGACAATTTGGAAGTAAAGAGCAGAGTAGGGAAAAGCAAGCAAACGTACCAGGTGAGTTTTCTAACTAAAATACGTGATTTTAAAGTGTCTTTCTAAAGTGAATACATGATGAGAAATGCCATGTTTTGTTCTTATGCTTTTATTGCATGAAAGTTGTTTAAAGTTTTATGTGAGATGTATGCATACATTGTGTAGACGTAAATTGGCTAAGTCGGGGGGAGGTTCCGCCAGTACTCACGTCGGGGGGAGGTTCCGTTTATGCCATGGGAATGAGTCTCAGTACGGCAGCGTGATACTGACTCGTTGTCACCCTCGGGTGACTTCAGGGTGCCATTTACGGGAGCGGATTTATGCGTGAAAGATTTTGCTGTTCAGCTATGTGAAAGTTTATTATTGAAAGTCTTGTATACATTTGAAAGTTATGAAAAGTTTTTAAATGATTTTGAGAACTGTCAGGAGAGACTCACTAGACCTCATGGTCTAACCCTCGCTCTTTTCAAATTAAAACCCTTTTCAGGAAAGCAGGTAGCGAAAGGCTCTAGCAGGTGAACAGAGCAGTTAGAAGATAGAAGCAGTAGAACCAGTGACACTATTATCTTTTAGTCCTAGCAATTCTCAGTTGTGTAATAGGTTGTTTCCGCCAACCTAAGTTATTTAGACAGATGTAATGAAATTTTGGGACCCATTTTTGGGATGTTTCATTTATATGAATTGCATGCTTTATTTTTAGACCGGGTTGTTACATCGCCCCTATTTGGCGATCATAGTGCAGCGACGACTTCCACAGTCGTCCGCGGGTTTTTTCCTCGTTTAGGTTTTTCCCGCGTCACCAAAATCTTTGTGTCTTATACATTTTTTTCTCTTTGTCGCAAGATTCCTTTCTTTAGTTGTTAAGCTCCACAATCAACCATAAGTTATCCTTCTGGACGATTTTTGGCATTAACAGGTTTCCTATAGTCTGGGAATAAGTGGGTTATTGTTTCCTTCATTATTTCCAGTTTTTTAGGACTGTTTTTAGCTTTAAATAGGAGTAGTCGTTCTCTTTTCCATTAAGCACTTTGTATTTTTAGTCAAGAAATAAAGTTCAGAAAATTGGCCCAACACCAAAACTATGTTTTTTTGCTTTACGTATTGTGTGATTCATTCCTAGGCAGACCTGATTCCAACAAACAGTTTGTATCAAACAGTTTGTTGTTTAAAAAAGATCGATTTTTTGTGGTTTCTTTCTTATCTAGAAGCCTTCAACAACAAAGATGAAACCTTTCACATACAATGTAAACACCTATCACTATCAGTGATGCATGACAAACAACCATAATCCCCCATTTACATGTTGCATGCACAAATGTTAAACTACTCAGTCAAGCTTTTATGGTTGTTTTGTTACTAGTGCATAAACCATACCAGTAAATCCCACACAAAGTCAAAGTGGGTAAAAAGGTAACGAACTTGCAGATGGACATGGAGCTAATAGATTCTTATGACTGGTGCATACATATCTAAAGCTAACATTTTGTAGGCTTCTAATCCTATCCAAGGTTTGAATTGGCATACACACACACACGGTTACTTCCAACTCCAAAAAAACACAACTTATATATATACCTGCACACACAAGATATATATATATATACCCATTTTCTGAATTTTCTCTTCGCAAACATCACCATGGAGACAAGTAGTTGAGGAGACGAAGCGCAAGGGTTGTTGGGTTTCATGTTGCACAGTTGCAGGTATGGAGGCGGTGGTTTGGATGTGTAGGGGTGTTTTGATTTCTTGTTGCAGGTATGGAGGCGCAAGGGGGGTTGGGTCTAATAGTTAAAAGACAAAAATGTCCTTAAGTTAACGTAATGGATTTAACGGTGTTAATATTAGAGGGACGTCCAGTGTAATTTTGAAAATCAGAGGGTTTTTTTGTGTGACAAAATGTCAACCACAAGGAGGTCTGCTGTAAATATTTCATTTTAGGGACCAAATCCAGATTCTGAGCTAACCATAAGGACCTGCAGTGTAATTTACTCTAATAAATATAAAATTTAAACTATGTAATTAATAGAAGGATAAAAATGTAAAGATTGATGTACCACAAGGACCAATTATGTAATTTACTCAAACACTTTTGCCATGAGTTAACGTCTAATTTTAACTAAATTGGATGGAGAGACGAAAATGGAAGTGAAATAGAAACCACGGAGATGAAAAAAACATTTTTTAAAGATAAGGGACAAAAATCGTTATTAATATCAAACCACAGGGACGAAAATTGTAGTTTACTCTATATTGAAAGGGAAATTTAGGAATTACTTTTGGAGATTGGTGTAAACTGTAGCCTACCCTATATTTAGGCCTTTCTGACAACTGTCTCCCACAAAGACACAATCAGAAAGAGTGGCCAATAGGCTCCAACCAAATTCTGCCTGTCTATTCAGCATGTGAGTTGGCACTGACATTCCCCTTCCCTACAATTTTCTATTTCTTTTTTTTTAAATGATAAAATAAGATTTCAAAAAAAAATATTCACACCTCCATCCTTTTAAAAATATTATATTATTTAAATATTAGATATAATTAAGGGAAATTAATTAAAATACCCAAAGTTTGACCAAGTGTTACCAAAATACCCAAAAAAAAATTCATTTTGCAAAAATACCCAAAATACCCGCGATGGATCACGCGATCGCGGGCTAGGGCTGACGTGGCACGTATTTTGGCCCCAAATGCCCCGCGAAGCCCCTCAACTTTGGCCGCGGTGCACTTTTGGTCCCTGCCCGCGATGGCCCGCGATGGGCCAAAATTTACAGTTTTGGTCTCTGAAAATTTACATTTTCAGCCCCTGTACTTAGACAAATCTTGCATGCTTTTACTGTTTTTTTCCACAATTATTATACTTTGAAGACCGATTTGTGGTTGAAATTCATTTGCATGTTTGAGATTTCATCCATAAATATCAGTAGTATGCAATTCACAATTCACACTTCCTCATGCTTTCTTTCTTGATTTCTCTCTTGCTTTCTTTCTTTGAATTGATTTCTCTCTTGATTTCTCTTCTCTCATTTCATCCACAAATGGCATCGTCATCAAACCCTAAGTCTACTCCTGAAAAAATGCCACCTCAAATCGAGGTCGCCATAGCAAAAAAGGAAAAGGAGATAGATGAACTAACAGAAGAGTGGAAAAAAATGATGGACAGGAAGGCAGTCCATTTGAGAAAGATCGAAGAGGAAGACAGGGAGATCAAAAGGATGAAAGGGGATATAAAAGCTCGGGAGGCTCGTGTTCGTCGAGAACAAGAAGCAATTCACCATATTCTGCAAGACTTCGCAATTATTCAAGCGAAGGTAAACGAGAAGCAAGCTTGGATTGATGAAACTAAATCAATTTTTAAGTAGGTGGTGGTTATATTTTTTTTTGTTTTGTATTTTTTTTACTGTGTTTTAATTTGTATTTTTTTTACTGTGTTGTTGTTTTGTATTTTTTGTTGTTGTTAATTTCTCTGAAAAGTAGTTTTTAAGCTGCTGAACCACGGTTAGGTTGGATACATCATGCAAGGTCAAGTCAGAGGTTACCTCATTCGTGGGCCTACTCCTCTTGTAGAATATATGACAACCCTCAACTCATTTGCTAAAGTGTGTGCGGGTTGTGGTACACAATGGCCATACGTGGTTGCAAAAGCAGAAGCCGTTGAAGAAGGGTCAGAAAGATTGAAGATTAAGAGCTTGTTGGATGGAATACAAACTAGCTGTGTTATCAATGTTCATTTAGAAGCATATGTATGTGTGTGTATATATATAATATGAAATGGGGTTTTGACAAGTTGGTATCACTGGACTCATTTAAGAATTGTGAAAATGGGTATTTGACGAATGATGATTCATGTGTGTTTGGAGCTGAAGTGTTTTAAACACACATGAATCATCATTCGCCAAATACCCATTTTCACAATTCTTAAATGAGTCCAGTGATACCAACTTGTCATAACCCCATTTATAAACTATTCTACCTTCTCCTATTGTCATTCACGATATCTATAAACACATTCAAATAATAATAATTTAAAACGATTTAATGAATTAGTTAATATATGATTATTATGTTAATGCGATAGGAGTGTAAAACAAAATTGAAAAAAAAATATGAGATGTACCATAAATTAAATAATTAACTATAATGGTGTAATTTGTTAAAATTAAAACGTATCTAATATGAATATATAAACAGACATGTGTACTCAGAGTTAACATTCACTGCCATGGATGCAAGAACAAGGTCAAGAAAATACTAAGAAAAATTGAAGGTCTCCTATTTTCTTTATGTGTGTAAATATATAATACGAATATATATATATATATCATTTACAAACTAGCTGTGTTATCAATGTTCATTTAGAAGCATATGTATGCGTGTATATATATCATTTACAAATCAGTGTTTAGATCAACAGTATCATAAGGGTTTGTTCCATATGGTTCAAGCTGTGACGGGCCCGGGGTGTGACTGACAGAATGTCTCCTTGGCACGGTTGAAGGGGCGGGATTTGGACACTCTCCACGAGTGTGTCCTACGCATTGGCACCGAGTACATCTTCGTTGTATCGAACTTTCACCACGTGATGGACGTCGGTCGTTCTTTCTCGGTCTCCCGGCCCTGTTCTTATCCATTAAAGGTGGATAGCATGGTGGAAGCGGGTTGGGTGGATACACCCATGCTGCAGGGGGTCCAGCTGGGTTTATTACCTCTACGTATGTTTTCCGGTAATATTCGGACGTGAAGAAAGGTACAGCCAAGTCGCTGCAATCTGTACGACCCATATATGTTGCTGCAGCGATGGCATGGCCGCACGGTAACCCAGATTTATCCCATTCGCGACACGAACAAAGGTGGTCTTCCATATTCACAATCGCGTGAATATAGTCATCATGCACCTCGTACTTCCCATACCCGATTGCTCTTACCGGCCATGTCGCCGCACGACGCGCCCTGTACTGAACGATATTCTCCGCCGTTGGTGCGAGTGCATTTTGTATCTTAGCTCCTTTTAGGCGTCGAATTTGGTACCACTCTTGTTGAAAGGCCCGAAAGTAGTCCATAAGATTAACAATCGGACATCTACGCGCAAAACGGGAGAGTGCATTCACAGACTCTGCACTATTCGAGGTCAGAATGTCATACCGTTGTCCAGGAAAATGGGCCGCGGACCACCTCTCCGGTCCAGCATCGTCAAAGACTTTGGCTGCTTCTTTGACACTGTATCGTAGCATATTAATGTACTTGTTAAACTCCCGATCCGTATATGCTCTGCATGCCGCCCAATAGACATCCTTGTAGGTGGTAATACGTTTGTCCTTGGATTTGGCGTTCATCTCCAAATGTCGACAGCATATGGCGTGAGGGGCGTTTGGGTACATGGCAGAGATTGCGGCGCTTATGGAAGGAGCCCTGTCAGACATAAACACCAACCCTTGCGGGTCTCCGATAGCTTGTCTCAACATGGACAGAAACCAAGTCCACTCGTCCCCGGTTTCGGACTTGCCTACGCCGAAAGCTACTGGAACGATGGAGTTATCCCCGTCCATGGCAACCGCCAGGAACATCATACCCAAGTAACGGCCCTTTAAATGGGCTGCGTCTATTATCAGGACACGACGTAGATTTTCCAGAAATGTGCGGATCTGCAAAAACATAGGTTAAAATGTTATAGTTTATAATGTGTAAATGTTATAGTTTATAATGTGTAAACATATGACGTGTTAAAATACGTACCGCGGGTCCAAGGGCCACGAAGCACATCTCAAACCGTCCACGTGAATCGGTCCGTAGCTGCGTGACAGTATCAGGGTTCTGCATCTGCAAATTATATAAATATGTCGGGAGTCGTTCATACGACTCCTCGAACGTGCCTCTCACCATAAACAGTGCATGGCAGCGCGCACGCCACGCTTGGTGGTAATCAATCGTGACGCCGAACTGCCGGTGAACGTCGTGGACGATGTCCTTTGGACGCAATGACCTGCTAACATCAAGAAATTTGTTTTTCAGGATCGCACCCAAAGTCTTTTTGTCGGCTTGTTTGTGGTGGGGATTAAGTTGCGTCCTCGTACAAGTGTGTACGTCGTGCAACTTTCTAATCATTATCGCCCCTCCTTTGGGACCCGTGTGAATCGCGTACAACCTCCACTCACACTTTTCTCTAGCACATTCAACTACGTATTTGATTTTGTTAGATGCCCGCACGCGACTTTGGAAACCCTCTTCCAAGAACTTGAGTCCGATCTGACTTGCTAAGAGATCCTTCGAATTGAATATCTGACCTGCTGTTAAACTTTCGCTACGAATATTAGGTGTAGGTTCGTAGCTTTGTGTCTGGGTATGGGAGTCTGGAAGAATAGGGGGCATATCAAAAAAGCCATTTATCTGACTACATGATTTTCTACTAGGGGTATATTCTTCGTGATCATCATTATCGGTGTCTGATCTGTCTATTTCAGAATTACCCGTTCTGAAAACGTGGGTTTCGTCATCAGCAACTCCAGCAGTACGCCATTCGTGTGGTTGTGGTGATGGTGGTGGTGGTTGTTGTTGTTGAGAATCAGGCTGCTCTATTTGGAGGTCTTCGTCCTCGTCACCCTCCTCGTCACCGTCGTCGTCACCGTCGTCGTCACCGTCGGATACGCCGGGATACACAAAGAGTAATGGGGGTCTTTCTGAATCGACTGCAAGGTGCAGAAAAGTAGAGATATCCCCATCGTTGGATAAATCCACAAATGACCCATCGCCATTTTTAAACACTAACTTGCAAATATCAGAAGAGTTGATTCCACATTTTTGCATGGCGTATGCAACAAACTTCTGATAAGTATAGTTTACTGACACTTTTACACCATGCTTAGATTTATAAGCAAAATTCCACTCATTGTTATCTTGCACCCATTCACCATCAAAACAGAAATATAGCTTAGCTTTTGCAACAGATGAACTCATTTTTTCAGTAGTATCTCAAACACAAAATATTGCAGAAAGAAATATTGCAACAATGAAATCGTTGTGTGAGAATTATGGCTTGAATTTTACGTCTATTTATGAATGAAACAACCAACATATCAGAAAACCAATCTCTTATTTCATCCACAAACTGATATTCCAAAAACATTGATTTAACATTGATTGAAACATGCAATTGAATTTCAACCACAAATCGGTCTTTAAATTGCAATAATTGTGGAAAAAAACAGTAAAAGCATCAAGATTCGTCTAAGTATAGGGGCTGAAAGTGTAAATTTTCAGGGACCAAAAGTTGAAAATTTCAGGGACCAAAACTGTAAATTTTGGCCCATCGCGGGCTGCGATCGCGGGCAGGGACCAAAAGTGCACCGCGGCCAAAGTTTAGGGGCTTCGCGGGGCATTTGTGCCCAAAATACGTGCCACGTCAGCGTATCCCGCGATCGCGGGACCCCATCGCGGGTATTTTGGGTATTTTTGCAAAATTGAAATTTTTTAGGGTATTTTGGTAACAGTTGGTTTGACTTTGGGTATTTTAATAAATTTCCCTATAATTAATATTCTAAAAAAAACTTTAAATAATGTATTTATGAAATTGTAATCACTATTTTAAAAAACTCACCGCACAGTCACAAGGCTTGTTTTTTACGTCATGTTAATCTCGTGGCACGTCAAAGTTTAATGTGTAGTTTTTGTAATCCGATATTTGATTTTCTTTACGTTTTTAATTTCGTATTTGCAAGTTATTAATATATAACCAAATTAAACTTGATTATTACTGTTGACTCATTGAGTAGTACTACAAAAACATTTGTTGTTCAATATAATATTATATATGAATTAGAAATTTGACATTATAAATCACGCCTTAAAAACGCAATGGCTTCGTTGGGGCTCTTAAGGCTTGAGGCGTGGCTTCGCCATTTAGAACCTAGATTGTAATACATTTAACTTAATTGCTCTAAGAGCATATCCAACGACTTCTCTAAAATGAAGAAGTAAAAAATCAAAATCTACAAAAAAAGAAAAACCACCTTCATCTCCAACAAATTTTTTATTTTAGAGATTACACAATTAATTTATTAAAGTTTTCAATACAGTTCATAAAATATTATTTCTCCGTCATAAATATTTAATTTAAAGCAATTTTATTGGTAAAATGAATAAAAATCATTTTCTCTCATATTTAATCAGTTTTGGAGATATCTCTAAATTTGGAGATTTTTATCATCTATCTTATATTTTCTCCGTTTTGGAGAAAGTTTGGAGGAATCTATTGAAACAAAAAATCTCCCAAATCCTAATAATAAAGAAGTTGTTGGAGATGCTCTAATATATCCAGCTAAATTGTTGTATTGATAAAATAATTATTTGTGTCCAATAAAATTTAAAGAGTTTTTTGAATTTAGAGAGATTTTTTTTAATATTCCATTTTAGATAATGTATTGGAACTAGTAGAAAAAAACACTCAAAAATCTCCATTTTTTATTTCATGAAATTTGTTGAAATTCCTCTAAATGAATTTATTTTGAATCAAATCGTCGATTGAAATATAAAAATGAGAAGGCTAACGTTGATGCATAAAAATATAAAATTGTTAACAAAATTTACTTATAAAAAGGTCATTTACAATAACTATTTTATTTTTTGAGTAAACTACAAAATTGGTTCATGTGGTTTGTCAAAAATAACATTTTTTGACCCTATAATTACAAATTTACAAGATAGCCATCATATTTGCAAAAAATAGCCATCATATTTACAAATTTACAAGATTCGCTAAATTTGAAGCATTTTTCTTAGTTTATTGATTCTTTTGTCTTTTACTCGATTAAAAGTCATATAGACCGAAATTGTAAAATCGGTTTTGATTGGGTAAAAGACAAAAAAAATAATAAGAGATTAAAAAGGCCTTCATTTAACATATTTTAAGAGGCGTTATATATCAAATCTGAACCTTTTTGCAAACCATAATGCCGTGCGTATCACCTTCGGGTACCACGGCGGGTTCACCATCGGGTTGGGGGCGGGTTGACGGTACGGATAGGGCGGGTTCACATCGGGTTCATGGTCGCTGGTAAGGGTGGGTTCGGGAACCCGGCGTAACCCGGCGTAATTTTTTTTTAAATATAACCGTTTACCAACGGCTCTTTTTTTTTCAAATTATACACACTATATATATTAACCTCTACCACCTTCATTTTTTCACACCAAAAAATATCTCAAATTCAATATTTTCTTCCATTTCTTTCAAATTCAATACTTTCAATACTTTCTTCCACCATGAATTCAAACACCACACCTACATCCCGTCGTAACCGATCTAGGAATTCGGATACACCGCAACAAGACCCGGACCTTGGCTTCCAAGCATTTGCTCAACAAGGTTATATTCCTCATCAATTTACATATCAAGGTTTGCTCCAACAAGGTTTTACTCCCGCTAATCACCAACTTCCTCAACCCGCGACTTTCAACACCGGAATCGATCTCGAAGAGGAGTTTGTTCCTGAAACCCAAGAACCGCAAACACCACGATCGATCTCGACACAACAATCAAACCCGGAACGACAACCAAACCCGACACCAACGCAAGAGGGAGTAAAGAGGAAGTGGCGTTAGTGTCGGCGTTGACGTTTCGGAGGACCCCGTTGTCGGTAACGCACAAAGCGGTGGTACTATTTTTATTATTATTATTATTATTATTATACTTTAATTTATATCAATGGATTACAAAATGAAAAAACTTGAACTCGAAGAAAAACAGTTGCAACTCGAGTTAGAAAAACGATTTGATAAAGACTTCGAGTTTTTCATAGCCCCGCATGATCACCTTACGGGAGATATTTTGAGGGATACTTTGGCGAAGAAAGAGAGAATTAGAAAATTACATAATTTTTAATATTAGTTTTTAGTGTTTTGTATTTTGTAATTTTTAATGAATGTTATGAATTTTTATTTTTATTATTTATCTTATTTTTATTTATTAAAAAATATATGAATATTTTTATTTTGTTAAATAATTAAATGTATAAATAAAAGAATTAAAAAAGTTGATGTGGCGCTGAGGTGGCATCAGGGTTCAGAGGGTATGATAGGAAGCGGTACTCCATTTTAGGGTAAGGAGGGTAGGAAAGAGAAAAGCTGATGTGGCGCTGAGATGACATCAGGGTTCAGTGGGTATGATAGGAAGCGGTACTCATGGTCTAATGACTATATTGTAGTTTTAAAACAGTAGAAATGAGAAGTGTTATTTTTATCGGCCGTTTCTTGAGTTTTTTTAACCCAATTTCAACCCTTATAATTAGCGGTTTAGCGGTTCGACTGCTCAGCGGTTCTACGGGTTAGGTTTAATTGGGTTGATTACATTTAAAAATAATAGTATTTTTTGTGTGAATAAAAAACTGAATAGAATTATGGTGGGTTTTTTATTTTATTGATCAAATAATATTTTATAAATAAACTTAGTAAATTTAAGAGTAAACTACACTTTTGGTCCCTGTGTTTTGGTGTTTATAACACATTTGGTCCCTACAGTTTAAAAATTACACTTTAGCCACTACAATTAGCCATTCGGTCCGGATTTGGTCCCTCTGACAAACGTCCGTCCAATGTCAGACGTTAGGGGCAACTATGTGAGATGCACATGAGGGTAAATCAGTCTTTTTCCCTCACAGGGACCAAATCCGGCATGGATGAACTTTCCGGCGATATAAACCCAGTTTCCGGCGAGAACCCAGAAACCGGCGAGATCTCGATTTTCCGATAATACCCCAAACTCATTGATTTCTCGATGATTTTTAAATCTGAAAGTTGTAAGATGCTCGGTTTCTCTACACGAACTGATAAGTGATGGTTAGATCAAACAAATCTCAAAAAAATAAAAATCAATCTAAAAAAAAATTGATTTCCCACACCCACCCCCAAAAACCTGCAACTTCCATCTTCTCCCCTACCTCCAAAAACCTGCAACTCTTTCTCTCCTCACCCACCCATCAAATATATGAATCCCATTTTTTTATGCAAACACTAAAAACTTGAACAGATCTTGGCTGCAACACTGCCCACAAGCCTCGATTGAAAATAAAAGCAAAGAGATGGATCGAAAGCAGTACCGAAAGCGATATTTGATGAACAAAACGTTGCCCACAAACCTGTGCTCGGAAAAATTAAATGCAGAAATAAATCGTCACAACCTCGATTGAAAATAAAAGCAAAGAGATGGATCGAAAGCAGTACCGAAAGAGATTTGATGAACAAAACGCTGGTTGTTCTGAAAAGCAAGCTGATGATGATGCTTATCCATTTCTTTTTCTAGACAAATTTTGCACACCAAAACCCAAGTTCCTCAAGGTAATGGTATAAGGGTTTTGATGTGCAAAATTGTCTAAAACAAAGAAGAGGAAGATGGTAATTGTATAAGGGTTTTCATCGGTTGCATTTGGGTCATCAAGGAAGGGGTTATGATCGCCGGAGGTGGGTTGTGACCACCGGAGAAGAAAAGGAGAGCGGAGGCGGTGGGTGAGGGTTTGAGACACACATACAGACACATACGTGTGTATATGTATATATATAGAGAGAGTAAACTACACTTTTGGTCCATGTGGTTTAGTGTTTATCTTAGCCTTTGGTGGTAGTGGTGGAGAGTGGTGGTGGTGGTGGTGGTGGTGGTGAGTTGGGGAAGAAGAAGATAGGAGAGAGAAAGAGAGTAGGGGTGGGGTGGGTTTGAGTAAACGTCCACATTTGGTCATTGGGAGGTAAAAAGACGAATTTACCCTAATGTGCATCTCACATGGTTGCCCTTAACGTCTGACAGCTGACGGACGTTGGTCAGAGGGACCAAATCCGGACCGAATGGCTAATTGTAGTGGCTAAAGTGTAATTTTTAAACTGTAGGGACCAAATGTGTTATAAACACCAAAACACATGGACCAAAAGTGTAGTTTACTCTAAATTTAAATTAAAAACTTTTGTTGCGTTCTCACTTTTTAATTTTATATATAAAAAAAACTTTTTGAGGATTTATTAAAAAGTTGCAAGTGGTGCGTGGATTTATTGAAAAAGTTTAATTGGCTGAGCTGGTTTTGGTGGGGGAGATTTGGTTTGTGTCAACTCCACATGGGCCTTTGGCAATTTCAAAAAAAAAAAACTAGAAAACCATAAAATATAAAACAAATACTTAAAATCGTTCATAATCTTTTAAAATATATTTAATTTGGTTTTAATTTATATATGCAAGGTGAAAAGGGTAAATTCACATTTGCAATTGTGTTTTAAACGACTAAATACGAACTTGAAGTCCAATCGGAAACTTCAACAAATAGTTGCTTTCAGTAACCGTTTTATATCTTTCTAGATGGATGAGTGAGTATGTGCGTGCGTGCGCGAGAGATTCTTAATTCAGTATTTTCAGCCAATGAAATTTAATGGTTGTATTCTAATGACATGATTTTTCTTAATTTATACATGTTTACTTTTGAGTCAAAAAGAAACAACAAGTGACTCTTACCTAAAGGGCTTACAATTTGCTTTTTTAGCCTTTTCATTAACACAAACAAAAGATTGTGGGACATTACATTTTGGTGCTAAAGGGAACATAAATTTGGTCAGAGTTCATATATAATTCAATAAAAATGCTCTTTTTGGTAAGAATTGAAATAAAAATATTATATTTTTATTGTAAAGACGTTTGTTTGAGAAGATCTCATTAGAATGACAAGATGGGTCCTCTCACACCGGCTCAACGTCGTGAAATTGGTGATTCAACTTAAATCGTTTTCAAATGGAGACAAAATACAAGTTATTACGTTTGAATTGAATAAAAAGCGAAGGATGCATTGGGATTATACGAGGAAGTAAGGGTCTTTTTATTAGTATCTTAATGAGACTCATAACTTATTCGATAATTTATACATGATTGTTTGGTAATGACTTAATGATATATAAAAGGAAAATTTATTAAAATACCCAAAATTGACTTCCAACTTACAAAAATACCCAAAATCTCTCCCGTTTTGCCAAAATACCCCGCGATCGCGGACCAGGCTCCGCGATGGTCCTGCGATTGGGCCGAAATTTATAGTTTTGGCCCCTCCCTCGATGGGGGCCAAAATTTTCAGTTTTGGTCTCTTTTCACGTTTTTTGCATGTTTTTACTTTTTTTTCCACAATTATTGTACTTGAAAGACCAAATTGTGGTTGCAATTCACTGGCTTGTTTCATCAATGTTGAATTATTGTACTTGGAAGACCAAATTGTGGTTGCAATTTACTGGCTTGTTTCATCAATGTTGAATTATTGTACTTGGAAGACCAAATTGTGGTTGCAACTCATCTTCCTCAATGAAATTTCCTCCATAAATATCAGTAAAATGCAATCCATAATCATTCATCCATTCCATTGTGGTTGCAATTCACATCCATTCCATCCTTCTTTCTTGCTTTCTTTCTTCATCATTTAAGTATTTTCTTTTTGAAATACTACTGAAAAAATGAGTTCATCTGTTGCAAAAGCTAAGCTATTTTTCTGTTACGATGGTGAATGGGTGCCAGACAACAATGGGTGACATTTTGCTTATAAATCTAAGCATGGTGTAAAATTGCTAGTAAGCTTTACTCATCAGAAGTTTGTTGCATACGCCATGCAAATATGTGGAATCGACTCTTCTGTTGTTTGCAAGTTAGTGTACAAGAATGATGATGGGTCAACTGTGGAGTTATCCATCGATGGGGATATCTCTGGTTTTCTGCAATTTGCAGCCCAGTCAGAAAGACCTCCATCACTTTTTGTGTATGGCGATTCATCAGTGTGCGACGAAGACGATGACAAAGGTGATGACGAAGGTGATGACGCAGACTTCCATCTGGAGGAGCCTGATTCTAAAATTCAGGCGTCCTACGACCCAACAGTTTATTCGAATCATACATATGGTCTTAACGACTGTTATCCTGATTCTGTTCCGAAGACGCAACAACAACAACAACAACAACAACAACAACAACAACAACAACAACAACAACAACAACAACAACAAAGAAGAAGGACGCTTTGCTGGACTTGCTGATGATGAAACCCATGTTTTCACAATTGGTAGATCTGAGACAGATCAAGTACCGATAGTGATGAGGACGAAGAAGGAGGAAAATATACCCCTACTAATAAATCATTTAGTCAGTTAAATGACTTTTTTGATATGCCTCCTATTCTTCCAACCTCGGATACACATACACAAACCTACGAACCTGCACCTTATAATCGCAGTTCAAGGATACAAGTAGGTGAAATATTTGATTCGAAGGATGAGTTGGCCACACACCTCGGAATTAAGTTCATAAAAGAGGGTTTCAAAAGTAAAACGAAGAAATCCGACAAAACCAGATACGAAGTTGTATGTGGGAGAGAAATTTGTAATTTGAGGATGTACGCGACGTCCGTGGACTCTAAAGGAGGGATGTTTGTCATTAGAAAGTTGCACGACGAACACACTTGTTTGAGGACGCAACTGAATCCCAACCACCGACAAGCCAACAAAAGGACTTTGGGTGCAATACTGAAAGGCAAATTTGTTGATGCTAACAGGGCATTTCGTCCAAAGGACATCGTCAACGATATAAACCAGTAGTAGTACGGGATCACAAATTGGTTACTACCAAGGCTGGAGTGCGCGATGTAGGGCACTGCTAATCGTGAGAGGCACTCCCGAGGAGTCGTATGAACGACTCCCTGCGTATTTATATAATTTGCAGTTGCAGAATCCAGGTACATTCACCAAGATAAAGACCGATTCAAAGGGGCATTTTGAGTTGTGATTCATTGCCCTTGGACCCGCGGTACGTATATTAACACTTCATATGTTTACACATTATAAATTATAACATTTACAAAGGGAAACCACCTATGTTTTTGCAGATCCGCACATTTCTGGCAAATCTGCGTTGTGTCTTGGTAATAGACGCTGCCCATTTAAAGGGGCGTTACTTGGGCATGATGTTCCTGGCGGTTGCCATGGACGGGAATAACAACATCGTGCCCGTAGCTTTCGGAGTAGGCAAGCCCGAGACCGGGGATGAGTGGACTTGGTTTCTGTCCATGTTGCGACAATCTATCGGAGACCCGGAAGGGTTGATGTTTATGTCCGACAGGGCTGCTTCCATAAGCGCCGCAATCTCTGCCACGTACCCAAACGCCCCTCACGCCTTATGTTGTCGACATTTGAAGATGAACGCCAAAACCAAGGACAAACGTATTACAACTCACCACACCGTCTACTGGAAGGCATGCAGAGCGTATACGGTTCGGGAGTTTGACCGGTACATGAATGCACTACGAGTTACTGCCAAGGATGCAGTACAAGTTATGGACGATGTTGGACCGGATAGGTGGTCGACGACCCATTTTCCTGCACAACGTTATGACATTCTGACCTCCAATAGTGCAGAGTCGGTGAATGCAATCTCCCGTTTTGCTCGTAGATTACCGATTGTACAACTTATGGAGTACTTCCGGACCTTTCAACAAGAGTGGTACCAACTTCGACACCGAAAAGGAGGTGAGATGCGTAATAGACTCACACCAAAGGCGGAGGAGATAATTCTCCTCGGGGCGGGAAAGGCTTCGGCATGGAGGGTAAGCTAAATTGGGTATGGGAAGTACCAGGTTCGGGATAACCATGTTGACGCGATTGTCGATATGACCGACCATGTTTGTTCATGTCTTCAATGGCAAACATCTGGGTTACCGTGCGGTCATGCCATCGCTGCTGCAAGGCATATGGGTCGTAGAGATTGCAGCGACTTAGCTATAAATTTCTTCACGTCCGAAACTTACCGGACAACATACCGGGAGGTAATAAATCCAACTGGACCCCCTGAATCATGGGTGTCTCCACCCGACCCCCTTCCACCATGCTATACACCGTTAAATACTAAGAACAGAGTCGGGAGACCAAGAAAGAACGATCGACGTCCATCACGTGGTGAAGGTCCGATACAGCAAAAATGTACTCGGTGCCAAGCAGTATGACATACTCGTGGAGAGTGTCCAACTCCCGCCCCTTCAAACGTGCCAAGGAGCAGACGTTCAGTCAGCCAACGAAGTAGCACGCAAGGCCCGTCGGAGCTTGAACCACATGGAAATATAAGATATGATAACGTTGATCTGAACATTGATTTCCCTTGATTAGGACGATAAATCTTGTATGCTTAGTGCTCTTGTTTTATATATAACATGATTTTATCTAATTTATCGTCCCGAGTAATTTATCAAACATAAGTGATTTACGTTGTAATTTAGCAAACATAAGGGACCGAAGTTGTAATTTAACAAACAAAAGAGACCCAAGTTGAAAAAGGGACCAAAATTGAAAATTTTGGCCCCAAATTGCGCCCCCCATCGAGGGAGGGGCCAAAACTGTAAATTTCGGCCCATCGCGGGACCATCGCAGAGGCAAATCGCAGGCCACGTGGGCCTGGTACGCGATCGCAGGATCGCGGGGTATTTTGGCAAAACGGGAGAGATTTTGGGTATTTTTGTAAGTTGGAAGTCAAGTTTGGGTATTTTAATAAATTTCCCTATATAAAATGACTTATTTAGTAAACTTCTAGATGGAGTTTTATGGAGAAAACTAAGTTTTTCCATACATGTCTCTTTCAGTTAAAAACACGCCATGGCCAGACCTACATAGGTGCCAACGGTGGCACGTGCCACCGTATTATTCTTCCGTCGAAGGATCAAAAAAATTAGGTTTGTGAAAGGTGCAACCGTATCAATTTGTTTTGTGTCACCGTATATATTTTGAAACTACAATAAAAACACAAGTTTTTCTTAGTAGAGTTGGTTTGAAAGGTTTTTGCTTGAAAAGCAAAGGACTAACCACCAAACCAATATTGATTTTCTAAAAAATATATATATCTATATTTGGTTTTTATATTCATATGGTGCTACTATTTGAAAAAATTCTAGATTCCCTTGAAACTTGCTCATTTTATGTATGAATAAGAGAACTCTCAAACAAAAACTTTTCTCAATCTATAGATTGATTTATACAAGTAATTTAAAATAAGCTAGAATTAATGATTCAATATCTTCTTCTTTTTTTAATTTTCGGTATGAAAAATATTTAGATATTTGATGATTAAGATAAAGGCTACAGTTTTATTGAAAATATCAAGGGAAATAAAGTAAATCTGGTGTGCTCCTTTTTACTTTCATATGTTTTATAAATTAAAAAGTAATGGAGTGTGTCATGACTCAACCATCAAGAACTGACTCGTGCAATCTATGTGTAATGACTTCACAATAAAACATCTTGTTTGAAAAAAATAGAGGACAAATGCATTAAAATGCAACCAAATTTAGTTTTGTTCTTATTTAATGTAATAAATTTTTATTTTTCTTAATTAGTGTGACAAATGTTAATTTTTATTTTATACGTATTTTGACCTGTAACCTGATAATCCGGTAAACATTTGATGATAAAGATGTCATGTTGTCAAAATGGTTACGCCTGGTTGTCACTTTTTTAAACACACCAGTTTTTCTTTTTCTTTTTTAATTTTTTTATGATTTACCTCTTTTATTTTATTGAAACATGTACACATGCTATTTAAGAATATTGTACGAGTATTGATACATAGGATACACGTGTTCAAAGCAAAGAAAAAATGACACTAGGTTAAAATGTGTATCACGAAGAAGAGGACGGGTGGAGTCTCCTATATGATCTCATCGGAGTTTTGATCTTTCAGCGCAGCCATTTCATGCTCTGGAATTTTGGGGTGGGGGGTTGGTTGAAGATGGAGGGGGAGTGACGTGGTGTAAGGTTTTGTGTTTTGTTTTCAGTTTTCTTATACTTGTACATTAGCACTAAACACTTGTATATTTAAATTTTGTTAATATAATTGAAAATTATGCCATGTCAATGTCTTATAAGCTAATAACTTGTTAAGAAGGTAATATATATATAAAATAGGAAAAATTAAAAGTTTAATACATTGATTGAGAAAAAATAAAGTTTTTTACACTAAAAAAATTAAACTAAAGTTCGTTACATTTTTATGCATTTTTCCCAAAAATAAATTAGTTTAGAAACTATTTTATTTTTTCTAAGTATATATTACTCGTATAAGTTTATTACCGAAAAATTATTTAAACTAGTTTATTAAGATATCTCTAATAAATTATTCAAAATTTCTTTAAAATGGAAAACTAGAACTCTAAAAAAATTGCATTTATTTTCAACAGATTCTCTGTTTTAAAAAATCCAACATTAATTAAAATATTAAAATATTTTATTCATCTATTAAAACATCATCTCTATCTAAATATTTGTTTTCAAAGCTTCCTATTGATGATCTTACATGGTAATCGTATTTGGGGTTCATACATGAAGGGGAAAAAAACTGTTTTCCTTTAACGTTCACCATTTTGAAGATAGTTTTAAGAAAACTTTTGGAACAAAATATTAACTAAAAAAAAACTCATTTTTAACATGTCATTTTAAGAAAAAATGTTAGGCTAAAGTCTAGTGAGAACAAACAGTTATATTTAAAGTTAACATAAATAACTTGGAAATATAACTTTAACCAACAATATATATTATTTGAGTAAAAATGTTTTCAAGGTAGCACATAACATCTTGCGATGACAAGGGAGGCCCGATTTCCACGATTAGTGACGGAACACAAAAGTAGGTCACATGTCATGTTAGTTAAGCCATACTCGTGGATTACAATCAGTTGATATATCGAGCTCAACTCCTCTAAGTCTATTGCTCGTGGAGTCTCAAGTTAAACCCATCTAGATATGTACATTGAGATATCCAAATCCGAGATATAACTCATTCACAATGGAATTACAATTTACTGATCTTGGGACGATGCCCGACCATATAGGTCCACACCTTACCTACCATAGAGACCCAATGCCTATTTTGTGCTACAACAAGGGAGATTCACTACTAGAAAAAGAGGTAACAGTGACGAAAATCAGTGACGGGAAATTCCGTTACTGATCAGTGACGGGTTAGTGACGGGTCAACGACGAAACGACCAAGAACACAATCCGTCACTAATTTGTGACGGATCAACGACGGGCAGAAGTCTGTCACTAATCAGTGACGGATTAGCGACGGAATGTATTTAAAAAATAATTAAAAAATAAAATATATATGTCCGTCACTAATTCGTCACAAATTGTGAAGGATTAGTGACGGACACGTGGATTTTCATTTTAAAAATAAATAAATAAGGAAATACACGTTTCCGTCGCTAATCCATCACTAATTAGCGATGGATTAGTGACGGACATATGGATTTTCTTTTTTATTTAATTTTTAAACATAAATTAATGAGTTCCGTCACTAATCCGTCACTAATTAGTGACGGATTAGTGACGGACACGTGAATTTTCATTTAAAAAATAAATAAAAATGAAAATTAGCGACGGATTAGTGACGGATTCCACGTTTCTGTCACTAATCCGTCGCTAATTTGTGACGGATTAGCGACAGAATTTTTAAGTTTTTTATTTTTTTATATCTTTTATTTTCTCATGTTTATGTGTTATATGTACATATATGTGTGTGTTATATGTATCTATGGGTCTATGTTATATATATATATATATATACATATAGTGTATATATATATAGTGTTGGGTTCCGCTGAGAAGTGACAAATTTGGTGGAAAACATGAGAAGTGGTTATCAGCCGTTGGATGAGAAATGGATGAACATTAGGACGAGATGCACTACACTAGATCAATTCCCTTTTAAGCCGCAATTCATGGGAGGGTATTTGATTAAAAGTGATCAATAGTTAAAAGTACTTCTCACCAAAAATGACACTTCTCACATGATCTCATGCATATACATACATACATACATACATACATACATACATACATACATACATACATACATTGGTTTCTAACCACGATGGATCTATGTATATTGTTGTATATATGTTGATATGAATGTGTATATATGAATGTATAGATAATGCATGTGTAGTTTGGTAATTGCATATGATGTATATATGTGTTATATATTTGTGTATGAAAACTGAAAATAGAAAAGAGGCGAGACTATGAAAATTTCCCCCCACACCCCAAATTTTCCCCCAAAATTGGACTAGCCCTAACCCTAATCGCGCCATACTTTGCATCGTATCTTCTGCTACCTTCACATCTCATTTGTTTCTCTTCCTCCCAGAATCCCTTTCGCTCTATTTTTCTCTCTCGATGACCACCACCACTTTTCGCTGTTGTTCACCGCAGCTCAGCACCATCAAACTGATTTATGTGTTTTTACTTCTGCTCACCGCCGCTCATCTTCTGCTCATCGACTAGCTCGCCCTATTGTTAGAGGTATCATCTACTAATTTGTGTGTTTTTACTTGTCTGTTTCTTGCCTAATTTCAGGACATTTGTGTATCTGTTGAATTCTTCTCTGATTTATGGTAAACATAAAATCAAAAAGAGAGATCATTATCTAGTTTATACATATATAATATGAAATTTTGATTTACAACTTATTCTTCTTGAAATCAGTTTCTTAATTATCTAGTAAATTTGTTTTAATTAATTCCCTCTGCTATATTGTTGTCTTCTCTTTTGGCCATTAATGTTGCATGTTGGAAGTTTGCTTGCCAGCATCCATGCCTCATCCTCTTTTGCCACTAGTGCGGCTGTTGGATCCTGCATCCATATGTAGTAAAAGTAAGTTAAAATCTGTCAACTTCTTGTACTTTACACGCATACAAATATATATAATGCATTTATATCTCTCTTCTCTCATTTGTTATTACATTTTAGTTGTTTATGCTATCAGAATGAAGATGGGTCTGTTAATTATCATATGCTTGTAGGCATGCATTTGTTGTAATGTGTATAATTATTTGATTAATATTTTTCACTAATTTTACGTTCCACCCATGTTATGCTGAATTATTTGCAATTTGGCATTAATTTTGTATCTAATAATTGTGTATGGTGTTAAATTGAACATGTTGTAAAGAGTTGTTTCTTCTGATATTACACTGATCCAGTTAATATATGCTTGCTCTGTGTTCTCGTAAAATGATTAATCCAGCTTCATATTCTTTATTGTAATGTCTTTAGCACAATTCTATACACGTCCTTACAATTATATATGTATATATATAGTTACAGTCATATTCATGATTTCTATCTTTCTTGGTGATTGTAGCGACTCAAACTTCAGAGACGTTGATCTTTAGAACCCCTATGTAACATCTTTATATTTTGTAATAGCTACTATGGCAACAGTGGGTAAGTTCCTTCATTTCAAGGGGACTCTTTTTGCATAAGACAATGATTTTTTTTGTTTAATCCAAGACTTTAAACATCAAATGATGTTCTAATATTTCACTTCCTTCACTAAATCATCCGTTTACAAGAAATCTATCAAGCATTATTTTTGTTTTATCACTTGTAGTATATTAGCAATAAAGTCGCTTATATGTATTTGTGTTTGGTTTGATTTGTATTCAGATGCATTCATTAGCTTCGATCTAGAACAATTAAATTTTGGTTAAATGTATGAGATGATCCTGATTACAGTTCTAGTAGTGGAAGACCCGGAACTGAGATATTTGAGGCATGAAGAACTTAGGATCTCGAGGGGAGATGGTGGCAGCGTCTTCGTTCTACTGAAGGAAGGCTCTCCCCTACTTATTATACCTTAAAATTCTGGTATGTACATTTCTTGTGTTTGTGATACACACACACACACGCACATATATATATATATATATATATATATAGAGAGAGAGAGAGAGAGAGAGAGAGAGAGTCCTACTAAATTGTAACCATTAAATGTGTGTAACCCGTGTAAACCGTCGATTTCATAGGTTTTTTTGATGAATTTTTTTATGGAATTGTTTATTTTGATGAAATTATTTCATATCATTCATTTCTTGATGAAATTTTTTTATGAAATTTGTAGTTTCATAGGTGAAAACGAAAATATATGAACAGTTTCATAAAAATGAAAAAACCTATGAAACTACAAATTTCATAAAAAAAATTCATCAAGAAACGAATTATATGAAATAATTTCATCAAAATAAACAATTTCATAAAAAAAATTCATCAAAAAAACCTATGAAATCGACGGGTTACACACATTTAATGGTTACAATTTATTATCTCTCTCTCTATATATATATATACATATACTTATGCATCTCTAGACGGATTCTTTTTTTGTTGTTGTTGTGTTCTTTTAAAGTCTCTAAACTAACAAAAAGATTTGATCTTTGTTGTAGATCATAAATTTCATTTTATGGGGAGGTACAATGGGCAAGATGGGCAAGATTTTCATAGGTATTTTATCAATTATGTTAAGTTTTGACTTGTACTCTAAAAATACATTGTTGTTCATTAAATGAGAGACAAGATTGTAACCTTTTTTGTTTGAACATAAATTTTAGATTTTTAATGGGCACTTTCATTTAATTTTATTATTGATTTCGGTTGCATTGTGAAGGGTAAACGAGTAGTATACATACATATATAGAGGTACCTTCTTTTGTTAACTTAATTATTAGTGTTAACTTTGTTAACCATATGTAACCAATCAGATTCATTCATCTTTTCTAGTTGCATCACACATTCCTTGTTTAATGGGAGGGTAGAATTGGAAAATATAATAACACTAAGCGTGAGGTGGCAAGTGGTTAATGTTTCCTTAAATTACTCTATGATAAACATGGTAGTTTATTTTAATTGATTTTTGTTTTTATTATTTTATTGTTTATATTTTTTATCAAATGCGATCTTGTATTTTGTATATTTTATATTTTATATTTTATATTTTATATTTTATTGTTTATATTTTTTATATTTTATATTTTATTATTTTATTGTTTATATTTTTTATCAAGATTTTGTTTAATTGATTTTTGTTTTTATTATTTTATTGTTTATATTTCAAAAAACATTCTAATGTTCATAAGTGTTATACGTGCACTTATGTTTATTTATTTAGAACACATATGAACTTCATTCATTTTTATTCAATAATCCGTAATATTAAATGTTCATATGTGTTACATTATAGCAAAAAATACCAAATATACAATGTTCATAAGTGTTACAGTAGTATTAAATGTTCATATGTGTTACATTATAGCAAAAAAACCAACTATACAATGTTCATAAGTGTTATACGTTCATATTATGTTAATTTATGTTCATAAACAAATATACGTTCACTTATGTTTATTTGTTTAGAACACATATAAACTTCATTCATTTTTATTCAACAATACGTAATACGTAATATTAAATGTTCATATGTGTTATGTATAGCAAAAAATACCAAATATACAATGTAAAATATAAAAAATATAAACAACAAAATAATAAAAACAAAAATCAATTAAACAAAATCTTGAAAAAAAATTCTTTCAATTGCCGTGAAAAGTGGGTTTTTCAAACCCTTTCCATATTAGATATTTTCCTTATTATATTTTAATCATGGTTTGACAAATTTACCCTTCTTCACATATGTTATGAACTAAGTGCGTGTTATTTTTGAAGGGTTATATTAATTAATTATGATTAAATGACATCCATAGATTAAATAGATAAACGGATAAGATCAGTTAACACGGTTAACACTAATGACTTGGTTAACACAAGAAGGGGACCCTACATATATATATATGATATAATGAACCAGAAATGATAAAAATTGTATTTTTTTTTAAATTTACCAAAAATCAGTGATGGATCAGTGATGGAAAACCGTCACTAAAAGTCCATTCTGTTGCTAACTTGGTCCGTCGCTGATCCGTCGCTAATCTGGTCCGTCATTGATCCGTCACTGATCCGTCACTGATACTTTCAGCAACCTCCTGAGCAGTGACGGACTTTCAGTGACGGAATAGCGACGAAAGTTGCTTTCAGTGACGGATCAGTGACGGAATCGTCCGTCACTGATAGGGTCGATTTTAGTAGTGATTATTACCCTAATCAAACTTAATACGTAGAAAATCATGTGCCTATGAATCCATCACACTATAGTCACGCATAATTACATGTTCAAGACGTACAATACCATTCCCAATACAATAAACATATTGGTGCAAGTTAGGGGTGTACAAAAAACCATCAACCCGCGAAACCCGACAAACCCAACCCGCTAAAAACCCAATTAAACCCAACCCGTCGAACCGTCGAGCCACCGAACCGCCAAACCGCCAAACCGCTAATTATAAGTGTTGAAATTGGGTTAGAAAAACTCAACCCAACCCAAACTGCCAACCCGCCGCTAATATTTTTTATTTTAATAAAAAAATTATATATATATATATATACACGATACTTGCAGGTGTAACCCAAATTAAATTATATATAGGTACTGTTCTATGTTCTCTACTTGCCCAAATTACTTACCATTGAACAAGGTTGCATCTTAGGATCATAATTGTTAGATAGTAAATTGTTTGCCATTTGCATCAAACATCATAAGTTGTTCAATATTTTTTGATTTTTTTGTAGCTTTGTATTTTTTACATCTTGACATCATAAGTTACCAAACTAGATTTATCACCAAAGGATGAACCAAAAGAATCTTATAGGAGAAAAATGTTGGAATCATTTTTGCAACATCAACAAATGGACGTGCCAGAGAACATGAACGATGTTGATAGATATTTGGTTGATGAATCTATCAATCCAAATACTCCATCATTTGAAGTATTACTTTGGTGGAAAAGTAATGATAATAGGTATAGCATTTTGTCTTTGATAGCTAGGGATGTTCTTGCTATACCTATATCTACGGTAGCATCCAAATATGCCTTTAATACTAGCGGCCGTATTTTAGACTCATGTTTTTGAATTGTAGATAAACTCAAGGAGAATCCAACATCGGAGTCGGAAACGCTTGTACTTGATTGACGATTTGAATTGGATGCTACAATTTACGCTTTTGAAGTCTAAGCTTAAGGATTTTAATATCTATTTGGATGATTGTAAGAACTAATAATTTTATTGGGTATATTTTTAGTTTTATTTGTCGTATTTCATCGTGAACTTTATATATACGACCAAACCGCTCAACCCGCCTAACCCGCCATAACCCGCAAGGGTTGGGTTGGGTTATACTTTTGAATGGGTTGGGTTGGGTTGAGATTTTCCAAACCACCATAATTGGGTTGGATTGTAAAAATGTCAAAAACCGCCCAATCCAACCCACATACACCCCTAGGTGCAAGTATTTGAAAATTAATGAATTCCTCGATTTGCTATCATCACCCAAAATATGGATAAATGGCCCTTTGACTCTTAAAGTTCGTTAAAACATCATTGTAAGTGTTATATAAGCATGAGGAACCATTATCCATAATCTTCTCATCAAAGCTTCCAAATATCTCAAACCCTAGTTTAACCTAAATTTTCCAAAAATCCATAAATATGAGAAAGGAGCAACTACCACCATGAAAATCATAAATACACAATTAAACTCATTTTATTCTCATATTTAAACATTTTTATCAAAGATAGTTAAACCCTAAAATCTCCTAAAACCAAGTTTTAGGTCAAAATGTGTATAAAATGTAAATGAACTCAAGGAGATGATTAGAGGTTTAAAGAAGTTGTTTGAAATGTATAAAGTTTATAAAAACAAGGATGAACTCACCTAGTTATGTTTTGTAATAAAACCTAGAAATGGTGGAAATACTTGACCTCCTAAAGATGTCACCCACACACTTGAATGCTTCACTTGAGGAGATAAACCAACCTTAATAATGAACATTAATTGTCCATGAACAACCTTTAAGATGCCATAAATGAAGTGGGATGAAAGGGTGGAGGTTTCCCCTCGGAAAAGAGAGAAAAACCGCACCTCAAGAGCTCCAAAAACTGATTTTTGTGCCAAGAAAATCCGGCTTGGGCATTAAATACTGTTGGTCCCGAAGGGCTATACAAGTTTGTAGAAGGGGGGGGGGGGTTGAATACAAACACACAGATTTTACTTTTCTAAATTTTTTATTGATAAATCATTAACAATTTACAGCTTGTTGCGGGACAAGATTAAGGATAAATCCTAATCTAAACAAGTTGGAACACCAAGTTTTCTTGCACTAAGAAAGAGAAGGAAATTACTAATAATAACCTATCTCAAGATAAGAAGATGAACTTGACCAGAGTTAGCAAGTTACTTCAAAATGAAGTGAGGTATTCTTCTTATATACTGCATGCATTTAATGCATGGCAGTTAGCACTTTACACGTGGCAGCAGCTCATTGGTTGCATGTCATTGACTTTTGTAGACAACCTTAGTAGTCGCATGTTTGAACAGTGTAGTATCAGAGTGGTTGTACGATTTCAGACAATAAGGAGGTTCTTTTCTGACATATCGTACGGAGACGTGCAAGGGTGGTTAAGACAAAAGTACTTTGTACGGAGGACTTCATGATCAACTTTCGTTGATTCAGGGCTCTATCATTCTATATCAGCGAATGATAAAGTTCAGCGATAGCTGAAGTCTTGTACTTGATACTTCACGTTGAGTGGACAAATCTGAGTCTTCGCTGATCCGCATCAGTTCATTAGGAGACTTGTCGCTGGTTCTTGAGCTTGATCTTCGACTTCAGCGTAGAACCTATGTTAACATGAAACTTGTCTTCAGGGATCATAAGTAAACAACTAATTTATCAGCGATTACCATAAGGACTGAACAGGCTCAGAGCATTATGGTGAACAGTGTTCGCTGAATGTTTAATCTAAAGAACGAGAGTTCCTATCAGCGGTACTGTAAAGTCTTAGTACTTATCAGCGATAGTGAAACTCTGATACATATTGTTTTACTTACAATTTTTACTAAGTAGAATGGAGCGGGTCATTATCAAATCACTGAGGGTTTGGATCAACAATCTCCCCCTATTTGATTATGACATAGCAACAGAGAAAATTGCTATTTAATGAAAACATAAGGATAAAAAGAACTCATAAAATATTTGTCCCTTTTACTGTTTTCTGGGATCTTTTCTGTACTGATGGAGTAAAGTACTTTCGCTGAAATCTTTCTTTAAACTTCGTATCAGATTACAAAGGGAAGTGGAAAGATTACTAGTACAAGCGAAATAAATTACAAGTACAAAAGAATAACTGATAAAATAGAAGAATAAGGCGATCTTATCATCTTATAGAGGTTCTTCCTTAATGAGAAGTTCATCAAGGGTCTTTGATGTGGGAATCATCCAGTCATGGACATTTACTCCTTGATTCTTTTTGTTCAGAGCTTCTTCAAAAATCAAGGGTTTAAGATGCCGTGCCTGAATGTCGCGTTTGAATTCACACCAGTAGATGAGATCTTTCAGCTGTTCGATGGGAGTGATGGGAAGCTCAGAGATACGTTGAAAACGTTGTCGTCCACCATAGTCAATAAAGAATATCCTATAGGGTTTGCTTATGACTTTCCCAGGGATGAAAGTCTCACCAGGAGGAAGAGATGTGTCAAGTGCGGAAAGGTCAGGTTCTGGACCAAAAACTTCAGCATGAGAAAAACCAATACCTGTTTCGTTCCGTATAAGAGGACCTGAGTCTGAAGGTTTAGACTTTTTCTTTGTAGAGGCCCTTCTATTCTGATTTGCGAGAGGAGGGGGAGGAGGAATATCCACACAAGAAGAGACTAAGTCGATCTGTTTATTTATCAGCTTTTCGACATGATCCTTGTACTTAGATTGAGACTTCTGGATGGCTAATCTGATCTCCAACCATTCAGAGAGATCGTACTTCGTAATGGCTTCAGCATAGAATTTTTCGTACTGTCCGTTTTATCTGAATATCTCGATTTCAGCGATTGAAACTTTGAGGGTTGATTTTCCAGTGATATGTACCTTGTTGATTCTGGCAGGTCGATATCTGAAGTGTACCTTTTCTTTGCACCAGATTAAAGTAGATTGAGACACACTTCTCTTTTCTTCAACGATCTTCTTGGCGTCTTCCCATAGCTGACGTTGAACTTCGATTGGAGTTCTTTTCAGCTTGGGGTCTTTCACTGATTGTTGAGTAAGCTGGATGGCGAGTTCTCTGTCTTTTTCTTCAGCTTCCCTTCTTTCAGCGATTAACCTTTCAGCTCTGAGGTGATCCTTGTATTCGTTTTGTGAAAGTCTGAACTTTGGAGGAATAGAAGGAAGTTGATCACGCTTCAGGATGATTCGATGATCTTCGAATCTCTTAATCATCTCTTCTCTTCTTATCTGATCCTCTTCACTTGGTTTTTGAGGAACCAAGGAAGGTCTATTTTTGTGAGAGAGCAGTTGTTCTTCAGGTTCATCAGTCTCAATGGTTAAATCCAAGACTGGGATTATTTCTTCATCGTTGGGAGCTGGGATTATTATTGGTGAAGTCGCAGCTGTAGAAACTTCAGCGATATCCTCAAACAGGGGAGAGGACTAGCTGAAACACATCGATCGTTTAAGTAAGAAGAGTTGGGGAAGAAAGAGATAGAAAAAGAATGTGGTTAAGTGTATAGAGGTTTTATGGATTGAAGGATTGAGATAGGATAAAGGAGGGATGCAGTGTAAGGGAATAGAAGGTAGTGTACCTGACAAACCGGCTTTTTAAGCAAGATCGTCAGATTGTCATCTTCAGCGAGGCCTTTGTTTTTGCCTTTGTCAGCTTCAGACACTGCAGGCTTTGACTTGGTCCGCTCCCCTGAAGGTTCGTTTATCGAAATCCCTTTAAGAGCTGTAGTCTTCTGAGCAGGCTTGACGATAAAGGAGTCATCATCATCATCATCATCATTCTTTGAAGAAGAAGATGGTTCATCATCAGAGATGTCGACAGCTTCATCATCTTCAGCTTCGGATTCAGATTCTTCAGCAGCTTCTTCGAGTTGCTCCCCCTCAGATACAGAGGTAAGCTTCTCGGTTCCCTCAGGGTATTCATCTCCCTGAGGTCCAGCAATTGTTTCTTCATTTGTCTTCTCCCCCTCTTCAGTAAGGGAGAGGTTTTCAGTCTTCTCCCCCTCGATAGATTCATCATGGGGAAGGTCTTCAGAGTTCTTCTCCCCCCTTCCTTATGATGAGTGGGGGAGGAATGCGATGACTCAGCAGATGGTGTTGGTTTCCTGTCTTCTTGGCCAGGGATCCCAATATAATTTTCAATCGCTGCTACTCTGTCTTCTAGGCCAGTAATAGCAGGAGTGATCTTGAAGAGTTCAGCATGATCCACCGGAGTAAAATGCGAAGGTGCAGGGGCAGGGGCGGTCATGTGATTCAGGATCTGCTGTACCATCGTCTTCACTGAACTTACGCCAGTCTTTACAGAACTCATGTCAGTCTTTACAGCAGATATATCTCCCTGAAGATTTCCAACCGATGTCTTCAGCGTTATGACCTCGCTGGACATGGATTGAACTGTTGTTTTGAGAGAAGTGTAGTCTGTGTAGATGTCAGCAAGAACTTTGGCAAAATCACCAAGAGTTCTATCAACCTTCTCCAAATCAGCTTTGGAGGCATTCTGTTCAACCACTGTTGTCACCTTGTTGAGATTCTCTCCAGTGTTTGTTACAGCTGAAGAGTTGTCTGAGAGAGTAGTGGTGATAACTGTCAGCTTTGTATCCAGGTAAGAACTTATGAACAGAGGAAAGCTTAGAAGTTTGGGGTTTAGTTACAGTATATATGGTTTGGTGTATACCTGCAGGAGGGTCGACGAAGTCATCAAAACTTCTGTGAGCTGAATAATGTTCCATGTCGTCAGCTAGAGTGTGTGTATGCATGAAAATTCCTGCAGGTCCTGCATCCATCATTCCTTGAAAGGGATCAACTTTAGCTTCTGGAAGAATGACGGTTGCTCCAGTGATCGCGGTGAAAACTGGATTAGAGTCCAAGGGAGTAGAGATAGAAGCGAAGGTTGAGAAAGTTGGTTGGGTGCGAGGTTCAGCGTTGGATCCGCTGAGAATCACTTCTTCAGTCTGTAGAGAGACTGAAGGAGGTTGGGTAGATTCCAAGTTTATGTAACAACCCGGTTTCCCAAACATACAACAATTAACATATATTGCATAACATCGTTACATTCATAAAAGAAAATTTCATAATAATTCACATACGGTCCCAAAGTCTCGAAACTACAAAATACATAACAGCTTCCTAATCAACATCAGTCATCAAAAAGCGTCCTACTCTTTATCCTTTCCTGCTGCTATAATTTTCTCGACCTGGAATACATATTTTTGAAAACAAAATGAGGGTTAGACCAAACGGTCTAGTGAGATAATCCCTGTCATTTCAAAATCGTTATAAAACCCATTTATATAAGATCCTTTATATAAACACACATATATCACACTTAATTAAATACCAATCAAGACTTGTGCACCGTGTTCAACTCATCCTCTTTCTCATTCTCATTCCCCTGGCCATATCAGTTGGTTGAGAGCCAACAACACCGATGTACAACAATTACAGCACCGTTGTACAACAATTACAACACCGCTGTACAACAACTACAGCACCGCTGTACAACAACTACAGCACCGCTGTACAACAACTACAGCAAACACCTCCGCCGACTATAGTTTCGGCTAACGTATATTCGTGTAGTGTAATGCACATATAAATACAATATATATATGTGTATCAATATATCATATTGTCATTTATAAACCTTTTACCACATTTCAACCACATATATATCTCTTAATATATACACATAATTACACCATAAATCATTTTCTCAATCCACACGTATCCATCTCATATATATATATATATATATATATATATATCACATATATATGTATCCCAGTTGAAAACGTTTTAAAAGTAAAACTCACCTGAATGCTTTTCCAATAGTTCTCCAAAAATCTCTTCAACAAGTCCCACTTTTATCTTTGAATTTTACTATTTGAAATAGTTAATTAACAAGAATACACCTCATTAATAAATCTGTATTTTAACACTTTTCGCAACCCACAGCTTGCGAATTCCTCACTTTTCGCAACCCACTGTTGCGAAAACCAAAGAACTCGCAACCCACTGTTGCGAAAACCTCACTTCTCGCAACCTACTGTTGCGAAAACCCCACTTCTCGCAACCTACTGTTGCGAAAACCCCACTTCTCGCAACCTACTGTTGCGAAAACCTGCAAAATTACTGTTCATTGTCTTTTTAATTAAGCTCAGCCAAAAACGACTTTCATTCCAATATTTACCCAGAAATCCTACTTTCATGCTTAGACTTCCCAAAACATCCATTTTTAACAAAACCCACCTAAAAACTTAACTAGCAACTCAAGAACACTTTTAAGAAATTAAAACACAAACAAGGATGGATTTGTTACCTTGCTTACATCAGTTTGGTCCTTAAGTTACAGCAGCATACTCTGGATTTCTTCCTTCTTCTTCCCTTAAGTTTTCTCGATTTCTCTCTCTTTCTCTCTCAAAACCGTAACCACACACACATATACACTATATGTTTTTGCTAAATAATGTCTAAAGATGACACCTCTTGTGTCTAAGGTGAGTAAGGCGGTGTGGGTGGATAATATCTCCACTCTCACCAAATAAACCCCACACTCAATCTATTTGGCAAAACTTACCCCCAATCTTCCAAATAAAAATTAAAACTTACCCCTTAACTCCTAACTTCATAGAACACTAACATAATAACTTATAAAATTTTCAAATTTAAATTAGATAAAATACCTGGTTATTACAACATCTCCCCCTTAAAAGAATTCCGTCCCGGAATTCACTCAAGCAACGAACTAGGGTAACTACTGTTGAAAAGATATCAAATTCTATGAACACATCAAAGTGTTTACGGAATCCTCAAAGGAATTTTTACTAGACCCACCGCCTTACTGCTTCTAGTTTACCATTTGCTCCCACTTCAATATTTCAACCCAAAACATCAAGAGTTTTAATTTCTCACAAGAAATCCGCCGGACCGCCCCTCTAAAACAACGATACACACTCGTTAATCAAATCCTACGAAGGTTCAAATTAACTCGAAAATTCACTTATCTCTTAGAAAGAAATAACTTATACTCATATGAATCTAATCCAAATAACAGAACATTATAGGCTTACTCGGGACATTTACCACGCTAATACTATTTTTAACCTCACCGGCCTTTTACTACAAACGTCGTGTCCTACACTTTTACAATACTAACTCTAAAACGTAAACATATACTTTCAATATAAAATTTGCTTAGTAAATACTACCTATTTCTTATACTCTTTCATGGAATAGAATATACTCAACACGAATCACTTTATATCACGGAAAAATTTCTTAATTTTATCAAACCCGCAAACTTCATCCTACCATTTCCATTTCCCATGAAAGCATAGCATAATTACTATAATCACACAACCATACTTAATTGCACTTGACACCAATTCATCCATCAAATTAAAACAAAGCCTAAATAGCAACTTAATTTCTCGAATATCAGCAAAACACAATTTCAAACATTTCAATTATCTCAATAACCTCACCAGCATAACTCATACCGACTCCCATCCAAATATCAATACCAATTCATTCCTTAATAAAATAACAAACTCGTTATCACATCAATTCCTTACATCTCCAACTTAGCACAAAATTACTAACACAAATCTTTAGACATTTGTTTCACTTAAACCACTCCGCAATTTGAAATTTATCAACACCGGTCTCACCTTACCCAACTAAAATAATTACCAAATCATCATGTAATAATTTCACTACAAAACTAAGCCGAAAAGAATTCATCACAACTCCGTTAAAAATTTCATGTCACTAATCATATAGCTCATTAACGACTTAACATGCAAAGTCCAGCACCAAGTTTAAAACAACTCTTACTCCAAGAGGAAAACCCGCGTGATACAAACAAGGTATAATATCCCAGATCAATCATACCAATATCATTCACAAATCCTGACTCCAGGTTCACCTCATCCTACTACCCTTGCTATGACGGAATCTCCACTAGTCATGACGAGTCGCCTCGCGAATGCACAGTCGCATACAGTGTGAAATCAGATAGACATTCGAAATAAAGATTCTATCCCACAACGGTTAGACTCAAACAAGAGCTGCGCAATAGAACTAAATCAAATATTCTAAGGCTATTTAGTTCCTACTGTATACCACTTATAAGGCAGTCACTTAACAACCTATCAGGACTAGCATAAATTCCTATTGGCAAGTAATAGTCATGCAGCAAAGTGTAATAAGCACCAAGCAATCTAGCATACATACTTCTATGTTCTAGAAAGCAATAAATTACACTAAGTACTCTACCTTTTCCCTTGGTCTCGGCTGACTGTACACACTGCGCCTTCGATCACCGTCTCTAAAATGTCCCAACAATCCAACACTCAAAAAAAATAACGACATTCTACTCCCCAATAGATTACAAAATCAACTTGGAGTATCACCTTAACCCGTAGTTGAACTTTTCTCCATAGGTCATCCCCAACTCTACCGTCACTTCTCTAATCCAAAATATATCTAAGACAGACAACACTTTCTTACATTAATTACACCGACCCCGAACCTTAGATTACAATTGATTTCCACACTTGCCACAACATCACTCTCATACTACTACCACGTCCTATCCCATGGTCCTTCACCCCGATCATTACAATCGACTATTTTCTTCTACTCTTTCCTCAACATAAAATATGTTTCCCCAAGGATAGCTCACTAGGAGGTGCTTACTCTAGACCGACCCTATGAGCTAGCTTTCTTTCACCTCCAAACCAATCGCACACACCCAATTCCCACAACTACTATACTTAACCAATAATTTCACCACACCTCATAACAGGAATTTAACCGAGTTAATCCGAAATCACATCCATTGCCCGAAACAACCACACACTTTTTCATTTTTCAAATATCGTTAACATATTCTTTCAAAACGATAATAAACAAATTGGATCTACACTATACACCCATCCCCAAAATATAACAACCATAAAAACTTCTTTATAACAAAATCAGTACATCTTTATTTCACCTCGTGCCTCTTTCAGCACAAAATATGTCATCGTGCCTCTTCCAGCACAAAATTATATATATATATATATATATATATATATATATACATATATATTTTTATATATCACAAATCATTTAACACGTTTAAAATTTTATTCATAACATAAACTTTAACATTTGGAGGCATAACCTAGCGTTTGAAATACTGAATTATACATAACGCCACATTCTACACTTTCGCAATAACTTTCCAAAATTCTAATCATGCACCTTCAATTTGAAAAATTGTAAACAATTGCAAGTGTTAGATCATTCATTCCAATTTAAACTACCATCCACTTTCGTTCTCATACAATAAATTTTACTACCACCTTGATAAATCTTTCGAATCCAAACACATATGATAACGGGTTATCACCTTGATCACTAATAGCTTTTCCTTACTAATCACTCCCAAAAACAATCTTCACTTTCTAGTTCAATTATCCTTGATTTCTCACTTAAATTTATCCCAAGCAATATCATAATGAATAAGCATACTAAATTCGATATCATCCAAAATATTTGTTACACTCTTACTAAATTAGAACCAACCTCTTTTCACACCAAATGCTTCCAAACCTACACTCTTACTAAGCCTTATCGAAATTAATTCATATATCCTTGATATAAAACTTGTTAACAAACGGAAACTTTAAATCAATCACTCGACAATCTCTTCTTTCCTCATAACTACTTATTCCAATATATACCGAATTACCGAGGATCACTTATCATTACCTAATCGACAATTTTAACAAAAATCAAGTTCCAACACCATCCTATACTTACTACTACCTCAAATTCCGACAACGTTATCAAAAATAACTTAATAGGCACTCCACTCTTATCTATATTACCAATACAATTATCAAATTCTTTTCTAACGCATATAAGCAACAAAAGATTGAAAACACAATTAATCAGTTTGTACCGAAGTCAAATAGCACTTTAGCACGTGTAGAGTTTATATAAATATACCTGTCTTCGTCTCTATCCATACGTCGAGACCGACTTGCCACTCTGTAGATTTCAACAAGGTTAATATACACATAGGCACATACCCCATATAATAAGGTATTCCAGTCCAATCATGTAACTGTAAGTTCACAATTACACTGGCCAGGTGTAACTCGAATTTACCTTACATGATGTTCCTTCTACCTTTTTATACTTAACATCCCAAGGTTCTAAAATAATGGGGACATCCTACTTCACATGCAGTTTAAGTCTAGGTACAAATCCAAATACCTAAATCCCTTAAACTAGGGCTCTGATACCATCTGTAACAACCCGGTTTCCCAAACATACAACAATTAACATATATTGCATAATATCGTTACATTCATAAAAGAAAATTTCATAATAATTCACATACGGTCCCAAAGTCTCGAAACTACAAAATACATAACAGCTTCCTAATCAACATCAGTCATCAAAAAGCGTCCTACTCTTTATCCTTTCCTGCTGCTATAATTTTCTCGACCTGGAATACATATTTTTGAAAACAAAATGAGGGTTAGACCAAACGGTCTAGTGAGATAATCCCTGTCATTTCAAAATCGTTATAAAACCCATTTATATAAGATCCTTTATATAAACACACATATATCACACTTAATTAAATACCAATCAAGACTCGTGCACCGTGTTCAACTCATCCTCTTTCTCATTCTCATTCCCCTGGCCATATCAGTTGGTTGCGAGCCAACAACACCGCTGTACAACAACTACAGCACCGCTGTACAACAACTACAGCACCGTTGTACAACAACTACAGCACCGCTGTACAACAACTACAGCAAACACCTCCGCCGACTATAGTTTCGGCTAACGTATATTCGTGTAGTGTAATGCACATATAAATACAATATATATATATATATATATATATATATATATATATATATATATATATATGTATCAATATATCATATTGTCATTTATAAACCTTTTACCACATTTCAACCACATATATATCTCTTAATATATACACATAATTACACCATAAATCATTTTCTCAATCCACACGTATCCATCTCATATATATATATATATATATATCACATATATATGTATCCCAGTTGAAAACGTTTTAAAAGTAAAACTCACCTGAATGCTTTTCCAATAGTTCTCCAAAAATCTCTTCAACAAGTCCCACTTTTATCTTTGAATTTTACTATCTGAAATAGTTAATTAACAAGAATACACCTCATTAATAAATATGTATTTTAACACTTTTCGCAACCCACAGCTTGCGAATTCCTCACTTTTCGCAACCCACTGTTGCGAAAACCAAAGAACTCGCAACCCACTGTTGCGAAAACCTCACTTCTCGCAACCTACTGTTGCGAAAACCCCACTTCTCGCAACCTACTGTTGCGAAAACCTGCAAAATTACTGTTTATCGTCTTTTTAATTAAGCTCAGCCAAAAACGACTTTCATTCCAATATTTACCCAGAAATCCTACTTTCAAGCTTAGACTTCCCAAAACATCCATTTTTAACAAAACCCACCTAAAAACTTAACTAGCAACTCAAGAACACTTTTAAGAAATTAAAACACAAACAAGGATGGATTTGTTACCTTGCTTACATCAGTTTGGTCCTTAAGTTACAACAGCATACTCTGGATTTCTTCCTTCTTCTTCCCTTAAGTTTTCTTGATTTCTCTCTCTTTCTCTCTCAAAACCGTAACCACACACACATACACACTATATGTTTTTGCCAAATAATGTCTAAAGATGACACCTCTTGTATCTAAGGTGAGTAAGGCGGTGTGGGTGGATAATATCTCCACTCTCACCAAATAAACCCCACACTCAATCTATTTGGCAAAACTTACCCCCAATCTTCCAAATAAAAATTAAAACTTACCCCTTAACTCCTAACTTCATAGAACACTAACATAATAACTTATAAAATTTTCAAATTTAAATTAGATAAAAATACCTGGTTATTACAGTTTATAACCTCAGCGTTTAGAGACGCTGAAGCTGGGATGGAAAGGGTGGCTTGTTCAGCTGTGGCACAGCATACCACTGAACTTTCCATCAGCTCTTCAAGATGAGCTGAGGAGTCTTCAGCATGAGATTGCTGGGGTTGCTCCTTGGTTTGCTTAGTTCTTTTGGAACCAAGTTGGGTAGAGGAGTGTTTCCTTTTACGAGGAGTAGATTTTGTGGCCTGGGTATCAGCGAGGGGTATTGTCGCTGAAGTAGCCACATAAATAGAAGAAGGAGGATTGAGAAGAGTTAAGAGAGTAGAGAGACGTACCTCATTTGCCATTGGCTTGAAGTCGAGTACCTTAGGGCCAACCTGAGAGAGTTTCAGGTCTCCTACTTTTGGGTAGTTATCCTTCAGGCCTGTTTGGAAGACGGCGCTGAGGAATCTTGGATATGGAACCCATGATGGTCGATCAGCAGCAGAGTCTACTCTGAGCACAAGATCATCGTAGATTATCGAGGCCCAGTCAACATGAAGACCCTTCAGCAATGCATATCCCATTGCTTGCTGAGGTTGAGAGACTTGATCAGAGGAGCCGGTCTTTGCAGTCATGCAGCTTATCAAGTGTGCGAAGATGAAGTTCATCTCGCTGGGCATTTTTGACTTCTTGATGAGGGTCAGCTTCTTCTCAGGCTTCTTGTCCCTCCCAGTTTCCCATACATAACCCATTGCATCAAAGAATGCAGTGATGGCTTCCCTATCAGCATGTTTCTTGTGGTCAGGGAGAGAAACAAAGGGTTTTTCTTTTGTGGCGATGGGAAGGCTCAGTGCTTTTTGGATAATGGCAGGGGTGATTTTTATGGTGCCAAAATCAGTATCACAGAGGATGCAATCGATTTTCTTTGTGGGGTTTTTGGTCAATGGTAGCTGAGTGTGTCTGGCAGAATACCAGAACTGAGATAGTAGTAGCTGATGAGCAGGGGTTGTTATGGTCAGGGCTGTAGAGAGGCAACAGGTTTTGAGGAAATTCACAGCATCATTCAGATGTGTGACTTGCTTTCGAGGAGGAAACTCGAAAAGCGCATAGAGATTGTTTGTTTTTGTCCAATCAAGTTCCTCAAGCGTGAACTTGACCTGAGGAGCCTTGATGATTTCCAGTTCCTCAGCAGCAGCAGTGTTCTCAGCAGTAGGAATATCAGTAGATGCCATTGTTGTATTATCAGTTCAACCAAAGATATAACAAATAAGAATAATCTTAATGTGGAAAGATTTTCCAATAAGATGGTTCGAATTTTGTCCATTTCATTCAGACAAAAATGTCTTAATGAAGATTAGGTTTTCTTGTTTTTGAAAAAGAAATGCAAACCCAATAAAAAGTCTTGTTTTCCAGTTTCCCTTGAGGATTAGGATTCTGGAAAAACGTATGAAGAACAAGTTTAAGATATTTGCGATTAAACTTGAAGAACAACCATGAAAGGCTGTGTTCATAAAACCATGAAAGAAATGATTTCATTTTAAGAATGGTTTCTTTTGTTTGATCTTTTAAAAACAATGATAAGATCCAAAACAAGTTAAAACAGTAGATAATATTATAATATTAACCTTGTGTTCTTTGTAGAAGATGAACAGTTCTTTAGGAGAGAAAACTCGAATGTTCAAGATGCAACAGTATTCTTGAGAAAACTTAAGTAAGAAATTGTTCGCGTAAAGGAAAAATATAAACCCAAAGTGGTTTATATAGAGAGATTAGAAAGAGATAAAATCTTGAGCGGGAAAAGATCTTCATCATGACACGGACACGTGTTTGCATTTGATTGGCTGGTAAACGAAACGTGCAAACGTGTGTCAGAAAAAGAACGTGCCTGGGCTTATCCGTTGCGATGACGTCACGAATGTCCTTTCACATTTTAGGTTGTCTCTGAGGTTTTGAAAGCTCAGGGACACTTTTGAAAACATGAAGCACTGAATAGAAATATCAGTGTTGGTTTTAGAAATTTCAAAGTATCGCTGATTAAGGAAGAGATATTCAGCGATGCAATTTGTCTTGAAATCTTGCATTTACATGCGATTGTCAGTGAGAGAAAAACATACCTTGATATCAGAGAATCAATTATGTTCAGAGAGAGAATGATAGAATGGGTTATACAAGTTGATTTTATCCTATCGCTGATCAAATGTGAACCGCTGAAGATTTTACTCTTCAAAGTTCACCATTCCAAGCTCGCTGATGAGAAAGTTGAATCTTGTCTCATCAAGAGGTTTGGTGAACAGATCAGCTAACTGATAGTCAGTTGGGATAAAATGAAGTTCTATATCACCATTCATCACATGATCTCTGATAAAATGATACCTGATTTCGATGTGTTTTGTCTTTGAGTGTAGCACTGGATTGTTGGCTATAGCGATGGCACTTGTGCTGTCGCAATAGATTGGAATTTTTGAGAGCTGAAGGTCATAGTCTAGTAGTTGATTTCTCATCCACAAGACCTGAGAACAACAGCTTCCAGCGGATACGTACTCAGCTTAAGCTGTGGAGGTGGACACTGAGTTTTGCTTTTTACTTGTCCAACTCACCAGCTTTCCACCCAGGAGCTGACAGCCTCCTGTGGTGATTTTCCTATCCAATTTGCAACCTGTAAAATCACTATCTGAATAGGCGATTAGATCGAACCCTGAGTCTTTGGGATACCAAAGACCTAGGTTCACAGTACCCTTAAGGTATCGAAAAATTCGCTTTACAACGATCATATGAGATTCCTTAGGTTCAGCTTGATATCGTGCACACAAACAGGTTGCGTACATAATATTGGGTCGGCTAGCTGTAATATACAAGAGAGATCCGATCATCCCACGGTACAGCGTGACATTTACAGGTATTCCATTTGAATCCTTGTCTAGTATCAGCGGTGGTGCCATATGGGTTTTCATAGCTGAACTTTGAGTTAAATCGAATTTCTTCAGGGTTAGTAGAACCAAATATAATGTCATCAACATATATCTGAACAAGAATAATATGACCTTTTACTTTCCTGAAGAATAGAGTCTTATCGATTTTACCACGCTCAAATTTTTCAATATGGAGATAAGTAGATAGAGTGTCATACCATGCACGAGGAGCTTGCTTTAAGCCATAAAGTGCCTTATCCAGTTTATAAACATAACCTGGACGCTTAGGATCTGAGAATCCTGGAGGTTGTTCCACATAGACTTCTTCATTCAGCTTTCCATTTAGAAATGCTGACTTAACATCCATCTGATATACTTTGAAGTCTTTGTGTACAGCGTATGCTAAGAATAGACGAATAGATTCTAGTCTTGCTACTGGAGCAAATGTTTCGTCGTAATCCATGCCTTCCTCTTGTTTGTATCCCTGAGCAACAAGTCGAGCCTTGTTGCGGGTTACAGTTTCATGTTCGTCCAACTTGTTACGATAGACCCATTTAGTGCCTATCACTGTCTTGTCAGTTGGTCTTCGAACAAGTTTCCAAACTTTGTTTCTTTCGAATTCAGTCAGCTCTTCTTGCATAGCGCTGACCCAGTTTGGATCTTTGAGTGCATAATCTATTTTCTTTGGTTCAATCAGAGAAATAAAGTTAACAAATAAACAAATATTACCTGCACTTCGTCGAGTCTGAACACCATCGTTTGGATCACCAAGAATTTGATCAATTGGGTGATTTACAGTCCATCGCTGCTGAGCAGGAGCATAAGTCACTGACTCAAATTGAACTGGAGGAGCTGAAGATGAAGCTTCAGCAACTTCTGGAATATCAACCAAGAGAGGAGTAGGTGCAGATGTCATTTCATTCACTGATTGCTGAGAAGTAGATGGAATGTCTGAGACATTTGGTTCAGAAGCAGGTATAGTGTTTAAAGGAACAGCTAAGACCCATGATGTTTCAGCTTCACTATTCTGCATGTTTGGGATGATAGTAGGACTATCATCTTCAACTGTATGAGTATGAGGAGTGGGAATATCTTCTGAATCACCAAGATGAGAAAACATCCATTGATTCAGTTCTTCAGTATCAGCAGATGGTTTAGAGTTTGCTGAACGGGATTCGTCAAACGTGACGTGAATAGTTTCTTCTACAGTTTGTCTTCTTCGATTGAAGACTCTGAAGGCTTTGGAAATTGAAGAATATCCAAGAAAGATTCCATCATCAGCCTTAGGATCAAACTTTCCAAGGGCGTCTCTGTTATTCAGTATGAAACACTGACATCCAAAGATGTGAAGAAAGCTAATTGAAGGCTTTCTCCCATGAAAAAGTTCATAGGCTGTCTTATTTAATCTTTTAACTATCAGCGACCTGTTTTGCGTAAAACAAGCAGTGTTGACAGCTTCTGCCTAAAACTGAGTAGACAGGTGAGAATCGCTGAGCATTGAACGTGCAGCTTCAATAATTGTTCTATTTCTTCTTTCAGCGACTCCGTTTTGTTGCGGTGTTCTCACTGAAGAAAAGTTGTGAGAAATACCCTTACTCTCAAAGAAGGAATCAAGAGAACTGTTTTTGAATTCAGTCCCATGATCACTCCTTATTGAGCGAACGGTCAAGTTGTTCAGGGTTTCCATCTTCCGAACAAAGGTGATGAGTTCTTCAGGGGTGTCACTCTTAGAACGGAGAAACATAACCCATGTATAGCGAGAGAATTCATCAACTATGACCAGTGTATATTTCTTTCCAGCGATGGATTGTTTGTTAACATGGCCAAACAAATCCATATGGAGAAGTTGTAGAGGAGATGACACTGAGGAGACTTGCTTTGACTTAAAGCTTGCTTTGGTCTGCTTGCCTTTCTCACACGCTGAACATAAGGACTCTTTGGCGTATGAGTGCTGAGGTAGACCAGTGACTAACTCTTTTGAAGAAAGAGTATTCAGTGTCTTGAAGTTTAGATGAGATAGCCTCTTATGCCATAGCCAGTTGACATCAGATGAGGCTTTTGAGAAGAAACAGGAGTTCTCATTGGTTGTTGAGTCCATGTTTATTACATAAACATTTTCCAAACGATAACCGCTGAGAGCTATCTTCTCCTTTTTGTCAGAGACAAAGCAGGATTCCTTGGTAAAGATTACCTTGTTATCCATGTCGCAAAGATGACTGATGGTTAGAAGATTATGCTTCAGCCCTTCAACATATGCGACTCTTCTGAAGGTTGTTGTACCATTTGAGAGTACACCAAACCCTCGGGTATGTCCTTCTCTTCCTTGTATTCAGCGAGCAGGCTTTTCTTTCTAGTCATGTGTCTAGAGCATCCGCTATCGAGATACCAGATACCCTTCTTAACCTGCATTACAAAGGAAGATTAGTTTTTCTTGGGTACCCACTTAACCATGTGTACACATTTGTTAGTGGAAGTAGTTGGAATGGAAGGTTCAGCAGTCTTCGCAGCATTTGAAGATTCAGCTTTGTCAGTCTTCACTTTGGTTAATTTCTTAACCTCAGTAGTCTTCTTTGCCTTGGGGGCAGTGATCTTCACCTTAGCTATTTTTTCAGCTTTGGTGGCTGTGGGGCACTTACTAGCAATATGATCAGTAAGTCCACAGTGATAACATTTCCTATAACCAAAAGTAGTTCTAGGACCTTTTGCATGTTGAGCCATATTTTTAAAATTGGAAGGACCAGCATCAAGTACACCTTTGGTATTGGAAATAGGAGGAACTATCAGTTCTTCAGATTTCTTACCAGTAACATCCACTTTGATTCTGGGAGTAGATCGCTGAATATATCCACGCTGAACATATCCAGTGTTCTTGTTCCCTGAACCAGATGGATGAATTGCTGAAGATGTAGAAACATTCAGCTTAGGTATAAAGATACCCTTCTGAGGATTTTGATTAAAAGCAATTCCTTTACCTTTGTTTTTAAAGACTGAGGTAGGTTTTAGATAAATAACTTTTTCTTTACCTTTAGAAGTTAAGGTAGAGATTTCCTCAGGGATAGGCGGTTTAGAAGAGGAACACTGAGAGGGTGAAGTATCAGCGACCGAGGATACGAAAGTTCCAAATAAGAGCATGGAACGATCAGTGGTTGGTTCTAGAGTATCAGCTTTGTAACCAAGACCACGTTTATCACTCAGGGGAATCTGAGACTTAATTATCTCAGTGATCTTTGTTGAGGAATTATACCATCCATCAACAGTAGCTTTTTCAGCTTTTAATGCAGCGATAGCTTCTTCGCGCTCGATTTTGACTAGCTGATTTAAGTGCACTTGATCTTTAAAATCTTCTTCAATTTTAGAAAGATTTTCTATTTGAAGGTGACAGTTTTTAAGCTGTTCAGCGAGATCAAGGTTTTGATTTTCAACTACAGTTTTGCCATTCATGGCTTCATATAAACTTCTAGTCAAGAGATCGATCTTTTGAAGACTATCAGCTTCATCAATATTTGCAATATTGGTAAAAAGGAAGGTGATACCTGAGTAGCAGAGGTTGAAGTGGAGGGAATGTCAGAATTTTCTTCCTCATCTTCAAGTTTGGCCATAAGACAGAGATTGGCTTCATCATCTTCAGAGTCAGATGTTTCTTCCTCATCAGAGTCAGCCCAATCATAGTCAGCCATCAGGCCTTTGCCTTTCTTCTTAAAGCTTTTCAGCTTCGCATACCTTTCTTTCAGCTTGGCGTATTTGTCATCTCTAGACCCGAGGTTAGAGGATTTCTTGGGAAACGCTGAGTTTCTCGAAACTTTCTTTGACCTGCACTCGTTAGCGAAATGTCCTATCTTTTCACAGTTAAAACAAGTAGCAGTAGTCTTATCAATAGGAGCTAATGATCTTGGCTTGTCAGTAATGGAAAGAGGTTTATTCTTTCTGAACATTTTCTTTTTGGCGAATCTGCTGAACTTTTTAGTGAGGAGAGCCAAAGATTCATCAAGATCTGAAGAGTCAGAATCTGATGACCTTTCAGAGTTACTCTCCAACTCAGTGATAGTGACCGAGGGTTGCTGAGTGGAAGATTCCTCTGAGATTAAAGCAACAGGGGTGCTTTTGGAATCTTTTACAAGATTCTTCTTAAGATGACTCGATTGGTCATGATTCAGCATCGTGCCATATAAGGTAGAAAGGGTCATTGATCTTAGATCCTTTGACAGCTTGAGACACATAGAATAACTGTCCCAGCTTTCAGGTAAACATTCTAAAAACTTTGTCAGCACTTCAAAGTTAGAATATTCCTTACCAACAGTTTTCAGATCTATTATTAAACAGTTAAAACGTTGGTGTACTTCAGAGAGAGATTCATTCTTACCACAAATGAAGCTTTCATACTGTCTTACCAGGTTGATCTTTCGAGAGTGCTGGACTTCAGAAGTACCTTCATACTGAACACAGATTGTGTCCCACATAGCTTTTGAAGTTTTCAGGTTCATGACGGAATGGTAGACTTCGTCAGGAAGAGCCATGGAGAGTATGGATCTGGCTTTGGTGTCGATAGCCACTTTCTTCTTATCTTCATCAGTCCACATATGGATTTCCTTAGGAATCAGCCTTTCTGGAATAGCAGGTCTATTCTCAGCGGCTGGAACTGCAGCATCAATTCTTACAGGAATATATGGGCCATTTTCAAGATAATAAGGCATAGTAGGGTCTACACCTTCTAAGAAGAGAATCATCCTATTTTCCATAGATTAAAATTATCTCTGGAGAATCTAGGGGTTTTTGCAAGAGGACCATTGTCAATATAGTTTGTGTTTGTGTTGGTAGCCATTTTAAGAAATAGCTAGGAAGAGAAATCTTAGTATAGATCAGATCTTGTTTATGACTTTAAACAAATCTGATCTGATACCACTTGTTGGTCCCGAAGGGCTATACAAGTTTGTAGAAAGGGGGGGGGGGTTGAATACAAACACACAGATTTTACTTTTCTAAATTGTTTATTGATAAATCATTAACAATTTACAGCTTGTTGCGGAACAAGATTAAGGATAAATCCTAATCTAAACAAGTTGGAACACTAAGTTTTTCTTGCACTAAGAAAGAGAAGGAAATTACTAATAATAACCTATCTCAAGATAAGAAGATGAACTTGACCAGAGTTAGCAAGTTACTTCAAAATGAAGTGAGGTCTTCTTCTTATATACTGCATGCATTTAATGAATGGCAGTTTACACTTTACACGTGGCAGCAACTCATTGGTTGCATGTCATTGACTTTTGTAGACAACCTTAGTAGCCGCATGTTTGAACAGTGTAGTATCAGAGTGGTTGTACGATTTCAGACAATAAGGAGGTTCTTTTCTGACATATCGTACGGAGACGTGCAAGGGTGGTTAAGACAAAAGTACTTTGTACGGAGGACTTCATGATCAGCTTTCGTTGATTCAGCGCTCTATCATTCTATATCAGCGAATGATAAAGTTCAGCGATAGCTGAAGTCTTGTACTTGATACTTCACGTTAAGTGGACAAATCTGAGTCTTCGCTGATCCGCATCAGTTCATTAGGAGACTTGTCGCTGGTTCTTGAGCTTGATCTTCGACTTCAGCGTAGAACCTATGTTAACGTGAAACTTGTCTTCAGGGATCATAAGTAAACAACTAATTTATCAGCGATCACCATAAGGACTGAACAGGCTCAGAGCATTATGGTGAACAGTGTTCACTGAATGTTTAATCTAAAGAACGAGAGTTCCTATCAGCGGTACTGTAAAGTCTTAGTACTTATCAGCGATACTGAAACTCTGATACATATTGTTTTACTTACAATTTTCACTAAGTAGAATGGAGCGGGTCATTATCAAATCACTGAGGGTTTGGATCAACAAATACCCATTGGGTCCATGCAACTAAGCCACTGTGACCTTGACATTGTCATTGTCGTAGGGCAAGGTCGTCCTATGGGGGCCGTGTTCTGTAACTCATGCGATAATGCCCTTGCAACTTTGACATTGTCATTGTCGCGGGCAAAGTCTCTCCTGCTGCCCCACATCCTGTTGAAACCTGGTGACTAGGACATGGGCGATTGTGCCATGTCAAGCGCGGGTCATAGTCACCCCCACCTGCCCCACGTTCCGAAATCGACTTTTCCTTTGAACGACAGTTCTCGATTAATTAAGGACTGAAGGTGCAACAATTTAAACCACGTAAACCCTCTAGGGTGACGCCAAAAGATGAAAGGGCATAATCCATTTACTGAAAATTGCGGGTGTTACAAATAACTTTTACAGTGACTTTATTTTAATTTCCAACGTCTTTGAAATAATATCTACTTGTTTTGGTCTTGAGGCATTACACCTAGCAATAAAATGACGGCATACAAACTTGCATCGAGTTTGTGTGTTAGTTGCATTATAACATGATTACGGCTCAACGACCATACTACTCCTTTTATAAAACTTCTTGATATTAGCTATTATAAAAACAATGAGTTACATTTTGGTCCTTAGGATTTGGTGTTTTAAAATAATATTATTTTTATATTAAAAAGTTAACGAGTTGAGTCATCTTAATATTGCATTTTCTTAACGAGTTAGGTTTCTAATGTAACCATAGTGATCCAACTAATCAACAAATTTCAACCACATGGATTAACTCATTAAAAATTACAATCACAAGTATTCAACTTGTTAAAAAAAATGCAAACACATATAGTAACACATTTCGTTAATATTTTAAAATAAATATGAGATATGTTAAAACACCAAAACATAAAAAACAAAAATCTAATTCACTCTAAAAATATTTAAAAAAATTAATTAACGATAAAATATTCTTATTTAAAATATAAAGCTATATAACTTCCATGACACAAAACAAAAATTTAGGAAGATCTAAATCAATAATGGCCAAATCAACTATAAAACCTCACCAAAGCGCCTTTGGCCTAGCGGTATGAGAGCCTTTGTCCTCATAGGAGGTCAGGGATTCAAACATCACCAAAGGTGAGGAGGGTGTGTGAGTTTAATTGTTGTTTTTGCCGTATATGAATATCATATACTTAAAAAAAAAAAACTATAAAACCTACACCTTTATTTAAGTATTGATTGATAGTTAATTTTGGATCAAGAGCCTCTTTACAACTGTTTACTATATATAACAACTTTTAGAGCATTTGTGTTGAAGTTTCATAAGTAATTGTATATTTGTTACCTTGGTGTTTGTTTGTCTTTTTCATATATATATATATATATATATATATTGTTTCCTTGAATATGAGTTGGATTTGCTTTTAATTGTTGCATCTTGTTGCTTCTGACCCTGTAATTTTTATTGCCTTTAGGGGTGTTCAAAAAAATCGGAAAATCGAGAAACCAAGCCGAACCGCTCGATCCGAAACCGCAAAAACCGAAAACCGGAAAAACAAAAAACCGAGTATTCACTGAGCGGTTTTGGTTTTAAGTTATAGGTATCCGCGGGTAACCGATCTGAACCGATATATATATATATATAATACAATTAATAACATTATATTTAGTATTAACTATTTAATTTTTGAGTAGTCATCAACCAAATAGTAGATATTTTTAAATAATAAAACTTATTTACTTTCTTGCTCTTGAATTATTTTTACATATTTGTTATGTAATTGGTTAAAATTTTCTATTTTGATATTATTTTGATATTGAAAATAATATTTTTCGATAAACCCGGGTAACCATGAACGAACTGTGCGTAACCGACTAACTACGGTTCAGTTCGTCCGGTTTGGTTCAACCCGCGGTTCAGGTAACTAGGTATCCGCCTCATGTGGTTCGGTTCACATTTTTTCTACTAATTGAGCCGAACCGAACACCTTTAGTTGCCTTCCTTAAAAAGTTGTTTATGTATTACATCAACGAATTTTGTTGTTATGATATAAATATGTATAAATTATAAAGAACCAATGATATGTTACATCAATTGTACATTTAATAATATTTATATTAATACATATTTTAATTTGTAATTTTAAATGATATGTAAATATATATTAATTACGTGTTGCTATCATATATTATAGTCAATATGTCAACGACATTCTAAATCTAACTAATTACACGATCAAATTTAGGGTAACTTTTTTAAGTAATATTTTAAAACAAACGCAGAATTGACTTATTCAACACCATTGAATCAGGTTTTGGGACGTTATATCAAAAAGTAAATCTTGAGGATTTTTTTACAATATTGTTTTAGAAACAAATCATATTGTACTTATGGGCCGTTTATCAATTGCGTATTCGGATAAGCGCTTATCAAATCACATTACCTATCCGGTAAGAGTGTATGCAAGGATGGAGAGTCTTGCTCGGTAAGTGACGGCGATGACTCTTACTACGTTTAGCTCTTATTGGATGAATTAATTGTTGCATACGAAATCGATTTGATGGACTAAACTTTTACCCGGTAAGTAAGTGATAGTGTTGAATGTTACTGGTAAGCGCTTACCCGTGTAAATGTTTGATAAACGGCCCCTTAGTATTTAGAAAAACTATAACGATATATTCAATGGCATTTTCTGAGTTCTGATATGTAAGAATGGGCAGTCGGTCTAGGAAAAAAAAGGGAAAGAGAATAAAAGATTGATCTCCTATTGTAAGCAAGACCCTAATCTAAAGCCAGAATCAAAAGGAATGCCACGACATGTTCTTCTCTAGGTCGGCCTGGTATAGTGGTATAATCGAAGTCAACTGACTCATATAGAATACGGGGTAAGTTTTCTGATTCGCATTTTCCTTCGCACAAGTCTTTTGGTTTGCCTTTAAAAAATATAATGTTTCTAATAGTTTATATTTATTTATTAATAATCATTACACATTATTTATGAAATTGATTACGACATTCATAACAAACCATTTGAACAAATTAATTATTAAGTAGTTTTTCTGTTAAATTACATAAGACCACCCGTACCGCCCTTGGGTACGGGATCGGGTTCGACGAGGTGGCATAGCGGGTTCATCGGGTACGGGGTACCCGGGGGGGGAGCGGGTAGCGATCGGGTTAGGGTACCGGGTTCATGAACCCGATGATACCCGTTGCAATTATAATTTTATTTTATTTTATTTTTTTATTTTTTTAAACAATACCGTTTACCAACGGCTATTTTATAATTTTATTTTTTTTTTAATTTTTTTTTCAAATTATACACACTATATATATTAACCTATACCACCTTCATTTTTTCACACCAAAAAACTCTATACTTTTTTCCATTATTTCTTCAATTTTAGACAATATGGATTCGCCACAACCCGCTTCATCGACCGCATCATCATCATCCATAGACACCGACGAGTACTTGCAGCATCAAAGGGAAATTTTTGTAGGGTTTGTTCGAGAAGCTGCAAAATTAATTTATGGTAGCACCGCCTCATCGTCAAGAAGAGAACCGAGGGCCGGGAACATAGAAAGAGGTCGGGTAGCTGCAAACGAGCGGCTTTTGCGGGACTACTTTGGCAACAACCCGGTTTATACACCGGATATGTTTAGACGGCGGTTCAGGATGAGCAGGCAACTATTCGAACGAATAGTTGAAGATTTAGAAGGAGAGTATCCGTATTTTACACTTTGGTTGGACGACAGACACAAACAAGGTTTTTCTCCGATAAAAAAGTGTACTTCCGCTATTCGGCAATTGGCGTATGGAGTAGCTGCCGACTCACTTGACGAGTACTTGAGGATGGGAGACAAAACGTCACGAGATTGTCTGCACAAATTCTGCACATGTATTATTGAACTCTATGGTAAAAAATATTTACGCAAGCCTACTTATGTTGATATTCAGAAGTTGTACACCGTGCATGAAGCTAAACACGGATTTCCCGACATGCTCGGCAGCATAGACTGTACTCATTGGGCGTGGGCAAATTGTCCGGTAGCATGGCGAGGTCAATTCATGAGAGGTGATCATAAGCACCCGACAATCATGCTAGAAGCAGTGGCCTCTCATGATCTATGGATCTGGCACGCATACTTTTGTGTTGCCGGTTCCAACAACGACATCAATGTTCTCAATCAGTCGCCCATCTTCAACGATCTATATGATGGAAAAGCACCCGAGTGCCCTTTTGAGGTGAATGAAGTCACCTACAACCACAGATATTATCTAGCGGATGGGATATATCCGGAATGGGCTACTTTCGTAAAATCATTTACGTGCCCAAATGATCATAAACGAAAAAAGTTCAAGCACCCACAAAAATCAGCACGTAAAGATGTTGAACGAGCTTTTGACGTGCTTAAACAACGTTGACATATACTTCATAACCCGGCACGCGGATGACATCCGACAAGATTGGGAAACATTATGTACACTTGTGTCATATTACACAATATGATACTCGAAGACGAAGACCATGCCATTTGTGATGCCGATGAAAACGACCTTGTAGCGGATGATATCGAAACACAAATCAGTGAGGAACAACGCGCGGCAAATGTTCGAGAAGTCAAAAACCGGGAGACTCATAATAACCTTCGGTCGGATTTGGTCGAACATATTTGGCGTATCCAAGTTCACAACGACGACGACTAGATTTTTAATGTTTTGTAATTTTTAAATTTATTTTGTAATTTTTAAATTTTTAATAAATGTTATGAATTTTTATTTTTATTATTTATCTTATTTTTATTTATTAAAAATATATAAATATTTTTATTTTGTTAAATAGTTAAATGTATAAATAAAAGAATTAAAAAAACTGAGGTGGCAATTGGGTTCAGTGGGCTGGCGGTACTCCACTTTTAGGTAAGAAAAGTAGGAAAGAGAAAAGATAATGTGGCGCTGAGGTGGCAATTGAGTTCAGTGTATTCATTGGGTAGGCGGTACCCATGGCCTAACAAACCAAACATTTAAAAAAAGATATGGTGAGGCGCGTGACACGTGGAAAGTGTGAAAAGCTAAAGTGGCTTGCGTGTAATTCCACACGTTACACGTCATGCTGACATGGCAATTGCAAACGCCTTTCAACGTTGGAGAATCAAGATCTAACAGTAAATACTTTAAGGTGAGATTTTTTTACTTGTTTTAGGAAAATTGACTTGAATAGTTATTTGGGAAATTAATTAAAATACTTTAAGTTTGACCATTTCTTATCAAAATATTCTAAATCTTGGAGAGTTTACCAAAATGCCCTAATTTCCACGTGTCACAAAGTTTCGGCTTGGCCCGCGGTGGTTTCCTGCGATGGGCCCGCGATAGGCCAAAATCGTCACCGCGGCCATAGTTGGGGGGCTCCGTGGGACATTTTGCCCAAACCTGGGTGACACGTGGGCTGGGCCTGCGATTGCGGGGCCCACCACGGAAATTTAGGGCATTTTGGTAAACCGGTAGAGATTTAGGGTATTTTGGTAAGAATGGGTCAAACTTAGGGTATTTTAATTAATTTCCCTAGTTATTTTATCATTTTAGATTTGTCTCCTAATTATTTGTCTTTTGATTTTAGATAATTGTAACTACATTGCTAAATGATAAATTTTTTGACGAATCTCTTTTCTTATAGAAAAAATTACAGACCTAGATCCGCCATTGCAGACCCAAGTAATTTTTAAAGAAAAATTGATCTCGTTTTTTTGTGTATTTTAGCTAGGTATCAACCACTTAGGCCTTCCGTACCCCAGGGTTCAAACCTTTTGAACCCTCAGTGCCACATCAGCTCCACATCAGTTTTCCACTTTGAACCCTCTTCAACCTTTTGAACCCTCTAATCCCGTACCCCAACCTTTTGAACCTTTTGAACCCTCATGCCACATCATCTAATTTTTTAATAAAAAATCATAACATTCATAAAAATAAAAATAAAATTACAAAATAAAATTAAAAATTACAAAATAAAAATAAAATTACAAAATAAAAATAAAATTACAAAATAAAATTAAAAATTACAAAATAAAATTAAAAATTACAAAATATTAAAAATCTACTCGTCGTCGTTGTTGGGTAGTCGGATATGCCAAATATGTTCGACCAAATCCGACCGAAGGTTATTATGAGTCTCTCGGTTTTTGACTTCTCGAACATTTGTTGCGCGTTGTGCCTCAGTGATTTGTGTTTCATCCGCTACCACGGCGTTTCCATCGGCACAAATGGCATGACCTTCGTCTTCGAGTATCATATTGTGTAATATGAGACAAGCGTACATAATATTCGCCAATTTATTCTTATGCCATCCGCGTGTCGGGTACTTAAGTATATGCCAACGTTGTTTAAGCACGCCAAAAGCTCGTTCAACATCTTTACGTGCCGATTCTTGTGCGGCCTTGAACTTTATTCGTTTAGCATCATTTGGGCACGTAAACGCTTTTACAAAAGTTGCCCATTCCGGGTATATCCCATCCGTTAGATAATATCTGTTCTTGTAGGTGACTCCATTAACCTCAAAAGGGCACTCGGGTGCTTTTCCGTCGTAGACATCGTTGAGGATGGGCGATTGATTGAGAACATTGATGTCGTTGTTGGAACCGGCAACACCAAAGAATGCGTGCCAGAACCATAGATCTTGGGAGGCCACCGCTTCTAGCATGATTGTCGGATGTTCATGATCACCTCTCATGAATTGACCTCGCCATGCGTTCGGACAATTTGCCCACGACCAATGAGTACAGTCTATGCTGCCGAGCATGCCGGGAAATCTGTGTTTAGCTTCATGCTTGTGGTACAACTTCTGAATATCATCGTAAGTAGGCTTGCGTAAATATTTTCCACCATAGAGTTCAATAATACCTGTGCAGAAAGTGTGCAGACAATCTCGTGACGTTTTCTCTCCCATCCTCAAGTACTCGTCAAGTGCGTCGGAAGCTACTCCATACGCCAATTGTCGAACAGCGGATACACACTTTTGTATCGGAGAGAAACCTTGTAACCCGAGTCCGTCAATCCGTTGTGTAAAATACGGATACACTCCCGATAAATCTTGAACTATCCGTTCGAATAGTTGCCTGCTCATCCTACACCGCCGTCTAAACAAATACGAAGTATACACCGGGTTTTCGCCAAAGTAGTCCTGCAAAAGCCGGTCGTTAGCATCTACCCGACCTCTTTCTATGTTCCCGGACCTCGGTCTTCTTGACGATGAGGCTACAGCTTGTTGCAACAAATCTGCATAACGATTTAATAGTTGACCGAATTCCTCGTCGGTGTCAATGGATGATGAAGAACCGGACGATGAAACGGGTGGCGAATCCATAAAGTTTATATCGGATTGAAAGAAATGAAAGAAAATATTTAAGGATTGAGATGAGTGTTTAAATTTTGGTGTGAAAAATGAATGAGATTTGAGGATGATTTATAGGGTTTAAATTGGAAAATAAAAAATTGATAAAAAAAAATATGGCCGTTTGAATTATAGCCGTTTGAATTAAAAAATTATAAAAAAAAAATAAACTCATCGGGTATGCGGGCTGGGGAACCCGAGCCCCTTACCCGCCACCCGTACCCGCGTGAACCCGCCGAAGTCGTACCCAGAGTCCGCCAACCCGCCCTCCGAACCCGGGCCCGAAGCCGCTGGGCTACGGATGGCCTTACAGACCTAAATATCGCAAATGGAACGACATTTTGATAAAAATGAAAGAGAAATGGCTAGAAGAAGAAAAATTGTCAAAAAAATATTCAAATTATCAAAGGAAAATTCAAACTCTCGTTAATCTACCTTTCTTATTAATAATTAAAAAAAATTATATATTTTATTGCTATTTGTTCTATCAAAAAAGAAATGTGGATCATTTGATTGGTATAAAACTATAAACCGGTTCCTATTTGTGAACCCATTACCTAAGCAAGGAGTGGTTGCTTTCAATGGTCGGAAATTGGACCGACCTTTGGACCTGTGAGAACCTCCGTTGTGGATGCTCTATGATAAGGATTCACATGAGATGTTTGTTATTCTCCTTCGTAAATTGTTATCGGGTAAGGATGAGGTGGCCATCGGGTAAGCGGGTAAGGGGGTACGGGGGGAGGCGGGTAGCTAGCGGGTTCACCAACCCGATGGAAGCCGAAGAGGGTGTGAGGAGGGTGGGTCCCAATTAGGGTGTTGGGTTTATTTTTTAATGTTTTAAGGGGTATCGGGTAGGAGTGGGTTCATTGGGTACTGGTACTTCACTTTTGGGTAAAGAGGATAGGAAAGAGAAAAGTTGATGTGGCGCTGAGGTGGCAAGTGGGTTCATTGGGTATGGGTACTCATGGTCTAAACATATATGGGCAAGAATTTTTGGATTCTCAAACTTCTCGTGTGACATACGGGCATGGGTTGTGTCGTATGCATGTAAGTAGACATATATTGGGGTTGGAAATTTGGAGAGTTTACAATTATTGTGTGACAAACTGGATAGTTTAATAAATTTGTAACGTAATTAATTCTTTGTTGTAATTGCGCTTCTTAATAGATTTTCTTGTTGTTCTAAATTAATATTCTCATTATTCTAAATTAGTATTCACTAGTTATTTTAGCTAACATATACTAACAACATAAAACAAAGTTCTAAATGTCAGGCTGTTGATTCATTTAGATTCTGATCAACATGTTTAGCTATACTTTTGAACTTCATACCCAACAAAAGGTTCCTTGATTCATTAAGATGTAAGAAAAGTTGAAATTGTTTGATTTTATAGGTTTCATAGCCGTTTGAGTTCCAACATTTGATTAATAGGAAAATGGAGTAGAAATTGGTATGGTGATTTGAATCCACTGTAAAATGAGTTCAATCACAATGTTTTGGTTATGTTTCTAGCTTTACTCTGTTTATCGAACTGAAAAATTCGCTAGGAGTTTGATGTTTAGTTTTAAAATGAGGAAATAATTTTGATTTTCATCATACGATGTATATTGATCATATGACATGAGTAGTTTAGTAATTTACTTATCCCCCCCATCTCCCTGTTTTTGTTCCGCCTATTTTTGGTAGAAAGAAGAAACTTCAATTCTCCTACTTCGTTCTATACTTCTATCCTATCGCGACGTATAAATAAATTTGTTGTTAGACTAGCTGTAACACCCGGATTTTTGGTAAGCAAAGATCACCCGTTAGTCTATTGTGGTTTCTAACTTATGGATTTTGTGTTAGGAAACCATTGCTTTTAGTTTCTAAGAGAATCAAGGGTGTTTCGTGTGAGAAAAGTCGAGTTTTGGGGCCCGGTACAGGTCCGACTACAATGTCTGACGACTATGACATGTGTCAATGTTGCCTGGCAATGTAGCATGGAAGGGGGCACCATCTGGACACTGCCTGCGACAATGCCCTGCGATATTTCCATGGCATTGTAGCCTGTCAATGCCGCCTAAAAGGGGCAGACCGGTATTAAGTCGGGGTTTTCAGGATTTTCTCATTTCTCACTTCTCATAGCCCACCATTTCTCTCCCAAATCAGTTCCCCTTCACCTAGTTCGAACCCTAACTCAATTTAGGGCTATCTTCTTGGAAATTAAAACATTCTTTTTCATCAAAGCTAGTGATTTCAACCTCTAGTGCAAGACCAATTGTCCATCTTCATTTCTATAGATTTTTGGATTTTTTAGGGTTTCATCAAAACATAAGTGGTCAGTTCATCTTACTCTTTTCTAAGTATCTATTCATGTCATAAAATACTCCATTTATGATTTCCAAATGCTTTTATTTGACAAATTTTGGTTTGGATGATTTTAAAAGTTAAGTCAAAATTAGGGTTTTTCGTCAAAATGTTTTGATGAAAGATGTTTGGAGGATAATTCTAAGCACTTGGGTTTGTTTGCATATATTTAGGGATCTTGTGGATCTAGGATTTGGAAAGATTGCTTGTAGATTCAAGTTTTTCAAGGAAGCTCAAGATTGGGTTAAAACCTAGATTTAGCCTAAATCTAGCAAAGTGAGTTCAAGTTGATTTGTGAAAACTATGTATATGCCAAAAAATTCCATTTTAAAGTGTTTATGTGTTTTACATGGTAATTATCAAATGTTGGAATATTTGATGAGTTTTGCTTATTTGAGGAGTTTGATTTTATTATCTTGTGAAACACCCACACTTGGGAATTTTGGTTACTTTGATAAATACATCATAAATGTATGTTTTTTCAATGATTTTTTATCTTACGAATGGAGGTCGTTTGGTATAAATGTACTTTTTGCGTGTGGTTTGGAGAAATGCATATTTGTATTATGAGACGTTTTGAAAAGTGTAAATGGTGTAATTTCCTTTGGAAATATGGTTTGTCCCAATCTAAAATTGTGTTTTAAGATTATTCATGTCTTTGGTGCATGTGTTTTCATAAACGTGGGTTAATTACGTTTATCGCAAAATGTGACTTTTATTTCTGGTGCTTTTGGCTCGGTTGTGACTCAAATGAGTCTTAGGGATACTTGCCCAATTTTATTAGCTCGATGAAGACCGTTGTGTGTATGATGCCTTTAATTGCACTTTTGATGGAAATTACATGTTTGAGTGTGTTAGTCATTCAATTAAGTCATGTATTGTCTTAGAGTGTAATGCATTGGATCTATAGGCGTAGGAGTCTGTCTTGTTGTTAAGCATGGAGTTTTGATGTCCACACTTAAGCTAGTGAGTTGTCCACAAGTGTAACACCCTCGAATTGGGAAAGAGCAACTAATTAAAAATTTCGATATTACATCCGAAACAATAGGATTTATTCCTATAATTTCAATAGGTGAAATACCTCAAATTACAAACTATGGTTAACCTCAAACAATGTATAACACAAATCTCATTACAAAGACTAAAACTACCTCGGGTGATACTTAACCCGAGTACAAATTGCTAATCCCAAGGATGAATGCGGAACATCACTGAAGCTATTCACCTCTCGAGCACTTTACTAGCACACGACCTTTCACACGTGTCAATAGGACTACTCCCAACCTGAGACCCGTTGCACATGCCGACAAATAAAAAGGGTTAGGCTAACGCCTAGTGAGTTCAAGAGTTTACAACATGATTTAAATAATTCTTTAAATGAAAGTTTGCAATATAGATTATGATTTCCAAAAGAGTTTACAAAAAATATATAAATGACTCATTTTCCAACGCACCCAAAATCCATGAGAAATATTCCCAAAACTGGTATAAAGCGTTTTCCAAAATGAATACCAATCCAAAACTCACTCAATACGTGAATAAATCCTTATTATGCAAAACCTTCAAAGACAGTTGACAACAAAGTACTCAACCCATAAATTATGGAAGAACCATCCGTTTAAATATAATACTTCATCGAAAACATAATACGAACCAATACTCACGCGAACGTAAAATGTAACGAAGTTCCAAATACCATAAATATGGAGATGATCTGCTTCATTTAAACTTTAATATACATGGAGGGGAATCCAATATTAAAGTCATCCATTCGCAGTCAAATGTATAAGACTAACAATGATAAGACATGGACATTATAAAATCCCAAGTAAGGTTGGCCAACGACGGGGGAGACCCGTATCCATTAAGAGTGGATGAACACAAAAGTACGCCACTCAACAATGTTAATCGTACGATACTTCACTGCATAAAAGCCCAAGTGTCCCATACGACGCCTTTCAAGTTACGCCCAAAGAGACAGCTGACCTTAGCGAAACATTACTAAGAATACCGCCAAAGGCCCGGCACAAGGGGGATACAACCATGGCATTGCCCCCAACATGGCGGATGTCATATTCGCCCACCGTGCTCATCCATGACTCAACCCTCCTATCGTACCCTTGAAAGTAAAGGTCTTTTAGCATGGGGCCCAGTCAAATCCCGCGACACCCAGCAGACCATCAAATAAAGACTGACTCACGTGCCTATGGATCCAATGCAACACAGTCAATAACAACGTGCCTATCCCGAAATGACTAACGCACCCAAGCATGTAAATATCAATAACGTGCAATACAATGCAATACAATGCAATATGGTGCAATAAAAGCAAACCATAAATAACACATCGAGCCATTAAAATCGGACAAATGTCCCCAAGACTTCCTCAAAGTCAAAACCCGAGCAAAATGCTCAAACTCAATAGACCCATTTATAACGGTCATCAATTAGCATAAAATGCATTTAAACCTCGATCGGGTAAACAAGTACCACGAAATCATTTTTAACCCAAAACTCAACACAGGTTAAACAAAAGGGTTTTTCCCAAAAGGACTCACACCCTCATGATTCTCAAAACGACCGTTGACACTAAAATGTGCATCTTCCCAAATGGTTTATAAAATCATTTTCACTACTCTGATTAAACCATCAAATAGACATCATTTTGAGTAATAAATCTTTTAAGGACATATTATGATTTCCACATATCAAAATATCCAAAAATCCCAAATATGGGTGTTTTACAACATTTAAGAAGATAATTATTTCAAAAGAGTTAAACTCATCAAATAACTCAACAATTGATATTTTCAAGTAAAACACACAAACATTTGGAAAATAACATTTTTGGTATGTACAAAGTTTTCACAAATCAACTTGAACTCACCTTGCTAGATTTAGGCTAAATCTAGAATTTCTCCAAACGTAAGCTCCTTTGAAGCATCTTGCATCTTCAAGCTAAAACCTCCAAAAACCTAGATCCATAAGTTTCCAACCACAACAATTAGATGTAACCATGAAAACCATTCATCGACTATTTTATACCAAAATACCCACTTATATCAAAACCCTAACTTCAAAAATGAAGAGAAGAGAAGATTACCTTAACCATACTTGAATCCACCAACTAATACACTTCTAACATCACCAAAAGAACTACACACTCCAAATCTTCACAATGGAGGAAAGGGGTTGGGGTGAAACCCTAGAAATTGATGGAGAAGATGAAGTGGAAGACTTCCTTGAAAGGGTTAAGGTTTCCAATCCATGGTGAGTGTTTGATTTGGGGTAGAAGATGAAGAGGAGAGGGGAGGTTTAGGGTTTTCTTGAGAGAAAACGATTTTAGAGAGAGAGAGAGAGATTTTTGAGGTTGAAGATGGAATGGGGAAGAGAAAGAGGGAAAAGGGATTAAAAGCAAACAACAAATCCATCAGGTGCATCGCGGACGTCCGCATTGTACCCTCGCGGACGTCCGACACACTTTGGCCGAAATCCCTCAAAATTCTCTGTTGCTTCCGCGGACTACCCGCGGACTTCCGCGAGTCGTGGACGTCCGGCCCTTGGCCCCGCGGACGTTCGTGAGCCCCAGTTTCAGTTTTCTAAATTTTCGGGTGTTACAACAAGTCATGGGTGGAGAGCTTGCGGTGGTACCTTGTTGGGTCACATACGGAGCTAATAGTCTGCGGTGGTGCTCGATTGAGCCATATATGGGACTAGGTCTTGCGGTGGTACTCATGGGATCCATATACAGACACTGATAGTTTTGTGGTGAGACTCATCTAGAGGTTGAGTAGACACTAGGGTCATTTGAATTCTTGCGGTTGTGCTCACTGGAGCCTTCTAAGATCCATGTCCTGAGGTGAAACTCGAGAACGTAAATAAGTGGTTTAACTTTGTGTCCCCGCCACATTCTATGGAAACGGGTCTCCCCCGTCACCGAAAGGTGTTGTTTTGGATATTGAGTATTATCCATGTTTTCGGTGACGTTTTGAGTATGGATTGATATCCATGATTTATGGTTTTGTATTATTGAGCTTTATACACATTTTGGATGATTTGGATAATAGAGTTTTACATATGTTTTAAGTATTTGGAAAATTTAATCGTTATTCATGTTTTGGGCGAGTTTTGGATTTTGAGTTTATATTTTGAAATAATGTTTCATATTGGGGTTTTCATTACAAAATTTGCGAGTTGGAAAATAGGATTTAATGCATTTCATTTTAGAAATTGTGATTTAAATTGCATCCTTGATTATGTAACGATTTATATAGTTATGATGAAAACTATTGAACTCACTGAGCGTTAAGCCTAACCTTTTTCCATTTGTCGGCATGTGCACCAGTTCGGTGTTTGGGGAATGGTACTGGTAACACCGTGAAAAGTTGAGTGCTAGTTAGCCGCACGGGAAGGATGTAGCTAATGGATTATGTCTTCCGCATATTTTGAGATAACAATTTGTTAATGGGTTTAGTAACACCGACCTTTATTTAGTCTTTATATAAGACTTGGTTTATTATATTTTGATGTTAAATCTAGAATTCCATTTGAGGTATTTCAAGTATTGATTTGTAAAAAAGGATTTTATCCGTTATTTGATGTATTATTGAAAATTTTAAATTAGTTGTTTTTTTTTTTCAAATTTGATGGTGTTACACAAGCAAACGTTTTTCGAATATTTGTTTTAAAATCCTTACCAAAAAATTGTCTACAATCCAAATGATAAGGAGAACATTTTTATATAGGGGCATTTCTTGCCTTTCCATCATAGACATCCAAAATCTTAGGACCGATGTGTTTAAGGCTAGCCGAAGGATGTTCTCTATAAAAGTGGTACTTATAAGAAGAAAATGTGTTTGTTCCCGCTACACTAATTAATATTGAAAAAGTATTTGTAAAAAGGGTTTGTTTTTGCTTTGAATGGTTCGTAAGCAATCACTTAGTGGGAAATGGAGTAGTCGACCGATGACAAGCAGGAAGTGTGTTTGGAAGCAACCGTTGATCGAAGGAAAGCATAACAACTCACTGGTCTAGCTCAATGGCTAGAAAGATCTCCGCCATAAAAGAAATGGTATTTTTAGTATAGAACATATACATTAATTGTCATTGTGGACCGGCCGACTACTATGATTGCATGTGCATCTATTGTACACTCATTTAATCATCCGATTTATTGTTAATTAAACTCTATCACAAAATAGAAGTGGCACTCTATTTACTTAGATACATGTCGATTTGCAAGTACCTTTCTCTTCAACGGTGACAAGGAGGCAATCCCCCTTTTTTGCAAACATGCATGCACATGAACGGATGAACCCAACGCTTTTCACTTTTGCAGATACTTTAATTTTCTTTAAAGGCATTTATTTTATTTCAAACGGGGGAAAATACAACAAAAAACCGAAAGGCTTGATATGCAAAACATAGACCAAGTCAAAACAGGAAAAGAAAAGAAGCCCCAACAATAACTGTTGTAAATATTTGTATTCATGCGTACTACAACTTTATAGAACTTCATGTTGAACTCTATAAAACTAAATAATAAACATTTACAAATACATGATAAACGTTTGATCCCTATTTATATAAGGCCATCCGTTAGGGGTGAGCATAACCCGACCGACCCGAACCCGATTCCACCCGAACTTTGGCCACCCGATGGACCCGAACCCGATTCCACCCGAACCCGATCTTTTATGTCGGGTACTTCGGTTCGGTTCGGTTTGGTTTGGATTTTCCCGAACCCGAACCCGCCCGATTAACCCGAAAAAAATGTATTTTTTTAATTTAATAAATTGTAAATATAAATATATATTGTATTTTCTTATTTAAAAAAAATATCTTGCATCAACCATATGGTGTTCTTCTTAGAGATTATAGGAGAGGAATTCACTAATGTTGTTATTTATACAGTAAATCAGAACGATCATAAGGCCCATGTACCATTTCGATGGATCATAGCAAGTTTGGGGGTTGGTTTAACACTAATTATAGCAGCCGTAGGTTTTTTTATTTGCTCGAGATCATCAATTATAAATTGGGCTTAAAATGAATTGGAATGAATTGGGCTTAAAATGAATCTGGCCCAACCTGCCCAACCCGACCGCCCAACCCGAACCCGATTCCACCCGAAACCCGAATTATACTTTGGGTGGGTTTCGGGGTCTGATCCCCCCACCCGAACCCGATCGGGTTGGCCAAAAATTGGCCCGAACCGCCCGACCCGCCCGTTTGCTCACCCCTACCATCTGTAGCGCTCCGTAGAAGCCCTCAAGCGCCACATCAGCGCCACATCAGCTTTTCTCCTAACCCTCAAGCCCTCAAAAAGTGGAGTACCACTACCCTCAAGCCCTAGCTTGCCACCTCAGCGCCACATCAGCTTTTCTTCTTACCCTCAAACCTTTCATTTTTTTAATTCTTTTATTTATACATTTAATTATTTAACAAAATAAAAATATTTATATACTTTTTAATAAATAAAAATAAGATAAATAATAAATAAAAATAAGAAAAAAAATGTCGTAACTTAAGGATAAAAATGTAAAATTTGATATACAATAAACAAGGACCAAATATGTAATTTTCTCAATTATTTTTTGGAAGAATTAACTCTAATTTTAACAAAGTTGGATGGAGAGATGAAAATGGAAGGAAAATAGAAACTATAAGGATAAAAAAGCAGTTTTAAAAGATCAAAGACGAAAACCGTTATTAACAGTAAACCACAGGGACCAAAATCATAGTTTACTCAAAAAATAATTTTATGTAGTTTATATGATATATATTAAAATATATAAATCCAAAAAAATTTAATGTTGGGCTCATTTCGAACGTATCGAAGAGACGATTATAATGGTGTAACTTGTTAAAATTAAAACGTATTTTTTTAACGTGTTTTAGTTAATAAACGATTATATGTGTTAAATATAAAATTAAAATAATGAAACTAAAAGGTATAAAGTAAATTTAGTAAATAAGTATAGGGGTTAAAAGTGTAAATTTTAATTAAAAATCATTAAAATATGGCAAATTTTCACTCGGGTTCCACGGGCTTACAAACCCGCTCAGCCCGAGCCCGCAACTAGCCCGCTCCCCCCGTACCCCTTACCCGCGTACCCGCTTGCCATCTGGCGAAGCCCGAGTCCGAGCCCGTGGACGCTACGGATGGCCTAACAAGTTACTCTACAAACTCTACATTTCCCTTTTTTTTATTGAAAATTTGTTTTAATATTGTATATTATTAATTTACAATAAAATTTTAAAATTCATCACTTTATAATTTATATACGGTTAGTCGGTTACACGAGTGGAGTGGTTTATAACAATAAACTAAACAAATTATTACCATTTGTTTAACTTTGTAGTTGCATTAATTAGTTTTGTTTATCATTGATAAGTGCTCTTAATGCTCATACTTGCTTTTCAAGTTTCATACCCACTTTCAATCTAAAATTTCCACATCAAACTTTTAAGTAAAGTCTAGATTATAAAACTTTTTTAATTACTTTTACTTTACACCCAATAACAATAACAAAATAACAATAAAAATCTAGATCCAACAAATACAATCTTAAATATTTCTAGGTGTAAACTACAATTTTGGTCCTTATTGTTTACACCCAACTACGAATAATGTCCGCAAACTTCACCAAGGGCCTGATTGTTAGCAGCTTAGTGAGCTTAATGGGACACATAGCTTATTCAGTCAGCTATACATGACTGTTTGGTAGTGGTTTAATGATATAGAAAGTGACTTATTTATTAAGCTTTTAGGAGGGAGTTTTATGCAGAAAGCCAAGTTTTGTCCAAACCAGTCTCTCCCAATTAAAAAATATGGTTCTTCCATCTATGAAAACACCCTCTCAAACAAAATCTTTCCAATATATACAGACAGATTAATCCACACAGACAACTTTATTCATACTATGACTTAATGGAAAACCAACCAAACAGCCCATAATACACTAATGGTTAATGTGGTTTGCATTTTCTTTTGGAAATAGTCCCTTAGGGGTATTTTATTTTTATCTTTAACCCATTAATAATATATTCTATATAAAACAATTATCGTTAGGGGTATTTCCCCCTTCCCTAGTAGGCTCTAGCTCCAATTCGAACACCAAATACACACTAAATTAGGTATTAGAAAGCCAAGACAAGTGTTGAATAAAAGAGAGACCCAAACTTTTATTTACACTTTTGTTTGATTTAGGTTTAAGCCCTTTATTGTTTTGATTTTAGGGTTTGTATCAAAATGTTGGTGAATGAATTTAGATGGTTTAATTTGAAAATTTTGTTTTATGCATTGTACCAACGAAAGTTTCTATTATGTTCAACAAGACCAAATATATATATATATATATATATATATATAGGCTCCGTAAAATGCAAACCTTGCATTTGTGCACCTCCTTACAAACCAGTGTGCGTATGTGCACAATGTACATATACATATGTATATACATACGTGCAAGAATATACATATAATTGACATACATTCATATGGGATAATGCATATATGCATATCAGTTTATGCATATGTGCACACTGGTTTGTAAGGGGGTGCAACAAATGCAAGGTTTGCATTTGTTGCACCCCTTACAAACCAATTTGCCTATATGCATAATATGAGATGCATATATGCATTATCTCATATGAATGTATGTCCATTATATGTATATATTCTTGCATGTATGCATATGCACATTGTTCATATATGCACACTGGTTCTGCACATATGCACTATGTGGTTTGTAAGGTGTGCAATAAATGCAAGGTTTGCATTTTACAGAGCCTCTATATATATATATCTATACATATAATAAATAAGTAACTAGCATGTCACGTGTCGTTTTCTGGTGAGCCGACTTCAGTATTTTCCCGCCTAAACGTGTATCTGGACGTAGTTTACATTATAAGTTCAATTAGCACACCCCCATTCACTCCTCCTTAAATCTCTCCTTAATTAATTTTTTTTAATTTATACGTTACATTTACTACCCTTATAATTAGATATATAGTTTACTTTTAATCCCTTACTTTTTTTATTTTTTTATTTTTTTATTTTTTTATTTTAGACTCTTATTATATTAACATAAATAATGTATATAAACTAAAATGCATTAAAAAAACATTTCTATTTTTTACAAATTATACCATTGTAATCGCTTCGTCAATACCTTCAAAATGAGTCTAATATTGATTTTTTTTGATTTAATTATATTATTAAGTATCATAAATATATACGAATAAATGTGTCGTGATTAGTATGAGATTTGTTGAAATTAGTATGGATTTGATACAAATAATCACTAAATTGTCGTGATTTTCTTTTTGCAATTTCATATCAATTTTTACTTCAAAGTCGAATTCTTTCGACGAATTACAATTCTATCAAATTCTATTCTCTCAACGAAAAAACACCCTTAGAATTATCATAAGAGATCTAATTACTTGGAAAAAAATATCACTTATCAACTGACTTTTGGTTTATGAGTTCGAACCTTTTTCAAAAATATAAATATGCAAATATTTTAGTATAGTATATTTAATTATTTATACTTTCTTAATCATGATTATATTATTTCCTCTACTTTTAATTGAACTACATAATACCAGTTATCAACGGATGGTTAGTTAATGATATTTTCAAAGTCAAATTGTCATGTTTTCCGTAAATTCACTTTAAATTAATCTTTCATAATAGTTGATAAGTTTTCTGGCATGATTTAATTTTTTTAAATTACCTCGTGTAATACACGGTTCGAACCTAGTATATATATAGGGGGTCATTTAAGGGAGAACTCATTAATTTGTGATAACTGTGAGATCCAATCTCAATATCTCATTATTAATAATCAAATGTTAATATTAATAAGAGTAAATTACATTTTTGGTCCCTGTGGTTTCCATTTATTATCAACTTCAGTCCCTATTTTAAACTAATTACAGTTTTGGTCACTGTGGTTATCAATCTATTTCACTTTTGGTCCCGTTGACTAACTCTGTTAAAAAATCCTGTTAACCTAAAGGGCATTTTAGTTTTTTTATAATTTACTTAATTTTTAATTAAAAACAGTTAATTATACATACAATCAGGCATTAGCGTCAAAAGCAAATCCTAATACCCTATCCCTCAAGAAGCAAGCGTCGTTTTCGGCGATCTCCTTCAATGCCGGCTATCGATATCTCTCTCTCTCTCTCTCTCTCTTATCTCCTCTCTCCCCTTTCTCTCTTATATTCTACACCATCTGGCCCTCCCTCCCGTCTCCCAAATATCGTAGCAGCAACTCGTACGCCTATCGTGGATGGAAAAATGAAAGCAATAACTGATCCAAGACAAAGGTCGATGGTGAAAAGGAGTAACATGTTCGGAGATAGGGTGGGCAGGAGAAGATGTAGTAGCATATCCAAACCAAAATAGAATCTCCCCCTCGATCTCTTCTCTTTCTCCCTTTTGGTTTTAGATTTGATTTAGGTTTTGACTTATGGGGAAACATTTTGAGGGGAAGAAAATCAGGGGAGAACGTCGTCGATCTCTCTCTCTTATCTCTTATATCCCCCTCATCTTCCTTATATACTTCTCCGCCGACGAGCACCGTCGAGCCCTCGCGTTCGTCTCTTCTTTTCTCCACCGTCGAGCACCATCTATCTCCACCGTCGAGCACCATCTATCTCTACATTTATGTGCTTCATCATGGAAATTTCTGAAATCATCCATAACTTTATTGAACATTGGGACATTGGAGGCAGTTGCACATTTCCACAAATGATCCTTAAATTCTTTCCCCTTCCAGTATAGTTTCATATTCTCGTGTATATGTCTCAAGTGGAACCTATGCTCAGCACATGGGAATAAAGAAGCTATGGCTGAAGCAATCCCCTTTAAACATAAAGAATAAACATAAGTACACAACAAAATTGAAAAGTGTACAATAGTAAACAAATAAAAATGATATTTCCAAGTTTGATCATCTTTACTTGTTGAGACATGCAACACCCAAGTACATTTTTCACTTGATGTTTCCTCCTTTATTGTCTCATTTGGCCCGCTAGTAAAGATTGGTAACTTGCCCTTACAAATTGCCCACAACCTTGTCCGATCATTTTTATTATCACTATATTCCTCCTAGTTTCTATTGCATGAAGCTTTATCAGTTTCTTCACATCAGCCTTGCTACCAAATGTTTGACCAACATAAAAATTGAGATGTGATGAAACTACAACTTCTTTCTCCTTTTGTACCTTTCTTAAACATTTTTTTCTTGTTGATTCGATATCAGAGTCGTCCGTTTGACTATCAAAATCTTCAAGGTTGGTCATGTCAAATTCAATACCATATATCATATTCCCATCATCAACCAAATCTTCCATACTTTGATTGTTTTCGGATTCCTCCTCATCCATGCTTTGACTAAAGAAACGATCAAAATCATCACTCATTTGGGTTTCATCCATGCCCACATCTATGCCATCTTGACCCAACCCACTACCTTCACCTATATTGTCCGAATGCCATTCCAAAAGTAATTTATCGTATGGTAATTCCTGAATTTCAACATCATATTCATGTGGAGTCTTTGAATAGTTATCCAGATCGGTTTCACAATGTTCAGTGTATACATCAATTAGCTTGAACTTAGGAAAGTAATTCAGCAACATAAGTAGATCTTCCTCGTTCCGTAATGCTTGCAAACCAAAACACAGATCACTATCGGGTCTCATGAAGTGGTAATAAATTACTTCGTGGTCTGGGTAACCTAACTCTTGTGTAACAGAAACAAGATCATGAAGCGATAAAGAATCGGTGTCTATTAAATCTACATAAGTGATTTTACCGTTCAAGTATTTCCTACCATCACCCTTCGTAAAGAATCCACCATGATGCATCTTCATAGACATTAAGGTGGGATATAGTTCTGTGAGGTGAAAAAAACTGGATGAGTAAATATAAAACAATCACACAACATAAACAACTCTAAACACCTTAAAAGAAATCTGAAATACAAAACTTACCATAAATCTCTTCAGCAAACTGTTCATCTCGTTGTCTGATGTGCCACATAATACGACCAAAGGATCGAAATTAGATTTTAACTGTGAGAGAGCTTACTGATTTCGTCTTCAATGTTGGATCGATTTTACCATAGGATCGATTTTACCATAGAATCCTCATTAATCGTAGGGCATAGAATGTAGGAGACGATGGAAACTTAATTGAAATTAGATGCTCAGATGCGTATGGGTAAATAGAGGTGAAAGGGGTTAAATGGGTTTGGACCATTTTGCCCCTGGATATTTCACGGTGTTTTTTTAAATCATATGCGTTAGTAGCTGGCAACCACACAGGGACCAACATTGAAACAAAACAGAAACCCTAATGGCTGGTTTTGTAATTACTTTGAAATAAGGACCAGTCTTGATAGTAGCTGCCAACCACAGGGACCAAAAGTGTAATTTACTCATTTAGTATTGAAACATACTTTAAATAATAATACATTTAGGTAGAAAAATCTTGATAAACTTACAAAAAAACCTTGGAAATCGTGTATTAGAATTTATACAAACCTAGAAAAAATCGGAAATTGGAGCTATATGTAACCGGTACCCGTACAAGCATGTCACGCCTAATATTCCATAAAGTTATGTAAAAGTCCTTTACCATTTGACAATAACCGGTCCCTAGTAGACTTGACATATGTGTCGTCTCATGTCGGGTTTAAAGTTAAACGGGTTGAGAGTGTCTAACATGAACATGACCCGTTTGGTAAACGGGTCAGAAAATCCCGACCTGAACATAGCCCGCCTAACCCAACACGACACGATTAACCCGTTTATCCTCTTCACCCATTAAACATATTAACCCGTTTGACCCGCTAACTTGCTAACCCATTTAACTCGTTTAACATTTATAAAATTAAAAATCGAAATTCACAAAAAAATACAAATCAAAATTTAAATGAAAGCATTAGAAATCCAAATTTTATAATTCAAACATATAAGTTTTAACCAAATCCAAAACATAAAAAAGAAAACTTATCATACATTATTATATAGGCATGAGATCATGTGAGAAGTGCCATTTTTTGGTGAGAAGTGTGAGAAGTACTTTTAAACCGTTGATCACTTTTAATCAAATAACCTCCCATGAATTGCGTCTTGAAAGGGAATTGATCTGGTGCATCTCATCTCGGTGCATCTCATCTTAATGTTCATACATTTCTCATCCGGCTGTTGATAACCACTTCTCACCAAATTTGACACTTCTCACCGCAACCCAACACTTATTTATATATATATATATATATATATATATATATATATATAGAGAGAGAGAGAGAGAGGCGGGTTCAAACGAGGAGCGTAACAATTTACGAGAAAAACGCGAGGAGCACCGCCCATGTACTAAATCACATGTGATTCACTATACAAAATCACATGTGATCTGCGCCCTTTGTTACGCTACTTGCAAACCGCGGGACACCGCGTGCTTTAGAATTTTAATCACATATAATTTTGTATGTGAATCACATGTGATCCAGTACATGGAAGGCGCTCCTCGCGTTTCTCGTAAATAGTTAGCGTTCTCGTTTGAACCTTTCTCTCTCTCTCTCTCTCTATATATATATATATATATATATATATATATATATAGGCTGAGTATCAAATACAAACCAACTAGTTTGTACAAACTCGTACAAACCATACATAGCTTCATGATTTTGTAAATTTGGCTTCATGAATGTATATATATATATTTTGGCTTCATGAATATATAATTTGGCTTCATGAATATATCATTTGGCATTTTTAACTAATTTTTTACAAAAATACCCTAAAATACCCTTATTTTTGTAAAAAAATTAGTTAAAAATGCCAAATGATATATTCATGAAGCCAAATTATATATTCATGAAGCCAAAATATATATATATATATATACATTCATGAAGCCAAATTTACAAAATCATGAAGCTAGGTATGGTTTGTACGAGTTTGTACAAACTAGTTGGTTTGTACCCGATACCACCCATATATATATATATATATATATATATATATATGTGTGTGTGTGTGTGTGTGTGTGTATAGGGTCTGGTTCAAGGGAAAACCTCAAATAAACGGAAAACTAAGGAACACTCTGGTAGCCCTTCATCTGAGCGGTATGCACTTGTGCATACAGGTTATTTGTAACATGCATTTGTGCATATATGCACAAATGCACAAGTGCATACCGTCCAGATGAAGGGCCCAAGGTGTTCTTCAGTTTTCCGTTTTTTGAGGTTTTCCCTTGAACCTCTCTCTCTCTCTCTCTCTCTCTCTCTCTCTCTCTCTATATATATATATATATATATATATATATATATATATATATATATATATATATATAAACGGGTTATTCGGGTCATTTCGAATAGAATTTTTTGACCCTGACCTTACCCGTTTAATTTTCATGTTGTGTCGTGTCAACTCGTTTACTTAAATGGGTTGAAATGTATTATCCAAACCCGTTTATTTCGTGTCAAGTTAGTGTTAGTATATCATGTATTTTTTGTCAGGGGTAGTCCCTAGCATTGGTTGGTTTTTAGGAAAAAAACCTATTTTTCATATAAAGTTTTTACATAAAAACGATATTCATATTCCTATAATCATGATTTTTTTTGGGTAGGGTTCCTGGGCCTTCGGCCCAGTACATCCCTGACAAACACACCGACAGCAAAGTAATGCAGTCCTGAGATAATCCCCAGTGGCCACAAGTGCTACGTGTGGGACTCGAACCCGGGCAAGCGCTATGAACTCCCCAGGTCCTTACCACCACGCCATAACCCTTGTGGTTATGATTTTTAGTTAGTATTGAAAGATACTTTAAATGATAATACATTTAAGTAGAAAAATCTTGATAAACTTAAAAAACTTGAAAATCATGTAATATAATTTATACAAACTTAAAAAAATCGAAGATTGGACTTATATGCAACCGGACAACCGGTCCCGGGCCAAGCACACCACGCCTAATATTCCATAAAATGAGTAACAAGTCACGTATCATTGGACAATAACCGGTCCCAATATGTCCTACACCGCACCAAGCTCAATTTAACCATATCTAGTTCTCCATATTACAAAATGTAGTTCCAAATCAATCCAACATTTGTGAATAATAAGGACTACATTTATATAAAACTTAAGGACTTTTTGTGAGAAGAGAATGAAGAAAATAACAAAAAATAACAATCAACATAAATTTTATTTATTGTGAAAATTTCAGGCTTATAAAAAAATGAACTCATATAGTTATGTAAAATTAAACAAGTCTAAGAGCATCTTCAACAGCTTCCCCATTTTGAAGAAAATAAAGAATATGAGGATTTTGAGCTAGAATTTTGTTCCAACAGCTTCCCTAAAAGTATCTCCAAATATAGATATAACCCAAAAAATGATTACTAAATGAGAGCACCAATATAAATATTTGAAAATAAATATTTAGAGAGAGAAATAATATTTTAATAGATGAATGAAATACTTTAATATTATAATCAATGTTTGTTTCTCTAAAATAGGGAATCTGTTTGAGATAAATGTAATTTTTTATAAAGATTTTGATCTTTTGGTTCCCCATTTTGGAGAAAATATCTCTATTAGTTTTTTTTAAAATTAATAATTGGAGGGTTTTTTAGCTTTTAAGAGCATCCACGCACGTTTTGCAAAAGGCTTTGCAAGATGACATGACATGTCATGTGGCTTTTCAGGTCTTGCAAGTGTAACAACTCATTTCACAATTAGAAAAGTCTTTCACAAACAAATATATATTAAAAAAATTCATTTTTGTTTAATTTAATTAATTAATTAATTTGTTTAAACATTAATTATTAATATGTTTATTAAATTTAATTCATTTATTAGTTTGTTTTAACATTATTTTTTTATTAAAATTTCTTACCCACACTTTATTTTTAAAAATGATATTTTTATGCAATGTTTTTTATTTAAACGTTACAGGCTTTCAATATATACATGTATTTTATTTGTTAATTAAATTATATTTACACAAAATATAATAAAAGAAAACAAAACTAAAATTTTAGTTATATATATTTTATAATTAATTTATTAGTTATATTATAATTATCTATATTATTTATATTATAATTTATTACTTTATAAAAGAAGTTTGGTCTTGCATAAGTATGAAATGTGGTATTGGAAAGCTAATTTGGAATTTGGTCTTGTAGAGAAGCGGATGGCCTAAACCTCCGTCTTATATTATTACAGTAAATAAAAAAATTATTTAATTCGAGCGTCCAAATTATTTGGACACCAGAGAAAACAGAAACAGAGGTTCCCACCAAAATCCAGTCAGCGTGTGAAAGTCAGAAAGTCAACAATGGAATTGCTTTGTGTTTCTCCGATTAATACAACTCACATCTTCTCTCTCTATATATACGTACAAATATCTATATCTAAATCTTCTCACTTTACACACAGACGCATTTTTCGTGCCTCACAATCACAGTTTGCAGATCTCTTCCCGTTTTCAATGGCATGGATTTGATTGTGTTGGCCGTCGTATCGTATTTTGAATGATTTGGAACTGAGATCGGCGAGATTGAAACATTAGATCGAGTTAAGATTTAGAGAGATGGAGCAGAAGCACATTTTGTTGTCGGCATTGAGCGTTGGTGTAGGCGTCGGAGTAGGGCTTGGAGTGAACAAATGGAGTAGCGGTGGTTTGGAAGAAGGCGTCACACCGGCGCAAATTGAGCAGGAACTTCTCCGGCTCATCATCGACGGTAAAGATGACAAGATCACGCTTAAGGAATTCCCTTATTACATCAGGTGATTTTCTATTTCTTTTTACTACTTAATGTTAATACGTTTATTGAGTAATGTTTAATTTTCAATATATGATGAGAATACGGCTATTTGAGCTGTAATTCAGCCCTGTTGATGATCAATTTGTTCTTGATACTAGCTATTGATTTTTAAATTTCCAAACGTTCACGGTTAAGTTAGCTATAAGCTGTAATTCAGCCCTGTTGATGATCAATTTGTTCTTGATACTAGCTATTGATTTTTAAATTTCCAAACGTTCACGGTTAAGTTAGCTATAGATCGATTTTGCAGAAGTTTTGTTTTATAGAGTGTGGTTTAGAAACCATGTTTTTAGTCTCTTTTTGATAATGAATGTGGAATTTGTCTGTGAAAGAACATGTATTCACGGTCAAACTTCCACCTAATCTCCTAGAGTCATCTAGTATTCATGGATTACATTCCAGATAATCATTACTCCCACAGTTTCAAAGAAGAATCAATGGTGGATTCTGCAGGTGGTATTATTCCACTTCAAATTTCGGTTATTGCAAGTCTGAAAGCAACTTCCTATTAAAGTTGTTGGTTAGGATTTCAGTCTAATATAGGAGTATAATTTTGTACCAAACTAACTATTCCACCTTCCTTTTTTGTTAATTGCAATGCCAGTGAACAGACACGGGTGTTATTAACAAGTGCAGCATATGTTCATTTGAAACACTTGGATGTTTCTAAGCATACCCGAAATCTTTTGCCTGCAAGTAGGGCTATATTGCTCTCAGGACCAGCTGGTAATTAGTAATCTCTTTGGCATTCAAATATGTTATGCCTCATTTGTGGCCTGATTAAATTTATTTTCTTATATATGTTATCCTGTGAAGAATTTTACCACCAAAAGCTTGCAAAGGCTCTTTCACATGACTTTGAAGCAAAACTGCTATTGTTGGACATCGTTGACTTTTCTGTAAAGGTGATTGCCACTTTGCCAGACTAGTAATTTTTTCTCCAAGCTCAGAATTTACTATTCTGTACTAATGTTTGGTATTTCCCCACAGATGCAGAGCAAGTATGGTACATCTAAAAAAAACTCTGTAAGTTCAACATAATTTATCCCGAAGGGTTGCTCTTATGTTTTATATGTCTTTAAGATTAACTTGCATCATGAATACTTACGATTTTGTTTGAAATATAGAATATGTTCTGATAAATGAATTCCTCCTTGTATAGCCTGTCAAAAGGTCTATCTCTGACATGGCAATGGAGCGGATGTCCAGTTTACTTGGATCGTTCTCCACAGCAAAGGAAGAATGTGGAGGTATGAATAGAATGTACACGTTTTTTTATGTTTTACGAAGTATGGTAAACAGGTTTGGATAGAACTCACTCATAAAAGCAAGAGGGGCTCCCAGAATACACATATACACAAATAAATTTATTAGCTCTTGAGTTTCTTTAGGGAGGAAAGGAAAGGAAAAGAAAAGAAGAGAAGAATGAAAGTAAACGAAATAAATAAAAACAATTACAAATATTTATAAAATTACATATCTAACCATCAATTACAATCCGCTATAAAGCTAATAATGGTGTATATGTAAAACTGACATTTTTCCCAAGAACATGAAACATTATTTTATTTCCTTCCATTTTCTTTCTTTTTATTCGCTCCCAAGAATACAAATAAAAAAAAGTGTCTTTTCCTTCACTTCCCTTCCTTTTTTTCTTAAATCTGAGAGATTATTTGGCATTTGGTTTGTCGTGTTAAGTTGAGGAAAACACTGGCTGAATACCTTTAATATGTTTAAGATTTAAGAAATCAATTCAAGTAAAGTCAATAAAAAACTGTTCATTTATAGGCAAGCCTGCTCTTTCTTAACTCATGGTCTCTTTCCTTGAAATTTCGGTTACCAATATAAGATCCTTTCCTGAATGAGTAAAATCAATGGATCCCATTAAATTCACCAGTTCCTCCATTGTTCATTTACTTATTTTGGTGCTCCTTTTAACAACTTCATAAGATACGGTTGGCTGGAAATTTTCAGGAGCTTCAAGTAAGCAAAGCAGTAGCTCAGCTGCCAAATCCAGGTATGGTTGCCAACTGCCAAGCCCACATCATCTAGTCGCAATAGTAGTATCCTATTGGCTTTAGTTGATAAGATGACTTTTATTATAAACCTTGCAGGAGTACAGAAAGCACTAATTATCTTCCGAAGCACCATAGGAATGCCTCTGTTTCTTCTGATACGAGTTGTATCAATTCCCAGTGCCCTTCTTCAAATTTAGGTTGGTGTTTTCATCTTTCTTTATATCATTAATTCATAAATATCAAGATTGAAGGGAAATGGCTGCAAACATTCTTTTTATATCCATGAAGCATATGAGTTAATTTTGCAAGTTGACTTAATGGTCAGCCATGTGTTTCTTTAATTGCAATGACAATGGTTTATGTACTAGAAACCAAAATCTTCTGATCATAAAGAAAAAGGGCTGATATGTCTTGTTGCATAAAACCTGAAGATACATATTAATGTGACAATTTTAAGTCAACAATGTATACTTATGTTACTAATCTTCCGAATTATGTTTACTCCTCTTAGCTTCTCTCAAGCGTGTGGGCAGCTGTCCTTTTGATGAAAGGGTTCTTTTGCAGGCACTATACAAGGTAATTTTCATTCATAGCTTGTATAACAACAGGTCCCATAATTTTCTGAGTTTGTTCAAATTACTGGACTACTGCCAATAACTTCCACCATGGTTTTAAGTTAAATTAAACAACCTATATTAGAGTACTAGTATGTGATGGTAGTTTGGTAATTTCCATTTGTAATCGGTTAGTCCTAACTGGCAACATCACCACTTGCAGGTTTTAGTCTCTTTCTCCGAAACAACTGGCATCATTCTCTATATCAGGGATGTAGAAAAGTTTCTTCAATCACCGCGGACGTATAAATTGTTTGAAAAAATGTTGAAGAAACTGTCGGGATCAACGTTAGTTCTTGGTTCCCGGATGTTGGACTTGAATGATGAATATGGGGAAGTGAGTGAGAAAATTGGTTGCTTATTTACTTATAATATTGAAATCAAACCACCTGAAGATGAGTATAATCTCATAGACTGGAAAGAACAATTAGAAGAGAACATGAAGAAGATCCAGTTTCAAGATAACAAAAATCATATTGCTGAGGTGCTAGCAGCAAACGATCTCGAGTGTGATGACTTAGGTTCAATTTGTCACGCAGACACAATGTTTATCAGTAATTACATAGAAGAAATCGTCGTATCTGCAATCTCTTATCATTTGATGAGTAACAAAGATCCAGAATATCGAAACGGAAAGCTCGTTATATCATCTACCAGGTACATACCTATCATCTTTTGTGCTTTCCTCTCACAGATTCCCTCCTTGAGCTGAGGCTAGACAGGTGTGATCAAATTAAGACCGTAAAACCTTTCACCTTTCACAAGTATTATTGATGCCATCAATAAAGAAGCATCAAAATTTTGTCTGATTACTGATCTTACTGTTGCCCAGTTTGTCACATGGATTGAACATCTTCCAGGAGGGGTATTGTGGTGGAAAAGATACTCTAAAGCTGGAGACAAATGCCGACTCATCAAAGGTTTGTTGCAGACTCTAGCATTTTGTGTATCCATATCTGTTGCTCAGCGGAAATAGAGTAGAAGAGACAGAAACCAAACAGCCCTTATACCTCTAATCAGTTTCCCAAACTTACTCAAACCAAGAAACAAGTAATGACAATAACCAAGCAATCAAAGTAAATAAAGAATAGAGACAATGCAAGAGAGATTTACGTGGTTCAGCATAAATGGCTACATCCACACCAGAAAAGAGAGCCCTTTTGTATTAGGTTAAGAATCAACCTCTTTTTGGCATTTACAAAATATCAGTGTTCTCGAGTATTCTCACACTCTGATTTTTTTCTTCTTCTTCTTACTACTCTCTCTTTTGAACGACCTAACATATACAAGAGAAATGGGCCATTTGACCATGGGCCAAGAATTAGGCCTTTTAACTAAACAGAAAGTTCTTTGACAAAACATCTTCTGTCCAGCTCTTTAACATACAAATAATATTCCTTGGATAAGGCGTGCCCACACCTTATTGCGCTAAAATTCTCATTCTTACATGCTTCCTTTATCTCATAATTCCTGTAGGGACCGGAAGGGGAAGAAAGTGTTGCATCAAACAAAAATGAGGCGGAAAAATCAGTACCTCCAAAAGCGGTACGTATAGTGTTACCATCTTTCTATTGGGGTTTTTTTTTTTTGGTTTGGTTTTTTTCTGTTAATTTTCATGTTTCTGACCACTTGACCAGGAAGGTCCTCCCGACAACGAATTTGAAAAGCGCATAAGGCCAGAGGTTATCCCGGCGAATGAGATAGGGGTAAGTTTTTCAGATATTGGAGCGCTTGATGAGATAAAGGAGTCCCTACAAGAGTTGGTTATGCTTCCACTTCGAAGACCAGATCTTTTCAACGGTGGGCTTCTTAAACCTTGCCGTGGTATATTACTGTTCGGACCACCAGGAACTGGGAAAACCATGCTGGCAAAGGCAATTGCTAATGAAGCAGGAGCAAGTTTCATCAATGTGTCAATGTCAACCATCACTTCAAAATGGTTTGGAGAAGATGAGAAAACTGTGCGAGCTTTATTCACGCTTGCAGCGAAGGTTTCTCCGACGATAATCTTTGTGGATGAGGTGGATGGCATGCTTGGGCAGCGAACAAGAGTAGGAGAACATGAAGCCATGCGGAAAATAAAGAACGAGTTCATGTCACATTGGGATGGATTGCTGACTAAACCAGGCGAACGCATTCTTGTTCTTGCAGCCACCAATAGACCTTTTGACCTTGATGAAGCCATTATTAGACGCTTTGAGCGCAGGTATGCTTCTTCCTTTTTCAATTTGCATTGTCCTTCAGAGTCCCAAGTCGGCTAGATTTAGAATATTTCTCTCTCTTCATGCTTTCTCCATTTTGGAGAATCTGTTGGAACAAAAATTTTGCGCAAAATCATTTTCTTGGGTAACCGTGATCAATTAAAGAGGATCCCGCGGAAAGTTTCCACTTTTCTGTCCAGCTGAAAAATGGAATGGAATAGTCTAAGATGCTTAATAGCTCCAACAAGCCTACCTTACATGCACCGAGTAATCCACGAATGGCCTGGAGTCATTCCACGTCATTAGGTCAACCTCCATGGCCATAAGACTCTTTTGGAAAGTAATAAAATGGGGTTCTATATGTAATTTGGTAAAAGAATCGACACCTTGGGATCAATCTTATTCACGTATATCAAGTGTACAATTAGGAAACTGAAGATAAATAAATAAAATTTTTACATATTTATCTACTACCATCACTATACATTCTCAAAGATAAAAAATGACAGTTGACATAATAATATTTGATGGACGTACAGAATTATGGTTGGTCTTCCATCGGTGGATAACAGAGAAATGATCTTGAAAACTCTGCTGGCAAAAGAAAAGGTAGAAGAGTTGGAGTTTAAGGAGCTTGCAACAATGACAGAGGGATATAGTGGAAGTGATCTTAAGGTTTGTTTTTCTACACCTGCCTTGTTTACTTCAATATGTATATAATAAAATCAGGAAGGACTGCTGGCATTAACTACTGAAACAGAATTTGTGTATAACAGCAGCTTATCGACCTGTCCGAGAACTAATGCACCAAGAGAGACTAAAAGATATCGTAAGTTGTTACTTGCCATATATACTTGCCATTATTCCACTTTCATATATATATATATATACAACTTGATTCTATCTTTTTTTTCTTCTTCTGATTTTAAAGGACCAAAAGGGAAGTGATGAAGCCAAAGAGACGAAAGAAGAAAACGAAAGAGTTATTAGCTTGAGACCTCTAAACATGGAAGACATGAGGCAGGCAAAGAATCAAGTAATATCACTTTCATCCCTTGTCATATTATTTATTCTATCTCCATCCACTCCACAAATGATTTAAAACACCCTTAATCTTTTGAACATCATCTAACCATAAAGCAGAGAAAGAATGGTAGATGTGTATTTGTTTTGGATGATGTTGGAGTCTCATATAAGTATCAAATATGTATATATGGAGGAATCTTGTTTCTAGAGTGAATTTAAAGGGGTTTCCGATACGGTATCATAATACCACATCTAGGGACTCAACACGTCCTTTGGTCTACTACGTTATAGGGGGCATTGGCAATGCATGTTGGAGTCCCGGACCAGGTAGATAGGCTCTAGGAGAGAATTGAAAGGTTGTAATTAATGAAATTGGGATTGGTGACAGGTGGCAGCTAGTTTTGCTAGTGAGGGATGCATAATGGGTGAGCTAAAACAGTGGAATGAATTGTATGGGGAAGGAGGTTCAAGAAAGAAAGAACAACTAAGTTACTTCCTTTAAACCAAAATGAGGTAAATGAATGGCAATGCTATTCATTCATCCTTGGTTGGTGTTAGACTCGACTGGATTATGCCGCCATTTGGACCATGGACTCGAAAGAAGACCACCGAGAGATAGAGTTGAGAATGTAAGATAATGATGTGATTTGTACATGTAGACAGACAATCTGGTGAGCAACTTGTTATAAGCTATGGTAGGTCTGGTGTGTAAATTTGTTTGTATTTTCAGAATGTAGGAACATCATATCATATCATGTAAATTGTCAATTGTCAATTGTTATATTTTTATTTATTATTGTAACATATTTGCTTTGATGTTGGGGTTATTTGTGGTAAAAGAGGTCCTTTTGAAGTATTGGAGCTAAGATTTGAAAGGCTTGCTAGGAGAGTAGGAGATATCAAGTTTTCACCAAAGGAAACTCAAAATTTGTTTTAGAACCTAAAATTAGCATAAACCTAGCGATGTGAGTCCTAGTTGAATTGGAAAACTATATACATGTCAAAGTATCTTTGTTTTGGGTTTTAAACATAACCATATGGGTTTGTTTCACTTTTGATGAGTTTTGTGAATATTTATGCACATTGGTATATTTGGGTCTCAAATTCTTGAAAGAATGTTTATGATGTTTTTATTGGGTGCTTTAAGACATAAATCTTAAATGGTTGTTTATTGAAAGAATCATTCATCCCTCTCGGTTTATATTTTCTTTGGATCTCCAAGAGGGATAAGCTTTTCGCAACCTCCTGGTCTAGGTGGTGCTAGTTGTCCCGACTGGTTGAGTTTTTGGTTGTTGGTGGGCAGTGTTTTTCCTTTTCTGCCTCTCTGGTTGGTTTCATTGAAGCCCCTCCCTCCGTTTCCTGTTTTTTTGTTTCCATTTTGGTCTATTCTGTCTTGCAGATTAGGCCTTTCATTGTATTTTCCTCGTTTGAAATAAATTAATGCCTTTAAAAAATGATATTTATTGCCTTTTCTTGAATATTAGGATAATTTGGGGCAAAATGTAATTTTGATTCATGAAAAATGTATCTTTGGGTGAAAGATGATGATGGAAGTAGAAGGCTTGAAGCTCCCTGTTGTAATAAATACTATAATTTGGCATGTTTATCATCATATGCAAATTGGCTAGCTACTATCTAACTGAATAGAGTTCAACTTTTATCCAAGCAAGCATAATCCTATTGTAATAAAGAGCACTAGCTTCTTGTTTGAGGTCATTTCTTGGACAATTTTCATGGTTTCTTGACAACTTTTATCTATACAAACCAAGTTCCAAAATCAAACTCATATTGATAACAAAAGAAAATGTTAATTTAAAATTTCGAGTTGAGAATCTTAAATCGTCCATTAAGGGTGCGTTTGGTACGCAAACATGATGGGACATGACAGCTGTTCAGCGTTTGATAGACGGAACTGGACAGAACGTAACATATAACATTAGATAAAATAAAATATAAAATAGAACATGTATTTGATGTTTTAGAAGAGTATTAGATTTTATTTTGAGGTTATATTGGTAAAACATAAGTCTGTTCCACCTTGTTCCAAGGGGTAGGGATGGAACAGGCCTGTTCCACTTTGTTCCACTCTGTTCCACATAAAATTCCTGCCAAACATGGGACAGTGATCCCTGTTCTGTTCTGTTCTATCCAGTGTACCAAACGCACCCTAAAGGAATAGGATATTGCTGGATATCCATCAACAACATTGCAGTTCCAAATTTATTTCTCTGCACCCTAATTTCAAAAGTTCATGTTGGTTCCACAAAAAAGAATGGTCTACCATTAGAGCATGTGGTGCAGCAGGGAATGAAGAGGGCCAAGAGGAAGGAGAGAGGTGAGCGAAAGGGTGGAATATTGGGCCTTTGTATCGTATAGGAGGTGCCTTGGGTCAGTAGCGAGCGAACGAGATATTTAATCATTCAGAGGATTTAAAAAATCTGCCAAACAACTTGGCATCTGAGCGGATAAGACATTTATTAAGAAGTAAACAAAATAATGAAATTCATACAAATGTATATTCATTATCAACACCCAACAAATTGGCTATATTGTTGTAAGGTCGAGCTGAATCAACTATATGAACGACAGAAATAACAATTTTACCTCAATCTACAATTGTCAAGTAAAAATATTTAAAAAACACGGCTGTAGAGGTTGGTGCACGTGGCCAGCAAGAAACAATGGCGGAGAATGGTGGTAGCCAGAGTGACTCACAGGGACAAAGGGGGAACGGGAACGGTTAAAATCATATTTTACTTATAAGTTCCTAGTAAACCATCTACCATTCAAATAATTCAATCATTTCATTATAATATCCATAGCTTCCACATTACAACAATGAGTTCTCTTTTGTTTGAAAATGATGAATAAAACAATGAGATTTAAAACCCATTTCCATTAGACAGACGGCTAGTAGAATACAAAATTATATCCCCCTTCCACTCATAGGTTTCAAAAAACTCAACTGGGCAAACCAGTTGCAGTGTAAAGGGGATTTAAATGTCTAAAAAACTTCATTACATGATTACTGAATTTGTTTAAATTATCATGGATTCACCCAAACGTATCAGGAAATCAATGAGAGAACAAGGTTTCTAGTTTATAAAATATCACAACAAACAAACAAACAAAAGCCAAAAAAGACATGGCTAGTCACCTGGTGTCCAACTGTCTTCTATGCAAACTTGGACTTCAATGCCCCCGTGGGGATCTTGCTCAAAACTTTCACATTGAATACCGCATACTGCTTCTTGATCTCTGCCTCGGATTTCTCAGCGATGGCATCAACCTTGTCCTCATATCTATCGTAAAGATAGGGAACCGTGTGCAGCACAACAACGCCTGTTGATGGTTGAGAGAAATGAAAATTAATAGAAACGCATGGACGATAATTGTGAACATCTACAAAACACAAAAATAGAAATGATTCTTACTTATGTAGAACAAGGTCAAAAAGTTACAGCAGCTCCCCACAATTGAAAGCACCCATAAACCGGCAACCACCTGATAAAAGTAGAGACAGAGTCATAATATTATACGTAAAACGCCCCCAAATACAGAGAGTTGTTATGCAGAAAGATTGTTGTAGGATTAATACATACAGCAAGAAATTTCTTCAAGTCTTTCCCTGAAGCAATATTCCGAAGGATCTCTAGAGCACTGTTGACTTCAATCCTGAGAGCAGAGGCCACACCCAGAACAATATCTTCGGGGAGGGCGGCTTGTGGGAACTTAGGAGGAGATCTGATGATAAATAATAGAAGAAAAGGGGGGTCAGGAAAAATAGAGATAGATCAAACAACCAGACAATTAAAAGAAAAGGCAGCAGCAGATTACTTGTTGATGAAGCTGGCTGCATTTGACCACAAGAAAAGGACTGCCAGAACCAAGATTAGAGTATGGCATACTAGTGAAAGTAAGTGATACTCAACCAATTCGAAAAGCACCCATATTAAAGTGGTAACACCGAGCACACCAGCAGAAGCCTTCTTGTCCTTCCACAGAAATATATCAGCAGCTGTCATACAGAAACTTGAAATGTATAAGGAATTCGAAAGAACAAAACTAAAATATTTTCTCATACACGGAAACAGACATGAGATCAAACTAGGCAACAATCTCTCTATGACATTATTAAATTGGTCTAGTTTTATGAAATTGAATGTGTTATTGTCACCTACTATCTACAATAAGGGTAATTGGAGAGCATAGTATGACATCCATATGTGCCAGTGAACACAATCAATGTAAATGTTGCCAGATTGATATGCAGGACTGTTGAACTTCTAAGCCTCATCTTAAATGCAACAATAACCCGCATAATGCAACAAGGATCAATCAGTTTCATGACCAGACAAGTGAAGTGTTAACTGAAATTGCCAGCTCCATATCGGCCCAGAAACAAAAGGATAAAATCTCAACCTAAAATATTTAACACTTTATTAGTGCATCTCCAATGGGTAACACTATATTTTACACCAAATTTAAAAAATAGTGTAAATTTTAGTGTTAATAGTAATTCGTCTCCAATGGGTAGAACTCAAAGTAAAAAGTAGTGTAAATGAATAGTGTTACACCAAATCTAGTGTAATACTATTCATTACACTAAATTTAGTGTGAAAATTTGAGACCCTGTTGGAGATGTGAATAGTGTTATTTACACCAAATTTAATGTTTAGTGTAAGATTTAATGACCCCATTGGAGATGGTCTTAAAAGAACACAATTGATAAAATTAATCAAAATGAGCTGAACGAATATACTTTCAAGCTCTCGTATGAGCAAAAAAATGCTTTCAAGTTCCAACAACACAGCAAGATAGTCCATCAGTAAATCCAATTGATACATGGAACCATCCAGATCCATTAAAACCTTCTTCTTTTTGGGAAAGTATCCACAACCATGTCGTTCAAGCAATAGATCAAGATATATTTATATCCAAGAGAGTCTATTTTACTTATCCATCGATACAAACGCCTAACATACTGCAATCGATAGATTGATACACATTTAATCCACACTTTCAGTCCAAAATAGGGTTTCCGGATACTCAAAATGAAAAATCGAACAACAACAATTTCAGATCTAGATCAGAGATACGATGCAAATCAACACTACTTATTCAAATTGTGGATCTACTTTAACAATCAACCTAAATTCTTCATATTTGTGAATCGATCAAATTTACGAAGCATAAACCTTAATCAAGTGATCTACGACTGTAAAAAAGGTTAAAATAAGTCTACGAAAGAAATGTGCATACGTTTGCCGCCTCCTAAAAGCTTGTGTACAGGCCTCTCCCTCCCGAATAGCCGATAAATCTTGTCCTTAACATCGGACACAGACGCGCTCTTCTTGCCTTCGTTGTCAGAATCCGACGACGAAGAATCTTCATTGTGAAACGTTTCCGAGATATTCTCCTTCACTGAATCAACGAATGATTCTTCGTGCTCATGATCACCGGCGACGTTATCGGCCATGTCTAGATTAAGAAGATTACCGGATCTGACGGAGATTCGGCGGTGTAAATCAGGAGAAGGTTCGTGACTTTTTCAAAAAAAATTATGGTTTATGTGTGAAGGTAAATGAATAAATATCTGTGCAACTAAGGAGGAGGTTCGAAACCGAACCTTAGGTTCGGAAGAGTACGAAGCTGATAGCTTTTCACGGGAACCAATGAGTAGCAGGTGCGCGACAAAGGTGCAGAACGGAAATTCCGTTTAAGTTTGACGGCGTTAGGGTTGACGGCGGGGTCTCTGGTTGTGGACCGTGCTGACTATTAAACACGTATATGATGGACCTCGAAAGCCCACAACGATTCCGGCCCATTACACAAATATTTTTTATTTTTAAATTAATAGATAGTTTTCATTAGAAGAGCATTTCTAACAGATAATTTATTTTAAATAAAAAATTAAAAGTGAAAATCTGTAAATAAAAACACATTTCATTCCAACATATTTTTAATTTTATAGATTTTATTTTTATATTAATAATATTATCAAAATATTATATGATTTTATCATCCTAATGTATTTATAAAAAAAAACTTTATATAAAATAATAATAATTTAATTTGGTGGAAATAAATTAAAAAATAATTTCTCTTACCTTTCATTAAGTTTTGGAGATTTCTTTAAAGTTAGAATTTTTTATTGGTTTTTCTATTTTAAAAAACATTTTAGCAAATCTGTTGGAACAAAATCGAGAATAAATTCTCCATTATCACTATTTCTGTTGGAGATGTTCTCGAGTTTTGTTTTTAGAGAAATTTTGAGAAATTTGTTATAAATGTTATTGGAATGAAAAATTGATTGATTTGCTTATATATTGTTTCGAGAAATTTCAGGAGCTCAAACTATTTCCTAATCCGACAAATAGTATATCTTTACCAAAGTATGCTTGTCCACCTATGTTTTTCAACTATGGGCGCGTCCCGGTGTCCCAATTTTACAAATTTGCCATATCCGTTGGTTAGAGTGGATGAGACTGATAGAGGCGGCCCTAGGGGTGTGCCGGCAATGCCGCCGCACGGGGCCTCCATTTTTCAAGGGTCCTCTGTATTTCAAAAAGGTACAATCTATAAAGTTGTATATATAAGTTAATTAAAACATTATTTCACGAAAAATATTGCTCGATGGAGTGGCAAATGGCTTGAAGATTTTGGCAGTGGCAGGGAGAGAGACCTTTGTTCAATTCTGTAATGTGTTTTTAAATTTCTTAATGTAATTTTGTTTTGTAATTGAAATCTCGAACTATTTTGTGTTTCCTATTTCTAATTGTAACTTATTTATAATCTAATTTTGTTTTCTAATCAAGTTTTTTATGATATTTTGTTTCCCATTTTTACTTTTTAACTTACTCTTCAAAGTTTAAACCGAAAATCCCTAATTCTTAATTATTTATTTTATCTTATGTTTCATCTTCATTCGTTGCCATCACTCATCAATAAACAACGTCTCTTTTTAGCCTTTTCATTTAGAGTGAATAGTGGATTTGGTCCCTGTGGATTTGTGATTTCTTTGGCCATGATCTTCATTCTATGTTTATTATGGATATGGTCCTTGTGGTATACAATCTATTGTGAGTTTGTGACTAAGGTCCTACAGCACTAACACCGTTAACTATTAATGGTTAAGGGAATCTTCTGTGAGGGTATTATTGTCATTTGTGTTTCCCTCTCAATAAAGTATAATATATAATCAATAAAGTACAAATATGAGGGACCAAATCCACAATTGATTTTTATATTTGATTTATTCACGTATTGATTTATGTATTTGATTTATTCACATCTGTAAGGGTATATAATTAATTATAGTGTTTAAATCCAAACTTCAGTATTGATTTATATATTTGATTTACTCACGTATCCACATCCACAATTCACAATTCACTCTATTATCTAATAGACATGTATATATTGATATCACCTTAAAAATAAGAGACACAAACAAACCTTAAAAATATATAAGAGACACAAACAAACCTTAAAAAATATATAAGATAAAAACCTTAAAAATAAGAGACAAACAAACCTTAAAAATAACCCATGAAAGTAACAATTGTGTGATATCCAACATTATATCTCAAAAAAATAACCCATTTACGTGAATAAATCAAATATATAAATCAATACAAACCTAAAAATATATAAGAGACACAAACAAACCTTTAAAATAAGAGAAAACATTAAAAATAAGAGACAAACAAACATTAAAAATAACTCATCAAAGTAACAATTGTGTGATATCCAACATTATATCTAAAAACAACAACCCATCTACGTGAATAAATCAAATATATAAATCAATAAATCAAATATAAAAATCAATTGTGGATTTGGTCCCTCATATTTGTACTTTATTGATTATATATTTTACTTTATTGAGAGGGAAACACAAATGACAATAATACCCTTATAGAAGATTCCCTTAACCATTAAAAGTTAACGGTGTTAGTGGTGAGGGGCCTTAGTCACAACAGATTGTATACCACAGGGATCATATCCATAATAACATAGAATGGGGACCATGGCCAAAAAATCACAAAACCACAGGGACCAAATCCACAATTCACTCTTTCATTTATGAAGTTCTAGTACAAAAAATGAATTCAATAATTTTAATTATTTAGAAGTTTTTTTTTATCTTTTTAATAACTTCTTTATATAATTTTCTTTGATTCCCTAATGGAATTTAATTAGAAAACAAATAAATTTGGATTTTGTTGATTTTTTTTACGTTTTTTGGAAAATTATTTAATTGTGATGTTAGCCACTTTTAACGAATAACGATGATAGATTTATAAAACGTTATTGTTGGTATGGTTTTTGTAATTACCGATAGCATTGATTACTTCCATAAAAAATTACGATGTCTACAACTAGAAACTTTGAATAGGTTAATTTTAAACGTAAAAAAAAGATGAACAAAATTTTCAAAGTTAAAAAAGAACCAATGATCGATTTATTATTAAACATACGTCGGAATATAATAGAAAATAACTTATTTAATAGTATATTTAAAAGAAATTAAGATTTTAATTGGGTATCTAATAATAGCATGAGATCATATTCAACATATTTTTCAAAATTTCTCTAAAATAAAGAAATTAAAAATCAAATCTCTAGGAAAAAAAAATACATTGAACTTGATCAGTTTCTTTATTCTAAAGACTACGCTATTAATAAAATATTTAGTACATTTAATAAAACATAATTTTTTTTCTTCTAAACTTTTAATTTCAAAGATTTGTATTGTTGTTTATAATCTCTCCTAAGCAAACATTTTTAAAGATTACCTTAATCTTTTCATCTCTCCAAAATTTTCCATTTTGAATAGAGTTTTGTAGAACTTATTGGAGCAAAAAACCAGCTTAAAATCCCTAAAATCTTAATTTCTTAATTTTGAAGAATTTATTAAATACAAATTCTTATTCATAATAATATCCCAAGAAAAACATGTACCATATAGAATTTATCAAACAACGTATGTTTGATTTATATTTTTCCATCCTACTTGTTGAGTTTCAACACTACTACTTATATAACTCTTAATGGTTTTTGTGAGTATGCGATGAGAATTTGCATGTACGATTGTTTATATGTATACAGGAGAAGAGAATGAAGGTATTACCGTTGGATTGATGAGAACTTTAAGAGGCACCGATGAGCGAAGTACTTGAAACGTGCATAACAAAGACGAAGATCATATCTCTAGCGTTCTTGGTATATCTGTAAACCATCGTTGATAACAGAACACGGTAATTTCGTACCTTCGAATATGGTTTGGTGAGTACGAGATGAAACATCATCAATCGAAACAAAAAGAAACAAAGAATGGCAATATGTCCAAATTGAGGAACAAATACCCATCTACTCCTTTATTCCTTGGTATATCCTCTTTTTTAAGTTCATAAAGACCTAATAAAAAGTACATTCTCAAAGAATATACTTTTGCACCCATCGTCCAAATCGTCCGGGTTGACTCAATTTGATATAGAAAGATGATTGTTTTGCTTTCTTTGGTTTTCATTTCAATCGTAAAACCGAACCATCTTTAATTGGTTATATTCTTAACCAAAATCTATACATATATAATAAATAAATAAGTAACTAGCATGCCACGTGTCGTCTTCTGGTGAGCCGACTTCAGTATTTTCTCGCTTAAACATGTATCTGGACGCAGTTTACATTACAAGTTCAATTAGCACACCCACATTCACTCCTCCTTAAATCTCTCCTTAATTCAATTTTTTTAATTTATACGTTACATTTACTACCCTTATAATTATGTATGTAGTTTACTTTTAATCCCTTACTTTTTTATTTTTCATTTTAGACTCTTATTATATTAACATAAATAATGTATATGAACTAAAATGCATTAAAAAACATTTCTATTTTTTACAAATTATACCATTGTAATCGCTTCGTCAATACCTTCGAAATGAGCCCAATATTGAATTTTTTTGGATTTAATTAATTATTAAATATCATAAATATATACGAATTAATGTGCCGTGATTAGTATGAGATTTGTTGAAATTAGTATGAAATTTGATACAAATAATCACTAAATTGTCATGATTTTCTTTTTGCAATTTCATATCAATTTTTACTTCAAAGTCGAATTCTTTCGACAAATTACAATTTTATCAAACTCCATTCTGTCAACGAAACACTATTAGAATTATCATAAGAGATTTAATTACTTGGAAAAAAATATCATTTATCGACTGACTTTTGGATTATGAGTTCGAACCTTTTTAAAAAATATAAATATGCAAATATTTTAGTATGATACATTTAATTATTTATACTTTCTTAATCATGATTATATTATTTCCTCTAATTTTAATTGAACTACATAATATCAGTTATCAACAGATGGTTAGTTAATGATATTTTCAAAGTCAAATTGTTATGTTTCTCGTCAATTAACTTTAAATTAATCTTTCATAATAGTTAATAAGTTTTCTGGCATGATTTAATTTTTTTAAATTACCCCGTGTAATACACTGTTCAAACCTAGTTTGAATAATAAAACCCGTTAAATTAAAGCGAACCATATTCAGACGATCAAGTTCCATTTTGTTATATATACACAAATTCTGTTATTTAATTATGTTAACTGAGTTATGATCAGGATATAATATAAGTTCAAGAAAATGCAGAGAGTGTTTGGGATTGCTTATTTAAATGATTTATCTGCTTATTTCATTTTGTCACCTCATATAAGTTATTTCTAGTGTTTGGATTGAAAAAAAAAACAAAACTGTTTATGACTTTTTGTCAACGCAGATACGTTGTTTTTAATAAGTTAGTCCATAGTGACTTATCAACTTATTCGAAACAAGTTATGATTTTTTTGGTTAATTTACATGTATAAACAATCCTGAACACCACCTAAATAACAAGTTATTAGCTTATTATGTTTTGGTACCACAATAAACTAATTCAAACACTTTTTATAAAACTCATTTTTTTCACCACATAAATTGATAAGCATTTAAAAAAACATAATTTGATTAAAATAAGCAATCCCAAGTACCCCCTCAACAGATAAAGAAACATAGTGTTAGGCTATGTTTGGCAAACTAGCTGATAAGCTAACCGTTGACTCATAAACTAGCTGGTAGCTGATAAGCTAGCTGATGAAAGAGTCACATTTGGCAAACCTAGCTTATAAACATGTAAAATGACCAAAATGACATCTTCAAAAAAATTATCAATTACGATATTTAATTATATAATTAAAACAAATTTATAAAAATATGATATGTTAATTAATACAACCAATGTAGTAAAGAAAAATTAAATAATACAACATGTTAATTAAAAGAATTTAAAATTTATTATTAAATATATACCATAAATTTTTAATTTGTTAAACAGGTTTTAGAAATATATATACAGAAACGGGGGGAATTGGTAGATGAATACTAAACTTTGTAATATTTTTCAAGGTATATTTAAAGATAATTTTAAATTTAAGAAAATATATTCTTTTAATATGAACTAGAGGTCAGTGTTGGTCAGCCTTTTTATGTCGGTGTTGGTCAGCCCAGTCGGTTGGATTAGCGTAAGTGGCGAAGGAAATAAGCCGCCCAGCCGTACCACGACTATTTATGGGTGGCCCCTCCGAAGGTGGTCCCTCTGATTATTCAAGAAGTATTTAAAAGAAAACGATTTTCTTTCTCTTAAAACAACTCTTTAAATACATTTTGTTAAAAATATAAAGTTATGAATTTATTCGCCAAGAAACATTCTTCTGAAACTGATAACATAGAAGAAAATGATCTTACTATGAACTCTTCATAAATTCATATTTCAAATATTGAGCAAAGTCTAACAAATTGGACAATTCCAAAACAAGATGTTAAAACAGTTTATAAAATAGGAACTTTTGATTATTTCCAAGGATATTCAATTAAAACCACAAACAAACTGTATCAATCAATAGAGATTATAATAATCTTACTCTCTTATCCAAATTATCCATAATACAACATAGACAAAAATACAAATTTTTACATGTTGGATTAGTTCAAGTTGCTATCAAACCTTTGTTTAGATTATGAATAGATGCCCCAGTATTATTAATACTTAGAGATGCTAGGCATACAAATTTTCAAAATTCTATTCTCGCTATGGCAGAAACTAATGTCTCAAATGGTCCGATTTACTTTAATTGTTATCCTAACTTTTCAGTAGGATTATTTGATCCAAATATGTAACAACCCAAAAATCCAAGTAAGTTTTAAAGTTTGGTGGTCATAGTGTTATAAATGAAAGTTAACTTGAGGGACTAGATTGTAAATTTGTGAAGGGTATATATAGGCTCCAATCCCTAGGGCAGCCACCATTTGGCTGAAATCAGTATTTTTGGGAGGCTCTTAGTGTTGGCGGCTAAGGAAGAAGGAAAGAGAGAAAGGAAGAAGGTTGAGAAGAAATCAAGAGAGAAAGGAAGAATCAAACTAGCATCTGCAAGGTAATGTATCCCAATTTGTTCGTCTGATTAGATTAATGCTCCTCCTTCCTATTGTTATGAATCCTTAAGACTGAGGTGGTTGATTACTTGAGTTTTCACTATTTTCCCTTAAAATGAAGTTTTATGGGTTTTGTCATTCTGAATCGATTTTAAGAGATTAAAGTGGGATTATTTGGGTGTTTGGGGTTGGTGGATGAACCCTTATGGTTACCTAATCAAGCAAATGGCTAAAATCGGGTTAGAAATCACTCTTAAGAAATTTATTTTCGGACAGCAGTCGTATCCGGACACCTTCAATTCTTGATGATATGGTGATTTCCGGATACGGATGCTAGTGTCCGGGTAGAGCTCCATGGTAGTTCCCGAGTGGGGGTTTATCCGGACTAGTATGGTATCCGGACTAGTAGGGTATCCGGACTAGTATGGTATCCGGACTAGTAGGGTATCCAGACTAGTAGGGTATCCGGACTAGTATGGTATCCGGACTAGTATGGTATCCGGACTAGTATGGTATCCGGACTAGTATGGTATCCGGACTAGTATGGTATCCGGACAAGTGTAGCATCTGGACAGGTCAGTACCCGGAAACCATGTGCTGGACAGTAGGTTGAGCCGTTTTATCTAATGAGGATCTATTGCCCTTAGGTGTTTGATTGTGTTAGCTGGAAAGAGTCTAAGAAGTGCGTTCTACGATAATCAAAGGTGAGTTCTCTCACTTCTTTTTATGACGTACCATTTTTACTGAATATGGTTCCTTTATCGAGCATGAACTGATTTATAAAAACTATGCATGCTTCCATGATTTACATGTTTACCCACAACACGAAAGATGTTTTATGTTTTCAAGAATATGGTTTCAATGTATGTGTATGCTATGTGGAGTCGGTTGCACGGTGGGGACGGGGTACCTTGGGGTCTCGGATCCCTTGGGCATATGGAGGTTAGCTTGTAGGTTGGAATTTGTTTTCTCCTACATGAAGGAACGGGGAGTCCATTTGGATTCCGGCGTAGACGAGAGGGTGTCTGTTAGGCCCCGATCGGATTAGCTTATGCAGTTCCCTGAACCCCGTGTTTAACCTTGGATGATGTTATGAGAAAGATGTGAAAGCGTTTTCTTTATGAAATGATCTTTTTACTGTGATGCATGCTTATGGAGGGAATTCACTAGACCTTTTGGTCTAACCCTCGCTTTTCAAAAACTAAACCATTTTCAGGTAAGCGCACTATGGGTTCTTCTAGCAAGAACTAGGAGTGTCTGCAAGGAGGTTTTGGAGACTAGAGCGACTCCAGAGTTTTGGATTCTACTGACTATAGATGTAGCTCTCGGTTGTGGATTTTAGACTTCCGTTGTCAAATTTTGTTTAGTATAGGAGATTTAATATTTATGGACAAGTTTAATTATGTAATTTGAATGCTTATTTCTCCTTAAATGCATGTTATGTTTTTGGGACGTTACAAATGGTATCAGAGCCACTCCTGTGCCGTTCGGGATGGTGGGGCAAACCTCATCGAGGACGATAATTCCCTAAGGGGGTGTGTGTGTAACACCTTAGGCAAATCCCACATCCTTTAGAGGGCAGGAGAGATGCTGGGTATATTAGTAAACCTTGGCCTTACCAGACACAACGCGTTTTGGGGCCACAAGCATGCGGGTTCCTTGGGAACTCTGTGGTTAAGCGTGCTTGGGTGGGAGTAGTACCAGGATGGGTGACCCCCTGGGAAGTCCTCGCCAGGTCGCCAAGAACAAAGCCGTGAGCCAGTGGGGCAAAGCGGACAATATTGTGTCGTGGTAAGCGGGGTGTTACAAATTTTGCTATTGTTTATATTGATGATGTGTTAATTTTTTCAAAATCTTTAGAACAACATTTTAAACATTTAAATGTATTTTACGATCTAGTTCACAACAATGGACTAGTCATTTCTTCCACTAAGATGAGTTTATTTCAAACTAATATTAGATTTCTAGGTCATGATATTGTTCAAGGAACTATTAAACCAATACAAAGAAGCTTAGAATTTGCTAATAAATTTCTAGATGAAATAAAAGACAAAACTCAACTTCAAAGATTTTTAGGATGTTTAAGTTATGTTCATGATTTCTTTAAAGATCTAGGTACTATATGCAAACCCCTGTATCAAAGACTTAAAAAGAATCCATCACCATGGACTCAAGAACACACAAATGTTGTCAAACATATTAAAGAAAGGGTCAAATATTTGCCTTGTCTTAGTATACCACAACCTAATGCTAGTATCATTGTTGAAACTGATGCTAGTGATTTAGGATTTGGAGGAATATTAAAACAAAAAATTAACAAAGATTCTAATGAAGAATTAGTATTCAGGTGCATGGAATGATACTCAAAAAAATTATTCAACTGTTAAAAAAGAAATTTTAAGAATAGTTTTGTGTATCAAAAAATTTGAAGATGATTTATATATGAAACCTTTTTTATTACGTATAGACTGTCAATCTGCAAAACCCATTTTAGAAAATGATATCAAAAATGTTATTTCAAAACAAATTTTTGCAAGATGGCAAGCATTATTAAGTAATTTTGACTTCCAAATAGAATTTATAAAAGGCAAAAATAATTCTCTCCCAGATTTTTTATCAAGAGAATTTTTACAGGGGAAATGAACCAAAGAGAAGATCAAAAGATGCAAAATTCTGAGAAAAAATTGCAGCTTTCTCCCTTCAAAGCAAACACTGCTCCTACTCCCTCATCATCTATTTTCCCTACACAAAATAGATTTGCTCCAATTACTCCTACCAAAGCTCAGCTTTCCTATTCCTCCCTAGTCCAAAAACCAGTTATCATTTCTCCAAACAATATTCCCAAAAAACCCCATTGTATTATCTAATACCCAAACCATCTCTCCTCAAACTACCAAATCTTCTTCCTCTAAAGAAAATAGCTCATACTCCCCAAACCCTAATCAACAAACTATCAAGATCCTTGAAGAATACGAATTACGAATTTACAATCAAGGATTTAATTCTCTTACGGATTTCCTTTTCCCCAAAAACTCCATGTTCATAGGAAGCAATATAAAACCAAGAGAGTATTATCAAGCAATCTTAGAAGATACAGGTTCTATCAAAGTTACTCATAATTTTAATCCTTCTGATAGATCCACCATAGCATTTAGCAAGGTTCATATTCTTCATATACTATCTACCCAAGAATGGAAAGCCCGTCCTTACACAGAAAAAACCCTCTCAAACTATCCAAACTATCCTTGTTATAATTACTACGATTATCAAGATGCTTGGTATAACCTTTTTTACCTCAAAAACTATTCTCATTCATGGTTTATAATATTGTTTGGAGAAATGATAACTGGTTTTTGGACTAGAGAGGAATAGGAAAGCTGAGCGTTGGTAGGAGTAATTTGGTGTTCTGATAGTCCATCAATGTTCCATACAGAAATTACCAAGTTCTTACCATTCTCGATGCAGGATCGTTTGAAAAACATTTGTTGTTGAAAAATAATTTAAATGTTCTTTGTAACTATAAGTAATATTTTCAATAATATTATTTTCTATAAAGAAGTTTGTAAGATCATTAACAAGTCTAATTGGATAATTACTTGGAATAAAAAATTTTAAATGATGATTACGACTAAATGTTTTTAAAATAAGACAACCGTTATTAAATACAGTAATGCTAAGCATGATTTATTAAATTAGATTATAATGAACATGTGGATAGACATTGTGGGAAGATCTTTGTAAAATTGGATCATAACGATAATCTTGTTGATAAATGACGAAAAATTGAAGTACATGATTTAAAACAAAAAAGTTTGTAACTTCATTAAGAATACTAATTGGATTATAACTTTGAATAAATAAATTTGTATAATGCATATTATCAAAATTTTGCAAAATAAGGCAACCATTATCAAATACAATGACACGAAGCATGATCAAAAGATACCTTCTTTGATTAAATGATCAGTTGTACAGTTGTCTTCTCGACAAGCTTTGCAAACATCAGGAGATATGAAAATCTGGAAATCTAGAGATTTTGAACATCTAGAAGTAGAAAATCTAAGTGAACTTCTTCTAGACATAACATTATGAAAATATAGAGAGAATTTTTAAGAGTGGAGAAGAAACTGATGTCCTCCTCTTATGCTGAACTCTCTTTATATAGGCTTTTGAATGATTGAAGGTAACCAACAGTTGTCTGTCAATTTTCATTGATTGAATATTTTCACCTGTAATTTGACGTCGATTTGTTTTGCAAATAATATCTTTGGCCTATTTGTGCTATTATTGTCCTTTGAAGCATGGCCGACAATCCTTTTGAAAAAGAGCTTCCTCTTTTTGACTTCCTTGCCATAGCTTTGTTGTCTTTCTTGACTTTCTTGCCATAGCTTTGTTGTCTTTCTTGACTTTCTTGTCACAACTTTTGTTGTCTTTCTTGATTAGTTGTACCTGTAATATTTGATCATTTTTTTGATAAGGATAACATCGAAAATACGAAGAGATGTATTTTCTACATATGAATAATAACACCTTTTGAACAATCAAAGAAATTGTCTACAAAGACAATTCACCAAACTCACAAAATTAAAACATTAATCATAAAGATTTATGTCAGAATAGGGGTCTTGAGCATCTTGAATTATTTCTGTGTCTTGAGTCATACCGGAATTGCTTGGGGAACTTCGTTTGATTTCTCTGATTAGCTTCTTGAGTTCTTCTTTAGAATTTGCAGCGAGAAATTGTTTTAATTCCTCATCTCCATCTTCTTCTTCTTTTTGAATAACCTTGGAGTCTTCTTCTTGAATATTCTTGGAGGTAGAGACATCATAGTTTGTGGAATAAAATTCTGAAACACCTTGAATCGTCATTTTCTGGATTTGATTTGAAGGGAGGTTATCCCACCATTTGACTCGAACCATTCTTTGTAACAAACTTGGAGAAATGCCAATTGCAGATGTAACACTAAAAGTCCAGGAAATAATCCATGGAATTTTGAATAGGATGGTGAATTGGAGGAGATGTTCAAACTCAGGAATGTCTTGATAAAAGATTTCTTTGAGTTTTTGGAAACCTTTTAAAACAGGATCTGGTAGAGTATCTGGAATGTTTCCGAAGAATTTGAACCATCGTACGAACCATCTTGGGTATGAGCACTCGAAATTTTTGTCGAAGAATATGAACCACGAGTGAGAGTAGTTTTTGAGATAGAAAAGATTGTACCATGCATCTTGGTAATCATAATAATTGTAACAAGGGTGTTTTGGATAGTTTGAGAGAGTTTTCTCTGCGTAAGGACGGGCTTTCCATTCCTGGATAGAGAGGATATGAAAGATATGGACTTTGCTGAAAGCTATAATGGATCTATCAGAAGGATTAAAATTATGAGTAACTTTGATGGAATCTGTATCTTCTAAGATTGCTTGATAATAGTCTCTTGATTTTAGATTGCTTCCTATGAACATGGAGTTTTTGGGAAAAAGAAAATCTATAAGAGAATGAAATCCTTGGTTGTGGATTTGAACCTCGTATTCTTCAAGGATCTTGACAATCTGTTGATTAGGGTTCGGGATGTAAGAACTACTAGAAGATTTGGTAGTTTTAGGATTTTGAGGGGTGATTGTTTGAGTATTGGACAATATAATAGGTTTTTTGGGAGTAAATCTTGGAGAAATGGTAACTGGCTTTTGGACTAAAGATGAATATGAAGGCTGAGCTTTGGTAGGGGTAATTGGAGAAAATCTATTTTTTGTAGGGAAAATGGATGATGAGGGAGTAGGAGTAGTATTTGCCTTAAAGGGAGAAAGCTGCCCTTTTTTCTCAGAATCTTGCATTCTTTGAACAATGATCTTTTTATCTTCTCTTTTTCTCAGAATCTTGCATTCTTTGAACAATGATCTTTTTATCTTCTCTTTGATTCATTTCCCCTGTAAAAATTCTCTCGATAAGAAATCTGGGAGAGAATTATTTTTGCCTTTAATAAATTCTACTTGGAAGTCAAAATTACTTAACAATGCTTGCCATCTTGCAAAAATTTGTTTTGAAATAACATTTTTTATATCATTTTCTAAAATGGGTTTTGCACATTGACAGTCTATACGTAATAAAAAAGGTTTCATATATAGGTCATCTTCAAATTTTTTGATACACAAAACTATGCTTAAAATTTATTTTTTAACAGTTGAATAATTTTTTTGAGCATCATTCCAAGCACCTGAAAAGAATCTTACTAGTTCTTCATTAGAATCTTTGTTAATTTTTTGTTTTAATATTCCTCCAAATCCTAAATCACTGGCATCGGTTTCAACAATGATACTAGCATTTGGTTGTGGTATACTGAGACAAGGCAAATATTTAACCTTTTCTTTAATGTGTTTGATAACATTTGTATGTTCTTGAGTCCATGGTGGTGGATTCTTTTTTTAGTCTTTGATATAAGGGTTTGCATATAACACCTAAATCTTTAAAAAAGTCGTGAACATAATTTAAACATCCTAAAAATCTTTGAAGTTGAGATTTGTCTTTTATTTCATCAGGAAATTTATTAGCAAATTCTAAGCTTCTTTGTATTGGTTTAATAGTTCCTTGAACAATATCATGACCTAAAAATCTAATATTGGTTTTGTAACAACCCAAAAATACAATAAAACAAACATAGCATTTAAACATAAAATTTACAAAACTGGGTCCTAAAAATTTCGTTACATCAGTCTCAACTAAGGTTGGCGGTAACAACCTATACACAACTGAGAATAATCTAGCTTCTACAAGTGGCACTTGCACTGCCTCTAGCTGCACCTGTACTCTACTTTGCTCTTGCTCACTTGCCTGAGCCTCCTACTATTTGCTTACCTGAAAATGGTTTAGTTTTTGAAAAGCGAGGGTTAGACCAAAAGGTCTAGTGAATTCCCTCCGTAACACAACATGTGTAAACAATGTGAAATCATTTCGTTAAAATGCATCATAAATCATCACATATGGTACTGCACTGTGTACTGGATCACATAAACATTCTGTGATCGGGGCCCCAATAGACTCCCCTCACGCCTCTTCCGGAGCCTACGCAGATTCCCCTTCCCGGAACCTACGCAGACTCCCCTCTACTCGAAATAGGAGGAAACGAATTCCAACCTACCAGTCTGTCATACATATCCAAGGGATCATCAGATCCCGAGGATCACTCTCTGATCCCACAATGCAGACCGACTCCACATAGCATATCATTCATTTCATGAAACATACAACTTTAAATCTTTGTAAATCATTATTCCCATTTCATCATGTCAAATAAGCTTTCTCAAGTAAAACGAGTAGTTCATGGGAAATATGCATGATAGTAACAAACAGTTCATGCTTGTAATTGAAACCATAATCAGTTAAAACATTTATCACTTTGCGTCGTAAAAGGGTTTAGGGAACTCACCTGAGGTCCAGATTAGAAATGTTTACTCGTACCGCTCATCTTGACACGAACCTACAATTTACACCCATCACACAAACCGGGCTTAATTAATAATCCGCTTCTCGACTTAATTAATTAACCCCTACTTGTCTCATTTAATTAAACTACCAAATCCATAATAGGCCCTTATAAATAGTTTTGGAACCTAATAATAAGCTAAGCCCAAAATATCCCTAAGTCCAACGATGACTTAATGATCTCTCGGCCCAACATAACTTCGGTCCACCAAGCTATTCGGCCCAACGAACCATTCGGCCCAACCACCATTCGACCCACACTTCGGTAGCCAAGTTCCGCAACTCAACCCAAGTTCCGTAACCAGGCGATCTCGAACAGTTTCTCACATGATCTCAAGTCAATATATATATATATATATATATATATATATATATATATATATACATATATTCATATTTTAGTTCACACCAAACTTAAACATTTCTTAACTTTGTAAATCCATTAAAACCCATAAGAAAATATTGATTTGATCATTGTAACACATTTATATACCTTTCATAACTATATCCATAACATTTCAATCCTTAATTTTGCACAAAACGACTCAATTTTAATGTTAACCAAAACAGTTTGACTTTTTGTAAAAAGTCAACTGTTTTGAACATAAACTTTAATCTACCATCAAAAGCATGTTTGGGTGGAAATGTTCTTCTTGATTCCATCTAACTTCATCTTAATGATACTAAGAAACAAACTATAATTAGTATCTTTATCTTTTCATATTGATTTAAACACTTCAAAGTCCATCCCATACTTTGACTTTTAAAGTTAATCAAATGTTGTAACTTTTAACTTCAACTCTTATACACATTTAAAAGACTCAAATCTTTTCAAATAATCTACTAAAACTCTCATATCATGAATATCTTGCAAAACTTTAAATAGGGATAGAGTTTATACAAAGATTGTATACTTTTCATTATTAATTCCTAAATCTATCGAGTCTCAACATCATATAGTAACTAATGGGTGTTGAAACTTTCCTAACCATATAGTAAACTCACCCATCAAGTTTATAACACTTATTTCTTCTTCTTTCATAACTAGGCTTTAGGACATAAAGCTTTTAAAATCAATTCTTATGACATTGGGACTCAATTGGGGCTTATACACATAGGAATAGTAAATATTTTCGATGAAAATACACGACCATCATCGCACACAACTACTATCCACCATTGGCAGCCGTTAGGTTACCTTTGGTAACTTAAAACCCCCAATAATCCAGCCACAAACCTTTCTAATCATCAATACTCAAGAAATTGAAGCATAAACATAAAAAGAGTACCTCAAATCGTTGATTAGATGTCAAGAAATCGAGTCTTCAACCCTAAATCGGCTATTGTCGCTCTCTACCTCTTCCTCCCGCAGTCTCCTTCTCTCGCAGCCTCTCTCTCTCTCTCTCGCAACTCCTTTCTCTCGTCGTCTCTCTCTCGCAGCTCCTTTCTCTCGCAGTCTCTCTCTCGTAACTTCTTTCTCTTGAGCACATCAGGTCACACACACACACACATACACACACACACAACTCTTCACTTTATTTCATTTTCTTCTCTTCTCTTCTATCTCGATTTTGCAGGTTTCACACACACCTAGAACCCTAAAACCAATTGTTTTCCTATTCTAAAGATAAAAGCGGCGCACCAATTCTGGAGGGGAATTAATTTCCCAATTTACATTCTTTACCCTCATACATTTTCGAAATAGACAAATATGACCCCTAACTTCTATTTAAATCACATTGCTTATTTTGGGTTATTACAATCTCCCCTCCTTAACAGAATTCCGTCCCGGAATTCACTCTAATAAGAACCGGTGTAATTGATTATTAAAACTTACATTTCAACTCTCGGAACAAATCTTTCTAATAACAAAACAATAACAACAGAATTTCACGCTTTCGCCGCACAACTCTGAATCAACTCACAATCCCATAGTCAAAGCGGGTTTCCTTAATTAACAACTTCCACTGAGTAACCCAACAATCCACGCTTTTGAAATAATTTGAAGATTACTTATTCCATCATACTACTACCAACTTCTCATCTTAACATATCGATTCTCCCTTATCAATACCTAGTAAGAATCTCGATATAATCATAACACGTCCTGTAATAATAACTAAGTATCATTACTTGACAATCCATAAATTTTAACAACCAGTCAAAGGCTTATACATCTATCATACCTTTCAAATCAACCTATGATCATACTACAACCCTGACCCATAATTATCATCATGTCATTAATTAGTCATAACCAACTTTCCAACCATTTCCTTCTAGGATAATTCCTTCATACATCGCAAATAGAACGCTCATTCAAAACAATAACTTCTCATCCTCTTAACACCCCTACAAAGTGTTCTATCAAATTTCAACCTTCTGGTTCAAGTCTTCGGCCTCGGCCACCTTACACAACTGTTGACTTCTACAGCAACAGACAATCTGTAACTACTTTCTTAACTTATTCTCTAACAAGGGTTCCTTACGGAACCTAACCCTTCCAACACATCATAATCAACTTCATGATCTGTCTCCCTCTTTTCGAAACCTACTCATGTATCATCAATATTATAAACTCACCTCGAAACTCATATTCCCACGCCATGTACATTTCATTCTTCCTCAGCACACTACTCATAACGAGTTGCTAGAACCATCACCTTGAAGGCTTCAAGTCCTTCCCCCGGACACAACCGTCCCTTGACAACCGTACTTCCAGTTACCGAATAGGGTGCAGACCCTCATACAATCGACCCTATATTTCACTTCTGACTCTTCCACTGTCCAAACTTTCTTCTTAAACAAATACCACAGCTATAACATTCTTTCCTGATTGCCTAACACTTTTCCCACTTGAAGTTCTTCCTTAGCTTGACATGTAATACTCTACGACCTAGTGAGTTCATAGCCTTCATGCATGACAACGCAGTAAATAAATCATTCCACCCATTTTAACATTTTAAATAACCAACATTTGAAAACAACTTGGGTACACATGACCTCATTACCATTATGACTTCAATGTCCTGCACAACGATTTGAGAATCGCTTGCATGCATCTTCCCGTGAACCTCAATCTTGCTCAAACCGAACGATGTTATTACGACAGTAATGTATTGCATGAAAACCTTTCCATTTAACACAATTCTGAAAGAAGTACCAACACAAAATAAACCAGCCGGTTCTCACACTCATTTGTAGGATATCAATAGGGATCAATAAGCATTTTGGTTATAAAAGATCTGCAGGTAACCATTTTCCTGGCCTTTTGCAAAAATTTAACTTATCATTAAAAATGTGAAATACCTCGCAAATCGTTAAGCTCAAAATTTCAATGTGCAATGTGGATGAAATCGCCTTTTGTTTAAACATACGCGTGTACATTCTGACTCATTTTCGATCAAAATTTATATTCACACATTTGACTTAAGTCGTGAAAATTTCATGTTACGTAAAAGAACGCCATGCATAAGACTCTACTTGCAAATTGAAGGCTACTCACTCTAACAAGGTCAACCGCTTTACTCACGCAACTTATCCTTGACACCTTACCTACGACCAATGGTCGCCCTCTCGGTCCTACAACAACTTGTTGTACATGCGTTCTACATCTCACTTACTAAATCATTTCATACTACTTTCTTTCTAATCAACTATCTTACTTTCTACTTCTACATGCTTTCATTTCACTATAGGTATCCTATTTCATTTACCCAGCCCTTGAAAAGCTCGATTAAGAAAATAAGAGCTCCATTAACACTTTCAAGATTTCGACACCGTCCTTTCTTACCATCCCGATAGATCTATCCCACAACTTCTAGAACTGGGACTCTCCCGAAACGGGAGCCCTACTCAAACTCAAACATTCATCCTCTCCGAATCCACGAAGAGCTACCTCTAGACGACTCTTAACCTTCTATACAACATTCCTTCTCTACGGTGTATACATTCATCGCATCATAAGTGACTTCTCATGAAACTTCCCCATCAAGGGATCTTAGTCTACCCCTCAGGGATCTTGCTGACATTCTAAAGTACTAGAATACTACATAAACACCAGCTTCTGACTACTACCTCGAAATGTAAAGGTAGGTTAAGCACATACATGTACCTGTAAGTTCAAAATTACACTGGCCAGGTGAAATCTCAAACTTACCTTACATGACAGTCCTCAGTACCCTATTAGTCCTAACTCTATAATAGTGTCCTCCTAACGCATCTCTAGTATCTACATTAGTGCCCTCTTAACGAATTTCCTGATCCTCAGTTGTGATTTTTACTTCCAAGTTTAAGTTTAGGCCCGTCCGGTCACCTAAATCCCTTAAACTATGGCTCTGATACCATTTGTAACAGCCCAAAAATACAATAGAACAAACATAGCATTTAAACATAAAATTTACAAAACTGGGTCCCAAAAATTTCGTTACATCAGTCTCAACTAAGGTTGGCGGTAACAACCTATACACAACTGAGAATAATCTAGCTTCTACAAGTGGCACTTGCACTGTCTCTAGCTGCACCTGTACTCTACTTTGCTCTTGCTCACTTGCCTGAGCCTCCTACTATTTGCTTACCTGAAAATGGTTTAGTTTTTGAAAAGCGAGGGTTAGACCAAAAGGTCTAGTGAATTCCCTCTGTAACACAACATGTGTAAACAATGTGAAATCATTTCGTTAAAATGCATCATAAATCATCACATATGGTACTGCACTGTGTACTGGATCACATAAACATTCTACGATCGGGGCCCCAACAGACTCCCCTCACGCCTCTTCCGGAGCCTACGCGGATTCCCCTTCCCGGAACCTACGCAGACTCCCCTCTACTCGAAATAGGAGGAAACGAATTCGAACCTACCAGTCTGTCATACATATCCAAGGGATCATCAGATCCCGAGGATCACTCTCTGATCCCACAGTGCAGACCGACTCCGCATAGCATATCATTCATTTCATGAAACATACAACTTTAAATCTTTGTAAATCATTATTCCCATTTCATCATGTCAAATAAGCTTTCTCAAGTAAAACGAGTAGTTCATGGGAAATATGCATGATAGTAACAAACAGTTCATGCTTGTAATTGAAACCATAATCAGTTAAAACATTTATCACTTTGCGTCGTAAAAGGGTTTAGGGAACTCACCTGAGGTCCAGATTAGAAATGTTTACTCGTACCGCTCATCTTGACACGAACCTACAATTTACACCCATCAAACAAACCGGGCTTAATTAATAATCCGCTTCTCGACTTAATTAATTAACCCCTACTTGTCTCATTTAATTAAACTACCAAATCCATACTAGGCCCTTATAAATAGTTTTGGAACCTAATAATAAGCTAAGCCCAAAAAATCCCTAAGTCCAACGGAGACTTAATGATCTCTCGGTGACGGATGCCGAGTCCACCAAATAATAAATTCCAAATTAACACGTTTTTACAACAAAAAATGCAAAAGTGGTAAGTTGGGTCGAATCCACAGGGACTCGATTCTAACCTATTTTATACCGAATCAACAAGTACGAAATTTGTTTACTTAAAAGTAACTACAAAATTGGGGGGTTGGTTTGCGCAAGAAATTAACATACGAAATCTAAAAAATGAGTTTAAAAACTATATAAACGGAAATGAACTCAACTTTGGGTAACAAACACAAATGCAATTCCATTCAAAGATTGTATCATCGACGATGTACACGATTATCGCAACTACTTCGATTAACTCGGTTATAATTGTTAAAAAGATCTAACAACCAATTCCATCATAAATAGCATTTGAAAGGAATAAGCTCTCCTAACAAAACTTAGTATATAATTAGCCTCAAACAAGCTCTTGAAAGCTTAATTTATACTAGCATGAAACACGTATGGAACCCGAATCCGGACATACTAACACGTAAGCTTGGTTAATACATTTATACCGTTTCATCCAATTTCACAACAAAAATGGAAATCTTTGACAAAATCCAAATTGTTGCTTGTTACTAACAATTGTTAACTAAACAATTCCGGATTTAGAAAACAATTTAACAACAACCAATTTCCATACAATTGATCAGAGAGCATGGAAATTAATTTTATAAACCAATAAACTAGAAATTGGATGAATAATCAAAATAAAGTTGGATTACATCATCTCAAACAACCCTATGAATTGGAAATTGCAAAAGTAAATAACCCAAAGTCAAATTCTAAGAGAAATTAGCCACACATGGCTAATTTAGGTTACCAAATTGAAAAGTTCAAGAAATACCTAAGAAATTAACAAGAAATGGTTGAGAAATTGATCCCCAATCGATCTCCTTGCTTTTTCTCCTTCAAAATCGTCTTCTTCCAAGTGTTTTCTGCCCCCAAAATGACGGTTCCTTTAGTGTTTTAACCCCAATCGAATGAAACCGCCAAAACACACACACGCACTGATTTCTGAAACGCGCGGTTTAGGGCGCGATTTGAAGGTCGCGGGATAGGCCGCGGGTGTCTCTGAGTCTCGAGGCAAACAGAAGGTTACGCGGGATGGGGAGCGGCATAAGACCGTGGGAGAGACCGCGCAGGTCTCTGCCCAATTTTTCCGTCGCTGCTGCCGCCGTTCGTCTTTTTTTTCGATGCCCTCTCTTCACGACTTCTTTCTTTTCTTTTCTTTTTCTGGATCATGGCTGCATTCTTTCTTTGTTTTTCACGTGGGCCTCCTACAACAACACAAAACCCAAACAATTTTTAAGTTTCAAATTTATTTTTTATTTTTATTATTATCTTTTTTTGTGCTGCACTTCACGCCAACCACAAGAACCAAAATTGTATTATATTTTTTTTTCTTTTTCTTAAATAATCAATATACATATTAAAATATCTATATATTATATATATTTTTCTTTATTTTATTTATTTACTAAAACTCTATATAAAATAGGTATTTTAGTCACCTAATTAAGACTTATTGTAGGGAAGTTTGACGTAAAAATATATATAAAATGACATTTATCACTCGGCCCAACATAACTTCGGTCCACCAAGCTATTCGGCCCAACAAACCATTCGGCCCAACCATCATTCGACCCACACTTCGGTAGCCAAGTTCCGCAACTCAACCCAAGTTCCGTAACCAGGCGATCTCGAACAGTTTCTCACATGATCTCAAGTCAATATATATATATATATATACATATATATATATATATATATATATACATATATTCATAGTTTAGTTCAAACCAAACTTAAACATTTCTTAACTTTGTAAATCCATTAAAACCCATAAGAAAATACTGATTTGATCATTGTAATACCTTTATATACCTTTCATAACTATATCCATAACATTTCAATCCTTAATTTTGCACAAAACGACTCAATTTTAATGTTAACCAAAACAGTTTGACTTTTGTAAAAAGTCAACTGTTTTGAACATAAACTTTAATCTACCATCAAAAGCATGTTTGGGTGGAAATGTTCTTCTTGATTCCATCTAACTTCATCTTAATGATACTAAGAAACAAACTATAATTAGTATCTTTATCTTTTCATATTGATTTAAACACTTCAAAGTCCATCCCATACTTTGACTTTTAAAGTTAATCAAATGTCGTAACTTTTAACTTCAACTCTTGTACACATTTAAAAGACTCAAATCTTTTCAAATAATTTACTAAAACTCTCATTTCATGAATATCTTGCAAAACTTTAAATAGGGATAGAGTTTATACAAAGATTGTATACTTTTCATTATTAATTCCTAAATCTATCGAGTCTCAACATCATATAGTAACTAATGGGTGTTGAAACTTTCCTAACCATATAGTAAACTCACCCATCAAGTTTATAACACTTATTTCTTCTTCTTTCATAACTAGGCTTTAGGACATAAATCTTTTAAAATCAATTCTTATGACATTGGGACTCAATTGGGGCTTATACACATAGGAATACTAAATATTTTCGATGAAAATACACGACCATCATCGCACACAACTACTATCCACCATTGGCAGCCGTTAGGTTACCTTTGGTAACTTAAAACCCCCAATAATCCAGCCACAAACCTTTCTAATCATCAATACTCAAGAAATTGAAGCATAAACATAAAAAGAGTACCTCAAATCGTTGATTAGATGTCAAGAAATCGAGTCTTCAACCCTAAATCGGCTATTGTCGCTCTCTACCTCTTCCTCCCGCAGTCTCCTTCTCTCGCAGCCTCTCTCTCTCTCTCTCGCAGCTCCTTTCTCTCGTCGTCTCTCTCTCTCGCAGCTCCTTTCTCTCGCAGTCTCTATCTCGTAACTTCTTTCTCTTGAGCACATCAGGTCACACACACACAACTCTTCACTTTATTTCATTCTTTTCTCTTCTCTCTCGATTTTGCAGGTTTCACACACACCTAGAACCCTAAAACCAATTGTTTTCCTATTCTAAAGATAAAAGCGGCGCACCAATTCTGGAGGGGAATTAATTTCCCAATTTACATTCTTTACCCTCATACATTTTCGAAATAGACAAATATGACCCCTAACTTCTATTTAAATCACATTGCTTATTTTGGGTTATTACAGGTTTGAAATAGACTCATTTTTGGGGAATAGATAACTAGCCCATTAGTATGAACTAGGTCATAAAATACATTTAAATGTTTAAAATGTTGTTCTAAGGACTGTGAAAAGATTAGAACGTCATCAATATAGACGATAGCAAATTTGCTTATAGGAATAATGATATCATTCATGATATTTTGAAACTCTGAAGGTGTAACAACCGAGTTTTCTAGGGAAAGAATGAAAGTTAGTGTCATTTGTCTAAAGAATGGAAGTATACTTGGAGGACCAAAGTGGAAATTTGAGAGAAGGTATTTAAGGGAACAATTCCCTAGGGTTAGCTGATTTTCAGCTTCTCTTGGTGTGGTTGGCGGCTTGGGAAGAAAAGAGAAGGAGAAAGGGAGTTCTTGGGAAAGGAATCAAAGAGAGAAGAAATCAACAAGGTAATCCTTCTAAATTCGTTTTCCTTGTTGTTGTAGTATTCCTTTCTTAATTAGTCTGGATTGTTTAAGTCTGAATGTGGAGATTCAATAAGCTTTCACCCTCTTTTTCCTTAAAAGTGTGTTTTAAGGTTTTTGGCTTAGTAATTGGATTTAAAGGATTAAAAATGGTTTAAGTGGACGTTTTATGGTTGGGAATTGAACCCAGTTATATGCCTAATCAACTCATGGGTAGAAATCAGGTTTTTAATCACTTTTGATAATCAATTTTCGAACAGATCGTAGTTTCCGGACACTGGATGTTCTTGAGGCTTCAGTAGTTTCCGGATAGTATGCTAGTGTCCGGGTAGTGAGTGCATGAAAGTTTCCGGGTGGGTGTCCTTCCGGATAAGTTGGGTTACCGGGTGTTATTATCCGGTAAATGGCGTGTCTGGGAAGTCGAGGTACCCGGACAGTTCGGACATCCGGGATGTTGGGGTGTCCGGACAGTTTGGGTATCCGGGAAGTCAAGGTATCCGGACTGTTGGGGTATCCAGAATGTGTTAATGACCGGAAAGTGTTCACTGGTTAGTATGATTGAACCGTTTAATCTGATTTAAACCTAATGCCCTTAGGTGTTCGATTGGATTAGCTTGGAGGTAGTTAAGAAGTGCGTTCAGCGTTACCAAGGTGAGTTCCCTAACCCTTTTTGCGACGTACATCGTTAAATGATTTAACTGATTATGGTTTCATTTACGAGCATGAACTGTTTATAACTGTCACGCATGTTCTTCCATGAACTACACGTTTTACTTAAGAAAGCTTATTATGATATGATGAAATGAGAATGATGATTTAAAGGATTTAAATCTGCATGTTTTATGAAAAGAATGATGTGCTATGTGGAGTCGGTCTGTACTGTGGGGTCAGAGAGTGATCCTCGGGATCTGATGATTCCTTGGATAGATATGACAGACTGGTAGGTTGGTATTCGTTTCCTCCTATTTCGAGTAGAGGGGAGTCGGCGTAGGCTCCAGGAAGGGGAGTCAGCGTAGGCTCCGGACGAGGCGAGAAGAGAACCGCTGGGACCCCGATCGCGGAATGTTTATGTGATCCAATACATAGTGCAGTACCATGCTTGATGATATGTTATGGTTTACGATGATTCTTTTATAAATGTTTTCCATACTGTTTACATGTTGATTTCGGAGGGAATTCACTAGACCTTTTGGTCTAACCCTCGCTTTTCAAAAACTAAACCATTTTCAGGTAAGCGCACTATGGGTTAGTCTAGTAAGAACTCGGAGTGACTCAAGAAGGATTTGGAGACTAGAGCGACTCCAGAGTTTTGATTTTAATGACTATAGATGTAGCTCTCGGCTGTGGATTTTAGACTTCCGCTGTCAATTTTGTTTGGTATAGAAGAATGAATGTTTATGGACAAGTTTAATTATGTAATCTGAATGCTTATTTCTGGCTGAATGCATGTTATGTTTTTAGGACGTTACAAATGGTATCAGAGCCTTAGTTTAAGGGATTTAGATGACCAGTCGGGCCTAAACTTAAACTGTAAGACGAGGAACACAACCGAGACATAGGATTGCCTCTAGAAACGATCACTATAAATGCGCTTAGGAATAAGGTGCCAAGGACAAACGTGTAAGGTAAGTATGGGATTACACCTGGCCAGTGTAATTACGAACCTACAGGTTCATGAGCGTGCTTACAATACCTTACTATAGCAAATTTGTTGTGTTATGTCCAGCAATGTTTTAGTAATCTAGAAGGTCAGCAAGATCCCTGAGGGATAGACCGAGCTCTCCTGCTTGGGAAGTATCATGAGAAATCATATGCGATGTGATGTATGTATACATCAAAGAGAAGAAATGTTGTATAGAATGTATAAGTCGTCTAGAGGTAGCTCTTCGTAGACTCGAAGAGGATGAATGTTGAGTTTGTGTAAGACTCCTGTTTCGGGAGGGTCCCAGTTCTAGGAATCATGGGTTAGATCAGTCACGATGGTAAGGAAGGACAGTGTCGAAATCTTGAAAGTGTCAATGGAGCCCTGACTTCTTAGTCGAGCTTTTCAATGACAGGATAAATGAGATAAGATACCTATAGTGAATTGAAAGCATGTAGAAGTAGAAAGTGAGATAGTTGATCAAAACGAAAATAGTATAAAATGATTGAGTAGGTGAGATGTGGAACGCATGTACAATAAGTTATTGCATGACCGAGAGGGCGGCCTTTGGTCGAAGGCAAGGTGTCAAGGATAAGCTGCGTGAGTGAAACGGTTGACCTTGTTAGGGTGAGTAGTCTTCAATTGCAAGTAGAGTTTCATGCATAGCTTTCCTAAATTTAACATGAAAATTGTCACGATTTAAGTTAAAGGTGTAAATATCAATTTTGATCGAAAAGGAGCCAAAATGTGCAAGCGTATGTTTAAAGAAAAGATGATTTCATTCACATTGCACAATGAAATTTTGAGCCTAACGATTTGCAAAGTATTTCACACTTTTCATGATAGGTTAAATTGTTACAAAAAAAAGTCGAGAAAACGTTTGCCAACAAAACTTTTATAATCAAATGAGTTTTAACCTGTTGATATCATGTCAAAGAATATGAGAACCGACTGGTTTACTTGGTGTCGGTAATTTCTTTCGGAATTGTGTCGTATGAAAGGACTTTCATTCAACGTATTACTGTCGTAATAACATCGTTCGGAATTGAATAAGATTAAGGTTCATGGAAAGATGCATGCAAACGATTCTCGAATCGTTGTGCACGGCATTGAAGTTATAAGAGTGATGGGGTCATGTGTACCCAAATGTTTTCCAAACGTTGTTTATTTAAAATGATGAAATGTGCTAAAAGATTTATCTATTGTATTGTAATGCATGAAGGCTATGAACCCACTAGGTCGTAAGATATCACATGTTAAGCTAAGGAAGAACTCCAAGAGTGGAAAAGTGTCGGACAAATCAGGAAAGAATGTTGTAGCTTTAGTATTTGTGTTCAAGAGGAAAGGTGAACAGTGGTAGAGTCAGAAGTGGATTATAGTATCGGTTGTATGAGGGTTTGCACCTTTGTTCGGTAACTGGAAATACGGTTGTTGAGGGACGGATTGGGTCCAGGGGAAGGAGTAGAAGTCATCGAGGTGTTGGTATTAGCAACTCGTTGAGTAGTGTTGAGAGGCAGAAGCAAAATGTCCACGGTGTTGGATATGAGTTTTGAGGTGAGCTTGTAATATTGATGTTACAGGAGTAAGTTCAGAAAAGAGGGAGACGTATTATGAAATGATTATGATATGTTGGTGGGATTAGGTTCCGTAAGGAACCCTTGTTAAAGAATAAGTTAAGAAAGTGGTTACAGGTTATCTGTTGTTGTAGAAGCCGGCAGTTGTGTAAGGTGGCCGAGGCCGAAGTCTTGAACCAGAAGGTTGGAAGTTGATAGAACACCTTGTAGGGGTGTTAAGAGGATGAGAAGTCATTGTTTTGAATAAGCGTTTTATTTACGAAGTATGGAGGGTTCGTAGAATGATGAGGTAAGTAGCACGAGCGAAGCGAGTGCGTAGACTTTATCGCTTAGTGAGGGAATGTGTCCAGCTTACGTAAGAGCTCAGATCGTAAAGAGCTAGCTAGAATGTCTGTGTTTGAGCTAATTGAGAACTCGTGAGTTATGGTTCAGCAAGTTGAGAAAGGAGTAAGTAGAGAGATAGGCTCGATTTTATGCGGGTAATTTTGAGGGCGAGTTTAAATTGTGTATGGATGATCAGGAGAGATCTGGTCTGCAGTGTGATGTTATGGGCAAAGAGTGTAAGGATGTGTAGTGACAGTATTTGTCAAGCTAAATGTGCCAGCTAGTGCGTGGTAATGTGGTGTTAGAGAGAGAGAGGAAGCATCAGATAGAAGCCTTTTGGGTGTTTCGGATGAGGTGTGCGACTTGTTAACCAGGTTGTTGGAGCACGTAGGGTGTAAGTTGACATTGTAACATGACTAAGTTCGAGATAAAATGAAGGAGTGATGGGGAGTAGTTATTCAAATAAGAAACCAATTGCTTTGTGGTTGTAAGAGTCGCTAAGTAAGCATATTTTGGGATCATTGGAAGTTTAAAGAAGATGATGGGTGTGTTAGTCAAAATGTGGTGGAATTGATGTGAAATCCTTAAAGAGTGTGAGCTGTTGCTTATGGGTGAAAGAATTGTCTGAGAAAGTAAAAGTTGGAGATTAAAGAATGTGTAGTGACGTCGAACACTGGTGTCATTTCAAGATGACTTGGTTGAATGCCTTAAGTTAGGACCTTGGTGCAACTGCGTGGCTATGTAAGTAATGAGAAAGTGATATCAGCATGTGGAATGGTCGGGAGAGAGGGGCAAGTAATGTTTGGTGAGAAGTGCTCCATGCTAACGTGGGGAGGTAAGGATAGTATGTCGGATTAAGTGGGTAAATTGGAAGTAGTAAACGTGACAGTAATGCCAAAAAGGTGCAGTGTTGTGTAGATTGTCATTAATAAGTGTGCGAACTTTTGGAAAGAGTGTTGAGGAAGGGAATTGTGTATGGTTTTGTGCAGGAAAGAAGTGGATGAGACAACTGAATGAGTAAGTTAGTAACTTTATGAGAAAGGTTAAATCGAACTGGTCGTGCAGTGATTAAACTAGTGAGAATAGTATGGTGTGACCATGGTTACTCCTCCCAGTTGGGCGAGGATAACCGGAGTTATGTTTTTATGATTGAATGAGCGTGGCAATCAGCAAGGAATGGTTGTGTTTCAGGATAAGTTTAATTCGAGTAGGTGGACACTTCAGCATTGGGTTGGAGGTTCCTACTCTTATTTACGTATAAGTATGAAGTGGTAAAGTGGTGAGGATATGAGAGGTGGTTGACGAACTATGGTCTAGGTGGTCCGAGAAAAGGGAAATGTTATCTGCATAGACGATTGTTGGGTGGTACAGGGTTGAGAGTGGTGATACGATGAAGGAACTCTGGGTTGTGAGTTATCTTAGTGTTCAGGGTTGGCCTTGTGCCAAGCTGTCAAGGGAGTGATTGTTTCGTAGTAAATGAATCTTGCGTTGTAACGGGGGAATTCCGCCAAGTTCCTCCTTATAGGAAGTATAGATGCATGAGAAGCCTTAGTTAATCTTATGTTGTCAAGTCCGATCGAGTGGGAACAGTCGCCTACGAGTTAGAGAACCGTAAGAAATGAAGGGGATGCACCCAATGTTCCATGTTTCGAATTTATGAGGTGGTGGACTGAGTCAGAAGTGGCATTACCTTGGGGAAGTGTCAGTTGTGGTGTGGGCATGATACCCGTGTCATTTCCAATAAGGAATTCCGGGGACATAATTCTTTTAAGGCGGGAGTGTTGTAACAACCGGGTTTTATAGGGAAAGAATGAAAGTTAGTGTCATTTGTCTAAAGAATGGAAGTATACTTGGAGGACCACAGTGGAAATTTGAGAGAAGGTATTTAAGGGCACAATTCCCTAGGGTTAGCTGATTTTCAGCATCTCTTGGTGTGGTTGGCGGCTTGGGAAGAAAAGAGAAGGAGAAAGGGAGTTCTTGGGAAAGGAATCAAAGAGAGAAGAAATCAACAAGGTAATCCTTCTAAATTCGTTTTCCTTGTTGTTATAGTATTCCTTTCTTAATTAGTCCGGATTGTTTAAGTCTGAATGTGGAGATTCAATAAGCTTTCACCCTCTTTTTCCTTAAAAGTGTGTTTTGAGGTTTTTGGCTTAGTAATTTGATTTAAAGGATTAAAAATGGTTTAAGTGGACGTTTTATGGTTGGGAATTGAACCCAGTTATATGCCTAATCAACTCATGGGTAGAAATCAGGTTTTTAATCGCTTTTGATAATCAATTTTCGAACAGATCGTAGTTTCCGGACACTGGATGTTCTTGAGGCTTCAGTAGTTTCCGGATAGTATGCTAGTGTTCGGGTAGCGAGTGCATGAGAGTTTCCGGGTGGGTGTCCTTCCGGATAAGTTGGGTTACCGGGTGTTAGTATCCGGTAAAGGGCGTGTCCGAGAAGTCGAGGTACCTGGACAGTTCGGACATCCGGGATGTTGGGGTGTCCGAACAGTTCGGGTATCCGGGAAGTCAAGGTATCCGGACTGTTGGGGTATCCGGAATGTGTTAATGCCCGGAAAGTGTTCACTGGTTAGTAGGATTGAACCGTTTAATCTGATTTAAACCTAATTCCCTTAGGTGTTCGATTGGATTAGCTTGGAGGTAGTTAAGAAGTGTGTTCAGCGTTACCAAGGTGAGTTCCCTAACCCTTTTTGCGACGTACATCGTTAAATGATTTAACTGATTATGGTTTCATTTACGAGCATGAACTGTTTATAACTGTCACTCATGTTCTTCCATGAACTACACGTTTTACTTAAGAAAGCTTATTATGATATGATGAAATGAGAATGATGATTTAAAGGATTTAAATCTGCATGTTTTATGAAAAGAATGATGTGCTATGTGGAGTCGGTCTGCACTGTGGGGTCAGAGAGTGATCCTCGGGATCTGATGATTCCTTGGATAGATATGACAGACTGGTAGGTTGGAATTCGTTTCCTCCTATTTCGAGTAGAGGGGAGTCGGCGTAGGCTCCGGGAAGGGGAGTCAGCGTAGGCTCCGGACGAGGCGAGAAGGGAACCGTTGGGACCCCGATCGCGGAATGTTTATGTCATCCAATACACAGTGCAGTACCATGCTTGATGATATGTTAAGGTTTACGATGATTCTTTTATAAATGTTTTCCATACTGTTTATATGTTGATTTCGGAGGGAATTCACTAGACCTTTTGGTCTAGCCCTCGATTTTCAAAAACTAAACCATTTTTAGGTAAGCGCACTATGGGTTCTTCTAGTAAGAACTAGGAGTGACTCAAGAAGGATTTGGAGACTAGAGAGACTCCAGAGTTTTGATTTTAATGACTATAGATGTAGCTCTCGGCTGTGAATTTTAGACTTCCGCTGTCAATTTTGTTTAGTATAGAAGAATGAATGTTTATGGACAAGTTTAATTATGTAATCTGAATGCTTATTTCTGGCTGAATGCATGTTATGTTTTTGGGACGTTACAGAAGGAGCGTTTTTAAGACCAAAAGGCCTGACATTCCATTCATAATGACCAAAAGGAACATTAAAGCCTATTTTGTATTTGTCTTGTTCATGAATTTGTATTTGCCAAAATCCTGACTTCATATTGAATTTTGAAAATATTTTTGCATCGTAAAGTCTTTTTAATAAATCTCTTTTATTGGGTATTGGATATCGAATCCATTCTAAAACTTTATTTAAAGGTTTGTAATTAATAACAAGTTTTGGAGAACCTCTTTCTAATTCAGCTGCGTTCATGACATAAAAGGTTGAACAAGACCATGATGATTTAGAAGGTCTTATAAGTTTTTTGTCTAATAGATCTTGAATTTCTTTTTTACAGTGTTCTTGTAAGTCGTTTGACATATGGATAGCTTTTGATTTTGAAGGAATATCGTTTTCATTAAAATCTTTTATACAGGGTAATTTAATGATATGTTGTTTTCGTTTCCAAAAGGCATTTGGGAAAGTAGGACAAACATTATTTTCAAAATTTTCTTTTATTTTTGTAATTCTATTTTGAATATTTTGGTCTTGAAGATTATCGATAATTCTTTTATAACTAATTTCATTGATCAAATATTTCGCTTGATTAACTTTGTTGTTTAAAGTATTTAGTTCTGTATGAATAATTGGATCTATAAATTTGAATATTATTTCTTTGTTTAAAACTTTTGTACAAATACCTTCTTCATTTACAGTAATTGGGTAAAGTTGAGAAATAAATGGTGATCCTAAAATTAAAGTTGAGGTTAAGTTTTTGACGAGGACTAAAGATGTTTTGTAACAATAATCATCTTTACAAATATGAACATTAGAAACTTTATACGAAATGCTAAGTTTTGATCCATTAGCAGACGATAATCGATTTGATGTTTTTTCATAATAAATTGTAGGAATGATTCCCTCTTGGATACAATTCATATCAGCTCCACTATCAATAAGGGCGATGACAGTTATTTTAAATTTATTTTCTATAGAAAGATTAATATTCGTATGCCATCTTTGATATGAAATATTTTTAGGAATTTTATTAATATTTGATTCTTTATTTGCGATGACTGTGTCCTTTGGGATTTCCTGTTGAATATTAGTTTTATCCTTTTTCGATTTTTGAGAGGCGTTATTTGATGAATCTTATTTCTGTTTTAACTAAAGTTAACTCTTCTTGAAGTTCTTGAGTAGATATAGGTTTGATTGATTGAGAAAATATGTTAAAAACTTCTTGAAGATTAAAAGGTTCGTTTATTTTTGAAGTACTTACTTCTATTTTAGGATTATAATTAAGATACTTTTTTGTAGCTTCATCTTTAATGGTTTGATCTGGAATTTTATCTAGGAGTTCAAGAATCTCTCTGTCTTCTTTTGTTATAACATTAATTTTATTACAAGTACAGTTTCCTAAACATTCACATGTTTCGGAGTCTGAACTGGTAGCTGAATATTTTTCTAAAACATTTAAGTCATAATCTGAAATGCTAGATTCGTACTCTGAGCTTGAATAATCTTCATTGAGGATTAATTTGCTTATTTGGGGTTTTAATTGATCAGAGATTTGTAATTCATTGATTTTTTTCTTAACATAGCAATTCTTTGCCATGTGACCAGTTTTACCACATTTATAACAAATAATTATATCTCTTGATTCTGTTTGTTTATGGGGTTTTTTGTTAAATTTTTTATAAGGTTTTTTCTTATGATAATTATCAGTTCTATCGTATTTGTTAGTTTTATCATATTTTGTCTTAAATCTTTTGCCATAATATCTCTTTGAATATTTTTTAGATTTGTATGATGTAGGAGTAGTTATGTTTTCATAACCATATTGTTGACTGAAATTACCAAGTTTTTCTTTATTATTAATTTTGTCTTTCTTTATTTTTGCTTTAAGCTTTAAATCTGAACATATAGCTAATCCTTCTTTATTAATGTAACCAGATATTTGTCCATAAGTTAATTCTGCATAAGGAATTTGATTATTATATTCTTCTCTTATTTTTCCTGCAAAAAGTTTTGGAAAGCCTGCAATGAACCTTTCTTTCCAAAAGGCTTCGCTACAGTCTGGTCTTATCATTACTTTTGATAAAAACATATCTTTATACCATCTGTAATCTTGTAGTTTTCTACAAGTGAGGTTTAAGAGTATTTCTGAACTCTTTTCTTGAAATAGAGATGGATCTCCTATAAAGTGTTTTACAATACTAAAGAGAAGAGTAGCGATTATATCATCTTCTTGAGTTTGAGCTTGTTGATTGTTTTCAGTTTTGATAACAGTTTTCTTTGCATTAAGGACAATATGTTTATGATCTGCTATGTAATGATCCCACCAGTTTCTTAAAATACCTGTGAAACCTGATATGAGCATGCCGGGAATTTGTTTTTAATTATTGCCTTTAGTAAGATAGGAATTCGAGGCCATATTCATTTCTTGAATTATATTAAGAATTTGGTGTTCTGATAGTCCATCAATGTTCCATTCATAAACTGAAGAACCATCATATGCACTTCTATTAAGAGACGATGTGTCTTCAAATTGAACATCTGGGAAAGTTGGTCTATGATAATAGTTTCTTGTTTGAGGGCGACCAGTACTAGTGGAATTGCCTTTAAAAGTTAATTTATTGGCAAATTGTTCATAAATTTGAGATATATCTTTTGATTCTGTATCTGATTCTTGATTTAGAACATTTACATTTAAATTGCTTAATTTTTGTTCTAATTCATTAACTAATTTCTTATTTTGGAATCAATTTGGTGGGGTATGAAAATTGGATTTTTATTGTTTTCTTTGACCTTGTCTTTAGAAGGAGGAATCTCAACTCCTTTGATATTATTATTTTGATTGTTTTCTAATCTATTTAGTTGTTGACTCATGGTGTTAAGAATTTCATTTGAATAATTGTTTTGATAAATAATGGTTTTAAAATTTTCATCTTTATCGGATTTTGTAATGGCTAAAGGTGTTCCTATAAATTTATTATTTATTAAGACTGAATCTTTTGGAGGATGTATTGTAGTTATAATTTCATCACTCTTTATGATGTTATAATCTTGAGTTATTTTTGGGGTATTATAGATATTAATAAACGGATTTGGAATATTTTGTTCTTTACAATATATTTCATACCAATTAAAAAAGGTTATATGAACATTGTTTTCTATGATATATTTTCTCCATAAGAGTTGATGTCTAAATTCTTTTCTTGAGTCATTAACAGATGAATGGTAAAAATCTCTTCTTTCTTTATTATAATCATAGTCAAATTCTTCTTTGAGGTACTTCATATTAATACCTGAATTATTCATTTTTGACTCATTCATATTTGTTCTTTATATTGATTAATTTCAGTTTGAATTTCGGAAGGAGTAGGTTCGTAAACATAACTTTGAGAATCTTCAGATCCTTCTTGATAAAAGGCTTGAGGAATTGATTTATTAAAATCTACATTTTTGAATTTTAATGATTGAGATTTTTGAAAGGAAGGAGTTTTTGCTCTACTTATTGATCATGTTGATAACCTCGAATAGGCAGATCGGAGATTATCATAATTATTAAAATTAATATCAACTGATCCATCTTCATGTTCAATAATATTAGATATGTGATTTGAATTATCTATTGGTTTTGGGATACCAATATCTTGAAGATTCCAATTACAGGATTGAGTAATTTCGTTCCATTTAAGTCGTTTAGGAATTTGAATTTTTGTATGTTGAGGGTTGGCTTCAAATATTAATGTTTCATCTCTAGGACTTGATATCTTAGTTTTTGGTTCGATGGTTGATGTCATAGTTTTGTAACATACTCTGTAGATTACAGCTACAGGTTTGGTGTTTTCTTTAAATTCTAAATTCTTTGTTTTTATAGTGAGAACTAAAGTATCTAATATATTTCGATCAAATAATCCTACTGAAAAGTTAGGATAACAATTAAAGTAAATCGGACCATTTGAGACATTAGTTTCCGCCATAGCGAGAATAGAATTTAGAAAATTTGTATGCCTAGCATCTCTAAGTATTAATAACACTGGGGCATCTATTCCTAATCTAAACAAAGGTTTGATAGCAACTTGAACTAATCCAACATGTAAAAATTTGTATTTTTGTCTATGTTGTATTATGGATGATTTGGATAAGAGGGTAAGATTATTATAATCTCTATTGATTGATACAGTTTGTTCCGTGGTTTTAATTGAATATCCTTGGAAATAATCAAAAGTTCCTATTTTATAAACTGTTTTAACATCTTGTTTTGGAATTGTCCAATTTGTTAGACTTTGCTCAATATTTGAAATATGAATTTATGAAGAGTTCATAGTAAGATCATTTTCTTCTATGTTATCAGTTTCAGAAGAATGTTTCTTGGCGAATAAATTCATAACTTTATATTTTTAACAAAATGTATTTAAAGAGTTGTTTTAAGAGAAAGAAAATCGTTTTCTTTTAAATACTTCTTGAATAATCAGAGGGACCACCTTCGGAGGGACCACCCATAAATAGTCGTGGTCCGGCTGGGCGGCTTACCTCCTGCGCCACTTACGCTAATCCAACCGACTGGGCTGACCAACACCGACATAAAAAGGCTGACCAACACTGACCTCCAGTTCATATTAAAAGAATATATTTTCTTAAATTTAAAACTATCTTTAAATATACCTTGAAATGTTTTACGAAGTTTAGTATTCATCTACCAATTCCCCCCGTTTCTGGCTCTGATACCATTCTGCTCTCGATGCAGGATCGTTTGAAAAACATTTGTGGTTGAAAAATAATTTAAATGTTCTTTGTAACTATAAGTAATATTTTCAATAATATTATTTTCTATAAAGAAGTTTGTAAGATCATTAACAAGTCTAATTGGATAATTACTTGGAATAAAAAAATTTATATAATGCATATTATCAAAATTTTGCAAAATAAGGCAACCATTATCAAATACAATGACACGAAGCATGATCAAAAGATACCTTCTTTGATTAAATGATCAGTTGTACAGCTGTCTTCTCGACAAGCTTTGCAAACATCAGGAGATATGAAAATCTAGAAATCTAGAGATTTTGAACATCTAGAAGTAGAAAATCTAAGTGAACTTCTTCTAGACATAACATTCTGAAAATATAGAGAGAATTTTTAAGAGTGGAGAAGAAACTGATGCCTTCACAATTCTGCAAACGTCTTCTTATATAGGCTTGTGAGGCTCTTGAATAATTGGAGTGTTACCGACATTTGTCTATCTTCCTTTTGAATAATTAAGAGTAACCGGCAACTGGCTGTTTTTTGTTTTATTGTTATGCATTATTTGTGGTTGACAGCTTTTCTTGGTCTTTTGTGGTTGACAACTTTTCTTTGTTTTTGTCATTGGCATCTTCTTTGTCATGGGCTAGTTATTGGCCGACAAACCCTTTTGTCTTGTTAACACCTTTTGACTTTTGTGCCTGACTTTTGTACCTGTAATAATTTATCTTTGAACAAACTTTTGATAAATACAAAGTCGAAAATACGAAGGAGTGTATTCTCTACATATGAAAAATAACACGATTCGAACAATAAAGAAATTGTCTACAAAGACAATTCACCAAAACACACACAAATTTAATCATAAGGATTGATGTCAGAATACAGGTCTTGAGAATCTTGAAATAGTTCTATTTCTTGAGACCTGTTTGGGCTACTTAGAGAACCTTGTTTGATTTTTCTGATCAATCTTTTGATTTCATCTTTGGAGTTAGCAGCAAAAAACTGCTTTATTTCTTCATCTTCATTGTCTGTGTCTTGAACCTCTAGAACATCCTTAAGAGTCTCAGGTAGTGGGGCCGTGGTAGAGACTTCTTAGTTTGTTGAATAGAATTCTAAGACTCCTTGGACTGTCATTCTTTGAACTTGATTCGAAGGGAGATTATCCCACCATTTGACTCGAACAACTCTTTGTAAGAGACTTGGAGAACTTCCAACTGCAAGAGTAACGCAAAAGTTCCAGGAAATAATCCATGGAATTTTGAATAGGATGGAGAATTGAAGAAGATGTTCGAACTCAGGAATATCTTGATAAAAGATTTCTTTGAACTTTTGGAAGCCTTTTAAGATGGGATTTGGAAGAGTTTCTGGAATATTTCCTAAGAATTTGAACCATCTTACGAACCATCTTGGGTATGAACATTCAAAATTTTTGTCGAAAAAGATAAACCATGAATGAGAATAGTTTTTGAGGTAAAAAAGGTTATACCAAGCATCTTGATAATCGTAGTAATTATAACAAGGGTATTTTGGATAGTTTGAGAGGGTTTTTTCTGCGTAAGGATGGACTTCCATTCTTGGGTAGATAGTATATGAAGAATATGAACCTTGCTAAATGCTATGATGGATCCATCAGAAGGATTAAAATTATGAGTAACTTTGATAGAACCTGTATCTTCTAAGATTGCTTGATAATACTCTCTTGGTTTTATACTGCTTCCTATGAACATGGAGTTTTTGGGGAAAGGGAAATCCGTAAGAGAATTAAATCATTGATTGTAAATTCGTAATTCGTATTCTTCAAGGATCTTGATAGTTTGTTGATTAGGGTTTGGGGAGTATGAGCTATTTTCTTTAGAGGAAGAAGATTTGGTAGTTTGAGGAGAGATGGTTTGGGTATTAGATAATACAATGGGTTTTTTGGGAATATTGTTTGGAGAAATGATAACTGGTTGTTGGACTAGAGAGGAATAGGAAAGATGAGCTTTGGTAGGAGTAATTGGAGCAAATCTATTTTGTGTAGGGAAAATAGATGATGAGGGAGTAGGAGCAGTGTTTGCTTTGAAGGGAGAAAGCTGCAATTTTTTCTCAGAATTTTGCATCTTTTGATCTTCTCTTTGGTTCATTTCCCCTGTAAAAACTTTCTTGATAAAAAATCTGGGAGAGAATTATTTTTTCCTTTTATAAATTCTATTTGGAAGTCAAAATTACTTAATAATGTTTGCCATCTTGCAAAAATTTGTTTTGAAATTACATTTTTGATATCATTTTCTAAAATGGGTTTTGCAGATTGACAGTCTATACGTAATAAAAAAGGTTTCATATATAAATCATCTTCAAATTTTTTGATACACAAAACTATGCTTAAAATTTATTTTTTAACAGTTGAATATTTTTTTTGTGTATCATTCCATGCACCTGAAAAGAATCTTACTAATTCTTCATTAGAATCTTTGTTAATTTTTTGTTTTAATATTCCTCCAAATCCTAAATCACTAGCATCAGTTTCAACAATGATACTAGCATTAGGTTGTGGTATACTAAGACAAGGCAAATATTTGACCATTTCTTTAATATGTTTGACAACATTTGTGTGTTCTTGAGTCCATGGTGATGGATTCTTTTTAAGTCTTTGATACACGGGTTTGCATATAGTACCTAGATCTTTAAAGAAATCATGAACATAATTTAAACATCCTAAAAATCTTTGAAGTTGAGTTTTGTCTTTTATTTCATCTGGAAATTTATTAGCAAATTCTAAGCTTCTTTGTATTGGTTTAATAGTTCCTTGACCAATATCATGACCTAGAAATCTAATATTAGTTTGAAATTGTAATAACCGAGATTTGTATTTAGTCGGTATTTAGAAATTTTAGAGGAATTTCGAGATTTAGAAAGTTGTGTGGCCTAAGTGTAAAATTTAAAAGTTTGATGCTTATTGAGAAGGTATATAAAGAATGAGAAACCCTAATTTGCTCATTCTAGCTTTTGTCAAGTGTGTGTTTGTGTGGGAGGCTAAGGAAGAGTGCAAGACAAGAAGAATATAGCAATTGAAGGAGAGATTATTGTGTGGTAGCTGAGCATTGGATTTATCAGTAAATATTCAGGTAATCTACCAATCTGTCTTCTCCTTTTTGTTTTGATGAAATATTTTGGGTTATGAGGAGAAAATCTAGGTTTCTTGGAATTTCTTGTGTTTACCTCATTTAATTGTTAAGAAGGGATAAGAATGGGTGGTTGTGCTAACCATCGACCCATGGTTGTTAATCTGGAGGTGTTGGGAGGATTAGGACAAGAAGTGTTCAAACTCCTGCGTTTTTGTTTTGTGTGTCGCGTCCAGAAACCCCCCAATTTAGGATAGTGTCCGGAAGCTTTGGTGGTGTCCGGGTGGGTTGCTGTCTGGGTATGATATGGTGGAAGTTTCCGGTAGTTAACCGGAAACCCTTGAGAATCCGGGTAGGTTGTTGTGGAAGTTTCGGGTAGTTAACCGGAAATCCTTGAGATCGTCCGAAAAGCTTAGTCGTCCGGATAGCTTGGTCGTCCAGATAACTTTGGTTGACCGGATAGTTTGGATTGTCCGGATAAGCCTTCCGGAAAGTGGCTGCGTAACCCTGTAGTGCAGCCTGTTTTATCCGAGGGGTTAACCGGGTGAGTGTGTAAGTAAATCAAATGACTTATCGTGGTAGTATGTATCCATATAGGTGCAGTTGAAGGAAGAAGTCAATCTAGTGAGAGGATTAAGTAGGACGACATGTGAGTTTTCTGATCCTAAAACCCTTTTCAAATGTGGAACTTTATGCATGTTACATTGGTAAATGCTCGTACTATTCTTTTTAACCTTGCATGGAAAGTGTGATTTAATTGTGTGGATACAAACTGCTTTTATTTCAAAGCGAATAGTAAGTGTGTGACAATATATGTGATTTAAATGTGTGTGACCATGCTCTGGCTTTGGTGTGAAATGGGGGTGTGTCCCGTATGGTTTGATATATGAATCCTTATGCATAATTAATGGTAAGTGTTCATATTATCATTTGCTCATGAATGAAAAGTGTGATTTAATCGTGTGGACCTAAACTATTTTCGTGTGGACGAGTTATGGAATTTGTGTGAGATGGGGGTGTGTCCCATATGGTGTGATATATGAATGTGTTTCATATATGGGCGGTGTGTGCCCCTCTTTACGCTGTCACGGTGTGGGTGACCATAGCGTGTACCATCAGCTCGTCATAGTGTGCTGATCATTATGTGTGTTCTTATCAAGTTTTGTACAATCATTTCTTACTGAAAGTTTTCCATAAATTGTATTATTGTGGCGTGGCTTTTGAGGGAACTCAATAGACCTCGTGGTCTAACCCTCGCTTTTCAAAACTAAAACCTTTTCAGGTAAGCAGGTAGTCGAAAGCTTGCTTAGAAGTTGGCAAGGCGTGAGATGGAGGTTGCATATAGAAGGATTAGAGAGCCTTCCTTTTTCCTTGTAGTTACGATCTCAGCTGTAGTTAGGGTTATTTCCGCAAACCCAGTTTGTAATCTGTTTAATGTATTACATTGAGCCATTTTTGGCGTTTTAATTTAAAGGTATAGCTTTTGGGTATGATAGTTTGGTGGGGTTGTTACAGTTGGTATCAGAGCCCTAGTTTAAGGGATTTAGGTGACCGGATGGGCCTAAACTTAAACTGTGAAGTAGGAGGACACAACTGAGATATAGGAAGCCTTTAGGGAAGACCTTAACCACTGAGAATTTAGGACGATGGTAGTGAGGACTCTCATGTAAGGTAAATTCAAATCACATCTGGCCAATGTCATTATCAATTTACAGGTGCATGGGTGTGCTTGCTTATCGTTGTTCTGGTATTGGTAGTGTGTGGAGTGTGGTGGATTGAGTGTGGAGAATAACAGTAGTGTGTGGAGTGTGGTGAGTAGTGTGTAAAGTTTAACCTTGCCATTATGGCAACGGTTTAGTGTGTTGTGCAGATCATCCTTAGTGTGACTGATGACACTATTTAGAAGGGTATTGTGTGAATGTGGTGTGAATGTCCGTGTGAGGTAGAATCCTTAAGGATCTTAAGGACAATAATTGATTGGAGGTGAGCTCCTAATCTCTGAAGAGTCTTTATTCTGGGAGTTTCCTGATGTCGGTAAATAGAGATCTTGAGCATTCAACTCAAGGATCGGATGATAGGGAGGTGTTTTCTTACTCTCTAGTTAGTGGAAGAGTGTTAAGGGTGGTTGAGTAATGATAGACGTATGGATTTATAACACTAGTGTTGGTTAACCTATTTGGGGTCGAGGTGAAGCTGTATATTTTTACGCAGTAATAGGTAGGTGGTAACGGTGAGGTGGGAGCCTCCAAGTGTGTGGGAAGTATCGATACCGATGATTGTTTCACATATAAGGAACCTGATAGTTTGGTTGGGAGTAGGGTGTCGGCGTTGATGTGCTGTAACTGCAAACGGTTGACCTTGATCGAGCGAATAGCCTTCAATGTAAAGTGAGTCATGCATTGTGTTTTCAAAACAAGTTGCGTAAATCCTTTATGTCAGAATGTGTGAGTGTGTGCGCGTGCCTTGTAAACTTCTAATTTTGAAAATGAGTCGGCATGTGCAAGTGTGTGCTTGAAGGAAAGGATAAATTTATTTACGTGGTGTGATAAATTTCGAATTTGGAGAAATAATGAATTATTTCACTTCTTTATGAGTGAGTTAAACTTTGTTGTATAAATCATAACAACATTTGATCGTTTGGTTTTATGGGTGAAAACGAGGTGAACATGTTTTTGACATATCGGCGAGTGTGAGAGTCGGATGACCATCCCAGCGTGGACGATTTTGCTGTATTTTAAAATTTTGCACAAAGAGAGTTTCAATGTGTACACTTTCAGTAGATGGACCAGGTTGCGAGATGTCATGGGTTGCGTGTGAGCGATCCTTGAGATCAATGTGTGTGTGTGGTTGTTCTTTATGGGGGTGTCGTGTTTTGCATATCAAACCTTGTTTTGTGGAATATTTCGAGTATGTAAAACGATTTAAATCATTGTGTTGTCATGCATGGAGGCTATTAGCTCGCTAAGCGGTAAGAGATATTGCACTTAATAATGTGTAAAGTTCCGAGAGTGGAAAGTGCAGTTAAAACGTCGATGGTCGATTTGTGGCCTTAGAATTACCGTTTAGGGAGGGCGGCGTCTTACTGTAGTCTCAGTCTTTGACCTTAGAGATGCTTGTGTGATGGTAGTCTTTTCTTTTGTTTGGTAAGTTGACGTGTGGCTGACAGCGGGGGAAGTGTCCCGGGGGATTTCGAAGCAGGCAAAATACCTCGAAGGGTAGCGTTGTGGTATGTGGATGAAACAGTATCGGCGTGGAGCCGGAGTTAGGGAGAACTTGTATTTAGACGAATTGTCAAGCTTTGATGTTGAAGTCAACGTCGGGTGTGGAGTCATTGTCAGGAGATTTGAAATTGAAAGGTTAACCCTGGTGTGATTATTTAGTCAGGTGTGTGCGTGGAGATAAGAGGTCGGTTGGGAAGGTGTGAATATGTCAAGAGGGTGGACCGCCTTTTTGGTGAGTATCTTGAAGGTGGAAAATTGATAGTTGGATAGGTGATTCTTCCTATGTGATGGATATGTCGTTTACAAATGAAGTAGTTAGCACAACTCATGTTAGACATGTGGACTAGGTTGGTTTGCAAGGAGCGTTCTATCGTTTGATTTACTGAGTGTGCCTCAAGTGGATTCCGAAGAGTCGATTGGGGATAAAGACTCGATCGAGTGAGGTAGACAGTCATATTTTGCGGTACAGTTAGATTAGAGAAAGGCAAAGTTGCGAGTTTTAATTCAAAGCTTGGTGATACCTGTTTGATAATTATGCATGTGTACTTACTATTGTGTGATTGCATATGGACTATTCGAACGGACTTGGTCTGTCCCCAAGGGTGAGTGTGTGCCCTAGATTGACACGGTAGAAATTCCAGTTATATATGTGTGTGGATGTTGATTTGCAAAACTAATTATTGCTTAATGTTTTCGCAACTCTTTCAAATTTATGCCGTGTTTGGTGTGAAGAAAGCATGGCCTAGTGTGTGCACAAATGATCGTGGGGATTTAACCTCTAGTGTGTGGGGTTGTGTGGATAAGATGGCGGCAACTTATAATTTGTAAGCATGTGAGGCATAGTGGTAATGTTTGACTGTGAGGTTAAGTGATGGACTAGTGTTGATATGGGGTGAGCGTAAGTGGAGATCCTTGCTCGTATTTGTTTATAAGTTGTTCAAATATGGCAAGATTTTGTGTGGTGATGCATGGATGTCTAAGTGGCAGTTGGTGGCTAGGTAAGAAGGAAATTGTGTGCTCTTGGATTGGTTAGTTTATGATGTTTCGTAGTAGATGCGAAATCTTTGGGAATGTCGAGCTAATCCTTGTATGTAAAGGGAATGTAAAGGAGTGGGTTATTATCGTTTGAGGATTGAGATGGGGTGGAACGGTTGGTTAGGCATAGTATCCGTTGAAATTGCATGTATGGAGTGGTCAATGTTGGATGAGAAGTGTTCCATGCTAGCCTAAGGTAATTGGGACGATAGATTGGAATAAGTGAGTAAGCGCGAAGTAGAAGGTGTGACAAGTGGCACGAAAAGTGGGAAGCAATGTCATCAGAACGTCACCGTCGGGTGCATGAACTGCTAGTGGGAGTATGAGAAAGAGGATTTGTGTGTATGTGATTGGTTTAAGCATTGAGGAGAGCTACCTTGTGTGATTGGTCAAGAGTGTGCACCTTCTAGTGAGTCGTTCTTTGGAAACATGTTTCATGTTGAGAAGTAAGTGGAAGACAATAGTCGAATGTAGTGCTCGGAGTGAGGGACCATTGGATTAGACTTGGTAGTAATATAGGAGTGACGTTGTGGTAATATCGTGTGAATTGTTGTTATCATTGGATTGTGGTCAGTTTAATTAATGTGAGGAAGTGTTATCTGTCTTAGACGTATTTTGTGTTGGGAGAGTAATGGTAGAATTGCGTGTAATCTGTTGAAGAGAATCTTAACTGCTATTCAAGGTTGATTTTGTGATCAGTTGGCGAACTAAGTGTCGTTATTTTAATAAGGGTTGTATGTTGTTGTGACGTTAACTTCGGTAGAATTCGTTCTTTAAGAATGTGAAAATGGTGTGTGAGACCCTTAGTTTGGCGCGTTTTAGAACCGTGAGTCTAGATGTGTGAATGATTTTCTGTGAGACCGGAGGTCACACGGTTGACCACCGATAGGTCGAACATTTTTGCGAGAGGTTAAGCGTGGCTCAAGACCGCCACTGGTTTATGTGAGCAGTAGGAAGAGATTTATCGAATTCCATGTAGGAGTCGGTGCGATGTTTAGAATAAAGAAGTGTCTCTAGTGGAAGTTCAATGGCGATCCTGTTAGCTTTAATTAGCCCCTAATTTATATGAATGTTTTATAAAGAAATAGTGTCAAGGACTTATTTGTATTTGTTGAGTGTCAAGGGCTAAAATTGTAAATAACCATTTGTTGTATTGGTTATAAAGTCTTGTTTGAGATAGATTTTAGGTTAAGCCTGATAGCCTCTCTTTTACATTCATACGTTTACTGAGAGAGAGAAAGCTTCAAGAGAGAGTTGTTCTTAATTCCTATATAGTAAACTCTTCTCTTTATTAGTCAATATACAAAGATTATTTCTATTATTATTGTTACTTGTTGTATCTGGGATCCTACAATTGGTATCAGAGCCTAACAGATTCGAATTTCTGCTTCAATCCATTGATTTTTATCAATTTTTGAGAGATTATTGTGTTTGTGTGTGTAACGTCCCAAAAATTACAAGCAAATTTAAATTTTTAAATAAACATTTCATTTATAACAACTCATTAAATGATCCCAACGTTTCGTTTGCAAACTCATAATTAATATCTTCATAATAAAAACCAGCGGAATAAACGTTTAATTATTAAAAACCATAAAGCAACCAGCTCTCCTCGCGCGCCAGTGTGTACTCGTCACGCCTTGGAGCCGCCCGTACCTGAAACCACAGTTTATTGGGAAAGGGTAAGCACGAAGCTTAGTGAATTCAACACCATAAGTAACACAGTTAATTCCACACCACCATAAACAGATAATTGCACATAAACAACATACAAGTCTACGAACAAATCATAAACATGTATATCCACACCCACCCACCTAAAAGGCACAAGTCGGTCCCACCGACCACATGATAACATCTCCGGCCCCGCCGAATCCCCGGTCCCACCGAGTCTCTACGCCACCCGCGTATAAAATCTTCGGCCCCGCCGGATCCTCGGTCCCACCGAGTTAACATGACAACATAGTATCAACTAGACACCCCACTATCTAGTTCCACAACACAATCACATAAAGCTACCACACACGTACTACAACAATGATAAAACAACCGTTATTAGATATCGTGCAAACGCAACCCGGCACCCCCGGGTTCATACGCCACCCGCGTATACAACCTTCGGTCCCACCGAATTACTACGCCACCCGCATATGTGACCCTCGGCCCCGCCGAACTCCTACGCCACCCGCGTAGTCACAACAATAAGGTCCGACTAGACACCCCACTATTTAACCCCGCATCAAAAGCAAATAGAACTACCACATACATACACAACGTAATGTAAAAATAACCGACATTAGTTATAGTGAGAGAACTCACCTCGAATGCGCGCCTAGCTCAACAATACAAATTCAAGCTTCCCAATTACGGTCACTTCCCAGCACCTAAACGCACGTTAAAACGTATCAATACGAGACCCGGACCCTACGACACGACACCCGCTTAAACCGTCACTAAAACTACTTCCCGGTCTCGCCGAACAGGTCTGTTCGGGACCTGTTTCGACCACCTTAAACCCAGTAAATCCTCAATATTATTACATGGTCAGAAAGTACTATGAGTTAGGGTTCCAAGGACATATTATACGCCTCCTAACGATTTTTCTACCATTTATTATGGATTTTACAAAAACAGTTCCCCGAACAGCGAAAATCAGCACCTTTCAGTATAAAATGACATTTTGACCAATGCTACGTCCCGAACTGGGCTTCGCACAAAACACAGAAACGTTTATAGACTCAAAAAGGGAACCTTTGGCGCTGGTCTCACCCAGATACGAGTTACGAGCAAAAAGTTATGGTTTTCCCAAGACAATGGCAGATTCCAGAATTTTTCACATGAAATGACGAATCACTGAACTTACGACCACTTTTCCACCTAGCTAGAGGCTGAACCAGTTTTCCTCTAAAACACGGAAAACGTGCCCGACCCCGAGCTTGAACCGTGGGCGCCAGTTTCGGCTCAATCGGAGTTACGACAGAAAAGTTATGGCCGTCGCAAAAACAGTGGCTGAACAATTACTCACAAGAAATGACGACTCTAAAAACAACGGTTCGATCGATTTGGCTTAAGCGATTAAGTTCTGGCTTAAAGGAGTCTACGGTGATTATTAGTAAGACATGGCCACGCACCACCCACTGCCCTCCGGCAGTGGTGGTCGCCGGCGGCGGTTCATCGACGAAGTGATAAAAACAACCCGCAAACCACCGCGAGATCACTACCTTCTCGATCACCCTACCGCACGCACCAACGACTGACACCACCACCGCCACCCGACACCCAGCCACCACAGTGGCGGCGCGGCAGCGGCAGCGGCGGCCGGCCGGCGGTGGTCCTCCGGTGACGAAAACGAAAAGAAAAGAAACGTCGAGTGAAACCTTACCTCGATGACGACACAACGACGAAACCCGACACCTTCACTCTCTCTCGCTACACCCTCCTCTTCGCCGGCAGAACCAGCAGCGCCGGCGCCGGCTGCTTGTGGGTGGCTCACGGCGGCAGCAGCGACTCCGGCGGCTTCAGCAACTCCAGCGACTTCCCTTCCTTCTTGTCTTCCTCTCTCCCCACCCTCGATCGCTCTCGCTCTCTCTACTCTCTCTCTCCCTCGGTTCTCTCTCAACGCCGCACCACACAAGAGCCAAGAAAAGGAAAGAAGATGCATGTAGGGTTTAGGGTTGCTGTTTGTTGGCTAAGTTGATACGTCGAGGAGAAAGAAGACAAAGAAAGGGCCGAGCCGACTTGCAACGTGGGTCGATCCCATTCAAAAACAATAAATCTCTTTTGCCACATTTGGCCCCTGAGGTTTTAAAAATAGTTCGCTTCACACCCCGAGAATTTAGGATTTATTAAATTAACTGAACATCACAAACTTTCTAACATTCAGGTCCTCACGGTTTAACCTCGTTAGCAAACAACGTTAAGAGAAAAAGTATTAAGGTACTTAATTAAATTGTATATCGGGACACGGGCTTTACAACTCTCCCCCACTTGGATTAGACTTCGTCCTCGAAGTCTATGCCCGTGAACAGCTCCAGGTAATCCTCCCGCATCACTGCCTCAGATTCCCACGTCCACTCGGAACCCTTTCACTAATTGGAACCTAAATTTCTCTATTCCCCTTCTTACCACAAAACTCCTTCAAGAACGCTAAAAAAATATGATCGGAAGAACACTCCATACCTCTCGACTCAAAAGTCAAGCTCTTACTATTCTAAAAGTACCCCTAAAGATTTTCAATAAATTTCATTATCAAAACATCGACCCCCCGCCGAGCATCGGTCCAACCGATTACAATACATTACCTTAACAAACATCGGCCACCCGCCGAACATCGGTCCAACCGACTACAATACATTACCTACACGCGTGGAATACCCAACCTTCCACCGTCGACGTATCCCCCACACTCGCTCTACAAAGCTAATTTATCTGAACCGAGGATACACCCTGACGCCTACCTCTCAGGTAACGCCTCAGGGCCCCTCACATCGGAATTACCTCTCAGGTAAGTGCCCAAAACTATATCCTCCTAGCACCTACTAGAAAGCCTAGGCTATAACACCTGAACACCGGGGCCTCACCCCGAGATACCCAACCGACCACTACCAGCGACTGACTAACGTGCCTAAGGATCCAAAGCAAAACAGCCTACCCACAAGTGCCTATCCCGGATTGACTCACTCACCCAACATGTAGATACGCAACGTGCAATAAGTGCAAAACTGTGCAACAAAACAACCCATCAACAAAACTTCACATCGAGCCATTAAAAATCGTGCAATTGACCCATGACTATCTCAAAGTCAAAACCGAGCTAACTGCTCCACGCTTGCTAGACCCATAAGTCGGTCAAAAACGCGTTTAAATAAGGTTTAAGCAAGCAATACTCTTAAATAACATTAGTCCCAAACTCGACACGAGTTAAACAAAAGCGTTTTCCAAAAGGACTCACCCCCTTAAAATTCTCAAAATGACACATAACACTTATAAACGCACTTCCCAAATGGTTTACAAAATCATTTACAAAATATTCTCAACGTCAAGATTTTTCATTTCAAAAAGACCGTAAGCAATAAAACTACTATTACCAGGTCGGTAATTACGCAAAAATGGACACGCTCGTCCCACATATGAAAATCATGTTGAAAATCATCTCATTGCAGCTTAATTTACTCACAAAACGTAAGCGAAATAAATAATTTCTTTGAAAATGAACCGTCACGGTTCTAGTATGAATTGACTCATGACATGTATTTAAAGTAACCGCTCGACCTTACACCGGGTGCGACAAAAGCGTGCACATAGTTTCAAAATCAGTCCCACGACGTTTGACCCCAAAATTCCTCTTTTTCAACATAAAATGTCGTGGCACAGGGTTCACTAACAAATCTCACGCACGTCGGCTAGTCATACAAAACGATAAAACGGTTTACAAATATATTTTTGTTAAAACACAACTGTCTCGTGTAAGTTTCAAACTTAAGATAAAAACCAATCCGTTTCCACCATTTGAAAATATCGACTAAAACCTCATAAAATCTCAAAAGGTGGGGTTCTTTAAATTGATTTCCAAGATTTCCCCAAATGGTCACATAAACAAATAAGATATGCACCACGTGAAATTAAATCCACACGACTCAACATGCCGTAAAACAGAACTTATCTTAACCAACTCACTCAAATAGCTTTATACAGACATCATGGAATGTAACTTTCCGTCTCAACTCTAACATATGTGGAGGAGTTCCAATGTTAAAGTCACAAGCCGTAGTCACTTGCCCAACATTTTAAACACCACAAAACACGGATATCATCTTACCCGTAAGAACCGTTGGAAAAATAAAGAAATGAGACAAATTCTAACAAAGTTTGCACCCCCGTAATAAAACGATTTCATACATTTTCAAAACCATATTTCAAAATCTTGTGCGTGTGCTAAACACTTCCCAAAATTTCAAAACACCATCCATAAAAATGATTTGAAACACAAGAATTTGTTAATGCAATCTATTTCAAAATCAAACTTTGTGCATGACTCAGTCGGCATTCTACGCCTCGACTCCTACTCCTCCAAAAATCTCTGATCCACTAACGTCATCCGAACGTTTAAACCTCTTAGGCAAGTTGGGAAATTACGCCAAATAATCCCTGCGATTTTTCCTCAAATCAAAGTCGGCTCTATAAGCCTATGATTCTAGCACAATCATCCATCTTGGCCTGAAACAAACATCATCCTTATCGTCACTCCAAGTGACTAATACTAGAATCGTCCTTCTATTCTAACGACTACTGGATTAGATCCTTCACCACTACCCTCAACGATCATTTCATCTAAGCAAATCAAGTACACACCTGTACTAATAGATTTAATATGGTTGTTTCTCCTAATGATGGCCATTCTGGGTAGATAACACAACGCGTTAATAGCACATAATAACTCACACTAACAACACTCACGCTCAACTCCTCGGATTCCTCGTGACTTTCCCCGACTCGAGCATTGATCCTGTGCTTCCGGTAGTAGGAGCTCTACTACTACCATCCCCACCTATCATCGCCCGTTCCGAGTCCCATCCCAATGGGTCCAAGTAGTTCCTCGTCGAAACTAAACGCATATGCCCGCACCGGCATACGTACACACTCTTCCTAGTTCCCTAGGAGTTTCACCCAATTCCACTACCCTCGCCAAGACGAAGTTCCCACTAGTCCTGACTAGTCGCCTCGCGAATGCACAGTCGCATACAGTGGAAAACCAGGTAGACATTCGAATATAAGATTCCATCCTACAACGGTTGGACTCAAACAAGAGCTGCGCAATAGAACTAAATCCAACATTCTAAGGCTATTCGGTTCCTACCGCATACAACTCATAGTGCATTCACTTAACAACCTATCAAGGCTAGCATAAACTCCTATTAGCAAGCAACAAACATGCAACACAGTGTAATAAGCACCAAGCAATTTAACATACATACCCTTATGTTCTAGAAAGCACTCTAGCACACATACTCATACGTAAACACCCTTCCTAGCTCTCTAGGAATTCCATCTCCTCCCACTACCCTTGCTACTACCGAATCCCTACTAATCATAACGAGTGGCCTCGCAAATACCCGATTATATGCAATGCAAAATAAATAGACGTTCGAATACAAGACTCTATCCTAGAACGGTTGGACTCAAACAAGAGCTGCGCAATAGAACTAAATCTAATATCCTAAGTCTATAAATCTCTTACTGCATACAACCTAGAGGGCATCCACTTAGTAACCTATCATAATTAGCATGGATTCCTAATAGCAAGTAGTACCACATACAGCATAGTGTCAACAACAAGCAATCTAGCATACATACCCTATGATCTAGAAAGCGATCCAGCATACATACCCATAAGTAAACACTCTTCCCAGCTACCTGGGAGTTTTACCTCATCCCACTACCCCTTACTACAACGGAATCACTATTAGCCATAACGAGTTGCCTTGCGAATACCCGATCACATGCAGTGCGAAACAAATAGACATTCGAATACAAGATTCTATCCTAGAACGATTGGACTCAAACAAGAGCTGCGCACTAGGACTAAATCAAATATTCTAAGGCTATGTGATTCTTACTGCATATGACCTACAGGGCATTCACTTAACAACCTAATACGACTAGCATTAATTCCGCCTAGCAAGCAATAGTACACTAAGTACTGTACCTTTCCCTTTTGGCTCCGGCTGACTGTACACACTGCGCCTTCGATCACCGTTCCTCGAACGGGTTTTTCCCTTTTTTCATTTATTTCAAAATAGTTTAATAAAGAATTTGAAAATTTCCCAGCCGCAACTTGAGACCAAACACACCGAGGTGCGTTTGATTCACTCAAGCTGTGCTCTGATACCAAGTTGTAACGTCCCAAAAATTACAAGCAAATTTAAATTTTTAAATAAACATTTCATTTATAACAACTCATTAAATGATCCCAACGTTTCGTTTGCAAACTCATAATTAATATCTTCATAATAAAAACCAGCGGAATAAACGTTTAATTATTAAAAACCATAAAGCAACCAGCTCTCCTCGCGTGCCAGTGTGTACTCGTCACGCCTTGGAGCCGCCCGTACCTGAAACCACAGTTTATTGGGAAAGGGTAAGCACGAAGCTTAGTGAATTCAACACCATAAGTAACACAGTTAATTCCACACCACCATAAACAGATAATTGCACATAAACAGCATACAAGTCTACGAACAAATCATAAACATGTATATCCCCACCCACCCACCTAAAAGGCACAAGTCGGTCCCACCGACCACATGATAACATCTCCGGCCCCGCCGAATCCCCGGTCCCACCGAGTCTCTACGCCACCCGCGTATAAAATCTCCGGCCCCGCCGGATCCTCGGTCCCACCGAGTTAACATGACAACATAGTATCAACTAGACACCCCACTATCTAGTTCCACAACACAATCACATAAAGCTACCACACACGTACTACAGCAATGATAAAACAACCATTATTAGATATCGTGCAAACGCAACCCGGCACCCCCGGGTTCATACGCCACCCGCGTATACAACCTTCGGTCCCACCGAATTACTACGCCACCCGCGTATGTGACCCTCGGCCCCGCCGAACTCCTACGCCACCCGCGTAGTCACAACAATAAGGTCCGACTAGACACCCCACTATTTAACCCCGCATCAAAAGCAAATAGAACTACCACATACATACACAACGTAATGTAAAAATAACCGACATTAGTTATAGTGAGAGAACTCACCTCGAATGCGCGCCTAGCTCAACAATACAAATTCAAGCTTCCCAATTACGGTCACTTCCCAGCACCTAAACGCACATTAAAACGTATCAATACGAGACCCGGACCCTACGACACGACACCCGCTTAAACCGTCACTAAAACTACTTCCCGGTCTCGCCGAACAGGTCTGTTCGGGACCTGTTTCGACCTCCTTAAACCCAGTAAATCCTCAATATTATTACATGGTCAGAAAGTACTATGAGTTAAGGTTCCAAGGACATATTATACGCCTCCTAACGATTTTTCTACCATTTATTATGGATTTTACAAAAACAGTTCCCCGAACAGCGAAAATCAGCACCTTTCAGTATAAAATGACATTTTGACCAATGCTACGTCCCGAACTGGGCTTCGCACAAAACACAGAAAAGTTTATAGACTCAAAAAGGGAACTTTTGGCGCTGGTCTCACCCAGATACGAGTTACGAGCAAAAGGTTATGGTTTTCCCAAGACAATGGCAGATTCCAGAATTTTTCACATGAAATGACGAATCACTGAACTTACGACCACCTTTCCACCTAGCTAGAGGCCGAACCAGTTTTCCGCCAAAACACGGAAAACATGCCCGACCCCGAGGTTGAACCGTGGGCGCTAGTTTCGGCTCAATCGGAGTTACGACAGAAAAGTTATGGCCGTCGCAAAAACAGTGGCTGAACAATTACTCAAAAGAAATGACGACTCTAAAAACAACGGTTCGATCGGTTTGGCTTAAGCGATTAAGTTCTGGCTTAAAGGAGTCTACGGTGATTATTAGTAAGACATGGCCACGCACCACCCACTGCCCTCCGGCAGTGGTGGTCGCCGGTGGCGGCCGGCGGCGGTTCATCGACGAAGTGATAAAAACAACCCGCAAACCACCGCGAGATCACTACCCTCTCGATCACCCTACCGCACGCACCAACGACTGACACCACCACCGCCACCCGACACCCAGCCACCACAGTGGCGGCGCGGCAGCGGAAGCGGCGGCCGGCCGGCGGTGGTCCTCCGGTGACGAAAACGAAAAGAAAAGAAACGTCGAGTGAAACCTTACCTCGATGACGACACAACGACGAAACCCGACACCTTCACTCTCTCTCTCGCTACACCCTCCTCTTCGCCGGCAGAACCAGCAGCGCCGGCTGCTTGTGGGTGGCTCACGGCGGCAGCAGCGACTCCGGCGGCTTCAGCAACTCCGACAACTTCCCTTCCTTCTTGTCTTCCTCTCTCCCCACCCTCGATCGCTCTCGCTCTCTCTACTCTCTCTCTTGCGAATCTCTCCCTCGGTTCTCTCTCAACGCCGCACCACACAAGAGCCAAGAAAAGGAAAGAAGATGCATGTAGGGTTTAGGGTTGCTGTTTGTTGGCTAAGTTGATACGTCGAGGAGAAAGAAGACAAAGAAAGGGCCGGGCCGACTTGCAACGTGGGTCGATCCCATTCAAAAACAATAAATCTCTTTTGCCACATTTGGCCCCTGAGGTTTTAAAAATAGTTCGCTTCACACCCCGAGAATTTAGGATTTATTAAATTAACTGAACATCACAAACTTTCTAACATTCAGGTCCTCACGGTTTAACCTCGTTAGCAAACAACGTTAAGAGAAAAAGTATTAAGGTACTTAATTAAATTGTATATCGGGACACGGGCTTTACAGTGTGCAAAGTTGAGAGTTCTTCAAGTTCTTCATCTTTTTGGTTGGTTTTGGCCATTAGAGTTTTTCTACTGGTTTAGAATCGATCAAGGGTTGTTAGTAGATAATACCTGAGTGTTTTATTCCGCAAAATCACTAGGTTTGTAGCTCAGTTTGTTCATTTACTCAATTTTCGGAGTTTTAAGCTTTTATTTTTCTGCACTCTGTTTTGCTTCGGAAAACCACTTTTTGTTAGTTTTTGGACAAAACACCAAGCATTAAAGTTTCTCAGAATAGTGTCACGAACCTGTGTACCAAATTTCAGCTCAATCCGATCATTTTTGAAAACAACTGACTCAAGAACATTTGAATCTTCATCGTTAACTTTTATTTACTGCACACGTTTTTGCTTCGAAAAACCATTTTCTGTTGGTTTTTGGACAAAACTCGAAGAATTAAAGTTGTCCAGAATATCCTCATGCACCTACCTACCAAATTTCAGCTTAATCCGACAAGATTTGGGCTGAAACATGTTAGTGCATTAAGACAAAAGACTGTGTAACAATTAATTTTTTTTTCCGCACAAAGTATCTGTTAACGATCTTTCAAGTAACAATATGTCAAGACTAAGATTTAGTGCTGATGCCGATGCTCATTATTATTCTAAACTCAGTACTAATTTTCGCAAAATTATTCCTAATCTTGAGAAAGAGTTGGAGGAAAAGAACAAAAGCATTCTGATTGATTCAGAAAAGATTGCTAAGCTTGAAGAATCAGGTAAACTCTTAACCTGTGAAAATCTCGATCTTAAGAGAAAATTATGTGAGTCTGAAAAGATTTTTGAAGAAGAGAAGAAAAGACGTGAACTTAAATGTTTAAAATTTTCTAATTTGGTTTCTGATTTTAAAAAGCTTGTGATCTGTGAAAGAGAAAAGTTTGAAAAGGAGAAAACTATTTTTGAAACAAAGTCTGTGGAATTTTCTTGCAAAATCTCAGAATTACAGAAAACTCTTGAAAAGGAGAGGAAAGAGTCTGATCTTGAAAGAAAAGAGTTTGAGAAGAAGAAGATTGAAGGATTTCAAACAAAATGTTTGAAAGATGATTTTGAGAGAGAAAGAAAGGTTTTTAAAGCTGAAATGTCCAAATTGACAAAAAGACTATCTGTTTTGTCAACCAAGATTATGTTGGAGAAGATGTATAAATCAAATCTTCAAAAGAAGTTTGATTTGAATCTTAAAGAAAAAGATGTTTTAGCTAAAAGGCTTAAGGAATTTGACTTAGAAAACTATCGAGTTTATAATACAGATAATCTTGTTTTCAAAAGAGTGAAAATGGTTTGGAAAGTCAAAAGCTCTACTCCTGTAAAAAATGCTCCAAAGCCTTTTGTTTCTGTTTCATCTCATCACTCATATAACTGTAAATGCTTTAATCTTCTGTTTACATTAAAGAACCATTTGTCCAGATCAAACTGTGTTCAAAATGGGTCATTTCAAAAGAAAATTCCAAAGACCCAAAGTGAGAAAAGTCATAGAAAGGAACCTGGCAAACCAGCTAAACTTGGCAAACCAGAGGACCTTACAACAGATCCTAATCTTAACAGAAAAGGACCCATTTGGAAATGGGTACCAAAATGTCTTTAATCTGTTTTGCAGGTACATGGACTCCTTAATACATCTGTTAAGGACTCACACTTCAGTGGATAATGGACTCTTAAACACTCAGTTTAAGACTCATCCTTCAAAGGCAATTGATTTATGTGCACAACAGTACAGAACTCAGTCTTAAATTAGATTTAATAACAACATGCTGACAGATTTGCGATGCTGTAGTAAATTGATCATATCTCACTGATCAAGACACCAATTGATGCAATTCAAAAGACCCTGAATTTAAAATACATTGGTGAACAGCTTTCGTGTTTTGAGAATTCATAGATTCGAAATTTAGACGGGTCATATGCATCGTTGAAGTATACAACAGTGTGCTGATGGAAAGCTGATGGACAGATCTGCGCGACTGTGGTAAATCAACCATATCTTATTCGTACGAGCTCCAAAAGAGGTGATTCAAGATGATCTGAATAGATAAAAAACCAATGAAAGTTGTTTGTGTTTTGAGTTTTTGAAAACTCCCGAGGTAAAATGGTCTAAATCAGTGTCAAAGTTAGTGTAACATTTCTGTTAAGGTTTTGCCGAGCCGCGACCAAACCTCTGCCGAACGTGACCAAACCTCTGCCGAACGCGACCAACCTCTGCCGAGCCGCAACCAAACCTCTGCCGGCTGCGACCAAACCTCTGCCGAGCAAGGGTAAACCAAAGTAAGAATATCTCGCATAAAATCTTTTCAAAAACAGTTTTCTAGGACACCAACTTCCAAATACGTCCTAAAAACATTGCCTAAAACGATGAAAACTTTGGATGATCAAAAATGCTTATGAATCGTTAGTTATTAGAAATTTTCTCCCATAGAACCTCTGTCGAGTTTCACAGAGCTTCAAAACATATGTTGGTGAAAATTTCGTGCTAACGCTCTATCGATCAGTTCCAATGCTTTTTCAAACGATCTTGGTAAAGATGCAAGTCTAGAGAAGAATAAAAGTCAAGTCTCAGATCACAGAGCCGCGACCAACCTCTGCCGAGAAGCGACCAACCTCTGCCGAGGAGCGACCAACCTCTGCCGAGCCGCGACCAAACCTCTGCCGAGCCTTTGTCAAGCATTTGTCAAGCCGCGATCATTCTTTGTCGACCACTCAGACCAACTTCTGGCGACAACATAAGCTTTGGCTCAGAATTTTGCGACCACCCTCTGTGGTACTGTTCACCATAGAGCCTCTGTGAAACCCGACAGAGCCTCTGTGGACTGAACCTCTGCCACCAAACCTCTGCCGACCAACCTCTGTCACCAAACATCTACCAGAGCTCTGTTGGTTTGTCAGAAGTTGTCCAGACCCCGAAAATGTTTTGTTTGAAAGCTTTGCGCTGCTTCAGAAACATGCACATATCTTTTGACTCGACGCTCCAAATTACACGAGTCCAGTTGCACTGGAAAGATAATTCACAGACGCACGACTTTGATGTTCTGAGTTTTCTCAAATTATGTTTGCTGATATGCCAAAATCAGCTTCAAAGTCTGTTGTAAGTTGCTGGACCGAAAGCATTGCATTTAATTCATGCTCCTTCCGCTTTCAAGAACGGTGCTCTCTCGACGTTTCTACATCCAAAGGGTGGAACCAGTGCTCAAAAGGAGAAAATTGTGCTTCTACACACAGCAGTGTAGAACCAGTACCTCATCAGAATTATTACTTCTACATAACTCAGTGTAGGACCAGTACATCAGATATGTTCAGTTCAGAGTTTTTACTGGTATTTCTAAACTCTGACCCAGCAATTTTTTTTTAATTTGAATTATCAGTGCTTTTGGATATTCCTAACAAATGAGGAATCATCAAAGATGATTACCAACACCTTTTGATTTTTACAGGATATCTGATTTCAAATTGAGCTTAACTGAGATTTAATGCTCAATTTGAGGGGGAGAATGACAATCTGACCATGTACATCCAAAGGTAAATTTCTAAATCTTTAAACTCATCATTTTTAAAGAAGACTAACTTTAAAATGATAAAACCTTTCTAAAATGGTCAAACCATTTCTAGATGCTAAATGTTTTTTCAGATATAGAAGTTGGATTTTAAATGTGTTTCTGAGACTACAAATAGTCGGTGTGTGGAACAATACAACATCTAGGACAACAATTTCATGGATTTCATGGGATCAATGTGTGAGCATGTAATACCCCGGGTAAGTTCGTTAGTTAAAAGTTAGTTCCGTTAAATTTATTTAACTTTATTATTAAGGATTAGGGTAAAATTTGGGCTAATTCACAAGATAAATGGTTTTGGTCATTAGTGCTAAGCTCAAGGACTAAATTTGTAAATATTGATTAGATATTACCATTAGTGGTTCAGTTATTTTGTACTCAGCAGAAAGTTATCCAGAAATCAGTGTGTGCAAGTGTGTGTGTTTGGAGAGAAAAAGAAGGAGAAAGAAAAGGAAGGGTTAAGGCTCCATTTGGTCTTCTTAGAAGTGATTTGAAGGTATGTTCCTTTATAATTTATGTTTGTAATTGCTAATAGGAAGTTTCTGTCGGATTAAAATCATCAAAATCGATCTGGTATAAATCACAGTTGGATTCTGGGTAGAAATAGGGCAAACCATCAGAGGTGTCCAGACACTATGAATGTGTCCGGGTGATTTTGTTGGTAGTGTCCGGGTAAATTAGCTGGTGGTGTCCGGATGGTGTTTTAAGGTATCCGGGCGAGTTCTTTATCCGAGTAAGTTCTCTTTTCCTTTATTGTCCAGATGAAATATGATACCAGATAGCGTCCGGATTACTCAGGTTTTCGGATGATGTCCGGATTAATTATGTTGTCCAGATAAATGGTGTTGTCCGGAAAACTCTGTTTTTGTCCGGTTACTTGAGCTGTTGACCAATTCTGAGATTTCTAAACGTTGTTAGGGGTCTGATAACAATGTATATTATTGAACTATGATTTCTAAACGTTGTTAGGGGTCTGATAACAATGTATATTATTGAACTATGATTAGTTGATGATTAAGGACTAGAAAATATTATAGACTCGACTTAAGTTCGGGTTTGGGGGAGAGGTGTGAGGAATTAAACTACTTTAAGTTACTAAGATTATTGTGTGTGCTTTTGGTAAAGTGGTATATGTATTTGACTTGTACAGATACTGTAAATTTGGAATTGAAGGATCGAAGTGCTTGATAAATATCTTGGAAGGGTTTTTGGATATAAGCTAAACAGGTGAGTTTTACTTCAAAATATTGTAACTGGAATACATATATGTGTGGAATGGATATATGATTAAGGTGTGAATATTTTGTGTTTATAATATAGTAAGATATTATATTCCTGTGTGCATTACACTACACAAGTGCACATTAGTCGGGTTCCGGTGTACGGACCGACGGGTAGCCGGGTTCCGGTGTGCGAACCGGTGAGTAGCCGGGTTCCGGCGTGCGGACCGGTAACGTTGATTATTTATTAGTTGGCTTGCTACCAATTAGTATGGCCAGTTGTGGAGGAATAAGGTGGGATAAGATGTATGAGTCTTGAATGATATTGATATACGTGTAATATATGGATGTATATGAAAAGTTTTATATAAATGGTTTTGATACAAAGGTTTAATAAACTGACAGGGATCCCCTCACTAGACCATTATGTCTAACCCTCATTTCTGTTTAAAAAATATGTATTCCAGGTGGCGGATCGGGTAAGAGCAAGTAAATAGGACTCTTGATGGATAGCTTTTGTGAAGATGTTGGTTATGAAGTTATGGATGTATTTTGTACTTATGACTTTGTTATTAGTCAGCATGTAATTTAATTTAAGGAAAAAGTTTGTACTGATTTACTTATTATGTTTTGCAAGACTATGGGACCGAATGTGAAATACGATGTATCTTTTGATCATTTTATAATATAAAATGTATGTTATTTGTATCAATGGAAATCAGGATGTTACAGATGGTATCAGAGCCCTAGTTTAAGGGATTTAGGTATTAGTACCTGTACCTAGACTTAAACTGCATGTGAAGTAGGATGTCTCTATTATTGTAGAACCTGAGGATGTTAAATATAAATAGGTAGAAGGAACATCATGTAAGGTAATTTCAGATTTACACCTGGCCAGTGTAATTGTGATCTTACAGGTACATGTTGAACTGGAACACCTTGTTATATGGGGTATGTGCTTATGTGTATATTAACCTTGTCTGAATCAACAGAATGGCAAGTGGTACGAGACAAACGAATCGGGAAGGGGGAGGAAATCCGAATAGAACCAATCCAACAGCTGGAGGAAGGGGAAGAGGGAGAGAAAGAGGCAGGGGCAGGACTGGAGGCAGAGTACAGGGGCGAGGCACGAAGTTTGTTACAAGAGACGACTTGGCTGCTGAGATGGGAAGATTACAAGCCAATATTCAAGCCATGTTTAACCAGACGTATAATGCTGAAACGGAAAGACCAGATCCTAACTTGGAAGACGAGATGCCTATCACACCTCCTGTAGTATCAGTACCAAGAAGATGTGACTATAAGATGTTTTTAAGCTGTAAACCACCAACTTATGGAGGGGATAGAGATCCAGTGAAGGCGATGCGGTGGCTGAAGGAAATTGAAGTTGTATTTAAAACCAACAAATGTGCGGAAGAGGATAAGGTGTTATATGGAACTGCAATGTTGAAGGCAGATGCTTTATATTGGTGGGAGGCCCTTATTGACTCCAAGGGATCTGATGTATACTCAACCTTTACTTGGGGCGAATTCTCGAGGGCATTCAAAGAACAGTTTTGTCCTCAAGCAGCAGTCAAACAATTGGAGGAGGAATTCCTGAGCCTACAACAAGAGAATTTATCAGTCAGAGACTATACTGCCCGTTTCCTAGAGAAGTCGCGTTTTGGAGAATATTATGTTGCCACGGAGAAAATGAAGATGGAAAGGTTCATATTTGGATTGAATTCGGAAATTCGAAAATTAGTGACTGCGACGAGACCTGATACCTTTTCAGCAGCAGTAAATGCCGTGGAAAATGTAGAGCGAGATAATAGGAGGGATGCTGGTCATAAAAGTATGGGAAAGAGAAAATGGGAAGGACCACCGCATGATCCGAAGAAGTCTAGATTTCAGAGATTCGATAATCGTCCACATTTCCGACCCATGGAAAGACCTTGTCCGAAGTGCCACCGTATCCATCAAGGAAACCGTCAGATTGAATCACGGGTTTGTTATAGGTGTGGGAAGACCGGGCATGTTATTAAAGATTGTCGATTAACGCGGTTTTGTTTCTTGTGTAATTCTCCCGATCACCTTCAGTCAGATTGTTCGCGAGGTAGAATACAACCGGGGGGCACATCAGGGAAACCCGCAATTGCTAGACCAGTAGTTCCAAGAATAGAACCGCTGAGAACAAGGGGTCGTACATTTCAAATGACAGCTAAAGAGGCAGAGGAAACTCCGGATGTGGTTACAGGTACATTTTTCATAAACTCTACACGTGCTAAAGTGTTGTTTGACTCCGATGCAAACCGATCTTTTGTGTCTCCTTCATTTGCTGCTCACATGCATTTAGAGCCTAAAATGTTAGAACATGCCTTACTGGTAGACACTGCAAATGATAATCATGTGTCAGTTAAAGAAGTTTTTGATTGCTGTATGATAGATATAGAGGGATGTGGAGTACCGATACAACTATTTCCTATAGCCTTGATCGAGTTTGATGTGGTAGTAGGGATGGATTGGTTAGCTGAGAATCAGGCTAACATAGTTTGTGATAATAAAATAATCAATGTCGTTTTACTTGATAAGAGGTCAGTAGTGATTTATGGTGATCGTAAGAATCATCAGTCTAGCCTAATATCTATGATAAAAGCCCATAAGTGTGTCAGCAAGGGTTGCCCGAGTTACTTAGCCTATGTGATAGATAGTAGGCCTGAAAAGATTAAGTTGGAAGATATTCCTATTGTTAGTGAATTTCCTGAAGTATTCCCTGAAGACTTGAATAGTCTTCCGCCCATTAGACAAGTAGAGTTTGGTATAGATCTGATTCCTGGAGCCGCTCCTATTGCCCGTGCACCGTATCGTCTGGCACCTCCAGAGATGAAAGAGATGATGACACAACTACAAGACCTATCCGACAAAGGCTTCATCAGACCCAGTTCTTCGCCGTGGGGTGCACCAATTTTGTTTGTGAAAAAGAAGGATGGTTCGATGAGAATGTGTATCGACTACCGGGAACTGAATAAGCGCACGATCAAGAATAAGTATCCGCTACCTAGAATTGATGACCTCTTCGATCAGTTAGTTGGACCTTGTTATTTCTCCAAGATTGATCTAAGGTCTGGTTACCATCAGCTGAAGGTGAAAGAAGAAGATGTTCTAAAAACTGCTTTTCGCACAAGGTATGGTCATTATGAATTCTTAGTGATGCCGTTTGGACTGACGAACGCTCCAGCTGCTTTTATGGATTTAATGAATCGGGTATGTAACCCGTATCTCGATAAATTTGTAATTGTATTTATCGGTGATATACTTATCTATTCTCGATCCAAGGAAGAGCACGCCCAACATCTTCGTTTAATTTTGGAATTGTTGAAGAAGGAACAGTTATACGCTAAGTTCTCTAAATGTGAATTCTGGCTACGGGAAGTTCAGTTTCTCGGGCATGTAGTTTCCGAAAAAGGTATACAAGTTGATCCGATAAAGGTAGAAGAAATTGAAAAGTGGGAACCGCCGAGAACGCCAACCGAAGTACGTAGTTTTCTGGGTTTAGCCGGTTACTATCGAAAGTTTATAAAAGATTTCTCTTGTATCGCGACGCCTTTGACTAAGCTGACCCGAAAGAATCTAAAGTTTGAATGGAAAGCAGAACAGGATGAAGCATTCAGAATATTAAAAGAGAAACTCTGTAGCGCGCCAATACTAGCACTACCTGAAGGTTCCGATGATTTTGTTGTCTATAGTGATGCTTCTAAACTGGGATTGGGTTGTGTACCTATGCAGCATGGAAAGGTTATTGCTTATGCTTCTCGTCAATTAAAAGATCATGAAAGATAGTATCCTACGCACGACATGGAGCTTGCAGCAGTTGTCTTCACATTGAAGATTTGGAGGCATTATCTTTATGGTTCCAAATGTCAAATCTATACTGATCATAAGAGTCTCCAACATCTTTTCGATCAGAAGGAACTAAATATGAGGCAAAGAAGATGGCTAGAATTGGTGAATGATTACGACTGTGAAATCCTGTATCACCCAGGAAAGGCGAATGTGGTAGCTGATGCACTAAGTCGTCAAGAAAGGAGTGGAACAATATAAGCTATTTCACTAAGGGCTGAACTCTTGCCTAACATCTTTGACGAACTGCTGAAGTGTCAAATAGAAGCTTATCAAGAAGAACAATTGAAATCAGAACGGTTAGTGGGTGTATCAGCATTGCTTGTAAAAGATGATCGTGGGTTATTGTATCTGGGGAACAGAATTTGGGTGCCTCGTTTGGGTGGGTTACGTGATCGAGTACTACAAGAAGCTCATCAATCTCGATTCTCTATTCATCCAGGTACGAACAAGATGTACAAAGATCTGAAACAATTTTATTGGTGGCCGGGAATAAAAAGGAGTATTGCTCAGTATGTGGAAGGTTGTACTACTTGTAAGAAGGTAAAGATTGAACATCAGAAGCTGTTTGGGCAATTACAGCGTTTAGAAATACCGATGTGGAAATGGGATCAGATTACTATAGATTTCATCACGAAGCTACCAAGGACTCCAAAGGGATTTGATGCCATTTGGGTGATCGTTGACAGATTGACAAAGTCTGCTCACTTCCTGCCGATAAAAGAAATCTATCCGATGGAAACCTTAGCCAAACTGTATATCAATGAAATAGTAACTCGACATGGAGTTCCAATCTCGATCATTTCAGATCGTGATAGTCGTTTTACCTCAAGATTCTGGAGAAGTTTTCAAAGAGAAATGGGAACGCAAATAAAGTTAAGTACAGCGTATCATCCTCAAACCGACGGTCAGAGTGAACGGACGATTCAAACATTAGAAGATATGCTCCGGGCTTGCATTGTTGACTTTGGGGGATCTTGGGATAAACACTTGCCACTGATAGAATTTGCCTACAACAACAGTTACCATTCCAGCATACAAGCGGCACCGTTTGAAGTTTTGTATGGTAGAAAATGCCGAACGCCTCTGTGTTGGAACGAAGTGGGAGAGAAACAGTTAGCAGGGCCAGATATAGTTTAGTTGACCGCAGATAAGATTTCTCAGATTCGGGAACGTTTGAAAGTAGCTCAAGACAGACAGAAAAGTTACGCTGACCGACGCCGAAAACTGTTAGAATTCCAAGTTGGAGATTTCGTGATGTTAAAAGTCCGACCTTGGATAGGAGTCATCCGATTTGGGAAACAAGGTAAACTGAGCCCGAGGTACATTGGACCGTTTGCGATCACAGAAAGGATTGGTGAAGTAGCCTACAAGTTAGATCTTCCGCCAGAGTTAAACATAATCCACAATGCATTCCACGTATCCAATTTCCGAAAGTATTTGGTTACGCCAGGATCATGCAGTGTCTCTACCCGAAGTACAGATTGATGAAAAGTTGAATTATGTAGAAGAACCAAAAGCCATTGTGGACCACAAAGTTAAAGTGTTGCGGAACAAAGTAATCAGACAAGTGAAAGTTCAGTGGAGACATCATAAGGGTCAAGATGCTACTTGGGAATCGGAGTCAGAGATGAGAACTAAGTACCCGCACCTCTTTGCCTAAACTGAATTCTGGGACGGAATTCTTTTAAGGGGGAGATGATGTAATACCCCGGGTAAGTTCGTTAGTTAAAAGTTAGTTCCGTTAAATTTATTTAACTTTATTATTAAGGATTAGGGTAAATTTTGGGCTAATTCACAAGATAAGGGGTTTTGGTCATTAGTGCTAAGCTCAAGGACCAAATTTGTAAATATTGATTAGATATTACCATTAGTGGTTCAGATATTTTGTACTCAGCAGAAAGTTATCCAGAAATCAGTGTGTGCAAGTGTGTGTGTTTGGAGAGAAAAAGAAGGAGAAAGAAAAGGAAGGGTTAAGGCTCCATTTGGTCTTCTTAGAAGTGATTTGAAGGTATGTTCCTTTATAATTTATGTTTGTAATTGCTAATAGGAAGTTTCTGTCGGATTAAAATCATCAAAATCGATCTGGTATAAATCACAGTTGGATTCTGGGTAGAAATAGGGCAAACCGTCAGAGGTGTCCGGACACTATGAATGTGTCCGGGTGATTTTGTTGGTAGTGTCCGGGTAAATTAGCTGGTGGTGTCCGGATGGTGTTTTAAGGTGTCCGGACGAGTTCTTTATCCGGGTAAGTTCTCTTTTCCTTTATTGTCCGGATGAAATATGATACCGGATAGCGTCCGAATTACTCAGGTTTCCGGATGATGTCCGGATTAATTATGCTGTCCGGATAAATGGTGTTGTCCGGAAAACTCTATTTTTGTCCGGATACTTGAGTTGTTGACCAATTCTGAGATTTCTAAACGTTGTTAGGGATCTGATAACAATGTATATTATTGAACTATGATTAGTTGATGATTAAGGACTAGAAAATATTATAGACTCGACTTAAGTTCCTGTGTGCATTACACTACACAAGTGCACATTAGTCGGGTTCCGGTGTGCGGACCGACGGGTAGCCGGGTTCCGGTGTGTGGACCGGTGAGTAGCCGGGTTCCGGCGTGCGGACCGGTAACGTTGATTATTTATTAGTTGGCTTGCTACCAATTAGTATGGCCAGTTGTGGTGGAATAAGGTGGGATGAGATGTATGAGTCTTGAATGATATTGATATACGTGTAATATATGGATGTATATGAAATGTTTTATATAAATGGTTTTCATACAAAGGTTTAATAAACTGACAGGGATCCCCTCACTAGACCATTAGGTCTAACCCTCATTTCTGTTTTAAAAATATGTATTCCAGGTGGCGGATCGGGTAAGAGCAAGTAAATAGGACTCTTGATGGATAGCTTTTGTGAAGATGTTGGTTATGAAGTTATGGATGTATTTTGTACTTATGACTTTGTTATTAGTCAGCATGTAATTTAATTTAAGGAAACAGTTTGTACTGATTGGCTTATTATGTTTTGCAAGACTATGGGACCGAATGTGAAATACGATGTATCTTTTGATCATTTTATAATATAAAATGTATGTTATTTGTATCAATGGAAATCGGGATGTTACAGAGCATATATAGCACTTCTATGGATTCACTTAAACCTGTGTTTCCTACCAAAGAAGTAAACCTTGAGTGATTGAGAGGTAAAGGGTCTACATCAAAGAGTGGGGGAGACAACTCATCTGAGTGTTTCTCATTGTGCTTAAGAGGTAAAATTGAAAAGAGTGTTCGGTTAGAAGTGAGCGAATGAAAAAAAGAAAGAGGGTGTGTGAACAGAGTTAAAAGAATAAGAGAACTCTGCACCAGCCACTTTCTGAACCGGGCAGCCACATTACTGATTGGTTCACATTCTTTGGTGACCATCATTGAAACAGGCAGTGAGCCCATGCCAACTCTTGAATTAACCCCACTAGCTACTTATTTCCTTCTCAACAGGGAAATACTTCACTTTTCCATGGGGAAGCAGCATATATGCTATCTGATCTTTATTTGGAAGGTTGGATATTGAAAAGAAGGAAATTTGCCCCACCTTCACACTTCACTCATGCACATTGAGTCTGTGGACACCTGTTATGTCCAAACAGTTTACACACTTTTGAGCCTAATAGATAATATTCTATTTTTCTTCCACACAATATCACAAATCTTTATGATTCCCCATGCATATCTATGTGATATTGCCAGAACAGTTTGAGAAGTTTAATTTTTATAATTTTACTTCTATGATAACTGGAAGTCCTATCAGAGCTTCATATTTGTCAACTCTGAACATAGGCCACACAATTATTTTAATTGTTGTGATAACAGTTGCCATGTGCTTTTGTGTTAGATGATTACCCCTGGTCACTTATTCTTTAATGCAGATTCTCATGAGCGGAATGTGTTCGCTACTCTTCATCTCCTAGTTGTTTATCTACCATCGGTTATTACTCAAACTGGTTATACAAGCTTCCGCACATCAAATCGTTCTTTGATTGTTTGAGTTTAATCTTTGGGAGACAACCGAGATAAAAAAAAGGTAAAGCAACAGTCAAGGGGGAGTATGCAACGATCAAGGGGGGGGGGGTTAAAGAAGGAATTGAAGCAAATGACATTGTGGAAGATCAGGAAAAGAAGACTCTTACAAGACTTGAAGATTGACACACCAACGCCTCTAAAGAAAGCAAGGGGGAGACTACAAGATGATGCTTTCTTTATAAAACATTAGGGGGAGAGTGTTAGCTTTAATTAGCCCCTAATTTATATGAATGTTTTATAAAGAAATAGTGTCAAGGACTTATTTGTATTTGTTGAGTGTCAAGGGCTAAAATTGTAAATAACCAATTGTTGTATTGCTTATAAAGTCTTGTTTGAGATAGATTTTAGGTTAAGCCTGATAGCCTCTCTTTTACATTCATACGTTTACTGAGAGAGAGAAAGCTTCAAGAGAGAGTTGTTCTTAATTCTTATATAGTAAACTCTTCTCTTTATTAGTCAATATACAAAGATTATTGCTATTATTATTTTTACTTGTTGTATCTGGTATCCTACAGATCCCATAAGGGGCAATAGGCAACTTGGGAATTGGAATCAGACATGAGGACTCGATATCCTCGTTTGTTTGAAATGGAATTCCGGGGATGGAATTCTTTTGAGGGGTGGATGTTGTAATAACCGAGATTTGTATTTAGTCGGTATTTAAAATTTAAGAGGAATTTCGAGATTTAGAAAGTTGTGTGGCCTAAGTGTAAAATTTAAAAGTTTGATGCTTATTGAGAAGGTATATAAAGAATGAGAAACCCTAATTTGCTCATTCTAGCTTTTATCAAGTGTGTGTTTGTGTGGGAGGCTAAGGAAGAGTGAAAGACAAGAAGATTATAGCAATTGAAGGAGAGATTATTGTGTGGTAGCTGAGCATTGGATTTATCAGTAAATATTCAGGTAATCTACCAATCTGTCTTCTCCTTTTTGTTTTGATGAAATATTTTGGGTTATGGGGAGAAAATCCAGGTTTCTTAGAATTTCTTGTGTTTACCTCATTTAATTGTTAAGAAGGGTTAAGAATGGGTGGTTGTGCTAACCATAGACCCGTGTTTGTTAATCTGGAGGTGTTGGGAGAATTAGGACAAGAAGTGTTCAAATTCCTGCGATTTTGTTTTGTGTGTCGTGTCCCCCCAATTTAGGATAGTGTCCGGAAGCTTTGGTGGTGTCCGGGTGGGTTGCTGTCCGGGTATGATATGGTGGAAGTTTCCGGTAGTTAACCGGAAACCCTTGAGAATCCGGGTAGGTTGTTGTGGAAGTTTCCGGTAGTTAACCGGAAACCCTTGAGAATCCGGGTAGGTTGTTGTGGAAGTTTCCGGTAGTTAACCGAAAATCCTTGAGATCGTCCGGAAAGCTTAGTCGTCCGGATAGCTTGGTCGTCCGGATAACTTTGGTTGACCGGATAGTTTGGATTATCCGGATAAGCCTTCCGGAAAGTGGCTGCGTAACCCTGTAGTGCAGTCTGTTTTATCCGAGGGGTTAACCGGGTAAGTGTGTAAATAAATCAAATGACTTATCGTGGTAGTATGTATCCTTATAGGTGCAGTTGAAGGAAGAAGTCAATCTAGTGAGAGGATTAAGCAGGACGACAGGTGAGTTTTCTGATCCTAAAACCCTTTTCAAATGTGGAACTTTATGCATGTTACATTGGTAAATGCTCGTACTATTCTTTTTAACCTTGCATGGAAAGTGTGATTTAATTGTGTGGATACAAGCTGCTTTTATTTCAAAGCGAATAGTAAGTGTGTGACAATATGTGTGATTTAAATGTGTGTGACCATGCTCTGGCTTTGGTGTGAAATGGGGGTGTGTCCCGTATTGTTTGATATATGAATCCTTATGCATTATTAATGGTAAGTGTTCATATTATCATTTGCTCATGAATGAAAAGTGTGATTTAATCGTGTGGACCTAAACTATTTTCGTGTGGACGAGTTATGGCATTTGTGTGAGATGGGGGTGTGTCCCATATGGTGTGATACGGAGGTTGCATATAGAAGGATTAGAGAGCCTTCCTTTTTCCTTGTAGTTACGATCTCAGTTGTAGTTAGGGTTATTTCCGCAAACCCAGTTTGTAATCTGTTTAATGTATTACATTGAGCCATTTTTGGCGTTTTAATTTAAAGGTATAGCTTTTGGGTATGATAGTTTGGTGTGGGTTGTTACAGAAATAAACTCATCTTAGTGGAAGAAATGACTAGTCCATTGTTGTGAACTAGATCGTAAAATACATTTAAATGTTTAAAATGTTGTTCTAAAGATTTTGAAAAAATTAACACATCATCAATATAAACAATAGCAAAATTGCTTATAGGGATAATAATGTCATTCATGATATTTTGGAATTCTGAAGGAGCGTTTTTAAGACCAAAGGGCATGACGTTCCTTTCATAATGACCAAAAGGTACATTAAAACCTGTTTTGTATTTGTCTTGTTCATGAATTTGTATTTGCCAAAATCCTGACTTCATATCGAATTTTGAAAATACTTTTGCATCGTAGAGTCTTTTTAATAAATCTCTTTTATTTGGTATTGGGTATCGAATCCATTCTAAAACTTTGTTTAAAGGTTTGTAATTAATAACAAGTCTTGGAGAACCCCTTTCTAATTCAGTTGCGTTCATGACATAAAAAGCTGAACAAGACCAAGGTGATTTTGATGGTCTTATGAGTTTTTTGTTTAGTAAATCTTGAATTTCTTTCTTACAGTGATCTTGCAATTCATTTGACATGTGAATAGCGTTAGATTTTGAAGGGATATCTTTTTCATTAAAATCTTTTATATAGGGTAATTTAACAATATGTTGTTTTCTTTTCCAAAAAGCATTAGGAAAAGTAGAACAAACATTACTTTCAAACCTTTCTTTTGTCCTTTTAATTTTATTTTGAATATTTGGATCTTGTAGATTATCAAGAATTCTTTTATAGCTAATTTCATTGATTAACTTTGTTGTTTAAGGTATTTAGTTCTGTATGGATAATTGGGTCTGTAAATTTAAATATTATTTCTTTATTTAAAATTTTTATACAAATACCTTCTTCAGTTACAGTAATTGGGTAAAGTTGATAAATAAAAGGTGATCCTAAAATTAAAGTCGAGGTTAAGTTTTTGACAAGGATTAAAGATGTTTTATAACAATAATCATCTTTACAAATATGAACATTAGAAACTTTATAAGAAATGTCAAGTTTTGATCCACTAGCTGATGATAAACGATTTGAAGTTTTCTCATAATAAATTGTAGGAATGATCCCTTCTTGGATACAATTCATATCAGCGCCACTATCAATAAGTGTAACATCCCAATTTCATAACATGCATTCATCTAGAAAAAAATAAGCATTCACATTACAAAAATATCTTGTCTTTACATCATCAGTAAAGTGATCTAAATAAAATTGACAGCGGAAGGCTCTACGTCCACATCCGAGATTCTATCTATAGTCATCATTCAAAATCTTGGAGTCGCTCTAGTCTCCAAATCCTCCTTGAGTCACTCCTAGTTCTTACTAGAAGAACCCATAGCGCGCTTACCTGAAAATGGTTTAGTTTTTGAAAAGCGAGGGTTAGACCAAAAGGTCTAGTGAATTCCCTCCATAAACATTTATCACAGTATAAATATCATTTCATAAAGAAAATACTTTCACATCTTTCTCATAACATCATCCAAGGTTAAACACGGGGTTCAGGGAATTGCATAAGCTACTCCGATCGGGGCCTAATGGACACCCTCTCGTCTACGCCGGAATCCAAATGGACTCCCCGTTCCTTCATGTAGAAGAAAACGAATTCCAACCTACAAGCTAACCTCCATATGCCCAAGGGATCAGAGATCCCAAGGTACCCCGTCCCCACCGTGCAACCGACTCCACATAGCATACACATACATTGAAACCATATGCATGAAAACATAAAACATATTTCGTTTGTGGGTAAACATGTAAATCATGAAAGCATGCATAACTTTTATAAATCAATTCATGCTCGATAAAGGAACCATATTCAGTAAAAATGGTACGTCATAAAAAGGAGCGAGAGAACTCACCTTTGATTATCGTAGAACGCACTTGTTAAATTCCTCCCAGCTAAACCAGTCGAACACCTAAGGGCATTAGATTCGGATCAGATTAAACGGCTCAACCTACTGTCCAACACACATTTTCCGGATACCAACTTGTCCGGACACCAAGACTGTCCGGATACCCATACTATCCGGATACCAAGATTGTCCGGATGCACCTCCTTTCCGGATACCCATACTGTCCGGATACACCTTCCTTCCGGATACTGGACCCGGTAACTCAAACTACCCGGAAAATCACCCACCCAGAAACTACCATCCTTATCCGGAATCTACCATAAAACTTCACCCGGAAACTAGCATACATATCCGGATACCATCATAACATCACAAACTGATGGTGTCCGGATACGACTGCTGTTCGAACCCAGAATTCTAAAAGTGAATAAAACTCAAGTTTTAGCCATTAGTTTGATTAGATAACCATAAGGGTTCATCCACCAACCCCAAACACCCAATTAATCCAACTTTAATCCCCTAAAATCGATTCATTATGACAAAACCCATAAAACTCATTTTCAAGGAAATATGGTGAAAACTCAAGTAATCAACAACATCAGCCTTAAGAAATCAAGACAAAGAGAAGGAGAAGCATTACCCTAATCAGAAGAACGAATTAGGATGCATTACCTTTGCAGATTCTTGCTTGACTCCTCTTTTCTCTTGATTTCTCCTCAAACTCTTCTTTCTCTCTTTCTTTCTTCCTTAGCCGCCAACACCAAGACAACAATACTGATTTGTGATATTGAGGGCTGCCCTAGTGATTTGTGCCCTACACCTCTTTCACCAATTGACAATTCAGCCCCTCAAGAATACTTTCTTTTATTCCACTTTGACCACCAAACTCTAAAACCCACTAGAATTTGGGTTGTTACAACACTCCCCCCTTAAAAGAATTCTGTCCCCGGAATTCCTCATTGGAAAAGATGTGGGTATCTTGCCCACATCAAAACCGACACTTCCCAAAGTAAAGCTATATCTGACTCAGTCAACCACCTCATTAAACTCGAAACATGGAACCTTGGGTGCATTTCCTTCAGTTCTTACGGTACTCTAACTCGTATGCTACTGTTCCTACTCGGTCGATCTTGACTACAGAAGATTTACTAAGGCTTCTCATGCATCAACACTTCCTTTAAGGAGGAACTTGGCTAAATCCTCTGCCACAACACGAGATTCATTTACTAAGAGACAGACACACACTTGACCGCTTGACACAAATCCAAACCTGAACGTCCCGACAACTAACAACCCAGAGTTCCTTCATCGAAATACAAGCAATCCTAGATTACTTCTCCTAATCAACATTCGACTATGCGAATAACATTTCCCTTTCTCGGACCACCTCGACCACAGTTCGTCAACCATTTCTTACATCCTCACCACTTCATCACTCCATCCTTGTACGTAACCCAGGGTAGGAACCTTCAAACCTAACGTTGAAGTGTTCACCTACTCGAATTAAACTTATCCTGAAACACATCAAATCCTCGCTGATTACCACGTTCGTTCGGTCATAAAACATAACTCCGGTTACCCTCACCCAACTGGGAGGAATAACCATGGTCACACCATACTATTCTCACTAGCTTAAACACTGCACGACCAAGTCGTTTACACATTTCTCACAAAGTCACTAACTTAACTCATTTAGTTGTCTCATCCACTTCTTCCCTGCACAAAAACTTACACAATTTCCTTCCTCAATATTCTTTCCAACGGTTCACACACTAATCAAAGACAATCTACACAATATTGTACCTTTCGGCAATACTGTCAAGTTTACTACTTCCAATTTACTCACTTGCTCCGACATACTATCTACACCTTCCCCACGTTAGCGTGGAGCACTGCTCACCAAACATTACTTGCCCCTCTCTCCCGACCTTTCCACATGTTGATATCGCTTTCTCATTACTTACATAACCAAATAGTTGCACCAAGATCTTATCTTAAGGCATTCAACCAAGCCGTCTTGAAACAAGACCAGTGTTCGACGTCACTACACATTCTTTAATCTCCAACTTTTACCTTCTCAGACATTTCTCTCACACATAAGCAACAATTCACATTCTTTAAGGATTTTACATCAATCTCACCACATTCTAACTAACACAACCCTCATCCTCTTTAAACTTCCAATGACCCCAAAGTGTGTTCCTTAGTAACGTCCCCTATTCACTCTAATAATCCACCCCCTTGGATTCCCTATTACAAACGGATCTATTAATTCAGGAACACCCCGAAACTCGGGTTCCACAATTCTTTCGACTAACCACTATGATCATAAAATCAGATATATATATATATATATATATATATATATACCGTCATCCCGACTTTCTTACTTAGATTTACCTTAAATAATTCTTTAACAATCAGTGTGTTAGTCTCAATAACACTTCCCCAAAAATTGTAACACATCCTGTAATAACAAATGAACGTCATTACTTAACAAATCTATAAAATTTAAATCAACCAACCAAAGGCTTATACCTCTATCATGACATTTCAAATCAACTAACGATCATACTACTACTCCGACCCACAATCATCATCACGTCATTCCTTAAACATAACCAAAATTTCCAACTATTTTCTTCTATGATCATTCCCTCACGCATAAGGAACAATTTTCATTCTTTAACGATGTCTCATCTACTATACTACAACTTGACTAATCTATTCATCATCTTCTTTAAACTTACTCTGCCTTCAAGAATATACTTAACAACATACGTAACCACAAAGCTTGGTCTCACAGCTGGGCAATCACCCAATTCTGCCCCGACATTCCATTCCGATAACAGTCAAAATACACCTACTTAGAACCCACGTACTTCAACAACTGGGATTGCAAAACGTACACTCTATCCGAAATCCCAAAAGGACTTCCTTCTAATCCTTCATCTTTCTAACATCGCCTTACTACATCACCGGCTGACACAGATATCTTGGCAATTGACGCTACTATTCATTCGTACATTCACCACTCCTATTATCACACTACCGACCAAGTCTCTCATGGCCATTCCTACACAATTCACACTTTCCTTCATATTCTCCCGTATACTACAGTCGAGTCTGTCTCGCTACTTAGTTCTCTCCCAACTTGTTGAACTATGACTCACGAGTTCACACTTAGCTCAAACACGAACATCCTAACTAGCTCTTTTATGACCCGAGTCCTTTCTTAGACACGGCACATTTTCTTACAGACTGGTATAGTCTACACTCACTCCGCTTGTGTTACACACCTTGTCCTTCTACGGACCCTCCTCGCCTCGTAAATAGAACGCCTATTCAACAACAACAGTCTCTTACTAATTTAACACCTCTACAAGATATTCTATCAACTTACACTCATCTGGTTTGAGTCTTCGGCCTCGGCCAACATACACCGTTGCCGACTTCAACAACAAAAGACAACTCTTAACTACTTCCTTAACCTACCCTTTAACATGAGTTCCTTACGAGACCTATTCCTCCCTACACATCGTAGTTAACTTTATAATCCGTCGCCCCCATTTCGAAACTTACTCATGTAACATCAATATTACAAGCTCCCTTCGAATCTCATGACCCACGTCGTAGACCTTTCATTCCTGCCTCACAGCACTACTCATAAAGAGTTGCTAAAACCAATACCTTGATGACTCCTAGTCCTTCCTCCGGGCACCATCGCCCCTCGGCAACTGTGTTCTCAGTCATCGAGCAAAGGTACAGACCCTCATACACCTGACACTAAAATCCATTCCCGACTCTTCCAAGGTCCAACTCTCCTCTTAAACACATATACCAAAGCTACATACGTTCTCCCCTGACTTGACCAATGCCTCTCCGCTCTCGGAGTTCTTCCTTAGCTTAAGACGTAATACTCTACGACCTAGTGGGTTCATAGCCTTCATGCATGACAATACAGTAAATAAATCGTTTTACACATTTTATCATTTTAAATAAACAACATTTAGAAACACTCGGGTACCCGTGACCCCATCACTCTTATAACTTCAAAACCCTGCACAACGATTCGAGAATCGTTGGCAATAACCTTCCCGTGAACCTCAATCTTGCTCAATCCGAACAATGTTATTACGATAGTAATATATTGCATGAAAATCTTTTTGTATGAGACCATTCTGAACGAATTACCGACACAAAGTAAACCAGTCGGTTCTCACACTCAATTGTATGATATCAAAAGGTCAATAAGCATTTTGGTATAAGTGAATTGCAGGTAACCATTTTCTTGACCATTTTTGTAACAATTTAACTTATCATTAAAAGTGTGGAATACTTTGCAAATCGTTAAGCCCAAAATTTCAATGTGCGACGTAACTGAAATCGCTTTTTCTTTAAACGTGTACTCGTACAAGCTGACTCATTTTGTTCAAAGTTGACAGTTATGTTTTTATTTTTAAATCGTGAAAATTTCATGTTACATAAAAGAACGCTATGCATGAGACTCTATTTGCAATAGAAGGCTACTCACTCAACAAGGTCAACCGCTTACTCACGCAGCTTATCCTTGATACTCCACTTACGACCAAGGGTCGCCCCCCTCGATCAAGCACTAACTTGATGTACATGCGTTCCACATCTCACTTACTCAACCATTTCACACTATTTTCGCTTTGATCGACTATCTCACTTTCTACTTCTACATGCTTTTAATTCACTATAAGTATCTTATTCCATTTATTCTACCAATGAAAAGCTCGGCTAAAAGTCAGGGCTCCATTGATACTTTCAAGGTTTTGACACTGTTCTATCTTACCATCCCAACTGATCTATCCCATAATTTCCATAACTAGGACTCTCCCGAAACTGGAGTCTTACTCAAACTCAAACATTCATCCTCTCCGAATACACGAAGAGCTACCTCTAGACGACTCATAAAATTCTTTGTAACAACCCAAATTCTAGTGGGTTTTAGAGTTAGTGGTCAAAGTGGAATAAATGAAAGTTAACTTGAGGGACTTGATAGCAATTTTGTGAAAGGTATTTAAGGACACCAATCCCTAGGGCAGCCTCCAATTGCTGAAATCAGTAGTGTGATTGTGTGTGTGCTCTTGGTGGTGGCGGCTAAGGAAGAAGGAAGAAGAGAAAGAAAAGTTTGAAGAGAAATCAAGAGAAAGGAAGAATCAAGCTAGAATCTGCAAGGTAATGCATCCTAATTCGTTCTTCTGTTTAGGATAGTGCTCCTCCTTCTCTTTGTTATGAATCCTTAGGACTGAGGTTGATGATTACTTGAGTTTTCACTTTTTCCTTGAAAATAAGTTTTATGGGTTTTGTCTTAATGAATCGATTTTAAGAGATTAAAGTGGGATTAATTGGGTATTTGAGGTTGGTGGATGAACCCTTGAGGTTATATAATCAAGCTAATGGCTAAAACCAGGTTAGAAATCACTTTTAAGGAATTATTTTTGAACAGCAGTCGTATCCGGACACCTTCAGTTCCTGATGATATGGTGGTTTCCGGATACGGATGCTGGTTTCCGGGTGAAGCTTTATGGTAGTTTCCGGGTGTGTATTTTTGTTAGCTTCAATCTTCCTAATCATAGAAGTATTTAGAAGTAGTGAAAAATAGGCTAAGTGAAGAAAGCCTCTTACAGAGGCTCTGCCGAACTTACCGAGAGATCAAGGTCAAGAAGCTACAGAAGCTAAAGAGGCGCCCTACAGAAGCTCTGTCATACGCGCAAAGAAGACCAAAGACTCGGAATCCGGTGAAGACTGCTCTTCTAAGGACCAAACCGCAGAACCTCTGTGGCACTTCACAGAGCCTCTGCGGTCTTCAACAAAGACTTAAAAGATATTTATAATATCTTGCTACTGTTACAGGACTTGTTCATCAACTTGCATGGTAGCATGCCCTGTCCAACTGCAACGTGTCAAACTCTGGTTGAATTCAATAGGGCTTAGTACATAATAGACGTCTGCTGCATTAAATGCAATACAACACGTCCAACTGTTCATGCCATCCGTCCAACTATTCATACCGTCCTTTGTGAATAGTAGCATATGCTTTATGGTCCCCTTAGAGTAGTATATAAGGAAGACTCATGTTGAGTTCTTCCTATCTATCTATCCATCGATCGATCAATCGAACAATCAAAACAAGAATTCAAGAGAGAAAAACATCACAAGCTTTAAACACTTTGAGAGTCATATCTGTTTTAAAAAGCTTTGCTTACTCACTGTTCTTGAATCTGTTCTTAATATATATATTCAGTAAACTTTGAGATATTATTTCCTGTTCACTGTTTATTTATATTATGTTCTAAATCTATCAAATATATCTGTTAGTTCTTCAAATACGCTTCCGCATCAAACTCAAACTTGAACTAATAGATCTGATAATCTTGTTTAAACAAAACCGGGAACCAACAATTGGTATCAGAGCAAAGCTTGATTTTCAATATCAAGTGATCCTCATTTTTACAAGATTAGTGATAGAAATCATTTTTTTCTATTCCTCATCTCTAGGTTAAAACTCCATTAAAGTGTACTCTGGGAACTGTTCAAACCCAGAAAACTTTCCAGATCTTCAGACTCATACTCCTTAAATCATACTATCTTTTCAGAACCTTAAAAAAGATGACAAATACAAATAACTTCTTTACTGCTGGTTCACTTACCAAGCCTCCTACTCTCCTACGAGATGAGTATCCTCAATGGAAGATAAGAATGGTTCATTTCTTTGAGGGCACTGAAAAAAATCTAGTACAATATCTTTACAACCTTCCTCCTGTTCCCATGATAGCAGTACCACGAGTACCAGCTACTGCTGAATCTCCAGAAATCCCTGAACATCAAAAACCAAAACCAAAAGAAGAATGGTCAAATGAAGATAAGGCAGAAGATGAAGTTGCACAGAAAACAAAAAGAATCCTGATAATGGCTATCCCCAACGAGCTTTTTCAATCCTTAGATGCATGCGAAACTGCGCACGATCTTTGGAAAGAATTAGAAAGACAGTTGGAAGGGGGTGCTAAAACACAGAAGAACCGAAGGGCACAGTACATAAATGAATATCATGCATTCAGAGCCTCTGCAACAGAATCTCTGCAAACAACGTACGACAGGTTCAACTCTCTCATAAACAAATGTAGAAAGTCTGGCATTCACAGAACCTCGGAAGAAAATAACGTTATGTTTCTAAAGAGTCTGAATGATGAGTGGCTTCAACTGTCTATGTCTTTACAAACAAACCAAGATCTAGACTCATGGACACTCTCTGATCTCTATGGAATACTAGCTGCACAAGAGCCTCAAATAGAACAGGCTAAAACAATAGCCATTGCACCATACGCATTGGTTAGTATATCAACAGAGGCTACAGAGAGACCAAGAAATGAGAGAGCAACAGAGGAGAAGAAGAAGGAGAAAAAGAAGATAGTGATGGTTGATAGCGAAGAAGACGAGCTGATAGAGGAAGAAATAACTCTTGCGTCATTAGCTAAATCATTGGCTCTATTGACAAGAGAGTTCAGAGGTAATCAAAGAAATTTTGGAAATGACAGATATAGCAGAGACAACCAGAGAGATAGAAGAGATGATGAAAGAAGAGAAGAATCAAGTGACCGACAGAGGTCAGACTACATAAGTGACCGACAGAGGTCGAGCGACAGAAACTACAGAGGAAATGACCGACAGAGGTCAGATGACAAGGTAGGCCACACACAAGAATGCTACAAATGTGGTAAGCCTGGTCATTATGCAAACGAATGCCGAACAGAGAAAGGTGGAGACCAACAAAAGTCCGACGATCGAACTGGAAACACCTCCCAAGGTTGCTTCAACTGCGGCAAGCCAGGCCATTTCGCAAAAGATTGCAGAAGTAGACAAAATCGCCCACAGAAGGACTCAGCTTTTTACAAAAAGAAGGCTGAATATTATGCACAAAAATCCCTAATGGCGAACAAAGGGCATTCTGAAGCAAATAAAGAGGACTTCGAGTCAGACTCTACATCTGATGATGAATTCACCACCAATGCCCTGTTCTGTGGCATGGCAGAAGTCGACTCGGTCACTGACAATGAGGTATCCATTTCAAACTCTACCTCTTGTATTAAATATGTAGAAAATGATTCAGTTAGACTTAACATTGAATTGATTGAACTCAAAGAGATAAATGAAAGTATTCAGAAAAGACTCACCTTTAATGAGAGAGAAGTAAGGCTTCTCACTCAAGAAAAAGCCAAATTTTTTGAAGAAAAGGAAAGAGTAGAAAAATATTGGAGCAAAAATGTAGATCCTTTAAAAAGGCAAATTTCTGAATTAACCTCTGCTTTAAAAGTCAAAACTAAAGAGCTTTCAGTTTCTAGGAGTGAAACAACTGACATAAGAGCTCTCAAAGAATACTTTCAAAAAGAGAGAGAGGTACTTTGGCAAGATCTACTCAGAAGAGAGGTTTTACTTAAAAACTATAAAGATGCACAGAAGGTGTATGAGAAAGTAAACTCACAAATAGGAAGACGAGGTATAGGGTACGATGATATTACTCTAGGTGTTGAAGGCAAAAGACTTAAACCTTTGTCTTCTCTGTTTGTAGTAGGAAAAACAAATAAACCAATTTTTCCAAACTTACTCTCTGTAAGTAAGAGGGTTAAAATCTCTGAAGAACCTCACTTAAGGAAACATACGAAGATGATCAATGTGTGGTTTGAAAACATAGATTCATCATCTTCAACCTCTGTCAATAGAGGAATCAAACCAAAGAAATATCTGAAAACACAAGATCAGATTGGTATCTTTAAGTTTGGTAAACCAGAGACTCAAACACAGGTCGCTTTTGTCTGTATGATAGATGTCAAAAAGAAATTATCTGCAAAGCTCCTGAATTTAAACCCATCTTTTCAGAAGAAAATCTTAAAAGATCAATTGAAAAAGAAATTTTGGAAGTTTTGAAATCAAATGTTTTAGAAAATCTCTGTACATCTTCTATAGATAAAATTCTCGTTGAAGAGATCTCATCTGAAACCTCTGCCATCTATGAAAGTTTTTCTACAGAGGAAGAAAACTCGTACGATACATGCTCAGAAAATCCAGCCTCTGTCGAAAGAAATGACTCAACCTCTGTATATGAGGACGATTCATCCTCTGACGACTCAGAGACTGATTCTATATCAGGGATAATTCACTGTGACACAGAGGATGTTAAATTCTCCTCTGAGGTTCTTAACAGAACAATTTCTCCAAAAGAGAAAATCACAGAGATACCTATCTGTCCAGATTTTCTAAAAATGTGTATACAAGTCAAAACCTCTACAGAGCTTGATAATTTGAAAAAGGCCTCTGAAAATCCTAAAAGCTCAAAATTTTCAAAACCTTTAAGGCCTGAAGCTAACAAATATCTTTCCTCTGTGACAGTGAAGACAGACGTTCACCACAGAAGAAACTCACAGAAGGCAGGACCTAAACAAGATTTTTGCAAAAAACATTCTAGTATTCATAGATCTTCTTGTAATAGGAAATCTAATGTTAAGAACGAATGTAATGCCTCTGTGACTCAGTTCAATGAATTCAATGAAAAGTTCAAACAAATCACGTCTCATATTAAATACTGTCATTGTTTTGATCTTATGTTCAGATTAAAAAATCACTTCTCAAGTCCAGATTGCTTACTCTCCACTAAAACTCAAACTCAAAAGTCAAAACCTAGAGAGATACAATCTGATCTTTCTACACAAGATAAAATGTATTTCAAGAATGCTAAGGCAAACTTGAAAAATTCTAACAATATTGGACCCATATGGATATGGGTACCTAAGTCTCTGTGATTGTCTTACAGAAGCGGTATGTGCCAATTTGGTATCTTGACTCCGGATGCTCAAGGCACATGACTGGCGACAGAAGTTTACTATCCACGTACAAAGAAACACATGATGGTGGATCTGTAACTTTTGGAGACAACAAGAAGGGACACATCAAAGGCTATGGAGTCATACAGAAGGAAAACGTCTCTGTATACAAAGTTGCATATGTGAATGGCCTTAAACACAACCTACTCAGTGTAAGTCAACTCTGTGATACAGGATTTGATGTCTTGTTCAAAAGGACTTTCTGCTCTCTGCAAAGTGAAGACACAGGAATGGAACTTCTACGAGCCAAAAGAAAAGGTGATCTGTATCTAATGAACTTTTGTTCAACAACCAAGGACAAAGTTTGCCTTGTAGCTTGCGAAAGTAAAGAAGCCTGGTTATGGCATAACAGGTTCTGTCACTTGAACTTTCACACCTTGGATAAATTGGTCAAACTTGATCTAGTTAAAGGTTTGCCTAATGTTAAATTTAATAAGGATCACTTGTGTTCTGCCTGTAAGATGGGAAAACTCAGAAAAGCTTCCCACAGAGGCAAAACAGATGTGTCGTGCACTAGGCCTCTGTACATGCTTCATGTCGACCTCTGCGGTCCTATTGCCATACAGAGCCTAGGTGGCAAGAAATATATACTTGTCTTAATTGATGAGTATTCGCGCTTCACATGGGTTGAATTTGTTCGAAAGAAATCGGATGTTCCAATCATCTTGATTAATCTAATGAAAAGAATCCAAGTTCTTTATGAATGCAGTATACAGAAGTTAAGAAGTGACAATGGCACAGAATTTAAAAACTCTGTCATTGAAGCCTATCTTTCTACAGAAGGAATATCACAGAACTTCTCTGCCGCACGCACTCCACAGCAGAATGGCGTAGTCGAAAGGAAGAATCGAACGCTCGTGGAGGCCGCAAGAACTATGCTATCAGCATACGGATTACCGATGAACTTTTGGGCAGAAGCAATTTCTACCGCTTGTTACACACATAATCGGTCAACCATTGTGAAAAGACACATCAAGACTCCTTACGAACTGATCAACAAAAGGCGGCCAAACATCAAGTTTTTCCATGTGTTTGGATGTAAATGCTTTGTTTTAAACGACAGAGATTCAAGAGGAAAGTTTGAAGTAAAAGCTGACGAAGGAAAATTCATTGGATACTCTGCCACTTCCAAAGCCTACAGAGTATACCTTACAAGATCTCGCAAAATCGTAGAAAGTATCAATGTTTCTTTTGATGATTCTTTCCAAATGACTTCTGAGCAAATCCGTTCAGAACTCGAACTTAAAAGAGAAACCTCTGGCATCTCGCAAACGAAAGAAGACTTGAATCTTCTATTTTTAGATATGTTCCACGATGACATTGATCCTTCTGTTGGAACCATCAGAGTTTCTGAAGAACCATCCTCTGTTGGACAAAATCCTACAGGTATGACTCTAACTGGTCCAAATAATGCTTCATCTTCTTCTATAAATACTACAGATGCAAATGCCGAAAAAGAAAATGCAGAAGATGAAACATCAAGAAAAACGACCACAGAAGCTGCTGAAAAACAAACTCTACAATCCACAGAAGAACCAATTACAGAGGTAATTGAGGACCAAGACTATACGTCCTCAGAGGAACAAACTCCACCACCACTCATACCAATCATTCCACAAATGGTAGAATCTTCTACCAAGGTAAGAAGAACGACAGAGGCTATACAAGAAGAAGATCCACAAGAAGCTTCTGAAGAAAGGTTCGATGACATTGATGACCATCTTCCTCGCACCACTCAGTGGACAAAAAGCCATCCTCCAAGCCAAATAATCGGAGAACCTTCTGACTCAGTAAAAACCAGGTCTGCCACTGCTAATTTTTGTTTTTTTACAAATTTTATTAGTGTGATAGAACCAAAGAAGATTTCTGAAGCACTAGATGACCCAAACTGGGTAGACTCCATGCAAGAAGAACTTCTGCAGTTTGAGCGTAACAGAGTATGGACTTTAGTACCTCTGCCACGAGGGAAACAGGCCATTGGGACTAAGTGGGTCTACAGAAATAAGAAGGATGAAGATGGAGTGGTCATCAGAAACAAAGCACGATTGGTGGCCAAGGGATATAGACAAGAAGAAGGCATAGACTACGATGAGACTTTTGCCCCTGTTGCACGGCTCGAAGCAATAAGAATATTCTTAGCCTTCGCAGCCCACAGAGGATTTAAAGTTTATCAGATGGACGTAAAATCAGCTTTTCTCAACGGTGAAATCCAAGAAGAGGTTTACGTATATCATCCACCAGGGTTTGAAAGCTCAAAGTTCCCAAGGCATGTATACTACCTTGAAAAGGCTCTGTACGGACTGAAACAGGCTCCAAGAGCATGGTACGAACGACTTTCTACCTTTCTTCTAGTCAATGGCTATGATAGAGGTACAACAGATACTACCTTATTCTATAAACGTAAAAACAGTGAAATAATGCTTGTACAAATCTATGTGGACGACATAATTTTTGGGTCTTCTAACACAGAAGAGTGCAAAAGTTTTGAAAAACTCATGCAGAGTGAGTTTGAAATGAGTATGATGGGAGAACTAACATTCTTCCTCGGACTCCAAGTCAAACAAACATCAGAGGGAATTTTTATAAATCAGGCCAAATATGTCTCTGACATTCTCTTCAAGTATAGCCTCTCTGATACCTCTGCAATGAAAACTCCAATGGCCACTGGAAATAAGTTATCCTTAGATCCAGATGGCATCTCTGTAGAATGCACTCTCTACAGAGGCATGATTGGATCTCTGTTATACTTAACTGCAAGCAGACCTGACATTATGCATGCCACATGTCTTTGTGCACGTTATCAAGCTAATCCAAAGAAATCACACTATGATGATGTGAAAAGAATCTTTAGATATCTAAAGGGGACCAAAAATCTCGGTCTCTGGTATCCACAGAACTCTGGTTTTAGTCTTAAAGCTTATACAGATTCAGACTATGGAGGATGCATGCTCGACAGAAAGAGTACCTCTGGGAGTTGTCAATTCCTAGGTGGTAAACTAGTCAGTTGGACCTCCAAAAAGCAAAATTGTGTCTCAACATCCACTGCAGAAGCTGAATACGTTGCTGCTGCTAGCTGTTGTTCTCAGGTTCTATGGATGAAGACTCAGCTAAAAGACTACGGCCACATCCTATTCAAAATACCTATTTTCTGTGATTCCAAGAGTGCCATTGCTATCTCTGCCAATCCTGTGCAACACTCAAAAACCAAGCATATCGATATAAGGTACCATTTCTTGAAACATCATGTTGAATACGGTACAATCGAGATGCATTTCGTGCCCACAGAATACCAACTCGCGAACTTATTCACCAAAGCTTTAGACGAGAAAAGATTCAATTTCTTGGTGGGTAAGTTAGGAATGATCAATATGACGTAAAAATCCTCTGTAAGTATAGCTTTATCTTCTGTAAATATGTATATATTTCTAATTATTTTTGCTTTAATTAATTTATTTCTGTATGTAAGTTCTCAATCTTAAATAGTTCTTAAAATCACAGAGCTTCTGTAAGTCTGCTCAGAACCTCTGACAACACCTACAGAACCTCTGGAAAATATGACCTATGTTCTATGCAAAACTTATCATTCTTTGATCCAAGCATAGGTCAAGGGGGAGCAAAAGAAAAATTCCTGATCTACAGAGGTGATTAGATCAAGGGGGAGCAAAAAGGGATCCTGAAATGATCTACAGAGGTAAAACTTTCAAGGGAAAGCCAAAGAAGAATGTCAATGAATCTATATCGACAGAAGTCAGACATCACTGCCGAGAAAAGAAGAACCAAAAGGTATGTCTCTCGCACAAAAGGTTTTTGAAAACAGTTTTCTAGGACACAAATTGTCAAATATGTCCTAAATATACTGTGGATAACATTTCAAAAATCAAAAGATCAAAAAGTTTCATAAAATTTGAGTTATGAGAAATTTAAGGTCATAGAGCTTCTGCTGAGCTCAACAGAAGCTCTGCCAGAAATATGCTCTGAGATCGCAACTTTAACCTCTATCGATCTTTTGGAATGTTATCTCGGAAACCAAATAGACTCACCATGACCTTCTCGAACAAAACTTTTTCCATAACAATTTTTTCGGACACCAACTTTCAAATATGTCCGAAAAACATCTCTTAAAACAGATCAAAAATTGGATGATCAGAAAAGTTAATAGAATTTTCGTTATGAGATTTTTTCCCTCACGGAGCTTCTGCTGGCCCTCCCAGAGCTTCTGCAAGTTCCAACAGAGCCACAAAACCTCTGCGAGTAAAAACTCTTAACTAAAAATCCTATTTGATCCTCTCCAATGCCTTTACAAAACGTTTTTGGTTAAAAAGGAACCCCACAGAAGTCATGATAACAATGAGATATATGAGAAAGGGATACACATCAAAGATTTTCAAATTCACAGAACCTCTGTAAACTACAGAAGTTCTGTCAATCTGTTACTTGGGCATTTCTTTAGTAATAACGGTTACTTTTACTGAGAGTGAACTACATGTGGCTAAGAATAACCCCACGCGCCTAGCATTAATGGGCCGCGCACGACGTCCTGTCATCCTCTGACATGGCCTACGTGTCCCATTTTCATTGGGCGTACATGGAACGTTTTCTGTGGAAAGTTAAACCCGCCGTTCTAACTTGAGTTCGGATTCGAAATTTTAATCCATTGCCATATATTTTACTCTTTCGAATTCTACCGTTTTACCCTCCTATAAAAACCAAGCTTACCCTCTCATAAACTTTTTACAAACTCTCATTCTTCTCCGGCGAAACCTGCACATTTCTTATTCTCAGTACCAAATGGCTTCATCTTCTCAAGCTATCTCCCCTGCACACTCTCCGGCGACCTCACCAGAACATTCACCTGCTCATTCTGAACATTCAGAAAACCCCAACCCTGCCCAAAACATTGAGCTAGAAGATTCCGGCGATTCAGCAGACTTTGCTTCAACCACACATCTTCAAAACTTCATAGCAAAGGATCATTTCGAAAAAGTACTACCAATCAAATCCAACAATTGCTATTTAGTCCCCTCACCCACTGCTTTCGGCGAAGCCCATGCCATTCTTCTAAACATAATGGAAAATCATATCCTCTTCCCTTTACTCTCAAGAACCCCAAAGAAAATTCCAGTAAGATATCTGAACCAGTTTTGGCAAAGTTGCCGATTTGATAAAGATGATTCTCTTATCAAAGGATACATTTCAAAACCCGACAAATCTGAGCATCTGGAAATCAAGTTCAATAGAACAATGTTCTCACTTGAATTCAACCTACCAACAAGGGGTCTTCTTGGATTAAAGAAGTACGCAGAGCAACCAACAGACGACGAGATCTGTCGTTTCCTAGAAATGCTTGGGTACAACACACCACTGAGGAAGAGAAATGACTTCCGCAGAGGCAGATTACCACCTCTGTGGAACACCTTGTTCTCAATTCTTAACAGATGCCTGACAGGAAAGATAGGCAGTATTGACCAGAGCTCACATCAGATATTAACCATCATGTATGGGGTTTACTATGATCTCCCACTGGATTACACGACCATAATGATGCAAGAGATCATTAACACCATCGACAGAAAGAACAACACAAGAAGGGTCAAAGAGAACGATCCTAAGTTTCTACCACCTCTGCAATTCCAAAGAATATTGGGAGTCTTGTTCGAACCTCTGTTGCTAATACAGAAATGGCCAATGGAAGGGCCAATTCCCAAACAGTTCCCAATGAGCAAAAATATTCCCACTGATCATGTAGATGGCTACACACACTGCAGACCTTTGTCAAAGAAACTTCTGAGGTATGCCAAGAATAAAACCCTTAAGAAAGAGTATATACGCGATCATAGAACTCCTAAACCGAGTCCTATGACACCCACGCGTTTAGGTGTCCCCCTAGGAACAATGATTGCAGATGCTCTTTCCACTCAAGAAGAAAAAGATAACAAATTAGCAAAACACATGGCTATTCAACTCAGCTTCATAGCCAAACGTGCAGAGCTCATGGGAAAGAAGTCCTCTTCAAAATCAAAAAGGAGGAAAACTGCAGAAGGCACCTCTACAAGCGCTGCAGAAGATCAACCTTCACCTCCTCACGCCACAGAAATTGGCTCCTCTGCTCCTCCCTCTTCTCCAAAACAGAAGAAGAAAAGAAAATCAAAAACTACAGAGGAAGGGGCAACAAAACCAAAGAGGAGGAAATCCAAAAAGAAGCATGGTAAACCACTTGAAAAATTGGTTACCATAGAAGAGGAAGCAATCGCAGAAGAAAGAACTGCAGAAGAAGAAGATGCAGAAGAAGAAATGACAGAAGAGGGATATCAATCGCCCCATCAATCCCCAGATCGATTTGCTCACCAAGGAAACATTAACGATTTCCTACAGAACCCCGACATTGCCAACACTTTAAATACAGCAGGATGGACGGCACAACCTCTCGACCACCATTCCCCAGAAGAACAATACTTCTCTATTTCCGGCATTGACACACATCTGCAAGAAGATGATCAAACACCCAGAGATCAATCAGCTGAGACACCTGTTATTCTACAGAACCCCTTCCTCCAGCAAGGATTGGACGTTCACAGAAGGAGTCCAAGCCCAGCTTCAGAAGAAATAGGACAAACAGAAGCTCAGTGGAATAGAGATGAAGTAACAGAGACAAGAATGGAGGTCTCAGAGATAGATTCAGACGAAGAAGAAGCTGTCTGGATACGAAAAGGTCTCTATCATCCACATGTCATGAAGTTATACGGATCTCATCAAATGTATGATTTCTTAGGCACAGAGCAAAGAACTTCAACAGTGGATAGGGTAGAAACATCTGGAGGAAAAGAAAATATAAAAGAAAAAGATGCCGAAGATGAAGAAGGCACACATCCCTCACCCCCTCCCAGTGCAACCCACACATCTAACTCCGCAGGTCTAGCTGCAGAAGGAGTTATTGAAATAGAGCAGCACAGCTCGATCCAAACCCAACCTATCCAGCCAGAAGTAACTCTTTCGACTTCTGCGCCCACAGAAACCGGGGAATCCATTCCTAGGGAGTCTCCTCAGAGAGACTCACCTATAGTTCATGATCAATCGCCCCAGATCACAACAGAACACCCTACAGAGGAATTCGTTTCTTCTGCCACACGCACACAACTAGGGCCAACCCTTCTTTCAGAGAGAAGTAGTGAGCACAACGACGAAGAGACTCTAGACAAGTCTCCGAGTCAACAGAAGGATAATCTAGTACCCACCTCTGGAGTGGATCTAGACAATGTCGTTCACAGAACTTCTGTAGAGTCTGAAGCACTAGATGCTTCTGCTCGAAGATCAGATGGAAATCCTTCCACCCCCAACGTACAAACAAGGGTGAACGAAGGTGTCCCAAGATCAGGGACTCACTCTGGAGACGAATGTGTTCCTCCAGAGGTTACACCAGGGACACAAGTATCAAGGGATGAGTTCCAAACCCTTGTCATCTCTGTGAACCAAACCATGAAAGAGTTGCAAAGCTCTTTCACATCTTTTGCAGAGAAAACATCAACGGCCATGCTGAATCTGAACACCAAAATGGACAATCTGTCCACAGAGGTGAAAACAGCCATCACAGAGATGAAATCTTCTGCGCAAACAACTGCAACAACAACAGCCACTTCTGCTGCTAAAGATTTTGGAATAGCTGCAACTTCTGCATTCAAGGAATCAGTAAAACATTTCCTTGAACAAATGAACAAGCAATCCAACAAATCACAGAGCATCACACCTGCAGAACTACAGAAGGCTCTGCAAAACGTTCAAGCAGAAGCAATGCGCAACACAATACTGATGCAGCCTAAAGACTACATGACCAGAGCTAACAGAGCTCGGCCAAAATGTCATAAACCAGGTCACTGAAGTCATTGTCTCCTTCACTACTGCAAATGCCAACTACTTCAAAGAGTTCAGAAAAAGTGTCGGCAGAATGCGCTTCAACACAGAAGCAGAGCTCGCAACTCTTTTCGGCCTCTGTGATGATGTATGTGCGAAGTTGATGGCCGCAGGAGCAGAACTACCAAAGAAACCCAAAGCTTCCTGCAGAGCAGAGGGTACTTCTGATAAAAGTCAGGATGATTCTGATGATGACCATCCTGGTCCATCAGATAATCCTGAGGGGGAGAATATAAGGGAGAAAGCTACGACCAGAGGAATACAAGCTCCACCAATCGCAGCAGAACAAACCCAAGATCAACAACTGTTGGTCGCGAAAGGCTTAAACAAGTTTGTAGAAGGGGGGGGGGGGGGGGGGGTTGAATACAAACACACTATTTTACTTTTCTAAATTGTTTATTGATAAATCATTAACAATTTACAGCTTGTTGCGGAAACAAGATTAAGGATAAACCTAAATCTAAACAAGTTGGAACACTAAGGTTTTCTTGCACTAAGAAAGATAAGGAGATTACTAATAAAATCCTATCTTGAGAGATTTGAACTTGTCCAGAGTTAGCAAGTTACTTCAAATGAAGTGAGTTCATCTCTTTATATACTGCATGCATTTAATGCAATCCAGTATATACTTTACACGTGTCATTAGCGGATTGGTTGCATGTCATTGACCTTTGATGACAACCTTAGTAGCCGCATGAATGAACAGTGTAGTATCAGAGTGGTTGTACGATTTCAGATTTTCGGAGGTTCTTTTCTGACATTTCGTACGGTGGCGTGCAAGGGAGGTTAAGACAAAAGTACTTTGTACGGAGGACTTCATGATCAGCTTTCGTTGATTCAGCGATTATCATTTACTATTCAGCAGATGATAAAGTTCAGCGATAGCTGAAGTCTTGTACTTGATACTTCACGTTGAGTGGACAAATCTGAGTCTTCGCTGATCCGCATCAGTTCATTAGGAGACTTGTCGCTGGTTCTTGAGCTTGATCTTCGACTTCAGCGTAGAACCTTTGTTGACGTGAATCTTGTCTTCAGGGATCATAAGTAAACAACTAACTTATCAGCGATCACCATAAGGACTGAACAGACTCAGCGATATGGTGAACAGTGTTCGCTGAATGTTTAATCTAAAAGTGCGAGAGTTCCTATCAGCAGTACTGTAAGATCTTAGTACTTATCAGCGATAGTGAAACTCTGATACATATTGTTTACTTACAATTTTCACTAAGTATTTAAGATAGGGTCATTATCAAATCACTGAGGGTTTGGATCAACAATCTCCCCCTATTTGATTATGACATAGCAACAGAGAAAATTGCTATTTAATGAAAACATAAGGATAAAAAGAACTCATAAAATATTTGTCCCTTTTACTGTTTTCTGGGATCTTTTCAGTACTGATGGAGTAAAGTACATTCGCTAAAATCTTTCTTTAAATCTTTGAATCAGGTTACAATATAAATAAGAAAGATTACAAGTACAAGCGAAATAAATTACAAGTACTGAAGGATGACTGATACAATAGAGAAAAATGGTGATTGTTGTCAGCCTTCAAAGGGTTCTTCCTTAATGAGAAGTTCATCAAGGGTTGTCTTTTCAGTTGGAATCATCCAGTCAGGAACCTTTTCTCCTTTATTCTTTAGCTTCAGAGCAGCTTCAAAAATCAAGGGTTTTAGGTGTCGTGCTTGAATGTCTTTTCTGAAGTCGCACCAGTAGATGAGGTCTTTGAGCTGTTCGATTGGAGTGATTGGAAGCTCAGCGATCCGTTGAAAGCATTTACGTCCGTCGTAGTCAAGAAAGAATATTCCATAAGGATTACTGATGACTTTACCAGGGACGAAAAGTTCACATGGTGGCAAAGAGACATCAAGGGCAGATAGATCAGGATCAGGACCAAGTACTTCAGCGCGAGAGAAACCAATTCCAGTTTCATTTCGTATGACAGGACCTGAGTTTGAATCTTGACGTTTCTTCCTTGGAGAGTCCTTTTTTCTTTTCGGCTTTAGATCAGGAACAGGAGGAATATCCACACAAGAAGATATCAAATCGATCTGTCTGTTTATCAGCTTTTCGAAATGATCCTTGTACTTAGATTTTGACGGTTGGATAGCTAACCTCATCTCCAGCCATTCAGAGAGACCATACCTTTTTACAGTGTCAGCACGAAAGGTTTCAGATGAGTCATCTTCTCTGAACAGTTTGATGTCAACAATAGGTACTCCGATGGAGGTTCTTCCAGAGATGAATACCTTGTTGATCTTCGCTGGACGATATCTGAAGTGGATTTTCTCTTTACACCAGATCAGGGTGGTCTGAGAAACTTCAGCTTTCTTTTCCACGATCTTCTGGGCTTGTTCCCAAAGCTTTCGTTGGATTTGAATGGGAATACGCTTCAGCTTGGGGTCTTTGACAGATTCTTGAGTGAGCTTGATGGCGTATTCTCTGTCTTTATCTTCAGCTTCCTTCCTTTCAGCGATGAGGCGTTCAGCTCTGAGATGATCTTGGTATTCAGCTTTTGAAATTCTGAACTTAGGAGGAACTGAAGGTAGTTGATCGCGCCTTAGGATGATTCGCTGATCCTCGAATCGCTTTATCATTTCTTCTCTCCTCTTTTGATCTTCTTCACTCAGCCTTTGAGCAACTGAGGAAAGTCTGTTTATGTGCGAGAGAGGTTGTTCTTCTGGTTCATCAGTCTCAGAGATTAAATCTAAGACTGGGATTATGTCTTCAGCGATAGCTGGAATTATTGGTGAAGTCGCAACAGATCTTTCAGCGATATCCTCAAACAGGGGAGAGGACTAGCTGAAACGCAGCGATCTTACAAATAAGAACTGGGTAGAAGAACTTGGGTAGAAAAGATAGAAAAAAAAATGTGGATGTGTATGGTGTTTGTGGAATGGATAACTGATTTTTCAGAGATGATCAGGGAAGGAAAAATAAGTTTAGTGTACCTGACAAATCGGCTTTGCAAGTAGGATCGCCAGATTATCATCTTCAGCGATGCCTTTGTCTTTGCTTTTCTCAGCGCCAGAGGCTGAGTGCTTTGTCTTTGTCTTCTCCCCTGAAGGTTCTTTTATTGAAATACCTTTAAGAGCTTTGGTTCGAGGAGCAGGTTTGACAACAAAGAAATCATCGTCATCTTCATCATCATCATCATCGTTCCTTGGAGAGGAGGATGGTTCAGCTTCAGGGATGTCGAAGTCTTCGTCTTCTTCTGCTTCAGATTCCTCAGCATCTTCATCGAGTTGCTCCCCCTCAGATATAGAGGCGAGGTTCTCGGTTCCCTCAGGGTTTTCATCTCCCTGAGGTCCAGTAATCCGATCTTCATTACCCTCTCCCCTGATAGATTCATCATGGGAAAGGTCTTCAGCGCTCTTCTCCTGTTCAGCGCTCTTCTCCCCCTCTTTCTCATGATGGGCGGGGGAGGAATGGGTAGATTCAGCATTGGTGTTGTCTCTGTCTTCTGGGCCAGAGATTTTCACACAACCTTCAAGCTTAGCTATTCTGTCTTATAGGCCAGAAATAGCAGACGTGATTTTCTTCAGCTCTTGGCGATCCTCTGCGGTGAATGAGTCCAAAACAGGTGCAGGGGCCGGAGCAGGAGCTGGATTATTTGCCTTGTTCACCAGCGTCTCGATCATTGTCTTGACAGAACCAAGGTCGGTCTTCACTGAGCCCAAGTCGGTCTTGACCACTGACATATCACCTTCGAGTGTACCAACCGATTTCTTCAGCGTTGTAACTTCGCTGGAAATGGTGGAAACTGATGATTTGAGGTTGGTGTAGTCAGTGTAGATGTCGGAGAGCACTTTGGCAAAGTCGGCGAGAGTTTTATCAAGGTCTTTGATGTCATCATAGGAGGCCTTCTTTTCCACCACAGTAGTCAGCTTCGTCAGATTCTCTCCAGCGTTTGTTACAGCTGTAGAGTTATTTGATAGACCGGTGGTGAGATCCGTAAGTTTCATCTCCATAGACTTCAGAGACTGGTTGATGTCTCCCAAAAAAGGACCTGTAACATATAAGTACTTGTGAACAAAGGAAAGCTCAGAAGTTTCAGGTTTAGTTACAGTGTTTAAGGTGGGATCTGTACCTGCAGGAGCGTTGACGAACTCATCAAAGTTTCGAGTCCCTCCTTAGTGTTCCATATCTCCCTCAAAAGTTCCGTGAGGAATGGAGATCTATGCAGGTCCTTTCTTCGTCATTCGCTGAGAAGCTTCAACGGCTTCTTGAATGATGGCATCTCCAGTTTTGACTGGAGGAGTGTCCAAAGAAGTAGAGGGAGGAGCGAAGGATAAGAATTGGGGTTGGGGTTCAAGTTCAGCGTTGGATTCGCTGAGAAGTACTTCATCAGTCTTTTGAGAGACTGACGAAGGTTGGGTAGATTCCAAAGTTCTAACCTCAGCGTTTAGGGACGCTGAAGTAGGTTTAGAAGGGATGGCTTGAATTGGTGTGGCAGAGCGTACCACGGAACTTTCCTTCAGCTCTTCAGAATGAGCTGAGGAGTCTTCAGCATGCAACTGCTGGGGTTGCTCCTTGGTTTTCTTGATCCTTTTGGAATCAAGAGGGGTAAGAGATTGTTTCCTTTTCTTAGAAGGAATGGATTTTGTGGCCGGGGTATCAGCGATGGGTATTGTCGCTGAAGGAGCCACAGAAAGCGGAGAATTAAGAAGAGTGAGAAGAGTAGAGAGACGTACCTCGTTGGCGACAGGCTTGAAGTCGAGAACTTTAGGGCCAATCTGAGAGAGTTTCAGATCACCCTCTTCAGGATAGCTGTCCTTCAGGCCATATTGAAAGATGGCGCTGATGAATCGCGGGTAAGGAACCCATGCTGGTCGGTCAGAGGCAGAATCAACACGTTGAATGAGGTCTTCATAGATGATGGAGGCCCAGTCAATGTTGAGACCTTTCAGCAGTGCGTAACCCATGGCCTGCTGAGGTTGAGCGGCTTGATCAGAAGATCCGGATTTCGCTGTCATGCAGCTGATCAGGTGAGCGAAGATGAAGTTCATCTCGCTGGGCATCTTGGATTTCTTTATCAGCGTTAGCTTCTTCTCAGGTAGCTTGTCTCTTCCAGTCTCCCAGATGTAACCCATCGCATCAAGGAAAGCAATGATTTCTTCCCTGTCAGCGTGCTTCTTGTGGTCAGGAAATGGAATGAAAGGATTTTCTGAGGTAGCGTTAGGGAATTTCAGAGCTTTGCGGATTATTGCGGGGGTTATCTTGATGGTGCCATACTCAGTATCGCTGAGTATGCAGTCGATGGTTTTAGATGGATCTTTGGCTGAGGGTAGGTTGGTGTGTCTGGCAGAGTACCAGAATTGGGATAATAGACGCTGACTGGCAGGAGGTGTGATTGTTAGTGCTGTGTATATGGGGCTATTCTTCAAAAAAATCACAGCGTCGTCTAGATGGGATACCTGCTTCCGAGGAGGAAACTCGAGAAGCGCTGAAAGGTTGTTTGCCTTTGTCCAGTCTAGTTGATCCAGCTCAAACTTAACCTGAGGAGCTTTGGTGATTTCCAGTTCCTCAGAATCACTGGAGATGGACTCAGCGGTAACATTCAGCTTTGAAGTTGCCATTTCACTGTATTATCAGTTCAACCAAAGATGTTAACAAATAAGAAATATCTTAATGTGGAAAGAGAATTTCCATTAAGATTTTTCGAATTTTGTCCATTTCATTCAGACAAAAAAGTCTTAATGAAGATTAGGGTTTTTCTTGTTTTTAAAGAAAACGAATATAACACCTATAAGCCTTGTATACCAGTTTTTAAAAAAAAATGGATACGAAAGAAGAACAAGTTTAAGATTTTAGATTTAAAACTTGAAGAACAACCATGAAATGGTTGTGTTTATAAAACCATGAAAGAAAATGATTTTATTTTTGAGTTCTTTTGTTTGATCTTGTGTAAAACAATGATAAGATCGAAAACAAGTTATTTGCATTTGATAAAAGATAAGAACATATTGACCTTGAGTTTGATGAAGAAGATGATGAACAGTTCTTGAAGATCGAGAGCACAAAATGCAACAGTGTTCTTTTCTTGCGGAGAAAGATTGATTCGCATAAAAGACAAATATAAACTTTGAGAGAGTTTATATAGGAAGAGAGTAGAGAGAGAAAAACTTGAGCGGGAAAGTTTTTCATCATGACACGGACACGTGTTTGCATTTGATTGGATAGACAACGAAACGTGCAAACGTGTGTCAGAAAAAGAAACGTGCCTGGTGTTATCCGTTGCAATGACGTCACAACTGTCCTTTCACATTCTTTCGTTGTCTCTGAGGTTTTGAAAGAAAAACTCAGGGACTCTTTGGAAAATATGAAGCACTGAATAGAAATATCAGTGAGGGTTTTAAGAAATTTCAAAATATTATTCAGCGATGAAAGAATTTGAAATCTTGCATTTTCATGCGTTTTGTCAGAGAAAACATACATTGATATCAGTTTAACCCAATTTATTCAGAGAGAAGATGATGAAATGGATTGTACTAGTTTATTTTATCCAGAGCCTATACAAGAATGTATAAACGTATCGCTGATTAAATGTGAACCGCTGAAGATTTATCCTTCAAAGTTCAGCATTCCAAGCTCGCTGATGAGAAAGTTGAATCTTGTCTCATAAAGAGGTTTGGTAAACAAATCAGCTAACTGATAATCAGTTGGGATAAAATGAAGTTCTATATCACCATTCATCACATGATCTCTGATAAAATGATATCTGATTTCTATGTGTTTTGTCTTTGAGTGTAGCACTGGATTGTTTGCTATAGCGATGGCACTTGTTCTGTCGCAATAGATTGGAATTTTGGAGAGCTGAAGATCATAGTCTAGTAGTTGATTTCTCATCCACAAGACTTGAGAACAGCAGCTTCCAGCGGCTACATACTCAGCTTCAGTTGTGGAAGTGGACACCGAGTTTTGCTTCTTACTTGTCCAACTTACCAGCTTTCCACCCAGGAGCTGACATCCTCCTGTGGTGCTTTTCCTATCCATTTTGCAACCTGCAAAATCACTGTCTGAATAGGCGGTTAGATCGAATCCTGAATCTTTGGGATACCAAAGACCTAGATTCGCTGTACCCTTAAGATATCGAAAGATTCGCTTTACAGCTTTCATATGAGATATCTTAGGTTCAGCTTGATATCGTGCGCACAGACATGTTGCAAACATAATATCGGGTCGGCTAGCTGTAAGATACAGTAGTGAGCCGATCATCCCACGGTACAGCGTGATATTGACAGGAACACCCTTTGTGTCCTTATCAAGTATCAGCGGTGGTTCCATAGGGGTTTTCATAGCTGAACTTTCAGTTAAATCGAATTTTTTCAGCATATCTTTAACATACTTTCCCTGATTTATAAAAGTTCCTTTTTCAGTTTGCTTAATCTGAAGACCAAGGAAATATGTTAGTTCACCCATCATACTCATTTTATACTCATCTTTCATTCTATCAGCGAAACGAGTACAAAGCTCAGGGTTAGTAGAACCAAATATAATGTCATCAACATATATTTGAACTAAAATGATATGACCTTTTATTTTTCTAAAAAACAAAGTTTTGTCAATCTTACCTCTCTCAAATTTTTCAAGGTGGAGATACGTAGAAAGAGTGTCATACCATGCACGAGGAGCTTGCTTCAAGCCATAAAGTGCCTTATCCAGCTTATAAACATAACCTGGACGCTTAGGATCTGAGAATCCTGGAGGTTGTTCCACATAAACTTCTTCATTCAGCTTTCCATTTAGAAACGCTGACTTAACATCCATTTGATGTACAGTGAAGTTTTTGTGTACAGCATATGCTAAGAAAAGACGAATAGATTCAAGTCTTGCTACAGGAGCAAAGGTTTCGTCATAATCTATACCTTCCTCTTGTCTGTATCCCTGAGCAACAAGACGAGCTTTGTTGCGAGTTACAGTACCATGTTCGTCCAACTTGTTTCGATAGACCCACTTAGTGCCTATCACTGTTTTGTCAGTTGGTCTCCGAACAAGTTTCCAAACTTTGTTTCTTTCGAATTCAGTCAGCTCTTCTTGCATAGCGCTGACCCAGTTTGGATCTCTGAGGGCATCATCTATTTTCTTTGGTTCAGTTAGAGAAATAAAGTTAACAAATAAACAAATATTACCTGCACTTCTACGAGTCTGAATACCAGCGTTGGGATCACCAAGAATTTGATCGATTGGGTGATTTACAGTCCATCGCTGAGCCGGAGCATGCGTCGCTGGCTCAGTCTGAACTGGAGAAACTGAAGATGAGGCTTCAGCTACTTCTGGATAATCAGCTAAGAGAGGAATGCTTGCATTTGTCACTCCATTCACTGATTGCTGAGAAATAGATGGAATTTCTGAGACATTTGGATCAACTGCGGGTATAGTATTTATAGGAACAGCTGAGACCCAAGATGTTTCAGCTTCACTATTCTGCATATTGGGAATGATAGTAGGACCATCATTTTCAGTTGTATGAGTATGAGTAGTGGGAACATCTTCTGAATCACCAAGATGAGAAAACATCCATTGATTCAGTTCTTCTGTATCAGCGTTCGGTTTAGAGTTCGCTGAACGGGATTCGTCAAACGTGACGTGAATAGTTTCTTCTACAGTTTGTCTTCTTCGGTTGAAGACTCTGAAGGCTTTGGAAACTGAGGAGTATCCAAGAAAGATTCCATCATCAGCCTTAGGATCAAACTTTCCAAGGGCATCTCTGTTGTTCAGTATGAAACACTGACAACCAAAGATGTGAAGAAAGCTGATTGAAGGCTTTCTCCCATGAAAAAGTTCATAGGCTGTCTTTTTGAATCTTTTGACTATCAGCGACCTGTTTTGCGTAAAACAAGCCGTGTTGACAGCTTCTGCCCAAAACTGAGTAGGCAGGTGAGAATCGCTGAGCATTGAACGTGCAGCTTCAATAATTGTTCTATTTCTTCTTTCAGCAACTCCGTTTTGTTGTGGTGTTCTCACTGACGAAAAGTTATGAGAAATACCCTTGCTCTCAAGGAAGGAATCAAGAGAACTGTTTTTGAATTCAGTTCCATGATCACTCCTTATTGAGCGAACAGTCATATTGTTCAGAGTTTCCATCTTCCGAACAAAGGTGATGAGTTCTTCAGGGGTGTCACTCTTAGAACGGAGAAACATTACCCATGTATAACGAGAGAATTCATCAACTATGACCAGCGTATATTTCTTTCCAGCGATGGATTGTTTGTTAACGGGGCCAAACAAATCCATATGGAGTAGTTGAAGAGGAGATGACACTGAGGAAACTTGCTTGGACTTAAAGCTTGCCTTGGTCTGCTTCCCTTTTTCACACGCTGAACATAAGGATTCTTTGGCGTATGAATGTTGAGGTAGACCAGTGACTAACTCTTTGGATGAAAGAGTATTCAGTGTCTTGAAGTTGAGATGTGAGAGTCTCTTGTGCCATAGCCAGTTGACATCAGAAGATGCCTTTGAGAAGAAACAGGAGTTCTCAGTGGTTGTTGAGTCCATGTTTATAACGTAAACATTTTCCAAACGATAACCGCTGAGAGCTATCTTCTCCTTTTTGTCAGAGACAAAGCAGGATTCCTTGGTGAAAATCACTTTGTTATCCATGTCGCAAAGCTGACTGATGCTCAGAAGATTATGCTTCAGCCCTTCAACATATGCGACTCTTCTGAAGGATGTTGTACCATTTGAAAGTACACCATACCCTCGGGTGTGTCCTTTTCCATTTCCACCGAAAGTTACAGAGGGACCCTTCTCTTCCTTGTATTCAGCGAACAGGCTTTTCTTTCCAGTCATGTGTCTAGAGCATCCGCTATCGAGATACCAGATACCCTTCTTAACCTGCAATACAAAGGAAGATTAGTTTTGCTTGGGTACCCACTTCACCATGTATACGCGTTTGTCAGTGGAAGTGGTTGGAATGGGTTCAGCAGTCTTCGCAGCATTTGAAGATTCAGCTTTGTCTTTCTTCACTTTGGTCAATTTCTTGACCTCAGCGGTATGAGTCACCTTGACCTGACTTGCAACTGGTTTGGTCTTCTTTGGTGCTATCTTCACCTTAGCTATCTTATCAGCTTTGGTGGCTGTGGGACACTTACTTGCAATATGATCGGTAAGTCCACAGTGATAACATTTCCTATAACTAAAATTAGTTCTAGGACCACTTGTGTGCTGAGCTTTTAATTTGGAATTAGAAGTGCCAGCACCAAGTACACTATTGGTTTTTGAAATAGGACGAACATTCAGTTCTTCAGATTTCTTACCAAGGACATCTACTCTGAGTCTAGGAGTAGGTCGCTGAACTGATCCAGAGGTCTGATTTCTAGAACCAGATGAATGAATCACTAAGGCTTTGGAAGCATTCAGCTTAGGTACTAAAGTACCCTTCTGAGGATTTTGATAAATTACAATTCCTTTACCTTTATCTTTAGAGACAGAGGTAGGTTTTGAATAAACCATTTTCTCCTTACCTTTTGAGGAGGTAGGAGTTTCCTCAGGGATTGGTGTAATCGACGAGGAGTACTGAGATGAAGAAGTGTCAGCTACTGAGGATACGAACGTTCCAAATTTAAGCATTGAACGTTCAGTGGTTGGTATTGGAGTATCATATTTATAACCCAGACCACGTTTATCACTCAGAGGAATCTGAGCCTTAATTATCTCAGTGATCTTTGTTGAAGAATTACACCATCCTTCAACAGTAGCTTGTTCAGCTTTTAATGCAGCGATAGCTTCCGCTCGTTCAATTTTGACTAGCTGATTTAAATGGACTTGATCTTTAAAATCTTCTTCAAATTTAGAAAGCTTTTCTATTTGAAGGTGGCAATTTTTAAGCTTTTCAGCGAGATCAAGATTTTGGTTTTCAACCACAGCTTTGCCGTTCATGGCTTCGTATAAGCTTCTAGTCAGTAGTTCGATTTTACGGAGACTATCAGCTTCATCAATATTTACAATATTGGTAAAGAAGGAAGGTGATACCTGAGTGGCAGATGTTGAAGTGGAGGGAATGTCTGAACTTTCTTCCTCTTCTTCAATCTTGGCCATGAGACATTGATTTGCTTCATCATCTTCAGAATCAGATGATGAGGCTTCTTCATCAGAAGCAGCCCAATCATAGTCAGCCATTAGGCCTTTTCCCTTCTTCTTAAAGCTTTTCAGCTTTGCATACTTCTCCTTCAGCTTTAAGTATTTGTCGTCTTTATTCCTTGGAACAAAGGATTTCTTTGTAAAGGCTGAAGGTCTCATGATTTTCTTTGACCTGCACTCGTTAGCGAAATGACCTGTCTTTTCGCAGTTAAAACAAGTAGCAGTAGCCTTATCAACAAAAGCTGATGACTTAGGCTTGTCAGCTATAGAAAGAGTTTTGTTCTTTCTAAACATTTTCTTCTTGGCGAATCTCCTGAACTTTTTAGTTAGGAGAGCCAAGGATTCATCATCTGAAGAATCAGAATCTGATGATCTTTCAGAGTTACTTTCTAACTCAGTGATAGTGACCACGGGTCGCTGAGTGGAAGGTTCCTCTGAGATTAAAGCAACAGGGGTGCTTTTGGAATCTTTTACAAGATTCTTCGTAAGATGGCTAGATTGCTCATGATTCAGCAATGTGCCATATAAGGTAGCGAGTGTCATTGATCTTAGATCTTTTGACAGCTTGAGACACATGGAATAATTGTCCCAGCTTTCAGGTAAACATTCTAAAAACTTTGTCAGAACTTCAAAGTTAGAATATTCCTTACCAACCGTTTTAAGATCTATAATTAAGCAGTTAAAACGTTGATGTACTTCAGAGAGAGTTTCATTCTTACCAGAGATGAAACTTTCGTATTGTCTTACCAGGTTGATCTTTCTTGAATCCTGGACTTCAGACGTTCCTTCATACTGAACACATATTGTGTCCCACATGGCCTTCGAGGATTTCAAGTTCATGACGGAATGGTAGACTTCGTCAGGAAGGGCCATGGATAGTATGGATCTGGCTTTTGTATCTATAGCCACTTTCTTCTTGTCTTCATCGGTCCAATGATGGATTTCCTTTGGAATCAGCCTTTCTGGAATAGCAGCTCTAGTTGCAGTGGCTGGAACGGCAGGATCAATCGTTACAGGGATGTGTGGACCGTTTTCAAGATAGTAAGGTATAGTAGGGTCTACACCTTCTAAGAAGAGTGTCATCCTATTTTTCCATAAGTTGAAGTTGTCTCTGGAAAATCTAGGGGGTTTTGCAAGAGAACCATTGTCGATATAGTGAGTGTTTGTGTTTGAGTTGGCCATTTTCAGATAATAGCAAGGAAGAGAAAATATCTTAGATTAGATCTTGTTTATGAGATTAAACAAATCTGCTCTGATACCACTTGTTGGTCCCGAAAGGCTTAAACAAGTTTGTAGAAGGGGGGGGGGGTTGAATACAAACACACTATTTTACTTTTCTAAATTGTTTATTGATAAATCATTAACAATTTACAGCTTGTTGCGGAAACAAGATTAAGGATAAACCTAAATCTAAACAAGTTGGAACACTAAGGTTTTCTTGCACTAAGAAAGATAAGGAGATTACTAATAAAATCCTATCTTGAGAGATTTGAACTTGTCCAGAGTTAGCAAGTTACTTCAAATGAAGTGAGTTCATCTCTTTATATACTGCATGCATTTAATGCAATCCAGTATATACTTTACACGTGTCATTAGCGGATTGGTTGCATGTCATTGACCTTTGATGACAACCTTAGTAGCCGCATGAATGAACAGTGTAGTATCAGAGTGGTTGTACGATTTCAGATTTTCGGAGGTTCTTTTCTGACATTTCGTACGGTGGCGTGCAAGGGAGGTTAAGACAAAAGTACTTTGTACGGAGGACTTCATGATCAGCTTTCGTTGATTCAGCGATTATCATTTACTATTCAGCAGATGATAAAGTTCAGCGATAGCTGAAGTCTTGTACTTGATACTTCACGTTGAGTGGACAAATCTGAGTCTTCGCTGATCCGCATCAGTTCATTAGGAGACTTGTCGCTGGTTCTTGAGCTTGATCTTCGACTTCAGCGTAGAACCTTTGTTGACGTGAATCTTGTCTTCAGGGATCATAAGTAAACAACTAACTTATCAGCGATCACCATAAGGACTGAACAGACTCAGCGATATGGTGAACAGTGTTCGCTGAATGTTTAATCTAAAAGTGCGAGAGTTCCTATCAGCAGTACTGTAAGATCTTAGTACTTATCAGCGATAGTGAAACTCTGATACATATTGTTTACTTACAATTTTCACTAAGTATTTAAGATAGGGTCATTATCAAATCACTGAGGGTTTGGATCAACAACAACAAAATCAACAGACCACAGAGACAACACCCATATCTGTGGAATCAAGTCTTGAAGAAACCAATATTCCAGAAGATGATCAGCATACCACAGAGGCAACAACCACCCCTGTAGTAATCAACTTGGAAAAGAGTCCTTCAACAAAATCAACAGAAAAACCCCAAACCATACCAAGAAGAAAGTCGATTGCCACCAAACCAAAAAGAGCAACGACCTCTGCGACCTCTGCTTTTTCTATTCTGAGAAAGATGCACAATACAATGACTGATCGAATGTCGCAGAGAGAAGAAGAAAGGCACAAGTTCACATTAGCTTTCAAAATGGCAAGAAGATTTGATGTCCAATCTTCACCAACAGAAATAGTGCTCACAGAAGAAGTCACCAAAGAACCTCCAACAGAGGTTACCGAGCAACTCAAGCCAACAGAACCATCGCCACAAAAGTCCTCTAAAACACAAGTGTCAAAACCTACAGAGGCAACCATCAAGCCAACAGAAGCACCAACCTCCAAACCTACAGAAGAAACAGGTTCTGCACCTCCAAAAGCCAAAGACAAGGGCAAAGCAATACTGACAGAAGAGCCCAAGAAAAAGAAATCATTGCCCAAGCCTACAGAGAAATTGATGAAGAGCGCCTTTGATGCCTTCCAAACTCCAAAGCATGAAGAAGTTGACTGGGCATATGGATTGAAGCCTCTGTCAGACATTCCACTAACAGGTAGAGCTGCAGAAGTTGTTCAACAGATGGAGAGTCTCAGAAGACAAGTACCACAACCTGGTCCAACACATGAAGAGATGGAAGAAGTGGTATACAAATACCTCTATAAACAAACCTTTCAGACCAATCGTCCAACAGATCATGTGACAGATTCAAGGACTAGAGAAGAATTTGAGAACATCTTCACAAGGACAAAGCCAAGAACCAAAGCAGATGTCTTCTCAATCCACAAGATCAAAAAGGTAATCTTCTGCAAGTTCTCCTTTACAAGAACCTATCCAAGGGTCAGGTACAATCTTTACAAAGTCAGAAGAGAAGACAATTCAGAAACCACCTTCGCTGATGCTGACCTAAGAAATATCAATCCTTATGATCTACCTGACCTTCTGCAATGGACAAAGGACAACTACAACACAGAGGCAAACACAAGAGCCTATCAAGTATTAAGAAAAGCAATGAGGGAAAAGCTTCTGATCTTCAGTATGATAGATTTTCAACTGGGAAAGGATCTTGGTCTCAAACATCTAAATTTACGACCACCAGAAGATCGCTGCCCACCCGACGCCGTGCCCAACTCTATCATTACAGAACCAAGATTCGGGTTAGTATTTCAAAACCCACAAGGCAAAATCAAACTATTTGTGTGCATGGATTGTCAGAAGTACACAACTAGTACTCTGAACAAATTCAGAGCAAGCCTTGTAAAATACAGAGGTACAGAGAAAATGGATAGAGATGCTGCAGATACTTTCATCAGAGAGATTGATGCCACAATTCGCCTAAGAGAACTCTGCGTCAGTTTCTACAAAGAGATCAGAAGAATCGGAAGAGACAACAGAAGCTACAACGATTTCAAAGATGCCAAAATCTGATTCTCAAACCTCAAATCTCTGCAAACCAAGTCAAAAGTTTATCTTTCATTGTACTCAAATGTAAAATGCCTCTGGCATATTTCTGAATGAAAGAACTTTCAAGGTATTGTTTAACCTCTGTCTTATCTAACTTAGCCTAACTAAACTCAAGTTAAATTTTTTATTTTTCACTACATAGGGGGAGATTGTTAGCTTCAATCTTCCTAATCATAGAAGTATTTAGAAGTAGTGAAAAATAGGCTAAGTGAAGAAAGCCTCTTACAGAGGCTCTGCCGAACTTACCGAGAGATCAAGGTCAAGAAGCTATAGAAGCTAAAGAGGCGCCTTACAGAAGCTCTGTCATACGCGCAAAGAAGACCAAAGACTCGGAATCCGGTGAAGACTGCTCTTCTAAGGACCAAACCGCAGAACCTCTGTGGCACTTCACAGAGCCTCTGCGGTCTTCAACAAAGACTTAAAAGATATTTATAATATCTTGCTATTGTTACAGGACCTGTTCATCAACTTGCATGGTAGCATGCCCTGTCCAACTGCAACGTGTCAAACTCTGGTTGGATTCAATAGGGCTTAGTACATAATAGACGTCTTCTGCATTAAATGCAATACAACATATCCAACTGTTCATGCCATCCGTCCAACTATTCATATCGTCCTTTGTGAATAGTAGCATATGCTTTATGGTCCCCTTAGAGTAGTATATAAGGAAGACTCATGTTGAGTTCTTCCTATCTATCTATCCATCGATCGATCAATCGATCAATCAAAACAAGAATTCAAGAGAGAAAAACATCACAAGCTTTAAACACTTTGAGAGTCATATCTGTTTTAAAAAGCTTTGCTTACTCACTGTTCTTGAATCTGTTCTTAATATATATATTCAGTAAACTTTGAGATATTATTTCCTGTTCATTGTTTATTTATATTATGTTCTAAATCTATCAAATATATCTGTTAGTTCTTCAAATACGCTTCCGCATCAAACTCAAACTTGAACTAATAGATCTGATAATCTTGTTTAAACAAAACCGGGAACCAACAATTTTCCGGGTAGATATCCGGACAAGTAGATATCCGGACAAGTTGGTATCCGGACAAGTAGATATCCGGACAAGTTGGTATCCGGACAAGTAGATATCCGGACAAGTCGGTATCCGGACTAGTAGATATCCGGACATTGTGTGCTGGACAGTAGGTTGAGCCGTTTAATCTGATCCGAATCTAATGCCCTTAGGTGTTCGATTGGTTTAGCTGGGAAGAGTTTAAGAAGTGCGTTCTACGATAATCAAAGGTGAGTTCTCTCACTCCTTTTTATGACGTACCAGTTTTACTGAATATGGTTCCTTTATCGAGCATGAATTGATTTATAAAAGTTATGCATGCTTTCATGACTTACATGTTTACCCATAAACGAAAGATGTTTTATGTTTTCATGCATATGGTTTCAATGTATGTGTATGCTATGTGGAGTCGGTTGCACGGTGGGGACGGGGTACCTTGGGATCTCTGATCCCTTGGGCATATGGAGGTTAGCTTGTAGGTTGGAATTCGTTTTCTCCTACATGAAGGAACGGGGAGTCCATTTGGATTCCGGCGTAGACGAGAGGGTGTCCGTTAGGCCCCGATCGGAGTAGCTTATGCAATTCCCTGAACCCCGTGTTTAACCTTGGATGATGTTATGAGAAAGATGTGAAAGTATTTTCTTTATGAAGTGATATTTATACTGTGATAAATGTTTATGGAGGGAATTCACTAGACCTTTTGGTCTAACTGTTGGGAACTGAAAATGAGCTAAGTATGGATAGTGCTGCTAGTCCATGATTTCTACTGCTAAGTCTACATTAATACTGCCAGAAGAAAGTTAATACTGCTGGGCAAGATTACTACTGCGTATACACGGTTAGTACTGCTAGACCAAATTACTACTGCAAGACATGGTTAGTACTGCTGAGCTGAGATACTACTGCTAGAAGACTGTGAAGGTTAATACTGCTGAAGGTTCGTTAATGCTGCTAAGTCAAATCATTGTTAATACTGCTGAGTAGATATGTATGGTATGAGAAGATAAAGAAGGAAAGCTGAAGATAAGCGTGGAAGTATATTTTGAAGATCTTTTTATTCTTAGTAGTTATCTTGTACTTATTCTGTTATATATATAGATAGCTATTAGGGTTTTAAAACAGAGAGAACAGACTTTGATAATAAAAAAAAGGTTGTTTAGCCATTTAGAGAGAAGTAACCTCAAGATCGTAGATCCTATTTCTAGAGAAGTAGAAGTCGTCTTGGTGAGATCTGTTCATCAAGATTGAGGTTTGGTGTAAAGCTTGTGAGTAATACAGTTTGATATATACAGTGTGTTGAATTCTATTGATTGTTCTTTAATTGATTTAGAGTTCTATTCCGCAAGATTCTCTAAATTATGTTTCTAAGAAGTTTAATTCTTGTTAAGAATCGATCCTGACAAGTGGTATCAGAGCATTGGTATCTTAGAAGCTATGGACAATTCAATGGATACTCACAGTACTCTTGTTTCAAAGGTTCCCATGCTCAAACCCAATGAATTTGACATGTGGAAACTGAGAATCAAGCAGTACATTCTTCTTACTGATTATGCAATATGGGACATCATAGAAAATGGCCCATGTGATGAAGGAAAGATTGGAGCAGATGGAAAGAGACCTCCTCCCAAGACAGATGCTGAAAAGAAAGTCAGACAAACAGAGATGAAGGCCTTAAGCACTCTGCTTTTGGCTATTCCTAATGAGTACCAACATCAATTCCAACACTGCACAGATGCACAGATGTTGTGGAATGCTCTGGAGAAAAGATTTACTGGCACAAAGAGCACAAAGAGAAATCAAAAGGCTATTCTCAGGCAACAATATGAGAACTTCATGTCTGCAAAGAATGAGTCTATGACTCAAACTTTTGACAGATTTAACAAGTTGATTGGAGAATTAGCTACTGTGGGTGTACACATGGATGCTGATGATGTCAATAGAAAGTTCCTTAGATCATTGGGAGAAGAATGGACCATGTACACAGTCTCATTCAGACAGAATGACCAATTGGAGGACAAAGAGCTAGATGACCTCTACAATGATCTGAGAGTATTTGAGGCTGAAGTTGAAGCCAAGAGAAGGCCATCTGGATTTGTTTATAATGCCGCTTTATTATCTTCATCCTCTGATAATGCTGCTAACCCTGATTCTGTTAATACTGCAGGTTCTGTTAATGCTGCTGGTGGAACTAATCAAGAGAAGACTACAGATTCTGTACTAGAAGCATTCTTTTCTAGTCATGTTCACTCTTCTCTAATCAATGATGATTTAGAGCAGATTAATGCTGATGATCTGGAAGAGATGGACATCAAGTGGCAGATGGCTATGCTATCAATGAGGGTGAAGAAATTCATCAAAAGGACTGGGAGAAACAACTTTTCCCAGAGAAGAGAAGATGGTGCAGGCTTTGACAAGTCCAAGGTTGAGTGTTATAAGTGTCACAAGATGGGACACTTTGCCAGAGAATGCAGAAGTGGAGGATCACATCAACAGGCTCAAAATGGAAACCAAAACAGAAGCTCCTCTCAAGCCCTTGTTTCTCAACAAGGAATGGGATTTGATTGGAGTGATCAAGCTGAGGAAGCCTGTCAGAATCAAGCTCTTATGGCAGAAGTATCTGATATTCCCACTGAGGTACAATCTAAACTCTGTTCTCAAGCTTGCATTGATGCTGTTAAAAGATATAGGGATCACAATCAGGGTATGTGTGATAACCTTAAGAGGCTAGAGAAAGATGTGAAAGATTATGTTAGGATTGTAGAAAGGTTTGAGGAACAGATTAGAGCTTTTCAAGCTAATGAACTTCAACACTCCTATGATACTAACTATTGGAAGTGGGAGAAGAATGAGTATGAGATTAAGCTGAAAGTGTATGGGGAGGAGAATGAGAAATTAAAAGAAGAGCTTAAGAAGGTTAAACTTGATGTTGAAAAGTTTACCTGTGCTTCTAAATCCATGGATACCATCATTAAGGCTCAAATCCATGACAAGATGAAAGTAGGGATAGGGTACAATGCCACACCTCCACCCTACAATAACAACTACATACCTCCTAAGTCTGATTTGTTAGAGACCAAGGATAGGAAGGATCCTGAATTAAAGATTAATATAGATCCTTGTGAAGAAGAAGTAGTAGTTAAGGATAAAACAGAGAAGGAAGAATCTAAGAAGAATAAGAGTGTTAGTAGTAAGGTTCCCTTAGACAATGAAATTGTGACCAATGAGAAAGATGGAGATCCTTGGGGAAAGAACAATGAGATAAAAAGGACTGAAACAGAAGAGGGAGTTAAGAACAATGGGATGAAAAGGACAGAAAAGGGAGTCCATTACACACAGACCACAGTTGTGGCTCCCAATACCTGTAAACATTGTTCTTGTAAGAAATCTCAAGAGCTTAAGCCCCAAAAACATGATAACAAAAGGGGTAATCAAAGAAATTGGAATAACCAGTGGGCTACGAGACAAGGAGTTGATTTGAACATAATTAACAGGCCAAAACCTTGTTTCATCTTTTGGTAAGCTAAATCATTTAGCCAAACACTGTTATTTCAATCCTGTTAACCAAAGGTTTAATGCTCAAAGATCTTTTCAAAAACCTGGTGGTTACAGAAAGAATGGTGGCTATAAAAAGTCTGTGAGGAAAGTTGTGGCAAAGAAACAAGTTAAAACCAAAAGCCACATGAAAAAGGCAGAAACAGAAAGTGTTAGAGTATGGATGCCTAAAGGTACTAATGATAATACTGCCAACTCAGTTAGTACTGCTAACAATGTTAGTACTGCAGGAAGCAATAATGTTGCTAGCAGTGTTAGTACTGCTAACACAGTTAGTACCTCTTCAACAATTAATACTGCTTCTAGTGTTAGTACTGCTAAGTTAGTTAATACTGCTGAGAAGGCTAGTACTTCTGGAAGCAGTGTTAGTGCTGCTAACACTGTTAATGCCTCCTTAAAAGATAATACTGCTAACAATGTTAGTGCTGCTAACAAAGTTAGTACTTCTGCATCAGTTAGTACTGCTTCTAGACCTATCATCAAAACAAAGTACTCAAGCACTGATGTTCCTCACTTTGACAAGCTCATCAAAACAGAATGGAAGTATTTTGATGATCAAGGGAGACCCAAGACCACTATGGCTTGGGTCCCTAACAAAAACTAACTGTTTTATCTAATGTGCAGGGCAATCAACAGCTTAAGGAGAGAAGCATTTGGCATGTTGACAGTGGTTGCTCTAGGCACATGACAGGTAACATGGCCTGCCTTCAATATTTCAAGAGGATTGATGGAGGGCATGTTACTACTGCCAGTGCATAGTTACTACTGCTTGTGCATGGTTACTACTGCCTGTATCTTTAGTTAATACTACTGCTAGTCTGAGTTAATACTGCTTGTGTAGTTAATACTGCTCAGCAGTTAATACTGCTTGTGCAGTTAATACTGCTTGTGTAGTTAATACTGCTCAGCAGTTAATACTGCTTGTACAGTTAATACTGCTTGTGCAGTTAATACTGCTCAGCAGTTAATACTGCTCAGCAGTTAATACTGCTTGTGTAGTTAATACTGCTCAGCAGTTAATACTGCTTGTGTAGTTAATACTGCTTCGTAGTTAATACTGCTTGGTAGTTAATACTGCTTGGTAGTTAATGCTGCTAGGTAGTTAATACTGCCTTGCAGTTAATACTGCTCGGTAGTTAATACTGCCTATGTCGTTAATACTGCTTTTGATAATCTAGGGCATATAAATACCCCTGTTTGCCCGCCAAAGTTCATAACGACTCTTCGCATTAACTTCTTCTCTCTCGTTCTAACCTAGTCTCCCCAGAATCTTTGTGTTTTTCTTTCAAGAATCCTCAGGAATCATGGAGTTTGTTGATGAGCACAATGAAATAGCCATGCTTCAGAAGCCGAAACAAGCTGCGGGATTCCACGATATCGTCGATTTTCTTAAATCCTCGCACATCTCTTATGCCCTAACGGTGAGCCCAACCATCTATATCGAACATCAGACGCAATTTTGGGAGAATGCCACTGTTAGTTTCGAAGAAGGGCAGAAAACCATTCGAACAAGGGTTTGTGATAAACCCTTGAAAGTCACAGAGGAGGTTATTCGCATCTCTCTTCACTTGGATGATGCCTCAGGTATAACCTCTCTATCTTCTGATGACCTATATTCGACTTTACAAAGGATGGGGTATGAAGGTCCCATTGGTGTTTTTAAATTCTACAAGTCAAAATTTTTCAACCAATGGAGATTTCTTGTTCATACCCTGATGCACTGTATTTCCAAGAAAACTACTGGATGGAGTGAGTTCAGCAGTCCCATTGCATATGCCTTGGTCTGCTTATCCACTGCCAGAAAGTACAATTTTTCAGCTATGATCTTTAATGATCTTGTATCAAACCTGGAATCCAAAAAGCGGTTTTATATGTATCCAAGGTTTGTTCAAGAAGTAATAACTAAGGAATTGACGGATATACCTCTATTTGATGAGATATATGTACCAAAATCCCCTAAAGGGAAGGTTTTCTCAAATATGAGGAGACTTCCTAGGGACTCGGAAGGAGTTGACACACCATTGTTCTCTACAATGATGGTTGTGTCCCACACAAATGAAGGTATGGCATCAGGGTCAAGACCCTCATTAGACACACCCACTGATGACCAATCCCAACCTTCCATCTCAAAAGACATCCCTCAGTCCATTCTTGAACGACCCACTCCCACAATAACCAAAAGGTTTGAAAGAAGAAAGGTGCACAAGGTTCTTTCCCTTGATGTACCTACTCAGAGCCCTAAGCCTTTAAGCCCTCAGTTGGAGCATTCTCCAATTGAGAATATCAACAGGGAAACCACAGGGGTGTCTCCCAACCCCAAGAAGGTGCTCTCTAAGGAGAAGGATGAGCATATGGGTGCTAAGGCTGCCACTACTTCTGCTAGCACAGAGAAGGACAGTGGTAACATAAATAAGACCTTCCCCATGGCAACTCTAAATGAGAAATCATTAGGAGGACCCAGGTGCCAAGAAACCAAGGGGGCAGTCAGTGCTTCTGCTAGGCAGAAGGCTTCTGCTAAAACTTCCAAGGATCCCTTAAAGAAGGTAAAAACTTCTAAAAAGGGTGAGGATAGACATAACAAAGAGGAATTGATGGCTACTTCCAGTGATCCTTTAAAGAAGGTAAACACTTCTAAACAAGGTGAGGATAGATATAACTATGATGAATTGATGGAAACCATTGGAAATGTCAACTTGGATGTTATGGCACAGAAGAAGGAGATTGAGCAACTGAAGACTGTGGTCACCTACCAACAGTCTCAAATTGAGAAGCTCAAGAAGATGGTCACCAAGTTGTTGCACAGAAAGAAAAAGGCAAGATTTGTGCTGAGAAGAAGAATTCCAACTGATGATGCTCCCAAAAAGGGGGAGTCAGAGTCAGAATCAGAAGCAGAACTGAATATGAAGGGTCTACAAGTTGATGGGGAGACAGGTCAGATGGAGACTGAGATGGAAATTGATAATGCACAGTTTAAGGGGGAGTCCAGTGCACAGAATAAGGGGGAGACAGAAAAGGTGGAAGAGCTTGTTAAAGAAGCAGAAACTGTAAAGGCAGCAGTAACTGAAGTTCCAAAAGAAGCAGTAACTGAAGTTGAAGCAGAAACTGTTAATGCTGCAAATGTTCATGAAGCAGCAGAAATCATACAAGAAGTAGTAACAGAAATCTTGAAAGCAGCAGTAACAGAGAAAGAGCCTGAAACTGAAATAGCAGCAGAAACTGTTAATGCTGCTGACTCTAAGCAAGCAGCAGAAACAGTTAATGCTGCTCAATCTACAAAGAAAGCAGTAACAGAAACAGAAGCTGAAACAGTAACAGAGAAGCTTACAGTAGAAGAAGTGGAGGTTGCAGAGGCTTTAATCAAAGCCAAACATGATACACCTCCAACTGCCAAGAAACAGGAAGAAACTAAGGATGCAAAGATGGTTTTCAGCAGAAAGAGAACAAAGTCTGTGGCTACTAAAAAGAAGTTTGTAAAGATGCAAAGGGTAGAACCTGTTGAGAAACCAGTGGTAGAAGAGAAAGAAAAGGAAGAAGTTGCCAAGGATGAAGGACAAGGAGATAGTAAGACAGGTCAATCCAGTAATGCACAATCACTTAGCAATGAACAATGTGACTTGTACATCACTATGGTTGATACTGAACCAATCAAAGTGACTCCATTAGATTCAAAACCTCCTGAAATCAGTCACTGGGATACTTTGATAGATGAGAGAAAGGAGTATATCAGACTCAAGAGAGCTGATGGGCAGTTTGAAGTCTACAGAACATGGGGACAATTTATAAGAAGATGCTCAAGATCTGACTTGGAAGAGATGTTCAAAGTAGGCATGCAGATCTATGGTAACATGTTGACAGAAAGAGGTATGTCTATCACAAAGATGGTGTTAGAATACCTATGCCTAATGTTCAGACCAGAAGTAGTTCAGCACATAACAGCAAGACCTTTTCAAGCAGTAACCCACTAGATGCTCTATGAAAATTGTGGAGTGTATGTTATATCAATTGACAACACATATCAGGAGTATTATCTGGTGGATGAAATCTACAAACACTGCATGAAAAGACTGAAAGGGATGTTACATGTAAAATTGGTCTGCAACAAAGACTCTGCTATGGGAAGATTCTTGGTAAGAAGGATTGTAAATCAGAGTCTAGGTTTAAGTCCTGGTCTATGCTTATATGATGACTAAGTTTTGGTAGCATCATTTGAAGAACTTGACTTCTTTTCCTAAAAGTCAAGTTAGGGGGAGATTGTTGGGAACTGAAAATGAGCTAAGTATGGATAGTGCTGCTAGTCCATGATTTCTACTGCTAAGTCTACATTAATACTGCCAGAAGAAAGTTAATACTGCTGGGCAAGATTACTACTGCGTATACACGGTTAGTACTGCTAGACCAAATTACTACTGCAAGACATGGTTAGTACTGCTGAGCTGAGATACTACTGCTAGAAGACTGTGAAGGTTAATACTGCTGAAGGTTCGTTAATGCTGCTAAGTCAAATCATTGTTAATACTGCTGAGTAGATATGTATGGTATGAGAAGATAAAGAAGGAAAGCTGAAGATAAGCGTGGAAGTATATTTTGAAGATCGTTTTATTCTTAGTAGTTATCTTGTACTTATTCTGTTATATATATAGATAGCTATTAGGGTTTTAAAACAGAGAGAACAGTCTTTGATAATAAAAAAAAAGGTTGTTTAGCCATTTAGAGAGAAGTAACCTCAAGATCGTAGATCCTATTTCTAGAGAAGTAGAAGTCGTCTTGGTGAGATCTGTTCATCAAGATTGAGGTTTGGTGTAAAGCTTGTGAGTAATACAGTTTGATATATACAGTGTGTTGAATTCTATTGATTGTTCTTTAATTGATTTAGAGTTCTATTCCGCAAGATTCTCTAAATTATGTTTCTAAGAAGTTTAATTCTTGTTAAGAATCGATCCTGACACTAACCCTCGCTTTTCAAAAACTAAACCATTTTCAGGTAAGCGCGCTATGGGTTCTTCTAGTAAGAACTAAGAGTGACTCAAGGAGGATTTGGAGACTAGAGCGACTCCAAGTATTTGAATGATGACTATAGATAGAATCTCGGCTGTGGACGTAGATCCTTCCGCTGTCAATTTTATTTAGATCACTTTATTGATGATGTAAAGACAAGATATTTATGTAATGTGAATGCTTATTTTCTAGATGAATGCATGTTATGAAATTGGGATGTTACATTCTTCACAACGTTTCTTCTCTACGATGTCTACATACATCACATCATAATGACTCTTACACGACACTTCCCCAAGCAATGGAGCTCGGTCTATCCCTCTGGGATCTTGCTGACCTATTCCTCAACGTTCTCCCAGCCATAACGCTAAACTGAAAGAAACCGATAGTTAATTCTTGCTAGACGTGACACAACAAATTTGCTATAAGTAAGGTATTGTAAGCACGCACATGTACCTGTAAGTTCGTAATTACACTGGCCAGGTGTAATCCCAAACTTACCTTACACGTTTGTCCTTGGCACCTTATTCCTAAGCGCATTTATAGTGATCGTTCCTAGAGGCAATCCTATGTCTTGGATGCGTTCCTCATCTTACAGTTTAAGTTTAGGCCCGAATGGTCACCTAAATCCCTTAAACGAAGGCTCTGATACCATTTGTAACATCCCAATTTCATAACATGCATTCATCTAGAAAAAATAAGTATTCACATTACAAAAATATCTTGTCTTTACATCATCAGTAAAGTGATCTAAATAAAATTGACAGCGGAAGGCTCTACGTCCACAGCCGAGATTCTATCTATAGTCATCATTCAAAATCTTGGAGTCGCTCTAGTCTCCAAATCCTCCTTGAGTCACTCCTAGTTCTTACTAGAAGAACCCATAGCGCGCTTACCTGAAAATGGTTTAGTTTTTGAAAAGCGAGGGTTAGACCAAAAGGTCTAGTGAATTCCCTCCATAAACATTTATCACAGTTTAAATATCATTTCATAAAGAAAATACTTTCACATCTTTCTCATAACATCATCCAAGGTTAAACACGGGGTTCAGGGAATTGCATAAGCTACTCCGATCGGGGCCTAACGGACACCCTCTCGTCTACGCCGGAATACAAATGGACTCCCCGTTCCTTCATGTAGGAGAAAACGAATTCCAACCTACAAGCTAACCTCCATATGCCCAAGGGATCAGAGATCCCAAGGTACCTAGTCCCCACCGTGCAACCGACTCCACATAGCGTACACATACATTGAAACCATATGCATGAAAACATAAAACATCTTTCATTTGTGGGTAAACATGTAAATCATGAAAGCATGCATAACTTTTATAAATCAATTCATGCTCGATAAAGGAACCATATTCAGTAAAAATGGTACGTCATAAAAAGGAGCGAGAGAACTCACCTTTGATTATCGTAGAATGCACTTCTTAAATTCCTCCCAGCTAAACCAGTCGAACACCTAAGGGCATTAGATTCGGAACAGATTAAACGGCTCAACCTACTGTCCAGCACACATTTTCCGGATACCAACTTGTCCGGACACCAAGACTGTCCGGATACCCATACTATCCGGATACCCAGATTGTCTGGATGCACCTCCTTTCCAGATACCCAAACTGTCCGGATACACCTTCCTTCCGGATACTGCATCCGGTAACTCAAACTACCCGGAAAATCACCCACCCGGAAACTACCATCCTTATCCGGAATCTACCATAAAACTTCACCCGGAAACTAGCATACATATCCGGATACCATCATAACATCACGAACTGATGGTGTCCGGATACGACTGCTGTTCGAACCCATAATTCTAAAAGTGAATAAAACTCAAGTTTTAGCCATTAGTTTGATTAGATAACCATAAGGGTTCATCCACCAACCCCAAACACCCAATTAATCCAACTTTAATCCCCTAAAATTGATTCATTATGACAAAACCCATAAAACTCATTTTCAAGGAAATATGGTGAAAACTCAAGTAATCAACAACATCAGCCTTACGAATTCAAGACATAGAGAAGGAGAAGCATTACCCTAATCAGAAGAACGAATTAGGATGCATTACCTTTGCAGATTCTTGCTTGACTCCTCTTTTCTCTTGATTTCTCCTCAAACTCTTCTTTCTCTCTTTCTTTCTTCCTTAGCCGCCAACACCAAGACAACAATACTGATTTGTGATATTGAGGGCTGCCCTAGTGATTTGTGCCCTACACCTCTTTCACCAATTGACAATTCAGCCCCTCAAGAATACTTTCTTTTATTCCACTTTGACAACCAAACTCTAAAACCCACTAGAATTTGGGTTGTTACAATAAGGGCAATGACAGTTATTTTAAATTCATTTTCTATACAAAGATTAATACTTGTATGCCATCTTTGATATGAAATATTTTTAGGGATTTTAATTTTTTTTATATTTGATTCTTCATTTGCAATCATCGTGACTTTAGGGATTTCATGTTGAATATTATTTTTATCCTTTTTTCGATTTTTGAGAGGCGTTCTTTGATGATCCTTATTTCTGTTTTAACTAAGGTTAATTCTTCTTGAAGTTCTTGAGTTGATATTGGTTTGGTTTTTTGAGAAAATCTGTTAAAAACTTCTTGAAGATTGAATGACTCAGTAGTCGTTGAAGTACTTGTTTCTATTTTAGGATTATAATTGAGAAACTTTTTTGTAGCTTCATTTTTAATAGTTTGATCTGGAATTTTATCTAGAAGCTCAAGAATCTCTCTGTCTTCTTTTGTTATAACATTAATTTTATTACAAGTACAGTTTCCTAAACATTCACATGTTTCAGAGACTGAATTGCTAGTTGAATATTCTTCTAAAACATTTAAGTCATTATTATCATAATCTGAAATGCTAGATTCATACTCTGAGCTTGAATTTTTATCATTGAGAATTAATTTGCTTATTTGAGTTTTTAGTTGATCAGAAATTTGTAATTCATTGATCTTTTTCTTAACATAACAATTGTTTGCCATGTGTCCAGTTTTACCACATTTATAGCAAATAATTATATCTCTTGATTCAGTTTGCTTATGAGGTTTTTTGTTGAATTTTTTATAAGGTTTTTTCTTATAATAATTATCAGTTTTATCATATTTGTTAGTTTTATCATATTTTGTCTTAAACCTTTTGGTTGAATATTTCTTTGAATATCTTTTAGATTTGGACGATGTAGGAGCAATTATATTTTCATAACCATATTGTTGACAGAAATTACCAAGTTCTTCTTTATTATTAATTCTGTCTTTCTTTATCTTGGCTTTAAGTTTTATATCTGAACAGATAGCTAATCTATCTTTATTAATGTAACCAGATATTTGTCCATAAGTTAATTCTGCATAAGGAATTTGATTATTATATTCTTCTCTTAATTTTTCTGTTATTTGTTCTGCAAAAAGTTTTGGTAAGCCTGCAATGAACCTTTCTTTCCAAAAGGCTTCGCTACAGTCTGGTCTTATCATTACTTGATAAACCCAGATCTAGCAATCAAGAATATAGAGAGAATCTAGAGAGCAAATATGTCATCCATATATTGAGAATTGAGTACAAATGACAATATGCATTAAGTGTTCTAAGAGTGTTCTCTAACTATTGAACTAGACAAGCCTATTTATACCCATAACATACAAGGTATAAAGACATTATGAACTAATACAGTACATTGACTTTACAGTAAATCTTGAATACAATAATGCTCTAACAATCTCCCCCTTTGGATTCAAGATTTAAAAAAAATATAGCAACAGTCTTCAGCTCTTGATCTTCAAAACTTTAACTTTGACTTTGACCGTTGAAACCTTGGCACTCTTCAAACAGTTGAATCTTCACAAGGATGCGAAGCCTTCACATTTTTGAACATTTAGGTGTAAGCACAATCCGAGTCTCTCAGATCTAATATAACCATATTCAAAAACACTTCAGACTTCACATGATCCGAAATCTTCAACATTGAGCAATCCGAATCCATATATGAGTGATTCGAAAACATCTTTGTCTTTCACAATGTAAAGTCAATCTTCTTCAAAAACTATCTTCATCTCTTTGACCTTGAATTGTCTTCGACATGAAATTGAATTAAACATTTCTCCCCCTTTTTTTGATGAATGTGAGCATCATGATCATCAAAAACCTTTTTCAATTTCAGTCGCGTCTCTAAGTATTACTAACAATCTCCTCCTTAATGAATAACCTTGCTCCCCCTCAAAATAAGATTTCTGGAGCAATTTGTTTTCTCCCCCTGAAAGTATGCATATATTTCATTAAAAATATTCATTTCAAATATAGTGCATTAATGAAAACATTTATACAAGGAATATAAAATCCATTGAACCACATTTTATAACTACTAACATTTGATCATTTGAAAACTTTACAAAAGAAATCCAACTTAATGAAATTTAACAGATTTTTCAATCAAAAGAAATCAAATGCATGTGTTTGGATTCAAGTACAAGTCATCATTGTATATCAAGTTAAAAATGTTCAGTTTCAACCCCTTTATTAAATCTATTTGGTGTGCTAGCATGCGAAATATGATTAGCATCAAGCATATGCAATTCTAAAACATATAAGAATACTTTGCTCTACTCACACTATTTGTCCAAAATCAGGATTTTCACAAATTTACGGGTTTATCGCGACTTTGTATTTTCCCCAAGTTTCAAGAGATGTGTGCTCATTGGCATCTTTTGATTTTGTGCACATTGGCATCTTTTGATTTTGTGCTCAATGGCATCTTTTGATTTTGAGCTCATTTGCATCTTTTAATCAAAAAGTTTAGTAAGAATAAGATACACCGTTAAACATGACTTTCTATCTGGTTCTATAGCAGGATTTGGGTTAGCAGATCCCAGACCAGTTGGCCTTAGGTGCTAGGTGACGAGCACCCCTTAGAACTTAATTTCCCAAACCAGAAAGGCCACATCGATATATCTTAAACCCATCTGTACCAGTAAAACATGGCTTTCTATCTGGTTCTATAGCAAGATTTGGGTCAGCCGATCCCAGACCAGTTGGTCTTAGGGACTAGGTGTCTAGCACCCCCTGGGACTTACTCTCCCAAACCAGAAAGGCCACAGGTACAAACTTTCAAACTAAATGATTTTTATTTGTTTATTTGATGCATCGCAATCACTTGGTTCTAAAAACATAATGCTTCCCCCATATTTTCGTTTCGGATCCTTCATTGTTTACTGTTCATCATGGTTTCGGATGCTACTGCTGCTTTTGATGGTTTAGATGGATTCGAATTGTTCTGAGTTGATGGTTTCGAATCTTGTGAAGTCAGAAATATTGCTGAATTTGGTCATCTTAGTTTTGAGTTTCAGAATGTGCTTACACCTAAAAGTTCAACAATGTGGATGGTTTCGCATCTCTCTATTCCTATCTCAAATGGTTTCGGATTCCATTTATTCAGATTTGGCATGGTTTCACATCCTTCATGATACGAATTCTCATGGTTTCGGACCCTACTTGATTCGAATTCCGTTGGTTTCGTACTTGCCTTGATACGGATTCCATGGTTTCACACCCTTCTTGGTACGAATCCCCATGGTTTCGCACCCTTCTTGGTACGAATCCCATGGTTTCGCACCCTTATTGATTTGAATCCCATGGTTTTGAACCTTTATTGATTCGAATCCCCATGGTTTCGAACCCTTATTGATTCGAATCCCATGGTTTCGAACCCTTATTGATTCGAATCCCCATGATTTCGCACCCTTCTACATCCGAAATCATATGGTTTCACAACCTTCTACATCCGGATTCCATGGTTTCGTATCCAACTTGATACGAAACGGATGGTTTCGCACCCTCTTGCATCCGAATCCATATGGTTTCGCATCCTCTTGCATCCGAATTGATGGTTTCGAATCTACCTACATGTGAATTCTGATGGTTTCGGATCCAAGAAATTTATGTGAAAAATATTTCTAATAATAAAAATAAAAATAAAAATAAAAATAAAAATCCGCTAACCGGTTAGCGGAACCCCCGTGCTAAGTCTCCGGAGGGGGACATTGTTCTTGGACTTTAGCATAACGCGTGTGTGACATCATTCTGATATTCAGCTTGCCACATACTTTTAGCAATTGTCAAAGTTTAAAAGGGCTCTAGTCTTTCAAGATTTTCAGAAGGTGAGCGTTGGAATTCAGTCTTTGATTGGATTGGAAGAGACGCTTGAGTATTTGCAATCATTATTCTGAAGTTTTGTTGACGATGCTAGACCTTTGAGTGCTCTTAATCATTTTTCTGACTTGATCAACCAGAATTATGAGAGCTTGCAATCATTGTTCTGGAGCTTTGGTTGTGATTCAGACTTTTGAGTGCTTATAATCATCCAGCTATTTTTGAAGATTGAAGTTCTGGATTCTCTTCATTCAGTGGTTTGCAACAGTAAATGATGAGTGGTCCGAAACCAAGCTTGAATGATCCGAAATCCTTATGAATGATCCGAAATCTTCATGAATGATCCGAAACCTTCACTTAAACACCAAAAATCACTAAATCAGCCATAACTTTTTCAATTCTTGATCAATTGTAATGAAACTTGCACAGATTTGTTCGAAATTTGATTCCACACGCTTTCTTAGTTGATTTCAAATCCCAAATCGATCAAATTAATCGACTTTTGATCCAAAAACAGTAAGAACAAGTTTTTCGAACAAACAGGTGTAAAATGATCAATTCGATGAATTTTATGCAGAATTTGGTAGAAACTTGTGTATTAAAGATGATCAGGGATGAAAAACGAGTTCAGTAGTGTCAAGAATCAATCAAAAAGATCAAAAATGGCAGAAAAGATGAAATCTGGATGAATAGTAATCGAAGAAGGGTCAGAAATCTCGATGAACAATGTTCGATTAAGGATCCGAAATCATCAGCTACAGTGTAAAAAATCTTCAATTTGGTCTTTGATCTGCTTGAATTTTCTGTTTAGCTCTGATACCAATTGATAAACCCAGATCTAGCAATCAAGAATATAGAGAGAATCTAGAGAGCAAATATGTCATCCATATATTGAGAATTGAGTACAAATGACAATATGCATTAAGTGTTCTAAGAGTGTTCTCTAACTATTGAACTAGACAAGCCTATTTATACCCATAACATACAAGGTATAAAGACATTATGAACTAATACAGTACATTGACTTTATGAACTAAATCTTGAATACAATAATGCTCTAACATTACTTTTGATAAAAACATATCTTTATACCATCTGTAATCTTGTAGTTTTCTACAAGTGAGGTTTAAGAGTATTTCTGAACTCTTTTCTTGAAATAGAGATGGATCTCCTATTGTAACGTCCCAAAAATTACAAGCAAATTTAAATTTTTAAATAAACAATTCATTTATAACAACTCATTAATTGATCCCAACGTTTCGTTTGCAAACACATAATTAATATCTTTATAAAATAAAACCAGCGGAATAAACGTTTAATTATTAAAACCATAAAAACAACCAGCTCTCCTCGCGCGCCAGTGTGTACTCGTCACGCCTTAGAGCCGCCCGTACGTGAAACCACAATCTGTTGGGAAAGGGTAAGCACGAAGCTTAGTGAATTCTACACCATAAGTAACACAGTTATTTCCACACCACCATAAACAGATAATTGCACATAAACAACATTCAAGTCTACGAACAAATCATAACCTGCATACTCACACCAACCCACCTAATAGGCATACGTCGGTCCCACCGACCACACGACCATCGTGTAAACGCAACCCGGCACCCCCGGGTTCATACGCCACCCGCGTATACAACCTTCGGTCCCACCGAATTACTACGCCACCCGCGTATGACACCCTCGGCCCCGCCGAACTCCTACGCCACCCGCGTAGTCACAACAATAAAGGTCCGACTAGACACCCCACTATTTAACCCCGCATTAAAAGCAAATAGAACTACCACATACGTACACAACGTAATGTAAAAATAACCGACATTAGTTATAGTGAGAGAACTCACCTCGAATGCGCGCCTAGCTTAACAACACAATTCAAGCTTCACAATTACGGTCACTTCCCAGCACCTAAACGCATGATAAAACGTGTCAATACGAGACCCGGACCCTATGACACGACACACGCTTAAACCGTCACTAAAACTATTTTCCGCTCTCGCCAAACAGGTCTGTTCGGGACCTGTTTCGACCCCTTTAAACCCAGATAATTCCCAATATTATTTCATGACCAGAAAGTACTCTGAGTTAGGGTTCCAAGGACATATTATACGTCTCCTAACGATTTTTCTACAATTTACTACGGATTTTACAAAACCAGTTTACAGAACAGCGAAATTCAGCACCTTTCAGTATAAAACGACAATTTGACCCATGCTACGCCCCGAACTGGGTTTTGCACAAAACACAGAAAAGTTTCTAGATTCAAAAAGGGAACTTTTGACACCGGTTTCACCCCAAACCGAGTTACGAGCAGAAAGTTATGGTTTTCGCATGATCAAGGCAGATTCCAGAAATTTTCACATGAAATGACGAAACACCGAACTTGCGACCACTTTTTCGCCCAGCTAGAGACCGAACCAGTTTTCCGCTAAAACACGGAAAACGTGTCCGACCCCGAACTTGAACCGTGGGCGCCAGTTTCGGCTCAAACGGAGTTACAACGGAAAAGTTATGATCAAACGAAAACTGGACAGCACACTTAGAATTTACGTAAATTGATAATTTTATAAAACGGTTTACGCGATTCGGGTTTGCAACTAAGATTCACGCGATTAGGATTTTAGGTTATAAGGGCTGGGTCAACCTCGCACCACCCACTGCCACCTCCGGCAGTGGTGGTCGCCGGCGACGGCGGCGGCGGTGGTTTACGAAACTTTGGCGATAACGAGAAAACGAACAAACCAACTAATCCTATCACGTCCACCCCCTTCACACACGTTCGACCCACCCTCAAACAGCCCACCATCACAGCCCCCGGCTGGTGGCGCCCGGCGGCGGCAACTGGCGGCAGCCATGGCTGCGGCGGCAGCCATGGTGGTGGTTTCGTGATGGCGCGATGGCAACGAAAAGAAACAAAAAGAGAGAAAACTCACCTCGCAACAAAAAAAAACCCAGCAGCGTCTCGACGGGATCCCGGTCACCGGCTCGATCTTTCTCTTTCTCTCGCACCCCCTCTCTCTCTCCGGCGAAACTCAGCGACGGCACCGGTGGTGGGGTGGCACGGCGGCGACGACAAGAAGGGGGAAAGGAAAGGTGTTTTAGGGTTTGTTGGGTTTTTTTCTTTGGTTTTGTGTGGTTTCCGTGAACAAGAAAAACGAAAAGGGAATGGGAATGTGGAACCGACCCCATGCATTACTTTATCCAAAAAGCCACATTTAGTCCCCTAGGTTTTAATGTATTTTCAATTTTATCCAATTTAGTTTAGGATTCAACATAATGACCATTAACATAATAGTTAATTCGTTTAAAAAAAACATATAATTAATTAAATAAAATGTATATCGGGACACGGGCTTTACAACTCTCCCCCACTTGAATTAGACTTCGTCCTCGAAGTCTATGCCCGTGAATAGCTCTAGATAGTTCTCCCTCATCTCAACCTCAGGTCCCCAAGTCCACTGGACCTTCACTGACTGGAATCTAAATTTTTCACTCCGCCCAAAAATTTCTCGAATACTTTTCTTACCACCACTCCTTCAAGAACACTGAAAACGCGATTGGAAGAACACTTGTCAGGATCGAATCTTAACAAGATTAACAATACTTAGAATTCAGAATTAAAGAATCTGCGGAATAGAACTTTAATTCACACAATCAATAGAACAATAAATCAGAAAATACACAGGTGTTTGTATTCACTGCTTTGACTCACAAGATTACAACCAAACCTCAATCTCGTTGAACAAGCTCAACAAGACGACTTCTACTTGTCTAGAAATAGGGTTCTTAAACCTTGAGGTTAATTCTCTCTAAAACACAATCGAATTCTAATTGTATTTCGTATATCAGTATTTTCCGTATCCCTAATAGCTATCTGTCAACAACTATTTATACACAATAATTACAAGATAACTATCAAAAATTAAATGATCTTCAGAATATTCTTTTAAGCATATCTTCAATCATTCCATTTTTATCTCCTTCAATCTCGCATTCCATGTTCTGATCACAAGCAGTATTAACTTCATTCTTCTCAAGCAGTACTAATAATCTTCCAGCAGTATTAACTTCGATATGCACAAGCAGCACTAATATTCTTCGTAAGACACCAACAGTACTAACTTTTGATCAGCAGCATTAATGTATCAGCAGTACTAACCTTGAACTAGCAGTAGTATCTTTGTTCTGGCAGTACTAACTTTGATCTGGCAGTAGTAATGTTGTTCTGGCAGTACTAACCATACTTAGCATATCTTCAGTTCCCAACAATCTTCCCCTAACTTGACTTTTCAGGATGAGAAGTTAAGTTCTTCAGATGATGCTTCCAAAACCTAATCATCAACGCATAAATTTGGATCCAATCCCAGACTTTGATTGAGAATCCTTTTTACAAGGTATCTTGCCATCTTAGAGTCTTTGTCACTCACCAACTTAGCATGCAACATTCCATTCAACTTTTTCATGCTGTGCTTGTATACAACATCCACCAAATAATATTCATGAAATGTATTGTCAAGAGAGATGACATACACTCCACAATTCTCAATGAGCATCCAGTTGGTAATGACTTGAAAATTCCTTGCCATCAAATACTGAACTGCTTCTGGTTTGAACATTAAGCACAAGTATTCAAGAACCATCTTGGTGATAGACATACCTTGCTCTGTCAGCATGTTTCCATATAGCCTCATTCCCACCTTGAACATCTCTTCCAAGTCAGATCTAGAGCATGTTCTGATAAGTTTTCCCCAAGTAGGACAAACTTCAAACTTTCCATCTGCCCTTTTGATTCTGATGAACTCCTTTCTTCTATCTTTCAATGTGTCCCAGAAGATGATCTCAGGAGGCATGGAAGACAATGGTTTAGCCTTGATTGGATTAGTATCAACCACAGTTATATACATATCACATTGAGCATTTGATTGTGATTGTACATTGCTTGGTTGACCTGATGAAGTTGTCACTTCTTCTTCAACAACTTTTGGATCAGATTTCTCTTTCACTGCTTCCTCCTGGGCTTCTTCTACAGTTGGATCCACCCTTGGCTTCTTTACATCTTTCTTCTTTGAAGCTATGGACTTTGTTCTTGGCCTTTTGGTTGACATCATCTTTGTTCTTTTAAAAGATTTAACAGCTTCAGGAGTGGTTTCAGCTGTTTCTTCTTTGTGGCTCTCAGCAGCACTAACAGTTTCTGCTGCCTTTTGTTTTTCAGCAGCAGTAACCATTTCTACTGCTATAGCTGTTACTGCTTCTTTTATAACCTTTAATGCTGCTGCTTCAACACTATCCTTCACAATCCAATATATCTCTGCATCAATCTATGCTTTAGTTACTGTAGGAACAGATTCTGCTTTCTTCTCACTTTCAATTACTGCTGCCTCCACAAGATTCTTCAAAATTTCAGTTACTGCTGCTTCAGTCTCAGACACTGCAGCATTATCTGTTTCTACTGCTGGTTCTGTTTCTGCTTCCTTCTCAATATCAGCAGCATTAACTGTTTCTACTGCTTTTTCTGTTTCTACTTCTTTCTCAATCTCAGCAGCATTAACTGTTTCTACTGCTGGTTCTGTTTCTGCTTCCTTTGTAATATCAGCAGCAGTAACCGTTTCTGCTGCTTTTTCCGTTTCTGCTTCCTTTGTAATATCTGCAGCCTGCTCAGACTCCCCCTCAACCTTATACTCATACTCCCCCTCAATCTTTGCATCCTCCATGTTTAGATCAGAGTCTAACCCCCCCTTTTTGGAAGCATAAGAGGTTGTTGCTCTCCTTCTCAAAACATACTGAGCTTTCTTCCTTCTGTGTAGCAGTTTGGTGATCAGCTTCTTATTCTTTTCTATCTTGGTGTTTTGATGAAGAACCACCTTTTTAAGCTCATCTATCTCCTTCTGCTGATCCATTACCTCAATGTTGATGTTTGCTATGGTTTCCATCAATTCCTCGTAAGTATATCTATCCTCACCTGATTTAGAAGTGTTTACCTCCCTTTCAGGATCATTGGAAGTTTTAGCAGGTGTCTCTTGCCTAGCAAAAGCACTACCTACCCCCTTGGTTTCTTGGCACCTGGGACCTCTGGATGATTTCTCACCCTGAGTTGCCGTGAGGAAGGTCTTAGTTATTTTACCACTGGCCTTCTCTTTGTTAGCAGAAGTAGTGGCAGCCTTGCGACTCACATGCTCAACCTTCTCCTTAGTGAGCACCTTCTTGGGGTTGGGAGACACCCCTGTGGTTTCCCTTTCGATATTCTCCATTGGAGAATGCTCCAACATAGGGCTTAAGGGCTTCGGGCTCTTAGGAGATACATCAAGGGAAGGAACCTTGTGTACCTTTCTTCGTTCAAATTTCTTGGTTATTTTGGGAGTGGGTCGTTCAAGAATGGACTGAGGGATGTCTTTTGTGATGGAAGGTTGGGATTGGTCATCAGTGGGTGTGTCTAATGAGGGCCTTGACCCTGATGCCATACCTTCAATTTTGTGGGACACAACCATCATTGTGGAGAACAATGGTGTGTCAACTCCTTCCGAGTCCCTAGGAAGTCTCCTCATATTTGAGAAAACCTTCCCTTTAGGGGGTTTTGGTACATATACCTCATCAAATAGAGGTATATCCGTCAATTCCTTAGTTATCACTTCTTGAACAAACCTTGGATACATATAAAACCGCTTTTTGGATTCCAGGTTTGATACAAGATCATTGAAAAGCATTGCTGAAAAATTGAACTTTCTGGCAGTGGTTAAGCAGACCAAGGCATACGCAATGGTACTGCTAAACTCACTCCATCCAGTTGTTTTCTTTGAAATACAGTGCATAAGGGTATGAACAAGAAATCGCCATTGAGTAAAAAACTTTGATTTGTAGAATTTAAAAACTCCAATGGGACCCTCATACCCCATTCTTTGTAAAGTTGAGTATAGTTCTTCATTGGAAATAGAGGTTATACCTGAGGCATCATCCAATCGAAGAGTGATGCGAAGGAGTTCTTCTGAAACTTTCAAGGGTTTGTCACATACCCTTGTTTGGATGACTTTCTGCCCATCTTCGGATTCCACGGTGGCATTGGCCCAGAATTGCGTCTGATGCTCGATGTAGATAGTCGGATTCACCGTTAGGGCATAAGAAATATGAGTGGACTTGAGAAAATCCACAATGTCGTGAAATCCTGCTGCCTGCTTTGGCTTCTGAAGCATCGCAATCTCATTATGCTCGTCGACAAACTCCATAATTGTTGTTCTTCCTGAGGATTTGGATAGAAAACACAGAGATTGAGAAAGAAGTAGGTTAGAACGAGAGAGAGAAGAAGTTAATGCGAAGAGTCGTTATGAACTTTGGCGGGCAAACAGGGGTATTTATAGCAGTATTTGCCCTAGATTTTCAAAAGCAGTATTAACGACATGGCAGTATTAACTACTAAGCAGTATTAACTACTAAGCAGTATTAACTACAAAGCAGTATTAACTACTAAGCAGTATTAACTACTAAGCAGTATTAACTACAAAGCAGTATTAACTACTAAGCAGTAGTAACTACTAAGCAGTATTAACTACAAAGCAGTATTAACTGCTAAGCAGTATTAACTACGCAATAGCAGTAGAAAATATGTACTAGCAGTAGAAACTCTGCACTGGCAGTAGTAACTCTGCACGGGCAGTAGTAACTACACTTGCACTTTTCAGCATTTGTCTATCTGAGGGAAACTGAGGTTCTGAACATAACAGGTTGTATCTCAATTGCTCAACATTCTCAACTGTCATCTTACCTTTACCTCTTATCTTACCTATACAACTTTTCTTACCATTTCCTCTTATCTTACCTTTACCACTTATCTTACCTTCTGCAAGATTATTCTTAAGAGCAACATGTCCTCCATCAATTCTTGAGGCAGGCCATGTTACCTGTCATGTGCCTGGAGCAACCACTATCAACATGCCAGATGCTCTTCCCCTTGATCTGTTGGTTGTCCTGCACATCTGATAAATCAATTAGTTTTTATTGGGAACCCAAGCCGAAGTGGTCTTGGGTCTCCCTTGCTCATCAAAGTACTTGCATTGGGTTTTGATGAGATTTTCAAATTTAGGTACTGCAGAATTGGAGTATTTTGTCAATATGATAGGTCTGGCAGCACAAACACTAGAAGCAGTATTAACCTTAGAAGAAGTACTAACAGAGTTAACACTGCTAGCAGCAGTACTATCTGTAGATGAAGCACTAACAGTGTTAGCAGCATTAACACTGTTAGCGGTATTAACTTTTGAAGAAGTACTAACAGTGTTAGCAGCATTAACTGAGTTAGCAGCACTAACTGAGTTAGCAGCACTAACAGAGTTAGCAGTACTAACAGAGTTAGCAGCACTAACGGAGTTAGCAGCACTAACCGAGTTAGCAGCACTAACTGAGTTAGCAGCACTAACAGAGTTAGCAGCACTAACACTGCTAGCAGCAATATTGCTTCTAGCAGCACTATCCTTGTCAGCAATACTATCTGAGGTATTAGTGCTTTTGGAGACCCACATATTGACACATTCCTTTTCAGTCTTTTTCTTCATGTGGCTTTTGGATTTAGTTTGTTTCTTAGCCACATGGTTCCTTATAAGCTTCCTATAACCATTGGATTTATGAAAAGGTCTTTGAAAATTTATCCTTTGGTTAATAGGATTGAAATAACAGTGTTTGGCAAGGTGATTCAATCTGCCACGGATAAAACAAGGCTTTGGTCTGTTAATCCTTTGCAGATCAACTCCTTGCTTTTGTGCCCACTGGTTATTCCAATTTCTTTGATTTCCCCTCTTTTTATCATGTTTTTGGGGCTTATTCTCTTGAGGTTTCTTGCAAGAACAATGTTCACAAGTTTTAGAGTTCACAACAGTGGTCTGTGTATAATGAACTCTCTTTCCCTTTTCAGTCCTTTTCATCTCATTGTTCTTAACACATGGACTTTCACATTCCTCATCAGATCCTACTTTTTCAGTCTCATCCTCAACAACTACTTTATCTAATGGATCTACTTCAGTGGCTCCTTTAGGTAAGTCCTTCCTATCCTTGGTTTCTAATAGGTCTGACTTAGGAGGGATGTAGTTGTTGTTGTAGGGTGGGGGTGTGGCATTGTACCCTAGGCCTGTTTTCATCTTACTGTGGACTTGAGCATTTAATATGGTGTCCATAGCTTTAGAAGCTTTTGAAAACTTTTCAACATCAAGTTTAACCTTTTCAAGTTCTCCTTTTAGTTTCTCACACTCTTCCCTGGATTCTTTAAGTTCGAACTCCAGACCACCCTTTTCCCACTTCCAGTAGTTTGTATCATATGAGTGTTGAAGTTCATTGGCTTGAAAAGCCTTAATTTGTTCTTCAAACCTCTCAACAATCAATACATAATCTCTTATGTCCTTTTCTAATCTCTTAAGGTCATCACACATTCCTTGATTGTGATCTCTATACCTTTTAACAGTGTCTATACAAGCTTGAGAACATAGATTAGATTGTACCTCAGTGGGAATATCTGAAACTTCAGCCATAAGAGCTTGATTTTGAATGGTCTCTTCTGCTTGATCACTCCAATCAAAAGTACTGTTTGATTCAAAAGAATTTTCCATAATGATAGTAGAATTCTAAGAAACACAGGCTCTGATACCACTTGTCAGGATCGAATCTTAACAAGATTAACAATACTTAGAATTCAGAATTAAAGAATCTGCAGAATAGAACTTTAATTCACACAATCAATAGAACAATAAATCAGAAAATACACAGATGTTTGTATTCACTGCTTCGACTCACAAGATTACAACCAAACCTCAATCTCGTTGAACAAGCTCAACAAGACGACTTGTACTTCTCTAGAAATAGGGTTCTTAAACCTTGAGGTTAATTCTCTCGAAAACACAATCGAATTCTAATTGTATTTCGTATATCAGTATTTTCCGTATCCCTAATAGCTATCTGTCAACAACTATTTATACACAATAATTACAAGATAACTATCAAAAATTAAATGATCTTCAGAATATTCTTTTAAGCATATCTTCAATCATTCCATCTTTATCTCCTTCAATCTCGCATTCCATGTTCTGATCACAAGCAGTATTAACTTCATTTTTCTCAAGCAGTACTAATAATCTTCCAGCAGTATTAACTTCGATATGCACAAGCAGCACTAATATTCTTCGTAAGACACCAGCAGTACTAACTTTTGATCAGCAGCATTAATGTATCAGCAGTACTAACCTTGAACTAGCAGTAGTATCTTTGTTCTGGCAGTACTAACTTTGATCTGGCAGTAGTAATGTTGTTCTGGCAGTACTAACCATACTTAGCATATCTTCAGTTCCCAACAACACTCCAACAATCGGAATCATTCCCAGTTAAACGACTTCGGTTGTCTCCCAACCTTAGATGATTCATACCTCCCGATTAAAATTTTCAAGCTCTAACCATTCTAAAGATGCTCACTAATATACCCTATAGGATACTCGAATCCGATCATTCCTACCATTAACTGCCGATTAACTTCTACGAGTTCTACTAGACTCCCAAAATTCACAATGAATCACATTAACAAACATCGGCCCCCCGCCGAATATCGGTCCAACCGAATAAATACAACCATCGGCCCAACCGAATAAATACAACCATCGGCCCAGCCGAATATCGGTCCAACCGAATAAATACAACCATCGGCCCAGCCGAATATCGGTCCACCCGAATAGATACAACCATCGGCCCAGCCGAATATCGGTCCAACCGAATAAATACAACCATCGGCCCAGCCGAATATCGGTCCAACCGAATAAATACAACCATCGGCCCAGCCGAATATCGGTCCAACCGATTACCATAACAAACATCGGCCACCTGCCGAACATCGGTCCAGCCGATTACCATGAATCACATAAGCGTGGTATTATCCTAGACACTAACACAGATAGATATCCCCTACAATCAAGTCCACTAACACACACGTAGGTCATTCCCTTAACCGATACTACCCGGCCTACATTACCCACACGCGTGGAATACCCAACCTCCCACCATCGACGTGTCCCCCAACACACGCTCTACAAAGCTAAATTATCTGAACCGAGGATACACCCTGACGCCTACCTCTCAGGTAATGCCTCAGGGCCCCGCACATCGGAATTACCTCTCAGGTAAGTGCCCACCACTATATCCTCCTAGCACCTACTAGAAAGCCTAGGCTATAAGACTTGAACACCGGGGCCTCACCCCGAGATACCCAACCGACCACTACCAGCGACTGACTAACGTGCCTAAGGATACAGAGCAAAACAGCCTACCCACAAGTGCCTATTCCGGTTTGTCTCCCTCACCCAAACGTGTAGATACTCGACGTGCAATGAATGCCAAACGGTGCGACAAAACAATTCATCAACAAGACTCCACCTTGAGTCATTAAAACCGAGCAATTATCCCATGACTAATTCCAAGTCAAAACCGAGCAAAATGCTCCACGCTTGCTAGGCCCATAAGTCGGTCAAAAACGCGTTTAAATAAAGTCTAAGCAAGAAATACTCTAAAATCAACATTAGTCCCAAACTCAACGCGGGTTAAACAAAAGAGTTTTCCCAAAGGACTCACACCCTTAAAATTCTCAAAATGACACATAACACTTAAAAGCGCATCTCCCAAATGGTTTACAAAATCTTTTACAGAAATGTTTCAACGTCTAGATTTTCCATTTCAAAAAGACCGTAAGCAATAAAACTACTATTACCAGGTCGGTAGTTACGCAAAAATGGACACGCTCGTCCCTCATATGGAAATCATGTTGAAAATCATTTCATTGCAGCTTAGTTCACTCACAAAACGTAAAGCGAAATAAATAATTTATTTGAAAATGAACCGTCACGGTTCTAGTAGGAATTGACTCATGACAAGTATTTAAAGTAACCGCTCGACCTTCCATCGGGTGCGACAAAAATGTGCACATAATTTCAAAATCAGTTCCATGACATTTGACCCCAAAATTCCTCTTTTTCAACAAAAATGTCGTGGCACATGGTTAACTAACAAATCTTACGCACGTCGGATAGTCATACAAAACGATGAAACGATTTACAAATATATTTTTGTTAAAACACAACTGTCTCGTGTAAGTTTCAAACTTAAAGATAAAAACCGATCCGTTTCCATCATTTGAAAATATCGACTAAAATCTCATAAAATCTCAAAAGGTGGGGTTCTTTAAATTGATTTCCAAGATTTCCCCAAATGGTCACATAAACAAATGAGATATGCACCTCGTGACATTAAACCCACACGACTCGACATGCCGTAAAACAAAACTTATTTTAACCAAAACACTCAATTAGCTTTATACAGACACCGTGGAATGTAACTTTTCGTCTCAACTCTAACATATGTGGAGGAGTTCCAATGTTAAAGTCACAAGCCGTAGTCACTTGCCCCACATTTAAACACCACAAAACACGGATATCATCTTACCCGAAAGAACCGTTGGAAAAATAACGAAAATGAGACAAATTCTAACAAAGTTTGCACTCCCGTGATAAACGATTTCATACACTTTCAAAACCATATTTCAAAATCTTGTGTGTGTGCTGAGCAGTTCCCAAAATTCCAAAACACCGTCCATACAAAGATTTGAAACACAAGAATTTGTTAATGCAATCTTATTTTCAAAATGACTTCGTGCATGACTCATTCGGCATTCAACGTCTCGACCCATACTACTCCGAAACTCTCCGGTCTACTATTGTCATCCAGACATTTAAACCTCTTAAGGAAAGTTGGGAAATCACATCAAATCATCTTACGGGTTTTCCTCAAATCAAAGTCGGCTCAAAAGCCTATGATTCTAGCACAATTGCCAATTTTTGACCCGAAATGGTCTACTTAAAACAAATATTACCTCAGCAACCTCAACTCCAAGTGTCAGGCACGAAAGGAAAAATGGGTAGCCCCGCTATCAAACATCACTACAGCAGACACCGAGTTAACTAAGAACGTACTTAAACACACAACTTAAGCAAAATGCAACTACATACAAATATCAAGTGATGAAATATACCTGTCACCACTTTAAGCGTAGCATGTGCCTCTTCCACCGTCAGTTAATGAACTCTACCTCGGCCGCCTCGGGTCCAGTCTGACCCACACGACCATCAGTAATACGCAAGGGAGCAGCCGCAAGAGCTCCTTGTGCCCCACCCCCAACAGTAACCCTCGGATTCGGGCAGTTGACCTTCACATGGCCCATCTGTTTGCAGTTAAAACAGACCATCTGTGGTGGTTCCCTGCAGTCGCGACCGTAGTGCCCCACCTGGCCACACTGGAAACATTTGTCATTTCTCCTTCTGCTACCATCCATGGTTTTATACCCACCGCTCCTTTGATTCAAGAGCGAGTCTGAAAACCTCGTTTTCTTTGGAACTACCGATTCTGGTGCAACGGCCTGCGCTGTTTTCCTCTTCTTAGTCTGTTCCTCTAACTCAGGTTCCTGGCTCCGAGCAGCCTCCATCATCACTACTACCTCATCACGAACGGCGGTAATAATCTCGGGGATTGCCTCCCTAATAGCACGCTTTACTTCAGCCGCGATCAACTCACGTATCTGCTCAGCAGTGATCCCGGCGCCAATCCCTGGCTCAGTAGTGTTGTTTCCCTTAGTGATGGCCATTTCTGGGGTAAAAATTACAACGAGTTATTAGCACATAATAACTCACACTAGCAACACTCACGCTCAACTCCTTGGATTCCTCGCGACTTTTCCCGACTCGAGCATTGATCCTGTGCTTCCGGTAGTAGGAGCTCTACTACTACCATCCACACCTATCATCGCCCGTTCCGAGTTCTATCCCAAGGGGTCCAAGTAGTTTCTAGCCGAAACTATACACATATGCCCGCACCGGCATATGTACACACTCTTCCTAGCTCCCTAGGAATTCCATCAAAACCACTACCCCTGCTACTGCTGAATCCCTACTTATCATAACGAGTTGCCTCGCGAATACCCGATCATATGCAGTGCGAAACAAATAGACAGTCGAATACAAGACTCTATCCTAGAACGGTTGGACTCAAACAAGAGCTGCGCAATAGAACTAAATCGAATATTCTAAGGCTATAAATCTCTTACTGCATACAACCTAGAGGGCATCCACTTAGTAACCTATCATAATTAGCATAAATTCCTAATAGCAAGTAGTTCAACATACAGCATAGTGTCCACAACAGGCAATCTAGCATGCATACTCTATGATCTAGAAAGCAATAAAACACTAAGTACTGTACCTTTCCCCTTTGGCTCCGGCTGACTGTACACACTGCGCCTCCGATCACCATTTCTCAAACGGATCTTTCCTTCGTTTTATTTCCCAAAAACTTTAAAGAAAATTTTTATAGCCGCAAACTTGAGATCAAACACACCGAAATGCGTTTGATTCACTCAAGCCGTGCTCTGATACCAAGTTGTAACGTCCCAAAAATTACAAGCAAATTTAAATTTTTAAATAAACAATTCATTTATAACAACTCATTAATTGATCCCAACGTTTCGTTTGCAAACACATAATTAATATCTTTATAAAATAAAACCAGCGGAATAAACGTTTAATTATTAAAACCATAAAAACAACCAGCTCTCCTCGCGCGCCAGTGTGTACTCGTCACGCCTTAGAGCCGCCCGTACCTGAAACCACAATCTGTTGGGAAAGGGTAAGCACGAAGCTTAGTGAATTCTACACCATAAGTAACACAGTTATTTCCACACCACCATAAACAGATAATTGCACATAAACAGCATTCAAGTCTACGAACAAATCATAACCTGCATACTCACACCAACCCACCTAATAGGCATACGTCGGTCCCACCGACCACACGACCATCGTGTAAACGCAACCCGGCTCCCCCGGGTTCATACGCCACCCGCGTATACAACCTTCGGTCCCACCGAATTACTACGCCACCCGCGTATGACACCCTCGGCCCCGCCGAACTCCTACGCCACCCGCGTAGTCACAACAATAAAGGTCCGACTAGACACCCCACTATTTAACCCCGCATTAAAAGCAAATAGAACTACCACATACGTACACAAAGTAATGTAAAAATAACCGACATTAGTTATAGTGAGAGAACTCACCTCGAATGCGCGCCTAGCTTAACAACACAATTCAAGCTTCACAATTACGGTCACTTCCCAGCACCTAAACGCATGATAAAACGTGTCAATACGAGACCCGGACCCTATGACACGACACACGCTTAAACCGTCACTAAAACTATTTTCCGCTCTCGCCAAACAGGTCTGTTCGGGACCTGTTTAGACCCCTTTAAACCCAGAAAATTCCCAATATTATTTCATGACCAGAAAGTACTCTGAGTTAGGGTTCCAAGGACATATTATACGCCTCCTAACGATTTTTCTACAATTTACTACGGATTTTACAAAAACAGTTTCCAGAACAGCGAAATTCAGCACCTTTCAGTATAAAACGACAATTTGACCCATGCTACGCCCCGAACTGGGTTTTGCACAAAACACAGAAAAGTTTCTAGATTCAAAAAGGGAACGTTTGACACCGGTTTCACCCCAAACCGAGTTACGAGCAGAAAGTTATGGTTTTCGCATGATCAAGGCAGATTCCAGAAATTTTCACATGAAATGACGAAACACCGAACTTGCGACCACTTTTTCGCCCAGCTAGAGACCGAACCAGTTTTCCGCTAAAACACGGAAAACGTGCCCGACCCCGAACTTGAACCGTGGGCGCCAGTTTCGGCTCAAACGGAGTTACAACGGAAAAGTTATGATCAAACGAAAACTGGACAGCACACTTAGAATTTACGTAAATTGATAATTTTATAAAACGGTTTACGCGATTCGGGTTTGCAACTAAGATTCACGCGATTAGGATTTTAGGTTATAAGGGCTGGGTCAACCTCGCACCACCCACTGCCACCTCCGGCAGTGGTGGTCGCCGGCGACGGCGGCGGCGGTGGTTTACGAAACTTTGGCGATAACGAGAAAACGAACAAACCAACTAATCCTATCACGTCCACCCCCTTCACACACGTTCGACCCACCCTCAAACAGCCCACCATCACAGCCCCCGGCTGGTGGCGCTCGGCGGCGGCAACTGGCGGCAGCCATGGCTGCGGCGGCAGCCATGGTGGTGGTTTCGTGATGGCGCGATGGCAACGAAAAGAAACAAAAAGAGAGAAAACTCACCTCGCAACAAAAAAAAACCCAGCAGCGTCTCGACGGGATCCCGGTCACCGGCTCGATCTTTCTCTTTCTCTCGCACCCCCTCTCTCTCTCGCTGCACTCTCTCTCTCCGGCGAAACTCAGCGGCGGCACCGGTGGTGGGGTGGCACGGCGGCGACGGAAAGAAGGGGGAAAGGAAAGGTGTTTTAGGGTTTGTGGGGTTTTTTTCTTTGGTTTTGTGTGGTTTTCGTGAACAAGAAAAACGAAAAGGGAATGGGAATGTGGAACCGACCCCATGCATTACTTTATCCAAAAAGCCACATTTAGTCCCCTAGGTTTTAATGTATTTTCAACTTTATCCAATTTAGTTTAGGATTCAACATAATGACCATTAACATAATAGTTAATTCGTTTTAAAAAAAAACATATAATTAATTAAATAAAATGTATATCGGGACACGGGCTTTACACCTATAAAGTGTTTTACAATACTAAAGTGAAGAGTAGCGATTATATCATCTTCTTGAGTTTGAGCTTGTTGATTGTTTTCAGTTTTGATAACAGTTTTCTTTGCATTAAGGACAATATGTTTATGATCTGCTATGTAATGATCCCACCAGTTTCTTAAAATACCTGTGAAACCTGATATGAGCATGCCTGCAATTTGTTTTTCATTATTGCCTTTAGTAAGATAGGAATTCGAGGCCATATTCATTTCTTGAATTATATTAAGAATTTGGTATTCTGATAGTCCATCAATGTTCCATTCATAAACTGAAGAACCATCATATGCACTTCTATTAAGAGACGATGTGTCTTCAAATTGAACATCTGGGAAAGTTGGTCTATGATAATAGTTTCTTGTTTGAGGGCGACCAGTACTAGTGGAATTGCCTTTAAAGGTTAATTTATTGGCAAATTGTTCATAAATTTGAGATATATCTTTTGATTCTGTATCTGAATCTGATTCTTGATTTAGAACATTTACATTTAAATTGCTTAATTTTTGTTCTAATTCATTAACTAATTTCTTATTATAAGCTAGATTAGTATTGGAATCAATTTGGTGGGGTATGAAAATTGGATTTTTATTGTTTTCTTTGACCTTGTCTTTAGAGGGAGGAATCTCAATTCCTTTAATATTATTATTTTGATTGTTTTCTAATCTATTTAGTTGTTGACTCATGGTGTTAAGAATTTCATTTGAATAATTGTTTTGATAAATAATGGTTTTAAAATTTTCATCTTTATCGGGTTTTGTAATGGCTAAAGGTGTTCCTATAAATTTATTATTTATTAAGACTGAATCTTTTGGAGGATGTATTGTAGTTATAATTTCATCACTCTTTATGAATTTATAATCTTGAGTTATTTTTGGGGTGTCATAGATATTAATAAACGGATTTGGAATATTTTGTTCTTTACAATATATTTCATACCAATTAAAAAAGGTTATATGAACATTGTTTTCTATATATATTTTCTCCATAAGAGTTGGTGTCTAAATTCTTTTCTTGAGTCATTAACAGATGAATGGTAAAAATCTCTTCTTTCTTTATTATTATCATAGTCAAATTCTTCTTTGAGGTATTTCATATTAATACCTGAATTATTCATTTTTGATTCATTCATATTTGTTCATTATATTGATTAATTTCAGTTTGAATTTCAGAAGGAGTAGGTTCGTAAACATAACTTTGAGAATCTTCAGATCCTTCTTGATAAAAGGCTTGAGGAATTGATTTATTAAAATCTACATTTTTGAATTTTAATGATTGAGATTTTTTAAAGGAAGGGGTTTTTGCTCTACTTATTGATCTTGTTGATAACCTCGAGGAGGCAAATCGGAGATTATCATAATTATTAAAACTAATATAAACTGATCCATCTTCATGTTCAATAATATTAGATATGTGATTTGAATTATCTATTGGTTTTGGGATACCAATATCTTGAAGATTCCAATTACAGGATTGAGTAATTTTGTTCCATTTAAGTCGTTTAGGAATTTGAATTTTTGTATGTTGAGGGCTGGCTTCAAATATTAATGTTTCATCTCTAGGACTAGATATCTTAGTTTTTGGTTCGATTGTTGAAGTCATAGTTTTGTAACATACTCTGTAGATTACAGCTACAGGTTTAGTGTTTTCTTTAAATTCTAAATTCTTCGTTTTGATAGTGAGAACTAAAGTATCTAATATATTTGGATCAAATAATCCTACTGAAAAGTTAGGATAACAATTAAAGTAAATCGGACCATTTGAGACATTAGTTTCTGCCATAGCGAGAATAGAATTTAGAAAATTTGTATGCCTAGCATCTCTAAGTATTAATAATATTGGGGCATCTATTCCTAATCTAAACAACGGTTTGATAGCAACTTGAACTAATCCAACATGTAAAAATTTGTAGTTTTGTCTATGTTGTATTATGGATGATTTGGATAAGATGGTAAGATTATTATAATCTCTATTGATTGATACAGTTTGTTCTGTGGTTTTAATTGAATATCCTTGGAAATAATCAAAAGTTCCTATTTTTTAAACTGTTTTAACATCTTGTTTGGGAATTGTCCAATTTGTTAGACTTTGCTCAATATTTGAAATATGAATTTCTGAAGAGTTCATAGTAAGATCATTTTCTTCTATGTTATCAGTTTCAGAAGAATGTTTCTTGGCCAATAAATTCATAACTTTATATTCTTAACAAAATGTATTTAAAGAGTTGTTTTAAGGGAAAGAAAATCGTTTTCTTTTAAATACTTCTTGAATAATCAGAGGGACCACCCATAAATAGTCGTGGTCCGGCTGGGCGGCTTACCTCGTGCGCCACTTACGCTAATCCAACCGACTGGGCTGACCAACACCGACATAAAAAGGCTGACCAACACTGACCTCCCGTTCATATTAAAAGAATATATTTTCTTAAATTTAAAACTATCTTTAAATATACCTTGAAAATTTTTACAAAGTTTAGTATTCATCTACCAATTCCCACCGTTTCTGGCTCTGATACCATTCTGCTCTCGCTGCAGGATCGTTTGAAATACATTTGTTGTTGAAAAACAATTTCAATGTTCTTTGTAACTATAAGTAATATTTACTAAATTTTTTTAAAATAAGACAACCGTTATTAAATACAGTAATGCTAAGCATGATTTATTAAATTAGATTATAATGAACATGTGGATAGACATTGTGGGAAGATCTTTGTAAAATTGGATCATAACGATAATGTTGTTGATAAATGACGAAAAATTGAAGTATATGATTTAAAACAAAAAAGTTTGTAACTTCATTAAGAATACTAATTGGATTATAACTTTGAATAAATAAATTTATATAATGCATATTATCAAAATTTTGCAAAATAAGGCAACCATTATCTGGAAATCAGGAGATTTTGAACATCTAGAAGTAGAAAATCTAAGTGAACTTCTTCTAGACATAACATTCTGAAAATATAGAGAGAATTTTTAAGAGTGGAGAAGAAACTGATGCCTTCACAATTCTGCAAACGTCTTCTTAAATAGGCTTGTGAGGCTCTTGAATAATTGGAGTGTTACCGGCATTTGTCTATCTTCCTTTTGAATAATTAAGAGTAACCGGCAACTGGCTGTTTTTTGCATTATCGTTATGCATTATTTGTGGTTGACAGCTTTTCTTGGTCTTTTGTGGTTGACAACTTTTCTTTGTTTTTGTCATTGGCATCTTCTTTGTCATGGGCTAGTTATTGGCCGACAAACCCTTTTGTCTTGTTAACACCTTTTGACTTTTGTGCCTGACTTTTGTACCTGTAATAATTTATCTTTGAACAAACTTTTGATAAATACAAAGTCAAAAATACGAAGGAGTGTATTCTCTACATATGAATAATAACACGATTTGAACAATAAAGAAATTGTCTACAAAGACAATTCACCAAAACACACACAAATTTAATCATAAGGATTGATGTCAGAATATGGGTCTTGAGAATCTTGAAATAGTTCTGTTTCTTGAGACCTGTTTGGGCTACTTGGAGAACCTTGTTTGATTTTTCTCATCAATCTTTTGATTTCATCTTTGGAGTTAGCAGCAAAAAACTGCTTTATTTCTTCATCTTCATTGTCTGTGTCTTGAACCTCTAGAACCTTCTTGAGAGTCTCAGGTAGTAGGGTCGTGGTAGAGACTTCGTAGTTTGTTGAATAGAATTCTAAGACTCCTTGGACTGTCATTCTTTGAACTTGATTCGAAGGGAGATTATCCCACCATTTGACTCGAACAACTCTTTGTAAGAGACTTGGAGAACTTCCAACTGCAGGACTAACGCAAAAGTTCCAGGAAATAATCCATGGAATTTTGAATAGGATGGAGAATTGAAGAAGATGTTCGAACTCAGGAATATCTTGATAAAAGATTTCTTTGAACTTTTGGAAGCCTTTTAAGATGGGATTTGGAAGAGTTTCAGGAATATCTCCTAAGAATTTGAACCATCTTACGAACCATCTTGGGTATGAACATTCAAAAATTTTGTCGAAAAAGATAAACCATGAATGAGAATAGTTTTGAGGTAAAAAAGGTTATACCAAGCATCTTGATAATCGTAGTAATTATAACAAGGGTATTTTAGATAGTTTGAGAGGGTTTTTTCTGCGTAAGGACGAGCTTTCCAATCTTGGGTAGATAGTATATCAAGAATATGAACCTTGCTAAATGCTATGATGGATCTATCAGAAGGATTAAAATTATGAGTAACTTTGATAGAACCTGTATCTTCTAAGATTGCTTGATAATACTCTCTTGGTTTTATACTGCTTCCTATGAACATGGAGTTTTTGGGGAAAAGGAAATCCGTAAGAGAATTAAATCCTTGATTGTAAATTCGTAATTCGTATTCTTCAAGGATCTTGATAGTTTGTTGATTAGGGTTTGGGGAGTATGAGCTATTTTCTTTAAAGGAAGAAGATTTGGTAATTTGAGGAGAGATGGTTTGGGTATTAGATAATACAATGGGGTTTTTTTGGGAATATTGTTTGGAGAAATGATAACTGGTTTTTGGACTAGAGATGAATAGGAAAGCTGAGCTTTGGTAGGAGTAATTGGAGCAAATCTATTTTGTGTAGGGAAAATAGATGATGAGGGAGTAGGAGCAGTGTTTGCTTTGAAGGGAGAAAGCTGCAATGTTTTCTCAGAATTTTGCATCTTTTGATCTTCTCTTTGGTTCATTTCACCTGTAAAAATTCTCTTGATAAAAAATCTGGGAGAGAATTATTTTTGCCTTTTATAAATTCTATTTGGAAGTCAAAATTACTTAATAATGCTTGCCATCTTGCAAAAATTTGTTTTGAAATAACATTTTTGATATCATTTTCTAAAATGGGTTTTGTAGATTGACAGTCTATACGTAATAAAAAAGGTTTCATATATAAATCATCTTCAAATTTTTTGATACACAAAACTATGCTTAAAATTTCTTTTTTAACAGTTGAATAATTTTTTTGAGTATCATTTCATGCACCTGAAAAGAATCTTACTAATTCTTCATTAGAATCTTTGTTAATTTTTTGTTTTAATATTCCTCCAAATCCTAAATCACTAGCATCAGTTTCAACAATGATACTAGCATTAGGTTGTGGTATACTAAGACAAGGCAAATATTTGACCCTTTCTTTAATATGTTTGACAGCATTTGTGTGTTCTTGAGTCCATGGTGATGGATTCTTTTTAAGTCTTTGATACAGGGGTTTGCATATAGTACCTAGATCTTTAAAGAAATCATGAACATAATTTAAAGATCCTAAAAATCTTTGAAGTTGAGTTTTGTCTTTTATTTCATCTGGAAATTTATTAGCAAATTCTAAGCTTCTTTGTATTGGTTTAATAGTTCCTTGAACAATATCATGACCTAGAAATCTAATATTAGTTTGAAATAAACTCATCTTAGTGGAAGAAATGACTAGTCCATTGTTGTGAACTAGATCGTAAAATACATTTAAATGTTTAAAATGTTGTTCTAAAGATTTTGAAAAAATTAACACATCATCAATATAAACAATAGCAAAATTGCTTATAGGGATAATAATGTCATTCATGATATTTTGGAATTCTGAAGGAGCGTTTTTAAGACCAAAGGGCATGACGTTCCATTCATAATGACCAAAAGGCACATTAAAACCTGTTTTGTATTTGTCTTGTTCATGAATTTGTATTTGCCAAAATCCTGACTTCATATCGAATTTTGAAAATACTTTTGCAACGTAGAGTCTTTTTAATAAATATCTTTTATTTGGTATTGGGTTTCGAATCCATTCTAAAACTTTGTTTAAAGGTTTGTAATTAATAACAAGTCTTGGAGAACCTCTTTCTAATTCAGCTGCGTTCATGACATAAAAAGCTGAACAAGACCAAGGTGATTTTGATGGTCTTATGAGTTTTTTGTTTAGTAAATCTTGAATTTCTTTCTTACAATGATCTTGCAATTCATTTGACATGTGAATAGCTTTAGATTTTGAAGGAATGTCTTTTTCATTAAAATCTTTTATATAGGGTAATTTAACAGTATGTTGTTTTCTTTTCCAAAAAGCATTAGGAAAAGTAGAACAGACATTATTTTCAAACCTTTCTTTTGTCTTTTTAATTTTATTTTGAATATTTGGATCTTGTAGATTATCTAGAATTCTTTTATAGCTAGTTTCATTGATTAAATATTTCGCTTGATTAACTTTGTTGTTTAAGTTATTCAGTTTTGTATGGATAATTGGGTCTGTAAATTTAAATATTATTTCTTTATTTAAAAATTTTGTACAAATACCTTCTTCAGTTATAGTAATTGGGTAAAGTTGATAAATAAAAGGTGATCCTAAAATTAAAGTTGAGGTTAAGTTTTTGACAAGGATTAAAGATGTTTAATAACAATAATCATCTTTACAAATATGAACATTAGAAACTTTATAAGAAATGTCAAGTTTTGATTCACTAGCTGATGATAATCGATTTGAAGTTTTCTCATAATAAATTGTAGGAATGATCCCTTCTTGGATACAATTCATATCAGCGCTTGTAACGTCCCAAAAACATAACATGCATTTATCCAGAAATAAGCATTCAGATTACATAATTAAACTTGTCCATAAACATTCATTCTTCTATACTAAACAAAATTGACAGCGGAAGTCTAAAATCCACAGCCGAGAGCTATATCTATAGTCATTAAAATCAAAACTCTGGAGTCGCTCTAGTCTCCAAAATCCTTCTTGAGTCACTCCTAATTCTTACTAGAAGAACCCATAGTGCGCTTACCTGAAAATGGTTTAGTTTTTGAAAAACGAGGGTTAGACCAAAAGGTCTAGTGAATTCCCTCCGAAATCAACATGTAAACAGTATGGAAAACATTTATAAAAGAATCATCGTAAACCTTAACATATCATCAAGCCTGGTACTGCACTGTGTATTGGATCACATAAACATTCCGCGATCGGGGGCCCCAGTAGAACCCTCTCGCCTCTTCCGGAGCCAACGCAGACTCCCCTTCCCGGAGCCTACGCAGACTCCCCTCTACTCGAAATAGGAGAAAACGAATTCCAACCTACCAGTCTGTCATATCTATCCAAGGAATCATCAGATCCCGAGGATCACTCTCTGACCCCACAGTGCAGACCGACTCCACATAGCACATCATTCTTTTCATAAAACATGCAGATTTAAATCCTTTAAATCATCATTCTCATTTCATCATATCATAATAAGCTTTCTTAAGTAAAACGTGTAGTTCATGAAAGAACATGCGTGACAGTTATAAACAGTTCATGCTCGTAAATGAAACCATAATCAGTTAAATCATTTAACGTTGTACGTCGCAAAAAGGTTTAGGGAACTCACCTTGGTAACGCTGAACGCACTTCTTAACTACCTCCAAGCTAATCCAATCGAACACCTAAGGGCATTAGGTTTAAATCAGATTAAACGGTTCAATCCTACTAACCAGTGAACACTTTCCGGTCATTAACACATTCCGGATACCCCAACAGTCCGGATACCTTGACTTCCCGGATACCCCAACATCCCGGATGTCCGAACTGTCCGGGTACTTTGACTTCCCGGACACGCCCTTTACCGGATACTGACACCCGGTAACCCAACTTATCCGGAAGGACACCCACCCGGAAACTCTCATGCACTCGCTACCCGGACACCAGCATACTATCCGGAAACTACTGAAGCCTCAAGAACATCCAGTGTCCGGAAACTACGATTTGTTCGAAAATTGATTATCAAAAGTGATTAAAAACCTGATTTCTACCCATGAGTTGATTAGGCATATAACTGGGTTCAATTCCCAACCATAAAACGTTCACTTAAACCATTTTTAATCCTTTAAATCGAATTACTAAGCCAAAAACCTCAAAACACACTTTTAAGGAAAAAGAGGGTGAAAGCTTATTGAATCTCCACATTCAGACTTAAACAATCCGGACTAATTAAGAAATGAATACTACAACAACAAGGAAAACGAATTTAGAAGGATTACTTTGTTGATTTCTTCTCTCTTTGATTCCTTTCCCAAGAACTCCCTTTCTCCTTATCTTTTCTTCCCAAGCCGCCAACCACACCAAGAGAAGCTGAAAATTAGCTAACCCTAGGGAATTGTGCCCTTTAATATCCTCTCTCAAATTTCCACATTGGTCCTCCAAGTATACTTCCATTCTTTAGACAAATGACACTAACTTTCATTCTTTCCCTAGAAAACCCGGTTGTTACAGCGCCACTATCAATAAGGGCAATGACAGTTATTTTAAATTCATTTTCTATACAAAGATTAATACTTGTATGCCATCTTTGATATGAAATATTTTTAGGGATTTTAATTTTTTTTATACTTGATTCTTCATTTGCAATCATTGTAACTTTAGGGATTTCATGTTGAATATTATTTTTATCCTTTTCGATTTTTGAGAGGCGTTCTTTGATGATCCTTATTTCTGTTTTAACTAAGGTTAATTCTTCTTGAAGTTCTTGAGTTGATATTGGTTTGGTTTTTTTGAGAAAATCTGTTAAAAACTTCTTGAAGATTGAATGACTCAGTAGTCGTTGAAGTACTTGTTTCTATTTTAGGATTATAATTGAGAAACTTTTTTGTAGATTCATCTTTAATAGTTTGATCTGGAATTTTATCTAGTAGCTCGAGAATCTCTCTGTCTTCTTTTTTGTTATAACATTAATTTTATTACAAGTACAGTTTCCTAAACATTCACATGTTTCAGAGTCTGAATTGCTAGTTGAATATTCTTCTAAAACATTTAAGTCATTATTATCATAATCTGAAATGCTAGATTCATACTCTGAGCTTGAATATTCATTATTGAGAATTAATTTGCTTATTTGAGTTTTTAGTTGATCAGAAATTTGTAATTCATTGATCTTTTTCTTAACATAACAATTCTTTGCCATGTGTCCAGTTTTACCACATTTATAGCAAATAGTTATATCTCTTGATTCAGTTTGCTTATGAGGTTTTTTGTTGAATTTTTTATATGGTTTTCTCTTATAATAATTATTAGTCTTATCATATTTGTTAGTTTTATCATATTTTGTCTTAAACTTTTTGCTAGAATATTTCTTTGAATATCTTTTGGATTTGGACGATGTAGGAGCAGTTATATTTTCATAACCATATTGTTGACAGAAATTACCAAGTTCTTATTTATTATTAATTCTGTCTTTCTTTATCTTGGCTTTAAGTTTTAAATCTGAACATATAGCTAATCCTTCTTTATTAATGTAACCAAATATGTGTCCATAAGTTAATTCTGCATAAGGAATTTGATTATTATATTCTTCTCTTAATTTTTCTCTTATTCTTTCTGCAAAAAGTTTTGGTAAGCCTGCAATGAACCTTTCTTTCCAAAAGTCTTCGCTACAGTCTGGTCTTATCATTACTTTTGATAAAAACATATCTTTATATCATCTGTAATCTTGTAGTTTTCTACAAGTGTGGTTTAACACTATTTCTGAACTCTTTTCTTGAAATAGAGATGGATCTCTTATAAAGTGTTTTACAATACTAAAGAGAAGTGTAACGTCCCAAAAACATAACATGCATTCATCCAGAAATAGGTATTCAAATTACATAATTAAACTTGTCCAAAAACATACATTCTTCTATACTAATCAAAATTTACAGCGGAAGTCTATAATCCACAGTCGAGAGCTCTATCTATTGTCATCAGTCAAAATCTGGGAGTCGCTCTAATTTCCAAATCCTTCTTGCCCTCTCACCTAGTTCTTACTACAAGAACACGTAGCACGCTTACTTGAAAATGGTTTAGTTTTTGAAAAACGAGGGTTAGACCAAAAGGTCTAGTGAATTCCCTCCGAACACAACATGTAACAGTATGAAAAACATTTATAAAAGATTCATTGTAAACCTTAACACATCATCAAGCATGGTACTGCACTGTGTATTGGATCACATAAACATTCCGCGATCAGGGCCCCAGCAGACTCCCCTTTCGCCTCTTCCGGAGCCTACGCAGACTCCCCTTTACCCGGATAGGAGGAAACGAATTCCAACCTACCGGTCTGTCATACATATCCAAGGGATCATCAGATCTCGAGGATCTCTCTCTAATCCCACAGTGCGGACCGACTCCACATAGCACATCATTCATTTCATAAAACATGCAACTTTAAATCTTTCTAAATCATCATTCCCATTTCATCATGTCAGATAAGCTTCCTCAAGTAAACGTGTAGTTCATGGAAAAACATGTGTGACAGTTACAACAGCTCATGCTCGTAAATGAAACCATAATCAGTTAAAACATTTAACACTTTACGTCGTAAAAAGGTTTAGGGAACTTACCTTTCGTTAGCGCTGCACGCCCTCCTTAAATATCTCCAAGTCAAACCAATCGAACACCTAAGGGCATTAGATTCGCATCAGTTAAACAGTTCAACCCTACTGTCCGGATAACTCTTTCCGGGCACAGCTGCTTTCCGGATACCCGCTACTTTCCGGACACTCAGCCTTTCCGGACGCTCAGCCTTTTCGGACACAACTACCCGGACGCTAGTCCTTTCCGGACACAAAACCTATCCGGAAACTCCCTACATCCGGACACTACGAAACACTCGGACACCCCCACTGTCCGGACACTACTGTCCGGACACTACTGTCCGGACGGGGCGACGTCCGGAAACCTACGGGCTGGACGAAGAACACTAATCCAAAAGTGATTAAAAACGTATTTTCTGCTACTAGCTCGATCAGGCAAACCCAAGGGTTCATCTACTAGCCATAAACACTCATTAATTTCATTTTAAACCATCCAAAACGACACCTAATCAACCAAAACCCAAAATATTCATAAGAAGGGTTTTTAGGTGAAAATCAAAGCAAACCCAATAGATTTCATCCTCAAATCCTAGACGAAAGAGAATAAGAACCTTGCAATCAACTGAAGAAAAATGGATGGGATGATTACCTTCAAGATTCTTCTCCTTAATTGATAGTTCACCCCCCTCTAGCTCTTCCTCCCTTTCTCTTCGTAGCCGCCAACCACAAGAACCAAATGCTGAATTCTAAAGTTCAGCCCTAGGAGTTTGTGCTTTTAAATACCTTCTAAAAAATTTAAATTTTGACCCTCCAACTATGCTTTCACTCCTAATACAAGAGACACTAAACTTTTACTTTTTCTATGAAAAACCCGGTTGTTACAACACCCCCCCCTTAAAAGAATTTCGTCCCCAGAATTCCTTATTGGAAAAGACGCGAGTATCATGCCCACACCACAACTGACACTCCCCAAGGTAATGCCACTTCTGACTCAGTCAACCACCTCATTAAATTGGAACCATGGAACATTGGATGCATTCCCTTCAGTTCTTACGGTACTCTAACTCGTAGGCTACAGTTCCTATTCGATCGGTCTTAACAATAGTAGGTTAAATAAGGCTTCTCATGCATCTATACTTCCTTTAAGAAGGAACCTGGCGAAATCCCCCGCTACAACACGAGATTCATTTACTAAGAAACAATCACTCACTTGACAGCTTGGCACAAGGTCCACCCTGTACATCCCGACAACTCACAACCCTGCACCACCCAACAATCGTCTATGCAGATAACATCTCCCTCTTCTCAGACCACCTAGACCACAGTTCGTCAAACATTTCTCACATCCTCACTACTTCACCACCCCATACTTATACGTAACTAAGAGTAGAGACCTCCAAACCCATCGTTGAAGTGTTCACCTACTCAAATTAAACTTATCCTGAAACACATCAATTCCTCGCTGATTGCCACGTTCGTTCATTCAAAAAGAGCATAACTCCGGTTATCCTCACTCAACTGGGAGGAGTAACCATGGTCACACCACTGTTATCACTAACTTAACTCATTCAGCTGTCTTATCCACTCCTTTTCTGCACAAAATCATACACAATTCCCTCCCTCAAACTCTTTCCAACGGTTCGCACACTTATCAATGACAATCTACACAACACTGCACCTTTCGACATTACTGTCAAGCTTACTACTTCCAATTTACTCATTTATTCCGACATACTATCTACACCTCCCCACATTAGCGTGGAGCACTACCCATCAAACATTACTTGCATAACCAAAAAGTTGCACCAAAATCCTAACTTAAGGCATTCAACCAAGTCGTCTTGAAACGACACTAGTGTTCAACGTCACTACACATTCTTTAATCTCCACCCCTTTACTTTCTCAGACATTTCTTTCACACATAAGCAACAGCTCACATTCCTTAAGGATTTCACATCCATTCCACCACATTTTGTCTATCACATCCATCATCTCCTTTAAGCTTCCAATGATCCCAAAATATGCTTACTTAGCAACTCTTACAACTAGAAACTCTTGGTTTCTCCTTTGGGTAACCACCCACCATCACTCCGTCATTCTATCCCGAACATAATCATCCCACAACGTCCACCTACACCCTACGTACTCCGACAAACTGGTTAACAATTCGCACACCTCATCCGAAATCCCAAAAAAGGATCCCCTCCAATGCTTCATTTTTCTAACACCAAGTTACTACAACGCTAACTGGCACATTTATCTTTGCAAATATTGCCACTACATGACCGTACATTCCTCACCCATAACATCACACTGCAGACCAAATCTCTCCTGATCATTCACACAACTAAAACTTGCCTTCATATTCTCCCGAATACATAATTGAGTCTATCTCGCTACTCAGTCCTTTCCCAACTTGTTTAACTATAACTTACTAGTTCTCAATTAGCTCAAACACAAACATTCTAGCTAGCTCTTTACGATCTGAGCTCTTACGTAAGTTGGACACAGTCCCTTACTAAACGATAAAGTCTACACACTCGCTTCGCTCGTGCGACTTACCTCATCATTCTACGAACCCTCCATACTTCGTAAATAGAACGCTTATTCAAAACAATAACTTCTCATCCTCTTAACACCCCTACATGGTGTTCTATCTACTTCCAACCTTATGGTTCAAGACTTCGGCCTCGGCCATCTTACACAACTGTCGACTTTTACAACAACAAATAACCTGTAACTACTTTCTTAACTTAGTCTTTAACAAAGGTTCCTTACGGAACCTACTCCTACCAACATATCATAACCACTTCATAATACGTCTCCCTCCTTTCTGAACTTACTCTTGTAACATCAATATCACAAGCTCACCTCAAAACTCATATCTAACACCGTGGACATCTCGCTTCTGCCTCTCAACACTACTCAACGAGTTGCTAATACCAACACCTCGATGACTTCTACTCCTTCCCCTGGGCCCAATCCGTCCCTCAACAACCATACATCCAGTTACCTAACAAGGGTGCGAACTCTCATATAACCGATACTATAATCCACTTCTGACTCTACCACTGTTCACCTTTCCTCTTGAACACAAATACTAAAGCTACAACATTCTTTCCTGATTTATCCGACACCTTTCCACTCTTGGAGTTCTTACTTATCTTAACATGTAATATCTTACGACCTAGTGAGTTTATAGCCTTCATGCATGACAACGCAGTAGATAAATCATTTCGTACATTTTATCATTTTAAATAAACAACACTTGCAAACAACTTGGGTACACATGACCCCCTCACTCTTATAACTTCAATTCCCTACACAACGATTCGAGAATCGCTTGCATGCATCTTCCCGTGAACCTGAATCTTACTCAATTTCGAACGATGTTATTACGAAGGTAATACGTTGAATGAAAATCCTTTTATACGACACAATTCCGAAAGAAATTACCGACACCAAGTAAACCAGTCGGTTCTCACATTCTTTTGTATGATAACAACAAGTCAGTACTCATATGATTGTAAAAGTTTTGCAGGCAAACGTTTTCTTGACCTTTGTAACAATTTAACTTATCATTAAAAGTGTGAAATACTTTGCAAATCGTTAAACTCAAAATTTCAATGTGCAATGTAAATGAAATCACCTCTTCTTTAAACATACGCGTGCACATTCTGACTCATTTTCGATCAAAATTTATATTTACACATTTAACTTAAATCGTGAAAATTTCATGCTACATAAAAGAACGCCATGCATGAGACTCTACTTTCCATTGAGGGCTACTCACTCTAACAAGGTCAACCGCTTTACTCACGCAACTTACCCTTGACCCTCTACCTTAGACAAAAGGTTGCCCTCCCGGTCATGCAATAACTTGTTGTACATGCATTCCGCATCTCACTTACTCAACCACTTCATACTATTTTCGCTTTGGTCGACTATCTCACTTTCTACTTCTACATGCTTCAATTCACTATAGGTACCTTATTTCATTTATCATATCATTGAAAAGCTCGACTAAGAAGTCAAGGCTCCATTGATACTTTCAAGGTTTCGACACGGTCCTTCCTTATCATCCGAACTGTTCTACTTCGTAATCTCTAGAACTGGGACTCTCCTGAAACAGGAGTCTTACTCAAACTCAACATTCATCCTCTTCGAATCCACGAAGAGCTACCTCTAGATGACTCATAACATTCTATACAACATTTCTTCTCTTCGATGTATACACACCTCACATCATATATGATCTTACACGACACTCCCCAACACTGGAGCTCGGTCTATCCCTCAGGGATTTTGCTGACCTATTCCTCAACGTTCTCCCAGCCATGGCGCTAAACTAAAAGAAACCGACAATTAATCCTTGCTAGACATGACACAACAAATTTGCCATAAGTAAGGTATTGTAAGCACGCACATGTACCTGTAAGTTCGTAATTACACTGGCCAGGTGTAATCCCAAACTCACCTTACACGTTTATCCTTGGCACCTTATTCCTAAGCGCATTTATAGTGATCGTTCCTAGAGGCAATCCTATGTCTCGGCTGTGTTCCTTATCTTACAGTTTAAGTTTAGGCCCGACTGGTCACCTAAATCCCTTAAACTAAGGCTCTGATACCATTTGTAACGTCCCAAAAACATAACATGCATTCATTCAGAAATAGGCATTCAAATTACATAATTAAACTTGTCCAAAAACATACATTCTTCTATACTAATCAAATTTTACAGCGAAAGTCTATAATCCACAGCCGAGAGCTCTATCTATTGCCATCAGTCAAAATCTAGGAGTCGCTCTAATCTCCAAATCCTTCTTGCTCTCTCATCTAGTTCTTACTAGAAGAACCCGTAGTACGCTTACCTGAAAATGGTTTAGTTTTTGAAAAACGAGGGTTAGACCAAAAGGTCTAGTGAATTCCCTCCGAACACAACATGTAACAGTATGAAAAACATTTATAAAAGATTCATTGTAAACCTTAACACATCATCAAGCATGGTACTGCACTGTGTATTGGATTACATCAACATTCCGCGATCGGGGCCCCAGCAGACTCCCCTAACCGGAGCCTACGCAGACTCCCCTTTACCCGGATACGAGGAAACAAATTCCAACTTACCGGTCTATCATACATATCCAAGGGATCATCAGATCCCGAGGATCTCTCTCTGATACCACAGTGCAGACCGACTCCACATAGCACATCATTCATTTCATAAAACATGCAACTTTAAATCTTTCTAAATCATCATTCCCATTTCATCATGTCAGATAAGCTTCCTCAAGTAAACGTGTAGTTCATGGAAAAACATGCGTGACAGTTACAACAGTTCATGCTCGTAAATGAAACCAGAATCAGTTAAAACATTTAACACTTTACGTCGTAAAAAGGTTTAGGGAACTCACCTTTCGTTAGCGCTGCATGCCCTCCTTAAATATCTCCAAGTCAAACCAATCAAACACCTAAGGGCATTAGATTCGCATCAGTTAAATAGTTCAACCCTACTGTCTGGATAACTCTTTCTGGACACAGCTGCTTTCCGGATACCCGCTACTTTCCGGACACTCAGCCTTTCTGGACGCTCAGCCTTTTCGGACGCTTAGCCTTACCGGACACAACTACACGGACGCTAGTCCTTTCCGGACACAAAACCTATCCAGAAACTCCCTACATCCGGACACTACGAAACACCCGGACACCCCCACTGTCCGGACACTACTGTCCGGACGGGGCGACGTCCGGAAACCTACGGGCTGGACGAAGAACACTAATCCAAAAGTGATTAAAAACGTATGTTATGCTACTAGCTCGATCAAGCAAACCCAAGGGTTCATCTACTAGCCATAAACACTCATTAATTTCATTTTAAACCATCCAAAACGACACCTAATCAACCAAAACCCAAAATATTCATAAGAAGGGTTTTTAGGTGAAAATCAAAGCAAACCCAATAGAGTTCATCCTCAAATCCTAGACGAAAGAGAATAAGAACCTTGCAATCAACTAAAGAAAATTGGATGGGATGATTACCTTCAAGATTCTTCTCCTTAATTGATAGTTCACCCCCCTCTAGCTCTTCCTCCCTTTCTCTTCGTATATCATCTTCTTGAGTTTGAGCTTGTTGATTGTTTTCGGTTTTGATAATAGTTTTCTTTGCATTAAGGACAATATGTTTATGATCTGCTATGTAATGATCCCACCAGTTTCTTAAAATACCTGTGAAACCTGATATGAGCATGCCTGCAATTTGTTTTTCATTATTGCCTTTAGTAAGATTGGAATTCGAGGCCATATTCATTTCTTGAATTATATTAAGAATTTGGTGTTCTGATAGTCCATCAATGTTCCATTCATAAACTGAAGAACCATCATATGCACTTCTATTAAGAGACGATGTGTCTTCAAATTGAACATCTGGGAAAGTTGGTCTATGATAATAGTTTCTTGTTTAAGGGCGACCAGTACTAGTGGAATTGCCTTTAAAAGTTAATTTATTGGCAAATTGTTCATAAATTTGAGATATATCTTTTGATTCTGTATCTGAATCTGATTCTTGATTTAGAACATTTACATTTAAATTGCTTAATTTTTGTTCTAATTCATTAACTAATTTCTTATTATAACCTAGATTAGTATTGGAATCAATTTGGTGGGGTATGAAAATTGGATTTTTATTGTTTTCTTTGACCTTGTCTTTAGAGGGAGGAATCTCAATTCTTTTGATATTATTATTTTGATTGTTTTCTAATCTATTTAGTTGTTGACTCATGGTGTTAAGAATTTCATTTGAATAATTGTTTTGATAAATAATGGTTTTAAAATTTTCATCTTTATCGGGTTTTGTAATGGCTAAAGGTGTTCCTATAAATTTATTATTTATTAAGACTGAATCTTTTGGAGGATGTATTGTAGTTATAATTTCATCACTCTTTATGAATTTATAATCTTGAGTTATTTTTGGGGTATCATAGATATTAATAAATGGATTTGGAATATTTTGTTCTTTACAATATATTTCATACCAATTAAAAAAGGTTATATGAACATGGTTTTCTATGATATATTTTCTCCATAAGAGTTGATGTCTAAATTCTTTTCTTGAGTCATTAACAGATGAATGGTAAAAATCTCTTCTTTCTTTATTATAATCATAGTCAAATTCTTCTTTGAGGTACTTCATATTAATACCTGAATTATTCATTTTTGACTCATTCATATTTGTTCTTTATATTGATTAACTTCAGTTTGAATTTCAGAAGGAGTAGGTTCGTAAACATAACTTTGAGAATCTTCAGATCCTTCTTGATAAAAGGCTTGAGGAATTGATTTATTAAAATCTACATTTTTTAATTTTAATGATTGAGATTTTTGAAAGGAATGGGTTTTTGCTCTATTATTGATCTTGTTGATAACCTCGAAGAGGCAGATCGAAGATTATCATAATTATTAAAATTAATATCAACTGATCCATCTTCATGTTCAATAATATTAGATATGTGATTTGAATTATCTATTGGTTTTGGGATACCAATATCTTGAAGATTCCAATTACAGGATTGAGTAATTTCGTTCCATTTAAGTCGTTTAGGAATTTGAATTTTTTTATGTTGAGGGTTGGCTTCAAATATTAATATTTCATCTCTAGGACTTGATATCTTAGTTTTTGGTTCGATTGTTGAAGTCATAGTTTTGTAACATACTCTGTAGATTACAGCTACATGTTTAGTGTTTTATTTAAATTCTAAATTCTTCGTTTTTATAGTAAGAACTAAAGTATCTAATATATTTGGATCAAATAATCCTACTGAAAAGTTAGGATAACAATCAAAGTAAATCGGACCATTTGAGACATTAGTTTCTGCCATAGCGAGAATAGAATTTTGAAAATTTGTATGCCTAGCATCTCTAAGTATTAATAATACTGGGGCATCTAGTCCTAATCTAAACAAAGGTTTGATAGCAACTTGAACAAATCCAACATGTAAAAATTTGTATTTTTGTCTATGTTGTATTATGGATGATTTGGATAAGAGGGTAAGATTATTATAATCTCTATTGATTGATATAGTTTGTTCTATGGTTTTAATTGAATATCCTTGGTAATAATCAAAAGTTCCTATTTTATAAACTGTTTTAACATCTAGTTTGGGAATTGTCCAATTTGTTAGACTTTGCTCAATATTTGAAATATGAATTTCTGAAGAGTTCATAGTAAGATCATTTTCTTCTATGTTATCAGTTTCAGAAGAATGTTTCTTGGCGAATAAATTCATAACTTTATATTTTCAACTTTGAAAGATCAGATCCAATGTACTCCATAACCTCGACTAAGTGCACTAAAATCATCTTCAAAGAGTATGCAACTTAGTGTAAAACAGAGAATCCGACGTTGGACCACGAGTTGAGTAAGAATTCGGCATAAGAGCTTGGTTCAAATTTGCTCAAAGGAGGAACGGTAAAAACACGCGCTACTTGGTAGGGATGAGACGACCCAAGCAAATAACATTGTTCAGCAACTGTAGAGAAATGCTCATCTTCAAAATACTTCAAACCACTGAATGAAAAGAATCCAGAACTTCAATCTTCAACAAATAGCTGGATGATTATAAGCACTCAAAAGTCTGAATCACAACCAAAGCACCAGAACAATGATTGCAAGCACTCACAATTCTGATTGATCAGGTCAGAAGAATGATTAAGAGCACTCAAAGGTCTAGCATCGTCAACAAAACTTCAGAATAATGATTGCAGATACTCAAGCGTCTCTTCCAATCCAATCAAAGACTGAACTCCCACACTCACCTTCTGAAAATCTTGAAATACTTGAGCTCTTTTAAACTTTGACAGTTGCTAAAAGTATGTGGCAAGCTGAATATCAGAATGATGTCACACACGCGTTATGCTAAATTCCATGAACAATGTCCCCCTCCTGAGACTTAGCACGGGGGTGCGAAACCATATTTAATTAGAAATATTTTTCATTAAATTTCTTGGATCCGAAACCATCAGAATTCGGATGTAGGCAGATTCGAAACCATCAATTCGGATGCAAGAAGGATGCGAAACCATATGATTTCGGATGTAGTTGGATTCAAAACCATGTGATTTCGGATGTAGTTGGATTCGAAACCAAGGAATCTGTATCAATAAGGATACGAAATCATGGGGATTTGTATCATGAAGGGTGTGAAATCAATGAATCCGTATCTATAAGGGTGCGAAACCATGGGGATTCGGACCAATAAGGGTGCAAAATCAAGGAATCCGGATCAAGGCAAGTATGAAACCAACGGAAGTCGGATCAAGTTGGATGCGAAATCATGGAAGTCGGATCGTGTTGGATGCGAAACCAATAGAAGTCGTATCATAAGGATACGAAACCAATAGAATTCGTACCAAGGCTCATGCGAAACCATGTCAATTCGGAATAAATGGAATCCGAAACCATTAGAGTTCTGATTAGAAAGATGCGAAACCTCCACATATTTGAACCTTTAGGTGTAAGCACATTCCGAAACGCTCAGAACTAAGATAACCAAATTCAGCAATATTTCGGACTTCACATGATCAGAAACCATCACTCTGAACAATTCGAATCCATCTAAACCATAAACAAAATTATATGAATGATTCGAGATCCACAGTGGCATCCGAAAGCAACAGTAATCAATGAGTGATCCGAAACCAACAGTAATTGATGAGTGATCCGAAACCATCTATGAATCATCCGAAACCATGATGAATGATCCGAAACCATCAAGAATGATCCGAAACCAAGCAACAGCATCCGAAAATCACTAAAATCATCATAACTTCTTCATTTCTTGACCAATTTTAGTGATTCTTGCACAGACAGATTCGCAAAATGATTGTGCACAGATTTCTAATTGATTACAACTTGTAATTCGATTGATTTGATCGACTTTTGATCCAAAAAGTGAGTTCAACATTTTTTCGAACAAACAGCAACAAGGATCCGAAATCTGAGCAAAAATGGGCTAAAATCACTTGAATTGATGAGATCCGATGATCGTATCAATGAAGAATTCATCGATTTGGCTCTGATACCACATGATAAACCCAAAATCTAGCAATATGATATGAACAAATATAGAGAGAATCTAGAGAGAAAATATGTCATCCATATATTCAACATATGAGTACAAATGACATTTGCATGAAGTGTTCTAGATTATTGTCTAACTAATACAAGACACACCTATTTATACCCATAACATACAATGTATAAAGGCAAAGCAATACAACATAGACTCATTACAGTACATTGACTTTATAGTAAATCTTGAATACAATAATGCTCTAACATCTTCTGCTTCCACATCAAATGCCAAGAAGAACAATGCGCCAAAAGGTAAATCTTCTGCTAAACCTAATCCTATTCATTCTGTAAATCATCTGATTAGGTTGGCACATAAGAAAATTTGTTGTTCTTATTGTGGGTCAAATGATTTTGTGCATAAAGATTATACTTCTTATTGGTGCGGTACTTACAGTATTCCTTTTAAGAAATCTACACCGAACACACTAGGACCCAAGTCCCGTTGGGTACCAAAATCTGCTTAATCTATTTTGTAGGTTCTTCATGTGTTGTGCTGAATGTTACATATATACCACACACATGATTAAAAACAGAAGAGAAGCGGTAAATTTTTTGAAGAGGATATGTACCATTAAGGGGGAGCAAAGATTTTTGGCTTATTGAACATATCAGCTCAAAACCCGTGCTTCAACGACTATGGCTTCTGAAAAATTCAGTTCAGGACCCGTACTTCAAAGACTAAGACTTCTAAACAAATCAGTTTAGAACTCATACTTCTCAAGTGATATCCTTAACTGTCACATCTTTCTGTTTCAAGGAACAAGTGGTGAAAGGTAACATTGCATTATGTTTCATTTCTACTGCTTTGAAAGCTTGAATCTTCACAAATTTATTTCATTGAGATGAAATTTTCAATTTTCATTCAATGAATGAAATGGGTGTCAAGGGTGATTTTACAAGTGTTTTTGTATTATCTGAGTTGCATTTGTTTCAACTTTCACTTCTGAAAGAAATCGAAAGGTCAGCAAAACATAAATGAAATTATGTTGAATGCTCAAAAATATGTAAATCTGGACTTATATAGAATATAATGCTAAAAAAGCCTATTTGTCATAATGATGAATGGAAACGAAAATATGGGGGAAGCACAATGTTTTTGAACCAAGTGATAAAAAAACATTTAGTTTGAAAGTTTGTACATGTGGCCTTTCTGGTTTGGGAGAGTAAGTTCCAAGGGGTGCTCGACACCTAGCACCTAAGGCCAACTGGTTTGGGATTGGCTGACCCAAATCCTGCTATAGAACCAGTTAGAAAGCCATGTTTAACGGTGTATCTTATTCTTACTAAACTTTTTGATTAAAAGATGCCAATGAGCACAAAATAAAAGATGCCAATAAGCACACATCTCTTGAAACTTGGGAATAATACAAAGTCGCGATAAACCTGTAATTTTGTGAAAATTCTGTTTTTGGACAAATAGTGTGAGTAGAGCAGAGTATTCTTATATGTTTTAGAATTGCATATGCTTGTAGCTAATCATATTTCGCATGCTAGCACACCAAATAGATTTAATAAAGGGGTTGAAACTGAACATTTGTAACTTGATATGCAATGATGACTTGTTTTTGAATCCAAACACATGCATTTGATTTCATTTGATTGAAAAATCTGTTACATTTCATTAAGTTGGATTTCTTTTGTAAATACTTCAAATGATCAAATGTTAGTAGTTATAAAATGTAGTTCAATGAATTTTATTTTCCTTGTATAAATGTTTTTATTAAAGCACTGTATTTGAAATGAATAACTTTTAATGAAATATATGCATACTTTCAGGGGGAGAAAACAAATTGCTCCAAAATTCTTATTTTGAGGGGGAGCAAGGTTATTCATTAAGGAGGAGATTATTAGTGATACTCAGAGATGCGACTGAAATTGAAAAAGGTTTTTGATGATTATGATGCTCACAATCATCGAAAAAGGGGGAGAAATGTTTAATTCAATTTCATGTCGAAAATAATTCAAGATCAAAGAGATGAAGATACTAAGTTCAAGAAATCATTCAAAATACAAGAAGTCCAAAATTCGCATGCTGGATTCGGATTGTTTAAAATTGCATTGGTTTCGGATCATGTGAAACCTGAAATGTTGCTGAATTTGGTTATCTTAGTTCTGAGCGTTTCGGAATGTGCTTACACCTAAAAGTGCAACAATATAGATGATTTCGCATCCTTCTGATCCAAATTCTGATGGTTTTGCATTCAACTTGATACGAATTCCTATGGTTTCGTAATCAACTTCATCCGAATCGACATGGTTTCGCATCCAATTGATCTGACTGCATATGGTTTCGCACCTTTCTTGTTCCGAATTCTATGATTTCGCATCCTTCTTGGTCCGAAATCTGATGGTTTCGCATCCTACTGATCCGAATTCTCTTGGTTTCGGATCTGTCTACATCCGAATTGATGGTTTCGGATCCTTTTAATATGAGAAAGTTAATATGAGAACTAAGGTTCTTGCATCAAGAAGGATACGAGAAGTTACTGTTTGTCAAAGACTGATAAAGCTGCAAAGATATGTTTTTCATGTACAAGACTTGAAGATGGTTTGATAGAGTGTCTGTTGGAGAAGATTGACTTTACAAAGAGCTGAAGACTGCTGTCATATTTTTTTAAATCTTGAATCCAAAGGGGGAGATTGTTAGAGCATTATTGTATTCAAGATTTACTGTAAAGTCAATGTACTGTAATGAGTCTATGCTGTATTGCTTTGCCTTTATACCTTGTATGTTATGGGTATAAATAGGTGTGTCTTGTATTAGTTAGATAATAATCTAGAACACTTCATGCAAATGTCATTTGTACTCATATGTTGAATATATGGATGACATATTTGCTCTCTAGATTCTCTCTATATTTGTTCATATCATATTGCTAGATTCTGGGTTTATCAAAACTATTAAAGATGAAGCTACAAAAAAGTTTCTCAATTATAATCCTAAAATAGAAACAAGTATGATAACTCTATTTTTAGAGTTATTATAACCATTTATTTTCCACTTTATTTTGTCAATTTTAGCCATTTCACTTCTAAAAACCCACATTCTTATTATAATTCTCGAAAATGAGCAAAAGGAGTGAACCATAGTATTTAATGAACTATTTGGTGGAATTTGGGTGTTTTTCACGTTTTATCCTGCAGTGACCACTGTTGTGCCCACTCCGGGTCCCCACTCTTCGAGCTGATCAAAAAGAAACTATTTGTTGGGATCTAATTTTCTGGAGGAGGAAGGTTCATATGGCAGAGAAATGGCTGGAGAAGTACAAGGTAGTTCTCATTGAAGATAGCATCAAGTACACCTCTTTGTACTTGGAGATTGACTTGGAAAAGGGACCATTGGATAAAAGGATTGCCCATTAGAGCTGAATTCTGCCACAACACTGCAGTCTTTACCCATTGGAAGACCCACCTCTTTTGTGTAATACCCAACTCCTTCTCCTAGTATATAAAGGAGCACTTGGGTGCCATTAAATGCATGCTTGGTTATCATCCTTGAAGACTTTTAGTCTTAAATTCTCTCAACTACCACATTAGCTTTAGTCTTTTATTTACTGCAGTAACTAGTTTTAATTTTCAGTAATTTACTCTCTTAGTTTAATTGTAATTCGAACTACACAGTGCAGGGACGACTTCTCGTTCCCCACTGTGAGCAGTTAATTCAAGTCACTTTCAGTTTTATTATGTGCAAATCTTCATCTTTTGTTTTCTTTACTTCGGAAATGTTAGGCTAAACATCCTTTGGGATGTAGGAAGGAGAAGTACCTGGATTTTATAGAAAATGCTTGAGTAATCTTTATACTTAGAATATTTATTGTTTTGGTCATTCATTCTCGATATTTACCCAAAGATGCGAACAAGCCGATCACTTGCAAAGATCTAAAAGTCTAGTTCTTAACTTAGAAATGAGTAGAACGCAGTGACACGAGCTTGAATGATGCTAGGGGATTCGAAAGAATTCTTTTGACACTTACGAACGTGAGGTCGGCATAGTGAGCTAATCTCTGCCCACTGGAGTAGTAGGCAAGCTAATTTGTGTATTAAAAACACTTAGAGTATTTGTCTCTACACATTCCATCGAGGCCTGAAAAGGTCCATTTAGAGATTACCATTGACAAAACAACAAGTACTAAGAGTATGGGATTTTCATCTAAAGGTGTGAGTATTTTGTAACCGGGCTTTTCTAGCGAAAATGTCTACCACGAATACGAGGACCACTCTAAGGACCGAGTATTTGAGATAAAATTGAAGGAAAATCCAACCTACATTCCTCCTTTTTATCATTTAGTAATTCGTTTAAAGTAGCTATTTCACCAAACCAAACCAAAGTAATATTTTCCTCTCTAGTTGAAACTTGTAAAAGGAGCTCATGAGAACCGTATTGTCTTGATTGTCCAGTCTCTGTGGATTCGATTCTGGTATTTTACCAACTATTACTTGCTGTGACGATCATAGTGGACAGTGTACACTTGCACTTCCCACTGTGGACATTTTGCAACCCACTGCGATTAAAACACACATTTCGCACGTAACAAAGTACTTCAACGACTACTGAGTCATTCAATCTTCAAGAAGTTTTTAACAGATTTTCTCAAAAAACCAAACCAATATCAACTCAAGAACTTCAAGAAGAATTAACTTTAGTTAAAACAGAAATAAGGATCATCAAAGAACGCCTCTCAAAAATCGAAAAGGATAAAAATAATATTCAACATGAAATCCCTAAAGTTACAATGATTGCAAATGAAGAATCAAATATAAAAAAAATTAAAATCCCTAAAAATATTTCATATCAAAGATGGCATACAAGTATTAAACTTTGTATAGAAAATGAATTTAAAATAACTGTCATTGCCCTTATTGATAGTGGCGCTGATATGAATTGTATCCAAGAAGGGATCATTCCTACAATTTATTATGAGAAAACTTCAAATCGTTTATCATCAGCTAGTGGATCAAAACTTGACATTTCTTATAAAGTTTCTAATGTTCATATTTGTAAAGATGATTATTGTTACAAAACATCTTTAATCCTTGTCAAAAACTTAACCTCGACTTTAATTTTAGGATCACCTTTTATTTATCAACTTACCCAATTACTGTAACTGAAGAAGGTATTTGTACAAAAATTTTAAATAAAGAAATAATATTTAAATTTACAGACCCAATTATCCATACAGAACTAAATACCTTAAACAACAAAGTTAATCAAGCGAAATATTTAATCAATGAAATTAGCTATAAAAGAATTCTTGATAATCTACAAGATCCAAATATTCAAAATAAAATTAAAAGGACAAAAGAAAGGTTTGAAAATAATGTTTGTTCTACTTTTCCTAATGCTTTTTGGAAAAGAAAACAACATATTGTTAAATTACCCTATATAAAAGATTTTAATGAAAAAGATATCCCTTCAAAATCTAAAGCTATTCACATGTCAAATGAATTGCAAGATCACTGTAAGAAAGAAATTCAAGATTTACTAAACAAAAAACTCATAAGACCATCAAAAGCACATTGGTCTTGTTCAGCTTTTTATGTCATGAACGCACCTGAATTAGAAAGGGGTTCTCCGAGACTTGTTATTAATTACAAACCTTTAAACAAAGTTTTAGAATGGATTCGATACCCAATACCAAATAAAAGAGATTTATTAAAAAGACTCTATGATGCAAAAGTATTTTCAAAATTCGATATGAAGTCAGGATTTTGGCAAATACAAATTCATGAACAAGACAAATACAAAACAGGTTTTAATGTGCCTTTTGGTCATTATGAATGGAATGTCATGCCCTTTGGTCTTAAAAACGCTCCTTCAGAATTCCAAAATATCATGAATGACATTATTATTTCTATAAGCATTTTTGCTATTGTTTATATTGATGATGTGTTAATTTTTTCAAAATCTTTAGAATAACTATTTAAACATTTAAATGTATTTTACGATCTAGTTCACAACAATGGACTAGTCATTTCTTCCACTAAGATAGGTTATTTCAAACTAATATTAGATTTCTAGGTCATGATATTGTTCGAGGAACTATTAAACCAATATAAAGAATCTTAGAATTTGCTAATAAATTTCCAAATGAAATAAAAGACAAAACTCAACTTCAAAGATTTTTAGGATGTTTAAATTATGTTCATGATTTCTTTAAAGATCTAGGTACTATATGCAAACCCCTGTATCAAAGACTTAAAAAGAATCCATCACCATGGACTCAAGAACACACAAATGTTGTCAAACATATTAAAGAAAGGGTCAAATATTTGCCTTGTCTTAGTATACCACAACCTAATGCTAGTATCATTGTTGAAACTGATGCTAGTGATTTAGGATTTGGAGGAATATTAAAACAAAAAAATAACAAAGATTCTAATGAAGAATTAGTAAGATTCTTTACAGGTGCATGGAATGATACTCAAAGAAATTATTCAACTGTTGTAATAACCCCAAAAACGTGTATTTTTGATTTAAATGGAAACTAAGGGATAAAACTGTTCATTTTGGAAAGTGTGTGGGTAAAAGAATGAAAACTTGGGAAATTAATTTCCCTAGCCTCTTTATGCGCCGCTTTTGGAAGGGATTAGAAAACAATTTGTTAGGGTTGTGGGTGTAAAGCACATCGAGAGAAGGGAAGAAAGAAGCACATGGTCCTGGTGTGCGTGTGCTGCACATCGAAAGAGGAAAAGAAGAGGAGTAAATGAGAGCTGTGTGTGTGTATCATGCTACTCACCGAGAGAAGAGAGAAGAGAGAAGCATACGGTCCTGTGTGTGTGTGTGTGTGTGTGTGTGTGTGTGTGTGTGTGTGTGTGTGTGTGCTTCACGTCGAGGAGGAAAACAGGGAGAAAGGACTAAATGGCCATTGGGTTGTGTCTTGTTTGTGCACCGAGAAATAGGGAGAATCAATAAAAGAAGGAGAAGAGTTGGTTAGCATTAATTTCCAGTAGAGAAATTCATTCCGGTAAGTAGCTATTTTTCCTTGTGTAATTTCCTTGCAATTTGGATAACTGATAAATCACACTAATGGGTTCAATTCCTCTGTTAAGTTGTGAAAACTAGTTAAGAGCATAATTGGGGATAACCATAATTAAATGTCTTGAATAATTAATTTAGATATGAAATGGAAGGTATGAGGTTGGGTTTAATGGTTGCTAGAAGAATTATAGAGAAATACTTTGTCGTTTTAATGGTTATAAATGGTAGTACCTGTATGTGTTAAGTTAGTGCATATTGTGATTAAAACCTCAAGCTGGCGCAAAACCCTCGGGGCGCAAACCTGCAGGTGGCGCAAACCTGTGTCGTGGCCCGAATCCGATTCGGCGTTGGACCGAGTATCTGGTTGGGCCAAATTGTTTGCTGGGCCGAGAAGTGTTGTAAGCCCATTTGGGCTTAGCATTATTTTGGGCTTAGGGATTTAAAGTTTAAACCATATTAAGGGCCTAGTTGTAATCGATAATTTTAATTATCTAGGTAAGGTCGGGTTAAAAGGAGAACTTAAAGTCAGGAATCGAGATGCATCTAATTAATTTGTAAATTAATTATTAGGTGATCGGACGTAACGAGGCAAGAGGTTAGGAAGAGAATTGCTATCAGGTGAGTTCTCTCAACCCTTTTTATGACGTACTATGTTTTACTGAATATGGTTTCCTTTCAAGCATGAAATGATTCATAAAGTTTTGTACGTTTTCATGAATTGTATGTTTACCCGCAAATGATATGATGATTAAAGTTTTCATGAATATGATTTCAAAAATACATGCATGCTATGTGGAGTCGGTTGCACAGTGGGATCAGGGTACCAAGGGGTTTCTAATCCCTTGGGCATATGGAGGTTAGCTTGTAGGTTGGAATTCGTTTCCTCCTACATGAAGGAACGAGGAGTCCACTTGGATTTCGGCGTAGACGAGAGGGTGTCCGTTAGGCCCCGACCGGAGTAGCTTATGCGACCCTGAACCCTGTGTTTAACCTTGGATGATGTTTATGAGAAAGATGTGTAAGTATGTTTTCTATGAAATGATTTTATACTGTGATGAATGTTGTATGGAGGGAATTCACTAGACCTTCTGGTCTAACCCTCGCTTTGCAAAAACTAAACCATTTACAGGTAAGCAAGTAGAAAGAGGCTCAAGTAAGTGAGCAAGAGCAAGATAGGGTACATGTGCAGCTTGAGACAGTGCAAGTGCCTCTTGTAGAAGTTAGAATGTTCACAGTTGTGTATAGGTTGTTTCCGTCAACCTTAGTTTTAAATGAATGTAATGATATATTGGGACCCAGAATTGTAAATGTTATGACTAAATGCTAAGATTGTTCTATTGTATTTTTGGGATGTTACAACTGTTAAAAAAGAAATTTTAAGCATAGTTTTGTGTATCAAAAAATTTGAAGATGATTTATATATGAAACCTTTTTTATTACGTATAGACTGTCAATCTGCAAAACCCATTTTAGAAAATGATATCAAAAATGTTATTTCAAAACAAATTTTTGCAAGATGGAAAGCATTATTAAGTAATTTTGACTTCCAAATAGAATTTATAAAAGGCAAAAATAATTCTCTTCCAGATTTTTTATCAAGAGAATTTTTACAGGGGAAATGAACCAAAGAGAAGATCAAAAGATGCAAAATTCTGAGAAAAATTGCAACTTTCTCCCTTCAAAGCAAACACTGCTCCTACTCCCTCATCATCTATTTTCCCTACACAAAATAGATTTGCTCCAATTACTCCTACCAAAGCTCAGCTTACCTATTCCTCTATAGTCCAAAAACCAGTTATCATTTCTCCAAACAATATTCCTAAAAAACCCATTGTATTATCTAATACCCAAACCATCTCTCCTCAAACTACCAAATATTCTTCCTCTAAAGAAAATAGCTCATACTCCCCAAACCCTAATCAACAAACTATCAAGATCCTTGAAGAATACGAATTACGAATTTACAATCAAGGATTTAATTCTCTTACGGATTTCCTTTTCCCCAAAAACTCCATGTTCATAGGAAGCAGTATAAAACCAAGAGAGTATTCTCAAGCAATCTTAGAAGATACAGGTTCTATCAAAGTTACTCATAATTTTAATCCTTCTGATAGATCCATCATAGAATTTAGCAAAGTTCATATTCTTCATATACTATCTACCCAAGAATGGAAGGCCCGTCCTTACGCAGAAAAAGCCCTCTCAAAGTTACTCGTCGCACGTCTCGTCGAAAGATTCTTTCTTTAGTTGTTTAAGTCCACGTCGGCCTTAAGTTGTCCCTTTGGTGCGATTTTTGGCATTAACAGTTTGGCGCCATCCGTGGGACTACATCTAGAGAAAATCCTCGACGAACGTGCATTCTTCTAATAGTTTCTTGGAGTTTCTTATGTTTTCTGTTGCAGGAAAATGGCAACCCCTGGAAATCCGCAGCAAGCCGTCGCTCAGATGTATCAGGAGCTCGAGGTTGCCAGGAATCAACTCAATGCAATGGCAGAGCAGAATCGCAGAGCAGCTGAAGAGATCGCGCGGCTAAGGAATCCTTTTGGACCTCAGAATGGTCCTAGACCATTCATCCAGAATCCAGGTCCGGGACCAGGCCCGTCCGCGCAGAATCAGCATCCAAGTCCATTCATGCAGAACCAGCAGCCAGGTCCGTTCATTCCGAATCCCCAGTCTGGGCAGATTCCCCCTCAGCACATCCGACCACCACCCTTGAACAATGGATCCCAACCATTGCAAGGTGGCGCCCAGCCGTTTCAGAATGGATCCCAGCCGTTTTCCCAGCCGTTCCAAAGTGGTCCGCAACCTTTCCAACAAGGATCGCAACCTTTCCAGCAAGGATCGCAATCTTTCCAGTAGAGATCGCAGCCATTTCAGCATGGACCACAATGGTTTCAGAATGGACCGCAGCAATTCCACTATGGGTCGCAGCCATATTTTGTTCCATTCAACGGGATCCCAAGAAGTCCGACCTGGACCGCAGCAATTCCACTATGGGTCGCAGCCATATTTTGTTCCATATTTTTTCCCCGTGTATCCCAAGATCTCCTCTTATGGGTTCAAAGGGACAGCTAAAGACTTAGTCGAAGCTCTGAAGACCACCCAAGCAACCATTCGATGGCCAAAGAAGTCCGACCTGGACGATGCTAAAAAGGACAAATCAAAGTGATGCGACTTCCACGTCGATCATGTTCATGCGACAGACGATTGTATCGCATTGAAGAAGGAATTAGCGTATCATTTCCCGAAAGGAAATCTCAAGGATATCATCGACGATGTCGCTATTCCATCTAATAGCCATCGACCGTCGACTCCCGAGCATGCAAAAGTTATCAATTAAAATCCCCTACGCCATTGGGAACCCTAAAGATCGAGAATGAGTCGAAACGTCGCTATGGTGCCCTGTCGTACGACGACATGATCAATCACAAACAGTATCTCATCGGAACGTCGTATCGTCCTGTCATTTAAAACCTATCTTTCTTTCAAAGAATAGGATAATAAATGACAGGGGGGCAATACAAGAGAAAGGTTTGATTTCTAACTCTCTTCCATGATTTCTAACTCTCTTCCATACAAATTTTTCTCACAAACAGCTACTGTGACTTAAGCATCGGAGGGTCGTTGGCTAGCCAACGACCAAACCCCGACATCGTTTTATTGCAGAATCGCACGACAGCTTATTGCAGAATCGCACGACAGTAATCATTAAGTCTACTGTATGACTTTAAATTCGCAAGGTCGCACGACATAAACAATCAGGATTTCCTTCCCTGACCATCCCTCTACAGGGGCATACGACGCAAATTCCTCGTACGATCTCGTCCTACAATCGCAAAGCCTAAATAACTTACATCTAAGTTTCTTAGCTATTATACCCTGAATGGATGCTTTAATCGCGTGTTCTTATATGTGTTTTACGTTATCCTCATCGTATTACAATAAAGGCCTTAGTCGCATGATTTCCTATGTATCTTACATTCCATCGATGCGATATTTGTTTACCAAGTATATGAAGACACAAGTTCAAACAAAAAGTGCATTTACTGAAAAGATCGTCAGGTACACGCTCGACCATCAACAGTCGAGCAGCAAAACAAACAAAATAAAATTCCTAAATTAAAAGAGGAGCATCCGTCGCATTCATGCCTGAAGTCCCGCCCTGAAGGCTTTCGCCTGTCACCTCCTCCTCGGTGTCCTTCTCATCGTCCGAGTCAAGATCCCTCTCGGTCCCGACGCCATTCAGATAGATGTCCAGCTCCTCCTTCGCCGAAGCAAGAGGGTCTTTCCCCAGCAAATGTCGTCGCATGATCGCCGCCCGAGCAGTCAGACGAGCTATGGCAAAAACCGACTTACCCTCGTCCTTTGCAGCTTGTACTTCTTTCTCCAAACTCTCTACCTTGGATTTATAATCCTCGGCCTCTTTTGAAACAACGGCCAGGGATTCCTTAATTTTATCCATCTCCTCCCTCTACTCGGCAATCATGGACAAGGACTGCGTCAAGCGATGGCTAAGATCTTCCTTCGCATGATTAACGATCTCCATATGTTTTAAAGTGTCAGCAAGACGCTTTGACAGATCCTCTGTGCGGCCAGTAGCATCGTTTGCTCGATCCAATGCTGCATTCTCCCTTTCGCGCGCAGCAGACAAGAGATCTTTCACCTTCGCCGTTTCACTTCGCAAGGCCAAGGAAGCTTGAAGTGCCTGCGAAATCATAAAAGACAGACATCATCAGTGGACAACGACAACGACAACGAAGTCTGGGCCTAGACAAACTAAGTCTTGAAAGAAAGGCTTACCATGAACACCAAGCCGGCTACATGGGCACCCGTCTCCTCGATAGGAAACCCCTCAAAACGCTCCCTGAAAGATGGAAGCAGGAATTTATCCAGGTGAGGGAACAGGTTCGTCCCGTCTAGGACATTACCTGTCATAAAGTCCGATGGCAGCGTAAAGTTGACCGTCGTGACCTTCTCCCCTCCCGTCGAGTGTTCCTCGCCCTTGTCGGCTGACAAAGGATTCGACGCGGCAGACGGGGACTTCACCGTTTTCTCCGGAGGCGCAGAATTGATGGGTGTCGCTGCAATCACCTTCTTGGGAGATGCGACCCCTACCTCTTCGGGTGTAACGACTCTCGACGAGTCATTAACTCCTGCCGACGACTCCCTCGGAGTCGTTGTCCTCGTCTTCTTCGGAATTTCAGGGCCAACAGACATGGCTTTTAGCCTCTTCTCTCTGCCCTGACGAGCACGCTCCAACTTAGCTGCTCTCTTAGCAGAAACATTCAACACTTTAGGTTGAGACTCTCCTGGAAAAAAAAGGAATGTTACAAAGCACACAAAGGAAAAAGACTCGAGGTAACATAGGAAGAAAAGGAAAGTAAAACTTACCTGTCATCCCTCTCCTTCCTCTCGACTTATCTTCTTCCTATTCTATTCCTTTCTCTTCACACTTCTCCCCCTGATTCTCTTCTGAAGATTCTAAATCATCGTCATCCGCCGAGTGTCGCACGACGAAAGACCTCTCGGCGACGCTAAATTCTAAAAATGAATTGATCTTCGCTTGAGAGTCAGCGTCTGGCTTCACGACCTCGAATTTTATGGCTGACAACATACAAAAAACAAGTTAAAAATCATATGTAAATCATCCACAGCGCACGCCAGATGAAATAACGAGGCTCACCCGACGTATTCCGACTCGTCCTAATCCACTCACTCTCAGAGTCAAGGGACAACTTACGCACAAAAACATATCGAGACTTCCACCCACGGTCGTTCACACCCATCCCTAAGACCAAAACGCGATCGCCCTTGAACCTAGAATGTAAACTACATCGATGACATTCGTCCATCTTAGCTTGATAAGCCGAGAGGAGATCATGTACATTCATGGGAGAATCCCATTTCTTAGTAGCACGCTCGATCACTCGTACGACTCGCCAGAACTGGGGCATCAACTAACTCGGTGCCAAGTCAAACTCTAACATAAACGCCTTGGCCAGAGGAGAAAAAGGCCATTCGAAACCTATCTTAAAAGGGTATTCATAGATTACGATGTACCCCTCGGGACACTCGTTTGATCGGAACTGGCCTGGACGGATCAATTCGACCCACGCAGGAATTTTCGCTAACTTTCTAAAGTCCTGGAGGTCCGATGACTCTTGAATAACACTCTCAGGATCCCTCGACATTTCTAAACAAAATTTGGAGAAGTCAGAGAAATCGTACCTTACTTATAGGCGCGTTAATCCTCGAAGAAACCTAACCAAGTCAAAGATTTTCACAAGTTCGGGAGATATCAGACAAAGAATGGCAAGGAAATCACAGCGAAATAAGGAAATGATCCGTCAAAATCCCTATTTAGACCGAAAAACAGGGTTGGATCGAATCCCTGGATGATTTCCGCGCGTCCCCGATCTTTTCGCATACCCTCACAGATCTTCGACACCTGTCTTCGACAGCTGGTAAGCATCATCGTGCATCAGTATGACGTCATGACTTTTCAACATCTCGTTCAGTTAAAGGCGAACCGGTCTAGTTCCACGACAACCAGGTAAGTCCCTCAACACAGGTCACAAGTCTAAGCATTCGACAAGCAAAATTTAAAACTTAAATTTGACATTCAATTTTCAAATTTTGGGGGCAAACAGTTTGGGTAAAAAATCACGTCGCTCGACCACGACCAAAACAGGTAAGATGCATGTCTTAAGCTATATCTTGTATTAAGATAAGGTCTCAACAAAGACCCAGAAAATTTTTGGGTAAAAAATCACACCCTCGACCGACTTGGGAAATCCCCTCGACACGACCCATGGACATTGATTACCCCCGACCGACAAGGATAATACCCGTTATTATCATATCCCCGACATACGTTAATAACCACGATAATTGCTTATTGAAAGACATCTTGTGTCAATAGTTACTCAAGACAGTGTCTTTACATCTCATGATCGCACATCGCTAGTCACACGTCACAAGTCTTATGTCGCCAGTTATGGCTCGTCGGTCTTACGTCGACAGTCTCCTGTCTTCGGTGTTATATCGCTCTGGTCCTACGACCAAATGGTCTTATATTTTGGCAATAGTCGTATGTTCCATAAGACCGACATCCGAGACTTAAGACGGTCGTACGATTATACTAACCGTTAAAAGTCAAACATCCGTTTCTTTTGTTTATTAATGCAGGTCTTGACCACAAACAGAAAAGGTAAGACACTCGTTATGAACCATATCTTGTATTAAGATAAGGTCCCGACAAAGACCTAGAAAACATCCGTCGTCCCTCCCGAAAGGTAAGTCGAGAGTTCATCGCAACACTCGACCTCGACGTCGCCCGTTTCGCACGACCATCGCATACGGACCATGCGACCTCAACCAAGCTAACACATAATATAACTGTTATGTTTGTTAAGTGGTTAATGCAGGAGTCAAAGTCATTAATGGGCAACGGCTATAACCGACAAAGTCATTAATAAGCATTTAATCCCACATTGAAGACAACGACCGTTACAACAAGTCATCAAAGCCTTTAATGATGTAGTTAAAACTCCCGAAGACTACAAAAGATCAAGCTCAAGCCTCATTTCGGGGACATCTGCTATCGAATCCAAGAAATCATCTACTGAAAGCTATATTTAGCATCAACTTCCAGAATACTACGGCGAATTCAAGAACAACAGAAGCAAAGAACTTTCTCTCGAAGAATCGCTCTCGACGCACGACATCCGCCCTCGACCAGCAGTTTACATCTTATTTTTACACACGACAAACACTTGTTTTACATTCCAAACACCTATACTTTACATTTCGAAGCGTTTCCTTCATTTGTATTGTAATCACTGTACGATCGACACCAGTATCCAAGGACATCGCCCCTGATTGGTGACTATAGTATAGCGACGACACCCACTGTCGTCCGCAGGTTTTTTCCTCGTTTGAGGTTTTTCCTGCGTCATCAAATCCCTTGTTTCTTTATTTTTATCCTCGTCGCACGTCTCGTCGAAAGATCCTTTCTTTAGTTGTTTAAGTCCACATCGACCTTAAGTTGTCCCTTTGGTGCGATTTTTGGCATTAACAGTTTGGCGCCATCCGTGGGACCCCATCTAGAGAAAATCTTCGACGAACGTGCGTTTCTACTAACGATCTTGTAGAGCTTTTTCAGGTATATGGCGAATTATCAAGATCCCATGATTCAACTCCAATCGGAATTGAATGCGGCTCGAAGCCAGATTCAAGCCCTGAAAAAAGGTAAAAAATGCTCCGTCAAAAGTATCGCATGTGTCGCATCATCCAAGGGACTCGGGGGCTCGGAATACCCTTCACAAACTGAAAAAAACCACGTTTGATTTTGAAAATCCTTGGAAAAAGGCGCTTATCGACTCCATGTTACGGTAACTGTGACGTCTTACTTAGAACAACTCTATATATATATACTCTAAGTATATTTTCCTCGTTTAATTATTTTGATCTAATATATGATCGTTGATTTAAGCATCAAAGGATCATTGGTCAAAACCAACGACCACCCCCGATTTTTTCATTGCAGGCTCGCAAGATTATATAAATACAGGTCTTACGATTTACATCGTAAGAAACGAAGTCTCTACGACTTAAAACGCAGGTTACGATTTATAGCCGTCGATAAGAGACGAATCGTATTTTAAATCTTATGATCGCCAGTTATGGCAAAAGTAGGTGGCAATTTGTAGTCGTCGACAAAAGACGAGTCACCCCTTTTTAACCTTATGATCGCTGGTCACGACAAACTCAGGTTAAAATTCTCGGTCGCCAATAAAAGCGACTCGCATGTTGAAATCTCATGATCGCTAGTCATGACATATGTCGTCAATAAAGACGACTTGTACATTGAATATCGCAATCACCAGTCATGGTTCCAAGGGACCAGAATACTCAAGCCGACGCTTTAGCAAACCTTGCGTCTGCTTTGCTCGAACCAATACTCGACAGCATTCCAATGACCTATCTTGCGACGCCGTCCATCAAAAATGACGATGACATCCAGATGGAAGACCAAGAAGATAATTGGTCAAACGACATCCGAAATTGTCTACGACAATGGATCCCAGTTCGTAAGCCACTCGACAGTTCTGTGAAGACCGCGACATCAAGCTGACGACCCCGACACCCAGAGGCAAGCGGTCGAGCGACAAGAACGTCACATCTAAAGTCTTTCAAGAAGGCGACTACGTCCTCCGTCGAGTGTTCCAAAGCACTTAGTGCAGGTAAACTTTCCACCAAGTGGGAAGATCCTTATCGTACCTCAGTAGTCGTGGGTAAAAGTGCCTATCGACTCCAAACCCTCGATGATCGAGATATTCTACGCAGCTAGAATGCAACGCATCTGAAAAGCCAATGACCAACCTCTGACATTGTTTTATCGCAGGATCACACGACATTAGTTACTAAAGTCTATTATATGACTTAAGTCTCGCAGGATCGAACGATATATAAGTCTATCGTACGATCTTAACCTCGCAAGGTCGCACGACATAAGTAATCAGGTCTATGACTTGATCATTCCATCACAGGAACACATGATTCAAAGTTCATCGTATGATCAAATCACACGATCATAAGGTCTAGCGACCCCACAATCTAAGTTCTTCAACTTAGAAAAACTTCATGTTCTGAATGAATGATGTAATCGCATGCGCTTATGTTTGCTTATACGATTCAGGAATATAAAAGTCTTATGACTTACGTTCTAGTCGTTGTATTACAATGGATGCCCAAGTCGCACGACTTCTAGTTCATTTTTGTACTTAATGAATTTTTACAGTCGACATTACATCTGTCCATGACATGTACGAATCAGGTTCAATAGAAAGGTAACCTTTTTACCGACTATCGCTAAAGCGAAACTTACAACTAGCTAAAAATTCTAGACACAACGTATCATAGGTCTCTAGCGACCGTATCGGCTATAAACGCCAGATCAAAGGTCTTTAACGATCAAATCGGCTCGAGCGCCAGAACATATGTCTGTAAACGACCGTATCGGCTGAGAACGCCAGACCACAGGACCACGTCGACCGAGAACGCCAACCCGGCGACATGGACCCCTGTCTCCTCGATAGGAAAGCGTTCCCTGAAAGATGGGAGAAAATATTTCCTCAGATGAGGAAACAACATCGTCCCGTCTAGGACAGCAACAACGTCGTCCCGTCTAGGACACCATCGGCCGATGACCCGTCCCCCTTGTCGGCAGACGCTGGGGACAACACCTTAGACACTAGCTTCGTCACTGTCGCCGGAAGCGCTGAACTTGCTGGTGTCGCGTCCATCGCGCCAGAACGGCTGGATGACGCCCTCGCCTCTTTAAGCGTGACAACTCTCGACGAAACGTCAACCCGTGAAGACGGTTCCTTCAGAACTACCGTCCTCATCTTCTTCAAGATTCCCGACCCAGCTGTCGGGGCATTCTTTCTCCTTTCCCGGCCTCGAAGGACAAGCACAACTTGCGTCGCCTTCTTTGGCTGATCAAGTCAGTTTTCCTCTGATGATCTTAGCAAAAGTAACACGTCTCCATAGCAACGCATTTTACTTTAGTGCGAGATCTGAAATTCCACTGGCTTTGAAATTCAGATCTCGGGGGGCTAACTGTTTGGGTAAAAAATCAAACCCTCGACCGACTTGGGAAATCCCCTCGACACGACCCATAGACATTGATTACCCCCGACCGACAAGGATAATACCCGTTATTATCATATCCCCGACATACGTTAATGACCACGATAATTGCCTATTGAAAGACATCTTGTGTCAATAGTTACTCAAGACAGTGTCTTTACATCTCATGATCGCACATCGCTAGTCACACGTCACTAGTCTTATGTCGCCAATTATGGCTCATCGGTCTTAAGTGGTTAATGCAGGATTCAAAGTCATTAATGGGCAACGGCTATAACCGACTAAGTCATTAACAAGCATTTAATACCACATTGAAGACAACGACCGTTACAACAAGTCATCAAAGCCTTTAATGATGTAGTTAAAACTCCCGAAGACTATAAAAGATCAAGCTCAAGCCTCATTTCGGGGACATCTGCTATCGAATCCAAGAAATCATCTACTGAAAGCTATATTTAGCATCAACTTCCAGAATACTACGGCGAATTCAAGAACAACAGAAGCAAAGAACTTTCTCTCGAAGAATCGCTCTCGATGCACGACATCCGCCCTCGACCAGCAGTTTACATCTTATTTTTGCACACGATAAACACTTGTTTTACATTCCAAACACCTGTACTTTACATTTCGAAACGTTTCCTTCATTTGTATTGTAATCACTGTACGATCGACACCAGTATCCAAGGACATCGCCCCTGATTGGCGACCATAGTATAGCGACGACACCCACTGTCGTCTGCAGGTTTTTTCCTCGTTTGAGGTTTTTCCTGTGTCATCAAATCCCTTGTTTCTTTATTTTTATCCTCGTCGCACGTCTCGTCGAAAGATCCTTTCTTTAGTTTTTTAAGTCCACATCGACCTTAAGTTGTCTCTTTGGGGCGATTTTTGGCATTAACAGGAAACATCCGTCGTCTCCCGTAAAAGGTAAGTCGTACGTCCCTCATGACGCTCGACCATAGCATCGCCCTTCCCGCACGACCGTCGTATAGAACCATGCGACCTCGACCAAACAAACGTTAATCATGACTGTTACGTTTGTTAAGTGTTTAATGCAGGAATCAAAGTCATTAAGGAGCAACGGATATAACCGACGCAACCATCAACGATCGATAGCCGTAACGGACGAAGATCATCATGGATAATCACTCCGGCAACCGTTTCCAACCGTTGTAGTCGTTGATCAAAGCATTAATGGAGCTAATTAATAACGCAAAGACTATAAATACCAAGCTAAGTCTTCACATCAAGATCATCAGTTACCATCCGAGACACATCGAATATCCGATGATCAACAACCGAAGCAATACTCAAGAACAACAAAAGCAAAGAGATTTCTCTCGAAGAATAGCTCTCGACGTACGACAGCAGCCCTCGACCAGTAGTTCACACTTTGTTTCGCACACGACAAACACCTGTTTTTACGTTCAAACACTTGTACTTTACATTTCGAAGCATTTCCTTCATTTATATTGTAATCTATGTACGATCGACACCAGTACCGAAGGATATCGCCCCTGATTGGCGACCATAGTGCAGCGACGACACCCACTGTCGTCCGCAGGTTTTTTCCTCGTTTGAGGTTTTTCCTGCGTCATCAAATCCCTTGTTTCTTTATTTTTATCCTCGTCGCACGTCTCGTCGAAAGATTCTTTCTTTAGTTGTTTAAGTCCACATCGACCTTAAGTTGTCCCTTTGGTGCGATTTTTGGCATTAACATCTTTTATCCTAGAATGAACAAAAATGATTGTGCTTGGAATCATAGGAATGATTTTGTTAAACACGACATTAAATTTCCGATTAAACTTTATTCCATTCAGCAATTGATTCAGTTATCGCATGATTGTTTATGTTGTTCTAGTTGTGGTTGGAATGACTTTGATGACATCAATAATAATGATTGGTTTGGGTCATATCATATGTATAATTCTGCACCCAAACGCAAACCCCGTAAAAAGAAAAATAAACACCATATACAACGGGGTTCCCAATTAGAGGTTAAACCAAAGCAACAAAAGAAACCCATTTCAAAACGGGTTCCTCCTACTGAGGTTAAACCTACACCCAAGAGGCAACCTGCTTCAAAACAAGTTCCTCCGAAAGGTGTAAAACCTAACCCTCCAGGACCCATTTTAATATGGGTACCTAAAGTCCGCTAATCTCGTTTTGCAGGACAGTCATGTGTGGTACTTAGAATCTGGATGCTCCAAGCACATGACCGAAAGGAGGGAGCTTCTCACGAACTACAAGGAACAATATTGCGGAGACGTGAGATTTGGAAACAATGACAAGGCGCCGATTTTGGGCTACGAACCATAGATCAACCTCTGCCTTCCTCAGAACCAGAAGTTGCTCAACCTTCGACGAATCCACCAACGTCTCCTCCGAGAAACCAACCTGCTACACTTAAAGCAGTACAAGACCTTCCGACTGGTGAATACGTGGATCCGGACACCTCACACTCAACTCAGCAGCCGCTTCCACATACCACCAAATGGACAAGAGCTCGTCCCCTGCACCAGATAATCGGTGATCCCTCCACTCCAGTCCAAACGCGAGGCGCATCGGCCAATTTCTGCCTCTTCTCTGGATTCCTGAGTAAGATCGAACCTACCACCATCCGCGAAGCACTCGAATATCCGGATTGGGTCATGGCCATGCAAGATGAGCTCAACCAATTCGAGGCCCTCAAAGTATGGCGACTTGTCCTATGTCCATCTCACAAAACGGTGATCGGTACTAAATGGATCTTCAAGAACAAGAAGGACGAAGACGGCATCATCGTACGAAACAAGGCGCGTCTCGTGGCCAAGGGATACCGTCAACAAGAAGGGATCGACTATGACGAGACATACGCTCCAGTGGCGAGAATCGAAGAATACGTATGTTCCTTGCATACGCCGCGCATAAAAACTTCACGATCTTTCAAATGGATGTCAAGACCGCATTTCTCAATGGCGAGCTCAAGGAAGAGGTGTACGTATCGCAACCGGACGGGTTCATGGACGAAAAGAAGCCTGACCATGTCTACATACTAGACAAGGCGCTCTACGGTTTGAAGCAAGCTCCACGGGCCTGGTATGATACGTTATCAAAGTTTTTAATAAAGTCGGAATTTTCACGAGGTAAAATCGATACAACTCCCTTTATTAAAAAGGAAAAAGGTCATATAGTGTTAGTTCAGGTGTATGTCGACGACATAATTTTCGGTTCTACTAACCCACAGTTTATTAAGAACTTTGCCAAATTAATGGGAAATTTTTTTTAAATGAGTATGTTGTGTGAGATGAATTTCTTCCTTGGTCTTCAAGTTAAACAATTGTCGACCGGGATATTCATAAATCAGGCCAAGTACAACTGGGATATTTTTAAGAAATTCCATATGGAACAGTCCTCACCGATGAAAACTCCCATGGCACCCGGTACAAAGTTACACGTCGATCCTACCGGAAAGGATGTGGACACCAAAACGTACCGGGGAATGATTGGTTCTTTAATGTACCTAACTGCTAGTAGATCGGACATCATGTTTTCGACATTTCTTTGCGCCCGGTTTCAGTCAAAACCGAAAGAGTCTCATTTAATCGCTGTCAAACGAATTTTTCGTTATTTACGCGGTACTGCTGATCTTGGCTTGTGGTGCCCGAAAGAGACAGGTTTTGAGCTGTCTGCATACTCTGATGCGGACCACGTGGGCAGCATGCTAGATCGGAAGAGCACATCGGGTCACGTGCAATTTCTAGGCGATAGCTTGGTGAGTTGGGCATCCAAGAAGCAGCAGTGTGTCTCTACGTCGACTGCCGAGGCAGAATACGTGGCTGCCGCAAGCTGCTGTTCACAAGTGATATGGATGCGCACGCAACTCAAGGACTACAGTTTCACTTACACCAAGGTGCCCATCTACTGCGACTCGAAGAGTGCTATTGCAATATCCAGCAATCCGGTCCAACATACCAAGACGAAGCACATAGACGTTCGGTACCATTTTATCAAGGATCACGTTGAAAGAGGTACAGTCGAACTCTACTTTGTAAATACAGAACATCAGTTAGCAGACCTGTTTACAAAACCCCTGGACGAAAAGCGCTTTAACTATCTAGTGTCCAGGTTAGGTATGCTAAATCTGAAGACTTGATCTGATGGTGTGCCCGATACAAGTTCCATACATCTACGAGAAACTGTCTACTCATCATCTGTTGTTCACACTCCAGATGATTGAGCATACACTTTCTCGCATTTCTATTCTACTTGTATCAGTTACATTGTTAAGTTAAGTCTCTATATTCATAAAGTAGATTTCGTTTGTTCAATTTCTTTTCACGTGTGTTTCCTTTTTCTTAATATTGTCGTCTACTTTATTTGGCTATATATGTGCTTTCATAAGTTGTTCATGTGTTCAGGGGGAGCATGAACAAGTATCAGGTAAGTTACTTCTATTGTTGAGGGGGAGTGTCACACACAATTTTTTTAACAACCATAAAAGTTTTTTTGTGTATGGACATTCCCGAGTGCACTTCACATCACACTCCGTGCCCATTCCGAGGGGGAGCAAAACCTTAGTTGCTCATCATTTGAGGGGGAGCGTCTCATTTTTTCTTTCACAATTTCAAAGTTTTTTGTGTGTGTTGACGTCTCCTAACCCGCTCACATTCCGAGGGGAAGCAGGGAAATACCCATGCAAAGGTCGAGGGGGAAAAGGGAAAATATTTTTTTTTCAAAGAAAGGGACGAAACTGGAAGTTTTTTTGGACTTTCCGGACACTTACCCGGTAAGTGCCCGGGTAACCACAAGTCACCGGGTACACTTACCCGGTAAGTGCCCGGGTAACCACAAGTCACCGGGGACACTTACCGGACCCGGTAAGTTACCGGATAACTCATCCGGTAAGTGTCCCATATATAAAGACATCCGGACACATTGTTTTTTCATTTCATCCGGATTCCCTGAAAACCCTCAAAAACCTCTCACCTCTCTCTCGCGCTCGGTAAATCTCGACTCACACACACACGTGCTCCATTACTCTCGACACTCACAGGTACGAGTTATTATCACCTTATATTGGTATTTCGATCATTATCACGCACACACATCACCGAAACAGGGGTTGAATCGATCGACTCAAAGACCGAAAGGGTTTCCGGAACCCCGTACTTGGGTCGATTCATATTCAGATCGAATTTTGTCTTCTAAAACCCCGATTAATCATGGTTTGTGGCATATATTTGCACTTAGAACTATTTAAACCAAGTAGATCTTGTTTTGATGGTGTTTTTTAGTCGATTCGGGTACGCGGTAAGTCGCCTGTAAACCCTAAATCATCCGATAACTATCGTCGCGTCCGGGAACATTCATGTTACCCGGACACATTCCACATACCCGGTAAGTGTCATTGCAACCGGTAAGTGTTAATTTCCAAACTTTCCGGACACTTTGATTCCCGGTAACCCATGTCATCCGGATACCTTTGTATCCGGTAAGTTCGACAATCCGGTAAGGTCAATGTCCGGTAACCTTGTGTATCCGGTAAGTGGCTGACATCCGGTAACCATATCCTATCCGGTAAGTGAATGATATCCGGTATCCCCATTTCACCCGTTTAGTCTCAACTGTCCGGATACCCTGTTTATCCGGACACTACTTGCGTCCAGTGCCTTTGTCATTTTTCACACATTGGCATTCCCAATGTCCTCTCTAACTGCCAGTCCTCAATCAACCGCTATTGAGCCATTCAAATGCTAAGGTACGCATCAAAGCTGGTTTTATACCGCCCAACATCTAACACTGTGTTTTACAGGTATACTTATGGCGGATCAACAAGATCAACAACAACCGAACATTCCTCCTCAAGAGGAAATTATTGATGACGCGACGGACAATGCTTTGGTTCCCGAGGACCATGGCCTTGAAATTGCAGCCAACAACCACCATCTGGACGCCGCTGAATTTCGACTCGTACACCGAGTGGTCGTCGATATCATGCTCGGCCACCCACTTCGCCGAGCACTCACCGCCACAACTGACGTGCCCGTCATCTACGTTTACCAAATGTGGCGCACGGCGAGAGTTGTCACTGCCAACAACACCCAGACCATCACGGCAAGCATCGACAATCATCCGTTCACCCTCACATCGGAGTCATTCCGCCGACTCCTGTCCCTTCCGGAACCTACTGCGGAGGTAATGCCGCATACGCCCCCGCCGTCAATGATACAACACTCTGTGCTGACATCCGTGCACTTGGATATCACCATGCGCTCGACCGCCCGTCCGCATTAAACCGTAAGTATATCGCCCCGGTCTGGTATACACTGTTCACGATTTTGAACAGATGTCTATCCTCCCGATGGAAGGGGATAGACCAATGCACAGGCGACTTTCTGTGTCTTTTTCACGCAGTCTGCTACGACCGCCACATTGACTACTCAGCAATCATTTGGCGTGAACTTGTGCAAGCGATCCGACAGACTGGCGGATCCAAGAAGAAGTTTCTACCTTTTCCACGTTTCTTTTCCCTGGCCGTCCGACAACACATGGAGGCTAATCCACTCATCCCAAGGCGTATCAATCACCCGGTATGTCCTCCTTTCAACTTACAATATCTAGTGATTCGCAACCCACCGACTACCCCAGCCATGCCTATCCCAAAACACCTACTGGCACACGCGGACCACAATGCACCGAGTATGATAGAGTATAGGCGAGAGTTAGGGAATCCCATGGTCCAACTAGAGCCGGAGGGACCTCCCCAGGGACATAGAACTGAGCGACGTGAGGGTCCAAGGACGAGAGGTGGTAGAGTCCGGGTAGCTGGGGCTCCCGGATGGGGTGTGTTGAGAGTACATGGGAGGGGAACAGACGCGGGCGGTGCATTAGATACGCAAGCCAGTACTACCCATTCCAGCCAAGTCGGAACTAGCCAACAACCCTCTATTCCCACCACCCGAACCACGACCGAAGCAGGACCGTCGACTAGACTACACGAGGTCCCGGTCATTACTGAATCCGAAAGACCTTGGCTTCACCGTGATACAGAGGTCTACATTTCTGACCCTCCTTCGCCGCCCAGACAGGTTGAAGACGTGGAATCCGACTCCACCGAATCCGATATGGACCGTGTCATACGCATATCCTTAATACCACCCCAAATCAGACCACACCCACCATTGACCGAAGGAACCCCATCTGACTCACCAACACCCCCACTCATCCCTACTACCCAGCCTATTACGGGATATACAAGGAGAACGGAGGGAGTATTAGTTGAAAATCCAGAAGTGGTGAGACAGAGTGAAGTTAGGTCGAAAAAGAATCATGAGAGAGAAAGTCGTACAAATAAAGAGGCTTCAGAGCGCATCCAGCCCAGTGTCGACCAGGTAGCCGCATCTGCTACTTCGTCTCATGTGTTGGGACGAGGTATTGAAGAAGCCTCTGTGGACCTAGTGGAGCAATTGCACACCTCCCCTAGCCACTCACTCATCTCTCAACAGATGGGTGTTTCACTTGAACACGGGGAACTAGCACAAAATCTACCGGTCTCTCACTCGAAGAGTATTGGTATTGAAACAAGAGACCAGCCTCCCTCAGTCTCGACTTCTTTGGATGCACTATTGAGTCTAGAGTCATTTGCTAAAATACATTATTCGGCTAGGACACAGGACGAGACTCTACAAATCGGTGCTCTTGGTGACCCGATCGGAACTTCCGTAGTGTCTCCGCCTTTGAGCGGAACGCAAGGATCGGAAGGAAATCTTGCCACAGTCAATGTCACGTCAGTTGTGAACGCACGTGGCTCTACCTCTAAGGTAGATGCCTGAACGGGTAATCTAAGTGATCCCGGAGTTTAGTCACCGGACGTAATGTCAAGGGAGTATCTGGACAGCGCCCTAAAGGCTGTCCACGAGGCAATTGAACAACAATTCACCACCGAGCTCGACAAACTCAAAAGCTTGATCAAAGGTAAAGAGAAGATAGTCGCATCTGAAACCGCACCAATACCTCCACCGGCTCCCGTTCAGCCAACTTATTCGGTGGACACCCTAAAGACTATGCTTCTGGCTCACCTGCTCCAGCACACCGACACCGATGCCTCTACTAAAGCGGACCTGGTATCAGTTCTACGTTCCTAGGTATCTGCTCCTTCGTCATCCATAACCACCAGATTGGACCAGCTTGACACGACCCTCAAGGACGTTCAACAAGCGCTCAAAAGGCTGTCCGAAAGAGTTGGTTCACTCGAAGACACCTGCAAGAGTCAAGCTGGCGGACTCAAGTGACGGAACGATGACCAGGATGATCCTTATCACCGTGAGGGGGAGAACAAGAGATAGAAACTGTCTGAGTCCGATCCAATCATCACTGAAATAACTGTGGTTCAACCGGAACCATCAACTGTGGCAGCTGCAACCGAAGACGAACCTGAAGCCCAGTTAAGCTTAGTCGAGATGGTCATAGACATAGACATCTCAGACGACGAAGACCCAACGGTTGAAAAGCCCGAGGGAGAAACACAGGAATTGGTCACTTATTTTGCATCAGATAGGCCCGCACTTGATCTGATTGATCCAGATTCCGAGATCGACCCCGAGACTGAAAATGCATGGTACGAAAAAGCCACCAGTGCAATAAATCTCCAGGTAAACTTGATCTTTCCTACTGATGAAGACGACAACGTTGATTATTACCAGTTTCTGCTACAAAACCTGTATGGTACACCCGTTCATACTACTCAGGCCCCGAGACTTCTACGATACCCGAAACTTCAACTGCTGCAAATCCGACATCTCCTCAACAACCAACAGCTTCTGATCATCCTCCTTCTCTACAGCAACAAATTCGATGGGAGAAGATCATGATCCTTATTCCTCACCTGGAGGAATCTCTAAAGAAGCTTTATGTTCATAGGTTACGTCCAATCGAGCCAACATTCTGCCATTAGAACATCCCTGGTAACAAACTCTGTACCCTGTGGTTGGACTCTGCCTCCGGCTCGACCTCCAGCTCTACCTCCGGTTCTACCCCCGACTCTGACCCCAAATCTGCCTCCCCTGTCCCCCGTTCCTATCGGCGGATTCGTACTATTCGGATTTCTTCCTCCTCCTCGATTCGAATTCCGTGTACCGCTTACCATTCTGTTGATTTAAATAAGGTTAATATACACATAAGCACATACCCCATATAACAAGGTATTCCAGTTCAAACATGTACCTGTAAGATCACAATTACACTGGCCAGGTGTAATATGAAATTACCTTACATGATGTTCCTTCTACCTTTTATACTTCATCATCCCAAGGTTCTATAATGATAAGGACATCCTACTTCACATGCAGTTTAAGTCTAGGTACAGATACAAATACCTAAATCCCTTAAACTAAGGCTCTGATACCATTTGTAACATCCCAATTCCCATATACACAACAATTCACATAATGTAACATAACGTTCATATAACAAAAGAAACATCATATTACAAATTCGGTCCTCAAGTCTTTTACAAATAAAAGAAACCATTGTACTACAAACTTTGTACTATTTACATACATAACTGTAACACCTTAGGCATATCCCACATCGGTCGTGGACAGGAGAGATGCTGGGTATATTAGTAAATCTTGGCCTTACCAGACACAACGCGTTTTGGGGCCACAAGCATGCGGGTTCCTTGGGAACTCTGTGGTTAAGCGTGCTTGGGTGGGAGTAGTACCAGGATGGGTGACCTCCTAGGAAGTCCTTGCGAAGTCCTTGCCAGGTCGCCAAGAACAAAGCCGTGAGCCAGTGGGGCAAAGCGGACAATATTGTGTCGTGGTAAGCGGGGTGTTACAAATGGTATCAGAGCCACTCCTGTGCCGTTCGGGATGGTGGGGCAAACCTCATCGAGGACGATGAGTCCCTAAGGGGGGGTGTGTGTAACACCTTAGGCATATCCCACATCGGCCGTGGACAGGAGAGATGCTGGGTATATTAGTAAATCTTGGCCTTACCAGACACAACGCGTTTTGGGGCCACAAGCATGCGGGTTCCTTGGGAACTCTGTGGTTAAGCGTGCTTGGGTGGGAGTAGTACCAGGATGGGTGACCTCCTGGGAAGTCCTTGCGAAGTCCTTGCCAGGTCGCCAAGAACAAAGCCGTGAGCCAGTGGGGCAAAGCGGACAATATTGTGTCGTGGTAAGCGGGGTGTTACAATAACATTTAATATTATGATACAACTGCTAAAACAAGCCAAAATCTTCATCTTATAATCCTTCACAAAAGTCGTCCTTTGGTTACTCTAATTACTTGCTCTTACATGATCCACCACCTGGAACACATATTTTAAAACAAAAATGAGGGTTAGACCTTGTGGTCTAAGTGAGAAAAATCCTTGTTAGTTTACAAACCATTTATATAAACTTCATTCATGTAAATCACGCGACACAATCATATATATCTAATCAAGCTCACATATCATGTACCTTCTCTTCTCATTCCTCCTGGCCATATTAGTTGGTAGCAAGCCAACTAATAATATACAACGCTGTACAACATCTACAGCCAAACAACGCTATACGAATTCTATAGCCAAACACACCGGTCCTAAACCCGGCCAACGTATTATAACACCTTATAATACTCATGTAAATATAATACCTCAATTAATTATAATTCACATATAAACACATAGTCATCAACTATTACATTCCCAAATCACACATATACGTATTCCAGTTAAAAACGTTTTCAAAGTAAACTCACATGTTTTGTTTATCCAAACACGCTTTGAAATCTTCTTTCAATTGATTCTATCTTTCACCTCAACTTCACATTATCTGAATCAATTTAAAACACATACACCGCTTTACTAGCCAAACATATAAAGCCTACCAGTTCCTGTTCTCAACTGTCCAACACACACTGCCCTTAACCCACTACCGGGACTACAGGGTACCGGGACTTCTCAGTACCGGGGCACCATAATACCGGTACTTGACTCTACCGGGACTCGACAATACCGGTACTCTATATTACCGGGAGTCGATAATACCGGGAGTTCACTACTGTAACGTCCCAAAAATTACAAGCAAATTTAAATTTTTAAGATAAACATTTCATTTATAACAACTCATTAAATGATCCCAACGTTTCGTTTGCCAACACATAATTAATATCTTTATAAAATGAAACCAGCGGAATAAACGTTTAATTATTAAAATCATAAAGCAACCATCCCTCCTCGCGCGCCAGTGTGTACTCGTCACGCCTTGGAGTCGCCCGTACCTGAAACCACAAACTATTGGGAAAAAGGGTAAGCACGAAGCTTAGTGAATTCAAACACCATAAATAATACAGTTATTCCACACTACCCCTAAAACAGATAGTGACACATAAACGATCATACAGGTCTACGAACAAATCATAAACATGTATATCCACAAGCACCCGCCTAAAAGGCACAAGTCGGTCCCACCGACCACATGATAACATCTTCGGCCCCGCCGTATCCCCGGTCCCACCGAGTATCTACGCCACCCGCGTATAAAACCTCCGGCCCCGCCGGACCCTCGGTCCCACCGAGTCTCTACGCCACCCGTGTATAAAACCTCAGGCCCCGCCGGACCCTCGGTCCCACCGAGTTAACATGGCAACATAGTATCAACTAGACACCCCACTATCTAGTTCCACAACACAATCACATAAAGCTACCACACACGTACTACAGCAATGATAAAACAACTATTATTAGATATAGTGAGAGAACTCACCTCAAATGCGCGCCTAGCTTAACAACACAAATCAAGCTTCACAGTTACGGTCACTTCCCAGCACCTAAACGCATGTTAAAACGTGTCAATACGAGACCCGGACCCTATGACACGACACACGCTTAAACCGTCACTAAAACCAATTTCCGTTCTCACAAAACAGGTCTGTTCGGGACCTGTTTCAACCCCTTTAAACCCAGAAAAATCCCAATATTAATTCATGACCAGAAAGTCCTCTGAGTTAGGGTTCCAAGGACATATAATACGCCTCCTAACGATTTTTCTACAATTAAATACGGATTTTATAAGATCAGCCCGCAGAACAGCGAAAAACAGCACTTATCAGTATAAAACGACGATTTGGCCTAAGTTATGCTCCGAACTGGATTTTGCACAAAACACAGAAAAGTTTATAGACTCAAAAAGGGAACTGTTGGCACCGAAATCACCCCAATCCGAGTTACGAGTAAAGAGTTACGGCTAACGCAAGACAGGGACAGAAACTGCAGTTTTTTTACATAAAATGACGAACTGCTGTAAAAACGACCACTTTTTCACCTAGCTAGAGGCCGAACCAGATTTCCGCTAAAACATGGAAAATGTGCCCGACCCAGAACGTGAACCGTGGGCACCAGTTTCGCCTCAATCCGAGCTACGAATGAAAAGTTATGGCCGACGCAAAATAGGGACAGAAAGGCGTTTTCACATAAAATGACGATTTTGAAACGATTATTGTTTTCGCGATCAGGTTACGGTTTAGCTATTTAGGTTCGGTCTAGGTGGTCACGGCTGGGCTACTACCATCACCACCCACTGCCACCTCCGGCAGCGGTAGACGGCGGCGGCGGCGGCAGCAGCCACCGGCGGTGGTGGTGGTTTCGAGGTGGTCCGACGACGGCGGAAAAGAAGGCAAGAAGAAGAAGAATCTTTACCTCTCGAAGACAACGTAACCGCACACTCGACGAGCTCTTGTCTCCTTTCTCTTCCGATCGACGGCTCCCACTCTTCTCTCTCGCTAACCTCGCTCTCGCCGGCAGGAAAACACGCCGGCTATGGCTGCTGTTGGGTGGTCGACGGTGGCAGCCAAGCAAAGAAGAAGAAGCCTCACGATGGGGGGGGTCTCACGGCGCAACAATGAAAGCAAGGAGTAGGGTTTTTGGTTTAGCTAATCCTATTCTTTCTTTTCTTGTGAATCACGATGACAACAATCAAAAACAATATGGGTTTCGGTTCTACTTGCATGGGCCGAAACCCAAGGTGTGTTTTTGTCCCTTGACACAAAAGGTCCCTCAACTTAAACCTTCTCGCAACTAGCCAAAATTCCGACATTTTTAACGATTAGGTCCAACTCGACTAACCCCGTTAACGGAAACCACATTAAATCAAACTTAAAAGAAAAGAATTGATAAAAGAAATTACATACCGGGATACGGGCTTTACAACTCTCCCCCACTTGGATTAGACTTCGTCCTCGAAGTCTATGCCCGTGCATAGCTAAAGATAGTTCTCCCACATCTCAACCTCAGGTTCCCAAGTTCACTTGAGACCCCTTCTAAAACTTCTCGAATACTTTCCTTACTAACGTACTCCTTCTAGGACACTGAAATTATGATCGATAGAACACTTCACCAATTGGAATCATTCCTAGCCAAGCGACTACGGTTGTCCCCCAACCTTAGATATCCCATACATCCCGAGTCAAATCTCAAGCTCTAACCACTCTAAAGCTGCTCACCAGTATACTCCACAGGATACTCGATTACGATCCCTCCCATCATTAATTGACGATTAACTTCTACGAATTCTAATAGACTCCAAAGATTTTCAATAACTTATATTAACAAAACATCAACCCCCTGCCGAACATCGGTCCAACCGATTACAATAACAAACATCGGCCACCCGCCGAACATCGGTCCAACCGATTACAATAACAAACGTCGGCCACCCACCGAACATCGATCCAACCGATTACAATAACAAACATCGGCCACCCGCCGAACATCGGTCCAACCGATTACAATAACAAACATCGGCCACCCGCCGAACATCGGTCCAACCGATTACAATAACTCACATCGGCCACCCGCCGAACATCGGTCCAACCGATTACAATAACAAACATCGGCCACCCGACGAACATCGGTCCAACCGATTACAATAACTCACATCGGCCACCCGCCGAACATCGGTCCAACCGATTACAATAACTCACATCGGCCACCCGCCGAACATCGGTCCAACCGATTACAATAACTGACATAAACGTGGTATTATCCTAGACACTAACACAAATAGATATCCCCCACAACCAAATCAACTAACACACACGTAGGTCATTCCACCATAACCATCCATCACAAGTGATCATTTCAGGGTTACTACTACCGTCACCATGATTATCTTAAAATCGGCTACAACTCTCCGATTATACTAAAGGTGTTTGGCCTCAAGCCCAAAAGTCGACACCTAAATATACCACCTACCTCAAAATGGTTGATGCGCATTTATTCTCTTAATAACAAAGGGCATCAATCCCTTAACCGATACTATTCGGCCTACAGTACTAACGCGCGTGGAATATCTACCTTCCACCGTCGACGTATCATCCACACTTGCTCTATGAAGCCAAGTCACACCGTATCGAGGATACACCTTGACGTCTACCTCCCAGGTAACGCCTCAAGACCCAGTACACCGGAACTACCTCCCAGGTAAGTGCCCACAACTATATCCTCCTAGTACCTACTGGAAAGTCTAGGTTAAAACACATGAATACCGGGGTCCCACCCCGAGATACCCAACCGACCATTACCAACGACTGACTAACGTGTCTAAGGATCCAAAGCAAACAGCCTACCAACAACATGCCTATTTCGGATTGACTCACTCACCCAAACATGTAAACACTCAACGTGCAAAGAATGCCAAACGGTGCGACAAAAACAACTCATCAACTAGACTCCACATCGAGCCATTAAAACCGGGCAATTGGCCCATGACTAACTCCAAGTCAAAACCGAGCAAAATGCTCCACGCTTGCTAGACCCATAGGTCGGAAAATGCGTTTAAACAAAGTTTAAGCAAGCAATACTCTGAAATCAACCTTAGTCTCAGACTCAACACGGGTTAAACAAAAGAGTTTTCCAAAAGGACTCACACCCTAAAAATTCTCGAAATGACACAAGACACTTAAAAGCACATTTTCCAAATGGTTTACAAAATCATTTACAAATATTTTCAACATCAGGATTTTCATCTCAAAAGATCGTATGTAATAAAACTACTATTACCTGATCGATAGTTACGCAAAACTGGACACGCTCGTCCCACATAGGAAAATCATGTTGAAAATCGTTCCATTGCAGTTCAGTTTACTCACACAAAAGCAAGCGTAATAAATAATTTCTTTAAAATGAACCGCCTCGATTCCAGTATGGATTGACTCATGACGTGCACTTAAAGTAACCGCTTGACCTTAAACAGGGTGCGACAAAGGTGTGCACATAATTCAAAATAAGTTTCACGACATTTGATTCAAAAATTCTTCTTTTTAATCATAAAAATGACGTGGCACAGGGTTCGCCACAAATTTTCCGCGCGTCAGCTAATCACACAAAACGATGACACGGTTTACGAATATATTTTTGTTAAAACACAACTGTCTCGTGTAAGTTTCAAACTTGAAGACAGAAACCAGTCCGCTTCTATTAATTGGAAATATCGACTAAAACCTCATAAAATCTCAAACTGGGGGCAGGCATGCAAGCTTGTAACACTTCCTCAAGTTTCGTACTTGGGACATATAACGTCAAAACATTATAGTTTAAAAATGTATTTATCGAAAATGCTCAAAATACTCGTTTCCTCCAAAGCAAAAGTTTTTAACTTCCAAAAAGAAATGATCGATAATTCTAAATTAACCGAATGTTAAAAATCTACGCATTTATATTTTCAAAATATAACACATTGTAATCGTATGCATGATGTTCACAACATTAAAACACTCCTTGGATCAAATGGTCTTTCATTTCGACAAAAAGGAACTAAAACATTTTCATGCACGACTCGTTTATCAAAATGTCGAGAACGAAGGTTACCCCAGTATGCATACCCCTAAGTCGATAAATCGCATTTTCATCGAAATGTCAATAAAACCTTTAGCTGACTGAAAAGCGCACTAAACAACTCATTATGAAATGTTACCAAAATTCCTCCATGCACCACTTATGTCACGCATGAATCAATCCACACACTGAACTATTTGCAATAAAATACTTAGTGACACAAACTCTCGAAAGAGAAGTTAAGCGACACAAGAATTCCAAACTCATTTTAAACAAATCACCAACAAAATTTGTAACTCTCGTTATAAAAAGGTTTCATGCACTTTCAAAACCATAATTCGACATCTTGTGTGTGTGCTAAACATTTCCCAAAATTCCAAAGCACAATCCATATAAGGATTGGAGACACAAAAATTAGTTAATGCAATCTTATTTTCAAAATAACTTCGTGCATGACTCATTCGGCATTCAACGTCTCGACCCCTACTACTCCGAAACTCTCCGGTCTACTATTGTCATCCAGACATTTAAACCTCTTCATGCAAGTTGGGAAATCACATCAAATCATCTTACGGGTTTTCCTCAAATCAAAGTCGGCTCTATGAGCCTATGACCCTAGCACAATCTTCCATCTTGGCCCGAAATGATCTGCTTACAACAAATATCATCCTTATCGTCACTCCAAGTGACTAATATTAGAATCGTCTTTCTATTCCAACGACTACTAGTTTAGGACCTTCATCACTACCCCCAACGATCATCACCTTAAAACACTTCGAGTACACACCTGTACTAGTAGGTTTACTATAGTTGTTCCTCCTTGTGATGGCTATTCTGGGTAGACAATACAACGCGTTATTAGCACATAATAACTCATACTAACAACACTCACGCTCAACTCCTTGGATTCCTCGTGACTTCCCCGACTCGAGCATTGATCCTGTGCTTCCGATAGTAGGAGCTCTACTACTACCATCCACACCTATCATCGCCCGTTCCGAGTTCCATCCCAAGGGGTCCAAGTAGTTTCTCGCCGAAACTATACACATATGCCCGCACCGACATATGTACACACTCTTCCTAGCTCCCTAGGAATTCCATCCAAACCACTACCCTTGCTACTGCCAAATCCCTAATAGCAAGCAGCAGACATGCAATACAGTGTAATAAGCACCAAGCAATTTAGCATACATACTCCTATGTTCTAGAAATCAATCTAGCACACGTACTCATACATAAACACCCTTCCCAGCTCTCTAGGAACTTCCTCTTATCCCACTACCCTTGCTACTACCGAATCCCTACTAATTATAATGGGTGACCTCGCGAATACCCGATTATATGCAGTGCGAAATAAATAGACAGGCGAATACAAGACTCTATCCTAGAACGGTTGGACTCAAACAAGAGCTGCGCAATAGAACTAAATCAAATATTCTAAGGCTATAAATCTCTTACTGCATACAACCTAGAGGGCATCCACTTAGTAACCTATCATAATTAGCATAAATTCTTAATAGCAAGTAGTTCAACATACAGCATAGTGTCCACAACAGGCAATCTAGCATGCATACTCTATGATCTAGAAAGCAATAAAACACTAAGTACTGTACCTTTCCCCTTTGGCTCCGGCTGACTGTACACACTGCGCCTACGATCACCGTTTCTCAAACGGATCTTTCCTTCGTTTTATTTCCCAAAAACTTAAAGAAAATTTTTATAGCCGCAAACTTGAGATCAAACACACCGAAATGCGTTTGATTCACTCAAGCCGTGCTCTGATACCAAGTTGTAACGTCCCAAAAATTACAAGCAAATTTAAATTTTTAAGATAAACATTTCATTTATAACAACTCATTAAATGATCCCAACGTTTCGTTTGCCAACACATAATTAATATCTTTATAAAATGAAACCAGCGGAATAAACGTTTAATTATTAAAATCATAAAGCAACCATCCCTCCTCGCGCGCCAGTGTGTACTCGTCACGCCTTGGAGCCGCCCGTACCTGAAACCACAAACTATTGGGAAAGGGTAAGCACGAAGCTTAGTGAATTCAAACACCATAAATAATACAGTTATTCCACACTACCCCTAAAACAGATAGTGACACATAAACGATCATACAGGTCTACGAACAAATCATAAACATGTATATCCACAAGCACCCGCCTAAAAGGCACAAGTCGGTCCCACCGACCACATGATAACATCTTCGGCCCCGCCGTATCCCCGGTCCCACCGAGTCTCTACGCCACCCGCGTATAAAACCTCCGGCCCCGCCGGACCCTCGGTCCCACCGAGTTAACATGGCAACATAGTATCAACTAGACACCCCACTATCTAGTTCCACAACACAATTACATAAAGCTACCACACACGTACTACAGCAATGATAAAACAACTATTATTAGATATAGTGAGAGAACTCACCTCAAATGCGCGCCTAGCTTAACAACACAAATCAAGCTTCACAGTTACGGTCACTTCCCAGCACCTAAACGCATGTTAAAACGTGTCAATACGAGACCCGGACCCTATGACACGACACACGCTTAAACCGTCACTAAAACCAATTTCCGTTCTCACAAAACAGGTCTGTTCGGGACCTGTTTCAACCCCTTTAAACCCAGAAAAATCCCAATATTAATTCATGACCAGAAAGTCCTCTGAGTTAGGGTTCCAAGGACATATAATACGCCTCCTAACGATTTTTCTACAATTAAATACGGATTTTATAAGATCAGCCCGCAGAACAGCGAAAAACAGCACTTATCAGTATAAAACGACGATTTGGCCTAAGTTACGCTCCGAACTGGATTTTGCACAAAACACAGAAACGTTTATAGACTCAAAAAGGGAACTTTTGGCACCGAAATCACCCCAATCCGAGTTACGAGTAAAGAGTTACGGCTAACGCAAGACAGGGACAGAAACTGCAGTTTTTTTTACATAAAATGACGAACTGCTGTAAAAACGACCACTTTTTCACCTAGCTAGAGGCCGAACCAGATTTCCGCTAAAACACGGAAAATGTGCCCGACCCAGAACGTGAACCGTGGGCACCAGTTTCGCCTCAATCCGAGCTACGAATGAAAAGTTATGGCCGACGCAAAATAGGGATAGAAAGGCGTTTTCACATAAAATGACGATTTTGAAACGATTATTGTTTTCGCGATCAGGTTACGGTTTAGCTATTTAGGTTCGGTCTAGGTGGTCACGGCTGGGCTACTACCATCACCACCCACTGCCACCTCCGGCAGCGGTAGGCGGCGGCGGCGGCAGCAGCCACCGGCGGTGGTGGTGGTTTCGAGGTGGTCCGACGACGGCGGAAAAGAAGGCAAGAAGAAGAAGAATCTTTACCTCTCGAAGACAACGTAACCGCACACTCGACGAGCTCCTGTCTCCTTTCTCTTCCGATCGACGGCTCCCACTCTTCTCTCTCGCTAACCTCGCTCTCGCCGGCAGGAAAACACGCCGGCTATGGCTGCTGTTGGGTGGTCGACGGTGGCAGCCAAGCAAAGAAGAAGAAGCCTCACGATGGGGGGGGGGGTCTCACGGCGCAACAATGAAAGCAAGGAGTAGGGTTTTTGGTTTAGCTAATCCTATTCTTTCTTTTCTTGTGAATCACGATGACAACAATCAAAAACAATATGGGTTTCGGTTCTACTTGCATGGGCCGAAACCCAAGGTGTGTTTTTGTCCCTTGACACAAAAGGTCCCTCAACTTAAACCTTCTCGCAACTAGCCAAAATTCCGACATTTTTAACGATTAGGTCCAACTCGACTAACCCCGTTAACGGAAACCACATTAAATCAAACTTAAAAGAAAATAATTGATAAAAGAAATTACATACCGGGATACGGGCTTTACAACTACACCGGGACTTACACTACCGGGAGTTCACTACACCGGGACTTACACTATCGAAGTCGACAGTACCGGGACTCCCCGGGAGTCGACTATACCGGGAGTCTAAGAACACAGTCGGTTTCACCTAACCTAAATTCGAAGAAATCAATACCAATCACTGAAATCGTAACTTCTAAACCGATAGATATCTTCTATTACTGATTACATACACAAAATACAAAAGAGCTTACCTCAAAATCGAATCCAACCCAATTGATTGATGCTCTAACCGTAGGTTTCGTCCACTGCTTCTTTTCGCCTCCAGACTCCCGCACACACACTCTTTCTATTGTTAGAACAATATGATACATCTGAATATCTTAAGGTGTATATAAATTCCATATTTACCATTTCAACCTTGAACTTCTCATTAATGACCCAAACACTCCTAAACTTATGATTTACCCCAAAATTACCCTAAACATCATATCTTACAGTTAAATTATCTAACGGACTTACCTGGGTATTACACGTTCATTTTGCCTTTAAGGGCTTGACTTATACTCAAATGAGTCTTTTGAGTATTTGCTGGTTTTAGTAGCTCGAGGTGGAGCCGTGGATATGTTATGTGCTTAGTTGTGTTTTATTCGAGTATGTGCCTCTTTGAGGGTTTTGTCTTATATGTGAAGTTGTGTGAGCAACAAATGGAGAGTAAGCAGTTCCTTGGAATTAAACAGAAACTGTATGAGATTCAGAGATTTTAAACCTTCAGATTGAGCATACCTAGCTTTGACACTAAGAAATTAAATCGTTTTTCGTCCAAGGCTTTGGTAAAGAGGTCTGCTATCTGATTTTCAGTATTAACAAAGTAGAGTTCAATCGTACCCCGTTCGACGTGATCTTTGATGAAGTGATACCGAACGTCGATGTGTTTGGTCTTTGTATGCTGAACCGGATTGCTCGATATTGCAATGGCGCTCTTCGAGTCGCAGTAAATCAGAATGTTGGAGTACATGAAGTCGTAGTCCTTCAGCTGAGTGTGCGTCCATATGACTTGTGAGCGGCAACTTGCAGCGGCAACGTATTCCGCCTCAGCTATTGATGTAGACATGCATTGTTGTTTCTTTGAAGCCCAACTGATCAAGCTATCTCCGAGAAACTGCACGTGACCCGATATGCTCTTCCGATCCAACATACTTCCAGCGTGATCCGCGTCTGAATAAGCTGTCAGTTCAAGACATGTTCCTTTCGGGTACCACAAGCCAAGATCACCAGTACCTTTTAAATATCGAAATATTCTTTTAACAGCGATTAAGTGCGATTCTTTAGGTTTTGATTGAAAGCGTGCACAAAGGAATGTCCAGAACATTATATCTGGCCTACTAGCCGTCAAATACATTAAAGAACCTATCATCCCTCGGTAGGTCTTTGTATCCACATCCTTTCCGTTAGGATCGACGTGTAACCGCGTACCGGGGGTCATGGGAGTTTTCATGGGCGCAGACTGTTCCATCTGGTATTTCCGAAGAATGTCCCGATGTACTTAGACTGGTTTATAAAGATCCCGGTCGACAGTTGTTTAACTTGAAGACCGAGGAAAACATTCAATTCGCATAACATGTTCATTTGAAAATACTGTCCCATGAGTTTTGCAAAGTTCTTACAGTATAGAGGTTTTGATGAGCCAAAGATAATGTCATCGACGTACACTTGTACAAGAATAATATCGTCTTCCTCTTTCTTAATGAATAAAGTGGTGTCGATTTTACCTTTTGAGAAACCAAACTTTACTAAGAAATAGGACAAGGCATCATACTAGGCCCGTGGTTCTTGTTTCAGGCCATAAAGGGCCTTGTCTAGAATGTAGACATGGTTGGGCTTGGACTCATCAACGAAACCGTCCGGTTGCGATACGTATACCTACTCCTTGATAATGCCGTTGAGAAATGTTGTCTTTACATCCATTTGGAATATAGTGAAGTTCTTGTGTGCAGCGTAGGCAAAGAACATTCGGATCGCTTCAATCCGTTCTACCGGGGCGTAGGTTTCGTCGTAGTCTATACCTTCTTATTGTCGGTATCCTTTGGCCACGAGACGCGCCTTGTTTCAAATGACTACGCAATCTTCATCCTTTTTGTTCTTGAACACCCACTTTGTGCCGATAACTGTCTTGTTTTTGGGACGTCAGACGAGTCGCCATACTTTGAGGGCCTCAAACTGGTTGAGTTCCTCTTGCATTGCGACTACCCAATCCGGGTCGTTGAGTGCTTCAGCGGCAGTTGTGGGCTCAATCTTGCTTAGGAAGCCGGAGAAGAGGCACAAGTTGGCAGATGCGCCTCGAGTCTGAACAGGTGTGGATGGATCACCGATTATCTGATGTAAAGGATGTGCGCGGGTCCACTTGGTAGTGTGGAAGCAGTTGTGCAGTTGCATGAGATGTATCAGGATCTACGTACGTACCAAGAGGGAGGTCTTGAACAGCTTCGAGCATTGTCAGATGTCTAACTGAAACCACCGGTTCTAGATTCGTTGTTGGTTGAACAACCTCCGGGGAAGAGGAAGGTTGGTCCTTCTGAGTGGTGGATAACGAATCTGCAGCAGCCACTACTTGAAGAGGTATGATCGGCTCCGGTGGGACTTCTCCTTCGAGAGGTTCTTCAGTGGTAGTCTGGGGGGTTTCAGCGTTATGCGTAGAAGCACTCTTCGATGGCGGGGGACTAGATAAGTTCAACGACTCTGGTTCAATGACTGCTTCAATCCTGTCAAAGGTGTTAGGTGCAGGAAAGAAGTCATCATAAAAATGCTCAAATAATAAATCTGAAAGAGGTGATCGTGATGAAGAGGCATGATTTGGATCTATTGGAGGTTGGGTAGATCCCGAACGAGATTGTTCAGAAGCTAGCACACCGGTTAAGACAGGTTTTGAACTGATATGTTCAGAAGCTAAATCATCCACTTCATCAAACGTCACGTTTACGCTTTCGACGACAGTCTTTGAACGCTTGTTGTAAACGCGAAACACTTTGGCTTGAGACGAGTATCCAATGAATACTCCTTCGTCTGCTTTCGGGCTGAACTTTCCGAGGTCATCCTTGTCATTCATGACGTAGCAGGTGCATCCAAAGCGCGAAAATGCTTGATGTTGGGGATGCGGTTGTTGATGATCTCGTAAGGCGTCTTATTGAACCGCTTGTGGAGGATTGACCAGTTCTGTGTGTAACATGCAGTTGAAACTGCCTCAGCCCATAAGAAGAGCGGTAACTTAGACTGGGAGAGCATTGTTCGAGCAGCTTCGACCAAGGTACGGTTGCGTCTTTCCACGACTCTGTTCTGCTAAGGAGTCTGTGCAGCTGAGAATGTATGGCTTATCCCTACTGATGTAAGATAATCGTCCAACGTCCGATTCTTGAATTCCGTACCTTTGTCTGTTCTGATGGTCTGAACCAGCGTCTGAAGATTTAGTTGGACTGACTTCAAGTGAGAAATGATTAGCTCCGGGGTCTCGTCCTTGGAGTGCAGAAATTTAACCCACGTATACCTTGAGTAGTCATCCGCCATCACCAGAACGTACTTCTTTCGGTTGATGCTCTACACACGCATTGGTCCATACAAGTCCAAATGGATGAGCTCGAGGGACTTCGACATGCTCGAAGCGCCCTTCGGCTTGTGAGAAGCTCTCTTCATCTTTCCCATCTCACATGCGCCACACAAACGGCCTTTCTCGAATTTCAGACCCGGCATGCCCATCACGAGTCCGCTTAGCACCAGCTTGTTGATGTGTTTGAAGTTGAGGTGCGAAAGCCGGCGATGCCAAATCCACGTTTTTTGAGAATTCGCCTTTGACATCAAGCAGATGGAGTCGTCGGTCTTCAGCGATGAGAGATCAATGGTGTAGAGGTTGGTCTTGCGAGTTCCAATCAATAGCTCCTTTCCGTCTTCAGTGCGGACGCTACACCTCTTGGCCTTGAAGTTCAGTTCTAATTCTTTGTCGCAGAACTGGCCTATGCTGAAGAGATTATGACCTAATCCGGCGACGTATGATACCTTCTTGATCGTGATGTTGTCTTGCACGATGTCGCCGTAACCCATGATTGGTGCCTTGTCGTCGTTCCCAAATCTCACGTTGCCACAATATTTCTCTGTGTAGTTCGTGAGAAGCTCCCTTCTACCGGTCATGTGTTTGGAGCATCCGAAATCTAAATACCACACATGACCACTCTGTAAAAGGAAGGTTAAACAGCTTTAGGTACCTATTTAAAAATGGGTCCTGGGGGGGTTAGGTGTAGCACCTGTTTTAGGAACCCAATTTGACTTGGGCTTCTGTTTGGGTTTGCGTGTTTTACGCTTACGTCTAGAGTTAAGGACATGATAAGACCCAAACCAATCAGTTTCATATTGTTTATCAACAAAGTCATTTAATCCACAATGAGAACAACACAAACAATCATGAGATAACTGAAGTAATTGCTGAATTGAATAAACTTTTAATGGAAAATCAACACATTGTTAAACAAAATCACTTGAGTCATTTACATCATAATTATTATTGACTGTCCTAGAATGGAAAATGGAATTAAATGACTTTGTCTTCAACTTGCTCTCGTTTGATCCTTTTGCTACCCACTTTTGTTTGACTTGTTTAGCCCGACCATTTTTATCTGAAAAACCAATAAACTCATGATCAGTAGAGCTTGAGTAGTAAGGATGTTTATTTTGAGAGGTTCCGGTTTGTGTTCGTTTCTGTGAACGTCCTTCGGATTTTGATTTGTTTTTGGAAACATCGTTCACAGATCGGGTTTAGGCGCAGATGTAGAACATTCGCCCTTTTGAAAATTAACCAGTCGATTAACTGCTTTCGAAAGAAAATCTGTGTGATTTGGAAGCGATTTATCGAAATCAAACTTTTGAAACTCATCATCTGAACAATCGTTAGAATTCATGAAGTTAGAAAAATCAATCTCATTTTCGGGTGGAACATCAGAGGAAGGTGAGGAACAATTTGGAATTTCGTGTTGCAAAGAATCGGTTGCGGAAATGTTTTGAAAATCAAAGTTTAAATTATTTGGCAAACTTATTAGTTGAGGTCCTTTTCCCTTTTTAGAAGAGACTCTTCCAATAAATGCTTTGCACGAAGATGTATCCGATGAGTTTGAGGAAGGTTCAGACAGATTTATCTTTTAACTATGGAGTTGGTCAAACTTCTCCTGAAGTTTGGCTTTGCTCACTCACTCTTCCATCACTTCTGTTATCAAGGCAGCCAGTTTAGATGTGAGACGATTGATTTCTTTCCGAAGGATTTCCAGATCCTCAACAGAGACAAATTCGGTTTTTGTGGACTTTAGACACTCAAGTTGGGATTGAAGCTCTTGTTTTTCTTTTTGAAATTGTATCCGTTCCTGAGCAAATAACTCCTCTAGCTCGACTATTTTCATTTCCAAAACAAGAGGTGGAACATAGCGTTTAAACTCGTCCGTTTCTGTTTTGGTCTCAGTTGCAAGGTCCTCATCCTTTTTGGAGGAATCCTTGGGCGTTGCAACCTTGTAGCCGTCAAAGTAATCATTTGTTAAGTATTTGGATTTCCTTTTCGAATATGATGAGTTAAGAACATCATACGCAAAAGGCATTTACATTTTAGGTGTGTGCACGTTTGTATTCCTCACTGTCATCTTCCTTCTCTTCGAGTGGTCCCGTCCATTTGATTTTGTACCGGGGATATCTCTTTTCGAGACCAAAGAAGTTAAATTCGTAAAGAGTGGGTCTCATTGTCAAAATCTTTTTCAAGTAGTGTGAGTTGTCATACCCAATTCCCCATTCCTTATTAAAATAAGTGAATTCCTCCGGTTTGTTCATCTGAATCGTTTGATCAGTTTGACCTCTTTTATGGAGTTTAGTTTCTAGATCAGTTATTTTTGAAACAAACTCTTAATGTTGAATTTGAAGAGAACATCATTGATAGACAATTTCAGCCTTCTCATTCTCACACTGATCAAGTTGATTGTTTAATTCAGATATTTTGGCTCTTAAGTCTTTGGGTGCAATGGACAAAGTCGTGCACTTTTCTTTTAAGTATAAGTTATCAGACTTAAGTTTCTCGATGACCTTTACTTGAACACTTAACTTTTCTTTTAGATCAGATATTTCAAGCGCTTGTTCACTTATAGTTTTCTTACCGGTGTTAACGCGTTGAACAAGCAATTGCATCTGTTCCATGAGAGCTTCATGGATAGAGATACATACCTGACATGAGTCTCCGAGGTCTGTGGGAGGAGAATGATCGCCCATGTAGCACAGATGAGCATCAGCGTCTTCAGTGTCACTATCGTCAGATTGGTTCAGCCAATGATCATCTTCAACCAGCAATGCTTTTCCAGCTTCCTTTTGTTGAGTTAGGAGTAGCTTGGCTTTGTAGTATTCTGAATTTCGAACAACGGGCTTTCGACAATCTTTAGCAAAATGTCCAAGCTTCCCACAGTTGTAGCATGTAACCGGTTCATCCTTGTTCTTAACCTCAGGCTTGCGTTCCGATTTCTCTTTGTGCTCAAACCTTTTACGCTTATCGGAACGTTTCTTCCCTTCATACCGGTCTTTGTAGTCATGGCGCTTGTTGGGGGTAGTTGAATAGCGCTGATTGTTCGATTATGGCTTGTGGAAGAACTTCTTCCTTTGGAAGGACTTGGAAATGAGGGCCATAGCCTTCTTGGTTTCACTTAGCTTGGGATCCGAGTCACTTCCCTTAGATTCTTCTTCTTCTTCTACTTCTGACTCACTGGAAGTTTGAGATCTTTTGGATCTACGGCTGGATGACTTGACGCGTTTGTCAGAAACCAGGGCGAGAGGATCGGTTTGATGCTTGGAAGATGACTTATGTGTGCCCAGTAATTCCATTACCTCATCTTCGTCTTGCATGAGCATTTCATACAGCTCATGGATTGGCATGTTCTCAATCTGATGATTATGCTTGATGTGGGATGCAAACATCTTCCATTCTGGCAAGAGGTTGTATAGAAACTTGAGCGCGTTCTCGGTATTGGATTTCATGATCTTGTTCTTCTGAAGATCATTCAGGAGTAGACAGAATCGCTCATATGTCTGAGTCAACGATTCGCCCTGACGTTGTTTAAAAGCGTCATACCGAGTGATGCAGCTATTGATCTTCAGTTGATTACCGACTTTGCTGCCACTCATCATCTTAGCAACTTGATCCCACATCCCTTTCGAGATGTCTTTATAGCAGTCGATTACCGTGTATATTGCATTCGGCAGACTTTGGACCAAATACCGCTTGGCATGCTTATCTCCATCAAATTGGCCCTTTTCTGTTTCATTCATTTGTTCGTACGTTTTAGGCGTCGGTTGAGCTTGAGTACCATCTGCTTGAGCCGAAACAGTTGCCATTGGCGTTGGATGGGGACCGTCGGTGAGAGCTTTCCAGATGTACTCATAGTTTTCTTTGGATTCGATGAAGATCGGAAAACGGTCACGCCATTGTGAGTATTCGCCTTGATATAGGATCGGAGGCTTGGAGTCGGTGCCCATGGCAAGGGCGTCGTGAGACATGGTGAGATTGCACTAAGTGATCGTAAGATCGAAGGGATGATTCAAAATGAATAGTGTTCTAACGCAAGGAAACCTAAAGTGTCCTAACACAGTTCTAAGTGAGGATAAATACTGAATCAAAAATAAGTACTGGATAAGAACGAATCAGAAAGAATCACTAGATAGTAACTGATAACAAAAATAGTACAACAGAGAGAAATCTGGAGTGTGATCCGGATAACGATCCGTAATCCGGAAGGAGTCCGGATACAGGTGCAAAATGCCGGAGTCCGGAAGTAGTCTGAATCCGGTATGAGGAATCCGGGAAAAAGATATGTGTCGGTATCCGGTATTAATACCAGAATCCAGAAACAAACAAGAGTACGGACAAAGTTCTGGAGCCAGAGCGGAATCCGGATAATGTTCGGGGGAATATGCGGAGTCCGAGAGATTCCGGAATCCGAGAGATCTGGTATCCGGTATGCAATGCGGAAAACTATGCGAAAAACAATAACTTGTCCGGAAGAAACTTACCGGTATTAGAATAATGCAGAGTACGCGTCTGATCGATCGAAAAATCAATTCAAGTGTCTAAACTTGAAGATTTTGTTCCTGAAACAACTTAAAACAACAAGAAATCCAAAGTAACAAATACCCAATAGGATTTTTCAACCAAAAAACTTGTTTTTTACTGAAAAAGTTGAGATGTTGCAAGAACAGAGTATGAACCTAGAAATCCTAAACTTGAAGAATTAAGGCTTAAAAGCTTGGATTTTTTATATGAAACTTTGGAAAACTTATATTAACACAGAAACAAACACACCTAAACGATCAGAAAGCAAAAATTCACTAGAATCAAATGAAATTGAAGAACACCAAGAACTCACAGTGCGACAGAAATCTTGAATCCCTTCAATCCTTTGGCTCTGATACCACGTGTGGATCCCAGTTCGTGCAACCAATTGCAATAACAATTAATCAAGCATTACAAACAAGAATTGAATCATTGTTGTCATCCATCTCATTCATAGAGAAGTGTATTACAATATGAGAGTACGGCTATGAATGCTATAATGATGGTTAACCTAAAAACAAAACATAATTAGGCTATTTATACCTTTTAAGGTAATTTACATTTATGGCCTAAACTTTAAGACAATTACAATTTAACCCTAACATTGTTTATCCGCGTTGTCGGTGTCATATTATATGCATATGGATTGTTATCCATGATTGATGGACGGTATTTTATGTTTCATCCTTGTTTGGATGTTTTCAACTATTGGAGTATTATTCTCATTGACGATTATTTGGGAATTTTATTAGTTATTTACCTCTAGGGTGAGTTTTGGATTTGAGTCCATTGCGGAGAAATAATTTTCATTGGAAGCTTTCCTCACGGAAATTGTGTGCGTTTGGAAATTTGGGTTGTCGGTGTATTTTATACAAACCCCTTTTTGGAAATCATGAGTCAAGTTGAATCTTTTAGTCTATCAAATTATTTGCTCATGATATAAACTTTGAACTCACTAGGCGTTAGCCTAACCTTTTTATTTGTCGGCATGTGCAATAGGTTCAGGTTGGGAATAGCTTTAGCTACACTGTGAAATGATGAGTGCTAGTAGAGTGCACAAGAAGTGATTTCGCTTAGTGAAGTCTTCCGCACTTATTTGGGATTAGCAACTTGTAGTTGTGTTAAGTAACACCTGCCTTGAGTTATTAATTGTGGAATTTGTGATGTTTAAAATTTGAGGTATTTTCAAGGATGGTTTGTAGAAAGGATTTTATCCTCTTTTGGTTATTTTATCGAAATTAAAGTTAGTTGTTTGTTCCAATTTTGAGGGTTTTACATAATTTATATGATTAACAATAACTCTAAATAATTAAAAATTAAAGTTATATAATTAAACTTTAATTTAATAATTTCAGTTAATATTAATTAATTTTTATTAATTAATAATAATTAAATTTAATATTTAATATTTATTAATAATAATAGTTATTAAATAATAATGAGAGGCAATATTGGAATATTCACAAAAAACTACTGAAACGCTACTCCAAATAGCGTTTCAAAAAGCTAGCTTATGGTTATCCAAACATGTACACCAAAAAAAAGCTAACTTTTTTTTGCCAAACAATGCCTTAATAGCAGATAATATAATGCTAAAAAAACTTAACAGGGGTTTAGAAAATGTTACACTATTAAGGCTAAGTTTGCCAAACTAGTTGATAAGCTAGCTGATTGTAATACCCCGGGTAAGTTCGTTAGTTAAAATCTCCTTTCCGTTAAGTTTAGTTAACTTTAAAGTTGGATGTGTAGGGTAAGTTTGGGTGAAATTATAAGTTAAGGGTACTTTGGTCATATTCGAATAGTTCAAGCCAAAAGTGTATATTAGGTTTGATATACACCCTTGTAGACTTCAGATATTTCACAAACCTAAAATCAGATTTCTCAGTGTGTGAGTGTGTGTTTGGAGACGAGAAGAAGCAGAAGAAGAGTTCGTACGGTTAGGGCTTCAATTGGCTTGGTTGGAAACGATTTTGAGGTAAGTCCTTTATGTTTTATGTTTATAATCAGTAGTATTAGACTTCTATCGGATTAGAATGTTTAATTTGTAGTTGTATAAGTTTAATTTGGATCGGGGTAAAATGGAACCGACTGAGTTCTTGGGAGTCCCGGTACTTGGGAGTCCCGATATAGTGAACTCCCGGTATTGTCGACTCCCGGTAACGACAAGACCCGGTAATGCCAACTCCCGGTACTATGGAGTCCCGGTACTGGAGAGTCCCGGTACAGTGGAGTCCCGGTACTAGAGAGTCCCGGTACAGTGGAGTCCCGGTGCAGTGAGTCCCGTTAGTTTTGATAGTGTCCGGTTATAGTTTCTGATTGTATTTTTGGATTAAGTTGCTCCGCAAGGGCGTTGCCCCTTGACCCCATCCGCTATCAGGGTAGCGAAACCCCCGTGATAAGTCGCTGAAGGGAGAACTGTTGAGGATAAGATTTTAGTAGGCTTTATGTGTTTGACTAGTAAGGCGATATATGTATCTTAAATTGTTTCAGATTCTGTGAACTTTGAATGAAAGATTGGATTTCTCGAGAAAAGATTAGAAGGAAATTTGATAACCAATCGAGGTGAGTTTTACTTTAAAACGTTTTCAACTGGAATATATATATATATATATATGTATATATATATCTGTGTTTATATATATATATGAGATGGATATGTGTGGAATGGATATACGATCAAGCTGTGAATACTTTGTATAATATAGTAAGATATTATATTTATTGGTGCATTACACTACACAAGTGCACAGTAGCCGGGTTCCGGTGAGCGGACCGGTGTGTTGCCGGGTTCCGGTGAGCGGACCGGTGTGTTGTCGGGTTCCGGTGTGCGGACCGGTGTATTGCCGGGTTCCGGTGTGCGGACCGGTGATGTGTCGTAGTTGTTGTACAACGTTGATTTATTAGTTGGCTTGCTACCAACTAATATGGCCATGGTAACGAGGAATGAGGAGGAGTTGAGCACGATGCACGAGTCTTGATGTGGTAATTAAAATACGTGTAGTATATATATGTGTGACGTTTATATACTTATGGTATATGTGTGTATATTGGCAAAGGTTGTATTTAAACTATTTTGATTGACGAAAGGTTTTATAATGATTTTGGAAAGGACCGGGATTAACTCACTAGACCCGTTTGGTCTAACCCTCATTTTGTTTTCAAAAATATGTTTTCCAGGTCGAGGAATTGATAGCGGCAAAGGAAAGAATAAGGTGTAGACTGCCTTCGTGGACCGATGTTGATTAGGAAGTTTTATGTAATTTGTAGTTTCGAGACTAAAAGAGATCGTACTTGGTTTGCTATGTAACTTTTGTTGTAAATCAATGATATGTATGCATGTTATGTATTATGATGTATGTTATGGGATTTGGGTTGTTACACTGATGATTTAGGCTATGTTTGGCAAACTAGCTGATAAGCTAGTTGTTGACTCATAAGCTAGCTGGTATCTGATCAGCTAGCTGATGAAGACGTCACGTTTGGCAAAACTAGCTTATAAACATGTAAAATGACCAAAAAAGACATCTTCAAAAATTTATCAATTACAATATTTAACTATATAATGAAACAAATTTATAACAATATAATATGTTAATCAATATAACCAATATAGTAAAGAAAAATTAAATAATATAACATGTTAATTAAAAGAATTTAAAATTTATTATTACATATATACTATAAATTGAAACCACGATGATCATAGCTGCAATTATTTTGTTTGAGGGACTTATTTCATAATTTTCATACAAAGTGTACATGTTTTATTTTATTTGGGTACTTAATTTGGCAGTAAACATATAAACATAATGGTAGATTGACATGATGGGATCGACAAAAGGAATTGTTCAACTTGTTAAGTCAAGTCAAATAAGTATAAGTGTAACACCCTTAAAATTGGAAAGAGCAACTAACTTTAATTTCGATAAAATAACCAAATGAGGATAAAAATCCTTTCTACAAACCATCCTTGGGAAAACCTCAAAATTTAAAACATAACAACTCCCACAATTAATAACTCGAGTCACACTAAGTGTCCAAATAAAGTCGGGTGTTACTTAACACAAGTACAAGTTGCTAATCCCAAAATAAGTGCGGAAGACTTCACCAAGCAAATCACCTCTCGAGCACACTACTAGCGCTCATCTCTTCACAGTGTTGCTAAATCTATTCTCAACCCGAACGTGTTACAAGACTGGATCTCTAGTCTATTGAGGCATCAACCCAAACTGGATCTCTAGCCTAAACCACCAAGTTCAACCCGACCGGATCTTTACCTTGGATTTTCACCATCCAAACATTCTTATTTAATCTAGAAATTTATACATGACTCCAAAAGAATAACCAACGGATTCAAATCATGTAATTCCCAAATACGATGCAATTCATGCAAATCATAACCCAAGCCCACATCGAGCTATCAAAACTGGGCAAATGCCCTCAAGACCCAACAGAGTCCAAAACCGAGCCATAAGCTCAAAAGATCCGATGATCATTTGTTAAAAGTCAACTCATGCAAATGAAGTGTATGTAACCCACATCATGCAAACACATGCTCCGAGGCATGATTAACTCAAGACCCCTTCATTGCCACTTTCCCAAATAACTCAAACCATATATAGGCATATATATATATGCCACTATTTTGTAAACTTTTTTTTCGTGTAAACTTTGGATTTCATACGTTTTTTTGATGAAATTGTTTCATGAAATTGTTTATTTTGATGAAATTGTTTCATATCATTCATTTATTGATGAAATTGTTTCATATATTTGTGTTTTTATGTAGTTTCATTGATTATTTTTCATTCTTATGAAACTGTTTCATATATTTTCTCAGTTTGATGAAACTTTGACGTTTTTACATAAATAACACAAATATATGAAACAATTTCATCATCAAACAAATGATATGAAACAATTGCATCAAGAAAAGGTATGAAATCCAAATTTTACAAAGTTTATACACATTTAGAGGTTTACAATTTATTATTTCTCTCTCTCTCTCTCTCTCTCTCTCTATATATATATATATATATATATGTGTGTGTGTGTGTGTGTGTGCATGTATACTCAAATCCTTTATAACTTGATAACGCATATAATTCACAATGGTTTATTAGACCCAAAAGTACCAAGAATACATAATTGTCAAATGGTCTTCACATATAAGACAAAACACTCTAAGGGTGCACATTCTCAATTAAAACGCAAATAAGCGCATATCCAAGACTCCATCACGAGCAACTAAAGCCGGCAAACACTCAAAATGTAACACCCTAAAATTTAAATAAATAAGATAGGGAAAATTCCGGAAAATGGGTGAATTTGAACTTCAAAATATAAGCCAACTAAAACCCTTAAGTGTAATGGGGTAGTTTGGACAATGTACAAATAAAAGAGTATTGAGACATAACATACAACAACCTATTAATCTAGGCTATAATTAACTAGATTAATCTGGGTGTCACTATATCTCCAAAAATGTCTCTCATCTCGATCCCCAAAAAAACCGACCTTCCCAAGCTCCTAAGCATGGTCGGCACACGACGATCTAGACGCCGCTAGGTGGAACCTGTAATCCACAAACACATGCCATCAAGTGTTAGACCAAAAGTCTAGTAAAATTTAAAGCATGAATGTAATATAAAAGAATTATAACTGTGGCATCAAAATAAAGATACCGGCTCCACATGATACCCAAATTACCAATATCCACGAGTCATAATGATCCACACCTGATCATCAAATAAAGGAGACATTTCTCTAAAACGGGGGAGACCCGTTACCATCTAGGTGACAAGAACACGTGAGTGGAGTCACCATTGATATTGTGGATTGCACCTCAAGTCCCGGTCCTAGTTCCCATGCCATGTAGACATCACAACCTCAAACCATCTCTTTATTATGCCTCTAGTGCCTACTCCATCGAGTTACACCTCAAGGACTTATGGGACCCCATTGCTTATCCGAACTAGACGAGTTACACCTCAAGGACCTTATCGTCCTTTATTGCCTACTCGCTAGCGGCCCAACATGACCAATAAAACATGAGCATACAATCCAGTTTTTAAATCCTCGTGCACAAGGAAGTAGACTATATAAAAACCCAAATCATAGCACAAAGCATACTAGAAAATTTTCCCGAGATAGCATGGTAAATAATTCTACATGTCACAAAACGAGTCATCCGTGAGGCACACCAAGTATACAAATCCCATCTCTTTTCTCTTGTGTTTGAACGACCATTACATGCACATTACAAGCTATAAGTATTCTTTGATATATATATATATATATATATATATATATATGCATATATACATACATGTATACATATATATATATATATACATATAAGTATGTATCTACATATATATATAGAGAGAGAGAGGCTCCTTCAAATGTAAACTTTTTTTCGTGTAAACCGTGTAAACTTTGTAGTTTCATAGGTTTTTTTGATGAATTTTTTTTTATGGAATTGTTTATTTTGATGAAATTGTTTCATATCATTCATTTCTTGACGAAATGTTATTATCAAATTTGTAGTTTCATAGGTTTTTTTCATTTTTATGAACTGTTTCATACATTTTTCGTTTTCACCTATGAAACTACAAATTTCGCAAAAAAATTACGTCAAGAAATGAATGATATGAAACAATTTCATCAAAATAAACAATTCCATAAAAAAATTCATCAAAAAAACCTATGAAATAGAGAGTTTACACGATTTACACGAAAAAAAAAATTACATTTGAAGCTCTCTCTCTATATATATATATACATATGTAATCATGCAAGAGACAAGTGATATGCATATCTTTGTATATATATATATACCTATGTATTTGTGGCATACAAGAAGTGTAGTTACTTGTAGTTATGAATAAACATGCAAATCTACTCCAAGTAGCAACTTAGGGGAAACCCTAGTTTTCCAAATCAAAACCCAACCATGTCGTACAAGTTCTATGCAACACCAAAACGTAATACAAGTAAGATTTAGGTATTTAGACACTTACCTAAGGGTTCTTACAAGAAAACCCTAGAAAGTTGAAATACTTGGATCTTGGAGAAGGAACCCTAGATTTAGGAGATTCAACCCTTTAATACAATGATCTTACATAAATGTGTAGAAATAAGGTTAATAAAGAGCTTACTTGAAGAGTTGCAAGTGTGTAGCTTCTAAACAAGGAAACCCTAGTTTCCAAGTAGCCTTTCTTCCTAAAGTTTTGGAGAGAGGAGATAGTGGGTTTCAATATTTATGGCCAAACCAAACACTAGCAACCACCATTAATGACTATGAAGCTCAAAGCTTTAAATGAAGAAGGAAGAGAGGAGTAAGTCAAGAAAATCGCCCAAGAAGGAGTGAGGGTCGATCTGAAGCAGTAAAGGAAAGAACGTTGCTGCCTTTATCCCAAATTCGTAACAAGTAGCAGACCCACACAGTCCCGTCGCGACTTTGTTTCGGCGACTTTGCCCAGGGCATTGTCGCGACTCATGTCCCACCTTCTGTTCGTTTCGATCGAAAGAGCTGCTGGAGTGCGACTATGCCACCAGCGACTTTGCCCTTGGGCATTGTCGCGGTCATAGTCACAGATGGCTGCCATGTTGCTGTCCAAAATCGTTTTTTTAGGATAGAAGGTCTCCTCGCTTCAAGGGTTGAACGGGTGCGGTTCTTAGCATGCGGAAACGGACTCCTTCATGGGAACGACACGGCTCACTTCTACATACACTAATATATATATATATATATATATATATACGTAACTAATTTGCATGAATAATAACGAGTTAATTTGCCAAGTTAATGAGTGTGGGACAGTTGAGCTTACGAGAGAATTTGGGGTGTTACAATCTTCCTCTCCTTGAAGAAAATTTCGTCCCCGAAATTTGGCACTAACTGAAGAGATGAGGGTACCTCCTCCTCATATCCTCTTCCGATTCCCATGTGATGTTCGCCCCAGTGATGCTTCCACTGCACCTTTACCATCATTACTTCTTTGTGGCGAAGCTTTTTTGTCTCTCTCTCCAAAATAGATTCCGGATCTTCTATTCATCGGTTGTTGACCACGCGGATTTCCGAAAGAGAAATAACATCCTTCTCTTCCGCTAAACACTTCCGTAAATAACAAACGTGGAATGTAGGGTGAATACCACTCATCTCGGGTGGTAGCTCCAATTTGTATGCTTGAAGTCCCACATGCTCCAAAATCGGAAAAGGTCCAAGAAAACGGGGACTAAGCTTCTCACGCTTTCCAAACCTAATGACTCCTTTCCAAGGAGAAACCTTCAAAAATACACGATCCCCCACTTGGAACTCCATCGGTCGCCTCTTCTTATTGGAGTAACTCTTTTGACGGTCTTGAGCGGCTTTCAACCGCTCTCGGATGCCCTTTACCTTGTCAGCCGTCTGTTGCACGATCTCGGGTCCGGCAAACTGCTTTTCACCCGCCTCAAGCCAACAAACGGGTGTTCTACATTTCCGTCCGTACAACACTTCAAACGGTGCTACACCGAGACTCGCATGGTAACTATTGTTATAAAAAAATTCTACCAACGGAAGATGAGAGTCCCAGTTTCCCCCAAAGTCGATAACACACGACCTTAACATGTCTTCCAAAGTTTGGATTGTCCGCTCGCTTTGCCCGTCCGTCTGAGGATGATAAGCCGTGCTCAACTTTACCTTCGTTCCCAATTCTCTTTGAAAGGCATTCCAAAAGTGAGAAGTGAAACGGCTATCTCGGTCGGATACGATAGATAATGGCACCCCGTGCCTTGAGACCACTTCATTGATATACAACCTTGCAAATTTGTTCAACGGTAGCGTTTCTCGCATAGCCAAGAAGTTAGCGCTCTTGGTCATCCGATCCACAATTACCCAAATGGCGTCGTGACCTTTCAAAGTCTTTGGTAGTTTCGTCACAAAGTCCATTGTAATGTGATCCCACTTCCATTCCGGTATTTCGAGTGATTGCAAACTGCCATAGGGTCGTTGATGCTCGACTTTTACTAGCGAACACGTGGTGCACTTCTCCACAACACCGGTTACGTCAAGTTTCATGACCGGCCACCAATAATTCAACTTCAAATATCTATACATCTTGGTACTCCCGGGATGTATGGAGTACTTTGACTTGTGAGCTTCTTCCATAAGTAGCTCCCGGCATCCTCCGATCTTAGGCACCCAAATCCGTCCTTGAAAGAGTTTCAATCCTCTACTATCTTCCGTCAATAGGAGATGGTGTTTCACCATCGATTCCTCCTTGAGGTTAGCCTCAAGTAGTGCTTCGGTTTGAGCGGTCTTGATCATGTCCATTAAGCTCGAGATGATTTCAATCCTTGCCAGTGACGTTTGCACCTTTCCGCTATATTCCTTCCGACTCAAAGCGTCTGCTACCACATTCGCCTTGCCTGGATGGTATAACAGTTCACAGTCATAGTCCTTAAGCAACTCTAGTCGTCTTCGTTGACGCATGTTCAACTCCTTTTGGTCAAAGATGTACTTCAAACGTTTATGGTCTGTGTAGAGCGTACATTTTGTGACGTATAAATAGTGTCGCCATAACTTCAAAGCAAATACGACCGCCGCCAACTTGAGATCGTGAGTTGGGTAATTCTTTTCGTGCTCTTTCAACTTCCTCGACGCATACGCTATTACTTTTCCTCTTTGCATTAACACACAACCCAATCCCATCTCGGATGCATCACTATACACGACGAAGTCTTCGGTTCCTTCAGGTAAGGATAAGATTGGAGTTTCACAAAGTTTTCGTTGCAAGGTCCGAAATGCTTCCTCTTGCGCGCTAGACCACACGAATTTCACATTCTTTCGCGTCAGTGTCGTTAGTGACGAAGCAATCTTGGAGAGGTCTTGTATGAATCTTCGGTAGTACCCGGCCAACCCTAAGAAGCTTCTAATTTCCGTAGGACTCTTTTGAGGCTCCCAATTCATCATTGATTCAACTTTCGCGGGGTCCACCTTCACACCCTCTCTGGTCACCACGTGTCTGAGGAATTGTACTTCCCGCAACCAAAATTCGCACTTAGAGAATTTAGCGTACAACTTCTCCTTCCTTAACACGTCCAAAACTTCCCGAAGGTGTTGCTCGTGCTCTACCTCGTCTTTGGAGTACACTAAGATATCATCGATGAACACGATTACGGATTTATCCTAGAATGGTCGACATACCCGATTCATCAAATCCATAAAGATTGCCGGCACGTTCGTTAAACCGAAAGGCGTGACTAGGAACTCGTAGTGCCCATACCGAGTCCTAAATGTCGTCTTTGAAACGTCTCCTTCCTTAACTTTCACTTGATGGTAACCGGATCGAAGATCAATCTTGGAGAAGTATCTAACCCCTTGAAGTTGATCGAAAAGGTCATCAATTCGGGGAAGTGGATACTTATTCTTCACGGTTACCTTGTTTAACTCCCGATAGTCGATACACATCTGCATCGACCCATCTTTCTTTTTGACAAACAACACTGGAGCTCCCCAAGGCGATGAGCTCGGTCTCACAAAACCTTTCTCTAAGAGTTCTTGCAGTTGTGTCATCATTTCTTGCATTTCTGTTAGAGTGAGACGATAAGGTGCGCGTGCTATCGGTGCCGCTCCCGGAATCAAATCGATCTTGAACTCCACTTGACGGTCGGGTGGCAAACCCGGCAAGTCGTCGGGGAAAACGTCCGGATACTCTTTGATAACTTTTACATCTCCCACTTTCTTCTTCTCTAGTTTGGTGTCCACCACATAGGCCAAAAACGTTGGGTACTTCTTCATTAAGCACTTCCTTGCTTTGATGAAAGAGATAATGGCCACTTCGCCCTTACGCTTTTCTCCGTACACAAGGACAAAGTCTCCACTTAGGAGAGGTATCCTTATGAGTTTCTTTGAGCATAAAATCTCCGCTTTGTGCTTAGCCAACCAATCCATTCCAATCACTACGTCAAAGCTCCTAATAGACATAGGAAGTAGGTCCACTTCGAAAATTTCACTACTAATCTCTAGATGACACTTTTCCAAGATTTCCCACAAGACTACCTTTTCCCCATTTGCTACCTCAATGGCTAAAGCATCGCGTAGAGTACTAATAGGCACATTCAAAGACTTGCAAAACACATCCGACATAAAAGAACAATTTGCACCTGAATCAAACAATACTCTAGCGGGTAAAGAGTTGAGTAAGAACGTACCCGACACCACGTCGGTGGTTTCCTTCGCTTCTTCTTTCGTCATTTGGAAAGCCCTCGCTTGAGGTTTGGGGATAGCTTCCCGCCTCGGTTGACTTCCCGAACCGGTCCCTCTAGCGTCTCCTTTTAGCTTGGGACATTATCATCTCATATGCCCCATCTCCTTACATTCATAGCACACTGTCCCCCTTATGGGACAGTCCGGACTGACATGTCCCGGCTTCCCGCACTTGTAGCACGAAGTTTGACCCGAATTGCAAGAGCCGAATTGCTTAGTTTTACATTTAGGACACTACCTCGCCTCACGACGGTTGTACCCTCCTCTACCACTTGGTTGGAACCTCGACTTTTTGAACGAATTCGGTGGGCCTTCCCACTTCCTCTTCTCCCAACTTTAGCTTTCTCCTCTAGGTCTCTAGCATAGACCATTTCCATAACTTTGGCCTCTTCAATAGTCTCTCGAAGATTAGTGGCCTTCTAATTGCGGACCATCGCCATCATGCCCGTCGGTAATCCTTTTAAATACGCTTTCATCTTCTCCTTCTCAGTCGGGGCCATATGTCCCACCAGGTTCAGCTTTTCCATAAACAGACGGGTGTACTCCTTCACCGACATATTTCTCTTCTTTAATGACCGGAACTCCTCTTCGATCAAATCCATCTCTTGCTCGTTACAATACTCTTCCAAAATCTTTTTCTTGAATGTCGCCCAAGACATTTTGGCCAGAACAGAAGCTTCAAGGGTGGAACTGTAGAAATTCCACCAAGTTAGAGTCGAACCTCGAAGCATTTGTGAACCAAACTTCACTTTCTGATTTTCTTCACAGTCACAAGCCCGGAAGGCCTGTTCAATCTCACATATCCATTTCATACAAGCAATTGGATTGTCAGAACCGACAAACTCTGGCGGTTTACAGCATATGAAGGTTTTGTAGGAGCATACTCTTCCCGTCGGCCTCGTCTCTAAGGTAACTAACCCATCAGTCCGGTTTTCATCGCTTTTTCCCCCGGATCCCACAACTCCCACATTTTCTTCAATCGTTTCGTGTCGGCGCGGGTAAGCGTCCCTATCCTCTAACAGTTTCATAAACAATTCCTGTTGCTTGACCATGGTGTCATTCATGGCCTGTATCATGTCCATCATTTGAGTTTGAGGGGTCACTTCCATCATGACCGGGTTGGTAGAGGCAATATTTCTCCTTGGAATCTGCTCCACTCTCCCGCCCAACAAAGGTGGAAGTGGAGGAGGTAAAGCTGACGTATCAATGTTCGGTTGATCGGTCGTGGATTCTATCACGGCATTACCTTCCGGCGAAGTCTGAGTCCTACCCCGAGTATTTACCATTTCTGCCAGTTACATACAAGAATAAAGATAACATAAGGAAACGTACTAAAACAATCATTGATTCTCATAATCGTGGCAATCAAGCATGCTCACGTAACAATATATTCATAATAGCAGTAGCTAATTGAAATTATGAACACATTACACATAAGAATTCTCGTTACCACTTTCATAATCCACAATAATGTAATTTCCGTCGACTTCGAAACGTCCCATTTTAATGTGTCTACCCAATTTCCTCGCATTTCATCACTTAATGGTCTCAGCTTAAGTCTAGGAATCACACTAGCACACCTAGTTCACTTAAACTAGAGCTCTGATACCAACTTGTAACACCCTAAAATTTAAATAAATAAGATAGGGAAAATTCCGGAAAATGGGTAAATTTGAACTTCAAAATATAAGCCAACTAAAACCCTTAAGTGTAATGGGGTAGTTTGGACAATGTACAAATAAAAGAGTATTGAGACATAACATACAACAACCTATTAATCTAGGCTATAATTAACTAGATTAATCTGGTTGTCACTATATCTCCAAAAATGTCTCTCATCTCGATCCCCAAAAAAACCGACCTTCCAAAGCTCCTAAGCATGGTCGGCACACGACGATCTAGACGCCGCTAGGTGGAACCTGTAATCCACAAACACATGCCATCAAGTGTTAGACCAAAAGTCTGGTAAAATTTAAAGCATGAATGTAATATAAAAGAATTATAACTGTGGCATCAAAATAAAGATACCGGCTCCACATGATACCCAAATTACCAATATCCACGAGTCATAATGATCCACACCTGATCATCAAATAAAGGAGACATTTCTCTAAAACGGGGGAGACCCATTACCATCTAGGTGACAAGAACACGTGAGTGGAGTCACCATTGATGTTGTGGATTGCACCTCAAGTCCAGGTCCTAGTTCCCATGCCATGTAGACATCACAACCTCAAACCATCTCTTTATTATGCCTCTAGTACCTACTCCATCGAGTTACACCTCGAGGACTTATGGGACCCCATTGCTTATCCGAACTAGACAGTTACACCTCAAGGACCTTATCGTCCCCTATTACCTACTCGCTAGCGGCCCAACATGACCAATAAAACATGAGCATACAATCCAATTTCTAAATCCTCGTGCACAAGGAAGTAGACTATATAAAAACCCAAATCATATCACAATGCATACTAGAAAATTTTCCCGAGATAGCATGGTAAATAATTCTACATGTCACAAAACGAGTCATCCGTGAGGCACACCAAGTATACAAACCCCATCTCTTTTCTCTTGTGTTTGAACGACCATTACATGCACATTACAAGCTATAAGTATTCTTTGATATATAGATATATATATATATATATATATATATATTTATATATGTGCATATATACATACATATATACATATATATATACATATAAGTATGTATCTACATATATATATCTATACATATGTAATCATGCAAGAGACAAGTGATATGCATATCTTTGTATATATATACCTATGTATGTGTGGCATACAAGAAGTGTAAATACTTGTAGTTATGAATAAACATGCAAATCTACTCCAAGTAGCAACTTAGGGGAAACCCTAGTTTTCCAAATCAAAACCCAACCATGTCGTACAAGTTCTATGTAACACCAAAACGTAATACAAGTAAGATTTAGGTATTTAGACACTTACCTAAGGGTTCTTACAAGAAAACCCTAGAAAGTTGAAATACTTGGATCTTCGAGAAGGAACCCTAGATTTAGGAGATTCAACCCTTTAATACAATGATCTTACATAAATGTGTAGAAATAAGGTTAATAAAGAGCTTACTTAAAGAGTTGCAAGTGTGTAGCTTCTAAACAAGGAAACCCTAGTTTCCAAGTAGCCTTTCTTCCTAAAGTTTTGGAGAGAGGAGATAGTGGGTTTCAATATTTATGGCCAAACCAAACAATAGCAACCACCATTAATGACTATGAAGCTCAAAGCTTTAAATGAAAAAGGAAGAGAGGAGTAAGTCAAGAAAATCGCCCAAGAAGGAGTGAGGGTCGATCTGAAGCAGTAAAGGAAAGAACGATGCTGCCTTTATCCCAAATTCGTAACAAGTAGCAGACCCACACAGTCCCGTCGCGACTTTGTTCCGGCGACTTTGCCCAGGGCATTGTCGCGGGCATTGTCGCGACTCATGTCCCACCTTCTGTTCGTTTCGATCGAAAGAGCTGTTGGAGTGCGACTATGCCACCAGCGACTTTGCCCTTGGGCATTGTCGCGGGCATAGTCGCATATGGCTGCCATGTTGGTGTCCAAAATCGTTTAGGTTTGAACGGGTGCGGTTCTTAGCATGCGGAAACAGACTCATGCATGGGAACTATACAGATCACTTCTATATATACTAATATATATATATATACGTAACTAATTTGCATGAATAATAACGAGTTAATTTGCCAAGTTAATGAGTGTGGGACAGTTGAGCTTACGAGAGAATTTGGGGTGTTACAATCCTCCTCTCCTTGAAGAAAATTTCGTCCCCGAAATTTGGCACTAACTGAAGAGATGAGGGTACCTCCTCCTCATATCCTCTTCCGATTCCCATGTGATGTTCGCCCCTCGATGATGCTTCCACTACACCTTTACCATCATTACTTCTTTGTGGCGAAGCTTTTTCGTCTCTCTCTCCAAAATAGATTCCGGTTCTTCTATGCATCGGTTGTTGACCACGCGGATTTCCGAAAGAGGAATAACATCCTTCTCTTCCGCTAAACACTTCCGTAAATAATAAACGTGGAATGTAGGGTGAATACCACTCATCTCGGGTGGTAGCTCCAATTTGTATGCTTGAAGTCCCACACGCTCCAAAATCGAAAAAGGTCCAAGAAAACGGGGACTAAGCTTCCCGCGCTTTCATTCGTGATTTATTTATTAATCACTCAAAATCCCCAAATGTGGGTGTTTTACAAGATTTGTAAAGCTCACACTTTGATTAATCAAAACCCACAAAATAACTCAACAACTGATAATTTTATATAAAGCACACAAACACTTTAAAATAAACATTTTGGCATGTACAACGTTTTCACAAATCAACTTGAACTCACCTTGCTAGATTAGGCTAAATCTAGATTTTCCCAAACGTAAGCTCCTTTGAAGAAACACGAATCTTCAAGCCCAAATCTTCCAAAAACCTAGATCCAAAAGTTTCCAACCATAAATATTTAGATCCAATCATGTAGAATCATTCCTCAAACATTTTACATCAAGATCTCAACTTATACCAAAACCCTAACTTTCATAGAGGAAGAAAAAGAGAAGATTACCTTAACCAAAACTTGAATCCACCAACCATAATACCTCTAGAATCACCAAAATGAACCACACACTCAAAATCTTCCAAATAGAGAAAAGGGTTGGATGAAACCCTAGAAACTTAATGAAGAAGATGAAGTTAAAGGGTTCTAGAAAGGTTAAGGTTCATAAAATGGTGTGGGGTTTGATTTGGGAGAGAAATATGAAGAGGAAATGAAGGATTTAGGGTTTCATGGGGAGGAAGAACGATTTTGAGGGAGAGAGAGATAGAGAGAGTTTATTTCGAGTTTTGAAGTGAAGTATGAGAGAGGGGAGGGTTTTCTTGAAGAAAAGGGGAAAAATCACGGCAGACATCATGCTGACGTCCGCTTGACGTCCCATGCGAACGTCCACTTGCACCCGGACTCCAGTTTCTGTTTCTTCCGTGGAAACACAATTTTGGCCTATGCGGACGTCCTCTTGAAGCACCATGCGGACGTCCACTTGACACAGTTCGTCCGGTTTGTCGCCCGATCACTGTTTTGGTCATAACTTCTTCGTTTTAGCTCTGTTTTTTGCTCCGGAACGGACCGTTGGATTCGTATTTAGATTCTCTATCCAACTAGACCATAAAATCTAGGATTCAATCCAAAATCCTATTTTCATATTTATCTTAAAAGATCGATTCCACACTGACTCGAAATTGTACTTATCCGCAAATCACGGGTGTTACAATAAGTATTATAAAGGAATGGTTGACCCCAACTATGTGATCCAACATTATAGTGATGTTGCATTAATATAAAGTGTCACACTACAATTTTAATGTATATTTTACACTTTAATGATAACGAAAATGCTTATTTCTGAATAATAATAACGAAATAACTTTTAAAAAACATTGTTTCACACTAAAATGACTTTTAAAATTATATGATTTGATAATCAAATTATCTCTGTTAAATTAAGAGTTAAATGCTTAATAATTAATAAACTAATTAAATCAATACAGTAAATAGAATTAATAAAATGAAGTTTTAATTCAAAATATGTGAGATTATAAATTAGAGAATGTGATTGAAACTTGAAAGTGGATTTTTAGTGGATACTGGTCACTGGATAGCAATATGGTATCATGTTGTTGGGCTTAATTAAGAGGCTTTGAACTGTTGGTAACTCGGCATTGGGCTTGGGCTTGGGCTTGGATTATATTTGTATAGCAATTGGCCTATGTACAAAGATTGAGCAGTAAAGGTGTATAAAATCCGAATGGTCCAAAATTTAACCTAGATCCGAACCAAAAATAGGATGCTTTGACAAAATTCGAATGCCCAAGAATCCAAAAATTTAAAACCCGACTTTTAGAGGATATCTGGATTCAGGTTATGTTTGATTTTACCACCCGAACCGGCTGTCCGACTGAATATATATACACACACATTGTTTTTAATAGGGTTAGGCTCCGGTGAAAAGTGTTAAATTTGATGAAAAACGTGAGAAATGGGTATCAACCGTTGGAAGAGAAATGGACGAACATTAGCATGAGATGCACCGAGATGCACCAGATCATTTCCCTTATAAGGCACAATTCTTGGGAGTATTTGATTAAAAGTTATCAACGATTTAAAAATACTTTTCACACTTCTCACCAAAAATGACGCTTCTTACATGATCACATTTCATGATTAATATTATATAAATATATTTATTTACCTAGTTATATTTCAAAATTCCTAAACTTTAATCCACAAAGCTACTATTACTTGTATTAGAGCATCTCCAACAGATTCTCCATAATTTCTTCAAAATGGAGAACCAAATGCCAAAATCCCCCTAAAAAAATACATTCATCTCCAACAGCTTTCCCATTTTAAAAAATCCAACATTAATTAAAATATTAAAATATTTTATTTTATCCATTAAAATATTATTTCTCTCTCTACATATTTATTTTCAAAGTTTTTTGTTGGTCCTCTCACTTGGTAATCATTTTTGGAGTGATCTCCATATTTAGAGAAAAAAACTTTCTCTCTCTCTCACTTGGTAATCATTTTTGGAGTGATCTCCATATTTAGAGAAAAAAAATTTTCTCTCTCCAACTTTCTCCATTTTAAGGATAGTTTTGAAAAGACTGTTTGAGCAAAATATTAGCCCAAAATGCTCATTTTCTCCATTTTCTCCGGTTTAAAGTATATGTTGGAGATGCACTTAGTTTTTTCAACCGATTAAAATTCACCCTCAAAATCAATTATATTCATACTCCGGTTGGATATTTTGATTTGGTCACCTTAACTCACACGGGGATGCCCCACCCCACCCCATGCTCTTTCTTTTACTTTTCAACTGTCAAATCATTTCATTTGCTTTTTAAATGATAGAGTGAATTATGGATTTAGACTATGTGGTTTATTGATTTTTTTTTACTACGATCTCTATGGTATGTTTAATGTGGATATGGTCTTTGTGGTATTCAATTTGTTTTGACTATGGTCTTTTTGAATAACGTCTCCGTTAAATCAAAGGTCATTTTAGCCATTTTTCCTATTCTTTTGCCTTTTTTATAAAAATAAAACAATGTTTTTATACACAAGATATATATATATATATATATTAAAATAAATAAAATAAGATATTATTGTATGATTTTATTTGATTAATTTTTAAAAAAATAGATTATATTAAATATTATTTAGTTTTACTGTTTTATTGCAATGATGCAAAATATATGCTTTTACTATTTTTAATGTAATTAAAATTTTAATTTAAACAAATCAAATCAACAAACCATATCTTATTTTGTTTAGAGTGAATAAAATAAAATAAGATATGATTTTATGATTTATTACTTAAATTAAAATTTTAAATACGTTAAAGACGATTTAATTTAAATAATTTTTTTTTATCATTGCAATAAGCAAACTTATTATCGATATTTTGATACCAAAATCATTAAAACCACTAAGATATGAAATCCAATTTTATCATCTTAACAAAATGAAAGATTCATACATACTATCATCTTTGTAACATATAATTGAGCAAATCCCTATATAGACTTCAACCACTTTTTCATACCAAAATAGACAAAAATACTAAAACAATATTTATATAATTAATTTTTTTAATTTAAACAAATCAAATCATAAAATAATATCTTCTTTTATCTATTTTGATATCATTATATATATAATTGTGCTTTAAAATGTTGTTTTTATTTTTTATAGGAAAAAGACAAAAGAATATGGAAAATGGATAAAATGACCCTTGATTTAACGGAGTTAACGGATACATTAGTCAGAGGGACCATAACCAAAACAAATTGAATACCACAAGAACCAAATCCACAATAAACATACCATAGGAACCCTAGTCAAAGAAATCATCAAAACACAGGAACCAAATCCACAATTCACTCTAAATGATATATTTTTCCCCTTCAAAAAGAGAATTACACTTTTGGTACCTGACGATTGTTGATTTCTTTAAAAGTGAGACACATATTTCAATAAGTTAAGTTATAGTCCTTGAGGTTTGAATTTTGTTTTGAAAGTGAGATATGACCATTAACTCCGTTAAAAAATTTCGTTAGAGCCACGGGTATTTTCATCCAATCATGTCATCCTTCCCTTTTTTTGTATTTATAAAATCCATCAAAGTTACGAGACCAGATATGTAAATAGCTCTAATCATATATATATATATACATATATATATATATAGCGAGAGACAGAGAGAGAGAGGATCAAACGAGAACAATAACTATTTAAAAAAACACAGGAACGGACAAAACCATTAGTGATTTTACATTAACATTCAAAAAATCCACGCGGACCTGAACCTGACTCTATATATATATATACACACATCATAATCGTCCCTGTAACCATGAACGCAAACATCGTCAGATGTTAAAAAAACACAGGACAAAATCTGACGATCTTTCCCTCTCTTCTCCTCATTCCTGTCCTCACATCTCCTCTCTCCAATGATTGTGTTAGTCCCACATGGCTTAAAAAAGTATTGTAGAAGGGGGGGTTGAATACAATACACAAAAAATCACTTGATTTAATTCTTTTATTGAAAAACTTCAACTAAGAATTACACACAGAAAACTACAGATTGTTGCGGAAAGAACAGTTAAACTATTCTAACAATCTTCACAAAGCAAACAGGAAAACAAAACAACTTTTAAATCACAAAGAATGAAAGCTATAGAGTTCACAAGGGAGAGGATGTATTATTGCACTGAGAAATCCTTTAGGAACGCGTAACCTTGCATGGAGAGCTTATTTCTCTTTATATAGTGCATGAAGCATTAAATGCTTAGGACACTTGTCACCAGGAGATTCAAGCCTAGGAGTTGACTCTGAAAAGTTGACAAGTCCTTTTCAACCTTTTTCTCAGTACCAGGAAGGATAACCATGCTTGATTGAGACTTTATCTGAAATTGGAAGAAACAACAAATAGTCACTTTTTCCTGACAAAGGATATTGTCCCATAATAAATGATCTTCATCAGATAGCTTCCAAGGAAATATCTCACCGATTTGGACCTTAAATTCGGTAAGATGCTTGACCGAAATGAATGAGGTTTTCGGCCACTTTCTCACCTATTTGAGCTTTGCATCGGTGAGAAATTGTGCCAAATTTGAGATGGATTTCGACCAGATTCCACCGATTTTCATCAGGAATTTCGGTGAACTATAACTTAGTCTTTTTGTTGATGAGAGTGTCTTCACTTCCACAATGAGAACATCTTCAAGCTTGATTTCGGTTGGTCTTCGACTTCACCGAACGTTTGTTGTCTTGTCTAAGTCATCATAAAGAACCAAAACAAAATATTCTAAGTAAGATTTTATGGATAAAATCGGTGGGTCAATTTCAAATCTTTGGTGACCCAACAGATTGTAATAGGGACCAAATTAGCATCAATCAAATTGATTCTTTGCTTATCTCTTATCCACATTTCTTTCCTCTCTGTCTAGTTCTCCAACCTACCACCGTCATTTGGATGGCCAACCAAATGAACTCTATCGTAGTTTGCACCTCTAACGGGGTGGGGTTTGATCACATGTGAGGTTTGATCTGTGGAAGGGTGAATGGTGTTTCTATAATAGGGAGAGCATTGAAACAATGAATGTTATTGCAAGTGTGGGTTTTCAGGCGAGGGAAGGGTGTTGCCGAAAACGATGGAGGCGGGAGAAACATTTGTTTCTCCCTGTGTGTTTCAAAACTACTCACCCCAATGTGATTTGGTCCCGAAGATGGATAGTGTAGGGACATCGGTGAGATGTCCGATGGTCATGTCCAGAGATGAGGTGTGGAGGGGACGATGGTCCCTGTTTATATATATATATATATATATATATGTATGTGTGTGTGTGTGTGTGTGTGTGTGTGGAGATAGAGAGAGATTTAAATGAGAATTCCAAAATGTTTGAGAAGTAGAAAAGTGATCCTAGCCCTTCATATGGTCAACATTTGCGGCTTTCACTGTGAAACACCGGATAATTTCTCGCATAGTTTGTAGAAGATATAAGGGTATTTTGGTAACTTTTACAAATAGACGACAAACAAGTTCATATGTGAACCATGTGATTTACATATGATAATCTACGAGGTCATATGTGAATCAATTAATTAGTTCATATAAGAGTCATTTAAATAATTCATATGTGAATTAGTTAATTACTTCATACGTGAATCACAAGGCTTCATATGTGAATCAGTTAAAATATTTCAAATATGAATTACACCGGTTCACTTATGAGCGTATAGTTCATATGTGAACCACACACGTTCATATATGAACCTTTTTGTCGCCTATTTGTAAAAGTTATGAAACTACCCTGCTATTTTTTGCACATCCACAAAATTTGACTAGCCAAAGTCGCAATTTTTGACCAGTCAAACCTGCAATTCTTGATCAGCAAATCTGATCTTGACCGTATGAAAGGCTAGAATAATTTCTCAACTTCTCAGATTTTTAACACTTTTCATTTGAACCTATGGCTATATACATAATATTACAAGTTGACCCCCTATAATTTCATGTTTATTTATAAAACAAGGAAACAAAAAGAATTGCAAATTTAGATAGAAAACATGAGCAAATGAAAATATTCCTGATACTAACGATGGAAATAGACGGAGTTAATGACTAGGTCCTTACAACGCAAATACAAACCTTAGGAACTACAACTTTGACTATTTATAGTACAAGTCTCATTTTCAAAGGAATTAACAAAAACTAGGGACCAAAAGTGTAATTCTTTATTCCTTTAAAACTTATTCATAAACTAAAATATATGAACCCGGTTTTATTTATAAAATAATAAGCCTACGATATAATAATTAGAAAAAAGTCTAAAAATCTCATCAATTATCTAATTTTAAATGACAAAACTCTTAATTTTTTTTAAAATTAGTTAAATACATATTTATAACATGTAAAAACAGGTTAAATACATACTTGCTAACGTGTAAAAGTTTGGATTTGTTTGTTCAAAGTTAAGTTCATGATTTTGTTTTTTCAAAATAATTTTGAGATTTATATGTTTAAAAAAAGTTCAATAATTTATTTGATACAAAGTTTTAGAAAAAAAATTAGAGATTTATTTGTTAAAAAATTTAGAAACTTAATATTCAAAATCAGATAGTTTGTTGCTTAAGATCCCACATTGGTTGGGGAGGGGAACAAAGGTTGCCTTATAAGAGGAACTTGATACCTCCCCTATCAGACGCGTTTTAAAACCGTGAGTCCAGGTGTGCGGACAAAGCGGACAATATCTGGTACGATTGGCCTGAGATGTTACATCAGATATTTGATTCGAATGATCACTTGGCAAGTCAGGTCGGACTTAAGTTCCTGGAAGAGGGTTTCGAAAGTCACACGCCGAAATCTGACAAAAGCAGATACATAGTTGAATGTGCGAGAGAAAACTGTGAGTGGAGGATGTACGCGATTTCCGCGGGTCCCAAAGGAGGGGCGTTAGTTATTAGAAATTTGCACGACGTACACCCTTGTACGAGGACGCAACTGAATCCCCACCACAAACAAGCCACCAAAAGGACTTTGGGTGCGATACTGAAAAACAAATTTCTTGATGTTAGCAGGTCATTGCTATAACGACCCGGTATCCCATAACATACATAATATATAACAATTAACATTTCATACACAACGTCGTTACTTTCATAACAAAATACATGATAATTCACATTTGGTCCCAAAGTCTCAAAACTATACAATACAGAAGTGTAAACATATCCTAATCTTCGTCAGCTAGAAACCGCCTCCTATGCTTTATTCTTCCCTTTGCTAACAAAAGATCCTTGACCTGGAATACATATTTTTGAAAGGAAAATGAGGGTTAGACCAAAAGGTCTAGTGAGATAATCCCTGTCAGTTTAGAAATCCTTTTTATAAAACACACATATACCACAAAGATTAAATACCAAGTAAGACTCGTGCACTGTGTTCAACTCATCCTTTACATCATTCCCATGGCCAAATTAGCTGGTTGCGAGCCAACTAATCCACTGTACAACAACTACAGCAACACCGCTGTACAACAACTACAGCAACACCGTTGTACAACAACTACAACAACCATCCGCCGGCATAGTTCGGCAGTGCTCTCGTGTAGCATATGCTCATATAAATATAATATACATCTCAATATATTATATTTCAACATAAGCACATATTCACATTATTTATCACATTCCAATCATATCTCAATATATGATATTTTCATTTATAAACAAGTCATCACATTCCTACCACATATCCATCTCATATATATGTATCCCAGTTGAAAACGTTTTAAAAGTAAAACTCACATGTTAGTTTATCAAAACTCTTTCCAGTCTTTCCCACAAGATTCAGCTTTCACTCCAAATTCACAGTATCTGAAACAATTCAAATACGAATATCTCTTTACCAAATAGAACACATAGGACTCTTTAGCAAGATGAGAATCCTAATTAACCTATCAAACCCTTATCCTCAATTGTTCCTCAACGACGACTTAACACGGGGGTTCCGCTAAGTATCCGGATACCACAAGTTACCCGGACAACACTACTTTTTCGGACAGCATGACTTTTCCGGACAACATATACAATTCGGACGTCATCCGGATACCAAAGTAATCCGGACACCATCCGGTATCTTAACTCATCCGGAAACTATAGAAAAGAGAGACTTACCCGGATAAAGGACTCGTCCGGACACCTTCAGAACATCATCCGGACACTAACAACGAAACTACCCGGACACATTCAATTTGTCTGGACACCACTGTCGGTTTACTCCAATTTAACCCAGATTCGACAGAAATCAATACCAGATGTGAAATCGACTATTCTACTCCGATGGAAACTATCTATTAGCAATTACCAACATAAAATGTAAAGGATACATACCTTAATTCACTTCCAAGTACCCCAAAAGAATCCCTAACCCTTCTTTTCTCCTTTTGCTTCTACTCCAAACACACACACACCACAATCTGGATATTTCTGTTTTATGAAATATCTGAAAGTTGCAATGGATAATATCTAACACAATTTTACCCATTTAGTCCTTGAGCTAATCAATATTGACCAATACACCCTAAACTTATAAATTAACCCAAACTTACCCTAAACATCAATTACAGAGTTAAATAAATTTAACGGAACGAGACTTTGACTAACGAACTTACCCAGGGTATTACAATTGCATCCAAAGGACATCGTCCACGATGTTCACCAGCAGTTCGGCGTCACGATTGGTTACCACCAAGCTTGGCGTGCGCGATGCAAGGCACTGCTATTGGTGAGAGGCACGTTCGAGGAGTCGTATGAACGACTCCCAACATATTTATATAATTTGCAGCTGCAGAACCCTGGTACTGTCACGCAGCTACGGACCGATTCACATGGACGGTTTGAGATGTGCTTCATGGCCCTTGGACCCGCGGTACGTATTTTAACACGTCGTATGTTTACACATTATAAACTATAACACTTACAAAGGAAAACCACCTATGTTTTTGCAGATCCGCACATTTCTGGCAAATCTACGTCATGTCCTGGTAATAGACGCATCCCATTTAAAGGGCCGGTACATGGGTATGATGTTCCTGGCGGTTGCCATGGACGGGGATAACTCCATCGTTCCAGTAGCTTTCGGCGTAGGCAAGTCCGAAACTGGGGACGAGTGGACTTGGTTTCTGTCCATGTTGAGACAAGCTATCGGAGACCCGCAAGGGTTGGTGTTTATGTCCGACAGGGCTCCTTCCATAAGCGCCGCAATCTCTGCCATGTACCCAAACGCCCCTCACGCCATATGTTGTCGACATTTGGAGATGAACGCCAAAACCAGGGACAAACGTATTACCACCTACAAGGATGTCTACTGGGCGGCATGCAGAGCATATACGGATCGGGAGTTTAACCGGTACATGAATCTGCTACGATTTAGTGCCAAGGAAGCAGCCAAAGTCATGGACGAAGTTGGACCGGAGAGGTGGTCCGCGGCCCATTTTCCTGGACAACGGTATGACATTCTGACCTCCAATAGTGCAGAGTCGGTGAATGCACTCTCCCGTTTTGCGCGTAGATGTCCGATTGTTAATCTTACGGACTACTTTCGGAGCTTTCAACAAGAGTGGTACCAACTTCGACGCCGAAAAGGAGCTGAGATGCAAAATGCACTCACACCAACGGCGGAGGAGATAGTTCAGAACAGGGCGCGTCGCTCGGCGACATGGACGGTAAGAGAAATCGGGTATGGGAGGTACGAGGTTCAGGTTGACCATATTCACGCGATTGTGCATATGACCGACCACACTTGTTCGTGTCGCGAATGGGAAAAATCTGGGTTACCGTGCGGCCATGCCATCGCTGCGGCAAGATATATGGGTCGTAGAGATTGCAGCGACTTGCCTGTACCTTTCTTCAGGTCCGAATATTACCGGAGAACATATGTGGAGGTAATAAACCCAGCTGGACCCCCTGAAGCATGGGTGTATCCACCCGACCCGCTTCCGCCATGCTATCCACCTTTAATCGATAAGAACAGAGTCGGGAGACCGAGAAAGAACGACCGACGTCCATCACGTGGTGAAGGTTCGATACAGCGAAGATGTACTCGGTGCCAATGCGTAGGACATACTTGTGGAGAGTGTCCAAATCCCGCCCTTTCAACCGTGCCAAGGAGTACACGCACAAGCACTCAACTAAGTAACACAGCGGGCCCGTCGGAGCTTGTACCACATGGAACTATATCACATGATACTGTTGATCTGAACGCTGATTTCCCTTGATTGGGACGATAAATATTGTATGTAAATGATATTGTTGGTGATATGGAATTATCATAATCTGTGGATTTCAAAAATAATCTAGAGATACACATGCTTAAATACAAGCCATTTATCCTCAATTTCACTACAGGAGTTGAGTACGGCTACCAAAATCTACAGTACGGCTACCAAAATCTAGAGTTGATTCGGAATTCTTGTGTACTCGGCTGTTTAAGTGGGGACATTGTACAACTTTATACTTGTATGTTTAGTGCGTTATAATTTATCAAACATAACTTATGTGCGTTGATCTGAACATTGATTGGGACCAGTTATCTTTTGAAAGGTACTTGAAACAGAACATGGGATGATGATCATAATGGTAGTAGTCTAAATGGAGAGAATAGTAATGGTTATATAGAACTATATCATATGATAGCGTTGATAGGGACCGAAGTTGTGTTAGAGAAAAGACAGGGACCTAAGTTGTGTTAGAGCAAAGACATGGACCTAAGTGTAGTAAAAGCATCCACATTTGCCTATAAATAACCTACGCTAGATTAGTCGTAAAACACATAAACGATAATATATTATTCGTTAACGTATTCTTACATGGCATCCCCAAACCTTCATGTTTGGTGCTTTAGGCGTTTATTTGAATCGCTTTCAGACACTGGCAAAGAGTTATATGGTTAGTGTTCATGTTTCATTGAGTTTTTTTCTTGTTTATACGAACTAACTATATTAATTAATTTCATCAACAGATAAATATCCACAGTTGTTCACCATGAAAGTCCACCATGGTGGTTACTTTACGAAACCACCTAAAAGACATTATTTTCGTGGTCTAGAAATTTATGTTGACATGTTAGATGTGGAGGATCTTTCTATGCAACTGCTTGAACAGATCATGAAAGAGCTGGAATATGAAGAACCAAAATATAATAGGTTGTATTTTAAGAGGCCGAATGCAGACTTCTTGACTGGACTGGTAGAATTGAGTACCGACGAAGATGTAGCCAACATACGCCAGTATGCTGACGGCCATACTGTGATTGAAGTGTACATCGAGAAAGTGGAGCTTAACACTTTGAGACTCGTCTCGCCAGAGTATGTAAGAAGTAGACCCGAGTTGTCAAAAACCAAACCATCGTCTAGCCGTAGCCTCAATTATGGATAAATTTGTATTGTATTTACTAGTATGTGTTTGCTATGAAATAATCTTGTATAACATTTATGAGTTGTATTTTTCACATGAACCACTTTTCAGAGAAATTAAAAACCTTTATTCATGAGCAACAAAGTACAAAACAACAAAAAAAATACAAAACAACAACACAGTAAAAAAATACAAAACAACAAAAAACAAATACAAAACAACTAAAACAACCACCGCCTAGTTAAAAATTGCTTTAGTTTCATCAATCCAAGTTTGCTTGTCGTTTACCTTTGCTTGAAGAATTGCGAAGTCTTGCAGAATATGGTGAATTGCTTCTTGTTCTCGACGAATACGAGCCTCCCTAGCTTTTATATCCCCTTTCATCCTTTTGATCTCTTTATCTTCCTCTGCGATCCTTCCCAAGTGGACTTCCTTCCTGGCCATCATTTGTTTCCACTCTTGTGTTAGTTCCTCTATCTCCTTTTCTCTTTTTGCTATGGCGATCTCGATTTTAGGTGGCATTTTTTCAGCAGTAGACTTAGGGTTTGATGAAGATGCCATTTGTGGATGAAATGAGAGAAATCAAAAGAGAAAGCAACTTAAACAAATAAAGCAATAGAGAAATCAAGAAAGAGCAAGAAATGAGTGTGAATTGTGGATTGCATATCACTCATATTTATGGATGAAATCTCAAACAAACCAGTGAATTTTAACCACAAATTGGTCTTCAAAGTACAATAATTGTGGGAAAAAACAGTAAAAGCATGCAAGATTCGTTCAAGTACAGGGGCTGAAATTGTAAATTTTTGGCCTATCGCGGGCCCATCGCAGGCTTCCACCGCGGGGAGGGACCAAAAGTGTCACTGCGGCCATAGTTGAGGGGCTCCGCGGGACACTTTGGCCAAACACGGGGTGCCACGTACGCCCTAGCCCGCGATCGCGGGCTCCATCGCGAGCAGTTGTGGCATTTTGGTAAAGTGAAAGGGATTTAGGGTATTTTGGTAAAGCAAAGTCAAACTTTGGGTATTTTAATTAATTTCCCTTAGTTTATTTATGTTGATACGATAAAAATGTAAAATGAAATATGAAAGGAGAATGGATATAAAGTAAATTCAATAACTAATTATAATGGTATAAAGTGTAATTTAAAATAAAAAATAATTTTATTTTTAATTATCATGTTGAACGTCAGAGGTTTTAAAGCTTTTAAACTTGTACATGATGTATTGATATTTGTACTTCTTAAAAATTCAATAATAACCGTAAATGAAATTACTTTTAAAGAAGTATAATAGATAAATATAGATAACTCGATGAAGGCCACGATGTTTAGCCCATCGACTACATCTATCGCTGAATCAACTTCCGAATAATCTAGGGAGGAGTTTAGAGGCCTTATAGTAGCACGGACCTCTTTTTCTTTCTAGGTCATGCGAAGGGGGCCAAAGAAATGTAAAAAATGCTAGATCATCCCCTATTTCTATGTTATCCACTTTTTCCATCAAAGCCTTACCCAGTTCTTTCTATTTATCCCTTATTCGGATGGAATAGAGCTATTTGACAGAGGAACGTAAGCCAACTCGAGCGTAAAATGTACAAGTTTAAAAAATATCGGTACGTCATTCTTGAAAAATCTTGATACGTATTTATGATATTTCACAATATTATTAAGTTAAAAAAATATTCAATAATAAACTTATTTTGAAATTATTAACGAGAATATTGTAATAATATAATTTGTAAAAGAATGTATTTATTAATATGTTTTAGTTAAACTATGATTATGTATTTTTAATACTATAAGGGTGTAAAATTGAAAATGAATAATTTCAGGGATATAAAGCAAATTAATTCGTACATGTTCATGATGTTTAATAATATGATTAAATCCAAAAATATTCAATATTGGGCTCATTTCGAAGGTATTGACGAGATGATTACAATGGTGTAATTTGTAAAAAATGAAATGTATTTTTTAATGCATTCTAGTTAATATACGATTATCTATACTATATTATAAAGCATGAAGCCCCTAAACTCTTAAAAACAATAATTTAAGCACTATGTACTACAATTTAAAGCATATTTACTTAATTTCTAGAGAGAGAGAGAGAAAGCTAATTCTTTTTATATGAAAACCAGGAATTTTTTTTGGAAACCAGAAACCATAATGAGAAGGAGAGAAAGTTAATTCTTTTTTTTTGGAAACTGAATAATCAACATTTATTAATATTTGCATTACTTTTCAAATTGATTAATTTTTTGCATTAATTTCGAAATTAATTTGCATTAATTTTTGCATTAAGCCCCAAAAATAAGCCCCTTCTTCCTCCTATATATTTTGGCTAAAAACAATATTTTGGCTATTACGAATTCTGGAAATCTGGTAAGCACCTCCATCAGACTCCAACGAATTCTGGAAATCCGGTTTGCTTCACAACATGTAAGTTTTCTGATCTCAATTTTTAACCTTCCAACGATTTGGTTTCTCTACTTTTGCTTGGTTTTTTTGCTCCAACATGCATGTTCTTTATGGTATACGCTATAACAATCTTGTTTTTTTAACTGTATGTGCTATAACCTCTATGAACTGTTTAGCTTTCATCCAAATGAAGGACTGATTAACCATTTATTTAATTAATTTTTTATGTATTACAGAATAATGGATGAGAAGAATATTATCTTCTTTTACACGTTATCAGCATGTGCTCCCCAAAAGCTCTTCGAAGAACCAAACTGATCAAGTATGATTCTCCTTCTCTCTCGATTTTTTTATAATCATATGATGTATGTAAATATTGCTATGTTACATGTTTGATATCTATATTGATCTTTTTTACGCAATGATATTCATCAACAAAACCACATGTGCATGCATCTTAAACTGTTTTTCTTTACATATTGATAATTTTATTTACATAAAATTTGATCTATTAAAGTATTCTCTTAATATTAGAGTTTTTTATTCTATTTCGACATACACCTTCATACCGTTGTTAAAAATTGGTTTTTTTAGATTTGACACTACGTTCTTGATTGTTGGATCAGCAAAAAAACTGATTTTCTTATAATAATTAAGAAAAAGAAATTGTTTTTGGTCGGCACCATACATCCTTGAAAAAGAAAAAGAAAATAAAAGTTTTAATCGTATATCTTAGGTTGTTGCTTCTTAATTTTAATTGGGCTATTGATTATGCAAAAAAAATTAATTATAAATTATAGTTAAACAATACCAAATTAAGTTTTTTTTTATTGGATTTCATTAATTTGGGTTTATACATTCAAATCATTGTTGTTTTAGTTTGCTACAATTACTATCTATTTAAGATTGTTTATATGTAAGCTTTATCGGTAATGAAGATTAAACTGAGAATTATATTGTTGATTAATCAAAAATGATTATTGTTTGCAAACATGTATGTATGTATGTATATATATATATATATATTAAGAATATTTGAATAATTATGACATAATCTTATATGAAAATTCTTATCATTCATCTTTGTTGTTTGTTTGATGAGACTTTTTAAACTTATGATACATGTATTTTTGCATTCATGATGTTAATATGCTTTTACTTAATTATTAAGTTCATATAAATAATATTTTATTTTTACTGATTAATAATTATCTAATTAAGAATCATATTTCATAAAACGTGATTTCCTTATATAATAATATTTACATGTTTGAACATGTTTTTTTTGACAAATTGATTTGTGTCAATGCTATTTACTTATTTAAGCCAATCTTAGGATCTTTTAATCTTTGAATGATTAATACTTACCTTGAATAAAATATTCAATTTCTAAATAAATTAATAATTATTTGAATAAAAAAATACTTACCTTGTTCGATATTTTCATTCTCAACTTATAACATGTTTTTAAGTAACTATTAATTTATTTATAGTTTTTAAAGTTTTTTTTTATTTTGGAGTTCCCCCCTTTTATGCCTGGTATATTTGGCATCATGCCAAAAACCGCTTTAAATTTCTATAACACTTAATATTTAACTTAATTGCTAAAAGTTCTTAAAAATGATAAATAGCCATATCGAAATTCTAATTGTTTATCATAAACCATAATTACATTCTAAAAGTTAAAACACACATCTTTTGGCCTCTTGCCAAAAGCCCAAAAAAATACCGTAATGGTTTTAATTGAATCTCACTTTTGGCCTCATACCAAAACCCACAAAATTGTTAATATTATTAGTGTATTTCATAAACTAAGTGATCGCATGACACCAAAAGATTTTGTCAAAACGGGTGTAAATAGCCTTAAAGGTTTGTAAGGACTTGCATTCTAATATGTTTTTTAAGGAAATTTCGGTTACCAGCTGCTTGGATTTTAATGGTTCTCTATTTGATTTTTCATTTGTCAAATATCAAACCGTGATATCAAAGATTATTCCAGAAGATACAGCAGTTGGTTAGTCAATTAATTATTTTAAATTTACTAAAAATTTTAAATATTTGTTATCATTCTTTATACTAATTTTTTTTAATCTATACTATCTTATAAAGCATTTAGGCTTAAAGTCTTAAAATCTTAAAAACAAATTTTTAGCATAGAGTACAACATATTTATGCATAAAGTCTTATAGTCTTAAAAACATTAATTTCCTTTTGCATTAATTTTGAAACGTAATTTTCTTAAAAAACATTCCTGATTTCAATTAAATAACATTAACTTTCATTTGTATTAATTTTGAAACATAATTTCCTTAAAAACATTTCTGATTTTCAATTAGAAAATATTTAAGTAGAAGTGTTAAAAACAAAAAATTGACATTAGTCATATATAATTCCATAGATTTCAATACATATTTTTAAATGTGTTTGAATGTCATGTAATAAACAATTGATTACTAAAGTTATAAATGATATGAGCCTCAAGCCGTAGGCTTCAAGATAAGCCACAACGTTTTTTAAAATGTTATTTATGACGATAAATCTCTATATCATGTATAACTATACCACCATTGGTAAAATTTGTATATCATCGACTGAGTACATTGGTAATACCACTCGATCCAATCCACGAATCAATTTGGTTTATATGGCAAAAACACATTTGTATTGTTACCATCTTTTCTTATATTTATTTGAATATTACATCCCGCCGCATTGCGCGGGTACACTGCTAGTTTATGTTAATATGCTAAGGGTGTAAAATAAAAAATGAAAAAGTAAGGGATTAAAAGTAAATTGAATAACTAATTCTAAGGGTATAAAGTGTAATTTAGAAATTCAAAATTGTTTTAAGTTTTGAGAGATCGTAGGAGGGTTAGCTTCTAAGTTTGTACATAATGCTTCTTTTATTGTAATGTTAGAAAGTAACCCAATGAAAATAACCGTTCTAGAATTTTCATAAAGTAGTATAGATAGAAAGAGAGAAAGATTTTTTGTATTATTTTTCTTATCAATATTAGAAAGTTTAAAAATTAGATATTTAAAAGAAATAAAATAATATGTTATTATATATCTTAAAAAATTTATAATATAAGTATTGTTTTAATCTATAAAATAAAATAAATTGTTAGAACTAAATTATATATATTTTTAAAAAAATTGAATTTTGATGTATATATTCTTTAACTAATGTTGTGGGGAAATTGACTCAAATAGCCAGACGCCTAGACCCACGAGCAATAGTGACAAAATAACCATTTTCTATCCTGGGTCGCAAAAATAGCCAACGGGTCCGCATTCTGACCCGACCCGGGAAGTGTGGACCACACTTGGACACGTGTCAACACCCTAGCAGAGGCTCAACAGGGAAAAATGAGTTGGACTGATAATGCCGGTCCGCACTCGCAATGGCCAAGTGCGAATGCGGACCAACCCAGTGCGGATGCAGACTGACAAAAATAAAATCAGACTTTTAACCCTTAAAACCCCACTTGAAACCCCACTTGGTATTTTTTTTATAACCTCTTCTAGAACCGGTCCCCCCCCCACCCACCCCACACGCCTCGTTGCGAATTCGTGTCCACGTGAAGTCAACGTAAGCGGAAAACTCGTTCCAGGTCGTCAAACATCCACAATGGCCGACGAGGTAACTTATTTTCACGCCAAAAACTTATTTTTAAAGGATTCAATACAAAACCCTAAACCCTAAATTTCCCAGCGCCGCATCCGCACTCATTGCGAGTGCGGAGCCACACTCGTTGCGGTTGTGGGCTTTTGTCGATGTTATTGTTAGTTTCTGTTGATTCTTTCCTTTGTGTTACTTTTTCTTGTTGTTTGTAATTTATTTATGCAGTATTGTGGTATTGTAGTATGTATTGTGTTCTTCAAATTTAAAGTTTTGGTCCCCATTAAGTAATTTGGATTTTTGTTGAAAAGTAATTGTTTTTGATGATTATGTTTTTTGGTAATTATTGTTTTATGTATTGTTCTTCCAAAAATAGCAATAGCTTATAAAATAAATTTCTCTTCACATGTGTTTTAATGTACAGGTTTGGTCCTTGTGGTTCGAAAATTGACACTGTAGGTCCCTAAACTTTGAAAATTGACATTTTAGGCCCCTAAACTTGGATTTTCGGCCAACTTTGTAATTAACTAGCCCACAAGTTTGTTTGTTTTTGTTAAGTTACAATTTAACAGATTTGGTCCTCATAGTTTGAAAAATGACGATTTAGGTCCCTAAGCTTTGAAAATTGACCATTTAGGTCCCTAAAGTTGGATTTTCACCCAACTTTCTAGGCAACTAGCCCCATGCATTTCCTTGTTTCTGCTTTTTAGAAATTAACAGATTGGGTCCTCATAGTTTGAAAAATGACGGTTTAGGTCCCTAAACTTTGAAAATTAACACTTTTGGCCCCTAAACTTGGTAAATTTATGAACTTTCTAGGCAACTAGCCCCATGCATTTCCTTGTTTCCGATTTTTAGAAATTTACAGATTGGGCCCCTATAGTTTGAAAAATTGACTGTTTAGGTCCCTAAACTTTGAAAAATGACCATTTAGGCCCCTAAACTTGGTAAATTTATGAACTTTCTAGGCAACTAGCCCCATGCATTTCCTTAATTCTGTTTTTTAGAAATATACAGATTTGGTCCATATATTTTGAAAAAATGACGGTTTAGGTCCCTAAACTTTGAAAATTGACACTTTAGGCCCCTAAAGTTGGATTTTCACCCAACTTTCTAGGCAACTAGCCCCATGCATTTCCTTGATTCTGTTTATTTATAAATTTACATATTGGGCCCTATATATTGAAAAATTGACGGTTTAGGTCCCTAAATTTTGAAAATTGACACTTTAGGCCCCTATACTTGGATTTTTGGCGAACTTTGTAAGAAACTAGGCCCATGCATTTCCTTGTTTCTGTTTTTAGAAGTTTATAGATTTGGTCCCTATAGTTTGAAAAATGACGGTTTAGGTTCCTAAACTTTGAAAATTGACACTTTAGGCCCCTATAGTTGGATTTTCACCCAACTTCCTAGGCAACTAGCCCCATGCATTTCCTTGATTTTGTTTTTTAGAAATATACAAATTGGGCCCTATAGTTTGAAAAATTGACGTTTTAGGTCCCTAAACTTTGAAAATTGACACTTTAGGCCCCTAAAGTTGGATTTTCACTCAACTTTCTAGGCAACTAGCCCCATGCATTTCCTTGATTCTGTTTTTCAGAAATTTACAGATTATGCCCCTATAGTTTTAAAAAATTACGTTTTAGGTCCCTAAACTTTGAAAATTGACACTTTAGGCCCCTAAACTTTGAATATTTATATACGCAGGAATTTTGAAGTGCTTATTTGAAAATTAAGTCAAAGCTTACAGTGCTGAGAGACATCAAACTAAAGTTGACCGAAGCTAGGCTAGCTATTTTCCGCACCACCTGTTTTGGTGCGTGGCTGGATATGGTGAACTTTACTGGGGACCCTTTGCTTTGTCTAACCCTTTTTAAGTGCGAGGCACCCCCACCCCCCCCCCCCCCCCCCTCCCCCGCGATGGTCACAGGGGGATACGTTGTTTTACCGTTGGCAAGGACACACTCTTAGGTATGGTCAGGAGGAGTTCTGTCTTATCACATGACTCCTTTTTGGCCCGACGCCGACCCTCCCTGGAGTTACGCGTCGGGGATTTATTTCTAGGACTTTTGGGGATAGAAAAGTGACCATTGGCATGGTCAGTTCTGTGTTTGAATCCTTCTCCCTAAACGCTGGTGGAGACCGTTACTCGGACGAGGATGTTGTCCGACTATCATTGATGTTGATGGTGGAGTCGTTCTTCCTTGGCCGACATCGTCATTTGCCTGTTTCGGCCCCCGTCCTTAGCTTGATAGAGAATCTTCGGAGTTGGAATGTATTTCCTTGGGGCAGCCACATCTGGGAGGCAACATTTAAGTAGATGAAAGGTTGTTGGGACCGTCGGGTTGAAAAGAAGTTGAAGATGACGATGACGACCTTTATCCATGCGTTCAAGGTTAGTTACCACAATATTAAATATTTCTACATTTGTTAATTAGTTTGTAGGCGTAACATTTGTTTTTAGAGACCTTTCCTCGCGGGGTTAGGTATTTCCACGAGCGAGACATGGTTCCTCAGGGAATTCGTTGGGATAGGAGACGGGTCCTCTATCGGGACCAAATTAGTGACATTTTGCTGGTGACGGCGCGAGTAAGTATTTTTAGAAAGTTGGAAATATGAATGAAGATAACCCCTTAAATTCTAATATTTCTTTAAATCTTGAATATATTAGCCGGTTGACCGCCCACGCGCGAGACTTGTCGCGACAACTGAAGAGGAGGTAATGTCGTGGTATAGGTCCAGCCAGAGGTTTTTCCGTGGTGAAGCCTGTGGTGACCCTGACGGCGAAGACGATGACGAAGATGACGACGACGATGACAATGATAACTATGATGAGGACGAGGACGATGATGATGATAATGACAACAATCGTATGGAGCACGATGCTGGTGACATGGGACATGATCAGGAATCCCTGTATCATCAAGAATTTTAGGCTCCAACACCACCCATCCGTTTCTCAGATTTTCCCTCTTGGGAGATGCCGACTGATGACCCTTATTCAGAGCATTGGGAGCGGGTGAGTCGGATGCATCAGGCTTATACTGGGCTTGAGGGACGTATTGATAGGGCTGAGGCCCAGGTTCAGGGGATACAGACCTGGAAGAACGACGTAACATGGATGTACGATGACATGAAGGATATGTATCGTCAAATGAAAGAGTGGCATGTAAGTATTTCATTTTATCTATGTATTTAGTACCACACTTATTAACACCATTTAACGTTTTGGTACTTGTACGCAGCTGTCATCACAACCACGCCCTTTTAGCCCGGAGACAACCACTTGGATTAATGAGTTGCTTTCTCCCAGTGGGTCCTTGCCCCCATTTGAGGGGGTGGTCAGCTCGGTAATCTACGTGTTTATTATGTCTTATTGATTTTACTCGTTTGACATTCTTTTGCCTTTATAACAATTTCATTAAACATGGAATGGATGTGTCGTTTCGTCCAACAGGACCGACCGTTTCATCGACCTGGCATGGGCATGTCACCCCTGATCGGCCAAGGAGGGATGTTCAGCACTCCTGCCGTAGACCCAACCCCACCTCAGATGGAGGAGCCCCTTGGCAGGGGGGCATTTTTACGGCATCCTTCGAGATGGAATGTGTTTCCGTACACGCAGCCTCCTCCTACTACCCCTATTAGGCCCCGTCTGACTGGGACCAGTAGGCTGCCAATTGCATCGACGAGTGCTCCTTCCACCGCTTCTTGTCAAGTTGAGCAACTATACCTCAGGGGCGACTTGCCCGATGATCTAAGTCTTGATTGTGTACCTCATCGTGATATATGACCTATGTGGTGGGGGAAACTATTAGGCCATGTAGATGACAGAGGGTTTGAAGAGCCGGTTAGTACATTAATATGTTATTATAGTCTTACAAATTGAATACTAAAAACACATGACTCAAGCTTATCATTTTATGGTTTATTTATAGCATATCGAGGGGTGGGTTCGAATGATGCTTTCTTCACGTGCTCCAACCAACGAATGGACGGCTGTCATCCCAGAGTGGTGGGGAAGCATGTTGGTAGGGGACGTACCTGACCTAGCTAATCAAGTCGGCGGGTCAATGTTCGCGACGGATAGATTTCCGCCTTGGTCGGGGAGTGTGACCAAGGTATGTAAAATTGTTTCCATATTTCTAACATTATGAATTTATACCATCAAACTAATGTTAACTTTATGTTTTTCAGGTTCTTTTTCCCATCATCATCGCCAACGCTCATTGGTTGGTCGGGGAGTTTTGTTTAAACTCCATGGTCATGACACTATATGACAGTTACCAGGTCTCGCACTTGGTTGAAAGAATTAAGGAGATGATGAAGACATTCGAGGAAACTATCTCGTTCGTATTCACTGCTATTGGAGACCGGACACGAGCTGACCAGGCGGCGACACAGTTCAAATGGAGATTTGCACCAAATGTCCCCCAACAGACTGGTGTACACGACGATTGTGGTCCCTACGCGTGCCTATTTTTGACAGAGTTGGCTAATGGACGACGTCCCAACTACCAGGCAGATATCCCGTCTTGGCGGAGATACATGGCAGATGTATTTTGGTCCTTCAGTAGCTCCACATTTACCATATTTAGAACTTGTTATTATTTAGTGTTTAACTTTTAAAACTCATATAACTTTTATTATTTAGTGTTTAATTGCATATATCTTTACACCCATCAACATCACAACAGTTACACCAAACGCATAATAACATAAAAGGAATTAATTGAAACTACAATTAGAAAAAGATAGAGTACATACTTATGAAAGAGTTGATATACATCTTGAACACACATAAAAGTACCTATAAAACGATAACCGTTTATGCAGGCTTCATTGTACATATGATAAAGGAGAATTCAAAGGCTATTTCTTCTTATAATTCAGATTATTCAATTGATTAGAAGAAGAACTGGCCATTGAATTCTCCTTTACCATGAGAACAATGAAGGCTACATAAACGGTTATCGTTTGATACTACAACTAGAAAGCGATAAAGTACATATTGAACGAGACCAATGAACCCGATGCTTCGGTGATAGTTGAATTCTTCACCACTCTACGAGAGTATTTATAGCCACACGCATCCGCATCCGCACTTGCGAACCTACCCGCATCCGCACTTGCGAACCTACCTTATTAAATACGCCGTGCTAGATGAATCGTAAAACACATAAATGAGAAATATTTGATTCATTAACGTAATCTGACATGGCATCACCAAATCTTCACGTCTGGAACTTTAGGTGTTTATCTCAACCCCTTTCAGCCACGGCCAGAGAGTTATACGGTTAGTATGTATGAAACTTTGGGTTTTACTTGTGTGAAACAACATAGTGTAACGCTAACTTTGTTAATTTTCATGAACAGATGCACATCCACAATTGTTCACCATGAAAGTCCACCATCAAGGGTACTTCACGGAACCACCTAGAAGACATTACTTCCGTGGTCTAGAAATTTATGTTGACATATTAGACGTGGATGCTCTTTCAATGCAACTGCTTCAACAGATAATGAAAGAGCTAGAGTACGACGAACCAAAATATTATAAGTTGTATTTTAAATGGCCGAATACAGACTTGTTGACTGGACTGGTAGAATTGACTACCGATGAAGATGTAGACAATATACGTCATTATGTTGACGGGCATACCGTGATTGAAGTGTACAACAAGAAAGTGGAGCTTAGAAATTCCAGATGCGTCTCACCAGAGAATATAAGAAGTCGGTGTGGAATGCAAAAACCCAAGCATCGTGTTGCCGAAGTTTGACATTTAAATAAATTTCTACTGTTCATGTCGACTGGAGATTTGATTTCTAGTCATTTTATACCCAACGTTTGCACTAAAACCTCATAAAAACCCAAAATCATTTATTCATGACCAAAGTACAACATAGAAACTGCAAAGTACAACATGAAACAACAACATACAAACTACAACGCATGAAACAACATCATAGAAACTCCAACAACAGTAGCACCACCTAAGGATAAAGTGCATTACATTGATCGATGAAGGCTTGCTTCTCGCTTATCTTCGCTTGAAGAACTGCGAACTCTTGTACAATGTTGTGGACGTGTAAGTTTTCTAGACAACAACTGTTTCCATTGTACAGTGAATTCCTCGATCTCCGCTTCACATTTTTGTACCGCTATTTTCAGTCTATCCGACATTACTTGTGAAGAATGTGGGTTTGAAGATGATGCATTTCCAGCCATGTGTGTGGTGAAAGACGAGAGTATGAAGTCGTATGGGTGTTGTGACTCTTAAGTTGTAATTAACATGGGTATTTATAGCCACAACATCTCAATTACGAACCCACCTTTTCAGCTCCGCAATTACGAACCCACCTTTTCAGATCCGCAATTACGAACCCACCTTTTCAGCTCCACAATTACGAACCCACCTTTTCAGATCCGCAATTACGAACCCACCTTTTCAGCTTCGCAATTACAAACCCACCTTTTCAGCTCCGCAATTACAAACCTACCTTTTCATGACTATAAGTAGGTGGTCTGATGCAGTAATAATTCACAAGTTGCTATCAATCCTTTCTACCATCCACAACGTTTACAACCCTTCTCTACCAATTCGTAACACTATTATGGCTGGGGGTCCACGCTCAAAAGGGAAAAGGTCGACCAATGGGGCTAGAACTTCACGAGAAAACGACAACCAACCCTTAAATGATGGAGATTACCGGAGTACCTGGTGGGTACCGATAACAACGGAGGAGTGGGCAGAATGGGGCCGAACTACGGCCGATTATCCATTCACGGAAGAGGAGAAAGATCAGTGGAACGCTGCATGGGAGCAATACTACCTCGACCATCGCTTGAATGAACCACCAATGTATAAATCTAACCAGTCGGAGGATCTTACAGGAACTCAAAGAATGCCTACCCCCATCAAACAGTCCATTAATGATGCGAACGCCCAGATTGAAAACATAAAATATTTGTGGAACCAAAACATGTCGATTATTCAAGAGAAGAAGGAGTGTCTAGAGGAGAATAAAGAAGATCTGGCATAAAGGAAGCGGGAGCTTCGGGATGTGCAAAAATATATTCGCGAACTAGAAGAGGAAATAACAGAGCTCACAGAAAGCTACACGGGAATGGAGGATATGATTGCTGAAAAGGTTGCCTTGATCACCGAAATGCATAATATCTACCCGTAGTAGTAGATTTCTTCTACTGTATTAGTTTCCATGCTTTCTGAGTATCAATAAAATGCATCTTTCATGTTTACTTTATTTTACACACAAGAACACTTAACAGACATAACAAAGTAGATTGAAGTCAACACTGAACTTAAAACAAGTTGCTTGAAACATAATTGAACATAGCAGCCATAAATTGAGACTTCAAATAGGTTTACTCGTTCAAATCAATGTTTAGATCGAACGTATGATTTCTAGAACTTCCGTAATTGGTCTCCTGAGTCGCCTCTGGTTGAGTTTGGCGACTACCGGATGCTTTTTGACGTTGGCGGCTACCAAACGCTTCTTGATTCACTGGAAAATCATTATGACAGTTTGACCGATTATGTCCGCTTTATTTACACCGAGAACATCTTCTCCGCATCGGATCCTCGCCACGGAATGGCATACGATCATGGTCGCTCGGTCTACCAACGGGTTTCTGCAACAACGAAGGTTTAACGATCATAAGTGGTGTGTCTGGAACAACCCACGTTTCAGGAGGCCCAGCCGGATGTATGACCTCTGAGTATGTTGCTTTGAAGTTAGCCGTCGTGAAGTAACCAAGCTCCAGGTTGGTGACATCTGTACACCGGAGATGTCTTGCAACGGTGATTGCATGACTGCAAGGTAAACCAGAGATCTGCCACTTCATACAAGTGCAACTACGATTATTATAAGCCACCTTGGCATCCCTACTCATGTCGCAAACTTCGTATAAACCATGACCAATTTCATGGACAATAAACCTCGCCGACTTCATTTGTCTCCTTTTAACTATTTTCATTGCATATGGGGTGAGAACATCTACCCATTTAGCTGTAGAAAATCAAATAGTCAAAATTCTGAAAATATTTTGAGTTATTTGTAACAAAAGTAGATTGTATGTAGATTGATATATATATATATATGATAACCTGCTTTGTTCTGACGCCTTGCATACCAGTCTGGTTGCATTGATCGAAAGTAATCCATGAGGGACACGATAGGTAACCTCCGAGCGTAACGGGACAGTGCATTGACAGACTCGGCACTGTTTTAAGTCATTATATTGTAACGAATTCCAGGAAAATGGGCCCTAGACCATCTTTCTGGCCTAACATCGTCCAAAACTTGGACTCCCACAGGTACAACGCCTCGTAGAGCTGCCATTCTAACTTCGAAGTCATGCACCGTGTACGCTTTACATACCTTCCAAAACATAGTCCTCCTATGGTCGATCCTATTATCCCTGGTTTTCATGTTCATCATGAGATGGCGGCAACAGAGCGCATGATGGGCACGTGGGTACACTGTATTGATAGCTTGGCGTATTGAACCCGCCTTGTCGGACACGAACACCAACCCTTCGGAGTCGCCGATACATTGCTTCAAGTTGGACAAAAAAATAAGTCCAGCCCTCTTCACTCTCAGACCTACCAACTCCGAAAGCGAACTGGAAAATTTGGTTATTGGCGTCCATAGCAACGGCTAAGAACATTGTGCCCAAGTAAGGACCCTTCAATTGAGTGCCATCTATTATAATGACCGGACACAAATAGCTCATAAACGATCGGATCTGGGAAAAGTTATGCTGAAAACGTTAGAATACTATAGTGTAAGGAAAGTGTAGACTATTTAAGAGGTTACAAGGAAATAATATATACCACGCAACCAAGGGAATAAAACAAAGGTCAAAACGTCCTGTAATATATGTCTGTATTCGGGAAAAGGTACCAGGATTTTGAAGCTCCAAATTATTGTAACGTCCCAAAAATTACAAGCAAATTTAAATTTTTAAATAAACAATTCATTGATAACAACTCAATAAATGATCCCAACGTTTCATTTGCAAACACATAATTAATGTCTTTATAAAATAAAACCAGCGGAATAAACGTTTAATTATTAAAATCATAAAGCAACCAGCTCTTCTCGCGCGCCAGTGTGTACTCGTCACGCCTTGGAGCCGCCCGTACCTGAAACCACAGTTTATTGGGAAAGGGTAAGCACGAAGCTTAATGAATTCCAACACATGCGCGGATAGGAATTATATACACATCACCCCTATCCGCACATAAGCAACAACATCACAGATACATAAAACGAGTAAACATCTACAAGTAATTATGTATCCAACACCTCAGTACCATCGAGGCCTCGGTCCCACCGAATTGTAATGTATCCAACACCTCAGTACCATCGAGGCCTCGGTCCCACCGAATTGTAATGTAACCAACACCTCAGTACCATCGAGGCCTCGGTCCCACCGAATTGTAATGTAACACATTTATACCAAGCATTCAAACCAATCAAATATTACACACCACAAACAACTAGTTCACACCACAAAAACAATAGTACATACAAACTATTATGACATGCATACAACCCCTAACCACACAGTGAGAGAACTCACCTCGAATGCGCGCCCAGCTTAATAACACAATTCAAGCTTCACAAATACGGTCACTTCCCAGCACCTCGATGACGACACAACGACGAAACCCGACACCTTCACTCTTCTTCTCCGGCGGACACGACAATGACGGCGGCGACCTCCACACTTTCCGGCGAACAACCTCTCTCTCTCTTCTCGCCGCTCTATCTCTCTCGGTTTCTCTCCTCCTCTCTCACTTCTCGTTTTCTCTCTCTCTCTGCCGCACCACACAAGGAAGAGGAGAATAATGGTTCGTGGGGTTTGTTTGCTGCGTGAAAAGAAAAACGAGAGGGAGGAGGAGCTTCACGGCGCAGCAGGGAGAAACAAAAAGGGAAGAAGTAATAGGGTTTTTTTTGTTTTCTTTTGTTTGGTGTTAGATTAAGGAAACGAGGGACAAAAGGGAGGGGGGTCGGTTCCCCCACATGGGCCGACCCCATGCAATCACTTATAAAAAAAATACACATTTAGCCCTTAGGTTTTTAGAATACTTACAAATTCACTATAAAGTTAAGATTTAACAATTGGACCCACACTTACCAAAAACTTAAACATTCATGGTCTTTCCCGACAAATCTCGATATTACGACTTAGCTTAGATGAACCTATTTAATATATAAATACATAAAATAAAACCGTACCCGAACACGGGCTTTACAACTCTCCCCCACTTGAATTAGACTTCGTCCTCGAAGTCTATGCCCGTGAATAGCTCTAGACAATTCTCCCGCATCTCAGCCTCGAGTTCCCTAGTCCACTTGAAACCCCTTCTAAAACTTTTCGAATACTTTTCTAACTAACGTACTCCTTCTAGGATGCCGAAAACGCGATTGGAAGAACACTCCAACCATCGGAATCATTCCTAGTTAAACGACTTCGGTTGTCTCCCAACCTTAGTTGATTCATCCTCCCGAGTCAATCTCAAGCTCTAACCACTCTAAAGTGCTCACCGATGTACCCTACAAGATACTCGAATCCGATCATTCCTACCATTAACTGACGATTAACTCCCACGAGTTCTAATAGACTCCAAAATTTTTCAATAAATTATATTAACAAAACATCGACCCCCTGCCGAACATCGGTCCAACCGATTACAATAACAAACATCGGCCACCCGCCTGACATCGGTCCAACCGATTACAATAACAAACATCGGCCACCCGCCGAACATCGGTCCAACTGATTACAAAGAATCACATAAGCGTGGTATTATCCTAGACACTAACACATATAGATATTCCCCACAATCAAGTCAACTAACACACACATAGGTCATTCCACCATAACCATTCATCACAAGTGATCATTTCAGGGTTACTACTACCATCACCAAGATTATCTTAAAATCGGCTACAACTCTCCGATTATACTAAAGGTGTTTGGCCTCAAGCCCAAAAGTCGACACCTAATTATACCACCTACCTCAAAATGGTTGATGCACATTTATTCTCTAAATAACAAAGGGCACCAATCCCTTAACCGATACTATTCGGCCTACAGTACTAACGCGCGTGGAATATCTACCTTCCACCGTCTACTTATCATCCACACTTGCTCTACGAAGCCAAGTCACACCGTATCGAGGATACACCTTGACGTCTACCTCCCAGGTAACGCCTCAAGACCCAGCACACCGGAACTACCTCCCAGGTAAGTGCCCACAACTATATCCTCCTAGTACCTACCGGAAAGTCTAGGTTAAAACACATGAATATCGGGGTCCCCCCCGAGATACCCAACCGACCATTACCAACGACTGACTAACGTGTCTAAGGATCCAAAGCAAACAGCCTACCAACAACATGCCTATTCCGGATTGACTCACTCACCCAAACATGTAAACACTCAACGTGCAAAGAATGCCAAACGGTGCGACAAAAACAACTCATCAACTAGACTCCACATCGAGCCAATAAAACCGGGCAATTGGCCCATGACTAACTCCAAGTCAAAACCGAGCAAAATGCTCCACGCTTGCTAGACCCATAGGTCGGAAAATGCGTTTAAACAAAGTTTAAGCAAGCAATACTCTGAAATCAACCTTAGTCCCAGACTCAACACGGGTTAAACAAAAGAGTTTTCCAAAAGGACTCACACCCTGAAAATTCTCGAAATGACACATGACACTTAAAAGCACATTTCCCCAAATGGTTTACAAAATCATTTACAAAATATTTTCAACATCAGGATTTTCATCTCAAAAAGATCGTATGTAATAAAACTACTATTACCTGATCGATAGTTACGCAAAACTGGACACGCTCGTCCCACAAAGGAAAATCATGTTGAAAATCGTTCCATTGCAGTTCAGTTTACTCACACAAAAGCAAAGCGTAATAAATAATTTCTTTTAAAATGAACCGCCTCGATTCCAGTATGGATTGACTCACGTTGTGCACTTAAAGTAACCGCTTGACCTTAAACAGGGTCCGACAAAGGTGCGCACATAATTCAAAACAAGTTTCACGACAATTGATTCAAAAATTCTTCTTTTTGATCATAAAATGACGTGGCACAGGGTTCGCCACCAATTTTTCGCGCGTCAGCTAGTCACACAAAACGATGACACGGTTTACAAATATTTTTGTTAAAACACAACTGTCTCGTGTAAGTTTCAAACTTGAAGACAGAAACCAATCCGCTTCTAATAATTGGAAATATCGACTAAAAAAACCTCGTAAAATCTCAAACTGGGGGCAGGCCTGCAAGCTTGTAACACTTCCTCAAGTTTCGTACTTGGGACATATAATGTCAAAACATTATAGTTTTAAAAAAAATGTATTTATCGAAAATGCTCAAAATACTCGTTTCCTCCAAAGCAAAAGTTTTTAATTTCCCAAAAAAAAATGAACGGTAAATCTAAATTAACCGAATGTCAAAAATCTACGCATTTATATTTCCAAAATATAACACATTGTAATCGTATGCATGATGTTTACAACATTAAAACACTCCTTGGATCAATGGTCTTTCATTTCGACAAAAAGGAACTAAAGCATTTTCATGCACGACTCGTTCATCAAAATGCCGAGAACAAAGGTTACCCCAGTATGCATACCCCTAAGTCGATAAATCGCATTTTCATGAAAATGTCAATAAAACCTTTAGCTGACTAAAAAGCGCACTAAACAATTCCTTATGAAATGTTACCAAAATTCCTCCATGCATCACTTATGTCACGCATGAATCAATCCACACACTGAACCATTTGCAATAAAACACTTAGTAATACAAACTCTCGAACGAAAAGTTAAGCGACACTAGAATTCCAAACTCATTTTAGACAAATCACTAAAAATAGCCTTATACAGACACCGCGGGATGTAACTTTCCGTCTCAACTCTAACATATGTGGAAGAATTCCAATGTTAAAGTCGCAAACCGTAGTCACTTGCCCAACATTTTAAACACCACAAAACACGGATATCATCATACCCGAAAGAACCGTTGGAAAATAATCAATGATACAATTTTAACAAAGTTTGCAACTCTCGTGATAAAAAGGTTTCATGCACTTTCAAAGCCATAATTCGAAATCTTGTGTGTGTACTAAACATTCCCCAAAATTCCAAAACACCATCCCTAAAAGGATTTGAAACACCAGAAGTAGTTAATGCAATTTTATTTTCAAAATAAACTTTGTGCATGACTCAGTCGGCATTCCACGTCTCGACTCATACTCCTCCAAACCTCTCCAATCCACTATCGTCCTCCGAGCATTTAACCTCTTAGGGCAAGTTGGGAAATTACGTCAAATAATCTTACGGGTTTTCTTCAAATCAAAGTCGGCTTTATGAGCCTATGACTCTAGCACAATCTTCCATCTTGGCCCGAAATGATCTGCTTACTACAAATATCATTCTTATCGTCACTCCAAGTGGCTAATACTATAGTCGTCTTTCTAATCCAACGACTACTAGCTTAGAATCTTCGACACTACCCCAACGATCATCCCATCAAAGCAAATCAAGTACACACATGTATCAGTGGATCTACTATATTTGTCTCTCCTCGTGACGGCTATTCAGGGTAGATAATACAACGCGTTATTAGCACATAACAACGCACACTAACAACACTCACGCCCAACTCCTTGGATTCCTCGTGACTTCCCCGACTCGAGCATTGATCTTGTGCTTCCGGTAGTAGGAGCTCTACTACTACCTTCCACACCTATCATCGCTCGTTCCGAGTCTCATCCCGAGGGTCCAAGTAGTTTCTCGCCGAAACTATACACATAAAATAATTAATCCACACATGCCAGTTCAAGAACATATCCTAAACAGGCAACTCATACAACTACTGTATATATAACACCATCGGTCTCCCCGATCAGACAGCCACAAATGTATACTTAATAAACCATCGGTCACCCCGATCATACAACAACAATTAAATATATAATTAACCATATGCCTGCACCAGCATATATATACATCCACCATTCCTAGCTCCCTAGGAATTTCCTCTTATCCCACTACCCTTGCTACTACCGAATCCCTACTAATTATGACGAGTGACCTCGCGAATACCCGATTATATGCAGTGCGAAATAAATAGACAGTCGAATACAAGACTCTATCCTAGAACGGTTGGACTCAAACAAGAGCTGCGCAATAGAACTAAATCGAATATTCTAAGGCTATAAATCTCTTACTGCATACAACCTAGAGGGCATCCCCTTAGTAACCTATCATAATTCGCATAAATTCCTAATAGCAAGTAGTTCAACATACAGCATAGTGTCCACAACAGGCAATCTAGCATGCATACTCTATGATCTAGAAAGCAATAAAACACTAAGTATTGTACCTTTTCCCCTGGCTCCGGCTGACTGTACACACTGCGCCATCGATCACCGTCAAACGGGTTTTCCTTTCTTTTATTTTCCAAAAAGATTTAATAAAGAATTTGAAAATTTCCCCAGCCGCAACTTGAGACCAAACACACCGAGGTGCGTTTGATTCACTCAAGTTGTGCTCTGATACCAAGTTGTAACGTCCCAAAAATTACAAGCAAATTTAAATTTTTAAATAAACAATTCATTGATAACAACTCAATAAATGATCCCAACGTTTCGTTTGCAAACACATAATTAATGTCTTTATAAAATAAAACCAGCGGAATAAACGTTTAATTATTAAAATCATAAAGCAACCAGCTCTTCTCGCGCGCCAGTGTGTACTCGTCACGCCTTGGAGCCGCCCGTACCTGAAACCACAGTTTATTGGGAAAGGGTAAGCACGAAGCTTAGTGAATTCCAACACATGCGCAGATAGGAATTATATACACATCACCCCTATCCGCACATAAGCAACAACATCACAGATACATAAAACGAGTAAACATCTACAAGTAATTATGTATCCAACACCTCAGTACCATCGAGGCCTCGGTCCCACCGAATTGTAATGTATCCAACACCTCAGTACCATCGAGGCCTCGGTCCCACCGAATTGTAATGTAACCAACACCTCAGTACCATCGAGGCCTCGGTCCCACCGAATTGTAATGTAACCAACACCTCAGTACCATCGAGGCCTCGGTCCCACCGAATTGTAATGTAACACATTTATACCAAGCATTCAAACCAATCAAATATTACACACCACAAACAACTAGTTCACACCACAAAAACAATAGTACATACAAACTATTATGACATGCATACAACCCCTAACCACACAGTGAGAGAACTCACCTCGAATGCGCGCCCAGCTTAATAACACAATTCAAGCTTCACAAATACGGTCACTTCCCAGCACCTCGATGACGACACAACGACGAAACCCGACACCTTCACTCTTCTTCTCCGGCGGACACGACAATGACGGCGGCGACCTCCACACTTTCCGGCGAACTCCCTCTCTCTCTCTTCTCGCCGCTCTATCTCTCTCGGTTTCTCTCCTCCTCTCTCACTTCTCGTTTTCTCTCTCTCTCTGCCGCACCACACAAGGAAGAGGAGAATAATGGTTCGTGGGGTTTGTTTGCTGCGTGAAAAGAAAAACGAGAGGGAGGAGGAGCTTCACGGCGCAGCAGGGAGAAACAAAAAGGGAAGAAGTAATAGGGTTTTTTTTTTGTTTTCTTTTGTTTGGTGTTAGATTAAGGAAACGAGGGACAAAAGGGAGGGGGTCGGTTCCCCCACATGGGCCGACCCCATGCAATCACTTATAAAAAAAATACACATTTAGCCCTTAGGTTTTTAGAATACTTACAAATTCACTATAAAGTTAAGATTTAACAATTGGACCCACACTTACCAAAAACTTAAACATTCATGGTCTTTCCCGACAAATCTCGATATTACGACTTAGCTTAGATGAACCTATTTAATATATAAATACATAAAATAAAACCGTACCCGAACACGGGCTTTACAATTATAGAAAAACCCAGGGAGTCTCCTATAAGAATCGTGGGGGTCGCCCCGCACCAAGGCTAGCACATAAGCTTTCGCACGCCACACTTGCGAATACGAGATATCTACGTTGTATTGCTCTTTGATGTCCTTCACAATGTCGGATCCACGGAGTTTTCGGCTTTCATCCTGTACTTTAGGCATGATTATATTGCCCAATACTCTTCTATTGGCGTTACGGTGGTTAGGATGCATCTAGGTCCTTGAACAAACGTGCATGTCATGCAGCTTGCGTACTTGGAACATAGTGGTATCTTTGAGATTTGTCGCATACACACGCCAATCACAGTTAGCATCCCTACACGTCGCTTCGAATCGGGTATTTGAAGACCTGTCCACTTTATACTTGTAACCCTCTTCAACGAACTTTCTTCCGAGAACGAGTGTCAGGTCGTCTTTCATGCCGAATATATCCCCCATATTCACTCTGTTACTACGATTATAACCTACGAGCTCTTGGTTAGGTGTTATGAAATCGCCATCCCTATCTGGAAGGGGAGGAGGTTGGCCAAAGAAATCATTTATTCCACCATATGATTTAATAGGACTAGTTTCTTCTTCTTCATCTTCTTCATCGTCTTCTTCATCGCTATCAATACCAGGAATATCCAAATGGTAAACATGGGACTCGTCTTCTTCTTCTTCTTCATGCCGTTCTTCTACCGGTTCTTCGGTCTCCGGAACAAATTCGGGGTTATAGGCTTATAGCCACTAACACCATAATTATCTTCAGTAAGAAAATCAGGATTATACCCATACACATGCTCATCTTTAGACTGAAAATGAGGCACGTAAGAAAAAGATTGACTCTCCTCAACAGCAGACACATTCGGCTCCCATAGGCTGTTCGAACCACCACCAACATTGCTTGTGCCAAAGCCCGCAAGATCGACATACACATAAAGTGTTGGCGGATTTCTTACAGTCGCAGCAAATCGCAAGAAACCTTGGACATCGTTAGTGTCTCGTAACTCATAAAGTTGGCCAGAATATTTGTACGTTGTTCTAGTCATACCAACATACGGGTTGATTCCACATTTGCGTTGAACATAGGTAACCAACTTAGAATGTGTAATGTTGGTTGACACAATGACTCACACCATCGGGATTGCGGAAACATACTCCCACTCCGACCCGATCTGTTGCCAAGAACCCCCAGCCAAAATACGTAGCTTAATTTTATCAGGTAAGGAACTCATTTTTAAGAAAACAGAGAAAACAGAGAGAAAAAGCTACACAATTGGAAAATTGATTTCAGACAATGTGCTCTTCATCAGTGAAAGTAGCCACCATTATATATACACAATTCAGGGGATGGGATATAGTACGAAATGATAGTCGCTCTTCAACCATTGAACATCAACAACGTGTTCTTAATTTTGAAAAATACGCCCAATTGCGCATCCCAATCGTACGTCAAAAACAAGAAAAAAACACCATATCCGCAATTGCGACCCCAGGTCCGAACCCTAATTAGGTTTTCCCCCAAAAGGCGACACGTGGCAATAAGTGCGGTCCGCACCGGGTCGGGTCGGGTCCGAGTACAGACCTACCATTTTGAAGCTCTTCTTTTGTCTTTTTGTTAACCCATTGCGGACCGCACTCACCGGGTCGGGTCAGAGTGCGGGCCCTTTGGCTATTTTTGTAAATCAGGAGAGAAAATGACTATTTTTGTCAAGACTCTTCGTGGCTTTCACTATTTGAGTCAATTTCCCAATGTTGTGAGTATGAAGGGTGACCATAAACACCCCTTCACCTTGTCATGCACTTTATTTTTGACCCGCTTCTCACCTTTTCCTTGTCCTTTTTTCCTTGTTGGAAACATCTTTCTCATTTTCTTAGCCTTCTAAAATAAATCATTTTTCTCTTTAACCCCCACCCCAAGTGTTTTGCAATTGAATGCACTTCTTTTTGTTATAATTCATTTTTATTTAAAAACTAAACCAAATTAAATATATTCAAAATATTTTTATTTCAACCATAGAATAAGATGTATGCAATTCATATTTTAAGCTATATGATCTATATGTTTTTTGTAAATTAGTTTGTTTTTTATGATCCTCGTTCTCTATTTCTCTCTCCCTATCTTTCTCTTCTCTCTCTCTCTCTCTTATATATATATATATATATATATATATATATATATATATATATATATGTGTGTATACATACATATTTATACATAGTCATATATTTAAATGAGAAATATTAAGTGTGTGAGAAATAGAGATATAATCCAAGCCATTCATACGGTCAACATTGGATTTGATTGGTCAAACATTTCGGCTTTGACTAGTTAGGAATTGGCTTTGACTAGTCAAAAGTTGAGGCTATTACAAAAATAGAATGACAGTTTCGTAACTTTTACAAATACGCGGAATGAGTTCATATATGAATCCGTGTAATTCACATATGAACTATTTTTAACTGATTTACATATGAACCTTTGTGATTCATATATGAAGTAATTAACTGATTCACATATGAATTAATTAACAGTAGGTTCATATGTGAATTAGTTGAATTAATTAACAAATTCAATATGAACCTTTGTGATTCATATATGAACTAATTAACTGATTCTCATATGAACTCGTTAATTGATTCACATATGAACCTATAATTCATATGTGAATCACACAAGTGTAACAACCCGTTTCTGTCAAGTGCATAGTTTGGTGGCCAAAGTGGAAGAAATGGAAGTTTTATTCAAGGGGCTGTTTTGAAAATGTGGGAGATATAAAAAGGACCAGATCCCTAGGGTTACTAATCATTTGTTTTTGTGAGCGGCTGAATACTGGAAGAGAAGGAACAGTGAAAGGAGGGCTGGGATTGCGATTTCTTGAGGAAGAGGCTCTACCAGGTAAGGAATCTTAATTCCCTATTACTCTCCATGTAATCTGTTAGTTAGATAAATCGTATTCCAGACTGTATTCCATATTTTAGTTGGGTTTGTGGATAAGAACACTGTGGAGAGTTTTAGCTCTTGATTGGGATTGTAATCTAATGAAAATCCTTGGGCTAGGAATTTGTGTTGTCTAAGGAGTACAATAGAACGATTTGGGTAAGAGTGTTATGTTAAAATCTCAGCTTACTGGACTCCCTAGGAAGAAATCGAGTATAGAAGCAGTTAAGGTTCGTCCCTGTTCGGGTACCGGGAGTTCAGGGTACCGGGAGTCGGCACCGGGAGTCGGCATACCGGGAGTCGGCACCGGGAGTCGGCATACCGGGAGTCGGTACCGGGAGTCGGCATGCCGGGAGTCGGCATGCAGGGAGTCGGCAGACCGGGAGTCGGTACCGGGACTCATGGGTTGTTGTTGGGCCAAAGAATTTGTGGGCCGAGAGATGCTCCTGTGGACTTAGAATTTGCTAGGGCTTAGCATGCTTTTAAAAGAGATCCGTTATGGAGTAATGATCCAAATTTATTTTAGAGACCGAGTAAGAAGAGAGACTTATGATCATAATTGAGTGGCGTCTAATTAATTTATAATTATTAACTAGGTGTGCGGACGGAACGAGATACGAGGTTAGAAAGGGAGTTGCTATCAGGTGAGTTCCCTAAACCCTTTTTACGACGCGAAGTGATAAATGTTTCTTTTACTGAGTATGGTTTATCGAGCATGAAAAGTATGAATTGATTTACATGATTTTTATGAATGATCTTATCTTAAACAAAAGAGGTGTTTAGCATGACATTGTGAAAGATATGATTTATGAAAAGTATATTCTACATGTTTGCATGAGCATATGTGTACACTATGTGGAGTCGGTCTGCACTGTGGGATTTAAGAGAGGTTCTCGGGGTCTTAGGACTCTTGGTTATGTATGATAGACCGGTAGGGTGGAATTTGTTTTCATCCTATTCGGTAGAGGGGGATCCGCGGGGATTCCAAGTGGCGAGAAGGGAGTCTGCTAGGGCCCTGATCGCAATATGTTATGTGATCCACAACACAGTGCAGCACCATGTATGATGATATGTTACAGATTATTTATAAGTCTTTCAAGTGTTTTCCAACTGTTTAAATATGTTGTTTTTGGAGGGAATTCACTAGACCTTTGGTCTAATCCTCGCTTTCAAAACTAAACCATTTTCAGGTAAGCGCGTAACAGCACCTTCCAAATAAGAACTAGGGAAGGAGACAAAAGAGGCATGGAGCTTAGAGAGAGACTCCAGTTTTGGATATGGTAGTTCAGATAGTGCTCGGCTGTGGAATGTAGAGAATTCCGCTGTCAATTTTGCCTAGTTTAGCTCATTGAAGTTTTAAAAAGACAAGTTTATTTATGTAATTCGAATACCTATGTTATGTTATCGTATGATTATGAAGTTGGGACGTTACAAATGGTATCAGAGCCATAGTTTAAGGGATTTAGGTGACCATTAGGGCCTAAACTTAAACTGTAAGATGAGGAACACAGCCGAGGCATAGGATTGACTCTAGGAACGATCACTATATGCGCTAGGGAATAAGGTGCCAAGGACAAACGTGTAAGGTAAGTTTGGGATTACAGCTGGCCAGTGTGATTACGAACTTACAGGTACGCGTGCGTGCTTAAACTTACCTTATGTAGCAAAATTGTTGTGTCTCTTCTAGCAAAGGTTAATTGTTGTTTTCTTTCAGCGTTAGTGAAATGGCTGGGAGAACCTTGAGGAGTAGGTCGGCACCCGCTGTGCCAAGGGATCAAGAGGACGAGGTACTAGAGAACGGACCGGTGGAGCCGACAAGGGCAACTGTTACCCATGGAAGGGGAAGAGGTAGGGGTCGTGGAAGGGGTCGGGGAAGAATACCCCGCCGGGCCTCCACCCAAGTGGCCGGGGATGGGGGAGACCCGAACCTGAGAACGACTCGTGCAACTAGAAGGACGAGAAGTATGGAAGCCCCCGTTCATCAAGAAGACTCTCTTCAGGAGAGTTCAGCTTCTGCCAGGAGGGTAACACAACCAAGGGGACGGGGTCGAGGCTGCGGGTCTACTTTCGTCACCCGAGAGAACCTAGATGCTGAACTGGGAAAAATTCAGGAGACCCTGCAAGCTCTCCTGACCAAGCAGAATGAGTCAGCCTCGGGAAGCAAAGACGCAAGCGAGAACAAGGAGAGTGAATAATTGTCAAGCCCAGTAGAGACTGGTAATGGGAGTCACTCAAAGGAAGTTTCTTTAGTGGTGAATGAGTTAGCAGCTAAAGGGTGCAGTTACAAGGCCTTTGCCTCATGCAAGCCCCCTACTTTTAAGGGCGAGTACGACCCTATCTTGGCGATGAAATGGGTGAAGGAAATGGAACTGGTCTTCGATACATGCAAATGCGCTGATGGGGATAGGGTAATGTTCGCCTTGTCCATGCTGAAATCTGATGCAGTTTACTGGTGGGAGGCTGAGACTGGGGGAAAGGGTTCGGCAATGGCAAAGGGAATGCTGTGGGAAGCGTTTGTGGACAGGTTCAAAGCTCAGTTCTGCCCACTCACGGCAGTGAAAAGATTGGAAGAAGAATTCTTGGGGTTGGAACAGGGTAGTATGACAGTGCGAGAATATACTACAAAGTTCATCGAGAAATCTCGCTTCGCAGATCTTTATGTGCCAACAGAAGAACGTCGAGTGGAACGTTTCATTCACGGATTGAAGGGCAGCATCCGAGAACTAGTTCTGACAAGAAACCCCACTAATTTTCAAACGGCCATTAACACGGCCGAACTGATCGAAAAGGAAAAGGATCGTCAGACGACTGAGAAGGGTGGTGATAAACGTAAATGGGATGGGCCGAGTAATGATTCCAGAAAGGGGAAAGTGTTCCGACCAGAAAACCATGCTAGTAAGGGTCCAACCAGCAGACCGTGTAGTAAGTGTAACAGAGTACACCGGGGAGAGTGCATGGCAGGTTCAAACTCATGCTACCGGTGTGGGGTGCCCGGTCATATGTCAAGGGATTGTCCCAAGGGAAAGACATGTCATCAGTATGGGGCGATGGGTCACGTACGGTACGATTGTCCATAGTTGAAGAGGGATGGGTCAGCTCAGTACGAGAGCCGTCAAGGGGGAAGAAGCAGTGATAAGGGGGCAGAACCGGCGCGTCCGAAGGGACGTGCGTTCCGCATGACTGCGGAAGAGGCGGAGGAAATTTCAGATGTGGTGGCAGGTACGTTTCTAGTGAACTCTCTATGTGCCAAGGTGTTATTTGATTCCGGAGCAAATCGCTCCTTTGTATCGCATGTTTTTATGAAACGTTTGGGAGTGAGGCCTAGACGCTTGGAGAGAGCACTAGAGGTAGAAACCGCAAATGACAATTGGGTGTATGTTAAGGAGGTAGTAAAGGATTGTGTCATAGATATAGAAGGGAGGTTAGTGTCAATGAGATTGTATCCCATGGCAATGGGAGAGTTCGACATAGTGTTGGGAATGGACTGGTTAGCAGCAAAAGAAGCGACTATCGTTTGTAACAAGAAATTGATCAGGGTTCGGTTACCTGATGGGGATACCGTAGTGATTTATGGGAATCGCCGTAATAGAACTACTAGTCTTATCTCCATGTTTAGGGCTACTAAAAGTTTGAGGAAGGGGTGTCAAGGGTTCTTGGCGTACGTGTTGGACGTCAAGAAGGAGAAGCGTGGGATGGGTGATGTGCGGGTGGTAAATGAGTATCCGGAAGTATTTCCGAACGACTTGACGAGCCTACCTCCGGATCGTCAGATCGAGTTCAGAATTGATTTGATGCCCGGAGCTGCGCCTATTGCCCGCGCACCGTATAGATTGGCGCCGTCTGAGATGAAGGAAATGATGACTCAATTACAGGAGTTGATAGATAAGGGATTTGTTAGACCGAGTACGTCTCCGTGGGGAGCACCTGTGCTATTCGTGAAGAAGAAGGACGGTACTATGCGAATGTGCATAGACTACCGAGAACTCAACAAAGTCACGATCAAGAACAAGTACCCGATACCTAGGATTGATGACCTGTTCGATCAGTTGCAAGGAGCCAATTACTTTTCCAAGATAGACTTGAGGTCAGGTTATCATCAGCTCAAGGTACGGGAGGAGGATGTGCCGAAGACTGCCTTTAGAACCAGATATGGACACTACGAATTCTTGGTGATGCCGTTCGGGTTAACCAACGCCCCGGCAGCGTTCATGGATTTGATGAATAGGGTATGCCAACCCTATTTAGATCGGTTCGTGATAGTGTTCATATATGATATCCTGATATTCTCCAAGTCGGAAGCGGAGCACGCTAGCCACCTTCGTAAAATTCTCGAGCTATTGAAGCAAGAGAAGTTGTATGCGAAGTTTTCCAAGTGCGAGTTCTGGCTGAGGGAAGTGCAGTTCCTCGGGCACGTGGTGTCTGAGAAATGGATCATGGTCGATCCAGCTAAGATTGAAGCCATCCGAGATTGGGAGCAACCTAAGAATTCGTCAGAAGTTCGAAGCTTCCTCGGGCTGGCGGGGTACTACCGGAAGTTTATCAAGGACTTTTCGCGTATTGCCACGCCACTGACCTCTTTAACGAAGAAGAATGTCAAGTTCGTCTGGTTAGAGAAACAAGAAGAGGCGTTTCAGAAACTGAAGGATATGCTGAGTAGCGCTCCGGTTTTGTCATTACCGGACGGTTCGGGCGATTTCGTGGTTTTCAGTGACGCGTCGAAGCTCGGCTTGGGATGCGTACTCATGCAACGAGGTAAGGTGATCGCTTATGCCTCCCGGCAGTTAAAGGATCATGAGACTCGTTATCCTACGCATGATTTAGAATTGGCGGCGGTGGTTTTTGCCCTGAAGATTTGGAGACATTACCTGTATGGGACGAAGTGCCAGATCTTCACGGACCACAAGAGTTTATGTCATCTCTTTGATCAGAAAGAGTTGAATATGCGCCAAAGGAGATGGATTGAATTGTTGACCGACTACGACTGTAAGATCGAATACCATCCGGGGAAGGCAAACGTGGTGGCGGACGCTTTGAGCCGTAAGGAACGAGGTGAAATCCCCAGGATTGTGGCTATGAGGGCCGAGGTCACATTCAATCTGTTAGCCGAAATAAAGAAATGGCAGGTTGAAGCGCTCGAAACCGAAAATCTTAAGAAGGAGAGAATGTTAGGACAAGCGTCCATGTTAGAGGAAGATAGTCGAGGGGTGAAATGTCTGAATGGGAGGATCTGGGTTCCGAAACTCGGAGAGCTCCGAAAGCTGATTCTTGAAGAAGCTCACAAGTCGAAGTACTCGATCCACCCCGGAACTAATAAGATGTACGGAGACCTGCGACGAGACTACTGGTGGCCCGGACTGAAGAAAGACGTGGCCCATCTAGTAGAGACCTGCATGACGTGTTCGCGTGTGAAGATTGAACATCAAAGACCGTTCGGGAAGCTTCAGTCGTTAGAGATACCAATGTGGAAATGGGAACAGATCACGATGGATTTCGTGACCCATTTGCCTAGAACTCCAAAAGGTTTTGACACTATATGGGTAATTGTGGATCGTCTCACCAAGTCGGCACACTTCCTACCCATACGAGAGTCTTACTCGTTGGAGCGATTAGCAAGGTTGTACATCGACGAGATCGTAACCCGTCATGGTGTGCCCTCGTCGATTGTATCTGACCGAGATAGCAGGTTTACCTCCACGTTTTGGAGGAGCTTCCAGAGAGAAATGGGATCACAGATCAAGATGAGTACCGCTTATCACCCTCAGACCGACGGTCAGAGTGAGAGGACGATCCAAACGTTGGAAGACATGTTAAGAGCGTGTGCCTTAGATTTCCAAGGCTCTTGGGAAAGGCATCTACCTTTGATCGAGTTCGCTTATAATAATAGCTATCACTCGAGCATCAAGGCAGCACCGTTTGAGGCGCTTTACGGTAGAAAATGTCGGACACCGTTGTGTTGGAACGAAGTCGGAGAGAGACAGTTAGCGGGGCCGTAAATTGTACAACTGACTTCGGATAAGATAGTTCAAGTACGGGAAAGACTGAAGGTCGCCCGCGACCGACAGAAGAGTTATGCGGATAGGAGGCGGAAAGACATTGAATTTCAAGTCGGAGATCATGTCCTGTTAAAGGTATCTCCTTGGAAAGGAGTGGTACGATTTGGGAAACGTGGGAAGCTAAGCCCACGTTACATCGGACCGTTCGAGATTACGGAACGGGTTGGAGAAGTGGCTTATAGGTTGGACCTACCGGAAGAATTAAGTAGTATTCATAATGCGTTCCATGTGTCTAACCTAAGGAAATGTCTATCCGACGCGACTAAAGCTGTGCCGTTGAATGACATTCAAGTGGACGAGAAATTGAACTTCGTAGAGGAACCTGAAGCAATCACGGATGTTAAGGTAAGGAAGTCGCGGAACAAGAAAACCAGGCTGGTCAAGGTGCAATGGCGTCATCACAAGGGCCCGGAGGCTACGTGGGAATTAGAATCGGCTATGATGGCGAGGTACCCGCATCTCTTCCAATGAGGAATTCCGGGGACAGAATTCTTTTAAGGAGGGAGTGTTGTAACAACCCGTTTCTGTCAAGTGCATAGTTTGGTGGCCAAAGTGGAAGAAATGGAAGTTTTATTCAAGGGGCTGTTTTGAAAATGTGGGAGCTATAAAAAGGACCAGATCCCTAGGGTTACTAATCATTTGTTTTTGTGAGCGGCTGAATACTGGAAGAGAAGGAACAGTGAAAGGAGGGCTGGGATTGCGATTTCTTGAGGAAGAGGCTCTACCAGGTAAGGAATCTTAATTCCCTATTACTCTCCATGTAATCTGTTAGTTAGATAAATCGTATTCCAGACTGTATTCCATATTTTAGCTGGGTTTGTGGATAAGAACACTGTGGAGAGTTTTAGCTCTCGATTGGGATTGTAATCTAATGAAAATCCTTGGGCTAGGAATTTGTGTTGTCTAAGGAGTACAATAGAACGATTTGGGTAAGAGTGTTATGTTAAAATCTCAGCTTACTGGACTCCCTAGGAAGAAATCGAGTATAGAAGCGGTTAAGGTTCGTCCCTGTTCGGGTACCGGGAGTTCAGGGTACCGGGAGTCGGCACCGGGAGTCGGCATACCGGGAGTCGGCACCGGGAGTCGGCATACCGGGAGTCGGTACCGGGAGTCGGCATGCCGGGAGTCGGCATGCCGGGAGTCGGCAGACCGGGAGTCGGTACCGGGACTCATGGGTTGTTGTTGGGCCAAAGAATTTGTGGGCCGAGAGATGCTCCTGTGGACTTAGAATTTGCTAGGGCTTAGCATGCTTTTAAAAGAGATCCGTTATGGAGTAATGATCCAAATTTATTTTAGAGACCGAGTAAGAAGAGAGACTTATGATCATAATTGAGTGGCGTCTAATTAATTTATAATTATTAACTAGGTGTGCGGACGGAACGAGATACGAGGTTAGAAAGGGAGTTGCTATCAGGTGAGTTCCCTAAACCCTTTTTACGACGCGAAGTGATAAATGTTTCTTTTACTGAGTATGGTTTATCGAGCATGAAAAGTATGAATTGATTTACATGATTTTTATGAATGATCTTATCTTAAACAAAAGAGGTGTTTAGCATGACATTGTGAAAGATATGATTTATGAAAAGTATATTCTACATGTTTGCATGAGCATATGTGTACACTATGTGGAGTCGGTCTGCACTGTGGGATCTAAGAGAGGTTCTCGGGGTCTTAGGACTCTTGGTTATGTATGATAGACCGGTAGGGTGGAATTTGTTTTCATCCTATTCGGTAGAGGGGGATCCGCGGGGATTCCAAGTGGCGAGAAGGGAGTCTGCTGGGGCCCTGATCGCAATATGTTATGTGATCCACAACACAGTGCAGCACCATGTATGATGATATGTTACAGATTATTTATAAGTCTTTCAAGTGTTTTCCAACTGTTTAAATATGTTGTTTTTGGAGGGAATTCACTAGACCTTTGGTCTAATCCTCGCTTTCAAAACTAAACCATTTTCAGGTAAGCGCGTAACAGCACCTTCCAAATAAGAACTAGGGAACGAGACAAAAGAGGCATGGAGCTTAGAGAGAGACTCCAGTTTTGGATATGGTAGTTCAGATAGTGCTCGGCTGTGGAATGTAGAGACTTCCGCTGTCAATTTTGCCTAGTTTAGCTCATTGAAGTTTTAAAAAGACAAGTTTATTTATGTAATTCGAATACCTATGTTATGTTATCGTATGATTATGAAGTTAGGACGTTACACAAGTTCACATGTTAACTCGCTCCCGTATAATTGTAAAAGTTACGAAATTACCCCTCTAGCTTCTGCAGACCACACGAGGATTTATCTGGTGATTCACAGTCAAAGACGTCAATGTTGCCTAAATGAAAGGCTTAAGATCATTTCTCTATTTCTCACATACTTAACATTTCTCATTTGAACATACACACACACACACACACACACATATATATATATATATATATATATATATATATATATATATACATATATATTTGGATTTTATATAACAAAATACGAATTTTGATAATATCTACTTAAGGTAGCGTTTGGTACGCAGACTGGATGAGACGGGACAGGACTAGACGGGACGGGACGGGACTGGAGTAGATGATTTTAATCTAGGTTTAGCTATCTGATGTTGGAAAAAATGAGTATTTTGGTAATCTTATGTTTTAGTCCCATGTTGTTCCACCTATTTTGGTGGAACAAAAAATCTTAAGTTTTGTCTCATGAAAACTTATTTTTGTCCCATGTTTGTCCCATCTGATTTTTGTCCTATGGCATACCAAACATGAGACTATTTTTTGTCACGTCCCATCCCACCCCGTCTGCGTACCAAACGCACCCTAAATGACGATTTTAAATAACATTACGTATAATAAAAATAAAAATAAAACTATTCAGTCTTACATATCTTAAATAATTAATAATTTCCCCATAAAAGATAAAACAAATTATTTATCAATTTTTTAATATTTATGGAAAAAATAACTTTTAACTTTTTTTTAATTTACAAAAAAAAATTCAAAACTGTTATATCTATTTTTTTGACGACTATATATTGAGTGAAGATAATAATTATAAAATTAATTGATAAGATTGATAATAATCATAAATAATAGATGATTAATACTAATGAATAACAAATCAATTAGTAACATGAAGTCAATTTTAATTAACAATTAATAATAGTTAATAAGTTATAACTAATAACAGTTAATATTAATCATGCGTGTACAACCAAAAAAAATGTCAAAAAGCAAAGAGATTTTTGAAATAAACTCAAAAATAATTTAGCTTATGTTTGCCAACATGGCCTTAAAAGAATTTTTTTGGGTGGCGATGATGAATGGTGATTTGCCCCGATCCAGTAAGGAATCCAGTTCCCACGACTTGAACGTGGCTAAGGAATTCACGCTAAAACAGATCCCGAGGCCAGGTGTCCCCGGTAGGCTCAAATCGGGATCGGGGTCGGGTAACGTATCCCCCGCCCCGTCCCATAGCCGGTATATTTATATTAAATTACATATGTTATTTACTCTTTTTCCAAATCCAGTTTGTGTTATATTTGTTTTTTTCGACTTGAAGATTAATAATTACCAAGTTAAAGATTAAACCCCCTCATTATTTGAACCAATGACATTCGATTATGGATGGTTAGAACATCTCCAACAGCTTTTCCATTTTGAAAAATATTAGGATTTTGAGTCATAATTTTGCTCCAATTAGTGGTGGCAAAAAGTGACCCAACCCGTCAACCTGACGCGAACCCAACCCAAAATTAGCAGGTTGTGTTGAGATTTTCAACTCATTTAAGTTAAATGAGTCAACCCGTCTAACCCATTTATGTAAATGGGATGAGTTGGGTTGAAATCTCCGACCTGATTTCAACCTGTTTTCAACCCATTTATAATACTACATAATTTTATTTTATTTTTAATTAATTATTATTATTAAATTATAATTAATAATCGTTTAATTGTTTAATAGAAAACGAAATATGCTTCCTAATTACAATTTACAAATTTAATATTTGTTCACAAGACTCACGACTCCTTAAAAGCCTAGCCGACGCAACGACGCCCGACGTCTTCGCCCTTCCACGACCACTGTTGTCAACTTGTTTTCATTTGGGGGTTTTGTGCTTGTGTTTTGTTCAAACTATGAACACTTTAGTTACATTTGTCATGAAATTAAGTAGTTTAATTGTTTTTAATTTAAAATTAAATGGGTCAACCCAGGTTCAACCCATTTAATTAACAAGTTGGTTGAGATAATCATATACATGACAATTCGCTAACAACCCATTTAAGTAACAAGTTGGGTTGGGTTAAAATCTCAACCCATTTAATTAAAAAAGTTGGGCTGAGTTGAGATTTTCAACCGAATTAATAAATGGGTTGGACCCGAACCCAACCCAACCTGACCCATTGCCATCCCTATTTCCAATAGTTTCCCAAAACTATTTCAAATTAAAATGGACAAAGTAAGAGAGATAAGGAGTTTTTCTCCAAAGTAAAGAATCTGTTGGAGATAAATGTAATTTCTTTTTAAAGATTTTAACTTTTGATAATCTATTTTAGAGAAGTTTTGAGAAACCTATTGGAGATCCTCTTACTGGTTAGTCAAATGTAAGACTTGTCAAAGTTCAAAATTCAAAGGGTTTTATTTTATTTTAGTTGCAAGTTTTGGAATTTGAACATGAAAAAAGTTTTTAAGGGATGTCAAAGTTAAACAGAAAAGTGGCATAAAACAACTTCGAAACCAGGTTTGGACCGGGTAGGGTAACGAGTATGAACCGGGGTTGACAGGGGTCGAGATATGGATCCCCGTACCCGTCGGGGATCGGGGCCTTTAATAGAAACCGGGATCGGGGATTGTAAAGCCCGTCCCATCCCCATCCTCGCCTCGTTGCCATGCGTAGACGGTGGTGGTGGTTGTAGTGGAGACGATGGTTATAGTGGAGGCGGTGGTTGTAGTGACAACTATGGTGGTGGCGGTAGTAGTGACGATCGTTATAGTCGGATGAAACATGTTAGAGTAAATATGCGTGCATAGTAATTTCCTTTAAAAAAAATGTTGAAATGAAATTCAAATTCTTTACTAAAATCCATGCAATTTAAATTCCATCATATATGGAGTCGGAATGTCGTACTAAAGGGTCGTTTACGTAAACGTTTACCTGTTAAACACTTATCGGTGAAAGCCAACACACTTATTTTACCAGGTAAGCTTCTAATCCATTAAAACGGTATCGTATGTAACAATTTATCCGATAAATGCTAACTGGGTAAGAACCGTCATTCTGGTAAAACTGTAGGTGGTTGCCATTACTCTTACCCGATTATATTATTGATCATTGCTAGGTCCGTACAATAAGATAAAAGAGCTAGTACAACACTTAGACGTTAATATTTGGTAAACAACACTAATAAAATTTATTAACTCAGCAAAACTAACGAGTCCGATGAACTAAATGCAGAACCCAAGAATTTTTTATTATTTGGAAATTATATAATATACAATTAATATATGTGTGTATATATATGTATGGTATGTATGTATGTATGTATGGGGAAATGCGTTAATGTTGATACATGGCATGTAGCCGCGGTTGAGAATCACATGCTCCTCCTCGGTAGCTTACGTGACTCCATTTATATACCAACCATCAACCATTTCAAACACCTCATCACACTCCTCTACTCTATTCTTACATTCAAATTTCAATCAATTACCATTTGCAAAAAGCTCCCTCCCTTTTTCAATCAATTACCCTGGCTTTCCCAACTATGGACGTTTTCAGCTTGCTCAAGTTCTGGAGAAATGCTGCTGCTGCTGCTGCCTGTGATCCAACCGTCACCGGAGACACTGATTCCTCAATCAACGATGAAGAATCCTTCTTCGATTTGGTCTTTACTAACCCAGCCGATGAAAATGATAACGTCTTTTGCGGTTTCCAAGTTGATGCCGCTCATTCAGACTCCAGTTTCAGCTTTTCATCTCAGGGTGACGACGTTGATTTGATCAATAAGAGGAGGATTTTGCCTCTCGATTCAACTAATACGAAGACGCCTCAATCTCCTCTTCGAAACTTCATACTAGGGTTTCAGAATAGTAACAAGTCGAAATTGGAGAAGAAGGAAACGAATTGCGAGATCGAAGAGGTTCAGATCGGTTCATTGCTGAAACGAGATGACAGTTTGAGGCAGAAATTGAGGACGGAGAAGCTTCTGGATAATGATCAGGTGCCTTCAAAGCGTTTCTCCAAAGACGTTGTGAACAAGTATCTGAATCTGATTAAGCCGTCGTATGTAAAGGTTTCAAAGAGGAATAACGAGAAATCGAGTTTATCAGAGAAGTCTATCACGCCGTCGTCATCTCCGGCTTCATCAGTTTTCTCTCCGAGAAAGGAGGAGAAAAGAGGCGGTGGTCGCGGTGCCGTGTTCAGAGAAGTTCGTAAGCATTTAGGGAAGAGCCGTTCGGCGTCCGCAATCCTGCAATCGCCGGTGACGAAGAGTGATGATTCAGCATTGGAGCAACAGGATGGAATCCAAAGCGCTATACTCCATTGCAAGAGATCTTACAACTCACCTTCACAAGGTATGCATTGATTTCAAACCTACAGCTCCACAATCGCATCAATTCTCAGTAGATTTTCCTCCTTAATTATCAATTGTATTAAATCAATTATGTTTAAATTGTTTCAGAATGTTGTGTTCTGTCGAGATCTGGAAGTGCTCCATCAAACAATCAGCCACGGATTTCGATTGATCTGAAGAGGAGAACAGAAGCAGCATTTGAAGCATAATCAGCTTGATTTTGTTGTGTGAATTGAAAATTAAACTAACTCATGTAATTAACAACTCCTAGTGAAGTCGTAGGCATGTGAAAACCTCCATTGAAGGAGAGGCTGTAAAGCTTTGGAAGAAGCGAAGGTGACGAAAGACTGAAGAAAATCTTTTGCTTGTTTGTGTACTGTAGATTTGAACTAAAATCTGAATACTGTTTCTGTTTGTGAGGCTATCATTACTATCTGACCACAATCGCTTTATATTTAACATTTTATGTTTAAATCTTTAACCATTTGGTGTTTTATTACAAACGACGTTAATTGGAGCCAAGACACGTCAGATTTTTGTCGCTTTCTGTGTATATTTTCAACAAATTGTATTTATTTCAAACGATGTTTTAACACACGTAAGTACATAATACCATCTCCATTCACAATCTTAATCAATCTAATCTTAATTAAAATATTATTTTCTTTCTCATTCATTTACACAATCCTTAACTCCAATCCAATCCCACTTTTTTTTATCATTTAACAACAATCCTCTCCAATCCAATTTAATATATTATTTTGTAAAAATTATATATTTAATTTTATATATATAGTTATAGTTATAAAAAAACTTAGTATACAATTGAAATTAAATTAAACAAGTTAGAAAAATAAGTACAAAATTACATATATGAAATGCATAAATAATTGTAGTTAATTATAAGAGAAAAATGGTGTGATAAAAATATTTCAATATTAGGCTCTATGGAGAATTGAAAGCCATGAATTTTGATATATTTTTTTATTTTTGATTTTTTTATGTTAAAGTCACTTTTTTAATTATATAAGTTTTATTAAAAAAAATAAACCAACCAATGAAAACATGACACGTGTTGATTTAAATATAAAAATAAAACCCCAATCCACTTCAATCTTGGTTCATTCCGTATCGTTTAATTTACTTTCTTTTTTATTTTATTTTTCCATAAAATATTTTGTCTTATTTACAATCTCATTTTTTAGATCACCGATGCACGTAGTCTAACTACGTTGTTTTCAACACGAGGACATGAAACAACAAACGTATTATCATCTTTAATTATTTATTTCCATTTTGTCTGAATCTCATGTTTGTCTTATTTGTTTTAATGATTAGTATTTAATATAATAAAACTTGGAGAAGAATTTACATATTATTTAAAAAATGATATTTGTAAGAAAGAGGTTTTTATTAAGGCAATTCAAACATAAGATATTTAAAATTTTCGAGGAGAAAAATATTTGTACCATTGATTTTCTTTTATATTTTTTAGTATTTAATAAGTAATCGTATATTTACACTATATTATAAAATATTTATGAAAAACTCTTAAAAATAAATCTTAAAGCTTCATGTACCACTATTTAATGCTAATTACTTAAAATCTCTTAAAAACAATCAACAAAAGTTTTTGTACCGTTTTTAATGCTAATTACTTAATTAATACTTATCTCTCGCATCCATCTAATCCTTAAATCGTGACCTCTTATTAATTAATTCGTATCTTTAGCCACTTTCAAATCCTCAAATCATAAACTCTTTAAAACACGTTATTCTTTAAACAAATTTATAAAAAACATGACCGTTTTCTCAAAACCACACATTAAAATAAATTATAACATTAAAATCAAGATATATCGCGCTGAATTGTGCAAATAGAATTATAGTGTTATTAAGGCTATGTTTGGCAAACTAGCTGATAAGTTGACTTATGACTTATAAGCTAGCTGGTAGCTGATAAGCTAGCTGTTGACTTATAAGCTAGCTGATAGCTGATAAGATAGTTGATGAAAAAGTCACGTCTGGCAAAAAGTAGCTTATAAGCATTTAAATGACCAAAAAGACATATTAAAAAAATAGATAATAAATAATAATTAATATTAATGAGGGCATAATTGGAATATTTACAAAAAACTACTCATAAGCTACTCCAAGTAACTTTTCAAAAAGCTAGCTTATGATTATCTAAACATGTACCCAAAAAATAAGCTAGTTTTTTTTTGACAAACAATGCCTAAATGATCTTGTAACTTTTTTTTTCTACGTATCCTAAAAAGTTGATAAAGGAAAGCATAGTACAGTAACTGCTAATTGATTGACGTTCAAAAGTAAACAATATCTATACGAAAAACATTTAATTGTTTAATAATACAGTTGTACTTGTATAATTATATTCAAATTTATTAAAATGTCACATCGCGTTTGATACGCAGACAAGATAAAACAGATAGGACGGGACATGTCAGAACAAAACATATGTTCAACGTTTGATAGACAAAACTGGACAACACATAACATATAAAATTAGAAAAAAAACAAATAAATAAAATTTAAAGAATGAATAAAATATAAAATATAACGTGTATTTGATGTTTTAGAAGAGAATTTGATTTTATATTGAGGTTATACTGGTAAAACATAAGTATGTTCCACCTTGTTCCAGCTTGTTCCAAGATGAACGTTCTGCCAAACATGGAACAATGATCTCTGTTATGTTTTATCCTATCCTGTCCAATGTACCAAACGCACCCTTATAGTCATTATTTCAAATTACCCATATATCAACAACTTCTTACGTGCATAAGCAACACTCATGTTTCATAAAAAAAGTGTGGAAAAAAATCACTAGTTAAGTTTAACTTTACCTTTCATCCTTTAGATCGAAGAAAAAAAAGTTATAGGATGATTTAATCAAAGTTCTAAACAGCGTGAGACGTGGCGGTAAGATAAAACCTCAAGCCTTATGAGTTATGGTGGGGCTATGGCGTTTTTTAAGGCATGACTTAAAGCGGCAAATATGTATATAACATATATGTATATATGTGTGCGTATGTGTTTATGTTAGTGTTTTGAACAATAAAGATTAAGTTATTAACAATTTAAATACATATAAAACGATAAACATTATAAATTCTGAAATTCTAATCGATATTAATACGGACATTCGAATCGAATTTCGAAGTACATAGATTCGAAAAAGCGAAAATACACAAATTTGTAACGCCATAATGCACCATGGGGGCCATGGCGTGCCATGGCGGCATAACTCGCCAATGCGAACCGAGGCGTGCCACGCCATAACGAGCTACACGCCTTATCTCGACGCCAAGGGGTATAATGTGGCGGCAAGGCCACACCTCGGCGCCATGGCGCGCCACGACATGTTTTTTAGAACATTGGATCTAATCAAGACTAATGTGGGTTGATGACTTGATTCAACTATCAATAAGGCTTGAGTTTTTAAATATTTTTCTCGGAAGTCATCGATATGAGTCCTGCAGTTATAAAGTTATTAATGATTTTACTGACTGTTTTTAAGGCCTTTGTAATTGTTGAGATGTGTGTAACATGACCTACCCGACCTAGACACTAATGGTTAAAAAAATAGACTGATATTGTAATTATGGAAGGTTGTTCAGTTTTTGACACTCGAGGCTAGTTGGACAATAAGGTGGCATTTGGTTCACTGAAAGTGATGGAATCTGGTGGAATTGGAATGTGACATTCCATTGACCAGATTCCATTCCAGTGTTTGGTTCAATCTTTTGTGCAAATGGAATCACTACAATTCCATTGAATTCCATAATTGAGCCATATAAGATTCCATCACTTAAACCAGGGATTTTAAAGGAATGGAATTGAATTTTTTCATAATACCAAAATTACCCTTGCCCTAGTTTTATCACTTTTCAGCCGACAAACCATCTCACTTCTCATACGGTTTCTTCTCCATCGCACATACCTTCTCCATCGCCATTGCAGTTTCATCGCCATCGCAACTGGACCTCTCCATCGCCATCGCAACTAGACATCTCACTTCTCATACGGTTTCAAATCGCAACTGGACCTCTCCATCGCCATCTGGTAAGTTATCTTCTCCATCGCAAAGGACCGATTGTGCTTTCGATTTTAGCTTCTTCTCCATCGCAAAGGACCGATTGTGGTTTCGATTTTCTACTCATTGTGATTATTTTGACTTCAAGAACATATATGTGCTTTCGATTTTCTGCTCATTGTGATTATTTTGACTTCAAGAACCAGATTTGTGCTTTCGATTTTTTGCTCATTGTGATTATTTTGACTTCAAGAACATATATGTGCTTTCGATTTTCTGCTCATTTCGATTTTCTGCTCATTGTGATTATTTTGACTTCAAGAACCAGATTTGTGCTTTCAATTTTCTGCTCATTGTGATTATTTTGACTTCAAGAACATATATGTGCTTTCTGTTAACAAACCAGATTTATGTTAACCCCTGACTTCAATTCGTTTTTTTCCTTTCTGCTCATTGTGATTATTTTGACAGCAAGAACATATATGTGCTTTTCCATGTATGTTACATTTATTTTTGACAGCAAGAACAACAAACATATATGTGATTTTGATATGTAAGCACTATTTTATTAAAACGTTTTTTTGAAAAAAACAATTAAAATTATCAAAAGGGTATTTTGGTCATTTACCAAAATTTCATTCCAATTGCAAAGCTACATTCTGTGAACCAAACAGACAGATTTCTGTTGGGTCACCAAGGATTTGAAATTGACTCACCGATGTTTTCCCTAAAACTCCTACTTAGAATATTTTAGTCCAGTTCTTTGAATGACTTGTACAAGATATCAAATGTTCGGTGAAGTCGAAGATCAACCGAAACCAAGCTTGAAGACTCTCTACTTGTGGAAAATAGAAGACTCTCGGCAACATTCAAACAAGTCATCACTACCGAAATCCTTGACATTTCGGTGGCTTTCTCTCCACCGAATTTATAGGACATTTTCGGTGGCCTTCTCCCACCGAAGTGCATGGACAGTTTCGGTGGCCCCATCCACCCCCGGTGACCATTTCGGTGTTTCTCTCACCACCGAAATATTCTTGTAATTTCGGTGGTCCTCTCCACCGAAACATGCTCGCAATTTCGGTGGACTAGTTACCACCGAAACATGCTTGCAACTTCGGTGGACTAGTCTTCTTTCCACCGAAGATTTCTCAAATCTCGGTGGAAACCACTTCGGTGCTAAAGGCTCAAGACAGAAGATCATTTATTATGGGACAATATCCTCCAGCAGAGAAAAGTGACAGTTTGTCTCTTTATCCACTTTCAGTTAAGGTCCCTATTATCTGCTCAAGCTACTCTGTCTGCACCTAGTGAAAAGTGACAAGGACTTCACAGTTCTCCTGAAGTCAACATTATCAGCATATGTGAAGATGACAAGTGTCCCAAGCATTTAATGCTTGGGCACTCCTTGGCACTATAAAAGGAGAAGTGCTCTTCATGCAATTCTCACGCTTTCAAGAAATTCTCAGTGCAAGAAACCTTCTTTTAAGCCTTAAAACTCAATAGCTTTGCTCTTAGTGTTCTTAGTTGTTTTGTTGTATACTTTGTGTAAGATTGTTAGAATAGTTTATCTGTTCTTTTCCGCAACAATCTTAAGTTTTCTGTGTGTAATTCTTTTGAAAGTTTTTCAAATATAAGAATTAAAATTGTGAAATTTTTGTGTATTGTATTCAACCCCCCCTTCTACAATACTTGTTAAGCCATCTGGGACTAACAAGTGGTATCAGAGCAGAAAGTTTAATTCCATAAACTTGATCTGCGATGGCTGCCTCTTCTTCTTCTATTGTTGAAAACTCTTTTCAAAATAACTTCTCTGAAAATGGCTCTATTTCAAAACCTCCTAAGTTCAATCCCAACAACTTCTCTTTGTGGAAAAGCCGCATGATGCTATTCATGGAAGGAGTGGATACTAGATATCCAACCATTCTCAACGAGGGACCCATTATCCCCAGAGTTTGGGCTCGCTATGACACGCAGAGGCCAGGTAAAGAGACCTTTGAAAAGGAAATCTCAAGTGATTCTGATGAGGAAAAATCCAGTGCTACTGGTCGGTATATTCTCAAAAATCCTAAAAAGTATACTGATGAGGAGAAACGTTTAGTTACTCTTGACTCCAAGGTAAGAGCTATTATTGCTCTCTCTCTTCCTGATGAAGTCTACCACTCTTTGGTGAACTTTGAAACTGCCAAAGAAATGTGGACCACTCTATGTGTTCTGTACGAAGGTACAGAGGAAGTCAAGAAATGTAAAAAGATTGGTCTTATCAGAAAGTATGAACTATTTTCTTTTGAAAAAGGAGATTCTCTTCCTAGCTTCTATAACCGCTTCAACTCTCTTTTAAATGATCTTAAGTTGTTGGGCAGAGTCTATGATAATGAGGAAGTCTTGTGCAAGTTCATGGATTGTCTCCCAGATTTTTGGGAAAATATATGTACTTGCATCAAAACTACCAAGGACCTTGAGTTCATGCCCTTAACCGTTTTATATGGTACTCTTTTCAACTTTGAGCAAACCAAGCTTCAACGGAAATCTTTCATCAAGGAAATAAAGAGCTCCTCTATAGCTCTTGTTAGTGAAAGTTCCAAGAATTCTCAAAATCTTCCTAGAATCACCTATCCTTCATCTGACTCTGACAATGACAGCCAAACCAATGTAACCCACCAAACGGAAGCATATCTTAGTGATGCTGATGATGAAGGTGAGGATATCATGGTTGAACAGTTGTCGGATGAGATGGCAATGATGGCCGGTTCTAAACACAAGTTTCGTCCCTTCAACAAATCTCGAAGTCTTAGAAAAACTTCATCTTTCAAAACTTCTTCTGACAAGTCTAATGAGGAATGCTACAACTGTGGCAAGAAAGGACATTTTGCATCTGAGTGTAGAAGCAAGCGTATCTCCAAGTCCAAATTTACTTCCTCTGACAATCCCTCTTCAAAAAGGGAAAAATCCAAACACATGCCTTTCAAATCAACCTTTCCCAAAAAGGAGTCCCCACCATCCTTCTTAAATCATCAGGAGCGTGCTGAGAAATACAAGGCCAAGTACAAGAAAGAGAAGGAAAGGAGTGAGGGTCTAGAGAGAAAAGGGAAGGGTCTTGTTAGACAACCTAGGGGGGTAAGGTTGTATTTAAAACTTTTACTTTCAAAAAATCTTTTTATAAAAAAATACGGAGTAAGTACGGAATAATACAGAAGAGTGTAAATACAAACAGATACACAGATATTATATAAATAAATATAAATGCAAAGCAATTTATATAAACAGATATAATTTAAAAGCACAGCGGAAATGTAAATAGATAAGGGAAAGGAAATACTTGACAACGATATTTTTAAAGTGGTTCACCAAACACAAAGTTGGCTAGTCCACCTCGAGAAAATAACACTTCTCGGAGATCCAATACGAAAACGTGTTCTTTACGGTAGAACACAAACCTTAGTACAACAAACGCGAATCACTCTTCTTTGAGAGAATTATGTGGATCACTCACTCTATTCAAACACTTACAAGAGGGTATAATTTTAATATGAATAATCACTCTTGAATAAGGTTTATCACTTGGATATTTTTAGAGAGTTTGATCACTTGAGTTGTGTTGCTGATTCAACTAATCGAGAGATTTTAATCTGCTATCAACTCAAGATTTCTTACTCAAAAAAACGTGTTTTATAATTTTAACAGTTTAAATATCAAGAGAGGATGTTGCAGAGTCTTTATCAAATGCAGGGAGAGTTATTGTGAATTTGTAGCATTGAAGGCTGGTGCTTGCATGTATTTATACTGGATGAGCAACTGGTGCTGAGGCTTCGCGGTATACCGGCAAACTCTCGCGGTATACCGTGCAGAGGAAAAGTCCGTGTCAGATGAGAAGGTCAACCCTGCAAAAAACAAACGGAAACTGTATCCGCGGTATACCGGCTATACACCGCGGTATACCGTGCAGACAAAAGAGTTTCTAACCAATCAGAGATGAACAGCAGCCCTGCCGCGGTATACCGCCGGTACCACGCGGTATGCCGGCGTCAGAAAGGGCAACTTCTCCAGGACGCAACCAAACTGCTGGATCTTCTCAATAAACCTTAATTAATTAAAATTGGGTTTTTAGAAATATCCAAGTGGTATATTATTATAGGGTGATTTATTATTTTAAAATTAAAACGACGAAAGTCTTCAGTCTTGGATTCTTCAGATGAAATTATCGAGATTATTTAAATGCTGCACACTCAGATAAAATATTAGATAACAAAGAATGCGGTGTGTTTTGTAATCATCAAAATAAATATGGAGATGTGATTTTATGTGTACCAAAAATATATCACAATATTAAAGTTGGGTACACTTGCACCAACAATCTCCCCCTTTTTGATGATGACAAACACAACGCTAAACACGAGAGCATACTCGGTTTCTCTCCCCCTTTTGTCGAAGCAAAAAGGGTTTAAGAAGGTCGCTTATGCTCCCCCTCGAAAGATGCTCCCCCTCAAAATATGAAATATTTGAGAGTTAGTATTTTTAAGGGTTATACTCAAGCATGCCTAAACCAAGTCTTAATTTAAAGAAAGCTTTTTTGTTAAGAGCTTTAGTAAAAATATCGGCCAAATTATCTTCCGAATCAACCTTTTCAAGCACGATTTGGCCTTTTTGAACATTATCTCGTAAAAAGTGATGTCTCAATTCAATATGTTTGGTACGAGAATGTAAAACAGGGTTTTTACTTAAGTTTATAGCACTTGAGTTATCACACATAATTGGAATTTTGGTTAGGTGTACCTCAAAATCGGTAAGTGTGTGTTTCATCCAAAGGACTTGAGCACACGCTCTTGCGGCGGATACATATTCCGCTTCGGTAGTAGACAACGCTACGGATTGTTGTTTCTTGGAGAACCAAGACACAAGTGAGAGACCTATAAAGGCACATACCCCACTAGTACTTTTTCGGTCAACAATAGATCCACCAAGATCGGAATCGGTGAAACACGTTACTTCTAACTCGGGTGTTTTTGCATACCATAAGCCAAGATTAGTAGTACCTCGTAAATATCGAAAAATACGCTTGACAGCTTCATAGTGAGTTTGTTTAGGTGAAGATTGAAAACGAGCACATAAACATACACTAAACATAATATCAGGTCTACTAGCAGTTAAATATAATAAACTACCAATCATTCCACGATAAATCTTTTCATTAAAATCGTTTCCCTCCTCGTCACGAGATAATTGTAAGTTTGTGGTCATTGGAGTTTCAACGGGTTTGACATTTTCAAAGTTAAACTTTTTTAACATATCTTTACAATATTTAGATTGACTAATAAAAATACCAGTTTCACATTGTTTGATTTGCAATCCTAAGAAGTATTTTAACTCTCCCATCATGCTCATTTCAAACTCGCTTGTCATTTTCGCAGAAAATTCATTACACAGTTTTTCATTAGTGGAACCAAAAATAATATCATCAACATATACTTGCACAACTACAATATCATTTTGATCATATTTCACAAATAAAGTATTATCTATTTTACCCATAATATAACCACTAACAATTAGAAAGGTTTTTAATCTATCATACCACGCACGCGGAGCTTGCTTTAAACCATAAAGCGCTTTTTTCAATTTATAAACATGTGTCGGATTTTCAAAATTTTCAAAACCGGGAGGTTGAGAAACGTATACCTCCTCATTTATAATACCATTTAAGAAAGCACTTTTAACATCCATTTGAAATAATTTAAAATCTTTAGCATTTGCAAAAGCGAGAAGCATTCGAATAGACTCCAACCTTGCAACCGGTGCAAAGGTTTCATCATAATCTATACCTTCTTGTTGATTGTACCCCTTGGCAACTAAACGTGCCTTGTTTCGTGTGACTCCACCGTTCTCGTCTACCTTGTTACGGAAGACCCATCTTGTGCCAATAATGGTTTGACTACTAGGGCAAGGAACTAAGTCCCACACATCATTCCTAGTAAATTGGTTTAACTCTTCTTGCATGGCCATTATCCAATCCTCATCACCTAAAGCTTCATCTATGGTTTTAGGTTCTATGGTTGAGATAAAGGCATGGAAAGCACAATGGGTATGGATTTGTGATCTAGTTGTCCTTTGGTTTAGGTCACCTATAATTTGATCTACGGGATGGCCTCGAGCGATTCTAAGGTTAGGATCATCTATACCTTGTGGAATAAAGCAAGGAGGGGCATCACTAGATTCAATATTATTTGTGGAAGGTTGGGTACCTAAATCCAAGTTGCTAAGTTGTTGTGCTAAGACGTCTCCCTCACGGATATTGTCATTTGCTAAGGGTGCACTCGGTTTGGGAGGACTTTCGTCAAAGCTAACATTTAGGGATTCTTCTACAACCATGGTCTCCTTATTTAGGATTCTATAGGCTTTGCTATTCCAAGAATAACCTAGGAACACTCCCTCATAGGCTTTGGCATCAAATTTGGTTAAGTAGGATTTGGTGTTTAAAATGAAGCATTTACAACCAAAAACTTTCAGGTGAGCTAAGGAAGGTTTTCTACCACGGTAAAGTTCATAGGGTGTCTTATTTAGGATACTTCTAATTAGGACACGGTTAAGCACATAGGTCGCGGTAGCAACGGCATCACACCAAAACTTTTGGGGAACTTGATGTTCGTTTAGCATAGTTCTACTCATTTCTTGCAACGTTCGATTTTTCCTTTCAACAACTCCATTTGACTGAGGAGTTCGAGGAGCCGAAAAGTTATGAGTTATACCATGTTTATCACAAAAGGCACCAAATTGTACTTCATTATCGAATTCTCGTCCATGGTCCGTACGTATGGAAACAATCGTACAACCTTGTTGGTTTTGAATTCTTTTTCCTAAAATTTTAAACTTTTCGAAAGCCTCATTTTTATGTCTAAAAAATAGAGTCCAAGTATAACGGGAATAATCATCTACAATAACCAAAGTATAAAAATTTCCTCCAAAACTTTGAATAGCCATTGGGCCAAAAAGATCCATATGTAAAAGTTCCAAAACTCTTTGAGTAGAAATAACATTTTTTGATTTATGAGAAACGTGATGTTGTTTGCCGACACGACAAGCATCACAAAAATGATTATCAAACTTTAATTTTGGCAGGTCACTCACAAGCTCCTTATTTTTTAAGTTTTGCATTAATCTTAGATTAGCGTGACCTAAACGTCTATGCCATAAAGTAGAAACATCATGAAGAGAAGATAAGCATACATTTTCAGATACCACAGTTTTGCAAATATATAAATTTCCTTTCACAGAACCAGTTAAAAGAACTTTGCCATTTTTCAAGATTTTGCACGAGTCTTCTTCGAAGACGACGGTTATACCATTTTTACACAATTGGCGAACACTTAACAGATTAAAATGCAAATTATCAACATGATTCACATCAAGAAATTTAACATTATTGCAAGAAACTGTACCTCTCCCAATTATATTTCCTTTGGAGTTTCCTCCAAAGATTACCTGTCCACCATCACATGACTTATATGATGAAAAAAGATTGATGTTTCCGGTCATGTGACGTGTGCAACCACTATCGAGTATCCAGTCCATATCAAGGTTTATCTACAATAATAAAGATGTAATTTTTTATGGTCCCCATTTCTCGTGGGTCCTTGACAATTAGTTTTAATAAAAACCAACAAGCATATATATATATATATAATAGATCAAAAAGAATATATATATATATATATATGTAGTACGTATGTATATATATATATGTAGTACGTATGTATATATATATATATAAACAAAAGTACATATAACAATATATTACTTATATATAATATATACAAGAAAATATATCATATTTAAACTATATATATATATATATAATATATAACACATTTAAAACCATAAACGCATACCACCGGGATTATCATTATTAAACATTCCTTTTGGAATCCATTTAGTTACCATTTTAATTTTGCGATTGTATTTATCATACACATAAAAGCAAGCATTTATATTCGCATCATTTTTAGGTCTAGAATATTTATCGTTATACATGCGAGCATACGGTTTTTTTGGTATATTATTTGCATTATTCATTTTACGCACATACGGAGGTTTTTGCATATACGGCTTTCGTGTATTAAACTTAGGTGGTTCATAACATCTTTTAATAGGCATGCAATTACATTTTTCAACACATGTATTTGAACCTATACCTTTTCTACAATTTATACGGTTCGACATATTAAGCATGTTAAGAACTTTTTCATTACTACTTTCAAAGGCTTTAGCTAACATGTTATCTTTTTCATATGAAGCACATTTAGCCTTTAAACATGCAATTTCATTTTCAAGAATATCACATTTTGTACAAATAATATTTTCATGTGACTTTTTATTTAAGCATGCAATTTCTTTATTTAGAGCATCACAAGATTTACAAAAATCTTTTTCTCCTAATTTAGTTTCTAATTTAGCAATTATATTCATATCATTTTCAGATTTTTGTTTGCCATCATTAATTTCCTTATTACATGCAGATATCGTTTCTTTTAATCTAGAATTTTCGTCTTGGTAACGATTTGCAAGAGCAGCCATTTTGTGAAAAGATTCATATAATTCTTCAAGATTATTTTCATTATCACTATCATAATCTGAGTAATAAGATTTTACCTCATCGTCGCTTTCGGCCATAAGACAAATAGCTTGATATTCGTCTTCTTCTTCGCTTCCACTCCACGAGCCTCCAACGAAGGCTTTATCCTTTTTATTTTGAAATTTGTTCTTTTTAGGACATTCGTTGGCATAGTGGTCTTTATCACCACATGAGTAACAATAACCTCTCTTTGGTTTGGCTTTTTCGTCGTCACTTGAGTCGTCATTTTTCTTCACTTTATCTTCTCTTTTATGGAAGTTGCGACTCCGGTTTTCACCGCCACGACGGTAGTTACCGTTTCTTTGAAATCTGCTATTTTTAGAAAATTTATTGTTAGTAAAAAATTTAGAGAAGTTTCTTGCCAACATAGCGACTTCGTTGAGTTTATCAGATTGATCTTTTGAAGTGCTAGCTTCCTCCTTTTTCTTTTTGTCATTCGGAGTTGAGACATTAAGAGCGATCGACTTCTTTTTGACTTGCTCCCGATCTTTGTTTCTTTTAAGTGCAATTTCGTGCACTTTAAGATTGCCGACGAGATCGTCGAGCTTCATTAGGGAGAGATCACGGGAGTCTTCTAATGATGTAATCTTTGCCATCCACTCCGAAGGAAGTGCTCGGAGGATTTTCCTTACGTAATCTTCATTAGGATAAGTGCGACCTAATCCTTTCAAAGTAGTCATAATGAGGTTAAAACGTTTAAACATTGAGTCGATTGACTCATCTTTTGACATTTCAAATAATTCATAATCATGAACTAAAATGTTTATTTTAGAACTTTTAACTTGTGTGTTTCCACGATGAGTGTTGTTTAAACATTCCCAGATTTGATTAGCAGTTTTATATGTATACACTCTTTCAATTTCATCAGTAGTTAAAGCAGCATATAATATATTCTTAGCTTCAAAATTTAAACAGACATGAGATTCTTCAGCGGGAGTCCATTCTTTTAAAGGTTTATCAATAATAAGATCATCTTTTACAATAGTAGGATTAAAATTCCCATTTTCTATAATATCCCAAATTCTTTGATTTTTGCCACGAACGTGACATTCAAATAGTTCGGCCCAAATGCCAAACTTTTCAGTATCTATCATAGGAGGTTTTGAAAACATAATATTAGTTTGTTGAGCCATTAAAAAATATTTAAGTAGAAAAATTTGAAAGCCCTGCTCAGATACCAATTGTTAGACAACCTAGGGGGGGTAAGGTTGTATTTAAAACTTTTACTTTCAAAAATTCTTTTTATAAAAAAATACGGAGTAAGTACGGAATAATACAGAAGAGTGTAAATACAAACAGATACACAGATATTATATAAATAAATATAAATGCAAAGCAATTTATATAAACAGATATAATTTAAAAGCACAGCGGAAATGTAAATAGATAAGGGAAAGGAAATACTTGACAACGATATTTTTAAAGTGGTTCACCAAACACAAAGTTGGCTAGTCCACCTCGAGAAAATAACACTTCTCGGAGATCCAATACGAAAACGTGTTCTTTACGGTAGAACACAAACCTTAGTACAACAAACGCGAATCACTCTTCTTTGAGAGAATTATGTGGATCACTCACTCTATTCAAACACTTACAAGAGGGTATAATTTTAATATGAATAATCACTCTTGAATAAGGTTTATCACTTGGATATTTTTAGAGAGTTTAATCACTTGAGTTGTGTTGCTGATTCAACTAATCGAGAGATTTTAATCTGCTATCAACTCAAGATTTCTTACTCAAAAAAACGTGTTTTATAATTTTAACAGTTTAAATATCAAGAGAGGATGCTGCAGAGTCTTTATCAAATGCAGGGAGAGTTATTGTGAATTTGTAGCATTGAAGGCTGGTGCTTGCATGTATTTATACTGGATGAGCAACTGGTGCTGAGGCTTCGCGGTATACCGGCAAACTCTCGCGGTATACCGTGCAGAGGAAAAGTCCGTGTCAGATGAGAAGGTCAACCCTGCAAAAAACAAACGGAAACTGTACCCGCGGTATACCGGCTATACACCGCGGTATACCGTGCAGACAAAAGAGTTTCTAACCAATCAGAGATGAACAGCAGCCCTGCCGCGGTATACCGCCGGTACCACGCGGTATGCCGGCGTCAGAAAGGGCAACTTCTCCAGGACGCAACCAAACTGTTGGATCTTCTCAATAAACCTTAATTAATTAAAATTGGGTTTTTAGAAATATCCAAGTGGTATATTATTATAGGGTGATTTATTATTTTAAAATTAAAACGACGAAAGTCTTCAGTCTTGGATTCTTCAGATGAAATTATCGAGATTATTTAAATGCTGCACACTCAGATAAAATATTAGATAACAAAGAATGCGGTGTGTTTTGTAATCATCAAAATAAATATGGAGATGTGATTTTATGTGTACCAAAAATATATCACAATATTAAAGCTGGGTACACTTGCACCAACAGGTCTCATGGCAGAAACCCACGATTGGGACGACGAAGACACCTCCGACAGTGATTCTCAGAATAGATGCTTCGTGGCCATCTCAGAAGAAATGGAAGTTTCCGAAAAGGCCACTTCACCTATGGCTCTAGTGGCAACTGGGTGCTCCACAGCCTACGCTCAGGTACATCCCTTCAATAATATGTCTGATATTGAAAAGATCAATGCCTATGAATCTTTAACTCAAGATTTTTATTCTGTTAAAGACAGTAAGAATAGAAAATCTGCTCAAGTGAAAGAGCTCAAAGTTGAACTTGAAATTTGCATGTCTAAGCTTAAAAGGTTTGAGGAAATAAAAAATGAGCTTGAGGACTTGAAAACAATAAATCAGGTGATCTCAAAAGAAAAGAACTCTCTGTTTAAGAAACTAAAAAGGGAACAAGAAGTCATCAAAAAATGGTCAAGCTCTTCCAAAAATCTTGAACAAATCTTTCAAAGTCAAATCTGTAGTTCAAACAAGTTCGGTCTAGGATTTGGAAAAACTGATGTTTGTGAGTCCACTCTTGCTCTTGTTCCCCCCACCAATGCATGTGATGATCTCTCTGATTCTAGCTCTTGTGATTCCATCTCTTTGAACTCGTTAGATCTGTGTGAAGCCTTAAAGTATGGCATATCCTTAAAGGCCAAAGACTCCTCATTGCAAGTTATTGAGAAGAAAGATTCAAATGACGTTTCCAAACCCATCCATGATCAGCTCAAATTTTCGGTCATGGATGAAGCCTCCTCCTCAAACTCTTCAAAAGCTAATCCTTCCAAAAGATCTAAACCCACCGATCTTATCCCCTTTGTGCCCACCGATCCCTCAATCAATGACCCTCCAATTCCTCTTCATGAAGTGTTGAAATCTATTCACATAGATACCTACACCGAACCTAAGCCCTCAAAGATCCCCAAAAGAGAAACTCATGTTCACTCAAAAAGGATCTCCTGTGCTGACAAAGGAAAATCGGTGGTCAACTGCATGGCAAGCTCCCATCCTAAAAGTTCTACCCCAAACATTCCCTCTAACAACACTTATGTTCCTAGATCTGTGCTTTTAAGAAAATCAACTTCCAAAGATTTATCCAAAGGAATCCTTGGGTCCAAGCCTCCTGCTCTGTTCTCCTCTAACAAGGTTATAAGAACAAATGATAAAAGCCAAAACATGAAAAATGCTAAAAAGGTGTTTATCTATAGAAAATGCTATAACTGTGGTGACACTTTTCATATGGCTAAGGACTGTCCCAAGGATAGGATTGATAGATCCAAGCTTAAGGAATCATGCTCTTCTAACCCCAAAGGACCCATTACAAAATGGGTACCAAAGAACTAATATGTGTTTGCATGCAGGCTTTTGAGCACCATCAAATTTGGTATTTAGACAGCGGGTGCTCACGCCACATGACGGGAAACAAGTCTCTTCTCATCAACTATGTGCCGGGAAAAGGTCCATCTGTAACATTTGGTGATAATTCTAAGGGTTACACCAAAGGATACGGAACTCTCTCTAACGGATCTGTAACCTTCAATAAAGTGGCTTTTGTGGACGGCCTCATGCATAACCTCCTCAGCATTAGCCAACTGTGTGATCTTGGATACAAAGTTATCTTTGAACTTTGTGTCTGCTCCGTGGTAGACAAACAATTCAATGTGGTGTTATCGGGAAGACGGATGGAAAATGTCTACGTCATAGATATGGGACAATCCAATTCTTCTTCAAATGTCTGCTTTGTGTCAAATGATGCATCCAAACGAAACTGGTTGTGGCACAAACGTCTCTCTTATCTAAACTTCAAGACCTTGCATAAAATCTCCAACAAAGAGCTGGTGACGGGCATGCCAAAGTTGAACTTTGTCAAAGAGAAGCTGTGTGATGCATGTGAAAAGGGAAAGCTCACCAAAACATCCTTCAAGACGAAGCAATGCTCTTCCATCACTCTTCCTCTTCAATTGCTGCACATGGATCTATGTGGACCAGTCAGCACTCCAAGTCTTGGAGGCAAAAGGTATATTCTTGTTATTGTTGATGAATTTACCAGATATACTTGGGTGTTCTTTCTCAGGTACAAAAGTGATGCTACTGAAGAAATCATCAACTTTGTCAAGAAAAATGAAGTTCTCAATGGCCAGCTTGTCCGCTCGGTAAGGAGTGACAATGGCACTGAATTCAGAAATAGTGCTCTTGAAGACTTCTTCACCGAGAAAGGGATCTCTCAGAACTTCTCTGTTGTTCGTACTCCTCAGCAAAATGGAGCGGTGGAAAGGAAAAACAGAACACTGTGTGAGGCCGCTAGATCCATGCTGAGCGAATCAAATCTCCCCACCTATTTTTGGGCCGAAGCTGTGAATACTGCCTGCTTCACTCAAAACAGGTCAGTAATATCCAAAAGACATGATAAAACCCCGTATGAAGTTTTTCATGGCAGAAAACCAAATATTGGCTTTCTTCATGTCTTTGGGTGTATCTGCTTTATTCTTAATGATCGTGAAAATCTTGGGAAGTTTGATCCCAAGGCAGATGAGGGAATATTTGTTGGGTACTCCTTATCCTCCAAAGCTTATAGGGTGTACAATCTCAGAAGAAAATGCATTGATGAGTCCATTCATGTCAAGTTTGATGATCTCAGATGTTCATCACTTTCAAGTGATGAGGATGATTTACACAGATGGATCTCATCATGTATTGGTGATACCCCCTTAGTCACTTCCACCGATATCTCCTCTATTCCCTCAAATCCATCCACCACAAAAAACCCAGCTGGATCACTCTCTCCCACCGAAATTGATCAACCCATCTCTCACACCAATTTCCCTATTCCCACCGAAACTCCACACCGAAGCCCTTCTTCCATCCCTAATCCCACCGAAAATCACATGGCTTCCACTACCGAAAATCCCATCTTACACCAAACCTCTGATCCCACTACTCCATTTCACTCTACTCCTCATACCCCATCACCTTTACCCCCTGCTCTAAAATGGACCAAAGATCACCCCATAGATCAAATTATTGGTGATCAACAAGCAGGTGTCCAAACCCGCAGAGGAGTTGGAAATATTTGTCTCTATGTGAATTTCCTCTCTCTCTCTCTGAACCCAAGAAAGTGGATGAAGCTCTATCAGATCCTTGTTGGATCACTGCCATGCAAGAAGAACTTTCTCAGTTCCAGAGAAATAAAGTTTGGAGATTGGTTCCCAAACCCAGAAACAAGACAATCATTGGAACCAAGTGGGTATTCAGGAACAAAATGGATGAAGATGGTACTGTTATCAGGAACAAGGCCCGATTAGTAGCTCAAGGATACAGACAGGAAGAAGGCATTGACTATGATGAAACATTTGCCCCTGTTGCAAGACTTGAAGCTATAAGGATCTTTCTGGCTCATGCTGCCTACCGAAATTTTAGGGTCTTTCAAATGGATGTTAAAAGTGCCTTTCTCAACGGGGAACTTGCAGAGGAAGTCTATGTGAAACAACCTCCTGGCTTTGAAGACCCAGCTCATCCAAACTATGTGTACAGACTTGACAAAGCTTTGTATGGTCTCAAGCAAGCTCCACGTGCTTGGTATGACACTCTTGCCAACTTTCTTCTCAAGCATGGATATTCCAGAGGTAAAATTGACAATACTCTCTTCATCAAAGAAACCTCAGGTAATATCATTCTTGTTCAAATCTATGTTGATGACATCATCTTTGGTGCCACTGATGAATGCCTATGTGATGAGTTTGCTTCTCTCATGATGAGTGAATATGAGATGAGCATGATGGGAGAGCTTACATTTTTCTTGGGCCTTCAAGTCAAACAATCTTCAGAAGGGATTTTTATAAATCAAAGCAAATATATTCGGGACCTTCTGAAGAAATTTAACTTTCTAGATAGCTATCCTATGAAAACTCCCATGGCACCTCCCTTGAAACTGTGTGCCGATCTAAAAGGTGAATCTGTGGATGTTACTCTTTACCGAGGTATGATAGGCTCTCTTCTTTACCTAACTGCTAGCAGACCGGATATCATGTTTGCTACCTGTCTATGTGCTCGTTATCAGGCCAATCCTAAAGTATCACATTTAAAGGCTGTAAAACGAATTTTTCGGTATCTTAAGGGCACACTGCACTTGGGTCTTTGGTATCCCAAAGACTCGAGTTTTGAACTAATTGGTTATTCAGATTCAGACTATGCAGGTTCCCAGATTGATAGAAAGAGTACTACAGGAAGCTGTCAGCTCCTTGGGGGAAAATTGGTAAGTTGGTCCAGCAAGAAACAAAACTCTGTATCAACCTCTACTGCTGAGGCTGAATATGTAGCTGCTGGGAGCTGCTGTGCTCAGATTCTATGGATGAGAAACCAACTAAGGGACTATAATCAATTCTTTTCTAAAGTCCCAATTCTGTGTGATAATTCCAGTGCTATAGCTATAGCAAATAATCCTGTTCTTCACTCTAGATCTAAACACATCGATATCAGGTATCATTTCATCAGAGATCACATTTCCAAAGGTGACATTGAACTGCACTTCATTCCCACCGATTTGCAGCTTGCTGATATTTTCACCAAACCTCTTGATGAAACCAGGTTCAACTTTCTCATCAGTGAACTTGGGATGTGCAATTTCCAAGAATAAACATGTGTTCATGCTCCACCGATCTCACATCGGTGGACACCTTCTTATCTACTTCTCTCTCTCTCCACCGATCTCTCATCGGTGGACAAACCTATGTGTTAAATCATTTCTATCTCTTTTCCAACACCGAAGTCCAATTTCGGTGATAATCTCAAACATCGGTGAAACCTGTCCACCACCGAAGTCTCATTTCGGTGGTCATCTCAAATCGGTGAAACTTGTCCACCACCGAAGTCTCATTTCGGTGGTCATCTCAAATCGGTGAAACTTGTCCACCACCGAAGTCTCAAATCGGTGATCATCTCACATCGGTGAAACCTGTCCACCACCGAAGTCTCATTTCGGTGGTCATCTCAAATCGGTGAAACTTGTCCACCACCGAAGTCTCAAATCGGTGATCATCTCACATCGGTGAAAACTTTCCACCACCGAAGTCCCATTTCGGTGGTACTATCCAAATCGGTGAAACCTTTCTACCACCGAAGTCCCATGAACACCGAATCCACCACCGAACTTCCACCGATCGTCTACCGAGCGAACACCGAATCCTCCACCGAAGCATCACCGAGCCTACACCGATTCACACGGTTCCCAAAGCCCACTTGTGACCACTCAATTGCTTTTGCGTCAGACCCTTCGCCTATCCTCCGCTCCGTGTCCCGATTCCCAATAACCCTTTCACCTCATGAGCCGCATGTCCCCTCTCCCCATACAAAATCATCATCACAGTGCCTTATCATTTCCCTATATATACATACCTCCCTTCACTTCACTCCTTTCTCACAATCCAAACCTGCAACTCTCTCTTCTCTTTCAAACATATCTCTCTCATGGCATCCTCACGATATCCAATTCCTACACGTTTTGAAGACCTCCGCTTCAACCAGTGCAATCACGTTGCCCGCCTCGAATCCGATCCCGCTCATCCCGAGTTCTCCACTATTGCTAAATTTCTGTCTCGCTCTCCTCTTCTTCATGCCTTCACATGCAACCCCAGGATGAGCAAAATGCTCATTGGACAGTTCTGGCTCACCTCCGTGTACGATCCCTCCAATGAGGCCATTCACGCCTCCATCTTCACCAATGCCGAAGGTGATCACGACCTCACATTTGGGGTCGATGATGTTCGTCTCGCTCTCAAGATCGACGCCTTTTCCGACTATGAAGACATGTATTTGGATACCATACATGAAGACATTGTTCTTACCACCGGTTATGTGCTCGACGACTCCTCCAAAAGCTCCAAAGGCCCCGGTACTCTTCTTCGCAGCAAAATGGGAGGCATTTGGAATTTCTTCTTCGCCCACGTTATCCATTGCCTCTCACGCAAAACAAGTGGGCATGACCAATCGCCTTCACACGTCAACAAACTCGCTCATGCCCTCATCTTCCAAAGGAAAGTTGACTTCGCCCAATATTTCTTCTCAGAGCTTGTCGAGGTCATCAAAACTCCCAAGAAGTGTTACGTTGCTTTTCCCCGCTTCATCTCCATGATCTTACAACACAAGCTTTCCAAAGCTTTGGAAACCGATCGCCGCTCTTCCTCGCCCCGGTTCTCGTATGAATGGTCATCTCCCGTTGTGGGCACCAAAACCCTCAACGTCAAGCCGCTCGCCACCGATCGCCCATTACGCCCAGGTATGATTTCCTTCGCTCTATCTCCCGAACTTCGTTGGGGTGATGCGGAAATTCCCGGGTTTCGCCACCTGGAAATTCCCGAGGTCACTCCAAATGTTGTGGTCCCTTCTCCCCGTTCCCGAGTGACGTCGGGTGGCACTCAAAAGAAACGACAAAAGGCCACCGACACCTCCGCTCCCGCTTCTCGAACCACGTCACCGAGAGATCCCTCGGAGACTTCCCCGGTTCACACCCCTTCTCACAAGCGGAGGCACTCACCTTCCCCTTCGGGATCTCTTCCAAAGAGGTCTCGGAAACCATCGGCCCAACCGACTCATCCAACCGTCGATTCTCCAAAATCGCCGGTTGTTGAACTTCATCCCTCCGGGCCAAGGGTACCTGCTACACACCCCACCGTCTCCTCTGTTGCCTCTCGAAAGGCCTCAGTTACATTTCAGGAGGACCCCCCACATACCTCCCCACTCGACTCTTTGGGTGGTGGAGATGACCTCGAGATCTCTCCGCTCGAGGGTTCTGACTTCACACTACACAGCTTTACACCCGATCAGTTTTCGATCGAAGACATTGCACAACCCTCTAAGGGTTACCCCCCAATTGCACCCTTTGATTTTTTTGATTTCCTTTTAGCGGACACTGGTTCTCCCCAAACCATCCCGTCCACCGAAGAACATCACACCGAGTCTCCCTCGTCCTCACACCAATCACCCCCCCGATCACCTACTCCCCCCCGATCGCCTACTCCCCCCCGAATGTTACACACCGACGACTTGATGCCTTACCTCCATATTCCCATTCCCGAACCTGACCCCCACCGACTACTCTTCCAGTTTCCCGAAATCGGTGGCCAAACTTCCCCGCACATCGACCGCACCTCTACCTTTCTTAAATCTACCATCACCTTAATCTCCCAAGCCAATTCCCGCATCTCTACCCTCGAGTCTCAGCTACCGCATCTTCTTCTTGATGCCATCACCGAAGCCCTACGCCCCATTCAAGAAAAATTATCTACCCTTTCTACCACAGTGGAGTCCCTCTCCAAACCTTCCACCGACTCACCCAGTCCTGAACGTTCCCAGTGGGAAATGGATCTCGGTGACTTTGCCTTGGTTCCCCATACCACCGAAACGAGTCTGGCCTTCCTACACTCCAAGTTTGATAAGGCCTTCTATGAGTTGGGTTTCAAGTTACCGGCTGTTCCTGAGGGGGAGAAAACCACGGCTCCACCGAAACTTCCATCCATCAAGAAACTTTCCAGTAACCAGCCTCCACCGAAACCCTCTTCACCGAAATCCTCCTCTTCTCCACCGAAACCCTCTCCACCGAAATCTACCTCTCCACCGAAATCCTCACCACCGAAACTCTCTACCTCTCCACCGAAACCCTCTTCTCCACCGAAACATGTCTCACTCTCACCGACCCATACTGGCTCCACCGAAGCTCTTGACCTTAATGCATCAGTTGAGGGGGAGCAGTCCAGCAATGCTCCCGAAGACAAAGGGAAAAGAACTCTTTCGGCCGAAGAATTGGCCAGAGAAGCAAAGAAGAAAAAGGATCTGGCAAGGTATGGGGCTCGACCGAAGGACGCGGAAACTCTCAAACTCAAGCCTGCTTCTCAACCTATCACCACCGAACTTGGCCTCTCTGCTCAAGAAATTGAGGAAGCAAGAATAGCTCAAATCGACTTAGACAAATCCAGAGATCTGTCTCTCAAAGCTGCCGCAGAAGAAGCTTCAAAAGTCAAGTCCACCGATGCCATCCAAACACAGAAATCGGTGCTCAGTGCCTTGGAACAACAAAAGAATGAAGAAATTAATTGGTACAAAAAGACCATGCACCACCGGAGCTATAGGTCACAAATTTCTTCAGTAAAGATTGCCACCTCCAAGGCAAATCCTCAAGACATCAGATTGATTATTAACTGGGAAGATGGTTCTATGAAGAGTGTAAAAGAAAGCCATTTCCAACTCTTCGGTCTCTCGGAATGGTATGAAATCACTCAACACCTCGTCAGGAGTCCAAATCCAAGGAAAGACATCTTTGTCAAATACATTGATGGTCTAATGAATAAGATGAAGGAGATCAAAAGAAAACATAACATCATCCTCTCCACCGAAGAAAGAGCCAAACTGCTGTCTCTGAAAGAGAAGATCATCCTCCCCAAAGTCAAAAATCCTCCTGACTCAGTCTTCAAGGAAATGGCAAGAGAAGGTAAAATCCCGAATGTAAGCAATCTTAACCTTACCATTCCCACTTCTGTTCCCTATCCTACCACAACCTTAAGCCTATCACCAATACCAGGATTATTCTTTAACGACGGTCTCGGTCGTCGGGCATTCTTCAGATTTGCCCAGATGTCCATCGCCGATACTATATTTCTGGAAGGCATTCACAACCTCTTTCCGAACATCCCCGAAGCTCAACCGTTCTATAGAAACTTACTGGATGAAATCAAGCGCCGCAAAACCTCAAAGAAGTAAGTTCTCTCCATTTGGTACTTGTAAAAGTTAGTTTCTCATTTTGTAAAATTGTACGAGAACTTATCTTAATACAAGTATCTCTATTTGAATTTTATTTCCGTACATACTTTATTTTTTCGTTACCTGTAAATACTGTACATAGTATACATACGCATACAAAAGAAAAAGATCAAAAAGAACAAAAAGAATGGTCTATGTGAAAAGAACCCAAAAGAGTAAAAAGGGTCAAAAACGCACTTACTTTTATTTACTCTTGAATATTCTAAGATAAGGAGCTCAAATTCAAATAGGGGGAGATTGTTGGGTCACCAAGGATTTGAAATTGACTCACCGATGTTTTCCCTAAAACTCCTACTTAGAATATTTTAGTCCAGTTCTTTGAATGACTTGTACAAGATATCAAATGTTCGGTGAAGTCGAAGATCAACCGAAACCAAGCTTGAAGACTCTCTACTTGTGGAAAATAGAAGACTCTCGGCAACATTCAAACAAGTCATCACCACCGAAATCCTTGACATTTCGGTGGCTTTCTCTCCACCGAATTTATAGGACATTTTCGGTGGCCTTCTCCCACCGAAGTGCATGGACAGTTTCGGTGGCCCCATCCACCACCGATGACCATTTCGGTGTTTCTCTCACCACCGAAATATTCTTGTAATTTCGGTGGTCCTCTCCACCGAAACATGCTCGCAATTTCGGTGGACTAGTTACCACCGAAACATGCTTGCAACTTCGGTGGACTAGTCTTCTTTCCACCGAAGATTTCTCAAATCTCGGTGGAAACCACTTCGGTGCTAAAGGCTCAAGACAGAAGATCATTTATTATGGGACAATATCCTCCAGCAGAGAAAAGTGACAGTTTATCTCTTTATCCACTTTCAGTTAAGGTCCCTATTATCTGCTCAAGCTACTCTGTCTGCACCTAGTGAAAAGTGACAAGGACTTCACAGTTCTCCTGAAGTCAACATTATCAGCATATGTGAAGATGACAAGTGTCCCAAGCATTTAATGCTTGGGCACTCCTTGGCACTATAAAAGGAGAAGTGCTCTTCATGCAATTCTCACGCTTTCAAGAAATTCTCTCAGTGCAAGAAACCTTCTTTTAAGCCTTAAAACTCAATAGCTTTGCTCTTAGTGTTCTTAGTTGTTTTGTTGTATACTTTGTGTAAGATTGTTAGAATAGTTTATCTGTTCTTTTCCGCAACAATCTTAAGTTTTCTGTGTGTAATTCTTTTGAAAGTTTTTCAAATATAAGAATTAAAATTGTGAAATTTTTGTGTATTGTATTCAACCCCCCCCCCCCCCTTCTACAATACTTGTTAAGCCATCTGGGACTAACAATTTCAATTCCATTAACAGATTCCATTCTAATTCTGTCAACCAAACAGCTGGTCAAACCTGACAACATTCCATTCCAATTCCTTCAAAGTCAAATTCCTTTGACAGATTCCATTTCATCCAAAAACATTCTGCGAACCAAACGCCCCCTAAGTGATGAATGGGTTTTAGGATGACAACATTGATAAGTTGGTGTTGGCGGCAAAACAACGAGATAGCGGTGGTGTTGACTATGTCAACATACTCAACACCGAAGGGTCCAAATGTTCAATGCCATGTTGAGTGAATCAAACCCGAGATCCGCATCTCACGATTTTGTCGACCAACTGACGTTTCTGACTTTGATATTCCCAACACCACTTAACAATTAGGAAAGCGATTCGAGTATAAAAAGAAAATAGAGCACCATAAAGAACCATCCTATACACACCCGCGTAAACAAATAACGTTTTACTTGGGTAAGCACTACCAAGTCACATTACCCTACCGGATGAATATGGCGAAGATCAAGAATCTTACCCGGTAAGAGCTAAGGCAAGGACCGAGAGTCTTTTCCTGTTACCACATGTAACGACCGTGACCAAATCGGGTTAGTGTTAACGCTTGAGAGGAAAGTGTAATAAGAACGGAAGTGGGGGGGCTATTTGGTAAGTTTGGGTTTAGGGTATATAAGGGCACAAAACCCTAGGAGGAACATTTCATTTCCCTGATTTTGTTGTTGGTGACGGCTGAATTTTGAGAGAAAGGAAAAGAGAGCTTTCTTGAGGAGTTTTATGCATTTAGAGGAGAAGAATCATCAAGCTTCATAATCAGAAGAAAGAGTAGGATTGGATTTCGTTTTCTGCAAGTTATCTCTAAGGTAACATCTAATCCATAACTCCTTTCAAGATTTATCTGCTGATTTCTGAGTTTTGTGGGTGATAGCTTATTCTAAGTCATTTGAGGCCAATAGAGAGATTTAATCATCGTTAAATGTGTCTTGTTAATAAAAACTGATGGGAAATCGATTACAGATCATTTAGTGATAATTTATTGGCTTACCTTGAGGATTAAGAGACGCGTATTAGGACTTTCAACCATTAAACTCGTCCAGCCCTCGTCCGGAAACCTTCAGGTATGAAGGTGTCCGGGTGAGTGTCTGGATAACTCTTTGGTCGGGTTGTGGAAGGTGTCCGGATATTGTGTTGTCCGGATAAGTTTAGTCGTCCGGAAAGTAGAAGTTGTCCGGTAACCTCAACGTGTCCGGATAGGATAGTCTTCCGGAAAAGCGTGGTTGTCCGGAAAAGTAGTGATGTCCGGAAAGTGTGGTGTACCCGGTAGTCTGTTCGGAAAAGTTGTGTGTCAGGTGAGAAGTGTCCGGATAGTCCTAGTCAGCTTATAAATCCGTCCCCTCGTTCAGGTAGACAATTTGGAAGTAAAGAGCAGAGTAGAGAAAAGCAAGCAAACGTATCAGGTGAGTTTTCTAACTAAAATGTGCGGCTTTAAATGCGTTTTCTAAAGCAAGACAAGATGAAGTAATGCCATGTTTATTTTTATAAATGTTTTACCTGCATGAAAGTTGTTTAAAGTTTTATGTGTGGGATGTATGCATACATTGGTTTGATGTAAATTGGCTAAGTCGGGGGGGGGGGGGGGGGGTGTTCCGCCAGCTCGTGTCGGGGGGGGGGGGGGTGTCCCGTTTATGCCAAGGGAGGTGTGACCCTGTAAGGCAGCATGAGACTGACTCGTTGACACCTTAGGGTGACTTTAGGGTGCCAATTTACAAGGGACGGACCTTTATCCGTGAACGATTTTTATATGGATAGATTTGTGAATGATGTATTCTCGAAACGATAATTGTTTTAAATGCTTTGATAACTGTTAAGAGGGACTCACTAGACCTCGTGGTCTAACTCTCGCATTTTCAAATTAAAACCTTTTCAGGAAAGCAGGTAATGAAAGGCTCGGGCAAGTGAGCAGGGCGTTAGCAAGGAGGCCTGTTAGTGTAGTGGCACTGTAATTCGGTTTAGTTTATTTCTCAGTTGTGTAGGTTGTTCCGCCAACCAAATTTTGGATGTTATGTAAGAAATTTTGAGACGCGATTTTGGGATGTTTTAATTATATGAATTGCATGTTTTAAAAAAAATTGTTTGGTTGTTATACCACAGTTAGCATTTACCAGAACAATTGTTGCGTACGAGACCGTTTTTGTGAACTACAATCTTACCCGATAAGTAAGTGATGGTGTTGAATTTTACTGGTAAGCCCTTACCCGGATAAACGCTTGGTAATTGCTTTCTTTTTCCATACAAACATCTAAGTTGTAATCGATTACTTGAACAAGACACATCATGGTACAATTAGCTAGATCTCGTAAAATCATAATTAAGAACTATTTACATACATGTGACGGTAAAAATAAGAGAGGAGGGCACCGATTGGTAAGAATACAGTGAATGAAGAAGGTACACGGTAACAGGAAAAAACCATAGCCCTTGATTCTTGCTTGATCCTGTCTTGATGTCTTTGCTACTTCGCTGATTCCTCCCTCCTAATCATGTTTTTGACATTTTATTTTATTTAATTAATTAAATTGTGCTCCGTATTTCCCAAGTATACAAATTATTATTAGAAAATCAATTTTTTTTATTAAAGCAATTCAGAAGACTAAAAAAGTTAGATATATTAATATTAAAGGATCTCCACCAAATTATATTATAATAATTTTTTTGATGATTTTTAAAAATTTTGTACAACACTTACGCTGTGTTCTCGAAACTCATTTTAGGAAGGAAAGGAAGGGAAATTGATGGAAAGTAAAAAAAACTCGTGTTCTCGAAACTTTTTTATGAGAGAAAGGAAAGGAAACGGAAGGAAAATAATGATAAGTTTCCTTCCAAAACTTTCCTTCTAAATGTGGGAGGAAAGGGAAGGAAAGGAAAGGAAAAAAAATTAAATTTTTTTTAAAAAATTACTGAAATTATTAAAATTACAAAACTACCCGATATTTTCTTATAAAAGATATATTTTTAAGGGTATATTAGTAAAAACGACATATTTCCTTTCATTTCTCTCCTGTTCAAGAACACGAAAAAATATATTTTTTTCTTTTCTTTCCCTTACTTTTCTTCCCCTTTCGAGAACACAAATGAAAAAATTATTTTCATTTCCTTTCTTTTCCATCCATTTCTTTTTGTTTTCTTTTCTCTCAGGATTAGAGAACATAGCGTTAATTATATTGTGTAGTGAAGGCATAAGATCATCTAAGAATTGTTATTTTTGGTGAAAAGTGTAAGATTTTTTTTATGAAAGGCAATTGCATTTCAGGTGTATCCTGAACTATGTCCAGACTAATCCCCCTTCGACCCGGCCACGATTCGGCCCACGACCCTCGATATCCGCCGCGTGCTCACCCCTAGATTCGAACCCGGATAGTAAGGGCTTCCACCACTTACCCCCCTAGGATGTTACCGACCAGTAGACTACAACATCTTTGGATGAAAAGTGTAAGAAATATTTTTAAACCGTTAGATTATTTTTAATCAAATACCCTTTAATGAATTGCGACTTGAAAGAGAATTGATCCGGCATCTCGATGCATCTCATCATAATATTTGTCTATTTCTCATCCAACGATTGGTAACCACTTCTCACGATTATCACCAAATGTGGAACTTCTCACCGAATCCCACGCTTGTAGTAAAATAGAAAAATAGAGACCATGAGATCTATATGCTTTGAGAAATCTTTAAAAATATCTTCAACATTTATGTCACAATTGACATCTTGGTCATTTAAGGGAGATTTATGCTCCAATAGTCCAATAGCTATACTGTGGCATGGTTTGGCAAAAAATAAACTAGTTAAAAAACTAACTTATAAGCTAAATTATCTTTTGAATATATGTTTGGACGACTATAAGCTAACTTTTTGAAACGTTTTTGATAAGTTTTCTATGAATATTCCAATATTGTTCTTATTTATTATTTATTAACTATTATTATAAATATAAATATTAAGTTTTTAAATTTAATTAATAAATAATAATTAATATTAACTGAATTTTATTTTTTAAATTATTTTAAATTGTATTAATATTAATTTTTAATTATTTAGAGTTATTGTTAATCATATATATTATATTTTTTATAATTTTTTTAATTCAATCAATATATTTTAATAATCAATTACTATTATCTTTTTAATTATTATCTGATTACTTTTTTTATATTAAGTGTAACGGTTATTTAAAATCATAAGTTTATATATTTTTTCTAAAATTTGTTATTTAAATAACTTGTTTCTTCTCTCTGCTACTTTTGGCTTGTTGTTTTGTGGCTTTTGTTTGGTTGTAACGCTGGGTTTTCGTTAGTTTGGTTCTCCTCCTTGGGTAGGGCCTGTCCTATCCTTTGGTTGGAGTTCCTTTTTGGGAGAGAGTCCCTCGCCATTTAGGTGTACTTTATTTTTTTCTGTTTTTATTTTGCCAGGAGTGCCGCCTCCTTTCCAAAATTTATTGTACATATGTAATAATAATTTTTAAATTCTTTTAATTAACATGTTATATTATTTAACTCTTCTTTACAACATTGGTTGTATAAATTAACATATTATATTGCTATAAATTTTTTTAATTATATAATTAAATATTATAATTGATAATTTTTTGAAGATGTTATTTTTGGTCATTTACATGATTATAAGCTAGTTTTTGTCAAACACGACTTTTTCATCAACTAGCTTATAAGTTATCAGCTAGTTTGCCAAACATAACCTATATATTGTTGTATAATTAAAAGAAGAGAGAGATAGTATTTTTTTTTTCTCACCGATAAGGTGCATTGAAATTAAAAGTTTAAAAGAAAAAAATAATATTGTTAAATGTTAGAATAAATTTAATAATATAGTTTGTGCTAATGTTATTAAAAAAGAGTAGCTCTCGAAGTTTGATGCATTATTTTTATAGAGTTTTTGATTTTTTAAAATCAATAAGCTTATTTACAACTAAACGTTCAATTTATTTATAACTATACTTATAGTTGTTAAACATGCCAAAATCAAAGTCAATAAGCTTACAAATAAGATGAACTAAAGGGTATGATTTTTCTCCGATTGAAAGGATATTTATAGGGAAATTAATTATTTTACCCCAAGTTTAAAATTGAGTTACAGATATATTACATCTTTCTCAAACTTTACCAAAATACCCAAAAATCCCGTGAAACACCCTTCGATCGTGGACTCATGCAAAAAAAATTCAGTTTTAACCCTAGAGTCCTCGATCGCGGACTCAGGAAAAAATGAAATTCTTTTTTTAAGTCCGCGAACAAATATCGCGGACTCCGGGGGTTAAAAATGAAATTCTTTTTTTTGAGTCTGCGATCGAGGAATGTTTCACGTATTTTTTTGGGTATTTTAGTTAAATTAGATAGAGATGAGGTATATCTATAAGTCAATTATGAACTTAGGATAAAATATTTAATTGGGAAATTAATTAAAATGCCCCAAGTTTGAAAATCCGTTACCAAAATGCCCCAAATCTCTTTCAATTTGCCAAAATGCCTTATAATCCCGCGATTGGACCCTCTATTGCGGACCGAGCCCAATTGGCTTGCGATGGGAGCCTGCGATGGAAACATTTGTCCGCGATACACACACAAGATTCCAATTTTTAAGTTTTTGATTTGAAAGTTACATTTCACACCCCTATAATTATTTAGTTAATTTATTTTATACCTTTTATTTTTCTATTTTTCATTTTACACATTCATCATATTAACACATATAATTGTATATTAACTAAAATACGTTAAAAAATACGTTTTAATTTTAACAAGTTACACCATTATAATCGTCTCATCGATACCTTCGAAATGAGCCCAATATTGAATATTTTTTGATTTAATTATATTATACTTATTTAGTTAATTAATTTATACCTTTTAGTTTTTTATTTTTCATTTAATTAATATATGATTATTATGTTAATGTGATAAGAGTGTAAAACGAAAATTGAAAAAGTAAGATGTACCATAAATTAAATAATTAAATATAAGGGTATGAATTATAAATATTAAAAATATTTTTATGTAGTATATATGATTTATAATTAAATAATTAAATCAAAAAATATTCAATATTTGGCTCATTTCGAAGGTATCGAAGAGTCGATTATAATGGTGTAACTTCTTAAAATTAAAACGTATTTTTTAACGTATTTGAGTTAATATATAATTATATGTGTTAATATGATGAAGGTATAAAATGAAAATTAGAAAAATAAAAGGGGTAAAGTAAATTAACTAAATAAATATAAGAGTGTGAAATGTAACATTTAAATCAAAAAATGAAAAATCGAGGACAAGGGGGTTAAAATATAAATTTTCATCGCGGACCAGGGGGTTAAAATGTAAACTTCATCACGGATCAGAGGGTATCGCGGGCATCGCGGGTAAAATTCGAGGGGTGTTTAGTCAGAGTCCGGGATCGCGGGATAAATCGCGAAATTATGGGGCATTTTGCCAAATTCAAAGAAATTTGAGGCATTTTGGTAACGGATTTATCAACTTGGGCCATTTTAATTAATTTCCCTAATTAATTTCCCATATTTATAATTTATTACGAATTTTAGTTATGTATTTTCCGGATATTTAAATGGAAATAGAAATAGAAATGACGTCATTATGTTAGTACAATGTAGGGCATGGATGGGCAGTTTTTTGAGTCATTGCTTACGTAAGATCTAGCTATTATACCAGGTTTGAGTATCTTTAACATATTCTTTAAATTTTTTCTAAAATAAAGAAATCAAAATTATTTAAAAAATTACATTAATATTTAAGAGCATCTCCGATAGTTATGTTATATTTTTTCAAAATAAAGTATCAAAAGTTAAAATCTCAAAAAAACTTGTTTCCAACTCGAACAACTATGTTATTTTAGATATTATAGTATTAATTTAAATATTAAAATAATCAATACATTAATAAAATATTATTTCTCTCTCATTAACCTTTTAATTCAAATGTTTCTTATTGGTAAAAGGAATAAAATATTATTTCTGTTTTCTCTCTTTTCTAATTTTAGTATGGAGATTTTTATCTTCTCTCACATCTTTTCTCTATTTTAGCATACAAAATAGCACAGCCGTTGGACAAAAAATTTGCTAAAATTCTTTTTTTCTTTCTATTTTAGCATAGTTGTTGGAGATGCTCTACCAGATTTCTTATTTTAGAGAAAAAAACATTGATTATAATATTAAAATATATATATATATATATATATATATATATCTTTAACTATGTTTTTAAAAGATTTCTATTGGTTCATCTAGTAATCATTTTGGGGTTATCTCCATATTTGGAGAAAAACTTCTTCACATCTCTTACTTTCTCCATTTTAGAGATAGTTTTGAAGAAACTGTAGAGCAAAGTTATGGCTTAAAATCGACATATTCTCCATTTTTTTCAAAATTGAGAAGCTGTTGGAGATGCTCTTAACACGGTGATTGAGATGGATTATTTAAAATAACTGAAGTTTTTTTAAGAAATGTTTGAATTAAATTATGACGGTATTAAAACGTAATAAATTTAAAAGTTGTTCTTTAGGGGTGTTTGGGATTGCTTACCCGAATACCATCATACGAGTATCGAAGTTTTGAAGAAAACACATAGACACTTATGCTCATACACATTTGCAAGTTTGCAACCAATCTAAAGAGAACATCTCGCAATACTTCTCGATGTTTAAAAGTTCACTAGTTCTATTAGAGTGTTTTTGGTATGTAAACAAGATTGGACAAACATGATAAAATAAGACATGATAGAACAAAACAAGACTGTTTTAAATGTTACGTAAGATAGAACTGGAGAAGACAAGATTGGTAAGTTTATATACACATATTTATTACTAAGTTTCCCTCTTTCTGCCTATGTGGGACATCTTAAAAAAACTAACACTCCGTCTCTTCACCAAGGTTGACATTAAAAAAATCAAAATTAGGTGAAATTAGAAAAATGGCAATGGAGGCTTCTCATGATGCCATGTCATCATGCTAAGGTTTTCCTGTCACATTGTGCCATGTCATTCTCTTGGATTTTGCTTTTATATATATAAAGAAGATTATTACATGAAATGTTTTGTCATGTATAATAAAAAATAACTATTTAACCCATAAATGGATCAAATTTTGTATGAACCTTCAAGCCATATCCTATCCTTTATATAGCCACCCACACTTCCAACTTTTCACTTTTGTCACCAATGTGGACAATGAAGAATCAACAAGATTATTACATGAAATGTTTTGTCATGTAAAGTAAAAAATAACTATTTAACCAAAAAATGGATCAAATTTTGTATGAACCTTCAAGTCATATCCTATCCTTTATATAGCCACACACACTTCCAACTTTTCACTTTTGTCACCAATGTGAGATAATGAAGAATCAACCACAATTCACCATTTGATGAATACTTGATTCTCTTGATGCCACCTCATCAACCATGGATTCTCCTTTTATATAGATAAAGATTTTCGCAAATGTTTGTATGGAATTGTTTTGATTGATTGAAGGTTTTTAATTAGGGGTGGCAAAAAGTGACATAACCCGTCAATCCAACCTGAACCCAACCCAATAGTAGCAGGCTGGGTTGAGATTTTCAACCCATTTAAATTAATGGGTCAACCCGTCTAACCCAATTAATAAATGGGTTGGTTTGAAATTTTTGACCTGATTTCAACCACTGTTCTAAAAAACTCGCCGCACAGCCGCCATGGCACCAAGGCTTGTGTCTCACGCCACGTTAAGCCTGTGGCACGCCATGGCCTAATGCGTCGTAATGCGATATTTGAGTTTTCTTTACGTTTTTAATATCTTATTTGCAAGTTTTTAATATATAACCTAATTTAACTTGTTTATTACTATTTTATATGTTTTTATATAAAATATCATATATGAATTAGAAAATTGACGCCATAAGTCACGCCTTGAAAACGTCATAGCTTCGCCGTGGCTCCTAAGACTTGAGGCTTGGTCTCACCGCCACGCCACGTCTCACGCCATTTAGAACCTTGATTTCAACCCATTTACAACCTGCTTTCAACCCATTTACAACTTGTTTGTAACCCATTTATGACTTGTTTTTAATTTATTAATAATTAAAAAGTTAATAAAAAAATAAATATGATTTCACTAAATTCTAAACAGGACTCCTTCCATTTCAACATTTCGTTCAAACTTTCAAAGTCTAAACTCTCTAAACCCTAGCTGACACTTTCTTCCAGTTCCAGCCAAGAGATTGACGCCGATGCCGACGGCGTCATTCCACGCCTGCGGCCAGCGAGCAGCGACTGCCCTTCCACGCCGACGACTTCCCTTCGACCCTCGTCTCCTCTCCTTCCTTTCTAGTTTCCATTTTCCACGGTAATCTCTATTCGTGAGTCGACCACAATTTGCTTATTCGTGAGTCGGTAACAATTTGCTTATTATGTTTGCTTATTTTGTTTTCATAGTAATCTATTGATAATACATTTAATAATCAGATTACTTGTGAAGTTTATTAATATGGAAGATCATGAGGAAAGTAATACCGAGAGTGAAGTTGGATTCGGTGAAAGTGGAAGTCGTTACTTAAAATTTAGAAACTTATTTGTTTGCTTTGTGGTTGTGTTATTGAAACTTAGAACAATTTATTTCACTTTATGGTTGTGTTTTATTGAAACTTTAAACAATTTATTTGGTTTTGTGGTTGTGACTTGTATATTTGTCATGGAATTATGTTTTAGTTCTTTTTTATTTTATTTAAAGTTTAAAATTAAATGGGTCAATCCAGGTTCAACCCATTTATTAAACAAGTTGGGTTGAGAAAATTATAAACATGTCAACCCGCTACCGACCCGTTTAAGTACCAGGTTAGAGAATAATTATACACATTTATTTTTAGGATGAAAGTAGTAATAAACTAAGGCATACTAAAATAATTATAAAACTTAAAAAATACAAGTGAAAGAAACAAGCAACTGAACTAATAACTGAAACCAATGAAGTAGTTAGGAGCATGCACTTACTAAAACACAAACATAATATTTGGGTATAACCATCCTAAGATCATATGTTCCCTTTTCTTCCTTCATCTCATGTCTTCATGTTTCTTCCATATTTTATACTACATTCAATGTCACCACTTTTTTATTTATTAATAATACTCTAATTAATGGCATATACTATATAAGGGGCTCTTTACCTAATCACTTATTCGGGTAAGTGCTTATCGGTAAAATTCAACAATATCACTTACTTTCCGGGTAAGATTTTAGTCCACCAAAATGGCATTGTATGCAACAATTTAGCCGGTAAGCGCTAACTCTGGTAAGAGCCATCGCACTCACTTACCGGGTAAGACTCTCGGTCCTTGCTTTCGACTCTCGGTCCTTGCTTCCGCTCTTACCGGGTAAGATTCTTGGTCCTTATCACATTCAACTGGTAAGCGAATGTGACTTGGTAAACACTTACCCGGGTAAGCGTTTTGTAAACGGCCCCTAAGTTTTTAAAATATGTATCATAAAACATGTGAAGCATCTCTCATCAAGGATTTTCTAATTTTGCCTAAGTGATGTCTCAATTATTGTAGTGTATTTGATATATGGTATGTATTTAGGATTTTCATGATATGGTAATAAAAATAAAATGTAATTTCACTAGATTAATTGAATATACTGATTATATATATTTTTTGAATCATAAACTAAGCTAGAAAGAAATGTTAGTATATATGGTTTTTTGTTCATTTTACATTCTTCAACTTAAGAATACATGTCCAAATTTCAATTATACAAACATGTTCGTGTTAGGTTCATTTGAGAAGTCTAAATATTTTGAATTTTTTTTTCTCACATAACCAAAACTTCGATGGAATGCAAAAATGGCTATAAATGAAAACTTATTTTAATGGAATATATTTTTGTTACTTAATTTTATTATTTTTTGTAATAAACTAACAATGCTTATAAATAAAATTTATTTTAAAAGTGTATATTTTTAGCGATTGAGTATTTTTTTTTCTTATTAATCTAACATATATTTTTATTTGAATTTATTTTCTTTTTTACATAACCAAAACTTAAATGAAATGCAACAATGGTTATAAATGATAACTTATTTTAATGGAATATATTTTTTGTTATTTAATTTTATTTTTGTTATTTAATTTTATTATTTTTTGTAGTAAGCTAACAATGCTTATAAATAAAACTTATTTTAAGAGTGTATCTTCTTAGCGATTGAGTATTTTTTTTCTTTTTTATTAATCTAACATATATTTTTATTTGAATTTTTTTTTCTCACATAACCAAAACTTAGATGGAATGCAAAAATGGCTATAAATGAAAACTTATTTTAATGGAATATATTTTTGTTATTTAATTTTATTATTTTTTGTAATAAACTAACAATGCTTATAAATAAAATTTATTTTAAAAGTGTATATTTTTAGCGATTGAGTATTTTTTTCTTATTAATCTAACATATATTTTTATTTGAATTTATTTTCTTTTTTACATAACCAAAACTTAAATGAAATGCAACAATGGTTATAAATGATAACTTATTTTAATGGAATATATTTTTTGTTATCTAATTTTATTATTTTTTGTACTAAGCTAACAATGCTTATAAATAAAACTTATTTTAAAAGTGTATCTTCTTAGCGATTGAGTATTTTTTTTTCTTTTTTATTAATCTAACATATATTTTTATTTGAATTTTTTTTACATAACCAAAATTTTAATGAAATGCAATAATGTTTATAAATGAAAACTTATTTTAATGGAATATATTTTTTATTATTTAATTTTATTATTTCTTGTAGTAAGCTAACAATGCTTATAAATGAAAACTTATTTTAAAAGTGTATATTTTTTAGCGGAGTAAAGTTCACTTTTGGTCCTTGACGTTTGTCCACTCTAACATTTTTCGTCCCTGACGTTTGTATTTTCGTAATGTTTTTGGTCCCTCCCGTCCACGCCGTTTAAAACCCTCCGTTAAGTCCAATTAAATGAGGGGTATTATGGTCATTTAATTTTTTTTTTTGCTTTTATAAAAACCATCAAACTCTAGGGGCTTGTTATGTAATTATCTTTAACCCTTTTCCTATTCTTTTTTATTTTTTTCTTGAACCACTTCATCTTCTCCAACAATAAACCCTAAATCAAGACACTAAGAACCCTAAATCAAGAACACATCAAATCCATCTCTCCTCCTCCTCGCCTTCCATATCCCAGAATCGCCCTCGCCTTCCATATCCCCCTCTCTCTCTCTCTCTCTCTCTCTATATATATATATATATATATATATATATATATATATATATATATATATATATATACCTGCAAATGTTAAATACACACATGGTTTTAACATAAAACATAAACAAATCTTGATGTTTGAAATCCAAGAATTAGAACTCGAATCTTTTTGGGAGATGGAAGGTTTATCGAATTTGACTTGATTTTATCAACAAATCATGATGTTTTTTTCATGTGGGTATTGTGTTTCAGGTATTGTAATGGGGGCATCAGCATCATCATAGTCTTTTTCTCCATTCTTTCTCCGCCACCAACAGCCCTGGAACGTGCTGAGATACTGATGAAATAATCTGAGGATGAAATAATCTGAGACATTTGAAATAATCTGATGGTCTTCCTCCATTCTTTTTCTCCATTCTTTCTCCACTCGATGGCCTTCCTCCTCTTTCTCCATTCTTTTGGAGCGAAACCTGATGAAATAATATGAGATTTGCGATTCAGATTTGCGATTTTGGTTTACATCCATGGGTTTTGGTTGATTCAGATTTGCGATTTTGAGTTAACTTATGGTTCTTGATTTAAGGTTTTGTTGAGTTAACCCTAAGATGAACACATCAAAGTAGGTTTGTTGTTCTTGATTTTGGGTTCTTAGTGTTCTTGATTTTGGGTTTATTGTTGGAGAAGATGAACATGGTGAAGTGTTCTTACTTCTTAGTGTTCTTGATTTAGGGTTAATTACATAACAAGCCCCTAGAGTTTGATGGTTTTTATAAAAGCAAGAAAATAAACAAAAGAGGTTAAATGGCCATAATACCCCTCATTAAATTGGATTTAACGGAAAAGATAACAACCGTTAACAGGAGGGACCAAAACCGTTACGAAAATACAAACGTCAGGGATCATATGCACCTTATTGAAGTTCAGGGACAAAAAATGTTAGAGTGGACAAACGTCAGGTACCAAAAGTGAACTTTACTTTTTTTTAGCGATCGAGTATTTTTTTTCTTTCTATTCTAACAATCAATAATCAATATATATCAATATTTAAAACTTTAAATCAATGAGAAACCGTCATTGGCCTTTATCTAAATATTTTATCTTACTTATATTCATATACACTGTTAGTATACACCATGCAATGCACGGTGCCGTTACCTAGTATTTTAATAAATTACAATCACACTTTTTTTACTAAATGTCATACCAAAATTGTAATTAATTAAATAATATTTATATAATATGTTTTTATTCAGAAATAAAATAATTATTTAAATTTTTTTAAAAAGTATATAAAAGTAATTAAAGAAAAGTGAAAAGGAAAACATAATCAGCTTAATATTGTTTTATGAGTTTACAAACATACAAGAATAATTAAAGTAGGGAAATTAATTAAAATGCCCTAAATTTTTTTCATTTTGCAAAAATACCCTAAATACCCGCGATGGATCCCGCGATCGCGGGCTAGGGCTGACGTGGCACGTATTTTGGCCACAAATGCCCCGCGGAGCCCCTCAACTTTGGCCGTGGTGCACTTTTGGTCCCTGCCCGCGATCGCAGCCCGCGATGGACCAAAAATTTACACTTTTGGTCCCTGAAAATTTACACTTTTGGTCCCTGAAAATTTACACTTTCAGCCCCTGTACTTAGACGAATCTTTCATGCTTTTACTGTTTTTTCCACAATTATTGTACTTTGAAGACCGATTTGTGGTTGAAATTCATTGGCATGTTTGAGATTTCATCCATAAATATCAGTGAAATGCAATTCATAATTCACACCATTCCATCCTTCTTTCTTGCTTTCTTTCACTTGCTTTCTTTCATCAGTAACCAAATGGCATCGTCATCTAACCCATCGTCTACACCTGAAGGAATGCCACCTAGACTCAAGAAGGCGATAGCAGCAAAGGAAAAGGAGATAGACCAACTGACAGAAGAGTGGAAACAGATTATCGCCAGGAAGAAAGTCCACTTGACAAGGATCGAAGTGGAAGAAAAGGAGATCAAAAGGATGAAAGGGGATATAAAAGATAGGGAAGCTCGTATTCGTCGAGAAAAAGAAGAAATTCACCATTGTACGCAAGACTTCGCAATTCTTCAAGCGAAGATAAGCGATAAGCAAAGTTGGATTGATCAAACTAAAGCAATTTTTCAGTAGGTGGTGGTACGGGTGTTGCTTTAGTACTTTGTTGTTTTGTATTTTTTTTACTGTGTTGTTGTTTGTATTTTTTTGTTTTTTGTATTTTTTTACTGTGTTGTTGTTTTGTATTGTTTTACTGTGTTGTTTGTATTTTTTTTGTTTTGTATTTTTTTTACTGTGTTGTTGTTTGTATTTTTTTGTTGTTGTTAATTTCTCTGAAAAGTAGTTTTTAAGCCGCTGAACCACGGTTAGATTGGATACATCATGCAAGGTCAAGTCAGAGGTTACCTCATTCGGATAAACAAACATGGGGTTTTGTTTGTTAATGATGCTGGATTTTGGTAGCCGTACTCTATCCACGTGGGCCTACTCCTCTTATAGAATATATGACAACCCTCAACTCATTTGCTAAAGTGTGTGCGGGTTGTGGTACCCAATGGCCATACGTGGTTGCAAAAGCAGAAAGATTGAAGATGAAGAACATGTTGGATGAAATACAAACTAGCTGTGTTATCAATGTTCATTTAAAAACATATGTATGTGTGTATATATCTAATATGAATATATTTATCATTTACAAACTAGTTGTGTTATCAATGTTCATTTAGAAGCATATGTATGTGTGTATATATATCATTTACAAATCAGTGTTTAGATCAACAGTATCATATGTGTTTGTTCCATATGGTTCAAGCTGTGACGGGCCCGGGGTGTGACTGACAGAATGTCTCCTTGGCACGGTTGAAGGGGCGGGATTTGGACACTCTCCACGAGTGTGTCCTACGCATTGGCACCGAGTACATCTTCGTTGTATCGAACTTTCACCACGTGATGGACGTCGGTCGTTCTTTCTCGGTCTCCCGGCCCTGTTCTTATCCATTAAAGGTGGATAGCATGGTGGAAGCGGGTCGGGTGGATACACCCATGCTGCAGGGGGTCCAGCTGTGTTTATTACCTCCACGTATGTTTTCCGGTAATATTCGGACGTGAAGAAAGGTACAGTCAAGTCGCTGCAATCTGTACGACCCATATATCTTGCTGCAGCGATGGCATGGCCGCACGGTAACCCAGATTTATCCCATTCGCGACACGAACAAAGGTGGTCTTCCATATTCACAATCGCGTGAATATAGTCATCATGCACCTCGTACTTCCCATACCCGATTGCTCTTACCGGCCATGTCGCCGCACGACGCGCCCTGTACTGAACGATATTCTCCGCCGTTGGTGTGAGTGCATTTTTCATCTCAGCTCCTTTTAGGCGTCGAATTTGGTACCACTCTTGTTGAAAGGCCCGAAAGTAGTCCATAAGATTAACAATCGGACATCTACGCGCAAAACGGGAGAGTGCATTCACAGACTCTGCACTATTCGAGGTCAGAATGTCATACCGTTGTCCAGGAAATGGGCCGCGGACCACCTCTCCGGTCCAGCTTCGTCAAAGACTTTGGCTGCTTCCTTGGCACTGTATCGTAGCATATTCATGTACTTGTTAAACTCCAGATCCGTATATGCTCTGCATGCCGCCCAATAGACATCCTTGTAGGTGGTAATACGTTTGTCCTTGGATTTGGCGTTCATCTCCAAATGTCGACAACATATGGCGTGAGGGGCGTTTGGGTACATGGCAGAGATTGCGGCGCTTATGGAAGGAGCCCTGTCAGACATAAACACCAACCCTTGCGGGTCTCCGATAGCTTGTCTCAACATGGACATAAACCAAGTCCACTCGTCCCCGGTTTCAGACTTGCCTACGCCAAAAGCTACTGGAACGATAGAGTTATCCCCGTCCATGGCAACCGCCAGGAACATCATACCCAAGTAACGGCCCTTTAAATGGGCTGCGTCTATTATCAGGACACGACGTAGATTTGCCAGAAATGTGCGGATCTGCAAAAACATAGGTGGTTTTCATTTGTAAATGTTATAGTTTATAATGTGTAAACATATGACGTGTTAAAATACGTACCGCGGGTCCAAGGGCCACGAAGCACATCTCAAACCGTCCACGTGAATCGGTCCGTAGCTGCGTGATAGTACCAGGGTTCTGCAGCTGCAAATTATATAAATATGTCGGGAGTCGTTCATAAGACTCCTCGAACGTGCCTCTCACCATAAACAGTGCATGGCATCGCGCACACCACGCTTGGTGGTAATCAATCGTGACGCCGAACTGCCGGTGAACGTCGTGGACGATGTCCTTTGGACGCAATGACCTGCTAACATCAAGAAATTTATTTTTTAGGATCGCACCCAAAGTCTTTTTGCCGGCTTGTTTGTGGTGGGTATTAAGTTGCGTCCTCGTACAAGTGTGTACGTCGTGCAACTTTTTAATCATTATCGCCCCTCCTTTGGGACCCGTGTGAATCGCGTACAACCTCCACTCACACTTTTCTCTGGCACATTTAACTACGTATCTGCTTTTGTCAGATGACCGCACGTGACTTTGGAAACCCTCTTCCAAGAACTTGAGTCCGATCTGACTTGCCAAGAGATCATTCGAATCGAATATCTGACCTGCTTTTAACCTTTCACTGCGAATATAAGGTGTAGGTACGTAGGTTTGTATCTGGGTATGGGAGTCTGGAAGAATAGGGGGCATATCAAAAAAGTCATTTATCTGACTACATGATTTTCTACTAGGGGTATATTCTTCGTGATCATCATTATCGGTGTCTGATCTGTCTATTTCAGAATTACCCGTTCTGAAAACGTGGGTTTCGTCATCAGCAACTCCAGCAGTACGCCCTTCGTGTGGTTGTGGTGGTTGTTGTTGTTGAGAATCAGGCTGCTCTATTTGGAGGTCTTCGTCGTCGTCACTGTCGTCATCACCGTCGTCGTCACCGTCGTCATCACCGTCGTCGTCACCGTCGGATACGCCGGGATACACAAAAAGTAATGGGGGCCTTTCTGAATCGACTGCAAGGTGCAGAAAAGTAGAGATATCCCCATCGTTGGATAAATCCACAAATGACCCATCGCCATTTTTAAACACTAACTTGCAAACATCAGAAGAGTTGATTCCACATTTTTGCATATCGTATGCAAGAAATTTCTGATAAGTATAGTTTACTGACACTTTTACACCATGCTTAGATTTATAAGCAAAATTCCACTCATTGTTATCTTGCTCCCATTCACCATCAAAACAGAAATATAGCTTAGCTTTTGCAACAGATGAACTCATTTTTTCAGTAGTATCTCAAACACAAAATATTGCAGAAAGAAATCAAGAAAGAAGTATGAAATCGGTGTGTGGATTATGGATTGCATTTTACATCTATTTATGAATGAAACAACCAACATTGATGACAACCAATCTCTCATTTCATCCACAAACTAGTATTCCAAAAACACTGATTTAACATTGATGAAAACATGCCAATGAATTTCAACCACAAATCGGTCTTCAAAGTACAATAATTGTGGAAAAAAACAGTAAAAGCATGCAAGATTCGTCTAAGTACAGGGGCTGAAAGTGTAAATTTTCAGGGACCAAAAGTGTAAATTTTCAGGGACCAAAACTGTAAAATTGGCCCATCGCGGGCAGGGACCAAAAGTGCACCGCGGCCAAAGTTGAGGGGCTCCGCGGGGCATTTGTGGCCAAAATACGTGCCACGTCAGCTGGATCCCGCGATCGCGGGTATTTAGGGTATTTTTGCAAAATGAAAAAAATTTATGGCATTTTGGTAACAGTTAGTCAAACTTATGGTATTTTAATTAATTTCCCATTAAAGTAATACTTGAATCTGTGCCACTGTTGATGCAATGATATATTATACTTATTGGTTTGGATTAATTTCTATAAGCAAAGATTTAGTGCTAACTTTTATTTACATAAGAGTGTGGCTAATGGGCCGTTTACTTAATCGCTTACCCGAGTAATTGTTTAGCGGTAAAATTCAATATTATTATCTACCTCTTGGGTAAGATTTCAGTCCACCAAAATGGCATCGTATGCTACAATTTAGCCGGTAAGCGTTAACCGTGGTAAGAGTCGTCGCTCTCGCTTACCAGGTAAGACTCTTGGTCCTTGCTTTCGACTCTCGGTCCTTGCTTCCGCTCTTACCGGGTAAGATTTTTGGTCTTTGTCATATTCATCCGGTAAACTAATATGACTTGGTAAGCACTTACCCAGGTAAGCATTTTATAAACGACCCCTAGTCAATTCAATGTTATTGCATTAGTTTTGTGTCGATTTTGCTTTAGACGTGGTTTCAATTTGATAGTAGTTAGAATAATGTGTAGATTTGGTGCAACTTTTGTTTACATAAGAGTGTGGTAAGTCACTTCAAACGGAGTATTATATAAATTATGACTATCTTTTTTGAAAAAGTTAAAATCTAGCTAATAACTTTTTTGTTTCATTCAAATTTTCATTTTGGAGACCACTTTTCAAAATAGACATTTGAGTTGTATCATATTGTAACATTATTAAGGCTTAGGTGGATGTAGTGAAAATCTCATCTTCTTTTAGTTCGAATCCAGGCGTTGACAAAGTGCTTGTCGCCATGGAGGTTCACCTGTGATCACTTAAAGCCATTCATGATCACCCAGGGATTATTCGGTATGTGTAAACTGACTCAAAACCCCACGGTTACCTTAAAAGAGTGCTAATGTGACATAAATGATACTTTTCAGCTTGATATTTTTTGAGATGACGATATTTTCACATCTTTTCATGTGAGCCTCCTTGTTATAACATACAAGTAGAGTAACTTTGTTTAGAGTGTTTTAATATGTTCACAATTTTTTTTTTGCAAGTTTTAATTTCACATGTATTTTTGCATTAGCTAAGATCGATAATGTATCTGAGTTTCCCCTTTTTAAGTGATTTAGGGGGCGTTTGGTTCATTTTAAGGAATGAGAATGAGAATGAGAATGAAAATGAAAATGAAAATGCAGAAGAATGGGAATAGAAATGAGCATTCCATTGACGCTGTTTGGTTAAACCAATATAATTAATAAAAAATGTTTTATATAAACTTTTTAATACAAATATGTGACGTCCGACGTGAAAATAAAAAATATTTTTCATTCAACGTCGAGAAATGAAGGGACGTATGAGAAAAAATGATTAAGCGGGAATAAAATTTTCATTCCCCCCGATTTGTTTAGGAATGGAAATTAATGGATTTAGGGTAATGATTTCATTATATTATATCAAACCAAACAACCGTTTTTATTATCATTCTCATTCCTTACCCCTCAATACTCCCAACCAAAAACCCCTTAATTTTAGAAAGAAAAGGAGTGGTAGGTTGTGTAAAAAGGAATGTTTGATATTTGGATATCGTAGTGGTCAAATAATGGCCACAACCCACCCTTCAATGCCGACGCTCCAAATTATAAATGGTTACATTGAGTCTGGTCTAATGCGGGACTGATTGAGATCGGTTATGGTCCAAAGGTTCGGTAGCTGTTGTGAAAAACTTTATGAAGTTTCAAGCCTTGGACAAGCTTGTTCCCGACCGGTTTTGCATGGGACCAGTTTTCAAGAAATTCTAAGTTTTATTTAGTTATAATACTAGTATTTCATGATCTTTTACGAAATTTTCAAGATTTCTTTAACTAAATGTATTATTTAAAATGTATTTCAATACTAAACTTCAAAACGCATAATTAAAAAAAAGGGAAATTAATTAAAATACCCTAAGTCCAACTTCGTGTTACCAAACTGTTTGCATGGTTTTCAACACTATCATTTGGTTTATAAGGAAAGAGTGTGAGGAGTTGACAAGCTCCTTGCATGGTTTTACTCCAACACCTACCCGCGCGCAGGGGGGGGTGCCGATTGACGATTTCGCAAGCTAAAATCGTCGAACTTGTGTGCGAGCGCGACATGCGGACACGAATGCAGCTCCAAAATCTCGTGCTCACGCAGCTCGGTTTTGCTAAAATTTCTTTTTAACAGTTTGTATTTTTTTTAACTGAACAAAGACACAAAAAACAGGGACCAAAAATGTAAATTTTTTTTGGCCTATCGCGGGCCCATCGCGGGCAGGGACGAAACTTGCCAACGCGGGCAAAGTTGGGGGGCTTCGCGGGGCTTTTGGCCGAAACAGTTTGCCACGTGGGCCTGGGCCCGCGATCGCGGGGCCAATCGCGGATTTTTTGGGTACTTTGTAAACTGTGAGAGATTTTGGGTATTTTGGTAAGAGATGGTCAAACTTGGGGTATTTTAATTAATTTCCCTAAAAAAACATTAATAACCTTTTTTCTTAATGTAAATAAGTTTTTTTTGACAATTAGGTCAGACCTGAGACTAGACTTGAGACAAGCCAGATAGGACGGCGACTAGTTACCAAACTTGAGATAAGTTCTAGGATTTTTGGCAAGGACTGGCTGACCCGATCTGGGATGGGCTCGACCTGGTTTGAAATTTTTGGCCATCTCTAAGCCAAACTAAGACCATCCACTACAATGCATTTTCTAACATCATTTCTTAATTGTCATGTCAACTTTAGAGAGTATCTACAAATGAGCATCCGTTACAACGATTTCTTACCAATTTCTTAAATGACGCCTCATGTCTTCTTTATGATAACTTAATATCAAAAGTCTATTAATTAAATGTTATTATAAAATAAAAAAATTAGTTAAATAAAATGTTTTATCTTAATTTCTAGAGTTAAATGCAAATTTGGTCCTTGTGGTTTACAAAAATTAACGACTAATGTCCCTCGAAGGCATTTTTAACTAACAAGGTCCCTCTACTTTCAGCTTGTATAACACCCAAGGCCCCTCTTATTAACACTGTTAAATAAAATGAAGTTAAGAAGGGGTAATCTCGTCCATTCACTTTTCCCATCCCTTTAGATAAGAGTTAGATTTATACTTGGTCCTTGTGGTTTACAAAAAATAACAACTAACGTTCCTAAAAAACATAGATATAAGTATGGATACAATCCGTTGTTTGATAAAAAAAATCATATTGAATATTTAATCTACACCAAAACCAAAAACTTAGAAAGATGTTAGATGATGATCCAAAACTTAACTAATGATATATATATATATATATATATATATATATATAATATTTGGTTCAAACATATTAATTCATGTATGATGATTTATTCGCTAAACATATCCAAAAACTCTAACGACTATATCTTCCATCACTTTTATTAGTTTATTACAAACCTAAATGATAGTGGCCTAGAACCTCAAGACTTTTAGAGTTCCATCACTTCTAAGGCCATCAGTACCCCATGGACAGCATCTTTCAAAGATTCCACTCCACATCAGCGCCACATCAGCTTTTCTTCCATCCCTCACTCGATCCCTAACGATCCCTAAACACCCGTACCCCATTTCCTCAAACCCTTTTGCCACCTCATTTATTTTAATTCTTTTATTTATACATTTAATTATTTAACAAAATAAAAATATTTATATATTTTTTAATAAATAAAAATAAGATAAATAATAAAAATTAAAATTCATATCATTCATTAAAAATAAAAATTACAAAATAAATTTAAAAATCTACTCTTCGTCATTGTTGGGAACTTGGATACGCCAAATATGTTCGACCAAATCCGACCGAAGGTTATTATGAGTGTCCCGGTTTATGACTTCTTGAACATTTGTCGCGCGTTGTGTCTCACTGATTTGGCTTTCGATATCATTCATGAAAAAGTCGTTTTCCACGTCACCACAAATAGCATGGTTTTCGTCTTCGAGTATCATATTGTGTAATATGACACAAGCGTACATAATGTTTCTCAATATTTCCGGTTCCCATCCGCGTGTCGGGTTATGAAGTATATGCCAACGTTGTTTAAGCACGCCAAAAGCTCGTTCAACATCTTTACGTGCGGATTCTTGCGCGGACTTGAACTTTTGTCGTTTAAGGTCTTGTGGGCACGTAAATGATTTTACGAAAGTAGCCCATTCCGGATATATCCCATCCGTTAGATAATATCCGTGCTTGTAGGTGGCTCCATTCACCTCAAAAGGGCACTCGGGTGCTTTTCCATCATATACATCGTTGAAGATGGGCGACTGATTGAGAACATTGATGTCGTTGTTGGAACCGGCAACACCAAAGTATGCGTGCCAGATCCATAGATCATGAGAGGCCACTGCTTCTAGCATGATTATCGGGTGCTCATGATCACCTCTCATGAATTGACCTCGCCATGCATTCGGACAATTTGCCCACGCCCAATGAGTACAGTCTATTCTGCCGAGCATGCCGGGAAATCCGTGTTTAGCTTCATGCGCGGCGTACAACTTCTGAATATCAATAAAAGTAGGCTTGCGTAAATATTTTTGACCATACAGTTCAATAATACCTGTGCAGAATTTGTACAGACAATCTCGTGACGTTTTCTCTCCCATACGGATGTACTCGTCAAGTGCGTCAGCAGCTACTCCATACGCCAATTGCCGAATAGCGGAAGTACACTTTTGTATCGGAGAAAAACCTTGTTTACCTAACCCGTCAAACCGAAGTCTAAAATACGGATACCCTACTTCTAAATCTTCAACTATTCGTTCGAATAGTTGTCTGCTCATCCTAAACCGCCGCCTAAACATATCCGGTGTATAAATCAGGTTGAGGCCAAAGTAGTCCCGCATAAGTCGCTCGTTTGCAGTTACTCGACCTCTTTCAATGTTTGCGTCCCTCTCTCTTGTTGACGATGAGGCGGTGCTACCATACAGCGATTGTGCAGTATGTTGAAAAATTTCCCTTTGTAGATTCAACAACTCGTCGGTGTCTACGGATGATGATGATGCGGTTGGTGAACCGGGTTGTGGCGAATCCATATTGTTTAAAATATAGAGAATGGAAGAGTGTTTGAGAGAGTTTGAGAGGTGTGAGAAATAAGAGGTTGAGAGAATTTGAGAGGTGTGAAAAATAAGAGGTTGAGAGGTGTGAGAAATAAGAGGTTGAGGGTTAAATATATAGTGGGATTAAATTGAGAAAAATAATTTTTTTTTACAAATAGCCGTTCAACGGTTACATTTTTAAAAATTTAATTAAAATTTTTTTTTAAAAACCTTCGGGATGATCCGGGATCCCATCCCCGGAATCATCCCCGCCCCGCCATCCCCGCATGACCCGTACCCCATTCCCGCCCATCCCGAGCCCATCCCGAGCCCCATCCCGTACGCGGTACCAAAGGCCTAATGCACTTTTATTAGTTTTCTTTTTATTTACAAACCTACACGACACTTTCATCACTTCTAATTTACTTTTATTAGTTTTTTACTTACAAACCTATATGAGAGTTTCTTTAAGTTCTTTTACTTTCCAATAGGAAACCAAAGTGAGTGTCATCATTCAACATCTTTTTAAGTCTTGGGTTTTTGTGTAGATTAGATATTCAATATGATTTTTTTAAACAAGGTATTGTGTTCATATTTATATCCATGTTTTTTAGGGATGTTACATGTTATTTTTGTAAACCACAGAGACTAAGTATAAATATAATTCCTTATTTAAAGGAATGGAAAAGTGAATGGACAAAATTACCCCTTCTTAACTTCATTTTATTTAACAGTGTTAATAAAAGGGACCTTGGTGTTATACAAGCTAAAAGTAGAGGGACCTTGTTAAAATTCCTTCGAGGGACCTTAGTCATTAATTTTTGTAAATCACAAGGACCAAATTTGCATTTAACTCTAACTTATAAAATGTTTTCATGAATAAATAAAGTTTATCATTATACATTAAAAATTAAAGTTTTCAATGTTTTGTATGGTTTTAATTTATTTACGTATTTTGATTTAAAAACAAAACTTTTATTAAACACATAAAATCTAATGAATGTTAAAGCATTAATTTAAACACGTAATGTTTATTAAGTTTAAACACATAATGTTTATATTTTGCATTTCTTATTATTGTTAATATATTAATATTAAATTTATAAAAGATAGAATATAACGTTGAACTTAATAAATTATTTATACCGTTTTTATACCAAAATATTCTTTAATAAACAATTCATGCTTTTTTCATAAACGTATCATAAGAGCATCTCCAATAGCTTCCTCATTTTGAAGAAAATGAAGAATATGAGAATTTTGGGTTGTGTTTTTTTGCTCCAACGACTTCCCCAAAACTATCTACAAAATGGAATCTTTGAAAATAAAGTTAACCCCCAAAATGATTACTAGATGAGAGAACCAATAGGAATCTTTGAAAATAAATATTTAGAAAGAGAAATAATATTTTAATAGATGAATTGAATATTTTAATATTATAAACATTGTTTATTTCTCCAAAATGGGAAATCTGATGAAGATAAATGTAATTTCTTTTGAGGATTTTGACTTTTAGTTCTCTATTTTAGAAATTTTTTAAAGAAGCTGTTGGAGATGCTCTAAAACAATAAAAAATATTGTGACATACAACAATTTTTTATTAAGAAATTAGACTACATACCTTTTTATATTATTTACCATCACCTTAGCAAAAACTGCTACCGTTAAACATTACCAATTACTAAAAGCTAATTTTTTTAATAAAAATCATATTCACAACAACTAAAATCAAATGTGGTACTAAAGTTTTTTAAGCAATATTTTTAGTGGATGGTCCAAGTATCTTTTCTCTTTCAATGTGTTTTCATGTGAATATCTAATTAGATGGCGTATTCCCTTTCCATTTTAATATGTCATTTAATATAAATAGTAAAAAATTGAGTTTCTATCAAGGTTTAAAATGGCGTAAGGCGTGGTGGGACGACAAAGTCAAGCCTTAAGCCTTACATGCCACAAAAAGGACGCGATGTTCTTCAAGACGTCACATAAGGCGGCAAATTTGTATGTCAAACATAAAATTATATATATCTATTACTACCTTAATATTGGTTTTGGTCAAAACTCTTAAATACACATCTTAAAGCATGATGTACAACCATTTTATGCATAAAACTTCAAAATCTCTTAAATACAACTTGGTTTGCATGAGGTACAACTATTCAATGCACCACTATCAAAACCAAATGTTCAAAGTGTGCTTCCAGACCGTACTTCCTTCCCTCACAGTCTTCTTCTTCCCTGTTTCACGTTTCACCTCTGCACCATAACCGGTTTAGGTAGCTTTTTGGTTCAATTTCTTTGGTCAACAGTTGTTTTATCCTTGTTTCTGCTACCTGCTACCTCCTTCTACCTGCTACTTCATTTGTATTCTTCAAAGTTGCTTTATCCCGCCATTTCATACTCCCAACTCCCAAGATTTCAAAACTTTTAAAAGATTATTCACGCTTCCATTAAATTTCGTCAGGAGCAAATTTCATTTAAATTTGAATGTTCCTTGTTCCATCGTTGTCGTTCTAAAAAAACCCTAAAACGATCGTTGCCCTCGAAAGGTTCGCATCGGAAACCTTCGTATGTGGTTACACCTCCCCCCTCTTTCTCGTTTACCATTTCTCTCGATTCACATATCTATCTAGAGAGAAAGAGACTGAGGTACCTAAATCGCTCGGTTCATCCAGAAGCGTCGATGATACCGTCGAATCCTACTCCAGATTCTCCAACGGTTCATCCAGAAATCGTTCCCCAAGTACTTGAGGTACCTAAATCGCAAGCTGCTCTATTTTATTTGAGCTTTCGGTTTTTTTTGCTGTTGTGGTTTCATCTTCTTCTTTCTTTGTAAATTCGTGGGTATGCATCAGAGGGTTCTTACAGTGTGGGTATACATATGTATCTGGTTACCTTTTATGTGCTATTTTCGAGTTGGTTCTAAGATGATCTTCAAACATTTAATAGCTTTACTAATTAGGGCGAATGGTTTTTCAACTTCCAAGAAGACTAACAAATCTTTGGTAAGGTATGATTTTTATACTTTTTCACAAGTTTATTTGATTTTGGGGGGATTTTGATGGATTTACGATAGTGTGGTTGTATTTGTTCTTCAGATTGTTGCTTTATGGAACCCAATGAACATCTGTAAAGGTGAGATCTCACTCTATTCTGTTTAAAAGGTGTTAAATGTGTTTTGACTTGTATGTTTGAAAAATTGCTACTTTTGTATCGCATGGAGCATTTCAAGACCTAACTTCTATCTTGACATCCAATTCGACTCTTTTTTTCTTGAATTTGAATCATATGCTTACACGACCCTTCATCTACTTTGTATTAGCAAAATATAAAATCACCTTCCGAGCAAAGATCGATTAATAATATCCAAGTTTGATTGTTTTTGTATGTTTTTACTTTGCATATGCTTGACTACAATATACCTAGAGGTAAGAATAGTTGCTCTATTTTCTTTCACTTGTTTGATTGCAAGTCATTTTGTTGTATTTACGTTCAATCGGTGATACTGGATTACAACCCACTCACATGAGATTCAAGTTTCTACATTGATGCTTCTATAATACATTGCTCAACATGTGCTTGATAGTGAGGATCTACCACAAACTGAGTTAGCTAATTCTGTTCTTCTCTTTTACGACAACCCCATGTATATTTTCAAGAATTCTTTATCAATTAATGAGCTTTTTTTCTGTTGCAGACCATGGCAGGAGCGGAGAAAGAAGAACCAGATGGATTTTTATTGTTTCATTATGCCCCTTCCTGTTTATATAGCTTATTTTCAGCCACATATGGATTTTTATTGTTCTCAGCTGTTGTGTTGGTTTCAGTCCTGGTTTAGCTGCTATGCTTAGCTGTTGGTTCAGAGATTTAAAAATCTTTTGTAATGTACACAAAGGTAAGTTTAACTTTTGGCATCAGATTGGTGTTTTGTTGTTGTTCTGTTCCTTTCGTTTTGCATATGTTTGTTCTAATCAGATATTGGTTTCTATGGAGCTATATAGTTTACTGCTTTATTGATGCTGCTCCTGATCAAAATTACACGAATCATTGTTCTCTTTTACTTGCAATGGTTTTGGATAGATATTGCCCAACTCAGTTTTGGAATTAACTTTATCATTTATTGATTTGTTGTACTTGTAAGTTGTTTCTGATTTTTTTAGGGAGAAGCTTGAAGCCTTTCTTCTTCATGCTATAGGAAGTGGTGTGGTATGTGATGGTGCCCTTGCACAGGATTTGAATCAAGCATCAACATTTTGGCATATTCGTGTGGTTTGCAATCACACTATAAATTTGTTAAGTATTTGAATCAAGCATCATCATTTTAGCATATTCGTGAGGTTTGCAGTTATTTATGGGCTATGGAGCTTTTTTATAGTCATAGTTAAACTCATTGTGAATTGTGTTTATTGTACCTTTTTAATCTTTTAAAGGCTTCCAACAGTTTATTTTTTGTATTTATGTTAATATGAGAAGTTACTCCTTCTAAGTCCATTGTAATTTCCATTTGTTCAGTCATGAATTTCAATTTTTTGAACGATTACCGAATATACGGGTTTGAAAACTGACACTCCTACAAATGTTTAGATATCTTGTCAATAAACTATATTTTATTGTAGTCTATGATCTGTGATTACACCACACAAACCTATAAAAATAAAACTGAAACATGATTGACAAATGACTTATTGGCTTCTTAACTGTGATTTACCCGCGCTGCATCGCACGAGTACACAACTAGTATATATATACATATATGTTTTCTATATATATATTTTTAAGATAATGATATTAAAAAATATATACATAATTTTAGAAGAAAAAAACATATAGATTATTATTATAAAATAGTTTTTGATTGAACATTTAAAATAGAACTTAAAAGGTAATTTTACAACTTCGTTTTAATCGTGATTCCATAACGTTTATGAATTTTTGAAACTGTGAGTGACGTGATTAGATAAATCCATAAAAGTAGAAAACGTAAAGTTAAAGAAAGTGTATAAACACAAAAGATAAAAAATTAAAAAAATATTTTTTTGGAAAAAATCACATTTTAGAAAAAAAACACGCGCCGCTGCACGATATGGCGCGCCTCAAGGCGTCATGACGCGAGTCACGCCTTACAAAACGCCATGAGCCATTTCGTAACGACGGAGACGCGTCTTACGACATATCGTGCCATGACGCGCCTTTTTGAACACTGGTTTCTATGCATAATATCAAAATATGTTTCGATGTTGACATGTTTAAGGCATTGTTTGGCAAAAAAAAAGGTTAACTTATAAACTAGTGTATTTTTTAGGTACATGTTCGGATGATAATAAGCTAGCTTATAAACTAACTTTTTGAAAACTCTATTTGGAGTAGTTTTTGAGTAGGTTTTTTGTGAATATTCCAATATTTCCTTCATTAATATTAATTATTATTTATTAACTATTATTATAGATAAATATTAGATTTTTAAACTTAATTATTATTAATTAATATTAACTGAAATATATTCAATTAAATTTAAATTATACATTGATGTTAATTTTTAATTATTTAGAGTTACTATTAATCATATAAATTATTTATATTTATTTTTAATAGTAATCAACATATTTTTATTATCAATTACTATTATTTTTAATTATTATTTGATTATTTTTTCATATCATATATAACGGTTATTTAAAATCATAAGTTAATATATATTTTTTCTAAAACTTGTTTTAACAAATCCAAAATTTTTAGTATATATGTAATAATAAATTTTAAATTCTTTTAATTAAAATGTTATATTATTTAATTTTTCTTACTACATTGGTTGTATTAATTAACCTATTATTTTGTTTTAAATTTATTTTAATTATATAATTAAATATTGTACTAGTTGATAATATTTTGCATGTCATTTTTGGTCATTTTACATGTTTATAAGCTAATTTTTGTCAAACATGATTTCTTTATCAGGTAACTTATCAGGTACCAGCTAGCTTACCAGGTACCAGCTAGCTTATCAGCTAGTTTGCTAAACATAGCCTAAGAAGTATGCTTATCTTTCATTTCTGCGACAGCTACCAGCTACCAGCTACCAGCTACCTCTTCGTTACTTTTCCACCCGTCCCTCTTTTATTTACACGTGGTTAAATGTGACCTGACTAGTACTTTAAAAACATACATCCTCAATCCATAACAATTGACAATAAAAGAGGCATCCCCTTTTCACCTCTCAAACACCCTAAAAATAGGGTAAAATAAAACCTGTGGAATTACGGAAAATGTACGAGCTAACATAGACAAATCACCCAACAAAGGGGAATAATATTATGGTGTTTACATTACAAAGAAAGGAGCGAAATAAAAGCCAACAACCTAATAATCTAAACTATCAAGTCTTAGATTATATTCGGGTGTTGCCACTTTGCTACCAAAAATCGTGATCAAAAGTCTAACATAACGCCTCTATGTACTTCCAAAATGGCTATCACCCTTCATGACTCTTCGCTCAAACCCGAGGAGCCCCACCACCCGAATGTCCTGATCAACACATCCATTAAGAAGAAGTGTCAGGATAAACCTAAATGAGAATTTTAACTTAATAGATAGTAATAAAAATGTGGTGAAGTGACAATACGAAAACGGAGTACAATCCTTGGGTGGAAGCCATTAGATACACAATACCTCAAGTGTTGACGGGGAGACCCGTTAGCCAAAAGCAATGACATAAAACAAAATAGCTACATGTCACATTAGTAATATCAATCACATGGTATTACATATACGGAATCAAGCACAACCCCGAAAAGTCTATTGCTTATGAGTCCCTAATTTCAACCCCTCTAGGTCTATACATTGGGTCACCCAATTCCACAAACAATTAAGCACATTAGAATTACATCTTACTACTCATGAGACGAGACCCGACCATATAGGCCCACATCTCACTTATCATGAATCCGCATGCCTATTCCGTGCTACGATGTGGAAAACTAGCGTTCCACACCGTGTATAAAGACTCTAGTGCCTATGGATCCATTACACACAAACTTACTATACCATAACTTTCATATAATCCAACAATAATAACATCATAAGGTTAAACTTAATGACAACATTAAAGCATACTTCTCTATTTTAGAAATGCAAACATGGGACTTCAACATTTGGTTATAAAATACAATAATTTCCAAAGCTAAGGTTTGGACCTCATTTCATCACAAAATCCCTTTATCATATTCATAAATATAACCTCAAAATCCCTAAATATTCCAAAACCCTAGATTTTGACCAAAAATGGTCAAAATCGTTTTATTTAACAAAATTGTTAATCAAAGACAATAATCCTAGGTAAACCAAGGAACATCATACATTTTATCTTTACAAACCATTTTATCCAACAAAACCCTAAAATTTCTCAAAACCCATTTCTAGGTCAAAATGTGGTAATCATGAAATATGAAGTAAGAAGATGTTAAGAGGTTAAAACACCATTATAAATATGTATGTAAGTTGAGAGTAGGAGATGAACTCACCTTAGAGGGTTTATAGAAAACACAAACCCTAGAATGAGATGGATGAAGTTGATTCTTGGATAAGAGGTAGAAAACCTTGCACTTAATGAGATTATGACCCTAAAATCCACAATAAATGGCCATAAATACATCCACCTACCAAGATTGATGGAAGAGAGTAATGCAGGTTGAAACCCTACCTTAAGAAGAGAGGAAAATCGGCCCCCAATTGTCTTCCAACTAAAAAATGAGTTAAAATCCCAAAAACCCCGTTTTTATACTCAAACAGCCTCCTCGCGATAGTGGTGTGCGATTATGCCCAATGGCATAGTCGCGGGGGATAGTCGCTTTGAGCCCCCGACCTACGGTACAAGCACCGCGACTATGACAAGCGATAGTGACATGTGTCACAATTGCGAGTCACAGTTGCCACCTTCTCGAGACTTACGATACAATCCATGCGATTGTGCCGCGCGATAGTGACCTTGTGTCACAGTCGCTGTGTTGGTACCACGTCCAATTTTTTTTGGTTTTCTTGTTGTGCGTGCTCCGATACCTCGTAAGGGTCCATAAGTACTCGTTCAACCCAAGCAAGATATTATATAGAAGATTCCATAACAAAAATACATTCGTATAAACATAATTGTCTTGTTGAGATTTTGGGGTGTTACAATATGGTTCAAAACATTATCATCTACCCATTGGTGAATATACCCACACAACTATCTATGCAAAACATTCCATTTTGCATTTGTTTTATTCTCAGGTTTGTTGGTTGTAAAGACAGACAAATAAAAATCCTTTATATAAAGAAGTCTTCCATTTTTGGTTTCCAAACATGATAATTAGAACCATTTAGACTTATCATCCTACTTGTATTAGCCTCCATCGTTCAAATAAGTCAAACCCAATAACAATAACCAATATAGCTCCGATACCACTCCGATGGAAAAAGAAAACGTGCCACGACGGTAACAACAAATGCGGAATAAACATTCGTTTGACAATACTTTCCCAACATTTAAGAAACTTTAAGAATGAAAACAAACAGGGTATACCAAATTCAATGATCAACCACCAAAATCATAAATAAACAACCATCGATCACACATGGAACACATGTATTTTAGCGTGAAAACCTCTTATAGCGAGAGTAAATGTAACAACCGGGTTTTATATAGCAAATTTGAAAGTTTAGTGGCTAATGTTAAAAGAATGAAAGATAAGTTAAGGGACTATTTTGTTATTCTTGTAAAGATAGCTAAGGGTTCTAATCCCTAGGGCAACCCATTTTGTAGAAATCAATATTATTGTTGGGGGTTTGGAGGTTTGGCGGCTAAGAGAAAGAAAGGAGAGAAGAAAAGAGTGTTCTTGGGAAGAAATCAAGGAAGAGAAGAATCAGAGAAGAAATCAGTAAGGTAATTCTTATCTCTTGTTAATTTAGTGTTCTTTTCTTAAGTGGTCTAGATTCTTATGTCTGAAATCATAGATTCAATGAGTTTTCACCCACATTTCCTTAAAAGTGGGTTTTGAGGGTTTTTGTCCTTGTAAATCATTTTATTGGAAAGAAAGTGGTTTAAGTGGATGTTTAGGTTTGGTGGATGAACCCTTAGGCTGGTCTAATCAAATTAATGGCTGAAAACGGGTCTAATGATCACTTTTGTTAACTGTTTTTCGGACAGCCGTAGTTTCCGGACACTGGTGTTTCAGTAGTGTCCGGATGGTTTGCAAGTGTCCGGGTAGAGTTTTGTGAGAGTTACCGGATGGGTATCTTTCCGGATAGTGTGTCCGGAAAGGGGTAGAGTCCGGATAGTGTGTCCAGAAAGGGCTAGAGTCCGGATAGTGTGTCCGGAAAGGACTAGAGTCCGGATAGTGCATCCGGAAAGTTCTAAGCGTCCGGAAAGTCTCTGTATCCGGAAAGTGTTCACTGGTCAGTAAGATTGAACCGTTTAATCTGATTCGAATCTAATGCCTTAGGTGTTCGATTGGATTAGCTTGGAGGTAGTTAAGGAGTGCGTTCAACGTTATCAAGGTGAGTTTTTCAAACTAAAATACGTGATCTTACGTGTTTTCTAAAGAAAGTGATTATGTGGAAATGCCGGTTATTTTACATGACTTTTACGTAAATGAAAGCTTAATATTTTACTGATCAGGGTATGTTTATGAGCATGATTTATTTACAAGTTTTTACGAACGTTATTCCCATGAAAAGTATGTTCTACTGAAAAGATTGTTCAGCAAGATGTAACGAATTGTAAAGTGTATTATAAATCTCATGTTTTATGACTATGATGGTTTATGTGAATGCTATGTGGAGTCGGTCTGCACTGTGGGATCAAAGATAGATCCTCGCGTTCTGATGATCCCTTGGATATGTATGACAGACTGGTAGGTTGGAATCCGTTTCCTCCTATCCGGTAGAGGGGAGTCTGTGTGGGCTCCGGAAAGGCGAGTCTGCGTAGGCTCCGGGAAGGGGAGTCTGTGTAGGCTCCGGAAGAGGCGAGAAGGGAACCTACTGGGACCCCGATCGCGGAATGTTTATGTGATCCATTACACAGTGCAGTACCATGAATGATGTTTATGTGAAGAATGTGAATTGTTTTATAAATGATTTTTATAATGTTGATGTACACTGTTTATGGAGGGAGCTCACTAGACCTCATGGTCTAACCCTCGCTTTTCAAAACTAAAACCTTTTCAGGTAAGCAAAAAGTAGAAGGCTCAGGTAAGTGAGCAAGAGCAAGATAGGGAACAGATGCAACTAGAGACAGTGCATGTGCCACTCGTAGCAGTTAGATTATTCTCAGTTGTGTATAGGTTGTTTCCGCCAACCTAAGTGTAGATGGATGTAATGAGAAATTTTGGGACCTAGTTTTGTAAATCTTATGTTTAAATGCTATGTTTGTTCTATTGTGTATTTTTGGGATGTTACAAATGGTATCAGAGCCATAGTTTAAGGGATTTAGGTGACCGGACGGGTCTAAACTAAAACTTGGGAGTAGAAAATCACAACTGAGAATCAGGAAATGCGTTAAGAGGGCACTAAGTAGACACAAGAAATGCGTTAGGAGGACACTATTATAGAGATAGGACTAATAGGGTACTGAGGACTGTCATGTAAGGTAAGTTTGAGATTTCACCTGGCTAGTGTAATTACGAACTTACAGGTACATGTATGTGCTTAACCTACCTTATTAACCTACCTAGTGTTTATGTCGTGTTCCAGTACGTTAGAATGTCAACGAGATCCCTGAGGGGTAGACTGAGACCCCTTGTTGGGGAAGTTTCTTGAGAGGTCACTTATGAGGTGATGAATGTATGCATCGTAGAGAAGGAATGTCGTAAAGAACGTTACGAGTCGTCTAGAGGTAGCTCTTCGTGGTTTCGGGGAAGATGAATGTTTGAGTTTGAGTAGGGCTCCTGTGTCGGGAGAGTCCTAGTTCTAGAAATCATGGCATAGATCAGTCAGGATGGTAAGGAAAGATTGTGTCGAAATCTTGAAAGTGTCAATGGAGCTCTGACTTCTTAATCGAGCTTTTCGGTGGCAGGGTTAAGGAAATAAGATGCCTATAGTGAAATGAAACCATGTAGAAGTGGGAAGTGAGATAGTTGTTCAAAACGAAATAATATGAAAGGGTTGAGTAAGTGAGATGTGGAAAGCGTGTTCAGTAAGTTGTTGCATGACCGAGAGGGCGACCATTGGTCGTAGGTAAAGTGTCAAGAGTAAGCTGCGTGAGTAAAGCGGGTGACCCTGTTTGAGTGAGTAGCCTTCAATTGGAAGTAGAGTCTCATTCATGGTGTCCATTTATGTAACATGAAATTTTCACGATTAAGTTAAAGGTGTAAATATAAATTTTGATAAAAAATGAGTCAGCATGTGCAAAAGTATGTTTAAAAAAAAGGTGATTTCGCTCACATTGCACAAAGGAATTTCGAGCTTAACGATTTGCAAAGTATTTCATTTCTTGATAAGTTAAACTTTTGCAAAAGGTCAGGAAAATGGTTACCTGCATTCTTTTATAACCAAAATGCTTCTTGACCTGTTGATATCATACAAATGAGTGTGAGAACCGACTGGTTTACTTTGTGTCGGTAATTCTTTCAAAATTGTGTCATATGAGAAGATTTTCAAGTAATATATCACTGGCGTACTAACATCGTTCGGATGGAGTAAGATTAAGGTTCACGGAAGATGCTTGCACGCGATCCTCGAATCGTTGTGCAAGGCATTGAAGTTATAAGAGTGATGGGGTCGGGTGTACCCAAAATGTTCTCAAGTGTTGTTTATTTAAAATGATAAAATGTACGAAATGATTTATCTATTGTGTTGTCATGCATGAAGGATATGAACTCACTAGGTCGTAGGATCGATGTTTCATGTTAAGCTAAGGAAGAACTTCAAGAATGGAGAAGTGTCGGACAAATCAGGAAAGAATGTTGTAGCCTTAGTATTTGTGTTCAAGAGGAAAGGTGAACATGGGTAGAGTCGGAAGTGGATTATAGTGTCGGTTGTATGAGGGTTTGCACCCTTGTTCGGTAACTGGAAGTACGGTTGTCAAGGGACGGTTGTGTCCGGAGGAAGGACTCGAAGCCTTCAAGGTGATGGTTTTTGCAACTCGTTATGAGTAGTATGGTGAGGAAGAATGAAATGTCTATGGCGTGGGAGTATGAGTTTCGAGGTGAGCTTGTAATGTTGATGTTACATGAGTAGGTTTCGAAAAGAGGGAGGCAGATCATGAAGTTGATTATGAGATGTTGGAAGGATTAGGTTCCGTAAGGAACCCCTGTTATAGAATAAGTTAAGAAGGTAGTTACAGGTTGTCAGTTGATGTAGAAGTCGACGGTTGTGTAAGATGGTCGAGGCCGAAGACTTAAACTAGAAGGTTGAAAGTTGATAGAACACCTTGTAGGGGTGCTAAGAGGATGAGAAGTTATTGTTTTGATTAAGCGTTCTATTTACGAAGTATGGAGGGTTCGTAGAATGATGAGGTATGTAACACGAGCGAAGCAAGTGTGTAGATTCTATCGTCCAGTGAGGGACTGTGTCCAGCTTATGTAAGGTCTCGGATCGTAAAGAGCGAGCAAGAACGATTACATTTGAGCTAATTGGGAACTAGGGAGTTATAGTTCAGCTAGAGTGAGAAAGGACAAAGTAGCAAGATAGACTCGATCGTGTATGCGAGAAAATGTGAAGGCAAGTTCTAATTGTGTGAATGATCATGAGAGATCTGGCCTGCAGTGTGACGTTATGGGAGAAGAGTATGCGGAGGTGTAATGACAGTAATTGTCAAGTTAAATGTGCCAGCTAGTGTCGTAGTGATGTGATGATTAGAGAGAGAGAAAGCATCATATGGAAGCCTTTTTGGGGGTTCAGATAAGGTGTGCGATTTGTTAACCAGAATGTTGGAGCACGTAGGGTGTAAGTGGACGTTGTGGGATGATTATGTTCGGGATAGAATGACGAAGTGGTGGTGGGTGGTTACCCAAAGGAGAAACCAAGTGTTTTTAGTTGTAAGAGTCGCTAAGTAAGCATATTTTGGGATCACTGGAAGTTTAAAGGAGATGATGGGTGTGTTAGTCAAAATGTGGTGGAATAGATGTGAAATCCTTAAGGAGTGTGAGCTGTGGCTTTGTGTGAAAGAATTGTCTGAGAAAGTAAAAGTTGGAGACTAAAGAATGTGTAGTGACGTCGAACACTAGTGTCGTTTCAAGACGACTTGGTGGAATGCCTTAAGTTAGGATCTTGGTGCAAATGTCTGGTTATGTAAGCAATGAGGAAGTGATATCAGCATGTGGAAAGCTCGAGAGAGAGGGGCAAGTAAGGCTTGGTGGGCAGTGCTCCACGCTAACGTGGGGAGGTGAAGATGGTATGTCGGAATAAGTGAGTGAATTGGAAGTAGTAAGCTGGACAGTAATGCCGAAAGGTGCAGTGTTGTGTAGATTGCTACTGGTAAGTGTGCGAACTTTTGGAAAAAGTATTGTGGAAGGGATGGTGTAGGATTTTGTGCAGGAAAGAAGTGGATGAGACAACTGAATGAGTTAAGGTAGTGACTTTGTGAGAAATGTTTAAGCGATTTGGTCGTGTAGTGATTAAGCTAGTGAAAATAGTATGGTTACTCCTCCCAGTCGAGTGAGGATAACCGGAGTTTTGTTTTATGACTGAGCGAACGTGGCAAGGAGCGAGGAATTGATGTGTTTCGGGATAAGCTTAATTCGAGTAGGTGAACACTTCAACGATGGGTTTGGAGGTTCCTACGCTTAGTTACGTATAAGTATAGAATGGTGAGGTGGTAAGGATATGAGAGATGGTTGACGATCTGGGGTCGAGGTGGTCCGAGAAAGGGAAATGTCATCCTGCTTAGACGATTGTAGGTTGGGAGAAGTGATCTAGAATGTGCTTGTATTGCGATGAAGGGAAACTCTGGGTTGTGAGCTGTCGGAACGTACAGGTTGGCCTTGTGTCAAGCTGTCAAGTGTGTGTTTGGCCCTTGGTAAATGAACCTCGTGTTGTGGCGGAGGGTTTAGCCGAGTTCCTCCTTAAAGGAAGTATAGATGCATGAGAAGCCTTAGTAATCTTCGGTTATCAAGATCGACCGAGTAGGAACAGTGGCCTACGAGTTAGAGTACCGTAAGAACTGAAGGAATTGCACCCAATGTTCCATGTCTCGTTTTAATGAAGTGGTTGACCGAGTCAGAAGTGGCATTGCCTTGGGAAAGTGTCAGCTTTGGTGTGGACAGGATACCCGCCTCTTTTCCCAATAAGGAATTCCGGGGACAAAATTCCTTTAAGGGGGGAGTGTTGTAACAACCGGGTTTTATATAGCAAATTTGAAAGTTTAGTGGCTAATGTTAAAAGAATGAAAGATAAGTTAAGGGACTATTTTATTATTCTTGTAAAGATAGCTAAGGGTTCTAATCCCTAGGGTAACCCATTTTGTAGAAATCAGTATTATTGTTGGGGGTTTTGAGGTTTGGCGGCTAAGAGAAAGAAAGGAGAGAAGAAAAGAGTGTTCTTGGGAAGAAATCAAGGAAGAGAAGAATCAGTGAAGAAATTAGTAAGGTAATTCTTATCTCTTGTTAATTTAGTGTTCTTTTCTTAAGTGGTCTAGATTCTTATGTCTGAAATCAATGATTCAATGAGTTTTCACCCACATTTCCTTAAAAGTGGGTTTTGAGGGTTTTTGTCCTTGTAAATCGTTTTATTGGAAAGAAAGTGGTTTAAGTGGATGTTTAGGTTTGGTGGATCAACCCTTAGGCTGGTCTAATCAAATTAATGGCTGAAAACGGGTCTAATGATCACTTTTGTTAACTGTTTTTCGGACAACCGTAGTTTCCGGACACTGGTGTTTCAGTAGTGTCCGGATGGTTTGCAAGTGTCCGGGTAGAGTTTTGTGAGAGTTACCGGATGGGTATCTTTCCGGATAGTGTGTCCGAAAAGGGGTAGAGTCCCGATAGTGTGTCCGGAAAGGGCTAGAGTCCGGATAGTGTGTCCGGAAAGGACTAGAGTCCGGATAGTGCGTCCGGAAAGTTCTAAGGGCCCGGAAAGTCTCTGTATCTGGAAAGTGTTCACTGGTCAGTAAGATTGAACCGTTTAATCTGATTCGAATCTAATGCCTTAGGTGTTCGATTGGATTATCTTGGAGGTAGTTATGGAGTGCGTTCAACGTTATCAAGGTGAGTTTTTCTAACTAAAATACGTGATCTTACGTGTTTTCCAAAGAAAGTGATTATGTGGAAATGCCGGTTATTTTACATGACCTTTACGTAAATGAAAGCTTAATATTTTACTGATCAGGGTATGTTTATGAGAATGATTTATTTACAAGCTTTTACGAACGTTATTCCCATGAAAAGTATGTTCTACTGAAAAGATTGTTCAGCAAGATGAAACGAATTGTAAAGTGTATTATAAATCTCATGTTTTATGACTATGATGGTTTATGTGAATGCTATGTGGAGTCGGTCTGCACTGTGGGATCAGAGATAGATCATTGGGTTCTGATGATCCCTTGGATATGTATGACAGACTGGTAGGTTGGAATCCGTTTCCTCCTATCCGGTAGAGGGGAGTCTGTGTGGGCTCCGGAAAGGGGAGTCTGCGTAGGCTCCGGGAAGGGGAGTCTGCGTAGGCTCTGGAAGAGGCGAGAAGGGAACCTACTGGGACCCCGATCGTGGAATGTTTATGTGATCCATTACGCAATGCAGTACCATGAATGATGTTTATGTGAAGAATGTGAATTGTTTTATAAATGATTTTTATAATGTTGATGTACACTGTTTATGGTGGGAGCTCACTAGACCTCATGGTCTAACCCGCGCTTTTGAAAACTAAAACCTTTTCAGGTAAGCAAAAAGTAGAAGGCTCAGGTAAGTGAGCAAGAGCAAGATAGGGAACAGATGCAGCTAGAGACAGTGCATGTGCCACTCGTAGCAGTTAGATTATTCTCAGTTGTGTATAGGTTGTTTCCGCCAACCTAAGTGTAGATGGATGTAATGAGAAATTTTGGGACCTAGTTTTGTAAATCTTATGTTTAAATGCTATGTTTGTTCTATTGTGGATTTTTGGGATGTTACAGTAAAACCACGGGACCCTTAGGCTGCTTAAAGTCCACTACCACCATTAAACAATACAAGAGTCTTCTTTATCTAAATTAGAGGCATACCACAATAATCATACTCTTTGAATAAATCATCAAGAAGTGTGAAATCAAACCAAAAGGAAAAGAGGAAGAAATATCACCCATAAAAACTACTATCTATCGAATAGCAAAATGGAGTTTTATGGACCCCTAAAATCAATCTTCACCGTTCAGAATGTAGATAAAGATGTCGTAGATAAAGATGTCGTGAAGCTATTACCCAAAAATATGACAATCCGACGGTTCAAACTCCAATAATAGACAAAACGATACATTTGTGCTTGTCCGAAAAGTGCAGTCGAATTGTTCTCTTTTATCTCACTTTTGTATTTTGTGGACTCTGTCTTCTTCTTATAAACCCTAGGATACAAGGCAATATATAGCTTGTATTGAGCCACCATTGTTGGACTATTTTAACTATTTCTCATAGGTCATAAATAATTAGAAATAAAACCCAACATGTTTAAGGTTGTAGGGTATAATTATTGATACATATATAGTTCTCTACCCGTACAATGAAGGAACCGATTAGCATTGTATAAATCGCACCCGGTTATTACAACCGGGTAGTATTACGTCGTATAATTACACCCCCTTGCATAGTACCCAGTCGTATAACCGGGTACCATTAGTCTTAACAACCGGGTTCTATTAGTATTTCTGTAGTAGTGGAGGTAATATAATGAGGTATAACACTTTAAAAATATAATGAGGTAAAAGGAGAGGAAGGGAAAACAAATGATAAACATATTTTTCTGATGCTTGCAACATTTGAACATATTTTTAGATTTGATGTTAATAAGCATATAAACTAAAAGATTCTTTGTAATAAATCTTAAGACAATACGACTTGATAAAATTAGGCCTTTAGATAGTAAAGAATGCATATAATGAGTGTCTTCTCAATAGGGGAACAAGAAGTATAAATTATATTTCTAGAGGTGCAATGGTGTTATGCAATTTGAATAATATATTTTCCACATGCTTTCATTTTGATAGTACCTATACTTCTATAATCATCAAAACATAACATGAAGAGAAAAATGTAACTAAATGAAACCAAAGATACAACTCATAAATAAAAAGACAACCAAGCTAACATATAGTTTAATTGACATACAAGTGAGGACGCCAAGTGAGTTTTCTAAACTGGTTTTGTTGACGTACAAATTTTAAATATACGCGATGATGATTGAATTGCATGTTTTTACGTTGCTTTAAATATGCTTGAATGGTGCGTCATCTAAAATGCGTGTTTATGTGGGGTGGGAGCATATGATGACTTATTATATGTATAGGGGGTGTGGCCCATGCAAAACGTATGAATTCGTTTCATACGATTCGATAAAGGGCGGGTGTGTGCCCTAACACGTTGTCACAGGTGTGTGTGACCATAACGTGGGCCATCAGCATGCGTCGTACATGTACTTACCATGTGCAAGTGTGTTTTGGTTATAAATGATTATCAACTTATTTTCATTGATCTTTGTGGCACGATGTTGGTTGATAGAGGGATCTCACTAGACCTTATGGTCTAACCCTCACTTTTCAAAACTAAAACCTTTTCAGGTAAGCAGGTAGTTGAGGGCTCGAGTAAGGACAAGGCAAGATGTGAGCTTGGTGCTTTGCGTCTAGAGGAGACTTTATTTTTTGGTAGATTGTATTAGATTATCCAATTTAGACTTATGTTTTAATTTTCTCAGCTGTAATTCAGTTGTTTCCACAAACCGTAGTGATGTAATGACTTGATGTTTGGGGCCGTTTTGGCGTTTGCTTTTATTTAGTGGCATTTTGGTGTGTTTGATTTGGTGTGTTATTATATTAAATTAGTTTACAATTTTCAATTCTTCATGTTGATCCAAAATCGATGAATCTATGATAAGAAAGATATAGAAATAACGATGATACGTGAAGTTGAAAATAAATGTTCATCCAACAAAGAAGACTCCCAAAACATGTATGTCTCATGCATTAAAAAGAATAGCAATATAAACCCAGTTCCATTAGGAATTCCATGTCACATATCTATTAGATAAATTGAAGAGAGCTTGGAATTGGAAACTTATAGTGGTGTATTTCTTCATCTTCTTCAAGGTAACTATTCTCTCCCTTGTTCTCTTTAGTTTTTGGAGATTAATGGGTCATTTGTGATGATTTTTATTGGTCAATGACCTCCAAATAGACAGGTTTATGGAGTGATTAGTGTTTTACTTATTAATCATTGAGGGGTGAGATTTAGAATGTTGATTATATCATTTAATGGTTCAAAATCGACTTGGAATGGTTGAGTTTGAGTTTGAGTGACTTTACAGTAGGAAATATCGTGAGCAGGTCGAAAAACCATGTGCCCGGGAATCGACTAAACCCGAAAGTGGGTAGAACCCATAAGGTGTAAAACCCGGGAGAGTTTCAATCGGGTTTTGGGAGAAACCCGAATGAGGTTCGATCGGGTTTCGGGAAAACCCGTATATGGTTCATTCGAGAATGGTAGAATCCGAGTGATGCCTATCCGGGAATGGTAGATGTAACACCCTCTAATTTGGAAAGAGCAACTAATTTAAAACTTTCGATAATACATCAAATAAAGGATAAAACTCCTTTTTCTACATTCAATACTTGGATCACCTCAATTATAATTCTAGGTTTAACCTTGACAAATAATAAACCAAGTCTATATATATATAAGGTCGGGTGTTACTAAACCCATACAAGTTGCTATTCCCAATTGCGGAAGACTTCACCAAGCTACTCTCTTCTCGAGCGTACAACTAGCACTCATCTTTTCATAGTGGCACTAGTACCATTTCCCATCCGGAACCTGATGCACATGCCGACAAATAAAAGGTTAGGCTAACGCCTAGTGAGTTCAAGAGTTTTTATCATGATTATATAAATCGTTAAAAGGAAAGGGTGAGACTCTAATCATGATTACCAAAATAATTTACATTAAATATGAAAACAACCTGATTTCCAAGAATACGTATTTTAGATGATGGCAACGCCAGGTAAAACATTTCTTTAAGATGTAAGCTCAAACCCAAAACTCACCCAAAATGTGAATAAACATTAAATTCCCAAATAATATATACGTGAATAAAACTCCATTATTCAAAACATCCCAACAAGGATTAGATATAAAACATTGCCAACAAGTCATGGAAAACAATCCATTTAGATATATAATTACGTCACCGAAAACATGAATAAAAGTACATACCTAAAGCAACACCTTTCGGTGACGGGGGAGACCCGGTTCCATCGAATGTGACGGGAACACAAAGTTAGGTCACTTATCAATGTTATCTAGATTTCAAGTATTAGTACGTAGGACTTACACCATACCGTCGATGCCTAAATAGTGATACAACGTACTAGCACGCATGACTTACACCATACCGTCGATGCCTGAACCATGCCTCAATGTGGAAAACTAGCGTTCCATCATTGGACATAAAAACGTATTAGCACGTAGGTCTTACACCATACCATCGATGCCTAAACCGTGCTACAATGAAGGGAAACTAGTCGTCCCGACATTGAACGTAAGAAAATCAAGTGCCTATGGATCCATTGCATTACAAATAAAACATTACATGACCCCAAACGAATGCACTAGCGCATTCAAAACATGTAATTCTCAAATAAGATGCATTAAATGCAAATTATAACCAAACGCCCAACATCGAGCTATCAAAATCGGACAAATGTCCTCAAGACCCAACAGAGTCAAAAACCGAGCCATAAACTTAAAAGATCAAATGACCATTTATTAAAAGTCCACATATGCAAATGAAGTATATCTAACCCACATTATGCAAATACATGCTCCAAGGCATGACTAGCTCAAAACCCCTTCATTTCCACTTTCCCATGAAGTCAAACCATATATACATATATACCCAAATACTTTATAACTTGATAATGCATATAATTCACAACGGTTTATAAAACCCAAAAATACCAAAAGTGCATAAATGTCAAATGGTAATAACTTATGAAGAAAAACACTCAAAAGGGAATATTCTCAAATAAAACGCAA